>CM075782.1:52452350-53889850 GCA_037974665.1 Ehretia macrophylla
CTCGTTTTGCGTGCATATGACCTATTTATGTGCTATAGGGCCTAGAATGTTATAATTTTGATATCAATACTCATAATACATGCTAAATGTGCATTCATGAAATTTTCATAAAAAACGGAGTCATAAATTTTATCGTCAATTTTTAGTGAATAGTGTTTTCGACACACGTCCGCTAAAATTTTGAAATTGGTCTTTTTAAACCTTCTAGACCTAGACCACGGACTTTAATAGACCTGTGTTTGATGAAAATTTTTTTAAAATCGGCTGAAGAATTTATTAGGGTTTTTACACTGACTTTTGCAAAAATCGAGTTTTAAGCTGACTCGAGTGAAATTGTTTGATTGTAGAACTTCTTGTCACCTAAAAATAATCTACTTGAGCTATTTTGGGTGTTGAATAAATGTTTTGAACTTTGGTGATCAAGAAAATGCATTTAAAGTCAAGAAAACACAAAAATACTAATCTAAACTAAGTTTGACTTTATTTAATTGTTGACCAAATCAGCTTATATCACCAACACACACTCACAAAGCACAAAAACACCCACAATTACACACACATTGCCGAGAGGGAGAAGAGAGAAAAAGAGAAAGAGTTTTCAAGGTTTTCAAAGCAAAAATTCAAAGAAAAACCTAATTTTTGTCTGTAGAACTTCGTGCCGACTTGGATTCCGCTTGTTGGGCATGCATTGCACGCATTGCAAGGCATATATTGCATCAAAGGTGAAAGAAAAATTCTGGATCTCAAAACTCATCTTTTGTGTTTTTGCGTAGAATTGAAAATCGAACTGTTAGAATTCTAATCTGATGATAGATTATTGCTCCTTGCATGCTAGGGATCATTGAGCTGTAATGCTACGAGTTTTTATCGGTTGTAGCTTAATTTTTATTTTTTGGGTATTTAAATTTGATTAAAATGTTCAATCTTGATTAAATTGAGTTGTGTTGATCGGAATCGATTGCCGTCGATTTCTAAACTTTTCATAATTACGTGGTAGCGCCGTTGTAATGCCGAATTTTCGATTATGATGTTTGGGTGAAAATCCGGAAAATTCAGCCTTGACACCTTAGGGTTTTAGGGTTATCGGGCATGATTTGGAGGTGTTATGGTGATTTTTCGAGGGGGCTAATGTAGTTGGTTGAATGGGTGGGCGTTTGAAACTGATTTGGAGTTGTTTGGATTAGTAGAATGTAAGATATGATTAATTGAAGTTTAGGTTGTCTTTCTTTAAAATGTTAGATTGAGCCTTAGTTGATTGGGTGTGGGTTGAGTGATTGAATTGTGAGTTGTTGATGGGTAAATTAGAGTTTGATTGTGTGTTTAATGCGTGTTCGGTTAGATGGCCTACTTTGTCATCTAACTTAGTTATTTGTTGTCTAATTGATTATTGATGCTAGTATTGACGAGTAGATGATTATTGATTGATGATTGATTGATTATTGATTGATTATTGATGATTGTTATGGAGTGTTGGGATGTGTGTGCCACCTCTCGGGCAGCGTTGGGTTGTCGGGTTGAAAATGACATGACTGCCAGAGACTACCCCCAGCTCGCATGACGGAGGTGTCATGGAGGGAGGGGCTAGTGAGGTACCTCGGGTGCGTGTGTAATGGGGAGTTATAAGAAGAATGGTTGAGATCGTGATGGCGTTTGGAGCTACACCAACTTGAGTATCCTTTATTGAATGGTTATATAGTTAAGTGATAATAGTATTATTTATGTTATTGTGTGTTTACTGACTCAAAGGATTATTCCAAGGAGTTTAGTAGACCTTGCTCGAGATCTATCGGATCCTCGCTGGGCTTATTTTATATAAGCTCACTTTCTATTATTGCATGCTTACTGGTGTACTTTCGCAAAATTACGGGTACGTGCCTCCTGAAGAGGAGAATGTGGAAAACGTGCCTTACGTGGAGGAGTCCTATGTTCCAGAGTCTTATCCGTGATGTCGTACATGTTTTATTATCTTGTAAATTAACTTAGTAGACTTTTATCTGCTTTGTAGTTTATAATGTATAAGATGTTATTAAGTTAATGAATTAGTTGATGTTGTCCTAGTAGCCTTTCTTTTGTTTATGATTAGGTTGCTAGATTGGCTCAACATGTTCTTGGTAATGTATATTAAAGGTTCATGTATTATGTTGGAACGGAGGCGTATAACGAGGAATGTTTATTGTATAATATGGTTATGATGTATGTTGTTATTATTGAGGAGTTGTTTGTTGTATGGTTTGTGGAGTTGATGTATGATGTCTATTGAGGTTGGTTTAGAGCCTCGGTATCCTATTTACTGTCGTTATACTGCCAAAATTCCGTTGCGTCCTGACTGATTATAGGAGGGGTCGAGTTGGGGCGTGACATTTAAGTGGTATCAGAGCTCATGTTAGTTGTCAGCCGGGGTATTCTCGGAATGTGGGTAATGGTCTTAGCATGAAAGTATGTATGAAAAGAAAGGAAAGTGAAAAATGTGTTAACATGATTAAGTGATAAGTGACTATGTGATTAAAGTGCTTATGTGATTATATGATCAATTTGTTTATGTGTTTTATATGAGTTTGTTGTTTAGGTGTTAATAATTGTTTATAACCTGTTTACGTGCTATAACTGTGCTAACTCTTTGATTAGTAGAATGGCCGGTCGACCGAGAACCAGAGGTAGACCTGAGATGACTGATGAGCCTCCGGGTAACGCGGCCCCGGGCCGTGACGGGGGTGATGACCGATTAGGGGCAGCTATGGAGAGGATTGCTGAGTTAGTGGCTAGTCAGGCACAGTTATTAGCAAGGCAGGCTGCCCAGAATCAGGCTATGCAGGCTCAGCTACTGAATATTCAGGGTGGTAACCACGGGCGTGGTACCCTAAAGGAGTTTTTAGGATATCATCCACCGAGATTTCAGGGGAAGCCAGATGATAGGAAGGCGGAGGCATGGATTAGCAAGTTGGAGAAGATTTATGATCCACTTGGCTATACTGATGAGCAGAGGGTCTCTTTTGCTGTGTACTTGTTAGATGACGAGGTAGAGGAGTGGTGGCGCACGGTAAGGACTAGCTGGGCAACACAGGGTATTCCTTATGTTTGGGGTACCTTTCTGATGGCTTTCCGGGCAAAGTATGTCCCGAGGATTGCGAAGGAACGGAGAGAGGCAGAGTTTCTAGCCTTGGTCCAGGGAGATGCTATAGTGGCTCAATATGAGGCCATATTTACTCGATTGTCCCGGTATGCACCGGAGTATGTGGCAGACGAGCAGCGGAGGACTCACAGATTTATGTTGGGGTTGAGGCCCGAGATTCAGGATGTGATGGCACTGAATCGGTATGATATTTTCACCGAGGCTTTTGAGGCAGCTTCCAGTAAAGAACAGAAAGGGGGATCAGCTTGTTTCTAGTCTGCCCAGTAAGAGGCTGTATCAGCCGCAGTATCAGTAGGGCACGTATAGGCCTTCCATACAGCAGGTTGGGTTCAGGCCACCAGCACAGCAGGGTTCTTTTAGGCCACAGGGTCAGCAGAGTTACTATCGGCCTCAGTTTCAGCAGGGGCCATGTCAGGTTCAGACTCAGTATAGGCCAGCCCAGTCACAGGGTCAGTACAGGCCTAGTATGGTGAAACCTCAGCAGCAGGCTGTTTCAGCTATTTCTTCAGCTTCTGGTTCTTCCAGGGGCAGTGTTAGTGCCACATTATCGCAGTGTAATTACTGCAAGCGCCCAGGGCATGTGGAGTCCGACAGCAGGGTAAAGGCAGGGACATGTTTGGGTTGTGGTAGCAGCCAGCATAGGGTGAAGGATTGCCCTAGATATTCGAGGACTGAGGGTTGGACAGCGACTCAGGGTTATCAGGGACGACCTGTGGCCAGTGCATCTCAGTAGCAGCAGGTTCAGGCTCGGGCCTACGCAATTGACTTAGAGGAGATGCTTGAGGGGACTGCAGTTGTGGAAGGTAACTTCCTTATACTTGATCAACTTGTTAAAGTGTTGATTGATTTTGGTGCTACGCATTCTTTCATTACTCCTGCTTGTGTGCAACGTGTTAAATTGCAACCTGAAAGATTGCCTTATGTGGTTGAGATTAGTACCTCTTTGACTGATAAGTATGTTACTAGCTTAGTATGTAAGGATTGTATAATACATGTTCAGGGGCATAATTTTCCTTCGGACCTTATTTTATTTCATATCCGGGGGTATGATGTTATCTTGGGTATGGATTGGCTTTCTAAGTATGATGCCTACTTGAACTATAGAACCAAGGTAGTACAGTTTTGTTTGCCAGATCAGCCAGTAGTTGAGGTAGTAGGGAACCGGGGTGCAAAGACGAGTTTTGTTATCTCAGCAACTAAAGCCGTTAAGTTGGTGAGTAAGGGGTGTTCGGGTTATCTGGCTTATCTGATCAACAAGCCATCTGATAAGCTACAGCTAGAGAAAGTCCTTATTATTCGGGAATATCCCAATGTATTTCCCGAGGAGTTGCCAGGGTTACCGCCAGAGAGAGATATGGAGTTTGTGATCAATCTTATTCCCGGTACTCAACCTATTTCTAAATCAGCGTACCGGATGGCACCAGCTGAGTTGAAGGAGTTGAAGACTCAGTTGCATGAGTTATTGGAGAAGGGATTCATTCAGCAGAGTTCTTCACCTTGGGGAGCACCAGTCTTATTTGTGAAGAAGAAGGATGGTACCTTGAGATTGTGTATTGATTACCGTGGTTTGAATCAGGTGACCATCAAGAACAAGTATCCTTTGCCATTGATTGACAAGTTGTTCGATCAACTTCAGGGAGCCAAAGTCTATTCTAAATTTGACTTGAGGCAGGGGTATTATCAGCTTCGGATTCACACGGAGGATGTTCCGAAGTCTGCCTTCAGGACTCGGTACGGGCATTATGAGTTCGTATTTATGCCCTTTGTTTTAACTAATGCATCGGTAGCATTCATGGATCTTATGCATCGGGTTTTCCAGCCGTATTTAGACCAGTTTGTGGCAATCTTTATTGATGATATCTTGGTCTATTCTAAATCTGAATCGGAGCACGAACAATATCCACGGCTTGTCTTACAGAAGCTGCAGGAGCATCAGTTGTTTGCCAAGTTCAGCAAATGTGAATTTTGGCTGCAACGCATATCTTTTCTTGGCCATGTTATTACACAGAGCGGTATCTCTGTAGATCCCACTAAGATTGAGGTGGTGATGTCTTGGAAATGGCCAGAGAATATTTCTGAGGTCCGTAGCTTTCTTGGCTTGGCGGGTTATTATCGTAGGTTTGTCAAGGACTTCTCGAAGATTGCTGGGCCACTTTCTAAGTTGACTCAGAAACGGACTATCTTTAATTGGGATGAGAAGTGTGAGAGTGGGTTTCAGGAGTTGAAAAAGAGGTTGACTACTGCTCCAGTACTTGCTCTACCAGAGGGGACCGATAATATGGTTGTTTACAGTGATGCATCCAAGGAGGGCTTGGGATGTGTTCTTATGCAGGATGGCCGAGTTATTGCCCATGCTTCCCGGAAGTTGAAGCCTTATGAAGTGAATTATCCGACTCATGATCTTGAGTTGGCAGCAGTTGTCTTCGCACTGAAGAAGTGGCGTCATTATCTGTGGGGCAGTAAGTTCGAGATTTTCACTGATCATAAGAGTCTGAAGTACTTGTTCTCACAGAAAGAGTTGAATATGCACCAACGGAGGTGGATGGAGCTTCTTGGAGATTATAATTGTTCTATCAATTATCTGCCTGGCAAGGCAAATGTTGTAGCAGATGCTCTCAGTCGGAAGGCGAGTATCTCTTGTTTAGCTGTCAAGAAATGGGAGGTTTTTGAGGAATTCACTTATTGGAGACCAGAGTTGAATCAGGTTGGGGTGATGTGTTCACATCTCCGTATTCAGCCTTTATTGTTGTCTCATATCAGAGAAGCTCAACAACTTGATGTTAAACTTCAGAAGATCAAGGATCAGATCACGGATGATCAGTCTGACTTTAAACTGCATGATGATGGTATTCTTCGGTTTCGAAATAGGGTTTGTGTTCCCGATGAACTGGGCTTGAGGTGAGGTATTCTGGAAGAAGCTCACAATTCTAAGTACAATATTCATCCCAGTGGAACCAAGATGTATCGGGATTTGAAGCAACATTATTGGTGGAATAACATGATGAGGGAGGTTGCTCAGTTCGTGTCTAGATGTTTGACTTGTCAGATGGTGAAAGCCGAGCATCAACGACCTGCAGGTTTGCTTCAGCCGTTGGCTATACCAGAGTGGAAATAGGAGCATATTACGATGGACTTCGTTACTGGTTGACTAGAACACCGAGGGGTAACGATGCAGTTTGGGTTGTCGTGGATTGTTTGACGAAGACAACTCATTTTATTTCGATGAGAATGGGAGATGAGGTTGCAAAGTTGACGGATCTTCATTTGGATCAGATTGTTACACTTCATGGGATTCCATCTAGTATTGTCTCAGATCGAGATCCTCGATTTACTTCTCGTTTGTGGGAGAAACTTCAGGAGACCTTAGGTACTCAGTTGAACTTCAATACCGCGTATCATCCACAGACCGACGGTCAGTCTGAGTGGACTATTCAGATTCTGGAAGATATGCTTAGGGCTTGTGTTCTGGACTTCGGGAAGAACTGGGAGAAACATCTACCACTTGCCGAGTTTGCTTATAACAATAGTAATCAAGCTACTATTGGGATGGCACCTTTCGCAGCTCTTTACGGTCGTAAGTGTCGTTCACCTTTATATTGGGACGAGGTAGGAGAGATGAAGACTATTGATCCGACTATCAGGCCAGAGCTTCTAGAAAAGATTGAGAATGTTCAGTTGATCAGGCAGAGAATGCTTACGGCGTAGAGTAGATTCAAGAGTTATGCTGATAAGCATCGTCGGGACTTGGAGTTTGCAGTCGGAGATTGGGTTTTCTTGAGATTGTCTCCTCGTAAGGGGTTTGTTCGTTATGTTAAAGGTGGAAAGCTGAGTCCGGGATTTGTTGGGCCGTTTGAGATTACCGGCAGGGTTGGTAAGTTGGCATATCGGTTGGCTTTACCAGAGAACTTCTCTTATATCCACGATATATTCCACGTGTCTAATTTGCGGAAATATAATCCGGATCCTTCTCATATTCTTGAGCTAGAGCCGTTACAGCTTCGTGAGAATCTGACTTATGACGAGCGTCCGATTCGTATTCTTGATCAGATGGAACGAGAGTTGAGGTCGAAGAAGATTCCGATGGTTAAGGTATTGTGGAAGCATCACGGTATCGAGGAAGCTACTTGGGAGAGACGGGATCAGATGCAGCAGCAGTACCCAGATCTGTTCAGTACATCAAGTAAGAATTTCGAGGGCAAAATTTCTTTAAGGGGGGAGAATGTGAAACCCCACTTATCTGCTTTAACTTGATTTACGTGCTTTGTCTCGTTTTGCGTGCATATGACCTAGTTATGTGCTATAGGGGTTAGAATGTTATAATTTTGATATCAATACTCCTAATACATGCTAAATGTGCATTCATGAAATTTTTATAAAAAACGGAGTCAAAAATTTTATCGTCGATTTTTAGTGAATAGTATTTTTAAAACACGTCCGCTAAAATTTTGAAACTGGTCTTTTTAACCCTTCTAGACCTAGACCACAGACTTTAATAGACCTGTGTTTGATAAAAACGGTTTTAAAATTGGCTTAAGAAATTATTAGGGTTTTTATACCGACTTTTGCGAAAATCGAGTTTTAAGCCGACTCGGGTGAAATTGTTTGATTGTAAAACTTCTTGTCACCTAAAAATAATCTACTTGAGCTATTTTGGGTGTCGAATAAATGTTTTGAACTTTGGTGATCAAGAAAATGCATTTAAAGTCAAGAAAACACAAAAATACTAATTTAAACTAACTTTGACTTTATTTAATTGTTGACCAAATAAGCTTTTATCACCAACACACACTCACAAAGCACAAAAACACCCACAATTACACACACATTGCCGAGAGGGAGAATAGAGAAAAAGAGAAAGAGTTTTCAAGGTTTTCAAAGCAAAAATTCAAAGAAAAACCTAGTTTTTGTCTGTAGAACTTAGTGCCGACTTGGATTCCGCTTGTTGGGCACGCATTGCATGCATTCCTAGGCATAAATCGCATCAAAGGTCAGAGAAAAATTCTGGATCTCAAAACTCAACTTTTTTGTTTTTGAGTAGAATTGAAAATTGAACTGTTAGAATTCTAATCTGATGGTAGATTATTGCTCCTTCCATACTAGGGATCATTTAGCTGTAATACTACGAGTTTTTATCGGTTGTAGCATAATTTTTATTTTTCGGGTATTTAAATTTGATTAAATTGTTCAATGTTGATTAAATTGAGTTGTGTTGATCGGAATCGATTGTCGTGAATTTCTAAATGTTTGATAATTACGTGGTAGCGCCGTTGTAATGCCGAATTTTCGATTATGATGTTTGGGTGAAAATCCGGAAAATTCAGCCTTGACACCTTAGTCTTTTAGGGTTATCGGGCATGATTTGGAGGTGTTATGGGGGTTTTCCGAGGGGGCTAATGTAGTTGCTTGAATGGGTGGGTGTTTGAAACTGATTTGGAGTTGTTTGGATTAGTAGAATGTAAGATATGATTAATTGAAGTTTAGGTTGTCTTTCTTTAAAATGTTAGATTGAGACTTAGTTGATTGGGTGTGGGTTGAGTGATTGAATTGTGAGTTGTTGATGGGTAAATTAGAGTTTGATTGTGTGTTTAATGCATGTTCGGTTAGATGGCCTACTTTGTCATCTAACTTAGTTATTTGTAGTCTAATTGATTATTGATGCTAGTATTGATGAGTAGATGATTATTGATTGATGATTGATTGATTATTGATTGATTATTGATGATTGTTATGGAGTTTTGCTTTGGGGATGCCACCTCTCGGGCAGTGTTGGGCTGTAAGGTTGAAAACGGCGTGACTGCTAGAGACTACCCCCAGCTCGCATGACGGAGGTGTCATGGAGGGAGGGGCTAGTGAGGTACCTCGGGTGTGTGAGTAATGGGGAGTTACAAGAAGAATGGTTGAGATCGTGATGGTGTTTGGAGCTACACCAACTAGAGTATCCTTTATTGAATGGTTATATAGTTATGTGATGATAGTATTATTTATGTTATTGTGTGTTTACTGACTCAAAGGATTATTCCAAGGAGTTTAGTAGACCTTGCTCGAGATCTATCGGATCCTCGCTGGGCTTATTTTATATAAGCTCACTCTCTATTATTGCATGCTTACAGGTGTACTTTCGCAAGATTACGGGTACGTGCCTCCTGAAGAGGAGAATGTGGAAAACGTGCCTTACGTGGATGAGTCCTATGTTCCTGAGTCTTATCGGTGATGTCGTACATGTTTTATTATCTTGTAAATTAACTTAGTAAACTTTTATCGACTTTGTAGTTTATAATGTATAAGATGTTATTAAGTTAATGAATTAGTTGATGTTGTCCTAGTAGCCTTTATTTTGTTTATGATTAGGTTGCTAGATTGGCTCAACATGTTCTTGGTAATGTATATTAAAGGTTCATGTATTATGTTGAAACAGAGGCGTATAATGAGGAATGTTTATTGTATAATATGGTTATGATGTATGTTGTTATTATTGAGGAGTTGTTTGTTGTATGGTTTGTGGAGTTGATGTATTATGTCTATTGAGGTTGGTTTAGAGCCTCGGTATCTGGGTTACAGTCGTTATATTACCAAAATTCTATTACGTCCTGACTGATTTTAGGAGGGGTCGAGTTGGGGCGTGACACACAAGAAGGCTGTTATGATCGTGATGGTGTTTGAAGCTACACCAACTAGTGTATCCTTTATTGAATGGTCATTATAGTTATGTGATAATAGTATTATTGATGTTACTATGTGTTTACTTGCTCAAAGGATTAAATCCAAGGAGCATAGTGAATACTGTAGAGATCTATCGGATCCTCACTGGGCTTATTTTATATAAGCTCACTCTCTATTATTGCATGCCTATAGGTGTACTTTCACAGGATTACGGGTACGTGCCTCCTGAAGAGGAGAATGTGGAAAATATGCCTTACGTGGATGAGTCTTATGTTCCGGAGTCTTATCCTTGATGTTGTACTGTTTTCCTATCTTTTAAATTAACTTAGTAGACTTTTATATGATTTGTAGTTCATAATGTAAAAGATGTTGAAAAGATAATGAATTAGTTGATGCTGTCTTAGTAGCCTTTCTTTTGTTTATGATTAGGTTGCTAGATTGGCTCATTATGTTTTTGTAATGTATATTAAGGTTTATGTATTATGTTCGAACGAAGGCGTATAATGAGGAATGATTTATTTATAATATAGTTATAATGTATGTTGTATTTATTGAGGAGTTATTTGTTGTATGGTTGTGGAGTTGATGTATGATGTCCTATGGAGGTTGGTTTAGAGCCTCAGTGTCCTATTTACTGTCGTTACATTGCCGAAATTCCGTTGCGTCCTGACTGATTATAGGAGGGGTCGAGTTGGGGCGTGACATTAAAGTGGTATCAGAGCTCATGTTAGTTGTCAGCCAGGGTATTCTCGGAATGTGGGTAATGGTCTTAGCATGAAAGTATGTATGAATTGAAAGAAAAGTGAACTATGTATTAAATGATTAAGTGATTAAGTGATTAAGTGATTATGTGATTTAGTGCTTATGTGATTATGTGATCAATTTGTTTATGTGTTTTATATGACTTTGTTGTTTATGTGCTAATCGTTGTTATAACCTGTTTACGTGCTATAACCTGTGCTAACTCTTTGATTAGTAGAATGACGGGTAGACCGAGGACTAGAGGTAGGCCTGAGATGACTGATGAGACTCCTGGTAATGCGGCACCAGGCTGTGATAGGGGTGATGACCGTTTGGGGGCAGCTATGGAGAGGATTGCTGAGTTAGTGGCTGGACAGGCTCAGTTGTTAGTAGGGCAGGCTGCCCAGACTCAGGCTTGGCAGGTTCAGGTGTTGAAGGTGTAGGGTGGTAACGACGGGCGTGGTACCCTGAAGGAGTTCTTAGGGTATCATCCACCTAGATTTCAGGGGGAACCGGATGATAGGAAGGCTGAGGCGTGGATTAACAAGTTGGAGAAGATTTATGATTCACTTGATTATACCGATGAGCAGAAAGTCTCTTTTGCCATGTACTTGCTAGATGATGAGGTAGAAGAGTGGTGGCGCACAGTGAGAACTAGTTGGGCGACTCAAGGTATTCCGTATGTTGGGGTACCTTTCTGATGGCTTTCCGGGCAAAGTATGTTCCGAGGATTGTGAGGGAACGGAGAGAGGCAGAGTTTCTAGCCTTGGTGCAGGGAGATGCTTCAGTGGCCCGGTATGAGGCCACTTTCACTAGGTTGTCCCGGTATGCACCGGAGTATGTGGCTGATGAGGAGTGGAGGACTCGTAGATTCATGTTGGGGTTGAGGCCCGAGATTCAGGATGTGATGGCTCTGAATCGGTATGATGTATTCACTGAGGCTTTTGAGGCAGCTTCTAGACTAGAGAAGAGGAAAGGGGATCAGCTTGTTTCTAGTCAGCCCAGTAAGAGGCCGTATCAGCCGCAGTATCAGTAGAGTATGTATAGGCCTCCAGTACAGCAGGTTGTGTACAGGCCACCAGCACAGCAGGGTTCTTTCAGGCCACAGGGGCCGCAGAGTTATTATCGGCCTCAGTTTCAGTAGGGGTCATATCAGGTTCAGTCCCAGTTCAGGCCAGCCCAGTCTCAGGGTCAGTACATGCCCAGTTTGGTAAGGCCTCAGCAGCAGCAGGCTAGATCAGCTGTTTCTTTAGCTCCTGGTTCTTCTAGGGGCAATGTTAGTACATCATCACCGCAGTGTACTCACTGCAACCACACGGGGCATGTGGAGGCCGATTGCAGAGTGAAGGCAGGAACGGGTTTAGGTTGCGGCAGCAATCAGCACAGGGCGAGAGATTGCCCTAGGTATGCGAGGACTGAGGGTCGGACAGCGACTCAGGGTTATCAAGGCTGACCTGCGGCCAGTGCACCTCAGCAGCAGCGGGTTCAGGCTCGGGCCTATGCAGTTGACTTAGAGTAGATGCCTGAGGAGACTGCAGTTGTGGAAGGTAACTTCCTTATTCTTGATCAACTTGTTAAAGTGTTGATTGATTCTGGTGCTACACATTCTTTCATTACTCCTGCTTGTGTGCAACGTGTTAATTTGAAACCTGAAAGATTGCCTTATGTGGTTAAGATTAGTACCTCTTTGACTGATAAGTATATTACTGACTTAGTTTGTAAAGATTGTATAATTCATGTTAAGGGGTATAATTTTCCTTCGGACCTTATCTTATTTCCTATCCGGGGGTATGATGCTATCTTGGGTATGGATTGGCTTTCTAAGTATGATGCCCAGGTGAACTGTAGAACCAAGGTAGTACAGTTTCATTTGCCAGATCAGCCAGTAGTTGAGGTATTAAGGAATCGGGGTGCAAAGACGAGTTTTGTTATCTCAGCAACTAAAGCCGTTAAGTTGGTGAGTAAGGGGTGTTTGGGTAATCTAGCTTATTTGATCAACAAGCCATCTGATAAGTTACAGCTAGAGGAAGTCCCTATTATTCGGGAATATCCCAATGTATTTCCCGAGGAGTTGATAGGGTTACCGCCAGAGAAAGATGTGGAGTTTGTGATCAATCTTATTCCCGGTACTCAACTTATTTCTAAATCAGCGTACCAGATGGCACCAACTGAGTTGAAGGAGTTGAAGACTCAGTTGCAGGAGTTATTGGAGAAGGGATTTATTCAGCAGAGTTCTTCACCTTGGGGAGCTCCTGTTTTATTTGTGAAGAAGAACGATGGTACCTTGAGAATGTGTATTGATTACTGCGGTTTGAATTAGGTGACCATCAAGAAAAAATATCCTTTGCCACTAATTGACGAGTTGTTCAATCAACTTTAGGGAGCCAAAGTCTATTCTAAATTTGATTTGAGGCAGAGGTATTATCAGCTTCGGATTCGTACGGAGGATGTTCCGAAGTCTGCCTTCAGGACTCGGTACGGGCATTATGAGTTTGTAGTTATGCCCTTTGGATTAACTAATGCACCAACAGCATTCATGGACCTTATGCATCAGGTTTTTCAGTCGCATTTAGACCAGTTTGTGGTAATCTTTATTGACGATATCTTGGTCTATTCTAAATCTGAATCGGAGCATGAGCAACATCTACGGCTTGTCTTACAGAAGCTGCAGGAGCATCAGTTGCTTGCCAAGTTCAGCAAATGTGAATTTTGGCTGCAACGCATATCTTGTCTTGGCCATGTTATTACACAGAGCGGTATTTCTATAGATCCCACTAAGATTGAATCGGTGATGTCTTGGAAACGACTAGAGAATATTTCTGAGGTCCGTAGCTTTCTTGGCTTGGCGGGTTATTACCGTAGGTTTGTCAAGGAAGGCTTGGGATGTGTTCTTATGCAGGATGGCCGAGTTATTGCCTATGCTTCCAGGAAGTTGAAGCCTTATGAGATGAATTATCCGACTCATGATCTTGAGTTGGCAGCAGTTGTCTTCGCACTGAAGAAGTGGCGTCATTATCTGTGGGGCAGTAAGTTCGAGATTTTTACTGATCATAAGAGTCTGAAGTACTTGTTCTCACAGAATGAGTTGAATATGTACCAGCGGAGGTGGATGGAGCTTCTTGGAGATTATAATTGTTCTATCAATTATCTGCTTGGAAAGGCAAATGTTGTAGCAAATGCTCTCAGCCGAAAGGCGAGTGTTGCTTGTTTGGCTGTCAAGAAAAGGGAGATTCTTGAGGAATTCACTTATTGGAGACCAGAGTTGACTCAGGTTGGGGTGATTTGTTCACATCTCCATATTCAGCCTTTATTGCTGTCTCAGATCAAAGAGGCTCAGCATCTTGATGTTAAACTTCAGAAGATCAAGGATCAGATCACGGATGATCAGTCTGACTTTAAACTGCATGAGGATAGTATTCTTTGATTTCGGAACAGGGTTTGTGTTCCCGATGAACTGGGCTTGAGACGAGGTATTCTGGAGGAAGCTCATAATTCTAAGTACACTATTCATCCTGGTGGAACCAAGATGTATCGGGATTTGAAGCAACACTATTGGTGAAATAACATGAAGAGGGAGGTTGCTCAGTTTGTATCTAGATGTTTGACTTGTCAGAGGGTGAAAGCCGAGCATCAACGACCTGCAGGGTTGCTTCAGCCATTGGCTATACCAGAGTGGAAGTGGGAGCATATTACGATGGATTTCGTCACCGGTTTGCCTAGAACACCGAGGGGTTACGATGCAGTTTGGGTTGTCGTGGATCGTTTGACGAAGACAGCTCATTTTATTTCGATGAGAATGGGAGATAAGGTTGCAAAGTTGACGGATCTTTATTTGGATCAGATTGTTAGACTTCACGAGATTCCATCTAGTATTGTCTCAGATCGAGATCCTCGATTTACTTCTCGTTTGTGGGAAAAACTTTAAGAGACCTTGGGTACTCAGTTGAACTTCAGTACCGCGTTTCATCCACAGACTGACGGTCAGTCTGAGCGGACTATTCAGATTCTGGAAGATATGCTTAGGGCTTGTGTTCTGGATTTCGGGAAGAACTGGGAGAAACATCTACCACTTGCCGAGTTTGCCAATAACAATAGTTATCAAGCTACTATTGGGATGGCACCTTTCGCAGCTCTTTACAGTCATAAGTGCCGTTCACCTTTATATTGGGACGAGGTAGGGGAGATGAAGACTGTTGATCCGACTATCATGCCAGAGCTTCTTGAGAAGATTGAGAATGTTCAGTTGATCAGGTTGAGAATGCTTACGACGCAGAGTAGATTCAAGAGTTATACTGATAAGTGTCGTCGGGACTTGGAGTTTGCAGTCGGAGATCGGGTTTTCTTGAGATTGTCTCCTCGTAAGGGGTTTGCTCGTTATGGTAAAGGTGGAAAGCTGAGTCCGAGATTTGTTGGGCCGTTTGAGATCACCGGCAGGGTTGGTAAGTTGGCATATCGGTTGGCTTTACCAGAGAACTTCTCTAATGTCCACGATGTATTTCACGTGTCTAATTTGCGAAAATATAATCCGGATCCTTCTCATATTCTTGAGCCAGAACCGTTACAGCTTCATGAGAATCTGACTTATGACGAGCGTCCGATTCGTATTCTTGACCAGATAGAACGAGAGTTGAGGTCGAAAAAGATTCCGATGGTTAAGGTGTTGTGGAAGTATCATGGTATCGAGGAAGCTACTTCGGAGAGACAGGATCAGATGCAGCAGCAGTACCCAGATCTGTTCAGTTCTTCAAGTAAGAATTTCGAGGGCGAAATTTCTTTAAGGGGGGGAGAATGTGAAAACCAACTTTTTCTATCTTATCTTGTTTTGCGTGAATTATCTCGTTTTGCATGAATTAACCTGTCTATGTGCTATGTGACTTAGAATGTGGTAATTTTGATATCAATACTCCTAGAACATGCTAAATGTGTATTCATAAAATTTTCATAAAAAACAGAGTCAAAAATTTTGTCGTCAATTTTTAGTGAATAATATTTTCGAAACACGTCCGCTAAAATTTTGAAACTGGTCTTTTTAACCCTTCTAGACCTAGACCACGGACTTTAATAGACATGTGTTTGATTAAAACGATTTTAAAATTGGCTTAAGAATTTATTAGGGTTTTTACACCGACTCTTGCGAAAATCGAGTTTTAAGCCGACTTGGGTGAAATTGTTTGATTGTAAAACTTATTGCCACCTAAAAATAACCTACTTGAGCTATCTTAGGAGTTACATTTTTGTTTTGAGCAAGGAGATAGCTAAAATGCATTAAAAAGACAAGAAAATGAATTAAAGGACTAAAAATACTACTTTGACTTTGCATTTTTTTATTGACCAAGCTTTTAATTGCATATTATCATCAACACACACTAAACACAACACAAAACACACTCCTCACAGACACAAAGGGCCGAGAGCCATAGGAGAAAAAAAGCCAAAGAATTTCAAGGTTTTCAACAAAAAAATTCAAAGAAAAACCTAGTTTTTGTCCGTAGAACTTCATGCCGAGTTGGATTCCGCTTGTTGGGCACGCATTGCACACATTCCAAGGCTTTTATCGCATCAAAGGTGAGAGAAAAATTCTAGATCTCAAAACTCATCTTTTATGTTTTTGCGTAGAATTGAATATCGAACCGTTAGAATGTTAATCTGATGTTAGATTATTACTCCATGCATGATAGGGATCATTTATATGTAATCTTGCGAGATTTGAACGGTTGTAGCATAATTATTATTTTTTGGGTATTTAAAGTTGAATAATTTATTTAATGTTGATTATTTTGGGTTGTGTTGATCAGAATCGATTGCCGTCGATTTCTAAATGTTTGATAATTACGTGGTAGTGCCGTTTTAATGCCAAATTTTCGATTGCGATGTCCGTGCTAAAATCCAAAAATTTCAGCCATGACACACTAGGATTTATGGTTGTCGGACATGATTTGGATGTGTTTTGGTTGGTTTCCGATGGGGCTAAAGTAGTTGGTTGAATGGGTGAGTGTTTAAAACTGATTTGGAGTTGTTTGGATTAGTAGAATGCAAGATATGATTATTTGAAGTTTAGGTTATCTTTCTTTAAATTATTGAATTGAGCCTTAGTTGATCGGGTGGCATTTGAATGATTGAATTGTGAGTTGTTGATAGGTAAACTAGGGTTTGATTGTGTGTTTAATGCATGTTCGGTTAGATGGCCTACTGTAAGAATATAACCAATTTCCCAGAAACGTCTTAACAACAATCAAGTAGAAAGACAACACTACTCTTTATAACAATTCAATATAACACTTACAAGATAATTGTCCCACCGTGCGCTCTCTAGATTAGAGCTTCAATGGCTTCTGGACTTACAAGAAGAATACAAGAAAGAAAGACTAACTTAGGATTGTGTTTGGAATTGTGTTGTGGATGAAAATGATGAACTAATGCATGCCTATTTATAGAATTCAGCTAGCCCGCCATAGGAGACTTTCCTATCAAACATTTCAATCTTGGTTGGCTTTACCAACCATGTTCAAAGTATTAGCCACCCATATTTATCACATGGGTGGCTACAATTGACCACATGGGTGGCTAGCATCCAAGTCAACTTCTAGGAAGTTTCCTTTGGTCAAATTTGCTAACTTTAGCATTGCATCAACCCGACGTCATCTTAGGTAATTCCAAATTCCTGAACTTCTTTCTTGTAGCCATCGCGATCTCTTTTGACCTCATCGACGTTTAAGTCGGAATCATTAATTTATGCTACCATATAATTAACGATACTTATTATGAAGAGGTGGATATTGACATATATCAACACCCCCCTCAATGTTCACCTCATGTTGACTAAACTATTGGGCCAACACCCAATGTTTGAAGATGCTTGCTCAATTGGACGCTCCCTAATGCTTTAGTGAAGATATCTGCACAATTATCTTCTGTAGGGCAGTACTCCATGTAGATTTCACCTTCCTCGATCAGTTCCCTCACATAGTGATACTGAATCTCTATGTGTTTTGTTCTAGCATGAAATACCGGATTCTTTGACATGGCTATACAACTCTGACTGTCACATTTCAACATTGTTGCTTCCTCTATTGGAATGCCAATATCAATCATGATGCGTCGTAGCCAAACAGCTTCACACGATGCTACACAACCAGCCTTGTATTCTGTCTCCGTTGATGAAAGTGCAACGGTGGGTTGCTTCTTACTAGCCCATGAGATGATTCCACCACCGAATGTGAATACGTAACCTGTAACAGATTTTCTTGAGTCAATGTCACCAGCCCAGTCTGAGTCACAGTACCCAGATAAAGTATCTCCAGACTTGTATGATATCCCATACTCCAACGTGCCTTTGAGATATTTGAGGATCCGCATCCCTGCTTGCCAGTGACTTTGTTTCGGTTTATTTGAAAACCGACTGAGAACTCCCACAGCATAACTAATATCAGGTCTTGTGTTACAAAGGAAGATTAAACTTCCCACCAATCTTCTGTAGAGCTTGTTATCAACTTGTTCTGAAGGATCGTCAATTGATAACTTTGTATTCACTTCCATCGGGGTGACAACTGATTTGCACTCGGACATACCAAATGCAGTCAGAAGCTCACGAACATATCGTTGCTGCGAGATGAAGATAGTATGAGGTTTTTGCCATACCTCGATTCCCAAGCAATAATGAAGAAGACCAAGATTTGTCATTTCAAATTCTTGGCTCAACTATTCTTGCGTCTTCCGAATATTATCTTCATGGTAACCAGTGATTACAAGATCATCCACATATAGGACTACAATTACCTTCTTTCCTTGTTCACTTAGAACATACAAGTTGGCATCTGATTTGCTTCTACAGAAACCATGTTGCAAGAAGAAAGAGTCTATACGTTTGTACCAAGCTCGTGGTGCTTGCTTTAACCCATATAAAGCCTTTTTCAATTTGCAGACTTTTTCTTCTTCACCTGGTATTTGGAAGCCAGGGGGTTGTGCAACGTAAACTTCTTCTTCAAGTTGCCCATTAAGAAGAGCTGACTTGACATCCATTTGATGTACAATCCATTCATAATGCGCGGCAGCTGCAACAACTAGCCTAATTGTTGACATTTTTGCTGTTGGAGCAAAGGTTTCATATACATCGAAACCTTCGACTTGCGAAAATCCTTGTGCTACAAGGCGTGCCTTGTATTTTTCAAGACTTCCATCTGCCTTGTACTTCACTTTCCAGATCCATTTGGTGCCGATAATTTTTCTATTCGGTGGCTTTTCAACGATCTCCCAAGTATCATTTTTCATGATACTATCATACTCGGCTTGCATAGCTGCTCTCCAATTTGGATCTGACATGGCTTAATCCACAGTTATTGGTTCTTTTACCGTCTTGATGATTTGGGTCATCAAAGCCATATTTACTAGTTGTTGTCCTGATCTGTTCTGCTCCTCTATTCTCTTTGATCGTTTTAGTCCATCAGGACGTGGACTATCATCAGTAATTCCTGGATTTCTTCCATCAAAGAGCTGTTGGAACCACTTCGGTTGTGGCTTCCTTGTGGGTACAACAGGTTGGTCTTCAGTCTCCTCATCATTAGAGACTTCTTCATTGTTCAACGGTCGTTGTTCAGGCACTTGGTGGATTACTTCATCAGTTGATGACGAAATAGCAGGACCGCTATCCTCCATTGAGTGTGGTCGCTCATTAAACACCACATCTCGGCTTATGATCACCTTCTTGGCCTCTACATCATAGAGTCTGTATGCTTTAGACTCTTCACTATATCCCAAGAAAATGCCCTTCTTGCTCTTGTCATCCAATTTCTTTCGATTTTTATTTGAAATGTGTACAAAACACTCACACCCAATTTTTTTTAAATGAGACACAGAAGGTTTCGTACCATAATAAGCCTCATTAGGAGTCTTATCGTTGAGTGCCCTGGTTGAGCACCGATTGAGGATGTATACCGCTGTGTTGACTGCTTCAGCCCAGAATGTGTCAGGTAGGCCAGTACCTTTCAACATGCATCATGCCATTTCAACAATTGTTCGATTTCTTCATTCCACAACTCCATTTTATTGTGGTGTGTAAGGAGCAGTCAGTTGGCGCTTAATCCCAAGATTGTTGTAGTAGTTGGTGAATTCTGTAGAACAGAATTCCCCCTACGATCAGTACGAAGTTTCTTCAACTGAGTTGTGTTCTTATTTATCACAAGTTTGTGCCACACTTTAAACTTTTCAAGAGCATCAGTCTTGTCCCGAAGGAAGTACACCCACATCTTTCTACTATAATCGTCGACTATCAGCATAAAGTAAGAAGATCCTCCCAACGCCGTTGTAGTCATTTTTCCGCAGAGGTCAGCATGTACCAACTCTAGAGGAGCCTTTGATCGGTTATGACTCTCTTTGGGAAATGACTGTCTATGTTGCTTGCCCAGCATACAAGCTTCACATGGTCCTTCAATTTCTTCAATTGAAGGCAAGTCGGCCACCATCTTCTTCTTTTGCATTTCCTTTAACACAGGATAGGAAATGTGCCCGAACCTTTCATGCCAAAGTTGACTTGTTTTGGCATCCACGACAACAGAAAGAGAGCTGATTTCGTAAAGATTATTTTTGCGAATACCTTTACTTACGATATTTTGATCCTTGTCAAGAATCAAAGCTTCCGTCTTCTTGAACTGCACTTCTAGATCATTATCTGTAATAGCAGCTACAGATAGCAAATTTCTGGTGATCTGGGGTACAAAGAGTACGTTGGACAGCTTATTGCTTCCTCCATCTTTAGACGCGAGCGAGATGGTTCCAGTGCCCTCAACAGGACACCTCGCATTATTCCCGACGACAACATTCATTGGTTCTTGTAGAAGTTTTATGGAGTCATATAACTCCTTCTTGCTGGTCATGTGTCGGGAAGCTCCACTATCTAACACCCATGCACTCGTTTGATGTACATATGCGCTAGTACACGTTTCCTCCGATACATCTGTTACAGTAAACAGATGCACTTCTGTTTCAGCCGTATTGGCAGATTTTTTATTTTTCCAATTTGGCTTTAAAGTTCCGTTCTTCTCGTCATGGATTCATTTCCTACAATCTTTGACAGCATGTCCTTTCTTATTGCAGTAGTAGCACGATCCAGAAAACGTCTTCTTCTTTGTTTTCTTCTTTTCTTCTTGGTTACTTCTCGCCTTGGCTGTAAAGGCAGAGTCAAGTTGATTTTATCTGCTCCTCAGCCTCATCTCCTCCTCCATCAACATGGCAGTGAATTCTTCAAACGTCAAAGGAGGAATGCGAACTTGTGTATTGAGTGCTGTCACAAGGCCGTCAAATTTTGGAGGCAACACTCTAATGCACCTTCGAGCTAGTTCCTCGGTTGATTTGGCAATACCAACTGCAGCCATTTGATCTCGTAGGTTTTTCATCCTACTGATAAATGACTCAGCTGCTTCATCTTCACTTAATCTCTCAGCAGCTAACTGATTCTCCAAGTTTTGAATGCGAGTCTGGTTCCTTGTTTCATATTGATTTCTCAGTATGTTCCAAGCTTCAGTTGCCTTGGTTGTGTGTTGAATTAGAGTAAGGACAGAATCTTGAACACTTGTTACAATTGCACAAAGTGCTTCAGCATTTCGTCTCCTCCATTCTTTGACAAGCTGAGGATCTGGAGGTGTGACCTTTTTTGTGTCATCTTCAGCATGGACTGCAACTGGTTCTGCATCTGTGCCTAACACTGTATCAAGGAGTTCGTAGGAGTCTAGAACTGTAGTAATTTTGAACTTCCACAAAAGATAGTTCGTGCCATCAAGTTTTCCTTCTGTGAAGGTAGGGGGACGGATACGAATTGTCGGTACTAAACCGGAACTAGAACTGGTAGAAGAAGAACTAGCACCTTGAGTAGTCATAGTTGTTGAGCTTTACTAGACAAGATTGTTGTTAAGAGCCCCTTAAGCTCTGATACCATGTAAGAATATAACCAATTTCCCAGAAACGTCTTAACAACAATCAAGTAGAAAGACAACACTACTCTTTATAACAATTCAATATAACACTTACAAGATAATTGTCCCACCGTGCGCTCTCTAGATTAGAGCTTCAATGGCTTCTGGACTTACAAGAAGAATACAAGAAAGAAAGACTAACTTAGGATTGTGTTTGGAGTTGTGTTGTGGATGAAAATGATGAACTAATGCATGCCTATTTATAGAATTCAGCTAGCCCGCCATAGGAGACTTTCCTATCAAACATTTCAATCTTGGTTGGCTTTACCAACCATGTTCAAAGTATTAGCCACCCATATTTATCACATGGGTGGCTACAATTGACCACATGGGTAGCT
This sequence comes from Ehretia macrophylla, assembly GCA_037974665.1. Lineage (NCBI taxonomy): Eukaryota > Viridiplantae > Streptophyta > Magnoliopsida > Boraginales > Ehretiaceae > Ehretia > Ehretia macrophylla. Next base: position 52,474,184 of record CM075782.1, read on the forward strand.
AGCATCCAAGTCAACTTCTAGGAAGTTTCCTATGGTCAAATTGGCTAACTTTAGCATTGCATCAATCCGACGTCATCTTAGGTAATTCCAAACTCCCGAACTTCTTTCTTGTAGCCATCGCGATCTGTTTTGACCTCATCGACGTTTAAGTCGGAATCATTAATTTATGCTACCATAAAATTAACGATACTTATTATAAAGAGGTGGATATTGACATATATCAACACCTACTCTGTCATCTAACTTAGTTATTTTGTTGTTTAATTGATTATTGATGATTATTATGATGACAATATGATTATTGATTGATGATTGATGCCGGGAGATAGCAGCTCTGCTAGACTGTCCTCCTGTGAATGATTGATGTTCATTATTATTGCTGAGTCTCTAGTATGTGTGTGCCACCTCTCGGGCAGCATCGGGCTGTCGGGTTGATAACGGGATGACTATCAGAGACTGTCTCCAGCTCGCATGACGGAGGTGTCATGGAGGGAGAGGTTATTGGGGTACCTCGGGTGCGTGTGTTTATGGGAGTCACAAGAAGGCTGTTATGATCATGATGGTGTTTGAAGCTACACCAACTAGTGTATCCTTTATTGAATGGTCATTATAGTTATGTGATGATAGTATTATTGATGTTATTGTGTGTTTACTTGCTCAAAGGATTAAATCCAAGGAGCATAGTGAAAACTGTAGAGATCTATCGGATCCTCACTAGGCTTATTTTATATAAGCTCACTCTCTATTATTGCATGCCTACAGGTGTACTTTCGCAGGATTGCGGCTACGTGCCTCCTAAAGAGGAGAATGTGGACAATGTGTCTTCTATGGATGAGTCTTATGTTCCGGACACTTATCCTTGATGTTGTACTGTTTTCCTATCTTGTAAATTAACTTAGTAGGCTTTTATATACTTTGTAGTTTATAATGTAAAAGATGTTGAAAAGATAATGAATTAGTTGATGCTATCTTAGTAGCCTTTCTTTTGTTTATGATTAGGTTGCTAGATTGGCTCATTATGTTTTTGTAATGTATATTAAGGTTTATGTATTATGTTGGAACAAAGGCGTATAACGAGGAATGATTATTGTATAATATAGTTATGATGTATGTTGTATTTATTGAGGAGTTATTTGTTGTATGGTTGTGGTGTTGATGTATGATGGCTTATGGAGGTTGGTTTAGAGCCTCGGTATCCTATTCACTATTGTTATACTGCCAAAATTCCGTTGCGTCCTGACTAATTATAGGAGGGGTCGAGTTGGGGCGTGACAGGAACCAAGGTTGAAAAGATTGAAAAAATCAGTCATTCACAACCACTGATGAAGGATTCCTCGAAAAGTTAAGGATTAGTAATCCTTTTTAGAAATCGAACGGATTCGGTCTTATACATACACAAGGAAGGTAATCAAAAAAGAAAGAAGATGAGTTCTTCTTTCTTTTATCACTTAGGAGTCGTGTAAGATGAAAGTCTCATGCACGGTTTTGAATGAGGAAAGAAGTGACGAATCCTTTTTTCGACTCTGACTCTCGCACTGCAGTCGTTGCTTTTCTTTTTGTTTGTGAAACCCCACTTTCTTGCTTATCTCGTTTTACGTGCTTTACCTCGTTTTGCGTGCATATGATCTGTTTATGTGCTATAGGACCTAGAAAGTTATAATTTTGATGTCAATACTTCTAATACGTGCTAAATGTGCATTCATGAAATTTTCATAAAAAACGGAGTCAGAAATTTTATCGTCGATTTTCAGTGAATAGTGTTTTCGAAACACGTCCGCTATAATTTTGAAACTGGTCTTTTTAACCCTTCTAGACCTAGTCCACGGACTTTAATAGACCTGTGTTTGATGAAAACGGTTTTAAAATCGGCTTAAGAATTTATTAGGGTTTTTACACCGACTTTTGCGAAAATCGAGTTTTAAGCCGACTCGGGTGAAATTATTGGATTGTAAAACTTCTTGTCACCTAAAAATAACCCACTTGAGATATCTTGGGGGTTGCATAATTATTTTTAACTTGGTGAGCAATAAAATGCAATTAAAGTCATTAAAAACACAAAAATACCTATTAAAATTAACTTTGACTTTGCATTTTTTAATTGACCAAGCTTTAAATTATATACTATCACCAACACACACTCACACAACACAAAACACACTCCACAAACACACACATTGCCAAGAGAAAAGAGGGAGAAAAGAGAAGAGAAAAACTCAAGCTTTCAATCCAATTTTTCAAAGAAAAACCTAGTTTTTGTCCGTGAAACTTCGCACCGACTTGGATTCTGCTTGTTGGGCACGCATTGCACGCATTCCTAGGCTTATATCGCATCTAAGGTGAGAGAAAAATTCTAGATCTCAAAATGTCATTTTTGTGTTTTTGCGTATAAATGAGGATTGAACCGTTAGAATTGTAATATGATGTTAGATTATTGCTCCTTGCATGCTAGGGATCATTATATATTAATACTACGAGTTTCTGTCGGATATAGCATAATTTTTATTTTCCGGGTATTTAATTTTGATTAAAATGTTCAAAGTTGAATTAAATGAGTTGTGTTGATCGAAATCGGTTGCCGTCGATTTCTAAATACTTGATAATTACGTGTTAGCGCTGTTGTAATGCCGAATTTTCGATTACATTGTTTGTGTGAAAATCCGGAAAATCCAGCCATGACATCTTAGGGTTTTAGGGTTATCGGGCATGATTTGGAGGTGTTATGGTGGATTTCCGAGAGGGCTAATGTAGTAGGTTGAATGGGTGAGTGATAGGAACTGATTTGGCAATGTTTGGATTAGTAGATTGTAAGTTATGAATTTTAGAAGTTTAGGTTGTCATTCTTTAATTTCTTGAACGATGCCTTTAGATGGTTGGGTAGTGTTCGAGTGATGAATGGTGAGTTGTTGATGAGTAATTTAGAGTTTAATTATGTATATTATGCATGTCCGGTTAGATGGCCTACTTTGTCATCTAACTACGTTGTTTGTTGTTTAATTTAATATTGATGTTATATTGATGTTATTGATTGATTATTATTGAATGCGGGAATCGGGCACTCTTGTTGCTGATCTCCCAATTGATTGATTGATTGATGATTGATTGATGATTGATGATTATGGAGTCTTGGTATGTGTGTGCCACCTCTCGGGCAGCATCGGGCTGTCGGGTTGATAACGGCATGACTGCCATAGGCTACCCCCAGCTCGCATGACGGAGGTGTCATAGAGGGAGGGGCTAGTGAGGTACCTCGGGTGCGTGAGTAATGGGGAGTTATAAGAAGAACGGTTGAGATCGTGATGGCGTTTGGAGCTACACCAAATAGAGTATCCTTATTGATTGGTTATATAGTTATGTGATGATAGCATTATTTATGTTGTTATTGTTGTTGTGTGTTTACTTGCTCAAAGGACTAAATCCAAGGAGCGTAGTGAATACTGTCGAGATCTATCGGATCCTCACTGGGCTTATGTATATAAGCTCACTCTCTATTAATGCATGCTTACAGGTGTTGCAGAGCAAGATTTCGGGTACGTGCCTCCTGAAGAGGAGAATGTGGAAAACGTGCCTTTCGTGGATGAGTCATATGTCCCTGAGTCTTATCCATGATTCTATGTGGTTAAACGTCATGTATATTAGCTTAATGGACTTTTATATGCTTTACGGTTCTTAGTGTAATAGTTGTTGAAAAGATGATGATCTAAATGATGTTAATTTAGTGGCTTTCTTTTGTCTACGGTTAAGTTGTTAGATGTGTCTCAACTTACTGTTGAAATGTATGATAAAGTTGAGGTATTGTATGTCATGTTGGAACGGAGGCGTATAACGAGGATGTTTTATTGTATAATATGGTTGTGTTGTATGTTGTTGTTGTATTGAGGAATTACGGGATGTATGATGTTTTATGAGGTTGGTTTGCAACCCAGGAAATCTGTTTACTGTCGTTCTGCCGCCGAAATTACGTTGCGTCCTGACTGATCGTAGGTGGGGTCGAGTTGGGGCGTGACAGTTTAAGTGGTATCAGAGCTCATGTTAGTTGTCAGCCGGGGTATTCTCGGAATGTGGGTAATGGTCTTAGCATGAAATATGTATGAAAGGAAAGAAAAATGAAATATGTATTGGTATGATTAATTGATTAAGTGATTATGTGATTTAATTGCTTATGTGATTATGTGATCAATTTGTTTATGTGTTTTATATGAGTTTGTTATTTATGTGTTAATAGTTGTTTATAACCTGTCTACGTGCTATAACTGTGCTAACCCTTTGATTAGTAGAATGGCCGGTCGACCGAGAACCAGAGGTAGGCCTGAGATGGCTGATGAGACTCCGAGTAACGTGGCACCGGGCCGTGACGGGGGTGATGACCGATTAGGAGCAGCTATGGAGCGGATTGCAGAGTTAGTGGCTAGTCAGGCACAGTTATTAGCAGGGCAGGCTGCCCAGAATCAGGCTATGCAGGCTCAGCTTCTGAATATTCAGGGTGGTAACCACGGGCGTGGTACCCTGAAGGAGTTTTTAGGATATCACCCACCGAGATTTCAGGGGGAGCCGGATGATAGGAAGGCGGAGGTATGGATTAGCAAGTTGGAGAAGATTTATGATCCACTTGGCTATACTGATGAGCAGAAAGTCTCTTTTGCCGTGTATTTGTTAGATGACGAGGCAGAGGAGTGGTGGCGCACGGTAAGGACTAGCTGGGCGGCACAGGGTATTCCTTATGTTTGGGGTACCTTTCTGATGGCTTTCCGAGCAAAGTTTGTGTGACGCCCGAGATTCTACCATACACATTTTTAACTGTTGCATCCATTAATTGCGCATTTAATTTTGTGCTTTACTTGTTGTCTTTCTTAGTTACTATTCATTCTATTTTTCAACTGCATTATATTAATGAATTAGCATTTTTATTAAATCATATTAATTATTTTAGGAATGAGAAAAATATGCATTTGAGCTAGGAGCGATAGGAACCTTCGTTTAGAAAATAGTTTAGTGAACTAGTGAATAGTGTTACGTATGAACAATATGTTTTAGTTAGCTAGCACTAAATTGCAATCATTGACTCGTTTTTAAGTTAACTAGGCTCATTTTATTAGACCATACACTCACCCAAATAGGCCCCACCCTAATATATAATCAATCAAACACAAACAAGTCATAACTAAGCAAAAAAAAAAAAAAAAAGGGGAAGATGCAGAAATTACTGTAGCAAATCCGAGAATCAACATAGGAGGAGAATGAGAGGATTTTGCTCATCAAATCTTCAAGCCAAGCCAAGCCAAGCAAGGAGCAAGTAGTTTAAGGTGTTTGCTAGCCTCCCGAGAGTTCCTACGCGCATTGGTGAGGGTTTTTCATGCTTATTTGTGCATTTTAGAAATGTTGCTATTTTCTTGATTTGTTAGAAATGTTGTCTAATGCTATTGCAATGCTCAAATAAGCTTATATATGTTGTATACGTGTAGTAGAGACCACATTTATGCTATTGTTTCACATTTTAAACGGTAGAAATCAATGGTTGATTCGTAGGGGTGAATAGTGATGGGATTTCTAGGGTTTTGTGTAATTGTGCATATTAGCTTGATTCAATACTTCTAATAGATGCCTTAGGTGCTCATGAGGGTAGTCTAATAGCCCCGTGCACTCAAATTGCTCGAAACTTGAATAAAACGTGAATTAGCCGACTTTTTAAAAGGGGTTTCGGGGTTAATGCTAATCCGGGTGGATTCGGGCTTCACTTTTAGTGTTCTTAGGCTACCTAGGTGCTATAAAACCTTTGCTAACTCTTGTTTGAAGCCCGGTTAAGGTAGGTGTAGTTCAAAGCTATAAGAGGGAAATTGGGTCTTTTGGGGTAATTGCAGGTAATTGAACGTATTTGTGGGTTGTAAGGGTACCTTAAGGGTTAATTAGAAGATTGGTATAGCTTTCCCTTGAATTTGAATAATTGATATGAGTTTGGAAGGAAAACGGATGAAAAACAAAGGGGTTTAAGGGTAAATTCGTTTGTCACTCGCATCTAAGACCTTGGCATGTTTCCATATGTGTTTAAATGTGGTTTCAAGATGTTTTGGAGCTTTTGGTATAGTTTTATGTGAATCTTGAATATGCTCCTTTGTAATTTGCATAATTGCTTTCCGAATTGAAGATTCTAAGTGAATTATTGTTTATAGTAATTGTATTTCCATAGTTCTAAGTGTTTTTCTTGAGTTTTATATTGAGTTAATTATAATGAGAATAAGTATGGATTAATGACTTTATAAATTGATAGTACTATTATGGAATTAAATATGGTTATCTATGCTTAAAATGCTCTTTTAAATGATTGTGGAACATGCTTATATCATGGTATTATTGCTTGTTAGTTATATCGTTTGTATATTATATTACTTGAAAGATTACTTGGTTGTATGTTAATTAAGTAAACTATGAGTTAGCTAACCTAGTTGGTAAATTAATGAATGTTGTAGTTAAAGAGTAATTGAAACAATGTTTAACTTTATGTTCAAGGTGATTGAGGGTGATTTGAATCCAATCTTGCATTTTGGAGCTTGGTAGAGGTGAGGGAGACTTCATCCTTATGTGCATAATAGTTTATTTACTTGTACTTAGATTATGTGCACTTATTGTCTATATATTGTGTGTGAGGGCAACCTACTTTGTTGTCCCTCAACCATGTGTTTATTGATTTATACTATTGTTATCATTTTGAGTACATTGCATCGTGGTTGCGCAACCATTCGGGCATGGTAGTGTCGGGGAAACCGGGCGGCATCGGGCTTGCCGGTCCACCTCGGCTACCATGGTTGCCCAGTCCCTTTCTCGCTTGGGATGCCGCCCAAGGAGAGTTGGGTCGTAGGATTTCGGGGTACATCCGGAGTACACCCATTTTGGAGTTATAAGGGGATGCCGGCTTATCGATATCAGTGTCATTATTACATCGAGATTTCAGTTCATGGCGTCGCTGGTGTGCCTCTGCCCTTCGGGGTATTCGCTTAGCCGGGACGTTACAAAAGTCAAAGTGTATCGTATCCTTTTTAATGTGTGGTAACTTGTTGTTTTAATTGTTCTTTGGTTGTAAAATGCTTTATTTGTACTAACTGCTGCATTGCACGTCCCCGGTAGACCTTATCCCTCACTGGGCAATTGTGATTGCTCATACCTCGCTAAACATGTTTCAGGTGATGCAGTTGGAGGAATTGACCTGATTGCTGTGTGCTATTACTTGAGATTTGAGTGATTGTCTGCTAAACTGTGGAAGACCTTACTTGTTCTACTATCTATTCTATTTGGGAGCCTAAGGGCTTATGTATATATATTTGAGTAGTTGTAAGTTTGAAAGCTAAGTGGATGTAGCAAGTGTTATGGAATTGTGGCATGTAATAACTTATGTTTCTACTTCTAGCTACGTTGCATGCTTGGGTGTGAATGAACGGATGTATGGTTGGCATTAATTTATGAGAATGTTTAATTGCTAACATAGAATGGTATGATAAGCGAATGAAGACAAAGATTTTAGGACTATTGTTGCATGCTTGTGTGTATTTATATTGTCTTGTGTTGCTTAAGGCTCGGATGCCCTTGAAGTTTGAATTTCAATTACAGATGTTGTTCCTTTTGCTTCGTGGTTTTATTTGATTGTTTATAGGTTTTCAGAATGTCCACAGTATATGGGAAACTCTGTCCGTTTTTCCCTAAAATTTTGTGACCGGGTTTGGTATTGGGTTGAGAATAGCATGGTTATTAGAGCCTCCGGTCTCGTGAGGGATCGGGGCATTACAGTATGTCCCGAGGATTTGCAGGGAACGGAGAGAGGCCGAGTTTCTAGCCTTGGTCCAGGGAGATGCTACAGTGGCTCAATATGAGGCCACATTTACTCGATTGTCCCGGTATGCACCGGAGTATGTGGCAGACGAGGAGCGGAGGACTCGCAGGTTTATGTTGGGGTTGCGGCCCGAGATTCAGGATGTGATGGCTCTGAATCGATATGATATTTTCACTGAGGCTTTTGAGGCAGCTTCTAGGTTAGAGAAGAGGAAAGGGGATCAGATTGTCTCCAGTCAGCCTAGTAAGAGGCCGTATCAGCCACAGGGCCAGCAAGTTATGTATAGGCCTCCAGTACAGCAGGTTGTCTACAGGCCACCAGCCCAGCAGGGTTCTTATAGGCCACAGGGTCAGCAGAGTTACTATCGGCCTCAGTTTCAGCAGAGGCCATATCAGGTTCAGACTCAGTATAGGCCAGCCCAGTCTCAGGGTCAGTATAGGCCTAGTGTGGTGAGACCTCAGCAGCAGGCTGTATCAGCTGCTTCTTCAGCTTCTGGTTATTCTTGGGGCAGTGTTAGTGCCACATCATCGCAGTGTAATTACTGCAAGCGCCCAGGGCATGTGGAGTCCGACTGCAGGGTGAAGGCAGGGACATGTTTGGGTTGTGGTAGCATCGATCATAGGGCGAAGGATTGCCCTAAGTATGCGAGGACTGAGGGTGGGGCAGGGACTCAGGGGTACCAAGCTAGGCCTACAGGTAGTGTACCACAGCAGCAGCGGGTTCAGGCTCGGGATTACGCAGTTGATATGGAGGAGATGCCTGAGGAGACTGCAGTTGTGGAAGGTAACTTCCTTATACTTGATCAACTTGTTAAAGTGTTGATTGATTCTGGTGCTACGCATTCTTTCATTACTCCTGCTTGTGTGCAACGTGTTAAATTGCAACCTGAAAGATTGCCTTATGTGGATGAAATTAGTACCTCTTTGACTGATAAGTATGTTACTGGCTTAGTATGTAAGGATTGTATAATACATGTTAAGGGGCATAATTTTCCTTCGGACCTTATTTTATTTCCTATCCGGGGGTATGATGTTATTCTGGGTATGGATTGGCTTTCTAAGTATGATGCCCAGCTGAACTGTAGAACCAAGGTAGTACAGTTTCGTTTGCCAGATCAGCCAGTAGTTGAGGTAGCGAGTAACCGGGGTGCTAAGATGAGTTTTGTTATCTTAGCAACTAAAGCCGTTAAGTTGGTGAGTAAGGGGTGTTCGGGTTATCTAGCTTATTTGATCAACAAGCCATCTGATAAGCTACAGCTAGAGGAAGTCCCTATTATCCGGGAATATCCTAATGTATTTCCCGAGGAGTTGCCAGGATTGCCGCCAGAGAGGGATATAGAGTTTGTGATTAATCTTGTTCCCGGTACTCAACCTATTTCTAAATCGGCGTACCGGATGGCACCAGCTGAGTTGAAGGAGTTGAAGACTCAGTTACAGGAGTTGTTGGAGAAAGGATTCATTCAGCAGAGTTCTTCACCTTGGGGAGCTCCTGTTTTATTTGTAAAGAAGAAGGATGGCACCTTGAGGTTATGTATAGATTATCGTGGGTTGAATCAGGTGACTATCAAGAATAAATATCCTTTGCCACTGATTGATGAGTTGTTTGATCAACTTCAGGGAGCCAAAGTCTATTCTAAATTTGATTTGAGGCAGGGGTATTATCAGCTTCGGATTCGCACAGACGATGTTCCGAAGTCTGCCTTCAGGACTCGGTATGGGCATTATGAGTTTGTTGTTATGCCCTTTGGATTGACTAATGCACCGGCAGCATTCATGGATCTTATGCATCGAGTCTTTCAGCCGTACTTGGACCAGTTCGTGGTGATTTTTATTGATGATATCTTGGTCTATTCTAAATCTGAATTGGAGCACGAGCAACATCTACGGCTTGTATTAGAGAAGTTGCAGGAGCATCAGTTGTTTGCCAAGTTCAGCAAATGTGAATTTTGGCTGCAACGGATTTCTTTTCTTGGCCATGTTATTACACAGAGTGGTATTTCTGTAGATCCCACTAAGATTGAATCGGTGATGTCTTGGAAGCGGCCAGAGAGTGTTACTGATGTCCGTAGCTTTCTTGGCTTGGCGGGTTATTACCGTAGGTTTGTCAAGGACTTCTCAAAGATTGCGGGGCCACTATCTAAGTTGACTCAGAAACAGACTATCTTTAATTGGGACGAGAAGTGTGAGAGTGGATTTCAGGAGTTGAAAAAGAGGTTAACTACCGCTCCAGTACTTGCTCTACCAGAGGGGACCGATAATATGGTCATTTACAGTGATGCATCAAAGGAGGGCTTGGGATGGGTTCTTATGCAGGATGGCCGAGTTATTGCCTATGCTTTCAGGAAGTTGTATCCTTATGAGGGGAATTATCCGACTCATGATCTTGTGTTGGGAGCAGTTGTCTTCGCACTGAAAAAGTGGCGTCATTACCTGTGGGGCAGTAAGTTCGAGATTTTCACTGATCATAAGAGTCTTAAGTACTTATTCTCACAGAAGGAGTTGAATATGCGCCAGCGGAGGTGGATGGAGCTTCTTGGAGATTATAATTGTTCTATCAATTATCTGCCTGGAAAGGCAAATGTTGTGGCAGATGCTCTCAGCCGGAAGGCTAGTATTTCTTGTTTGGCTGTCAAGAAGTGGGAGGTTCTTGAGGAGTTTAGTTATTGGAGACCAGAGTTCACTCAGGTTGGGGTGATGTGTTCACATCTCCGTATTCAGCCTTTATTATTGTCTCAGATCAGGGAAGCTCAGCAACTTGATGTTAAACTTCAGAAGATCAAGGATCAGATCACTGATGATCAGTCTGACTTCAAACTGCATGAGGACGGTATTCTTCGGTTTCGGAACAGGGTTTGTGTTCCCGATGAACCGGGCTTGAGGCGAGGTATTCTGGAGGAAGCTCATAATTCTAAATATACTATTCATCCCGGTGGAACCAAGATGTATCGGGATTTGAAACAGCATTACTGGTGGAACAACATGAAGAGGGAGGTTGCTCAGTTTGTGTCTAGATGTTTGACTTGTCAGAGAGTGAAAGCCGAGCATCAACGACCAGCAGGTTTGCTTCAGCCGTTGGCTATACCAGAGTGGAAATGGGAGCATATTACGATGGACTTCGTCACTGGTTTGCCTAGATCACCGAGGGGTAATGATGCAGTTTGGGTTGTCGTGGATCGTTTGACGAAGACAGCTCATTTTATTGCCATGAGGTTAGGAGATGAGGTTACAAAGCTGACGGATCTCTATCTGGATCAGATTGTTAGACTTCACGGTATTCCATCTAGTATTGTCTCTGATCGAGATCCTCGATTTACTTCTCGTTTGTGGGAGAAACTTCAGGAGACCTTAGGTACTCAGTTGAACTTCAGTACCGCGTATCATCCACAGACCGACGGTCAATCTGAGCGGACTATTCAGATTCTGGAAGATATGCTTAGGGCTTGTGTTCTGGACTTCGGGAAGAACTGGGAGAAACATCTACCACTTGCCGAGTTTGCCTATAACAATAGTTATCAAGCTACTATTGGAATGGCACCTTTTGCAGCTCTTTACGGTCGTAAGTGCCGTTCACCTTTATATTGGGACGAGGTAGGAGAGATGAAGACTGTTGATCCGACTATTATGCCAGAACTTCTTGACAAGATTGAGAATGTTCAATTGATCAGGCAGAGAATGCTTACGGCGCAGAGTAGATTCAAGAGTTATGCTGATAAGCGTCGTCGAGACTTGGAGTTTGCAGTTGGAGATCGGGTTTTCTTGAGATTGTCTCCTCGAAAGGGGTTTGTTCGTTATGGTAAAGGTGGTAAGCTGAGTCCGAGATTTGTTGGGCCGTTTGAGATTACTGGCAGGGTTGGTAAGTTGGCATATCGGTTGGCTTTACCGGAGAACTTCTCTAATGTCCACGATGTGTTTCACGTGTCTAATTTGCGGAAATACAATCCGGATCCTTCTCATATTCTTGAGCCAGAGCCGTTACAGCTTCGAGAGAATTTGACTTATGACGAGCGTCCGATTCGTATTCTAGATCAGATGGACCGAGAGTTGAGGTCGAAGAGGATTCCGATGGTTAAGGTGTTGTGGAAGCATCACGGCATTGAGGAAGCTACGTGGGAGAGACGAGATCAGACGCAGCAGCAATACCCAGATCTATTCCGTACATCAAGTAAGAATTTCGAGGACGAAATTTCTATAAGGGGGGGAGAATGTGAAACCCCACTTTCTTGCTTATCTCGTTTTACGTGATTTACCTCGTTTTGCGTGCATATGATCTGTTTATGTGCTATAGGACCTAGAAAGTTATAATTTTGATGTCAATACTTCTAATACGTGCTAAATGTGCATTCATGAAATTTTCATAAAAAACGGAGTCAGAAATTTTATCGTCGATTTTCAGTGAATAGTGTTTTCAAAACACGTCCGCTATAATTTTGAAACTGGTCTTTTTAACCCTTCTAGACCTAGTCCACAGACTTTAATAGACCTGTGTTTGATGAAAATGGTTTTAAAATCGGCTTAAGAATTTATTAGGGTTTTTACACCGACTTTTGCGAAAATCGAGTTTTAAGCTGACTCGGGTGAAATTATTGGATTGTAAAACTTCTTGTCACCTAAAAATAACCCACTTGAGATATCTTGGGGGTTGCATAATTATTTTTAACTTGGTGAGCAATAAAATGCAATTAAAGTCATTAAAAAACACAAAAATACCTATTTAAACTAACTTTGACTTTGCATTTTTTTAGTTGACCAAGCTTTAAATTATATACTATCACCTACACACACTCACACAACACAAAACACACTGCACAAACACACACAATGCCGTGAGAAAGAGGGAGAAAAAGAGAAGAGAAAAACTCAAGCTTTCAATCCAATTTTTCAAAGAAAAACCTAGTTTTTGTCCGTGAAACTTCGCACCGACTTGGATTCTGCTTGTTGTGCACGCATAGCACGCATTCCTAGGCTTATATCGCATCTAAGGTGAGAGAAAAATTCTAGATCTCAAAATGTCATTTTTGTGTTTTTGCGTATAAATGAGGATTGAACCGTTAGAATTGTAATATGATGTTAGATTATTGCTCCTTGCATGCTAGGGATCATTATATATTAATACTACGAGTTTCTGTCGGATATAGCATAATTTTTATTTTCCGGGTATTTAATTTTGATTAAAATGTTCAAAGTTGAATTAAATGAGTTGTGTTGATCGAAATCGATTGCCGTCGATTTCTAAATACTTGATAATTACGTGTTAGCGCTGTTGTAATGCCGAATTTTCGATTACATTGTTTGTGTGAAAATCCGGAAAATCCAGCCATGACATCTTAGGGTTTTAGGGTTATCGGGCATGATTTGGAGGTGTTATGGTGGATTTCCGAGAGGGCTAATGTAGTAGGTTGAATGGGTGAGTGATAGGAACTGATTTGGCAATGTTTGGATTAGTAGATTGTAAGTTATGAATTTTAGAAGTTTAGGTTGTCATTCTTTAATTTCTTGAACGATGCCTTTAGATGGTTGGGTAGTGTTCGAGTGATGAATGGTGAGTTGTTGATGAGTAATTTAGAGTTTAATTATGTATATTATGCATGTCCGGTTAGATGGCCTACTTTGTCATCTAACTACGTTGTTTGTTGTTTAATTTAATATTGATGTTATATTGATGTTATTGATTGATTATTATTGAATGCGGGAATCGGGCACTCTTGTTGCTGATCTCCCAATTGATTGATTGATTGATGATTGATTGATGATTGATGATTATGGAGTCTTGGTATGTGTGTGCCACCTCTCGGGCAGCATCGGGCTGTCGGGTTGATAACGGCATGACTGCCATAGGCTACCCCCAGCTCGCATGACGGAGGTGTCATAGAGGGAGGGGCTAGTGAGGTACCTCGGGTGCGTGAGTAATGGGGAGTTATAAGAAGAACGGTTGAGATCGTGATGGCGTTTGGAGCTACACCAAATAGAGTATCCTTATTGATTGGTTATATAGTTATGTGATGATAGCATTATTTATGTTGTTATTGTTGTTGTGTGTTTACTTGCTCAAAGGACTAAATCCAAGGAGCGTAGTGAATACTGTCGAGATCTATCGGATCCTCACTGGGCTTATGTATATAAGCTCACTCTCTATTAATGCATGCTTACAGGTGTTGCAGAGCAAGATTTCGGGTACGTGCCTCCTGAAGAGGAGAATGTGGAAAACGTGCCTTTCGTGGATGAGTCATATGTCCCTGAGTCTTATCCATGATTCTATGTGGTTAAACGTCATGTATATTAGCTTAATGGACTTTTATATGCTTTACGGTTCTTAGTGTAATAGTTGTTGAAAAGATGATGATCTAAATGATGTTAATTTAGTGGCTTTCTTTTGTCTACGGTTAAGTTGTTAGATGGGTCTCAACTTATTTTTGAAATGTATGATAAAGTTGAGGTATTGTATGTCATGTTGGAACGGAGGCGTATAACGAGGATGTTTTATTGTATAATATGGTTGTGTTGTATGTTGTTGTTGTATTGAGGAATTACGGGATGTATGATGTTTTATGAGGTTGGTTTAGAACCTCGGAAATCTGTTTACTGTCGTTATGCCGCCGAAATTCCGTTGCGTCCTGACTGATCGTAGGTGGGGTCGAGTTGGGGCATGACATTGTTACTTCGAAAGTAGCTGCTTCAGCTTCAGCCACTCGAATTTTCGATATTCCTTTTTATTTATCATCAAACGAATGGCATCTTCTTATGGAAATCCTATCTATTCTTAGCATGATATTGGGAAATCTCATTACTATTACTCAAACAAGCATGAAACGTGTAAAACCCCATATTTTACCTTTGCATAGAATTACGTGTTTTGACATGTTTATGTGTTATATGAGTTAGAATGCACTAATTCTATGATTTATATTCCTAATACATGCTATGTGTGTATCCATGAAATTTTCATAAAAAACTGCATTGAAAATTTTATCGTTGGTTTTTATGAATAGTATTTTGAACACATGTCCGCTAAAATTTTTACACGGGTGTTTTAAACATTTTAAAACCTAGTCCTCTGATATTAATAGACCCATGTTTGATAAAAAAAAATTGATTCTAAAACGAAATAGAAATTTAAATGGACTTTTCGAGCGAAAAATAGCGTTTTTGAGCCAAATAGTAATTTCTTCTAAACCCGATTCTTGCATTGACTTTCGTTGACCTAGTATATCTTAATATAGATGTATTTATATGTGGTATTTAATGATTTGGATTAATTGTGCATTCAAAAGACGTTTGAAAATAAATAATATGACTTTTCATTTTCTTTTACAAAAATTGAGTTTTATACCCTAGTTGTATGTATATGTATGCATGTAAAATTTGTTGTCACCTAAATTTACTTTACTAAATATAGTAAATATAGTATTTTTACTTGTTTGAGCAAAATAGTCCAACAATGCAATTAAAAGACTAGAAAACAATTAAAACACTAAATAAACGAACTTTGACTTTTGTATTTTGTTGACTTGAGCTAATATATCACCAACACACATTAAAAACAAAGCAAACACACTCACAAAAGACACACATTACCGAAAATACAAAGGGAAGCAAAAAGATGACATTTTAAAGGTTTTTCAAAGTATTTTTCACATAGATTTTACATTTCAAAGCCGAATTGAGTTATTCAAAGCTTGATTTTGCTTGTTGGACATCCATTCTACCTATTTCTAGCCTTATTTTGCATCAAAGGTGAGAGAAAAATTTTAGATCTCAAAATGTCATTTTTATGTTAGTTCATATAATCGAATTTTTAGCCATTGAAATGTTAAATTATTGTTATATTATTGCTCAGTAGATGCTAAGGGTTGATTATATGGGTTTATAGTTGTTTTGAACCGTTGTAGCACGTATTTTTATTTTTCGGGTATTAAAATTCAATTGTTGGCTATTTGTTGAATAATTGGAGTTGTGGTGGTTGGAATTGATTGCTGTTAGCGTCTAAAAGTTTGTTAAATACGTGGGAATAATGTTGTAATGCCGAAATTTTGATTGCGATGTCGTGGTGAAAGTCCAGAAATTTCAGCCATGGTGCATTAGGGTTTTAGGGTTGTTGGGCTTAATTTGGATGGATTGTGGTTGGTTTCCGAATGGACTAATGTAGTTGTTTGAGTGGGTGAGTGATAGAAACTGATTTGGAGGTCATTGGATTAGTAGATTGTAAGTTATGACTTTTGGAAGTTTGGGTTGTCTTTCTTTAAATGTTGAAATAATGTCTTTAGTTGTTTGGGTGTTGTTTGAGTGGTTGAATTATGGGTTGTTGTTGGTTAGAATCGGGTTTGGTTGAGTGGATTAATGCATGTAAGTTGGATGGCCTACTTTGTCATCTAACTTAGTTGTTGTGTTATTAATTGTTTAATTGATGATATGTTGTTGAAATGTTATTAGTTGATTATTGATTATTGATTATTGATGAAGCCGAGAGATAGGCAACCTACTTTGTTGTCCTCCTGAGATATGATTGATTATTATTATTGTCATGAGTCATGGTATGTGTGTGTCACTTCTCAGGCAGCGTTGGGCTATCAGGTTGATAACAGCATGACTATCATAGACTACCCCCTGCTTGCATGGGCGGAAGCGCCATGGAGGGAGGGGGTAGGGAGGTACCTCGGGTGCGTGAGTAATGGGGAGTTACCGGAAGAATGGTTGAGATCTTGATGGCGTTTAGAGCAACACCAACTAGAGTATCCTTATTGATTGGTTATTATCATTGTTGTGCTTATATTGTTATTGATGTTTATTATGTGTTTACTGCTCAAATGATGATTTCCAAGGAGTATAGTAAATACTGTTAAGAGATCTATCGAATCCTCACTGGGCTTGTTTTATATAAGCTCACTCTCAATTATTGCATGCATATAGGTGATATTGAACAAGATTATAGGTATGTGCCTCAGGAAGCTGAGAATGTGCCTTATGTGGACGAGTCTTATATGTCGGAGTCGTTGCCATGAGTTTGTCTTAGTTATTGTAATATGTAATACTGTATAACTTACTCAATTATAAGATTTATACTATGCTAGTTTAGTAGTCTTCCTTTTGAACGGGATTTGGTTGCTAGACTGGTGTATAATCTATTTTGCAATGTGTAATATAGCCTATGTATAATGTTGGAACGGAGGCGTATAACTTATGGATGAAATGGTGAAAGAATGTTTAAAATATATTTCGGTTGCATTGTATGTTGATAACTTGATTGTGGAGTTGGTTGGTGATTTGTGGAGTTGGTTGTGTAATGTTCTAAAGGGTTGGTTTAGAGCCCTGATGTCCATGTTATTGTAGTTATACTGCCGAAATTCCTTTGCATCCTAACTGATCGTAGGTAGGGTCGAGTTGGGGCGTTACAAAACGTATGCTTGCATATTCGTCCATAGGTCAAATCGGATATGTAATTATTGGAATAATTGTTGGAGGCTCAAATGATGGATATGCAAGCATGATAGCTTATCTGTTGTTCTATATCTCCATGAATCTAGGAACTTTTGCTTGCATTGTATTATTTGGTCTACGTACCGGAACTGATAACATTCGAGATTATGCAGGATTATGCACGATAGATCCTTTTTGGCTTTCTCTTTAGCCCTATGTCTCTTATCCCTAGGAGGTCTTTCTCCACTAGTAGGTTTTTTCGGAAAACTCTATTTATTCTGATGTGGATGGTAGGCAAGCCTATAATTCTTGGTTTTAATAGGACTCCTTACAAGCGTTGTTTTTATCTACTATTATCTAAAAATAATCAAGTTATTAATGACTGGGCGAAACCAAGAAATAACCTCTCATGTGCGAAATTATAGAAGATCCCGTTTAAGATCAAACAATTCCATCGAATTGAGTATGATTGTATGTGTGATAGCATCTACTATACCAGGAATATCAATGAACCCGATTATTGCAATTGCTCAGGATACCCTTTTCTAGCTTCCAGGGTCTATTTCTTAGTTCAAGATCCCTCTTACTAACTGGAACCAAAGAATTAGTAGATCTGTTATGCCCAATATGGGAATGGATTAGGGTTATGAACTTATAATATGATGATCGAGTTGATTCCATGATTATAAGTTCATTCCATACCATACCAGACCGGAATAGGGTTATATACATTCTCATTATGAGAAAGGGTCATTCGAGCGTATTTAAATTGATACTATGTTTACATATGGATCCCTACGTCGTTACATTCTATTTAGGATTAGGAATAGGCATAAGCAGACCTGCTTTTTACATATCTCTCATTATTTGGGACCCTATTCACCTCTTTGAACTTCTATTGAATCAAGAAATAGGTTTGATTGTCTATCTTTTTGATATAATATATAAGGCATTATCCGAATAATAAAAATCGAAGCAATTGGATGTCCAACTCAGGTCTATATGACCGATCAATAGAAATACTCCACATTTGTCATATATTCCATACATCACACTAGATACATATCATATTCATGGAATACGATTCACTTTCAAGATGCCTTGGTGGTGAAATGGTAGACACACCAGACTCAAAATCTTGTGCTAAAGAGCGTGGAGGTTCGAGTCCTCTTCAAGGCATAATATTGAAAATGCTCATTGAATGAGCAATTCAATAAGAGAGCTCGGATCGAATTGGTACTGATATACCGATTCGATCCAAGCTCTTGGAATTGGAATAAGTTCGGCAGCGGATCACGAAATCTTGGCGATCTTCTCTATCTAATGAATAGGGAGTCCGCTTTAAAATTATCCGCCCTGCACCCACC
The DNA here is from genome assembly GCA_037974665.1 of Ehretia macrophylla. NCBI lineage: Eukaryota > Viridiplantae > Streptophyta > Magnoliopsida > Boraginales > Ehretiaceae > Ehretia > Ehretia macrophylla. The sequence goes on from CM075782.1 coordinate 52,492,777, forward strand.
CCCCGAGTATATACTTCAACAAGAATCACACAAGGGTAGATTAGAAACCTCTGGTAAAATGCTCGCCCATAACCCAGCAGATAAAGTACATTACATAGTCCAGGGATTTGCGACTTACCCATTCAGTGACTTTGGCAATGGACGTTCCAAAAAAAAAGGACACTATTGGGTCGGGTGAATTCAATAATAGACGCCTGTTGGCATTCCAGTCTTCCATCTTATCCTTTCAGGGCCTATCTGTGATAACCCGAACCCGGCATGCATTTAATAGCACTTGATTGCATTTGATTAAATGTTTAATTAGTTAAATCAACCAATTTGCACTATTTTAATATTTCTCTTGGAAGCATTTAGTAGTTGTGTATTGAATAATTAAAAGATTATTACCTATTTCTAATAATTATAGTAATTGAAATTCTTTTCTTGTGATTAATTAAGCGTTATCTTAAATGTTAGTGTTTAATTGTATTTGACTACGTGTTATATTAACTTTCATTTGTATCTTAATATTGACTTCCAAATTCTTTAAAATATTCTAGAAATTGTTAAATTAATTAATTTAGATGAATATTGATTACCTTGATTGTTTTGGTTATTTTAATAATGGGTTTTGGTTGTCTTGCATTAAAATCACTCAGTTTTCAAATAAATGAGGAAAGTAGCTGTGAGCCGGAGTAAATTTTAACTATGATGCTTTCCAAAAATGATATATTTCTTAGATTCTTTGATATTTAATTGTTACTTCTTTGTTGTCGCAACGTGCATTACATATCGAGAGCGATAGTTAGGAAATGAATTCGAGTCCTCAGCAAATAGTGGAAACTAATATTTAATGTTTTAATTTTAGTGTTTTAAGTTGTATTTAACTGGAATTGGATTTATGTTGTGAAACCCCACTTTCTTGCTTATCTCGATTTACGTGCTTTATCTCGTTTTGCGTGCATTTGACCTATTTATGTGCTATATGACCTAGAATGTTATAATTTTGATGTCAATACTCCTAATACGTGCTAAATGTGCATTCATGAAATTTTCATCAAAAACGGAGTCAGAAATTTTATCGTCGAATTTCAGTGAATAGTGTTTTCGAAACACGTCCGCTATAATTTTGAAACTGGTCTTTTTAACCCTTCTAGACCTAGTCCACGGACTTTAATAGACCTGTGTTTGATGAAAATGGTTTTAAAATCGGCTTAAGAATTTATTAGGGTTTTTACACCGACTTTTGCGAAAATCGAGTTTTAAGCCGACTCGGGTGAAATTGTTTGATTGTAAAACTTCTTATCACCTAAAAATAATTTACTTGAGCTAGCTTGGGTGTTGAATAAATGTTTTGAACTTTGGTGATCAAGAAAATGCATTTAAAGTCAAGAAAACACTAAAAATACTAAAGTTTCAACTTTGACTTTCATTTGACTTGTTGACTTTCATGCATATATCACCAACACACAATGAAACAAAGCAAAACACCACATTTTCACACACCTTGCAGCCGTGAGTTTCTTGGCATTTTGAGAGCTTTTTCAACTTATTTTACAAAGCAATTTTTCCATAGAAAACTCATTTAAAGTCCGAATCTTTTCAAACCGAGCTGGATTCCGCTTGTTGGGCACCTGTTGCACGCATTCCTAGCTTTACTTCGGATCAAAGGTGAGAGAAAAATTCTAGATCTCAAAATGTCATTTTTGTGTTTTTGCGTATAAATGAAGATTGAACCGTTAGAATTGAAATCTGATGATAGATTATTGCTCCTTGCATGCTAGGGATCATTATATACTAATACTACGAATTTCTGTCGGATGTAGCATAATTTTTATTTTCCGGGTATTTAATTTTGATTAAAATGTTCAAAGTTGATTTAATTGAGTTGTGTTGATCGAAATCGATTGCCGTCGATTTCTAAATACTTGATAATTACGTGTTAGCGCTGTTGTAATGCCGAATTTTCGATTACATTGTTTGTGTGGAAATCCGGAAAATCCAGCCATGACGTCATAGGGTTTTAGGGTTATCGGGCATGTTTTGGAGGTGTTATGGTGGATTTCCGAGAGGGCTAATGTAGTAGGTTGGATGGGTGAGTGATAGGAACTGATTTGGCAATGTTTGGATTAGTAGATTGTAAGTTATGAATTTTAGAAGTTTAGGTTGTCATTCTTTAATTTCTTGAACGATGCCTTAGATGGTTGGGTAGTGTTCGAGTGATGAATGGTGAGTTGTTGTTGAGTAATTTAGAGTTTAATTATGAATATTATGCATGTCCGGTTAGATGGCCTACTTTGTCATCTAACTACGTTGTTTGATGTTTAAGTTAATATTGATGTTATATTGATGTTATATTGATGTTATTGATTGATTATTATTGAATGCGGGAATCGGGCACTCTTGCTGCTGATCTCCCAATTGATTGATCGATTTATGCTTGCATGATGATTGATGAATATGGAGCCTTGGTATGTGTGTGCCACCTCTCGGGCAGCGTCGGGCTGTCGGGTTGAAACCGGCATGACTGCCATAGGCTACCCCCAGCTCGCATGACGGAGATGTCATGGAGGGAAGGGGATAGTGAGGTACCTCGGGTGCGTGAGTAATGGGGAGTTATAAGAAGAACGGTTGAGATCGTGATGGCGTTTGGAGCTACACCAAATAGAGTATCCTTACTGAATGGTCATATAGTTATGTGATGATAGCTTTATTTATGTTATTATTGTTGTTGTGTGTTTACTTGCTCAAAGGACTAAATCCAAGGAGCGTAGTGAATACTGTCGAGATCTATCGGATCCTCACTGGTCTTATGTATATAAGGTTACTCTCTATTAATGCATGTTTCAGGTGTACTTTCACAAGATTACGGGTACGTGCCTCCTGAAGAGGAGAATGTGGAAAATGTGCCTTTTGTGGATGAGTCATATGTTCCCGAGTCTTATCCATGACTTTATGTTGTTAAATGTCTTGTATATTAGTTTAATAGACTTTATATGCTTTACGGTTCTTAATGTAATAGATATTGAAAAGATGATGAATCAAATGATGGTAACTTAGCGGTTTCCTTTTGTCTATGGTTAAATTGTAGTTGTGTCTCAACTTACTTTTGAAATTTATGATAAAGTTGAGGTATTGTATGTCATGTTGGAACGGAGGCGTATAACGAAGATGTTTTAATGTTTAATATGGTTGTGTTGTATGTTGTTGTTGTATTGAGGAATTACGGGATGTATGATGTTTAATGAGGTTGGTTTAGAACCTCGGAAATCTGTTTACTGTCGTTATGCCGCCGAAATTCCGTTGCGTCCTGACTGATCGTAGGTGGGGTCGAGTTGGGGCGTGACATATGTTACTTGTTTTAGCTTTAAAATGCATGAAATAGGCTAGTTTGACAAATTTTTAAGTGGTTTGACCAAGGGGTTTGACCTTTGACCTTTGTCATCCTTTTTAATAGCTTACATGAGCACAAAACAAAGAAAAATCAAAGCTGAAAAATAGAAACAGCTAGGGCCGAAAATATGAAGAGAGAAAAAAAAACATTTCAACCTCAAATCTTCATTTCTTCGCGGGAGCTTGTGCGGGGTGGTTTCTGAGGCATCCAGCGTGGTTTCTCTAGCGTCTAGGAGCGTCTAAGGTGAGGGTTTCATGTTTATTTTTGCATTTGAAAGTTTTATGCTTTAACTTTAATTTTTGGGTTTTATCCGTAGAATGTTATTTTGATTGTTTTGAGGCTTATAGAATATTCTCTGGCAATCGTAAAACATGTATTTATAGCTTTTTAACATTTTCTGCGGTTGAATATTGAAATTGAAATATAATTTGTTAGTTGAATAGTAAAACATGAATAGTAAACCCTTGAAACGATAAAGTTGCACTGTTATGTTGTTTGTTGATGTGAAAAGGTGCTAGGTATGCTAGAATGTCTAAATGCATGATTTGTTTAGGTTGCATAATGAAAATAATGAGAATTATGCATTGGTGAAAGTCGGGGTCATTTAGGTCGACTTTAGCATTTTCTTGTTTTGAGTGATGGCATTGTTTCGAAAGGCCATGGAAGCACTTTTGGTGCGATTATGGCGTTGGTTGGGTGTTTGGCTGGTATAGTTGTAGTTCAAACGAGAAAAGGGAAAAATCGGGGCTTTGTGCGAATTCTAGGGTAAAGTAGGGTTTCGGGGTCCTTAGACGTGCCTTATGGTGACCTAGGAGGATTGGCGAAGGCGGTTTCCAGAACTCGTGGCTCCTTTGGAAATGGTAGTGTTTTGATAGTTGGGGCCGATTTGTAATTTTGCTTGTTATCTTGATATTATGCCTATAGAATGCTTAGGGTTGCTTGATATACTTGTTTAATTGGTGTTATTGTTGCTTATTATTGCTTGTTATGCTTGAAAAGTTAGTTGAATGTTAGTATTGATTGTGATTGCTTGTTATCTCGTTTGTTGTCACTAGTTTGTATTGTTGTGCTATCGCTCGTTTATTGCCTTGTATCGAGTCTTGCATTGCATAGTGTCTCGCGCGTGAGTGATGGGCCTCTCTAGGTAGCCTCGGGTTGCCAGTGTTGGTTGCTCTAGCTCCGCTGCTATTCCCTTTTCTCGCTTGGGTTGCCTCCCAGGGAGATTTGGGTCATAGATTGATGGATACTTCCGGGGTATTCCAAACTGGTGTTATAAGGTGGATGCGCGCTTATTGTCATCGTTGTCAACATCAAGCTCGAGATTGATGTATCGCTCGTGAAATGGTATATTGCTCGTAAGAGTGAACCATAGCCTTCAGAGTGTGGTATAGCTTTGAATGGTTGTGTTAATGCTTTCAGTAATTGCTTATTGTATTGATTGTTTGTCTTGATTGCTTATTTATCAGTTATATTGCTTAACTGTCTTATTTGCATTGCACGACTTTCTTTCTCTCCAACTCGATATCTGTCTCGCCCTCACTGAGTATACGTGTTGTGTATACTCACTCCTCACCACCACATTTCAGGAAATGTCATGTTAGCTGAAAAGTTCGTGATTTCGTGAAAGTTCGTGCCTGAAGAGTTGTCTTGCGTGCCTATGTGGCTTGAGTGTCGAGGTTGTAAAGATGTATGCTTTTATGTATTATATGTATTTAATGTTAAAGGGGATGTAATTTAAGTTTCAATAGATTATGTATTTAGTTAATGTAACTTAACTTCAATGTATATTTGTAATGATAAAGGAAAAGAGATAGAAAGATATGATAGTCTAGCTTATGAAATAGGTTGGTGTAGTTTAATTGCTAAGCTTGAATGTATATTTACTTGTGATTTTCTTGTTGTGAACCAAGGCTCGGATGGCCTTGAGGTGGTTGAATGTTGGACATGGTATTGGTCCACTTATATGTTGTCGCATGTTTTACTTTTTGCCTAGAAACAGGGGAGACTTCGTCCGTTTTTCCTGAAAATTTATGCTCGGGTTTGGTTTGGGTTGTGTTTAGATCAATTGATAGAACTCCCGGTCTCAAGAGGGATCGGGGTGTTACACTATCCGAAAGAGAATCCAGTACTTCTTGGTCGTTAATATCTGAACTGGTTGTTCGCTGTTCAAGAATTATTGTTTAGGCAGTTCATACCATCCATATATAGTGTTTTTTTTAATCTAAGATTTCAATTCTTCTGTGTTTCAGTAGTAACATATTGTTCCATGGAGCTAAGGTCCAAAATATGGGAGAAACAAGTGTTTCCACGACTCTACCACCCAATCAATTATGTTCCACTAAATCCTTCTTTCATGGCCACATATCTTTCCGGCTAAGGAATGGGAAATCTTTCTCCTGTTACATGATTCCAATTTTCATTTCATCCGAAAAAATCCATCTCTTTCTCAACAATGTCTTTGTCATGTGATCCAATAGTGTTCCGTTAGATTGGAAGAGATTTGATAAATACTGATAACTCTCTAATAGAGTATTAGAATGAAAAGATCCATTAGATAATGAACTATTGGTTCTATGCCATCTCTGACGATTAATCAACAATTTGAAGTGCTTTTCTTGCGTATTCTTGATAAACCAGCGTTTATATATAGATGTAGGAGGATTTGTCACGCCCCAACTCGACCCCTCCAATAATCAGTCAGGACGCAACGGAATTTCGGCAATATAACGACAGTAAATAGGACTCCGAGGCTCTAAACCAACCTCAACAGAACGTCATACATCCAACAACTCCTCAATAAAATAACAACATACATCATAACCATATTATACAATAACCATCTCTCGTTATACGCCTCCGTTCCAACGTAATACATAAAACCTTAATATACATTACAAAAACTTGTTGAGCCAATCTAGCAACCTAATCATAAACAAAAGGAAGGCTACTAAGATTGCATCAACTAATTCATTATCTTTTCAACATCTTTTACATTATGAGCTACAAAGCATATAAAAGTCTACTAAGTTAATATACAAGATAGTAAAACGATACAACATCAAGGATAAGACTCTGGAACATAGGACTCTTCCACGTAAGGCACATTTTCCTCTTTAGGAGGCACATACCCGTAATCCTGCGATAGTACACCTGTATGCATACAATAATAGAGAGTGAGCTCATATAAAATAAGCCCAGTGAGGATCCGATAGATCTCGAACAAGGTTTACTAAACTCCTTGGAAATAATCCTTTGAGTCAGTAAACACACAATAACATCAATAATCATTATAAATGCAACAATAGTAATAACTGTAAACATACAATAAGGATATAATACGTTTACTGATGAAGCTCCATACACCAATTCCATGCTCAACAACTCCTCCAAACTCAATCACACAATTCTTGAGGTACCTTGACCTAGACCCACACCCCATGGCTTCTCCGCCCATGCGAGATAGGGATTAGCCATGATAACTGTGCCCGCAGCCCAGGATGCCTCCCGAGGTGACACAACATTATCAAAGCTCACAACAATGAGACTCAACATAAATAAACCGAGAGATCAGCAACGAGGGTGCCCGATTCCCGTAATCCATAATCAATCAATAATCTGGGAGATCAGCAACAAAAGTGCCCGATTCCCGTACTCAATAATCAATCAATAATCTGGGAGATCAGCAACAAAAGTGCCCGATTCCCGTAATCCATAATCATCAAAATAACATCAATATTTAATTAAACAACAAACAACTAAGTTAGATGACAAAGTAGGCCATCCAACTTAACATGCATGAAACACGTAATCTAACCCTAGTCTAACCATTAACAACTCACAATTCAATCACTCAAACACACCCAATCATCTAAAGGCTCAATTCAACAATTTAAAGAAAGACAACCTAAACTTCAAATAATCATATCTTACATTTTACTAATCCAAACAACTCCAAATCAGTTTCAAACACTCACCCATTCAATCAACTACATTAGCCCCTTCGGAAACCAACCAAAACACATCCAAATCATGCCTAATAACCCTAAAACCCTAGTGTATCATGGCTGAAATTTCTGGATTTTAGCACGGACATTACAATCAAAAATTCGGTATTACAACGGTGCTACCACGTAATTATCAAACATTTAGAAATCGACGGAAATCGATTCCGATCAGCAAAACACAAAATAATCAACATTAAACAAATTATTCAACTTTAAATACCCGAAAAATAATAATTATGCTACAACCATTCAAATCTTGTAGGATTACATATAAATGATCCCTAGCATGCATGGAGCAATAATCTAACATCAGATTAACATTCTAACGGTTCGATTTTCAATTCTACGCAAAAACACAAAAGATGAGTTTTGAGATCTATAATTTTTCTCTCACCTTTGATGCTATAAAAGCCTAGGAATACGTGCAATGCGTGCCTAACAAGCGGAATCCAACTCGTCATGAAATTCTATGGACAAAAACTAGGTTTTTCTTTGAAATTTTGCTTTGAAAACCTTGAAAACTCCTTGACTTATTCTCCCATGAAAATCTCGGCCATGTGTGTGAAAATGTGTGTTTTTGTGCTTTGGCAATGTGTGTTGATGATATATGCTTGAAAGTCAAGATTTTAAATGAAAGTCAAAGTTGAAACTTTAGTGTTTTTAGTGTTTTCGTGACTTTAAATGCATTTTCTTGATCACCAATGTTCAAAACAATTATTCAACACTCAAGATAGTTCAAGTAGATTATTTTTAGGTGACAAGAAGTTTTACAATCAAACAATTCTACTCGAGTTGGCTTATAACTCGATTTTTGCAAAAGTCGGTATAAAAACCCTGATAAATTCCTAAGCCGATTTTAAAACTATTTTCATCAAACACAGGTCTATTAAAGTCGGTGGACTAGGTCTAAAAGGGTTAGAAGGACCATTTTCAAAATTTTAGCGGACGTGTTTCGAAAATACTATTTACTAAAAATCGACGATAAAATTTCTAACCCCGTTTTTTATGAAAATTTCATGAATGCACATTTAGCATGTTCTAAGAGTATTGATACAAAAATTACCACATTCTAAGTCACATAGCACTTAGACAGGTTAATTCACACAAAACGAGGTAAAGCACGCAAAACGAGATAAGATAGAAAAGTGGGGTTTCACAAGATCCGTTTGGGAAGTAAGAAGCCCCTTTGACATCTCTTCATCTGCAAATAATTCTCAATGTGAAAACATAGAGCCAGGGGGCTGATCTTTGAATAGGAAAAAGAGTGGATCTGTAGGGTCCCAAATGAATTGGCTTATTCGAAAAAAGCCTTGATCTTTGGAAGACCTATCTCGTGTCTGGTACTGCACGGTTCCAGTCTGCAAGAACTCCGAATCATTTTCTTGAAGCTCATTCTCTTTATCATAAATGATCCGCTTGCCTCGAAATGACCTAGACCAATAGGGAAATCCCAATTCATTGGGCCTTTCGATACAATCAAATAGAAAGCCCCAAGGAAGCCATATTTTAGGAGCCCAAACTATGTGATTGAATAAATCCTCTTCTATCTGTTGCGGGTCAAGGGCTCCTTCTCCCTCCCCTTCTTCAAACTCCGATTCGTATTTTTGATAGAGAAATCTATGATCAAGGATAGAACAAGATCCGTTTTGCATCATATCTAAGGGATTCCTCGGTTTGGGCCGAAGAAGCAATGTCACTCGATCATTATCAAGCTGACTGCAATCTTTTTGTCTGTAAAGATCACACCGGAGTGTCTTCTACTTGTAATAGGCCATGAACTAGATCAGAATCATTCTCAACGAGTCCAAAAGAAGTGATCCCATTTTTTTCATCAGGTCCGGGTAAAGACAAAAAATCTTGAGCAACCGATCCGGCAGAACAACTCAAAAGATAAAGAAGTATCGTTAATTTCTTCATGCTCGTTCCAAGTTCGAAGTAGCATTTGTACAAATAAGAATCCCCTTTGTTATATGATTTCTTCTTCATATAGATAGATATAGGATCTATGGCTCAATTACTTAGAAGTACATTTTGTGCTATAGCCTTTCTTATATGATAGAAAAGGATCCCATGATCTTGAACCAATCTTACCTGGGATCGCAAATCCCAAGTTTGTCTATGAATAGCGGATCTAATTGTATTAGTGTCTATAATTGATTTCTTATGTGTAATACTAATCAATAGGGCCTCATTGGTAAGTGCTACAAGATCTCGTGCATTGGAACCCATGGTTATGGACCCGAATCTGTTAGTATGGAACATTTTCTTTTCCAAGTGAAATCCCCTAGTATATGAAAGAGTGAAAAAGTGTTTTCGTTGTTGTGAAATAAGAAGCCTTCGTATCTTAATGCACGTATTTAATTTATTTGGAGCTATTAGAGTGGGATCTACTATGTGTGGAATATGAGTCGAAGCAATAACAAGAATATTTCTAGTGGAACATCTTTCACAATCCCTGGATAGATGGTTCACTACTAGACCGAGGGATAAGTAATTCGACTCATTCACATCCAGATCATGAATGTTTGGAATCCATATTATGCAAGGAGACTTTGCTTTTGCTAACTCGAATTGAAAGGTGATATAAAATCGGTCTATTTCCAGCATCATATCCATAGTTAGTGCATTCATCCTAGTTAGTAGTTCTAGCAGCTCCGTATCAAGGTCACGATCGATATCATCACTAGCATCAATATCGTCACTATCATCAATATCAATATCATCAATAAGAAAACCTTTAGGCTTGTTATCCAGGAACTTGTTCAGAAATACAGTAATGAAAGGAACATAGGAGTTTGTCGCTAGGTATTTGACCAAATAGGATCGTCCAGTTCCTATAGAACCTATCACTAAAATACCCCTAGAGGGGGATAAGGCTAAGCGGAGCGAAAAGGGTTTTCCATGAGATAGGAAATGAAAACTATTAGCCCCACACGAAATTTGTGAATAAGTGATTGTCTGATAATGAGCAATTCTGCTAAACAGGATGTATTGAACTCATAATTCATTTCATACGTTTTATGAATGTCAACTAAGTATCGTAAGTAAATTGCTCCCGGTTGTTCAATCATTTGATAACCATAGTCATTCTTTGATAAATGATCACTATGAGTCAGACTAATAGAATTTGATCAATCCTTTTTTCTATCATTAAGGTGGAGAACTGAACCAAGAATTCTTTTTCTTCATCATCAATCAAATCACTGTTCGCGACCCAGGATTCCATTTTATCATCAATCCAATCCCCGTTCATGTTTTTTCTTTTTCTTATCAATGAATAGATCTCTTTACTTGTATGACTTAGATGTCTCGTATTTCTCAAAAAAGTGATTCGATTAATGTGATTTGATATGAGATCGATGAGATTGATATTCAAATATTTCTTCTTAGAATGTATTGATTTGACCCCATAAGCGGGACCAAACATGTTGCCGCCAGAAGCAAAATCCCGTATTTCTTCTAGAGAATATCCTAATTGTTCCAGAGCAACTAGAAAGAGATTCTTTAACTGGAAAGAATTCGGTTCAGATGTAGGATACCTATCCAGAAGTTTTCGCAACTCAATCATAGATGATGGAATCATCAAAGATTTGACCTTTTTGAACTCTGTCTGTAACTCACTAGAGGCCTAGGAAACAAAGAGAAGATGTCTACGAACGAGATATCCAGCAACAAGAAAAAGGAAAAGGATTGAATAGAGGAACTCCTGAACCTTTGGTGATCTCAGATGTGTTGATATCAATGGTGACTCATTATTTCGATGAATCATTTCTTCGGACAGAAGAAAATTATGTAAACACTTACTCGAAATCTCACTTATCAGATTCCATTGTGGAAGACACAATTTTTTCTGAAGAATTCGCCATGATATACTTGATCCACGCATAATATAATGAAAAATGGATACAAAATTTTGATTGCTACTTAGTAGCGGCAATAGGTCTAAAAAAGTATCTAAAAATATCAAATTTAGATATTTGTACCCTGTCGAAGTAAGGAACAATGGCATATATGTTTGGAATAGATTCCATTTTGAGAGAGTTAAAAAAGCACTATCTCGTAGGAAAGTTCTATACATTTGCCCTTTCTCAACGCATTTCTTTAGATAAAGACTCCGTTTTTTTCTCTTTTCGGATGGTAAATATTTCTCAGAACATGGAGTCTGAATCAAACCTATGTTTGAATTGAAATTGTGATACTGATCCAAGTTCTTCCCTTCTGAATTAGATAGATTCATATATGAAAGAGATTGACAATAAGTTCTTTCAAAATTGACTATTTGTCCCTCTGTTAAAGGTGTTCCAAAAATGTCTGTGATCGAGTAAATAGCTCTATGAATGAATGGATAGGATCGACTTGGAAAATGGAAAGATTTGTACAAGTTATACGCTTCGTCACCACTTTATGGAAAATCGTTAGGTATGAATAGGTTAGATACTTGTGACTCGATTGGTGAAATAGTATCTATCCCCCCAAAAGCATGTTTTTTTTTACCGACGCACAAAAAAAATATTTTGTTGCGAATGAACAAGATATTGAGGAATTCTCCATACGTAAAATTATAATTATTGATACAGGCCTTTTCCATAGAAAAAGAGAATCTTGTTTTACAATAGAAGCAGAAGTAATGTGGATTATTCAAGAATCGAAGTCGATTTGCTTTATAGAAAGAAGATATCAATGAACTTCTATGAAATGGTTTCAAGGGATACAGCCAATTGTCTTGATCGTCGAATATCATTGAGAAATAGGAATCCATGTTATCAAAGGATTTCCTGCGATTATTTCTAGTATGGAATGAGTCAATCATCCACTTTGGTATCTTATTAAACAAAAATGGTGATATTGTTCCTCCATTGATCAAGAATTTCGATTCTTGGGAAGTATCATGATCATCCAATAAGAAGGCTTTCAATTTTTTCAAATGACCAATTTGAAGACCTATTGATTTTAACAACTGATTGGAGAGTTGATTACTCGGGCCTTTCAATTCATAGATGTAGATCTCGGACCTACGAATGGGGATATTCCTGAAACTCACACAGAAAAAAGGAAGTGAGACAAAAATAAAAACAACTTGGACAAAAAAAGAAGTGACTTGGACAAAAAGAAACAAAGTGGCTTAGACAAATCTTTTTTGTCGATAACCTCAGACCAATCAATCGAATATTGGTTAATACGTAATCGATTGAACACTACTTGAAAACAACTCTTCTACTCAGAAACAAAATGTTCCAAATGTTATTGGATATTCTTGTTCCTAATGGACCATTTGTATCTATATGCATCAGGATCCCAATTCATGGATCTCTCGATTCGAGAAATTAAAATAAGAGGATTGAACCATTTCTTCTAACTCTTTTTCAAATTCGAGAAATGTTGGTTGATCGTATATTTCATTATAGTTCTATGATTCAGAGTATCATTTCCTATTTGAACCCTTTGAATTCCATATTCGAAGTTGCGATTGAATCTATTCATTAAAAAGAATCGATTCAATACATTTCTTATGTACCCATAGGTACTACATTGGATTTGAATCAGATTTTGGATCAATCTATATTGATTGACTGCCTCCATTATGTTGTTGCTAGCAAATACCACTATTTCTGGTTTTGGATCTTCTAAATCATTCCTGCAGGAGATTCGGACCCATTTTTTCGGATCCCTCGAGAAAATAATTCATTCTCTTCATAAAAACTAGGAGGTAGAACCAATAAAGATTTCATTTTCGATTCATCCCTGGAGTTGAATACCTCATTCAAGAATTGTTTTTGATCCAATCCATATGAATCAATAGAAAAGGCAAATCCCTTATGATACACCAGATCCGACTCGGTTATTGATAGAGTGAATAGATTTGCCATTTCTATCTTTCTTATGATTCAAAACCGTGGTGTAAGGTGTATCCTGTAACACCCCAATTCCTCTCGAGATCGGGAGTTCTATCAATTGATCTAATCACAACCCAAACCAAACCCGGGCATAATTTTCAGGGAAAACAGACAGAGTCTCCCCTGTTTCTAGGCGAAATGTAAAACCTGCGACATCATATAAGAGGACCAATACCATGTCCAAACATTCATCCACCTCAAGGCCATCCGAGCCTCGGTTCTTAGCAATTAAACTCAGCAACTATACATACATTTCCAATTTAAAAGCTAACCTATCTCTTTCATTTTGACAAGTACATTCGAACTTGACAATTAAACCATACTACGCTACTACATAAAATAAACTATCCTGCCATTTTAAATCTTTTCCTTTGGACATTACAAACATGCATTTGAAGTTAAGTTATAATAACTAGATACATAATCTAACTTATCAAACTACTTCAACAATCTAATGAAACTTAAATTACATACATTTTGACATTAAATATATACAACATATGAAAGCATATATCTTTACAACTTCGACACTCAAGCCACGTAGGCACGCAAGACAACTCTTTAGACACGAACTTTCACGAAATCACGAACTTTCCAGCTTATATGACATTTCCTGAAATGTGGTGGTGAGGAGTGAGTATACACAACACGTATACTTAGTGAGGGCGAGACAGATATCGAATTGGAGAGAAAGAAAGTCGTGCAATGCAAATAAGACAGTTTAAGCAATATAACTGATAAATAAGCAATCAAGACAAACAATCAATACAATAAGCAATTACTGAAAGCATTAACACAACCATTCAAAGCTATACCACACTCTGAAGGCTATGGTTCACTCATACGAGCAATGTACCATTTCACGAGCGATACATCAATCTCGAGCTTGGTGTTGACAACGATAACAATAAGCGCGCATCCACCTTATAACACCAGTTTGGAATACCCCTGAAGTATCCATCAATCTACGACCCAAATCTCCCTGGGAGGCACCCCAAGCAAGAAAAGGGAATAGCAGGGGAGCTAGAGCAACCAACACTAGCAACCCGAGGCTACCCAGAGAGGCCCATCACCCACGCGCGAGACACTATGCAATGCAAGAATCGATACAAGGCAATAAACGAGCGATAGCACAACAATACAAACTAGTGATAGCAAACGAGATAACAAGCAATCACAATCAATACTAACATTCAACTAACTTTTCAAGCATAACAAGCAATAATAAGCAACAATAACACCAATTAAACAAGTATATCAAGCAACCCTAGGCATTCTATTGGCATAATATCAAGATAACAAGCAAAATCACAAATCGGTCGCAACTATCAAAACACTACCATTTCCAAACGAGCCCCGAGTTCTAGAAACCGACTTCGCCAATCCTCCTAGGTCACCATAATGCACGTCTAAGGACCCCGAAATCCTACTTTACCCTAGAATTCGCGCAAAGCCCCGATTTCCCCCTTTGCTCGTTTGAACTACAACTATACCAACCAAACAGTCAACCAACGCCATAATCGCACCAAAAGTGGTTCCATGTGTAATACCCGAGCCCAAAATGTGAATTTTCTTGTTTATTATTCTGAAAATTATATTTCCTAAAATTCTTTGTGAATTAATTGTTACTTTCTCGCTGTCGCAACGTGCATTGCATTTAAGGAGCGATAGCTAGAGAACGATTTCTAGTCCTCAGCAAATAGTGAAACTAGTATTTAGATGACTTAAGTTTTATATTTTAGTTGTTGCTAGCTGAAAATTTAGTTGGTGTTAGTTATTGAGCTTAAAAATGCACAAAAATAAGTAATTTTGACCAAGTTTTAAGTTGTTGACCTAAGCCTTTGACCATTTGACCATGTAGCATTTAAATAAGCTTTTAAATTAGCAAAATAAAAAAAAACAGCAGCTGAATAGAGGTGCAGGCCGTGAGCTTCATAGTTTTAAAAAAAAACCTTTGAACTTCCAATCGATCAATCTTCGCGAGAGCTCGTGCGGGGTGATTTCCGAGGCAACTAGCGTTGTTTTCCTAGCGACTAGGAGTACCTTAGGTGAGGGAATCATGCTATTTGCGCATTTAAATGTTTAGTGTATCAACTTTGTAATTTTTAGATTTTATCCGTAGAATGTCGTTTAAATCGTTTTGATGCTTCTAGAAAGTTCCTTGGCAATTGTAGAACGTGTATTTATAGCTTTTTAACATTTTCTGCGGTTAAATATTGTGATTGCAAATTTAATTGTCAATTAAATAGTGTTTTGTGAATAGTAAAACCTCGAAACGTTAAGTTGCGCTGTTATGCTTTCCGTTGATGTAGAAATGTGCTAGGTATGCTAGAATGCCTAAATGCATGGTTTGTTAGGGTTGCGTAGTGGAAAAAATGAGAATTATGCCTTTGGGAAAGTCGGGGTCGTTTAGGTCGAGTTTGGCGTTTTCTCGTTTTGCGTGTTGGCATTGTTTCGGGAGGCCATGGAAGCACTTTTGGTGCGAATATGGCGTTGGTTGGGTGTTTGGTTGGTATAGTTGTAGTTCAAATGAGAAAGGGAGAAATCGGGGCTTTGCTCGAGTTCTAGGGTAAAGTAAGGTTTCGGGGTCTTTAGACGTGGCTTATGGTGACCTAGGAGGGTTGGCGAAGTCGGTTTCCAGAACTCATGGCTCGTTTGGAAATGGTAGTGTTTTGATAGTTGGGGCCAATTTGTGTGTTTGTGTGTTTTCTTGACTTTATGCCTATAGAATGCTTAGGGTTGCTTGAAATACTTGTTTGAATTGATTTGGATTGAAATTCTTATCAATTGCTGCTATTGCGTGCGAGAGTAACCTACTTTGTTATTCTCCCACGTGTGGCTTTATCGCTTGTTTATTGCCTTGTATCGAGTCTTGCATTGCATAGTGTCTCGCGCGTGAGTGATGGGCCTCTCTGGGTAGCCTCGGGTTGCCAGTGCTGGTTGCTCTAGCTCCGCTGCTATTCCCTTTCTCGCTTGGGTTGCCTCCCAAGGAGATTTGGGTCGTAGGTTGATGGATACTTCCGGGGTATTCCAAACTGGTGTTATAAGGTGGTTTGGGCCGGCGCGTCGTCATCGAATTCTTGAATGAAAGTTGCTCGTGTAAGAGTACTGTATCCTTTGAGTGAATGTTTATAGTCTTTAATGCTTGCCTTGTTATGATATTGACTTGTTTGTATCTTTAAATGTTAATTGTATTCATTGCTTGGCTAATTGCATTGCATACTCCTCTCATCTCCGTACTTGAGACCAATTGCCATCGCTGAGCAATAGTTTTTGCTCATTCCTCTCTATACTATATTTTTACAGGAGTAGTTGAAGCAGACCCTCTTGAGGTAATTGAGGAGGAGGAACAGGTGGAGGTGTTTCCATGATTGCACTTCTCTGCTTTGTTGGTGGTTGGTTACCAGATTTTGTGCGAGCCTTGCATGATATGTATATTGCTTGGATGTCGCTTAATTTTGAGGCTTGTAGCCTTGTATGTATTTTCTAGTTTGAGGCCTCTACGGTCTTATGTTGTATAAGTTGAAAGAATGTAAAGTTGTAACTTATACTCTTGTGACTAGTAAAAAAATGCATGCTAATGGAATTGATTAGTGGCATAAATACTTGTGTAGTATGCATATCATTTTTGGTTTGGAAAGTTGGTTAATAAGAAATGTATATTTCAAAGAAAGTCAGCTTGTTTTGATTATTTTACGGCTTTCGCAAGTATTATATTGATTTTAGGGTTTTCGGATCGTCCGCGGTACAGAGGAGACTTCGTCCGTGTTTCGGGTCCGGGCTTGGCCTTTTGCGGGGTCGGGTCGGGGCGTGACATCTTTTGGTGGTATCAGAGCATGATAGTCTTGCATGAGCCGGGATATGATTCTCGGTCTGTGGGGTAAAGGTCTAAAATGCTAAAGTGTTTATGTATGATTGCTAAGTGAAAAGAAAATGTTATAGCATGACTTTGTGAACTTGGAGTGTTTATGTGTTTAAGTGAAATAGTTTGACAAGTTAAACTTGTCTTATGTGAATTGTGTGATAGAATATTGGATTGTTATTGACTTGAGTGTTATCTAATCTTATGTGCTATATTTCTGTCTATAAACTGCTTTTAAATGTTGCCAGCTATTGTGAATTGCTACTATGCCGCCACGTCGTGGTACTCAAGGTATAGGATCAGATGAAGAGGCAGCAGAACAGGGTCAGCAGCCGTTGCCTGAGCAGTTTATGGCTACTATGACTACTGCAGTAGACCGGATTACACAGGTGCTGCATGAGCAGAGGCAGGACCGGAATAATCCCCAGGGAAATCAAGCTAATCTTGGTGGACAGGGGTACAGAGTTGAGAATAATCAGTTAGAGAAATTTCTGAGGCACGAGCCGGGAAAGTTCTTCGGAGAGCCGGATGATGACGTGGCCGAGAGATGGATTAACCGTGTCGAGAAAATTTTCACTGCTTTGAGGTACACTGATGAGGCAAGAATAGATTATGCGTCATTCCTGTTTGAGGGTGATGCAGAGCAGTGGTGGAATACTGTCAGATTGAGGTGGGATTGTGAGGATGTTCCACATTTATGGGATGATTTTGTAAGTGAGTTTCGGGATAAGTATATTCTTGAGATGGCTATGGAAAGGAGGGAAGATGAGTTTGTGGCCCTGAAACAGGGAAATATGACAGTTGCACAGTACGAGGCTAGGTTTGTTAGCCTGTCGAGGTATATGCCCGAGTTGGTACGGCCGGGTAGGAGGATGATACATAGGTTTGTCCGTGGGTTGAGAATGGACATACAGTTGTATTTGACTGGGCAGACCTACACTACTTTTCCCGAGGCATTTCAGGTAGCCTTCAAGTTTGAGAAATGGAAGGCTGAGATGTTAGCTGAGAGCAGTCAGTCGAGTAAGAAGCAGTATTTGGGCCAGAGCAGACAAAGTCAGCCGAGGCAGTATCAGTCTTCTGCACAGGTTCCTCAGCAGCGTCCGTATCAGCCACAGCAGCAGTTTCAGGCTAGGCTAGCTGTGACTAGACCTCAGCTGGGAGGTACAGTTCCTACCCCTGCCAGAGCCCCCGCACCTACAGGAAATACTGCAGTTAGGGAAAATCAGTAGTGTAATTATTGTAATCGGTCAGGGCATATTGAGGCTAACTGCTGGAGGAAGAGTGGTAAATGTACGGGTTGTGGCAGTGATGATCACAGGGTGAGAGATTGCCCTAAGTATAACAATGTTCAGGGCCGTGGTGGAGGCCAAGGTGTTCAGAATAGGGCTGGAGGGGCACGTCCAGCACAGAGAGTTCAGGCTAGGGTCTTTGCACTGGATGCAAAGGAGCTGCCCGATACTACAACTATAGTGGAAGGTCCCTTTCTTCTCAATACTCAGCCAGTTAAAGTTTTGATTGATCCCGGAGCTACACATTCGTTTATAACTCCTGCATGTGCACGATCTGTGAATGTTTGCATTGATAAATTGCCTCATGAAGTTGAAGTTAGTACTCCTTTGGGTGCGAAATTTGTTACTGAGTCTATTTGCAAATCTTGTGATATATGTATTGAGAACCGTAAATTTCCTGCTGATTTAATTATATTGTCATTCCGTGACTTTGAAATCATTTTGGGAATGGACTGGTTGGGAAAGTATTATGCTCAGTTGGATTGTAGAACAAAGGTCGTTTATCTTAAGGTTCTTGACCTACCGGTACTAGAGATTGTTGGGAACTGCAGGGCTGCCCAAATTCCACTTTTATCAGCGATCAAGACTTCTAAGTTGTTGAATAGGGGTTGTGAAGCTTACTTATTATTTGATCAATCAGCCTACTGATAAGTTGAGTTTGAATGAGGTTCCGATTGTTAGAAACTTCCCTGGTGTATTTCTCGAGGAATTACCAGTTTTACCACCGGATAGGGAGATTGAGTTCGTGATTGATCTTGTGCCAGACACTGCACCAATTTCTAGGAATCCTTATAGAATGGCATCGACTGAACTTCAAGAGTTAAAAATTCAGCTTCAGAACTTGCTTGAGAAAGGGTTTATACAACCTAGCTCTTCGCCGTGGGGTGCGCCTGTGTTGTTTGTGAGAAAGAAACACGGCACGCTACAGTTATGTATTGATTACAGGGGACTTAATCTAGTCACGATTAAGAACAAATACCCCTTGCTGTTGATTGAAGAATTGTTTGACCAGTTGCAGGGTGCGAGTTGTAACGTCAGAGATTTAGCCATGCATTTAATTCCTGTTGCATCCCTTGTTTGCGCATTTACTTCTATGCCTTATTAACTGACTTTGTGACTACTATTCACTCCGTTTTTAAACTACTTTCTATTAGTTAATTAGCATTTTTATTAAATCATATTAATTGTCAAAGTAATGAGAAAAATGTGCATTTGAGCTAGAAGCGTTAGGAGGGCTCGTTTAGAAAATGATTTTTGTAGTTGAATGAATAGTGTTACGTAACCAACTTGGAGTTTAATTAGCTAACATTAAAATTACGCTTAGGACTTGTTTCTAACTAGCTTGACTCACATTTTGACCATACACTTAAATTAAAACAACTCACCTAAGCTTATATACCCCTCAAACAACTCACCTTATATCATAACTAGCAAAAATCAAAACAAAAAAGTGCTGAATTTTACTGTAGCAAATCCGAGAATAGTGTAGGAGGAGAATGAGAGGATTTTGCTCATCAAATCTTCAAGCCAAGCCAAGCCAAGCTAGGAGCAAGTAGTTTAGGGTGTTTGCTAACCTCCCGAGAGTTCCTACGCGCAATTGGTGAGGGTTTTCATGACTTTTTATGCATATCTAAAATGTTATATTTTTCTTGATTTGTTGAAAATGTTATCAAATGCTATTGCAAAGCTTATCTATGCTATTATACCTTGTATATAAGTGCTAGAGAACACATTTGAGCTATTAGTTCGCATTTTAAACGGTTGGAATCGTCATTTGAATTTATGAGATGAATAGTGACGTTTTTCTAGGGTTTTATGTAATTGCACGTATTAGCTTGATTCAACACTTCTAATAGATGCCTTAGGTGCTAATGAAGGTAGTCTAATAGCCCCGTGCACTTGAATTGCTCTAGAATCGCATAAAACGTGAAATAGCCGACTTTAACAAAGGAGTTTCGGGGTTCATGCGAATCCGGGTGGATTCGGGCTTCACTTCTAGTATTCTTAGGCTACCTAGGTGCTATAGAAGCTTTGATAACCCTTGTTTGAAGCCCGGATAAGGTATGTGTAGTTTAAAGCCATAAGAGGGAATTTGGGGCTTTCGGGGTAATCGCGTGCATTTGAATGAGTTAGAGGGTTGAGAGGGTACCTTGGGGGTTAGTTAGAAGGTTGGGAGAGTTTCCTTTGATAATGAAATCATTAACTTTGGTTTAGAAGAGAAATAGTTCGAAAAACAAAGGGGTTTAGGTGCAATTTAAGTTGTCTCACACTTCTAAACCCATGTCAGGACTTCTTGAGTGTTTATATGTGATTTTAAATTGATTTGGAGCTTTTGGAATGATTCTATGCTTATTTGGTATAAGTTCATTTGTAAACTGCTTATTAGCTTCTATATTTGCTTCTATCCTAATTGCAACGAGGTCAACCTACTTTGTTGATCCTCATATGTGTTAATGCTTATATTATTGTTGTTAACTTGCCATCGTTGAGTGCATTGCATAGTGGTTGCGCAACCATAGTGTCGGGGCGGATGTGTTGAATATCGGCTGGGCGGCAGAGGGCTTGCCGGTGGATATTCAAACTCCGTGCCCTATTCCCTCATTCGCCTGGTTCGGAGATTGCCAGGGGATGTTGGGTCGTAGGATTCGGGGTACATCCTGAGTACACCCACTGGAGTGATTGGGGTTATGCCGGCTCATCGTGATCGTGCTCGTGGGTCGTGGAGCGTGATTGAAGACCAGTGAAGATTGGTGTATAGGGGAGTGAGTGAAATGTATCCTTTTAAATGTGTGGTAATTTAAGTTATCTTTGTTTCTTTAATTCTTAAGTGTTATTGTTGTATAACTGTTTTATCTGTTGCATTGCACGCCCCGGGACCTTATCCCTCACTGGGCAACAGTGGTTGCTCATACCTCCCTAACATGTTTCAGGTGGCATAGTTGGAGGAGTTTCCCTAGTTGCTGTGTGTTGTTCTGCAGTGGCTGTGCCTTCTTGTTTCTATTTGGTATTTGTGTATCTAATTTGTGGCCTAAGGGCTTTGTTTATATTGGTTACTGTAATAAGTTGAAGGATAGTTGGTTGTGGTGTAGATTTGAGAACCTATGTCTTGTAATAACTTGTGTTTCTGCTTTTATTCACTTTGCATGCTTGGGAGTGAATGGCTTAAAGTAGAATGTTTTATCTTCTAAGTATGTTTTAATGTTATCCTAGGAGGTCATGGCTATTAGATTATGTTGTAAACAATGTTACTTGCATGCTTGTGTGGTTTTGGAACTATTGTTTGCTTCAGGGCTCGGATGGCCTTGAATCTTTAAATATTTAGTCATAAAAAGTTTGTTTACCTTGTAGTTACCTTATTTGAGAGTTTACAGGTTTTCAGAATGTCCTTAGTACAGGGGAAACTCTGTCCGTTTTTCCCTAAAATTTTGAGACTGGGTTGGTATTGGGTTGAGAATAGCATGGTCATTAGAGCCTCCGGTCTCGTGAGGGATCGGGGCGTTACAGGTGGTATCAGAGCTTAGTTAGCTCTAAGCCGGGACAGGGTCCTCGGCCTGTCGGGTAGTAACCCTTGCGTGTGTGCTTGATTAAGTGTGTGTCTTAAAAGTGTATGCCTGCATGTTTGATTGTGTGTCTGGTATTGAATGTGTGCACCTATGTGATATAATTATATGTTACGTGCTAAATGTGTGCAAGGTGAAGCAAAGTGGCTAGTTATGCATCAAATTGACTTTGTGAATTATTAAATGCTTGAACTGTTGCTTGTAATGTGTGTATTTGAATGTCTTTGATTGAGTTGTGTTATGCTTGACTTGATTATCGTGCTTGAGTGACTTTGATGATTACACTGTTTCACAAACTCTTTTTATTAACATGTTTGCGTAATTGTTTAAAGAATGATTATACATATGCAATTGTTTGGCATGCATACATAACCCGTCGAATGGTAAGAAAAACTCCTTCCTCCCCTAAAGAGAGGTGATTAGTGGCAGGCCTTCCAAATTATGTTGATTAGCAGAAATGAGAGGCAATTAATCAGCCTTTATTTGGGAATTGGTGGATATAATTGGAGCTCAGTTATTGGGATTCTTCTAAGGCCTTCTTCAGTGCTTAGCGGTCATAAATGAGTAGCTTCTTTTGGGGTTTCTATATGACAGTTCTCTGGAATATATTCTTGGTATTTTCTTATCAGCTATTCATTTGGTATTCTTTTGCCCGCATCTCTCAGAAGAATTGGTATATGGGATTCTTTTAGCCTTATTATCTGGTATTATTTACAATACTCCTGCTCGGAACTTTTATTGGTATTTTCTCTCCGCTCTTAGTTGGGATTCTATTCTTCTATGGTATTCGTACCAGCGGGATTCTTATTTGGATTTCGAAGTAGCGTCTCTATTGGAGCCTTTATTTGGCCTTATTACGTGAGGTTCACAGACAATACTACTGGGATTTCTTAATGAGCTTCCACGAGAATTCGTATATGGTATTCTTGCTTAGCAACTGATGACGAATAATCAGAGTTGGTTTTCAGTTGATGCAGATGTTCTCTTGTGAAGAAGAATTGCGTGGACGCAATTAGTTTAAGGGGGAGAGGATGTAACGCCCGAGATTTAGCCATGCATTTAATTACTGTTGCATCCCTTGTTTGCGCATTTACTTCTATGCCTTATTAACTGACTTTGTGACTACTATTCACTCCGTTTTTAAACTACTTTCTATTAGTTAATTAGCATTTTTATTAAATCATATTAATTGTCAAAGTAATGAGAAAAATGTGCATTTGAGCTAGAAGCGTTAGGAGGGCTCGTTTAGAAAATGATTTTTGTAGTTGAATGAATAGTGTTACGTAACCAACTTGGAGTTTAATTAGCTAACATTAAAATTACGCTTAGGACTTGTTTCTAACTAGCTTGACTCACATTTTGACCATACACTTAAATTAAAACAACTCACCTAAGCTTATATACCCCTCAAACAACTCACCTTATATCATAACTAGCAAAAATCAAAACAAAAAAGTGCTGAATTTTACTGTAGCAAATCCGAGAATAGTGTAGGAGGAGAATGAGAGGATTTTGCTCATCAAATCTTCAAGCCAAGCCAAGCCAAGCTAGGAGCAAGTAGTTTAGGGTGTTTGCTAACCTCCCGAGAGTTCCTACGCGCAATTGGTGAGGGTTTTCATGACTTTTTATGCATATCTAAAATGTTATATTTTTCTTGATTTGTTGAAAATGTTATCAAATGCTATTGCAAAGCTTATCTATGCTATTATACCTTGTATATAAGTGCTAGAGAACACATTTGAGCTATTAGTTCGCATTTTAAACGGTTGGAATCGTCATTTGAATTTATGAGATGAATAGTGACGTTTTTCTAGGGTTTTATGTAATTGCACGTATTAGCTTGATTCAACACTTCTAATAGATGCCTTAGGTGCTAATGAAGGTAGTCTAATAGCCCCGTGCACTTGAATTGCTCTAGAATCGCATAAAACGTGAAATAGCCGACTTTAACAAAGGAGTTTCGGGGTTCATGCGAATCCGGGTGGATTCGGGCTTCACTTCTAGTATTCTTAGGCTACCTAGGTGCTATAGAAGCTTTGATAACCCTTGTTTGAAGCCCGGATAAGGTATGTGTAGTTTAAAGCCATAAGAGGGAATTTGGGGCTTTCGGGGTAATCGCGTGCATTTGAATGAGTTAGAGGGTTGAGAGGGTACCTTGGGGGTTAGTTAGAAGGTTGGGAGAGTTTCCTTTGATAATGAAATCATTAACTTTGGTTTAGAAGAGAAATAGTTCGAAAAACAAAGGGGTTTAGGTGCAATTTAAGTTGTCTCACACTTCTAAACCCATGTCAGGACTTCTTGAGTGTTTATATGTGATTTTAAATTGATTTGGAGCTTTTGGAATGATTCTATGCTTATTTGGTATAAGTTCATTTGTAAACTGCTTATTAGCTTCTATATTTGCTTCTATCCTAATTGCAACGAGGTCAACCTACTTTGTTGATCCTCATATGTGTTAATGCTTATATTATTGTTGTTAACTTGCCATCGTTGAGTGCATTGCATAGTGGTTGCGCAACCATAGTGTCGGGGCGGATGTGTTGAATATCGGCTGGGCGGCAGAGGGCTTGCCGGTGGATATTCAAACTCCGTGCCCTATTCCCTCATTCGCCTGGTCCGGAGATTGCCAGGGGATGTTGGGTCGTAGGATTCGGGGTACATCCGGAGTACACCCACTGGAGTGATTGGGGTTATGCCGGCTCATCGTGATCGTGCTCGTGGTTCGTGGATCGTGATTGAAGACCAGTGAAGATTGGTGTATAGGGGATTGAGTGAAATGTATCCTTTTAAATGTGTGGTTATTTAAGTTATCATTGTTTCTTTAATTCTTAAGTGTTATTGTTGTATAACTGTTTTATCTGTTGCATTGCACGCCCCGGGACCTTATCCCTCACTGGGCAACAGTGGTTGCTCATACCTCCCTAACATGTTTCAGGTGGCATAGTTGGAGGAGTTTCCCTAGTTGCTGTGTGTTGTTCTGCAGTGGCTGTGCCTTCTTGTTTCTATTTGGTATTTGTGTATCTAATTTGTGGCCTAAGGGCTTTGTTTATATTGGTTACTGTAATAAGTTGAAGGATAGTTGGTTGTGGTGTAGATTTGAGAACCTATGTCTTGTAATAACTTGTGTTTCTGCTTTTATTCACTTTGCATGCTTGGGAGTGAATGGCTTAAAGTAGAATGTTTTATCTTCTAAGTATGTTTTAATGTTATCCTAGGAGGTCATGGCTATTAGATTATGTTGTAAACAATGTTACTTGCATGCTTGTGTGGTTTTGGAACTATTGTTTGCTTCAGGGCTCGGATGGCCTTGAATCTTTAAATATTTAGTCATAAAAAGTTTGTTTACCTTGTAGTTACCTTATTTGAGAGTTTACAGGTTTTCAGAATGTCCTTAGTACAGGGGAAACTCTGTCCGTTTTTCCCTAAAATTTTGAGACTGGGTTGGTATTGGGTTGAGAATAGCATGGTCATTAGAGCCTCCGGTCTCGTGAGGGATCGGGGCGTTACACGAGTGTTTACTCCAAATTTGACTTGAGGCAGGGTTACTATCAACTTAGGATTCAGAGTGATGATATACCAAAGACGGCATTCAGGACTAGATATGGCCACTATGAATTTGTTGTTTTGCCGTTTGGTTTGACGAATGCACCAGCCGCATTCATGGACTTGATGCAGAGAGTTTTCTGACCTTACCTTGATCAGTTTGTCGTGATCTTTATTGACGACATTTTAGTGTATTCGAAGAACGAGGCTGAGCATGAGCAACACTTGAGGATTGTGCTTCAGACTTTGCAGGAAAACAAGCTTTTTGCCTAATTCAGCAAGTGTGAGTTCTGGTTGAATCAGATCTCTTTTCTAGGCCATATCATTTCAGATCGAGGAATTTCAGTGGACCCAGCTAAGATTGAAGTTGTTTCATCTTGGAAGAGACCTAAGACGGTGTCAGAGATTCGGAGTTTTCTTGGATTGGCAGGTTACTACCGGAGATTTGTTAAAGACTTTTCCAAAATTTATGGACCTCTGAGCCAGTTGACTCGGAAGAAAGTTGCTTACAACGGGGATGCTAAATGTGAATCCAGTTTCCAAGAATTGAAGAAGAGACTAACTACAGCTCCTATACTAGCTTTACCTGAGGGAACAGAGAACTTCGTTGTCTACAGTGATGCATCTAAAGAAGGATTGGGCTGTGTTTTAATGCAGAATGGTAAGGTGATTGCTTATGCTTCTAGGAAATTGAAACCTTATGAAGTCAATTACCCTACACATGATCTTGAGTTAGCTGCAGTTGTGTTTGCATTGAAGAAGTGGCGTCATTACTTGTGGGGTTGCAGATTTGAAATTTTTACTGACCACAAGAGTCTCAAGTATTTGTTTTCACAGAAGGATTTGAATATGAGGCAGCGGAGATGGCTAGAGCTATTGGGTGGTTACAACTGTTCTATTAACTATGTGCCAGGTAAGGCAAATGTTGTTGCTGATGCTTTGAGCCGAAAGGCTACTGTTGCAAGCTTGATTATCAAGGATTGGGAGACTTTGGAATAAATTTGTTCATGGAAGCCAGAAGCTACTGAGGTAGGGATTCGATTTGCTAGTTTGCAGATTCAGTCAGGGTTGCTAGCACAGATCAGAGAGGCTCAGAAGACTGATCCTCACATCTTGAAGATCCAAGAAAAATCAAAAGGGGGAGAGTCGGAGTTTAAATTACATGCAGATGGCATCTTCAGATTCAGGGATAGAGTATGTGTTCCTGATGATCCGACTTTGAAGAATGAGATCCTGTCCGAGGCACATAATTCGAGTTATACGATTCACCCGGGCAGTACAAAAATGTACAGAGACTTGAAACAACACTTTTGGTGGAACAATATGAAGATGGAGATTGCTGGGTATGTATCCAAATGTTTGACTTGTCAGAGGGTTAAAGTTGAGCATCGGAGGCCAGCCAGACTTCTACAGCCGTTGTCGATTCCGCAATAGAAGTGGGTACATATAACAATGGACCTTGTGACTGATCTTCCTAGATCTCCGAGAGGATGTGATTCTGTTTGGGTTATTGTGGACCGCTTGACTAAAGTTACACATTTTATTCCCGTGAACAGACAGGATAGCCTTGATAAGCTAGCTGAACTTTATGTTGCTAATATTGTGAGATTGCATGGTGTGCCACAGAGTATAGTGTCAGATAGAGATCCTAGATTTAGATCTCGTTTTTGGCAGAAGTTGCAAGAGGCCATGGGAACTAAGTTGAGCTTCAGCACTGCATATCATCCACAAACTGATGGCCAATCTGAGAGAACCATCAGGATCTTGGAAGACATGCTTCGGGCATGTGTGTTAGACTTTGGGAAGAATTGGGAGAAGCTTTTGCCTTTAGCGGAGTTCGCCTACAACAATAGTTATCAATCTACTATCGGTATGGCTCCCTACGAGGCGTTGTATGGTCGGAAATGCAAATCCCCATTATATTGGGAAGAGGTTGGAGAGATGAGAACAGTTGATCCGACTGTGTTACCTGAGATGATTAAGATGGTAGATAATGTTCACCTTATTCGCCAGCGTATGCTTACAGCTCAGAGTCGTCAGAAGAGTTATGCGGATAAGCACCGTCGGGATATTGAGTTTGATTTGGGAGATTGGGTGTTTCTTAAGATTTCTCCACGGAAGGGTTTGATTCGGCACGGTAAGAGCAGGAAGCTTAGTCCCAGGTATGTGGGTCCGTATGAGATCACCGAAAAGGTAGGTCCTTTGGCTTATCGATTAGCTTTGCCTCCGAGCTTGTCGAGACTGCACGATGTGTTCCACGTGTCTATATTGAAGAAGTATCATCCAAACCCTTCACATGTACTTGAACCAGAGCCTTTGCAGATTGAAGAGAAGTTGTCTTATGAAGAGAAACCGATTAGAATTGTGGATCGAAAAATTCAGGAGCTTCGCAGAAAGAGTATTCCGTTAGTAAAGGTTCTGTGGAATCATCATGGGTTTGAGGAAGCGACTTGGGAAAGAGAGGACCAAGTTCGGGATCAGTATCCGGAGTTGTTTGTCGACCAGGTAGGAATTGCGTGGGCGCAATTGTTTTAAGGGGGAGAGGGTGTAATACCCGAGCCCGGAATGTGAATTTTCTTGTTTATTATTTTGAAAATTATATTTCCTTAAATTCTTTGTGAATTAATTGTTACTTTCTCGCTGTCGCAACGTGCATTGCATTTAAGGAGCGATAGCTAGAGAACGATTTCTAGTCCTCAGCAAATAGTGAAACTAGTATTTAGATGACTTAAATTTTATATTTTAGTTGTTGCTAGCTGAAAATTTAGTTGGTGTTAGTTATTGAGCTTAAAAATGCACAAAAATAAGTCATTTTGACCAAGTTTTAAGTTGTTGACCTAAGCCTTTAACCATTTGACCATGTAGCATTTAAATAAGCTTTTAACTTAGCAAAATAAAATAAAAAAACAGCAGCTGAACAGAGGTGCAGTCTGTGAGCTTCATAGTTAAAAAAAAAAACCTTTCAACTTCCAATCGATCAATCTTCGCGAGAGCTCGTGCGGGGTGATTTCCGAGGCAACTAGCGTTGTTTTCCTAGCGACTAGGAGTACCTGAGGTGAGGGAATCATGCTATTTGCGCATTTAAATGTTTAGTGTATCAACTTTGCAATTTTTAGATTTTATCCGTAGAATGTCGTTTAAATCGTTTTGATGCTTCTAGAATGTTCCTTGGCAATTGTAGAACGTGTATTTATAGCTTTTTAATATTTTTTGCGGTTAAATGTTGTGATTGCAAATTAAATTGTCAATTGAATAGTGTTTTGTGAATAGTAAAACCTTGAAACGTTGAAGTTGCGCAGTTATGCTTTCCGTTGATGTAGAAATGTGCTAGGTATGCTAGAATGCCTAAATGCATGGTTTGTTTGGGTTGCGTAGTGGAAAAAATGAGAATTATGCCTTTGGGAAAGTCGGGGTCGTTTAGGTCAACTTTAACGTTTTCTCGATTTGCGTGTTGGCATTGTATCGGGAGGCCATGGAAGCACTTTTGGTGCGTTTATGGCGTTGGTTCGGTATTTGGTTGGTATAGTCGTAGTTCAAACGAGAAAGGGAGAAATCGGGGCTTTGCGCGAGTTCTAGGGTAAAGTAAGGTTTCGGGGTCTTTAGACGTGCCTTATGGTGACCTAGGAGGTTTGGTGAAGTCGGTTTACAAAACTCGTGGCTCGTTTGGAAATGGTAGGGTTTTGATAGTTGGGGCCGGTTTGTATTTTTGTGTGTTTTCTTGACTTTATGCCTATAGAATGCTTAGGGTTGCTTGAAATACTTGTTTGAATTGATTTGGATTGAAATGCTTATCAATTGTTGCTGTTGCATGCGAGAGTAACCTACTTTGTTATTCTCCCACGTGTGGCTTTATCGCTTGTTTATCGCCTTGTATCGAGTCTTGCATTGCATAGTGTCTCGCGCGTGAGTGATGGGCCTCTCTGGGTAGCCTTGGGTTGCCAGTGTTGGTTGCTCTAGCTCCACTGCTATTCCATTTCTCGCTTGGGTTGCCTCCCAGGGAGATTTGGGTCGTAGGTTGATGGATACTTCCGGGGTATTCCAAACTGGTGTTATAAGATGGTTTGAGCCGGCGCGTCGTCATCGAATTCTTGAATGAACGTTGCTCGTGAAAGAGTACCGTATCCATTGAGTGAATGTTTATAGTCTTTAATGCTTGCCTTGTTATGATATTGACTTGTTTGTATCTTTAAATATTAATTGTATTCATTGCTTGGCTAATTGCATTGCATACTCCTCTCATCTCCGTCCTTGAGACCAATTGCCCTCGCTGAGCAATAGTTTTTGCTCATTCCTCTCTATACTATATTTTTACAGAAGTAGTTGAAGCATACCCTCTTGAGGTAATTGAGGAGGAGGAACAGGTGGAGGTGTTTCCGTGATTGCACTTCTCTACTTTGCTGGTGGTTGGTTACCAGATTTTGTGCGAGCCTTGCATGATATGTATATTGCTTGGATGTCGCTTAATTTTGAGGCTTGTAGCCTTGTATGTATTTTCTAGTTTGAGGCCTCTACCGTCTTATGTTGTATAAGTTGAAAGAATGTAAAGTTGTAACTTATACTCTTGTGACTAGTAAGAAAATGCATGCTAATGGAATTGATTAGTGGCATAAATACTTGTATAGTATGCATATCATTTTTGGTTTGGAAAGTTGGTTAATAAGAAATGTATATTTTAAAGAAAGTCGGCTTGTTTTGATTATTTTACGGCTTTCGCAAGTATTATATTGATTTTAGGGTTTTCGGATCGTCCGCGGTACAGAGGAGACTTCGTCTGTGTGTCGGGTCCGGGCTTGGCCTTTTGCGGGGTCGGGTCGGGCGTGACACCATGGCCTTCCGAAACAATGCCAACAAGCAAAACAAGAAAACGCCAAACTCGACCTAAACGACCCTTACTTTCACCAAGTCATAATTCTCATTTTTTCCAATACGCAACCCAAACAGACCATGCATTTAGACATTCTAGCATACCTAGCACCTTTTTACATCAACAGACAGCATAACAGCGCAACTTTATCGATTCAAGGGTTTACTATTCATGTTTTACTATTCAACTAACAAATTATATTTCCATTTCAATGTTCAACCGCAGAAAATGTTAAAAAGCTATAAATACATGTTCTACGATTGCTAGAGAATATTCTATAAGCCTCAAAACGATCAAAATAACATTATACGGATAAAACCCAAAAATTAAAGTTAAAACATAAAACTTACCAATGCACAAATAAACATGAAACCCTCACCTTAGACACTCCTAGACGCTAAGAAAACCTCGTAGGATGCCTCGGAAACCACCCCGTGCAAGCTCACGCGAAGAATCGAAGAATTGAAGTTGAATTTTTCTTTTTTTCTTCTCCCTTATTTTCGGCCCTAGCTGGTTCTGTTTTTAGCTCCCTTTTTTTTTAAGCTTTGTTAAGTCATTATAAAATATGACAAGGTCAAAGGTTAAGCCCCCTTGGTCAAACCACTTAAAAATTGGCCAAACTAGCCTATTTCATGCAATTTAAAGCTAAAACAAGTAGCATAAATTCAATTCCAGTTAAATACAACTTAAAACACTAAAATTAAAATACTAAATATTAGTTTTCACTATTTGCTGAGGACTCGAATTTATTTCCTAACTATCTCTCTTGTTATGCTATGCACTTTGCGTCAACAAAGAAGTGACAATTAAATCTCAAAGAATCTAATAAATATATCATTTTTGAAAAGCATCATAGTTAAAAATTTACGCAGGCTCGGAGTTACTTTTCTCATTTATTTGAAATCCGAGTGATTTTAACGCAAAACAACCAAAACCGATTATTAAAGTATTCAAAACAATCAAGGTAATCAATATTCATTTAAAATAATTAATTTAACTATTTCTAGAACATTTTAAAGAATTATGAAGTTAATGTTAGGTTACAGATGAACAAATAAATATAAACATGTAATAAAGTGCAATTAAATATTACCATATAAGATGGTAGTTAATTAAATACAAGAGAATAAATTCAATTGCTATAATTAATACAAATAGATAACAACCTTTCAATTATTCAATATACAATTACTAAATGCTTCCAAGAGAAATATAAAAATAGTGCGAATTGGTTGATTTAACTAATTAAACATTTAATCAAATGCAGTCAAGTGCTATTAAATGTATGCCGGGTTCGGGTTATCACATCCTTCCCCCCTTAAAACAATTGCGTCCTCGCAATTCTTCTTCCAATAGGACTCTACATCATCTGAAATCCAACTCTGACTAGTCTTCATCGGTTGCTGAGCAAGATAATATATAAGAATGCTCGTAGGAAATCCCGAATAGAAATTCCAATCAAGAATGCCGAGGAAATACCAACTAAAGACTGAAGCAAAGATACTGTAGATATCATTAATACCACATACTAATGGCAGGAAGAGTACCGAAGGTATACCCTATTTAAGAATCTTCAATAGAAGTCTAACAAGTACCAAATAAGAAAGTTAAGAGATAGCCAGAGTAGATGTACCTCATGCAGTACTGACTACCGTAAATATACCCAGCTGAAAGTTCTGTAAAGGAATATGGAGAAGGATACCAAAGGCCAACCTCTAAATGAAATCTTCCAATCACTGTGTTCCTACCGCAACATCTTAGTCAAATAGCAAGTATAGATTTCCCCTGAGTGGAAAGGCCGAAGGAGAAGCCGTAAGAAGTACAAGATAATATGTCCAAGCAGAATTCCAAGTGTAGGATCTTCCAATAAATGCCAATAAGGAAAATACTAGTAAAATGCCCGATAAGAATTACAAAGAATACCGTAAGTAATATGAGATAATGAGTCTGATAGGGATTCCAGTTACCAAACCAACTGAGGGATGCCAAAGAAAATACCCGAACAATGCTCCGGTAAGAAAGTACCAAGAATTGCCAATAGGAGTCTCCAAAGAATACCCAGTAAGAAACCCAAGAATGCTACCAAGAGCCACCATACTGAAACCCCAAAGAAAGTTATCTTTTTTTTTATTGCCATTCACAAATAAGAGTCTTAGAAGTATGCCAACAACTGAGCTCCATAAACAAACACGAACTCCCAAATAAGGCTAGCCAAATGCCATTCATTTCCTGCCAATCCATACACCTTGAAAAGCCAGTGGTGAACCACTTTCTTCAGGGAAGGAAGAGGACTTACTTACCATTTCCAGGGGACATGTATGAATGCCAAGATATCATATTTATACACATGCCTTAAACTATTATGCAAGCAAGTTTACAAAAGATGACAATCAATTCAAGCACAACACAATCAATTCAAATCACGACACAACCAATTCAAGATATTCCAATACACACATTACAAACAATACTACAAGCAACTAACAATTCACGAGGTCGATTCGATTCACGAGGGCAATTCAATAAGTCAATTCGATAGACAACTAGACATTTCACCTTTCTTGAAAAACATTTAACATATAACACATAACTTTATCACATAAGTGCATACATTCAAGTCAAGACACACAATCTCACATACAAGCATACACTTTCAAGACACACTTAACAAGCACACATTCAAGGACCACTACCCACCAGACCAAGGACCCTGTCCCGGCTTATGAGCTAGAGAAGCTCTGATACCACTTGTAACACCCCGATCCCTATCGAGACCGGGAGTTCTATCTATCAATCTAATCACAACCCAAATCCAAACCCGGGCATAAATTTTAGGGAAAAAAGACGGAGTCTCCCCTGTTTCTAGGCGAAATGTAAAACATGCAACAGCATATAAGGGGACCAATACCATGTCCAAACATTCAACCACCTCAAGGCCATCCGAGCCTCGGTTCTCAGCAATTAAACTCAGCAACTATACATACATTTCCAATTTAAAAGCTAGCCTATCTCTTTTCATTTTTGGCAAGTACATTCGAACTTGACAATTAAACCATACTAAGCTACTACATAAAATAAACTATCATGCCATTCTAAATCTTTTCCTTTGGACATTACAAACATGCATTTGAAGTTAAGTTATAATAACTAGATACATAATCTTACTTATCAAACTACTTCAACAATCTAATGAAACTTAAATTACATACTTTTTGACATTAAATACATACAACATATGAAAGCATATATCTTTACAACTTCGACACTCAAGCCACGTAGGCACGCAAGACAACTCTTCAGGCACAAACTTTCACGAAATCCCGAACTTTCCAGCTTATATGACATTTCCTAAAATGTGGTGGTGAGGAGTGAGTATACACAACACATATACTCAGTGAGGGCGAGACGGATATCGAGTTGGAGAGAAAGAAAGTCGTGTAATGCAAATAAGACAGTTAAGCAATATAACTGATAAATAAGCAATCAAGACAAACAATCAACACAATAAGCAATTACTGAAAGCATTAACACAACCATTCAAACCTATACCACACTCTGAAGGCTATGGTTCACTCATACGAGCAATGTACCATTTCACGAGCGATACATCAATCTCGAGCTTGATGTTGACAACGATGACAATAAGCGCGCATCCACCTTATAACACCAGTTTGGAATACCCCGGAAGTATCTATTAATTCTACGACCCAAATCTCCCTGGGAGGCAACCCAAGCGAGAAAAGGGAATAGCAGCGGAGCTAGAGCAACCAACACTGGCAACCCCAGGCTACCCAGAGAGGCCCATCATTCACGCGCGAGACACTATGCAATGCAAGACTCGATACAAGGCAATAAACGAGCGATAGCACAACAATACAAACTAGTGACAACAAACGAGATAACAAGCAATCACAATCAATACTAGTATTCAACTAACTTTTCAAGCCTAACAAGCAATAATAAGCAACAACAACACCAATTAAACAAATATATCAAGCAACCCTAAGCATTCTATAGGCATAATATCAAGATAACAAGCAAAATCACAATTCGGCCCCAAATATCAAAACACTACCATTTCCAAACGAGCCACGAGTTCTGGAAACCGACTTTGCCAATCCTCCTAGGTCACCATAAGGCATGTCTAAGGACCCCGAAACCCTACTTTACCCTAGAATTTGCGCAAAGCCTCGATTTCCCCCTTTGCTCGTTTGAACTACAACTATACCAACCAAATACTCAACCAACGCCATAATTTCACCAAAAGTACTTCCATGGCCTTCCGAAACAATGCCAACAAGCAAAACGAGAAAACGCCAAACTCGACCTAAACGACCCCGACTTTCACCAAGGCATAATTCTCAGTTTTTCCATTACGCAACCCAAACAAACCATGCATTTAGACATTCTAGCATACCTAGCACCTTTTCACATCAACAAATAGCATAACAGCGCAACTTTATCGATTCAAGGGTTTACTATTCAACTAACAAATTATATTTCAATTTCAATATTCAACCGCATAAAATGTTAAAAAGCTATAAATACATGTTCTACGATTACTAGAGAATATTCTATAAGCCTCAAAACGATCAAAATAACATTCTACGGATAAAACCCAAAAATTAAAGTTAAAGCATAAAACTTTCAAATGCGCAAATAAACATGAAACACTCACCTTAGACGCTAGGAAAACCTCATAGGATGCCTTGAAAACCACCATGTGCAAGCTCACGCGAAGAATCGAAGAATTGAAGTTGAATTTTTCTTTTTTTCTTCTCCCTTATTTTCGGCCCTAGCTGGTTCTGTTTTCAGCTCCCTTTTTTATGCTTTGTTAAGTCATTATAAAAGATGATAAGGTCAAAGGCCAAGCCCCCCTGGTCAAACCACTTAAAAATTGGTCAAACTAGCCTATTTCATGCATTTTAAAGCTAAAACAAGCAGCATAAATCCAATTCCAGTTAAATACAACTTAAAACACTAAAATTAAAACACTAAATATTAGTTTTCACTATTTGCTGAGGACTCGAATTTATTTCCTAACTATCTCTCTCGTTATGCTATGCACTTTGCGTCAACAAAGAAGTGACAATTAAATCTCAAAGAATCTAATAAATATATCATTTTTGAAAAGCATCATAGTTAAAAATTTACTCCGGCTCGGAGTTACTTTTCTCATTTATTTGAAATCCGAGTGATTTTAACGCAAAACAACCAAAACTGATTATTAAAGTAATCAAAACAATCAAGGTAATCAATATTCATTTAAAATAATTAATTTAACTATTTCTAGAACATTTTAAAGAATTATGAAGTTAATGTTAGGTTACAGATGAACAAATAAATATAAACATGTAATCAAGTGCAATTAAATATTACCATATAAGATGGCAGTTAATTAAATACAAGAGAATAAATTCAATTGCAATAATTAATACAAATAGATAACAACTTTTCAATTATTCAATATACAATTACTAAATGCTTACAAGAGAAATATAAAAATAGTGCAAATTGGTTGATTTAACTAATTAAACATTTAATCAAATGCAGTCAAGTGCTATTAATTGCATGCTAGGTTCGGGTTATCACATCCTACCCCCCTTAAAACAATTTCGTCCTCGCAATTCTTCTTCCAATAGGACTCTGCATCATCTGAAATCCAACTCTGACTAGTCTTCATCGGTTGCTGAGCAAGATAATATATAAGAATGCTCGTAGGAAATCCCGAATAGAAATTCCAATCAAGAATGCCGAGGAAATACCAACTAAAGACTGAAGCAAAGATACTGTAGATATCATCAATGCCACATACTAATGGCAGGAAGAGTACCGAAGGAGTACCCTATTTAAGAATCTTCAATAGAAGTCTAACAAGTACCAAATAAGAAAGTTAAGAGATAGCCAGAATAGATGCACCTCATGCAGTACTGACTACCGTAAATATACCCAGCTGAAAGTTCTGTAAAGGAATATAGAGAAGAATACCAAAGGTCAACATCTAAATGAAATCTTCCAATCACTGTGTTCCTACCGCAACATCTTAGTCAAATAGCAAGTATAGATTCCCCCTGAGTGGAAAGGCCGAAGGAGAAGCCGTAAACAGTACAAGATAATATGTCCAAGCAGAATTCCAAGTGTAGGATCTTCCAATAAATGCCAATAAGGAAAATACTAGTAAAATGCCCGAGAAGAATTCCAAAGAATACCGTAAGTAATATGAGATAATGAGTCTGATAGGAATTCCAGTTACCAAACCAACTGAGGGATGCCAAAGAAAATACCCGAACAATGCTCCAGTAAGAAAGTACCAAAAATTGCCAATAGGAGTCTCCAAAGAATACCCAGTAAGAAACCCAAGAATGCTACCAAGAGCCACCATACAGAAACCCCAAAGAAAGTTATCTTTTTATGATTGCCATTCACAAATAAGAGTCGTAGAAGTATGCCAACAACTGAGCTCCATAAACAAACACCAACTCCCAAATAAGGCTAGTCAAATGCCATTCATTTCCTGCCAATCCATAAACCTTGAAAAGCCAGCGGTGAACCACTTTCTTCAGGGAAGGAAGATGACTTACTTACCATTTCCAGGGGACATGTATGAATGCCAATATATCATATTTATACACATGCCTTAAACTATTATGCAAGCAAGTTTACAAAAGATGACAATCAATTCAAGCACAACACAATCAATTCAAATCACGGCATAACCAATTCAAGATATTCCAATACACACATTACAAACAATACTTCAAGCAACTAACAATTCACGAGGTCGATTCGATTCACGAGGGCAATTCAATATGTCAATTCGATAGGCAACTTGACATTTCACCTTTCTTGAGAAACATTTAACATATAACACATAACTTTATCACATAAGGGGATACATTCAAGTCAAGACACACAATCTCACATACAAACAAACACCTTCAAGACACACATAACAAACACACATTCAAGGACCACTACCTACCAGACCGAGGACCCTATCCCGGCTTATGAGCTAGACAAGCTCTGATACCACCTGTAACACCCCGATCCCTCTCGAGACCGGGAGTTCTATCGATCAATCTAATCACAACCCAAATCCAAACCCCGGCATAAATTTTAGGGAAAACAGACGGAGTCTCGCCTGTTTCTACGTGAAATGTTAAACCTACGATAGCATATAAGGGGACCAATACCATATCCAAACATTCAACCACCTCAAGGCCATCCGAGCCCTGGTTCTCAGCAATTAAACTCAGCAACTATACATACATTTCCAATTTAAAAGCTAACCTATCTCTTTTCATTTTTGGCAAGTACATTCGAACTTAACAATTAAACCATACTAGGCTACTACATAAAATAAACTATCATGCCATTCTAAATCTTTTCCTTTGGACATTTCAAACATGCATTTGAAGTTAAGTTATAATAACTAGATACATAATCTTACTTATCAAACTACTTCAACAATCTATTGAAACTTAAATTACATACTTTTTGACATTAAATACATACAACATATGAAAGCATATATCTTTACAACTTTGACACTCAAGCCACGTAGGCACGCAAGACAACTCTTCAGGCACAAACTTTCACGAAATCACGAACTTTCCTGCTTATATGACATTTCCTAAAATGTGGTGGTGAGGAGTGAGTATACACAACACGTATACTCAGTGAGGGCGAGACAGATATCAAGTTGGAGAGAAAGAAAGTCATGCAATGCAAATAAGACAGTTAAGCAATATAACTGATAAATAAGCAATCAAGACAAACAATCAACACAATAAGCAATTATTGAAAGCATTAACACAACCATTCAAAGCTATACCACACTCTGAAGGCTATGGTTCACTCATACGAGCAATGTACCATTTCACGAGCGATACATCAATCTCGAGCTTGATGTTGACAACGATGACAATAAGCGTGCATCCACCTTATAACACCAGTTTGGAATACCCTGGAAGTATCCATCAATTCCACGACCCAAATCTCCCTGGGAGGTAACCCAAGCGAGAAAAGGGAATAGTAGCAGAGCTAGAGCAACCAACACTGGCAACCCGAGGCTACCCAAAGAGGCCCATCACTCACGCACGAGACACTATGCAATGCAAAACTCGATACAAGGCAATAAACGAGCGATAGCACAACAAGACAAACTAGTGACAACAAACGAGATAACAAGCAATCACAATCAATACTAGTATTCAACTAACTTTTAAAGCATACCAAGCAATAATAAGCAACAACAACACCAATTAAACAAGTATATCAAGCAACCCTAAGCATTCTATAGCATAATATCAAGATAACAAGCAAAATTACAATTCGGCCCTATCTATCAAAACACTACCATTTCCAAACGAGCCACGAGTTCTGGAAACCGACTTTGCCAATCCTCCTAGGTCACCATAAGGCACGTCTAAGGTCCCCGAAACCCTACTTTACCCTAGATTTCGTGCAAAGCTCCGATTTCCCCCTTTGCTCGTTTGAACTACAACTATACCAACCAAACACTCAACCAACGCCATAATCGCACCAAAAGTGCTTCCATGGCCTTCTGAAACAATGTCAACAAGCAAAACGAGAAAATACCAAACTCGACCTAAACGACCCCGACTTTCACCAAGGCATAATTCTCATTTTTTCCATTACGCAACCCAAACAAACCATGCATTTAGACATTCTAGCATGCCTAGCACCTTTTCACATCAACAGACAGCATAACAGCGTAACTTTATCGTTTCAAGGGTTTACTATTCATGTTTTACTATTCAACTAACAAATTATATTTCAATTTCAATATTCAACCGCAGAAAATGTTAAAAAGCTAAAAATACATGTTCTACGATTGCTAGAGAATATTCTATAAGCCTCAAAACGATCAAAATAACATTCTACGGATAAAATCCAAAAATTAAAGTTAAAGCATAAAACTTTCAAATGCGCAAATAAACATGAAACCCTCACCTTAGACACTCCTAAACGCTAGAAAAACCTCGTAGGATGCCTCGAAAACCACCCCGTGCAAGCTCACGCGAAGAATCGAAGAATTGAAGTTGAATTTTTCTTTTTTTCTTCTCCCTTATTTTCGGCCCTAGCTGGTTCTGTTTTCATATCCCTTTTTTATGCTTTGTTAAGTCATTATAAAAGATGACAAGGTCAAAGGTCAAGGCTCTTGGTCAAACCACTTAAAAATTGGTCAAACTAGCCTAATTCATGCATTTTAAAGCTAAAACAAGTAACATAAATCCAATTCTAGTTAAATACAACTTAAAACACTAAAATTAAAATACTAAATGCTAGTTTTCACTATTTGCTGAGGACTAGAAATCGCTTCCTAACTATCTCTCTCGATATGCTATGCACTTTGTGTCAACAAAGAAGTGACAATTAAATCTCAAGAATCTAAGAAAAATATCATTTTTGAAAAGCATCATAGTTTAAAATTTACTCCGGCTCGGAGTTACTTTTTTCATTTATTTGAAAACCGAGTGATTTTAACACAAAACAACCAAAATGAATTATTAAAGTAATCAAAACAATCAAGGTAATCAATATTCATTTAAAATAATTAATTTAACTATTTCTAGAACATTTTAAAGAATTATGAAGTTAATGTTAGGTTACAAATGAACAAATAAATATAAACATGTAATCAAGTGCAATTAAATATTAACATTTAAGATGGCACTTAATTAAATATTAGATAATAAATTCAGTTGCTATAATTAATACAAATAGATAACAACCTTTCAATTATTCAATATACAGTTACTAAATGCTTCCAAGAGAAATATAAAAATAGTGCAAATTGGTTGATTTAACTAATTAAACATTTAATCAAATGCATTCAAGTGCTATTAAGTGCATGCCAGGTTCGGGTTATCACATATCCTCCCCTGTTCCGGTCATGGAATAGATGAAATAAATCCAAAATTGGATTTTTGTTCAAGAATGAAATCTTATTGGAACTGTCCATATCCGATTCATCATTCGGAACCATATCACACCCCGGATCTGATGGAATATGTTGAATTGATACGGTATTTTGTAAATACGTAATTATCTTGAATATATTAACCATTTCTTTATTTTCTGATTGCCTAGAAGGGACAAAAGAAAGATCTTGTTGTTTCTTCAGCAATTTCTGATGTCTAGTGGACCTCTCAATAGGATTCGAACCCAGATGAAGTTCTGACCATCTATCAGAGAAAAAAGAACGAACGATGTTGTAGGATTCCAAAGAAATTCTTTGATTTCTTCTGGAAACAGATGATTAATCATCTGCTTCTCACATTCCGTGAATAGCCAGGACAATGAGGAATATCCAGAAAGGCATTTCGGGAATTAGTTTGATTCTATCTCTGTTTGTTTCATTTGAAGAAATGA
The DNA here is from genome assembly GCA_037974665.1 of Ehretia macrophylla. Taxonomy (NCBI): domain Eukaryota; kingdom Viridiplantae; phylum Streptophyta; class Magnoliopsida; order Boraginales; family Ehretiaceae; genus Ehretia; species Ehretia macrophylla. Next base: position 52,533,564 of record CM075782.1, read on the forward strand.
AGGATCCCAAAGAATCGATCTTTCTTTTAGTTGTTGAATCTCTCTTTGATTGATCAATGTGTGATATTATGAATCCTCATTACTAATGGTATCCAAATGATCTCTGGATTGATCAGAAGATCCTTTCAGTTGGCTAGAATCTGTTACTTGAACGAAACTAGATCTCGTGGAATCTTATTGAATATTTGATGATATATTCCGTACCTTGCTAAAAAACCGATCCTTATTTACCAACCACACATTGTCTAACCAAATCAAATTCTCTCTCGATATGTTCTTCAAAAAATCTGATTCATGCAGATTCTTCCCCCAACTAACGAAGAGATCTTGACGGAATTGCCACATATGAAATTGGGCACAATTTTGCAAAGAAAAAGCCCACTTGTTTCTCGAGAAGAGATGGGAAAGATGCTCAATATCATTTGATTGAATAGTTGACCCAGCCCCTTGTTGTTTGAAAAAACCTGTGACGCCCGCGTTTTAGCCATGCATTCAATTACTGTTGCATCCCTTGTTTGCGCATTTCCTTCTGTGCATTATTAACTGTCTTCTTAAATTACTATTCACTCCATTTTTAACTTCATGCTATTAGCGAATTAGCATTTTTATTAAATCATATTAATTGTTATAGTAGTGGGAAAAATGTGCATTTGAGCTAAAGGCGATAGGAGAGCTCATTTAGAAAATGATTTTTGTAGTTGTATGAATAGTGTTACGTAACATAACTTAGGGAATGAATTAGCTAGCATTCATTTTACTATCTAGGCTCGTTTTAAGCTAACTAAGCGCATTTCGTGAACCATTTAAACAAGCAACTTAGCCCCATTTAATATATAACTCACACAACACACACATTAGTTCATAACTTAGCAAAAAAAAAAAAAAAAAGAGAGCATGCTGAAAACACTGTAGCAAATCCGAGAATTGCATAGGAGAAGAAATATAGTTTTTTTGCTCACCAAATCCTCATTCCAAGCCAAGCCAAGCTAGGTGCAAGTGGTTTAGGGTGTCTACTAGTCTCCTAGGAGCTCCTACGCGCATTGGTGAGGGATTTCACGGCTTATTTTCACATTTTAAAATAGTTGCTATTTTCTTGATTTATTACAAATGTGTTCAAATGCTATTGTATTGATTATCTATGCTATTATACCTTGTATATGAGTGCTAGAGAACATATTTGAACCATTGTTTCACTTTTTAAACGGTTGAAATCGTTAGTTTAATTCATGAGGTGAATAGTGACATTTTTTTCTAGGGTTTTGTGTAATTGCTCGAATTAGCTTGATTCAACACTCCTAATAGATGCCTTAGGTGCTAATGAAGGTAGTCTAATAGCCCCGTGTACTTGAATTGCTCTAAAATCGCATAAAACGTAAAATAGTCGACTTTAATAAAGGGGTTTCGGGGTTAAGACGAATCCGGGTGGATTCGGGCTCTACTTTTGGTATCCTTAGGCTACCTAGGTGCTATAAAAGCTTTGCTAATCCTTGTTTGAAGCCCGGACGAGGTAGGTGTAGTGTAAAGCTATAAGAGGCAATTTGGGGCTTTCGAGGTTATTGCGGGCGTTTGAATGAGTTAGAGGGTTGAAAGGGTTCCTTGAGGGTTAGTTAGAAGGTTGGTAGAGTTTCCCTTTAAATTTGAATCATTAACTTTGGTTTGGAGGAGAAATAGCTTGAATAACAAAGGGGTTTAGGTGCAATTTTGGTTGTCTCGCGCTTCTAAGACCTTGGCATGACTTCTTGAATGTTTAAATGTAGTTTCAAGTTGGTGTGGAATTTTTGATGTAATTCTAATTATATCTTGTATATGCCATTTTGTAAAACTGCTTATTTGCTTGTATAAACTGCTTCTATTCTAACTGCATTGAGGCAACTTCGAGCTTAAAACTGTATTAATTGGAGAATGATTAGGGGTTGAATTATATACCATTAGAAAGCCTTACGAGTCTAGTTTCTACAGCTTTTTACGGTGCATTAATCGGAGTTGTCTAGAGCAAGTTATGATCATTTTGGTGAGATGTGTCAGAAATGCCCTGTTACGCGAGAATCTGAATTTTGTTGTTATTTTGCTATAGTAGTGATATAATTCAGTTCTAATTGGATGTATTCGATCAAGACCTTATTGTGTAGTGTCCTTGGATGATTAATAACGTAATGGGGCTCTTATAGTTATGTTGTTTTCATGAATTGTAATTGAAATCTAATTGCTAGTAAAGTTAATTTAAATTGAAAGCTATTCTATTCGACTGTGAATGAGAAATGCTAGTAGAGTTGTGATGGTCACCACCTTTAGACATAGGTAATGTTTCTATATATGCTAAATAAGCGAAGTTATAAGTTAGCTAACTTAGAATGAATGTTGTAGTTAAAGAGTAATTGAAGTAATGTTTGCTCATAGGTTCAAGGTGACTGGAAATGATGTGATTCAAACTTACATCTTGGAGCTCGGTAGAGGTGAGGGACCTGCATCTTTACGTGCATCATAGTTTATTTTCTTTCTAAAAGAGTATATTGTTTAGTATAATTGCGTAATTGATATATGCTTATTATTGCTAAATTGTAACTTGGTGCTAGAACAACTTACTTTGTCCTTAAATGTGTTTCCAGATTATATTGTCATTGTTGTCATTCTTGCATTGCATCGTGGTTGTGCAACCTCATTGTCGCGGCGGATGCGATGGCCTCGCTGGGCGGCATCAGGCTTGCCAGTGTTGGTTGCCTTAGCTCCGTCTGCTATTCCCTCACTCGCCTAGTCCGGAGATTGCCAGGTGGTGTTGGGTCGTAGGATCGGGTACATCCAGAGTACCCATTGGTGTAAGGGATTCCAGCATATCGAGATCGAGATCGTGGTTCGTGGATCGGGGATCGAAGATTTGGAGTGATAAGTGTTATCTATTGTATCCTTTTAAAATGTGGTATTAGAATTGTTATTCACTGTTTATCTATTGTATTAATTGTGTTAAGTTGCTGCATTGCACGTCCCCGGTAGACCTTATCCCTCACTGAGCAATTGTGATTGCTGTTACCTCGCTAAACATGGTTCATGAAGTGCTAAGGGTGAACCCTAACTAGTTGAGTTGCTAGTGGAACAGGAAGAAGTTCAGGCTGAGCCTTTGCCCTAGTTCTTGTGTGTTTGTTGTCTAAGGTGGATTTGCCTTCTTGTTGTTACATGGTGTACTTGTATTGCTATAGCATGATCTATTTTGTGGCCTTAAGGCTATGTATATTCTTGTAGTTGCAAGTTGAAAGCTGTTGGCTGTAATGTTAGCTTTGAGATATTATGGCTTGTAATAACTTTTAATTCTCCTTTTAGTTCTTGCATGCTTGGGGGTGTATGTTTAGAGGTGTTGATTTCAACTTCTAAAATTGCTCTAATGTTATCATAGGATGGCGTGTTAAAAAGGTTTAATGAAAAGTTAAGTTGGGTGCGTGCATGTGTGATTTGGAGCTGTTGTTTGTCTCCTGGCTTGGATGACCTTGAACCTTTGAATTTTAATTATAAAAGCTTATTTTAGTATATTGTGGCTATTTTGAGCATTTACAGGTTTGAAAAATGTCCGCGGTACAGAGGAAACTCTGTCCGTTTTTCCCTAAAATTTTGTGACCGGGTTTGGTATTGGGTTGAGAATAGCATGGTTATTAGAGCCTCCGGTCTCGTGAGGGATCGGGGTATTACAAAACCATCCACTTCAATTGGTATTTTTTTTCACGAAAAGTAGACATGAGATAAGAAATCCAGTGTTTCATTAAGATTTCAAATAGCAGTCCCGAATTCAAGTTGATTATATTTCGCCTCTTCCTCAGAGAAAGACGATCAAACAATTCCCAATAATAGTCATTGCGGATCGGATCATCCATATAATATACAAAAAGAAACTCCAGATATTTGATATCTTTCTTTTTGAATAAGATCTCAATTCCAGCGACGGTTTCATTAGATATCTTAGAATTAGAATCCCTCATTTTTTCAATCCAATTCCTCCACCACCGCGAACACCAGTTAGATTCAGGCATGCTACACTTTTTAGTACTTGGGTTCTCGCAAGTACTTTCTTTCAAATTCATGAAACAACTCTCAGATATATTTTTTCCTTTTGGAAGATACAGGAGCGAAACAATCAACCTATTGATATTGGAAGCCCCAACAGATTCTTCCAATGTATTATTTCTGGGTCCAATGGAATTCATAGGTATAGGAAGAAGCCCTATCAAATAGAGATTTTTTCTTTCGACCATATTTCGATTGTTAATACGATATATAAGGACCGTTATTACAAGGATTATTAAACCCTTGATTGTGAAATATCGACTGTTTATTGAACCCTGTGAATTGCGTTAAAGTAAGATACTCCAAATTCGGTGGTCAAAGAGTTTTATAAAACATTCTTGGTGGAAAAAAATTTGAATGAAAGATCCCACTGAATTGAATTGGGTCCATGAATCTAAGAAATAGTGAGAATTCTTGATCTCTCTCAATTCGAAAATCCATGATTTGAATTGATGTCCTTTCATTGATTCTTCCTAAATTGCATTGATTTATCCTAAAGATTTTATTTCAATTGGAATTTGGTTATTCACCGTGTACGAGGATCCCCGTTAAGCATCCATGGCTGAATGGTTAAAGCACCCAACTCATAATTGGCAAATTCATAGGTTCAATTCCTACTGGATGTATGCCAATAGAACCCTCCAATAAGTCTATTGGAATTGGCTCTGTATCAATGGAATCTCATCATCCATACATAATGAAATGATACGGTATATTCATATAATAATATATGAACAGTAAGAGCTAGCATTCTTATTGAGACTAGAACTCAGAGGGAAGAAAATAGATTTATGGATGGAATCAAATATGCAGTATTTACAGACAAAAGTATTCGGTTATTGGGAAAAAATCAATATACTTCTAATGTCAAATCACAATCAACTAGGACATAAATAAAGCATTGGGTCGAACTCTTCTTTGGTGTCAAGGTAATAGCTATGAATAGTCATCGACTTCCGAGAAAGGGTAGAAGAATGGGACCTATTATGGGACATACAATGCATTACAGACATATGATCATTACGTTTCAACCGGGTTATTCTATTCTATCTCTTAGAAAGAAAAGAACTTAAATCAAAATACTTAATAGCATGGCGATACATTTATACAAAACTTCTAGCCCAAGCACATGCAATGGAACCGTAGACAGTCAAGTGAAATCCAATCCACGAAATAATTTGATCTATGGACATCATTGTTGTGGTAAAGGTCGTAATGTTGGAGGAATCATTACCGCAAGGCATAGAGGGAGAGGTCATAAGCGTTTATACCGTAAAATCGATTTTCGACGGAATGAAAAAGACATATATGGTAGAATTGTAACCATAGAATACGACCCTAATCGAAATGCATACATTTGTCTCATACACTATGGGGATGGTGAGAAGAGATATATTTTACATCCCAAAGGGGCTATAATTGGAGATACCATTGTTTCTGGTACAGAAGTTCCTATAAAAATGGGAAATGCCTTACCTTTGAGTGCGGTTTGAACTATTGATTTACGTAATTGGAAGTAACCAATTAGGTTTACGACAAAACCTAGAAATCGATCACTGATCCAATTTGAGTACCTATACAGGATAGACCTCAACAGAAAACTGAAAAGTAACGTCAGCAAGTGATTGAGTTCAGTAGTTCCTCATATAAAATTATTGACTCTTGAGATATAGTAATATGGAGAAGACAAAATTGTTTCAAACACCAACAGAACCGGAAGCGCCCCTTCTTTCAAAGATAGGAGGGCAGGTTATTCACATTTCATTTGATGGTCAAAGGCGAATGGAAAGCTAAGCAGTGGTAATTCTAAAGATTCCCAGGGGAAAAATAGAGATGTCTCCTACGTTATTAATAATATGTGGAAGTATCGACATAATTTCATAGAGTCATTCGGTCTGAATGCTACATGAAGAACATAAGTTAGATGACGGAACGGGAATACTTAGGATTTAGAAGATCATAACATGAGTGATTTGGTAGATTTGGAAGATTTGGATTCATATATATATATATATATCCACCCATGTAGTACTTCATTGTACGATAAAATCCATCTGTATAGATATCATCATCTACATCCAGAAAGTCGTATGCTTTAGAAGAAGCTTGTACAGTTTGGGAAGGGGTTTTGATTGATCAAAAAGAAGAATCTACTTCAACTGATATGCCCTTAGGGATGACCATACATAACATAGAAATCACACTTGGAAAGGGTGGACAATTAGCTAGAGCAGCGGGTACTGTAGTGAAACTGATTGCAAAAGAAGGGAAATCGGCCACATTTAAATTACCTTATGGAGAGGTCCGTTTGATATCCAAAAATTGCTCAGCAACAGTCGAGCAAGTGGGGAATATTGGGATGAACCAGAAAAGTTTGGGTAGAGCCAGATCTAAGCGTTGGCTAGGTAAGCGTCCGGTAGTAAGAGGAGTAGTTATGAACCCTGTAGACCATCCCTATGGGGGTGGTGAAGGGAGAGCCCCAATTGGTAGAAAAAAAACCCACAACCCCTTGGGGTTATCCAGCCCTTGGAAGAAGAAATAGAAAAAGGAAAAAATATAATGATAATTTGATTCTTCGTCGTCATAGTAAATAGGAGAGAAAATTGAATTTATTTCTTCGCCTTTATTTACAAAAACAAAAACAAAAAAATAGGAGTAAGCTGTGAGGCGTTCACTAAAAAAAAAATTCATTTTTTACCCAATCATTTATTAAAAAAAAATTGGTAAGCTTAACACAAAAGTAGAAAAAGAAATAATAGTAACTTGGTCCCGGGCATCTACCATTATACCCACAATGATTGGCCATACTATTGCTATCCCTAATGGGAAGAAGCATTTGCTTGTTTATATAACAAATCGTATGGTAGGCCACAAATTGGGAGAATTCACACCTAGTTTAAATTTCCGAGGACATGCCAAAACCGATAATAGATCTCGTCGTTAAGTAGTTAATATTTTTTAAAAAATTATATAGATGCTTATGATTCATTAGTAGGAGGCAAACCTTAAGCTAAAGAAGAAAAAAACAGAAGTATATGCTTTAGGTCAACATATATCCATGTGTGCTGACAAAGCACGAAGAGTAATTGATCAAATTCGTGGACATTCCTACGAGGAAACACTTATGATACTAGAGCTCATGCTCTATTGAGCGTGTTATCAAAATTTTAAATTAGTTTATTCAGCAGTCGCAAATGCTAGTTACAATATGGGTTCCAACGAAGCCAATTTAGTCATTAGTCAAGCCGAAGTCAACGAGGGTAGCACCATAAAGAAATTCAAACCTCGAGCTAAAGGGCGTAGTTATCCGATAAAAAGACCTACCTATCATATAACTATTGTAATGAAAGATATATTTTTAGATGATGAATATGTAGAGATAGATTCGTTAAAAAAACATAAATGGAAAAATAAATATATAGCTATGGTGTATCGTGATATAGATAGTAGTGGGGGTGTGATAACCCGAACCCGGCATGCATTTAATAGCACTTGACTGCATTTGATTAAATGTTTAATTAGTTAAATCAACCAACTTGCACTATTTTAATATTTCTCTTGGAAGCATTTAGTAGTTGTAAATTGAATAATTAAAAGACTATTATCTATTTCTAATAATTATAGTAATTGAATTTATTCTCTTGTGATTAATTAAGTGTCATCTTAAATGTTAGGGTTTAATTGTATTTGACAACGTGTTTATATTAACTTTCATTTGTAACTTAATATTAACTTCATAATTCTTTAAAATATTCTAGAAATAGTTAAATTAATTATTTTAAATGAATATTGATTACCTTGATTGTTTTGATTATTTTAATAATCGGTTTTGGTTGTATTGTATTAAAATCACTCGGTTTTCAAATAAATGAAAAGTAGCTCCGAGCCGGAGTGAATTTTAACCTATGATGCTTTTCAAAAATGATATGTTTTTGTAAATTCATTGAGATTTAATTGTTATTCTTCTATTGACGCAAAGTGCATAACATATCGAGAGAGATAGTTAGGAAATGAATTCGAGTCGTCAGCAAATAGTGAAAACTAGTATTTAGTGTTTTAATTTTAGTGTTTTAAGTTGTATTTAATTGGAATTGGATTTGTGTTACTTGTTTTAGCTTTAAAATGCATGAAATTGGCTAGTTTGACCAATTTTTAAGTGGTTTGACCAAGGGGCTTGACCTTTGACCTTTGTCATCTTTTATAATAGCCTAAATAGCACAAAACAAAACAAAAAAAATAGAGCTGAAACAGAAACTAGAAGGGCCGAAAAAATGAGAGAATAAAAAAAAAGGATTTCAAGCCAAATCATCAAATCTTCGCGTGAGCTTGCACGGGGTGGTTTCCGAGGCATCCTAAGAGGTTTTCCTAGCGTCTAGGAGCGTCTAAGGTGAGGGTTTCATCGTTATTTGCGCATTTGAAAGTTTTATGTATTAACTTTAAATTTTGGATTTTATCCGTAGTTTGTTGTTTTAATCGTTTTGAGGCTTAAAGAATATTCCCTAGCAATCGTAGAACATGTATTTATAGTTTTTTAACATTTTCTGCGGTTGAATATTGAAATAGAAATATAAATTGTTAGTTGAATAGTATTTTGTGAATAGTAAACTCTTGAAACGATAAAGTTACGTTGTTATACTGTCTGTTGATGTGAAAAGTTGCTAGGTATGCTAGAATGCCTAAATGCATGATTTGTTTAGGTTGCGTAATAGAAAAAATGAGAAAAATGCATTGGTGAGAGTCGGGGTCGTTTAGGTCGAGTTTAGCGTTTTCTCGTTTTGCATGATGGCATTGTTTCGGGAGGCCGTGGAAGCACTTTTGGTGTGATTATGGCGTTGGTTGGGTGTTTGGTTGATATAGTTGCAGTTCAAACGAGCAAAGGGAGAAAATCGGGACTTTGCGTGAATTCTAGGGTTAAGTAGGGTTTCGGGGTCTTTAGACGTGCCTTATGATGACCTAGGAGGATTGGCGAAGTTGGTTTCCAGAACTCGTGGCTCGTTTGGAAATGGTAGTATTTTGATAGTTGGGGCCGATTTGTGATTTTGGTTGTTTTCTTTATATTATACCTATAGAATGCTTAGGGTTGCTTGATATACTTGTTGGAATTGATTCTGATTGAAATGCTTATCAATTGTTGCTATTGCGTGCGAGAGTAACCTACTTTGTTGTTCTTCTACGTGTGGCTTTATTGCTCGTTTATTGCCTTGTATCGAGTCTTGCATTGCATAGTGTCCCGCGCGTGAGTGATGGGCCTCTCTGGGTAGCCTTGGGTTGCCAGTGTTGGTTGCTCTAGCTCCGTGGCTATTCCCTTTTCTCACTTGGGTTGCCTCCCAGGGAGATTTAGGTCGTAGAATTGATGGTTACTTCCGGGGTATTCCAAACTGGTGTTATAAGGTGGTTGTGCGCTTATTGTCATCGTTGTCAACATCAAGCTCGAGCTTGATGTATCGCTCGTGAAATGGTATATTGCTCGTAAGAGTGAACCATGACCTTCAGAGTGTGGTATAGCTTTGAATGGTTGTGTTAATGCTTTCAGTAATTGCTTATTGTATTGATTGTCTGTCTTGATTGCTTACTTATCAGATATATTGCTTAACTGCCTTATTTGCATTGCATGACTTTCTTTTTCTCCAACTCGATATTTGTCTCGCCCTCACTGAGTATACGCGTTGTGTATACTCACTCCTCACCACCACATTTCAGGAAATGTCATGTTAGCTGGAAGTTCGTGATTTCGTGAAAGTTCGTTGCCTGAAGAGTTGTCTTGCGTGCCTATGTGGCTTGAGTGTCGAAGTTCTAAAGATATATGTTTTCATATGTTGTAGGTATTTATTGCTAAAAGAAATGTAATTTAAATTTAGCTAAGTAGTTGAGCTGAATTGATAAGCTAGTTTATGTAATCAGTTCATATAGCTTAACTTCAATGCATGTCTATAATGTCCAAAGGAAAAGAGTTAGAATGGCATGATAGTTTATTTTATGCAGTAGCCTAGTGTGGTTTAATTGTCATGTTTGAATGTACTTGTCAAAAATGAAAAGAGATAGGTTAGCTTTTAAATTGGAAATGTATGTATACTTGCTAAGTTTAATTGTTGAGAACCAAGGCTCAGATGGCCTTGAGGTGTTTGTATGGTTGGACTCGGTGTGGGTCTACTTATATGCTGTCGCAGGTTTTACATTTCGCCTAGAAACAGGGGAGACTCCATCTGTTTTCCCTGAAAATTTATGCTCGGGTTTGGTTTGGATTGTGATTAGATCGATTGATAGAACTCCCGGTCTCGAGAGGGATCGGGGTATTACAGGGGGAATGTGGGACAAAAAATAAATCCACTTGGTTTCAGACTTGGTTAACCCAGGGTCATCATTCCCTTTGGTTTGCCCAACCAAAAAATTATTCTGAGGGTCTACAAGAAGATCAAAAAATAAGAGATTGTATCAAGAATTATGTACAAAAAAATATGAGAATATCCTCTGGGGTCGAGGGAATTACACGTATAGAGATTCAAAAAAGAATCGATCTGATCCAGGTCATAATCTTTATGGGATTTCCAAAGCTATTAATAGAAAGTCGACCGCAAGGAATCGAAGAATTACATATGAATTTACAAAAAGAATTTAAATGTGTGAACCAAAAACTTAATATTGCTATCACAAGAATTGCAAAACTTTATGGAAACCCTAATATTCTTGCAAAATTTATAGCCAGACAATTAAAGAATAGAGTTTCATTTAGAAAAGCAATGAAAAAAGCTATTGAATTAACTAAACAAGTTGATACAAAAGGAATTCAAGTACAAATTGCAGGGCGTATTGACGGAAAAGAAATTGCAGATGTCGAATGGATCAGAGAAGGTAAGGTTCCCCTACAAACCATTCGAGCTAAAATTGATTATTGTTCCTATACAGTTCAAACTATCTATGGGGTATTAGGTATCAAAATTTGGATATTTATAGACGAGGAATAAGAAAATAAACTTTTACTTATCTTTTCCTTCTATCCAGTGATAGAAGAAAAAAAGAGAAACTCGTACGTTTTTTAATTCTATAGGGTTGAATAAAAATTCGATTAACCATTTGATATAATTGCTATGCTTAGTATGTGACTCGTTGGTCTTTTTTAGGGTTAAGATGAAAATCAGCCCCACAGTATGAACTAATAACTATAAAACTAATAACCAACTCATCACTTCGCATTATCTGGATCTAAAGAACCAGTAAATATATGATATATTGATCATATCTTTGTAGCAAATGAAATTTTTTTGCATAAACAAAAAAATTAATATAATTCTAAATTAAATTGTAAAGCAAAATAGAGAAAAAAGGTGTCAATAAATGGAAGTATGAGAGAAAGAGAGAAAAAGAATATCAATGATCTATAATTCCAATATGTAAGGTCTCTGAGGCATCTCATAAAAGGCAGTGTAATAAAGCATCACTACTGATTCATCCATAACATAATTGAATGAATCTTCTTATAGATCAAAAACCAACAAGAGCTTTGAGCCAATAAAGATTGAGAAAATTGACTCAAGAACAAATTGAATTTCATCATTAGCTCCATTGTAGAATTTAGACCTAACCATTAAATAAGAAGCGATGGGAACGATGGAACCTGTGAATGCAAAAGATTTGATTCAAAAATGAATCTTAATGATTCACTGGTCAGGATGGCAGAACGAACCGAAAATCAATTCATCTATTCTGAGAAGTCACAAGCTAACCCTACAACTAAAATAGAGATTGAAGGACTAAATATTTGCCTGCAAAAACTTTCTTTTTTTGAATTGCTAAATTTTGGGCAATACGATAGGTGAAAAACAAAATAAAGATTAGTTAGAACGTTATAAAAAACAATATTATTTCTAAAATAGAGAAATAAAATGTTTAGTTATCTATTCAAATAATATATACAAATTACTAATAGATTAGATTCGATGAAATCTCAAAGAATCGACCGATTGAATGTATTACTCAATAAAATAAATTCATGTATATCTTAATTAAGATTATATCTTAATTCGAATTAAATATTTTTGAATCCTTTTATCTTTTATTTCTTCGCGAGGAGCCAGATGAGAAGAAACTCTCACTTCCGATTCTGTAGTAGAGATGGAATTCAGAAACAACTATCAACTATAACCCAAAAGAACCAGATTCTGTAAACAACGTAGAGGAAGAATGAAGGGAATATCTTATCGAGGTAATCATATTTGTTTCGGTAAATATGCCCTTCTGGCACTTGAACCCACTTGGATCACATCTAGGCAAATAGAAGCGGGTCGACGAGCAATGACACGAAATGCACGTCGTGGCAGAAAAATATGGGTACATATTTTTCCAGACAAACTAGTTACAGTAAGACCCACAGAAACCCGTATGGGTTCGAGGAAATGATGTCCTGAATATTTGGTAGCTGTTGTTAAACTAGGTCGAATCCTTTAGGAAATTAGTGGAGTAACAGAAAATATAGCTAGAAGGGCTATTTCAATAGCAGCATCCAAAATGCCTATATGAACTCAATTCATTATTTCGGGATAAAAATGTAGAACCAACAAAATTAGGTGTTGGGGATGACAAAAAATCGCAGGTTTCTTTTTTGGACAAACAATATTTTTTTTTCTTCGTCCTTTGCATTGAAAGAAAAGATTCAAAAATGATATGATTCAACCTCAGACCCATTTAAATGTAGCGGATAACATCGGGGCTATAGAATTGATGTGTATTCGAATCATAGGAGCTAGCAATCGTTGATATGCTCATATTGGTGACGTTATTGTTGCTGTGATCAAAGAAGCAGTACCAAATATGCCCATAGAAAGATCAGAAGCAGTGAGAGCTGTAATTGTGCTTACCTATAAAGAACTCAAACGTGACAACGATATGATAATACGATATGATGACAATGCTGCAGTTGTTATTGATCAAGAAGGAAATCCAAAAGGAACTCGAATTTTTGGTGCGATCGCTCGGGAATTGAGACAATTAAATTTAACTAAAATAGTTTCATTAGCTCCTGAGGTATTATAAAATGAGATCGTGATATGTTTCTAGTGGGGTATTTGAAAGAAATAGATTCATTAGTAGATTGTGTCTTACTCATATACCTTTAATAATTCATATTCATAAACAAATAAGAAAATAAAAAGTAAAACATGTTGATTATATCAAATTTGGGAGCATCAAAAATTTTAGTTCATCATGAGTAGGGACACTATTGCTCAAATAATAACCTCTATACAAAATGCTGATATGGATAGAAAAAGAGTGGTTCGAATAACATCTAGTAATATTACTGAAAGTATTGTTAAAATACTTTTACGAAAAGGGTTTATCGAAAACGTGAGAAAACATCAAGAAAACAACAAATCTTTTTTGGTTTTAACCCTGCGACATAGAAGGAATAGGAAAAGACCCTACATAAATATTTTAAATTTAAAACGGATCAGTCGACCTGGTCTATGAATCTATTCTAACTATCAACGAATTCCTAGAATTTTAGGTGGGATAGGGATTGTAATTCTATCTACTTCTCGAGGTATAATGACAGACCGAGAGGCTCGAAAACTTAGAATCGGCGGAGAAATCTTGTGTTATATATGGTAATCCTTTTAATATCCAACTTGGATTTGAAACTTCCTATTTGTAAAAAAAATAAGAAAAGGGGTGAGTTCTCTAATATCGTTCCTTCTCTTTTAGTTGATACTTCAAGGGGGCTTTAACTGGAATAAAAGAACAAAAATGGATTCATGAAGGTTTAATTACTAAATCGTTTCCCAACGGTATGTTCCGGGTTCATTTAGATAATGAAGATCTGATTCTAGGTTATGTTTCAGGAAAGATCCGACGTAGTTTTATACGGACACTGCCAGGAGATAGAGTCAAAATTGAAGTAAGTCGTTATGATTCTACCAGAGGACGTATAATATATCGACTCCGCAACAAGGATTCGAAAGATTAGGTAGTTTTTTCCACTTCAACATTCCTTTCATGGGAATACAATTCGAGGTGCAAAATTTCAAGAAACTTATTTTCTTCCAAGAAGTAGATTCAAAATTAAGTTAAGGAATAACAAATATGAATATGAGAGCTTATGTTCATAAAATTTGTGAAAAATGTCGACTAATTCGTAGGCGGGGAAAAATTATAGTAATTTGTTCCAGCCCGACACATAAACAAAGACAAGGATAATTAGACTCGCTAAAGGAACTGATGTACAAATAGGGAATCTGTTTTGACATGAAATGGATATATCCATATATCTCAGATTCATATTTATGAGATGATAAAATATGGCAAAAGCTATGCCGAGAATTGGTTCACGTAGGAATAGACGTATTGGTTCGCGCAAGAGTACGCGTAGAATACCAAAGGGGGTTATTCATGTTCAAGCAAGTTTCAATAATACCATTGTCACTGTTACAGATGTACGGGGTCGGGTGGTTTCTTGGGCCTCTGCCGGTACTTGTGGATTCAAAGGTACTAGGAGGGGGACACCATTTGCTGCTCAAACTGAAACAGGAAATGCTATTCGTACAGTAGTAGATCAAGGCACGCAACGAGCAGAAGTCATGATAAAAGGTCTCGATCTCAAAAGAGACGCAGCATTACGAGCTATTCGTAGAAGTGGTATACTATTAACTTTCGTACGGGATGTAACCCCATGCCACGCAATGGCTATAGACCTCCGAAAAAAAAGACGTGTGTAAAAATGAATATTGAAGAAATTTCAAGAGAACAAGAGAAATAAACGATTCAATGATCTAATCAAATAATATTACTATGGTTTGAGAGAAAGTAATAGTATCTACTCGGACACTACAGTGGAAGTGTGTTCAATCAAGAACAAATAGTAAACGTCTTTATTATGGACGCTTTATTCTATCTCCACTTATGAAAGGTCAACCCGATACAATAGGCATTGCGATGCGAAGAGCTTTGCTTAAAGAAATAGAAGGAACATCTATCACACGTGTAAAATCTGAATCTGAGATAGTCCCACATGAATATTCTACCATATCGGGTATTCAAGAATCAATACATGAATTTTTAATGAATTTGAAAGAAATTGTATTGAGAAGTAATCTATATGGAACTTGTGACGCGTCTATTTGTGTTAGGGGTCTTGGATATGTAACTACTCAAGACATCATCTTACCGCCTTATGTGGAAATCGTTGATAGTACACAACATATACCTAGCTTGACAGAACCAATTGATTTGTGTATTGGATTACAAATCGAGAGAAATCGAGGATATCTTATAAAAACGCCACATAACTTTCAAGATTGAAGTTATCCTATATATGTTGTATTCATGCCTGTTCGAAATGCGAATCATAGTATTCATTTTTATGGGAATGGAAATGAAAAACAAGAGATACTTTTTCTGGAAATATGGACAAATGGAAGTTTAACTCCGAAAGAAGCACTTCATGAAGCCTCTCAGAATTTGATTGATTGATTTATTCTTTTTTACATATGGAAGAAGAAAACGTACATTTAGAGGACAATCAACACACGGTTCCTTTATCCCCTTTTATCTTTCATGATAAATTGGCCAAACTTAGAAAAAAGAAAAAAAATAGCATTGAAATTGATTTTTATTGACTAATCAGAATTGTCTCCAAGGATCTATAATTGTCTCAAAAGGTCCAATATATATATACATTATTGGACCTTTTGAATAACAGTCAAGAAGATCTTATGAAAATTGAGCATTTTCGCATAGAAGATGTAAAACAGATATTGGGCATTCTAGAAAAACCATTTCGCAATTGATTTATCAAAAAGTAAGTTTTAAATCTATTGGATTTCTTTTGTCTTTTTTTTAGATAAAAATAAAATAGGTTTTGAATCTTAAGAACAATTTATATATTCGAAATAAATTCAGAATTTAGTTATTAATTGAATTTAATTGAATAGATGTATCTAGGGAGAATTCACTTTGAAGCGACTATTCCCTAGATACACACGTCGTGTTATTTCAAAATTGAATCAATTTAGAAAAGACCTAACACAGATCCCGAACTCCAAACAGTAATGGGAGCACTGGACTTCCAACCGGTATGTTGGTATGTCCTAGGGGTAATTGTCACGCCTCTGTACCGTGGACTATCCGAAAACCCTACATAATACTTGTGAAAACCATAATAAACATTTGAATCAAGACAACTTTCTTTTAGAAAATATACATCTTCTCATTAACAACTTTGCAAACCAAAAATGTCATGCATATTATACAAGTATTCGTGCCACTAAACAGTTAAACCATTAGTATGCAATTCTTTACTAGTCATAAGAGTATATCTTTACAACTTCACATTCTTTCAACTTTTACAACATAAGACCATAAAGGCCTCAAAATAGAAACTACATACAAGGCTACAAGCCTCAAAATGAAGCGTCAACCAAGCATTAAACACATCAAGCATGGCCCGCACAAAATTCTGACAACCAACCACCAGCTAAGCAAAGAAGTGCTGTCAAGGAAACACCTCCACTTGCTCCTCCTCCTCAATTACCTCAATAGGATCAGCTTCAACTACTCCTGTAAAAATATGGTATAGAAAGGAATGAGCAAAAACTATTGCTCAGCGAAGGTTATTGGTCTCAAGGACGGAGATGAGAGGAGAATGCAATGCAAATAGCCAAGCAATTCATTCAATTATCATATGGAGATACAACAAAGCCAACAACAAAACAAGACAAACATTAAAACTATAAACACTCATTCAAAGGTTACGATTCACTTTCCACGAGTAACTTTCAGTCACGAATTCGATGACGGCGTGCCGGCCCAAACCACCTTATACCTTGAGTTTGGAATACCCCGGAAGTATCCATCAACTCTACGACCCAAATCTCCTTGGAGGCAACCCAAGCGAGAAAGGGAATAGGACATGGAGCTAGAGCAACCAACACTGGCAACCCGAGGCTACCTAGAGAGGCCCATCACACCGCCCCTGACTCTATGAATGCAATACAATATACAACGTAACAATCGAGCAATCGAGCAATAAGGCCACACGTGGGAGAATAACAAAGTAGGTTACTCTCGCACGCAATAGCAACAGTTGATAAACATTTCAATCAGAATCAACTCTAACAAGCATAACAACCAAAATTAAGCATTCTATAGCATAACACTAAGGAAACAAACAAAATACAAAACGACTGCAACTTACCAAACGCTACTACTTTCAAACGAGCCTCGAGTTTTGGAAACCGACTTCACCAATCCTCCTAGGTCACCATAAGGCACGTCTAAAGACCCCGAAACCCTATTTTACCCTAGAATTCATGCAAAGCCCCGATTTCCCACTTTGCTCGTTTGAACTATCGCTACCCTAACCAAATACCCAACCAACACCATAACAGCACCAAAAGTGCTTCCATGGCCTCCCGAGACAATGCCATCGCGCAAAATGAGAAAACGCTAAACTCGACCTAAACGACCCCAACTTTCACCAAGGCATTTTTCCTTGTTTTTCCATTACACAATCCAAACAAATCATGCATTTAGGCATTCTAGCATATCTAGCATCTTTTCACATCAACAGAACGCATAACGGAGCAACTTCATTGAAACGGGGGTTTACTATTCATAATTTACTATTCAATTACCAATTTAAATTGCAATTTCGATATTCAACCGCAGAAAATGCTAAAAAACTACAAATACATGTTCTACAATTGTCAAGGAACATTCTTTAAGCATTAAAACGATTAAACTAACGATCTACGCATAAAATCCAAAAATCAAAGTTTGTGAACCAAATATTCAAATGCGCAAATAAACATGCTTCCCTCACCTTAGATGCTCCTAGTCGCAAGGAAAACCACGCTGGATGCCTCGAAAACAACCCCGTGCAAGCTCACGCGAAGATTTGAAGTTTTGAAGATTTGAAATATTTTTTTTTCTCTCCAAGTTTCGGCCTGCACCTTTCTGTTTTTAGATTGTTTTTTTTTTTTTTGCAATGTATTATAAGCTTAAAAAGATGACAAGCCTTGGTCAAATGGTCAAGCCCTTGGTCAACTAACTTAAGTTGGTCAATTTAGCCTATTTTATGCATTTTAAAGCTAAAATATCTAATGAAATTTTAATTCTAGCTAACAACCACTAAAACACTAAAATTAAAACACTAAACACTAGTTTTCACTATTTACTAAGGACTAGAAACCGCTCTCTAACTATCGCTCTCGATATGCAATGCACTTTGCGATAATAAAGAAGTAACAATTAAATCTCAAAGAATTTAAGAAAAGATAATTTTCAGAAAGATAAACAAAGAAAAGTCCACATTCCGGGCTCGGGTATTACACCCTCTCCCCCTTAAAACAATTGCGTCCACGCAATTCTTACCTGGTCAACAAACAACTCTGGATACTGACTCTGAACCTGGTCCTCTCTTTCCCATGTCACTTCCTCAAACCCATGGTGATTCCACATAACCTTTACTAACGGAATACTTTTCCTGCGAAGTTCCTGAACTTTTAGATCCATAATTCGAATCGGTCTCTCCTCATAAGTTAACTTTTCCTCAATCTGCAAAGGCTTGGGTTCAAGTACTTATGAAGGATCTGGATGGTATTCCCTTAATATTGACACGTGGAAAACATCGTGCAGTCTCGACAAGCTCAGAGGTAAAGCTAACCGATAAGCCAAAGGACCCACATTTTCGGTGATCTCAAACGGACCCACAAATCTGGGACTAAGTTTTTCGCTCTTACCGTGTTGAATCAATCCCTTTCGAGGAGAAATCTTAAGAAATACTCAATCTCCCAAATCAAACTCAAGATCCCGACGGTGTTTATCCGCATAACGTTTCTGACGACTCTGAGTTGTAAGCATACACTGGCGAATAAGGTGACCATTATCTACCATCTTAATCATCTCAAGTAACACAGTCAGATCAACTGTTCTCATTTCTCCAACATCTTCCCAATACAATGGGGATCTGCATTTACGACCGTACAACGCCTCGTAGGGAGCCATACCTATAGTAGATTGATAACTATTATTGTAGGCAAACTCCGCTAATGGCAAAAACTTCTCCCAATTCTTCCTAAAGTATAACACACATGCCCGAAGCATGTCTTCCAAGATCTTAATAGTTCTCTCAGACTGGCCATCAGTTTGTGGATGGTATGCGATACTGAAGCTCAATTTAGTTCCCATGGCCTTTTGCAACTTCTGCCAAAAACGAGATCTAAATCTGGGATCTCTATCTGACACTATACTCCGTGGTACACGATGAAGTCTCACAATATTAGCAACATAGAGCTCAGCTAGTTTATCAAGGCTATCCTGTTTGTTCACATAAATAAAATGTGAAACCTTAGTCAATCAGTCCACAACAACCCAAACAGAATCACATCCTCTTGGAGATCTCGGAAGATCAGTCACAAGGTCCATTGTTACATGCACCCACTTCCATTGCAGAATCGACAATGGTTGGAGAAGCCCGGTTGGCCTCTGATGCTCAACTTTAACCCTCTGACAAGTCAAACACCTGGATACATACCCAGAAATCTCCCTCTTCATAATGTTCCACCAGAAGTGTTGTTTCAAGTCTCTATACATTTTAGTACTGCCAGGGTGAATTGTATATCTTGAATTATGTGCCTCGGACATAATCTCATTCTTCAAAGTCGGATCTCCAGGAACACACACTCTGTCCCTGAATCTGAAGATACCATCTGCATGTAATTTAAACTCCGACTCTCCCCTTTTTGCTTTTCCTTTGATTTTCAAGAGTGAGGATCAGTCTTCTGAGCCTCCCTGATTTGGACTAGCAATCCCGACTGAAATTGTAAGCTAGCAAATCGAATCCCTACCTCAGTAGCTTCCGGCTTCCATGAATAAATTTCCTCCAAAGTCTCCCAATCCTTGATAATTAAACTTGCAACAGTAGCCTTTCGGCTCAAAACATCCGCAACAACATTCGCCTTACCTGGCACGTAGTTTATAGAACAGTTGTAACCACCTAATAGCCCTAGCCATCTCCGCTGCCTCATATTCAAATCTTTTTGTGAAAATAAATATTTGAGACTCTTGTGGTGAGTAAAAATGTCAAATCTGCTACCCCACAAGTAATGACACCACTTCTTCAAAGCAAACACAAGTGCAGCTAACTCCAGATCATGAGTAGGGTAATTAACTTCATATGGTTTCAACTTCCTAGAAGCATAGGAAATCACCTTACCACTCTGCATTAAAACACAGCCCAAACCTTCTTTAGATGCATCACTGTAGACAACAAAGTTTTCTGTACCCTCAGGTAAAGCTAGTATAGGAGCAGTAGTTAGTCTCTTCTTCAGTTCTTGGAAACTGGATTCACACTTAGCATCCCAGTTGTAAGTAACTTTCTTTCGGGTCAACTGGCTTAAAGGTCCAGAGATTTTGGAAAAGTCTTTAACAAACCTCCGATAGTAACCTGCCAAACCTAGAAAACTTCGAATCTCTGACACCGTTTCAGGTCTCTTCCAAGACGAAACAACTTCAATCTTAGCTGGGCCTACTGAAATTCCTTGATCTGAAATGATATGGCCTAGAAAAGATATATGATTCAACCAGAATTCGCACTTGCTGAATTTAGCAAAAAGCTTGTTTTCTTGCAAAGTCTGTAGCACAATCTTCAAATGTTGTTCATGTTTAGCCTCATTCTTATAGTATACTAAAATGTCGTCAATAAAGATTACAACAAATTGATCAAGATAAGGTCGAAAACCCCTCTACATTAAGTCCATGAATGCGGCTGGTGCATTTGTCAATCCAAACGGTAACACAACAAATTCATAGTGTCCATATCTAGTCCTAAATGCCGTATTAGGTATATCGTCACTCCGAATTCTGAGTTGATAGTAACCCTGCCTCAAATCAAATTTGGAGTAAACACTCGTACCCTGCAACTGGTCAAATAATTTTCAATCAACGGAAAGGGGTATTTGTTCTTAATCGTGACTTGATTAAGTCTCCTGTAATCAATACATAACCGTAGCGTGTCGTCTTTCTTTCCCCCAAACAACACAGGCACACCCTCCAACGAAGAACTAGGTTGTATAAACCCTTTCTCAAGCAAGTTCTGAAGCTGAATTTTCAATTCCTGAAGTTCAGCTGATGTCATTCTATAAAGACTTCTAGAAATTGGCGCAGTGCCTGGCATAAGGTCAATCACAAATTCAATCCGCCTCTCCGGTGGTAAACCAGGTAATTCCTGGGGAAATACACCAGGGAAGTCTTTAACAATTGGAACCTCATTCAAATTCAACTTATCAGTAGGTTGATTGATCAGATAAGTTAGGTAAGCTTCACAACCTTTACTCAACAACTTAGATGCCTTGATTGATGATAAAAGAGGTATTCGGGCAGCCCTGCAGTTCCTAACAATCTCTAGTATCGGTAGGTCAGGAATCTGAAGATAAACAATCTTTGTTCTACAATCCAACTAAGCATAGTATTTCCCCAACCAGTCCATTCCCAAAATGAATTCAAAGTCACAAAAGGGCAGTATAATTAAATCAGCAGGAAAATTACGGTTCTCAATGCGTATATCAGAAGATTTACAAATAGACTCAGTAACAAATTTTGCACCCAATGGCGTACTAACTTCAACTTCATGCGATAGTTTATCAATGCAAACATTCACAGATCGTGCACATGCAGGAGTTAGAAACGAATGTGTAGCTCCGGGATCAATCAAAACTTTAACTGGCTGAGTATTGAGAAGAAATGTACCTTCCACTATAGCTGTAGTATCGAGCAGCTCCTCCACATCTAGTGCAAAGACCCTAGCATGTACCCTCTATGCTGGACCTGCACCTGCAGCCCTTTTCTGCACAACTTGGCCTCCAGTACGGCCCTGAACATTCTTATACTTAGGGCAATTTTTCACCCTATGCTCATCACTCCCACAACCAATGCATTTAGGACTCTTCCTCCAACAATTAGCCTCAACGTGCCCCCATCGATTACAAAAGTTACACTGCTGATTTTGTCTTACAACAGTGTTTCCCATAGGTGCGGGGGCTCTGGCAGTAGTAGGAACTATACCTCCCTGCTGGAGTCTAGTCATACTGAGGCTGATACCGACATTGCTGAGGAGCCTGAACAAAAATCTGATACTGCCTCGGCTAACTCTGGCTGCTCTGGCCCAAGTATTGTTTCTTACTCGGCTGGCTACTCTCAGTCACCATCTCCGCCTTCCGTTTCTCAAACTTCGAGGCTGCTTGAAATGCCTCGGGAAAAGTACTATAAGTCTGCCCAGTCAAATGTAGCTGTATATCCATCCTCAGCCAACAAACACACCTATTAATCATCCTCCTAGCTGGCCGCACCAGCTCAGGCATATACCTCGACAGGCTGACAAACCTAGCCTCATACTGTGCAACAGTCATGTTTCCCTGCTTCAGGGCCACAAACTCATCTTCCTGCCTTTCCCTAGCCATCTCGGGAATATACTTGTCCCGAAACTCACTCACGAAATCATCCCACAGATGCGGAACATCCTCACAATCCCACCTCAACCTGACAGTGTTCCACTACTGTTCTACGTCGCCCTCAAATAGGAATGCCGCATAATCTATTCTTGCCTCATCAGTATACCTCCAAGCAGCGAAAAAATTCTCAACACGGTTAATCCATCTCTCGGTTGCCTCATCATCCGGCTCCCAAAAGAACTTACCCAGCTCGTGCCTCAAGAATTTCTCCAGGTGATTATTCTCAGCCCTAGGCCCCTGTCCACCAGGATTAGCTTGATTTCCCTGGGGATTATTATTCCTATCCTGCCTCTGCTCATGCAGTACCTGAGTAAACCGGTCAATTGCAGTGGTCATAGTAGCCATAAACTGTTCAGGTAACGGTTGCTGACCCTGTTCTGCTGCCTCTTCATCTGCCCCTTGACCTTGAGTACTACATCGTGGCGGTATAGTAACAACTCACAATTGCTGGCAACATATAAAAACAGTTTATAGACAGAAATATAGCACTAAGATTAGATAACACTCAAGTCAATAACAATCAAATATCCTATCACACAATTCACATAACACAAGTTTGACATGTCAACCATTTCACTTGAACACATAAGCACTCAAGTTCACATAGTCATACTATAACATTTTTCACTTAACAATCATACAATAACACTTTATCATTTTAGACCTTTACCCCACAGACCGAGAAACATATCCCGGCTCATGCAAAACTATCATTCTCTGATACCACCTAAAGATGTCATGCCCTAACCCGACCCCGCAAAAGGCCAAGCCTGGACCCGACACACGGACGGAGTCTCCTTTGTACCGTGGACGATCCGAAAACCCTACATTCAACATAATACTTGCGAAAGCCATAATAAACATTCGAATCAAGACAACTTTCTTTTAGAAAATATACATCTTCTCATTAACAACTTTGCAAACCAAAAATGTCATGCATACTACACAAGTATTCGTGCCACTAAACAGTTAAACCATTAGTATGCAATTCTTTACTAGTCATAAGAGTATATCTTTAGAACTTCACATTCTCTCAACTTTTACAACATAAGATCATAAAGGCCTCAAAATAGAAACTACATACAAGGCTACAAGCCTCAAAATGAAGCGTCAACCAAGCATTAAACACATCAAGCATGGCCAGCACAAAAGTCTGGCAACCAACCACCAGCTAAGCAAAGAAGTGCTATCAAGGAAACACCTCTACTTGCTCCTCCTCCTCAATTACCTCAATAGGATCAGCTTCAACTACTCCTGTAAAAATATGGTGTAGAAAGGAATAAGCAAAAACTATTGCTCAGCGAGGGTTATTGTTCTCAACGACGGAGATGAGAGGAGAATGCAATGCAAATAGTCAAGCAATTCATTCAATTATCATATGGAGATACAACAAAGCCAACAACAAAACAAGACAAACATTAAAACTATAAACACTCATTCGAAGGATACGATTCACTTTCCACGAGTAACTTTAAATCACGAATTCGATGACGATGCGCCGACCCAAACCACCTTATAACTTCAGTTTGGAATACCCCAGAAGTATCCATCAATTCTACGACCCAAATCTCCCTGGGAGGCAACCCAAGCGAGAAAGGGAATAGGACACGGAGCTAGAGCAACCAACACTAACAACCCGAGGCTACCCAGAGAGGCCCATCACACCGCCCCTGACTCTATGAATGCAATACAATATACAAGCAATAATCGAGCAATCGAGCAATAAAGCCACACGTGGGAGAATAACAAAGTAGGTTACTCTCGCACGCAATAGCATCAGTTGATAAACAATTCAATCAGAATCAACTCTAACAAGCATATCAAGCAATATTAAGCATTCTACAGCATAACACTAAGAAAACAAACAAAATCACAAAACGACTCCAACTTCCCAAATGCTACTACTTTCAAACGAGCCACGAGTTTTGGAAACCGATTTCACCTATCCTCCTAGGTCACCATAAGGCACGTGTAAAGACCTCGAAACCCTACTTTACCCTAGAATTCATACAAAGCCCCGATTTTTCCCTTTGCTTATTTGAACTACCGCAACCCTAACCAAACATCCAACCAACACCATAACTGCACCAAAAGTCTTTCCATGGCCTCCCAAGACAATGCCATCACGCAAAATGAGAAAACGCTAAACTCGACCTAAACGACCCCAACTTGTACCAAGGCATTTTTCCTCATTTTTCCATTACACAATCCAAACAAATCATGCATTTAGGCATTCTAGCATATCTAACATCTTTTCACATCAACAGAACGCATAACAGAACAACTTTATCGAAACGAGGGTTTACTATTCATATTTTACTATTCAATTACCAATTTAAATTGCAATTTCGATATTCAACAGCAGAAAATGCCAAAAAGCTACAAATACATGTCCTACAATTGTCAAGGAACATTCTTTAAGCATTAAAATGATTAAACTAACGATCTACACATAAAATCCAAAAATCAAAGTTTGTGAACCAAATATTCAAATGCGCAAATAAACATGCTTCCCTCACCTTAGATGCTCCTAGTTGCAAGGAAAACCATGCTGGATCCCTCGGAAACCACCCCGTGCAAGCTCACGCGAAGATTTGAAGTTTTGAAAGTTGAAAATCTTTTTTTTTCTCTCTATGTTTTGGCCAGCTTTGTTTCTGTTTTCAGCTTGTTTTTTTTTTTTTGCAATGTATTATAAGCTTAAAAAGATGACAAGCCTTGGTCAAAAGGTCAAGCCCTTGGTCAACTAACTTAAGTTGGTCAATTTAGCCTATTTTATGCATTTTAAAGCTAAAATATCCAATGAAATTTTAATTCTAGCTAACAACCACTAAAACACTAAAATTAAAACACTAAATACTAGTTTTCACTATTTGCTGAGGACTAGAAATCGCTCTCTACTCTCGTTCTCGATATGCAATGCAGTTTGCGACAATAAAGAAGTAAGAATTAAATCTTAAAGAATTTAAGAAAATATAATTTTCAGAAAGATAAATAAAAAAAATTCCACATTCCGGGCTCGGGTATTACAGTAATGGCCTAAGCCTTTTAATTAACTTTTTCTTTGCTCGGTTCAAACCAACCTCGTCGTAAGAATATCATTTATAACTCCCTGTAAAACATCCCTTTAATAAGACCTTAGTTTCTTAACAGCACAGTAAGGCAGGTTTAAACTCTCTGCCACTAAGACCATCCCTAAGAAGAAGTACCAGTATGGAGATAGGTTCTTCAAGTATGGTACGCCGCTACCTAATGCTTGAGGACACCACCCTCAGAGGCTAGGGCGCTTAACAGAATTTCTGGTTCTAATCTCAGCCTTCTCCCTGTATTATGCTCTGCTGGGTCGCGAGTTTCCATATTCCTCATCACTGTTGTCTATAAATGACTGCAGTTAAATAGGACAGCTTGGCGTGAATAGTCTCAGATCACCTACGCAAATACCAACATGATTGAAACTCTATGGAGCAGGGAATCCTTCTCGGTACTAAAAGCAGTGAAGTGACCCATTGGTATGGTGCGCAAACGTTACTAAGGTACCCTCCAGAGTTTTCACTCACCGGAGGGCTACTTATACCTGGGTCGGGGAACTACCCAACCAATAAAAACAAAACTACTTTGTACAATACCACTTTAAGGATTCCGTAGCCTACTAACAATAGTGAAGGGACCCTTTGATAAGGGGCCCGCATGGTACTAAGGACATTAAAGGCAGCTCCTCCAGCCTCGACTTCGTCTTTAGAAAGATATTGTTTCTATCATTGCCAGTGACTGCCTTCTTGGGGAAGACATGAACGGATCTAACTAGTCTTTCCTTGCCTTCGACTTTGGATTATAAACATCTAAAACTACAGTGTAAAATATCTCATTAAGGACTCCTTCTAGCTACAGAATGGGAGTGAAGTGACTTCCTGTGGAAGGCCCGAATGATACTAAGGACATTAATGGCAGCTCCTTCGGGCCGATCAGGGCATACTTAAAACTCGCTAAGACTCGACATTAAGGTATCGATTCTAGTTGGGAGTGAAGGAACGACCTCATAGCACTCTCCCCGTAGCCCAAAAAACGTAGGGAGAGTGCATACGAGGTAGTGACCAAATGACCCAATGAAAGTAGCTAATCTCCCCACCATTTTCTTTTGGAAATGGAGTAAGGGGAGTCCTTATAGGAAGGGAAGGGGGTCCAGGGGAAGGGAAACCATTCCCTTCCTTCCCCCAAGGCCGCTATTCCTGCCAAGGAATAGAGTAAGGCCTTTACTTATTCGAGTTAATGAGCTAATCATCCCCGCTATTCCTGACTTTAGGAAGGAATAGAGTAAGGGGAGCCTCTCTATTAGTGGTAATAAGTTTTAAACTTAGACTTAATCTCGTTTGTCCGAGATTAATCTAAGTGAAGTCTTCTGGTAGTTGTAGCTCTAAGGCCGCAATTCCAGTGATGGAATTGGGGAAGACCTTTACCTTTACTTGCTCTTATCAAGGCCACTATTCCTGCTAAGGAATAAAGTTGGCCTTGCCCTTTCCTTGTAGCTAATGCATTTAATGTCCTTGTAGCTAATGCAATTAATGTCCTTGTAGCTAATGTAGTTAATGCAGTTAGGGAGCTCAGAAAGAACCTCAATAAATAGGTATTTTAGCCTAAGAAACCCTTGAGTTTTAATAGGCCCGAATACCCTCCTACTTGAGCCTTTAACAGTGTAGTTTTTCTGTATATAAGCTTGTTGTAATCCCAGGAACTACTGTAGCTCCCCGACCGAAGGGCTAGGGGAGTGGGTTGAGCAATGCAGCTACAATCCTACTAGCGAGGGCCACATCTTTGCTTTCCTTCACCTCATAGGGTTCTTAGGGGGAAAAAGCGGCTTTTACGAGTACATTAGATAGACCTTACTGTAATGTGTTAGGAGTGCAGTGACCCTTTATATGGGGCACGCACGGTACAAAGGCCTGTCTGGAGTTTGTGATATGTGGGTATGGAGCACGCTCTCTAGACAGTAATGGGAGCACCAGACTTCCAACCAATGCGTTTGTATGTCCTAGGGGTAATGGCCTAAGCCTCTTAATTAACTCATTCCTTGCTCGGTTCTAACCAACCTCACCGTAAGAATATCATTTATAATTCCCCGTAAAATATCCCTTTAATAAGACCTCAGTTTCTTAATAGCACAGTAAGGCAGGTTTAAACTCTCTACCACTTTGACCATCCCTAAGAACAATTTCCAGTATGGAGACAGATTCTTCAAGTATGGCATGCTGCTACCCGAGGCTTGAGGACACCAACCTCAAAGGCTCGGGTGCTTAACAGAATTTTTGGTTCTAATCTGAGACTTCTCCCTGTACTACGTTCTGCATGGTCACGAGTTTCTATATTCCTCATCGTTGTTGTCTATAAATGACTGCAGTTAGATGGGACAGTTTGGTGAGAAAAGTCTCAGATCACCTACGCAAATACCAACTTGATTGAAACTCTATGAAGCAGGGAATCCTTCTCAGTACTAAAAGCAATGAAGTGACTAACTGGTATAGGGCATGAACGTTACTATGGTACCCTCCGGAGTTTTCACTCACCAGAGGACTACTTATACCTGGGCCGAGGAACTACCCAACCAATAAAAACAAGACTACTTTGTAAAATACCTTTTTAAGGATTCCTTAGCCTACTGACAATAGTGAAGAGACCATTTGATAAGGGGCCTGAACAGTACTAAGGACATTAAAGTCAGCTCCTCCGGCCTCGACTTCGTCTTTAGAAAGATATTGTTTCTATCCTTGCTAGTGACTGCCTTCTCAGGGAAGGCAAAAACAGATCTAACTAGTCTTTCCTCACCTTCGGCTTTGGATTATAAACATCCAAAACTACAGTGTCAAATGTCCTATTAAGGACTCCTTCTTGCTACAAAATGGGAATGAAGGGACTTCCGGTAGAAGGCCCGAACGGTACTAAGGACATTAATGGCAGCTCCTCCAGGCCCCGTTTGGCATACTTAAAACTCGCTAAGACTTGACATTAATGTATTGATTCTCGTTGGGAGTGAAGGAACGTACTCATAGCACTCTCCTTGTAGCCTAAAAAGCATAGAGGAGAGTGTATATGAGGTAGTGACTGAATGACCCAATGAAAATAACTAATCTCCCCGCCATTTTCTTTTGGAAATAGAGTAAGGGGAGCCCTTATAGGAAGGGATGGGGGTTCAGGAAAAGGGAAACCATTCCCTTCCTTCCCGCAAGGCCACTATTCCTGCCAAAGAATAGAGTAAGGCCTTTACCTATTCGAGTTAAGGAGCTAATCTTCCCTGCTATTCCGAACTTTAGGGAGGAATATAGTAAGGGAAGCCCCTCTATTAGGGTTAATGAGTTTTAGACTTAGACTTAATCTCATTTGTACAAGATTAATCTAAGTAAAGTCCTCTTGTAGTTGTAGCTCTAAGGCCGCAATTCCAATGATAGAATTGGGTCAGGCCTTTACCTTTACTTGCTCTTATCAAGGCCACTATTCCTACTAAGGAATAGAGTTGGCCTTTCCCTTTCCTTGTAGCTAATGCAGTTAATGTCTTGTAGCTAATGCAGTTAATGCAGCTAGGGAGCTCAGAAAGAACCTCAATAAATGGTTATTTTTGCCTAAGAAACCCTTGAGTTTTAATAGGCCCGAATACGCTCCTACATGAGCCCTTTAAAAGTCTAGTTTTTATGTATATAAACTTGTTGTAATCCCAAGAACTATAATAGCTCCCCGACTGAAGGGCTAGCGGAGCGGGTTGAGCAATATAGCTACAATCCTACTAGCGAGGGCTTCCTCTCTACTTTCCTTCACATCCCGGGGTTCTTAGGGGAAAAACGGCTTTTACAAGTACATTAGATAGACCTTACTAAATGGCAGACCATCGAGGGTGAGTGAACGGCTAGCCAAATCTTCTTGTTTGGATCAAAATCGTAGTTGAATGAGAAAAGCCCAGGAAACAGGGAAACCCGTCATAGAGCAGTCAACTAAAAGTAGAAGACTGCTGGCTTAAGAGAAGGCGGCCTCTCTTGGGAAACATGGCCCAATTTCTCTTCTTTCTTTTTGATTTCGGCTTTCTTTATTTTTCTTTGACCACAGCCACTCGCACTTGCCTACCCGACATTCTTAACAGTGATGGCTATTCATTTAAGTCTTCGGGTAGTACCACTAGATCTTCAACAAGGTAGAAATTCTCGTATTCTGTATGTACATGTTCCTGTGGCTTGGATGAGTATTCTTGTTTATATCGCTACGGCTATAAACACTTTATTGTTCCTATTAACAAAAAGCCCTTTTTTTTGTTCTTTCTCACAAAGGCGAAACCTGGCTCCTTTAGGTCTGCCAACATCACTAATTAGGGAAGATCAAAGTTCATTATAGTCTCGCAAAAGCAAAGGAAAGTAAAAAAAAAAAAGTAATACAAAACAGCGCTCCTGAATGAGCTTCTTTGTATCAGTACTGACTCCTCCTACTCCTCATTCTCCTTTAGGATAAGATCGCCGTTGGTCTTTCTTTCACTAATAATCTCACCATTTTCTAGTAGTTCGCGTGAACACACGAGGGACTATCATTTCTATCGCTTCTGCATTGGTTCATAATTCAATTGCCCAAGAAAGGGCTATCCGAAAGGTTGCTTCAATATTCCTTTCGGCGGGTAGTTTTCGTTGAGAGCGAGGACCGAACGGCCGTAGCATCAGCAGTCACCGGTGATTCCGCAAAAGACAAGATAGGCTAGCTAGGAAGGCGTCAATTCATGCCTCGTTCTTGCTTGCTCATAAAACCTCCCTTCTAGTCCTTGCTACTGTTCCTAAGTTAGATTCGAAGCCCTTTGATATAATAATTTCAAGGTTGAGAATGCCCATGGGCGATCTAATCATAGGAATAATAATAGGATAGGACGGTCAATTAGTCCGGTAGCAACATTCAGAATAGCTTCTTTCTTTCTATTAAGCTAAGGGCTTACCATCAGAAGCTAACGAGAATAGTGGACGATCGAGCGGCGGTATTGATTAGTAAGCCAGGCCTTCCCTCCGGGTAGTCGAAGCGAAAAAAGAACTCCTTATCCACCTTCTCCCTATCGGTTGAGCGTCTACCTTCCTCTCCTTATCAGTCGAGTTACTTTATACCTTTAACCTAAAAAACCTTCGCTTGCTTGGAGGCATCTGGAGGCTCACGCAGCACAACCGGGGAGCAGAGCCAAGCCTAACCATTACAGTCATGAGACGCGCGGGCAGATAGAAATGCCTATAGATGAGGTAGGCGAGGGTAGCTTGCCAGTAGCGTGTATGGTAGTCTTTTGTTTGATGAGAACAGGAACTACAATTGATTGCAACCTTTTTCAGCCTATTGGGTAGGGGCAATTGGAGGAAGACAGCATAGGGCAAAGCAAAGGGAAGAGCTTCGAGTGACTTGTTAGGGCTGTCGAAGAGAAAATAATCAAGTCACTCAAAGCTCCTCTGGCGTGCCCTAGTTGAACGGTCCTCGCCTGCACAAGCAAGCAGATTAGCTCCCTCATTCTCTTATTTTGCCGGCAAGCCTGGGCGAGCAAGGTAGGGTTAGATTAGAGGGAGAAGGACTGTGAACGTCCATCCCATGAAGCGCCAGGGAACTATGCATTCTTCCGGGCTGGGCTCTCAGATGTCCGGTGTGACACCCCGTTCCCTCTCGAGACCGGGAGTTCTATCGATCAATCTAATCACAACCCAAATCCAAACCCGGGCAATATTTTCAGGGAAAACGGACGGAGTCTCCCCTGTTTCTAGGCGAAATATAAAACCTGTAATAGCATATAAATGGACCAACACCGTGTCCAACCATACAAACTACCTCAAGGCCATCCGAGCCTCGGTTCTCAACAATTAAACTCAGCATGTATACATACATTTCCAATTTAAAAGCTAACCTATCTCTTTTCATTTTTGACAAGTACATTCAAACTAGACAATTAAACCATACTAAGCTACTGCATAAAAT
The DNA here is from genome assembly GCA_037974665.1 of Ehretia macrophylla. Taxonomy (NCBI): domain Eukaryota; kingdom Viridiplantae; phylum Streptophyta; class Magnoliopsida; order Boraginales; family Ehretiaceae; genus Ehretia; species Ehretia macrophylla. Next base: position 52,565,066 of record CM075782.1, read on the forward strand.
AAACTATCATGCCATTCTAACTCTTTTTCCTTAGGACATTACAAACATACATTTGAAGTTAAGTTATAATAACTAGATACATGTCTAACTTATCAAATTACTTCAACAATCTAATGAAACTTAAATTACATACTTTGACATTAAATACAAATAATACATAAAAACATACAACTTTACAACTTTGACAACTCAAGTCACATAGGCACGCAGGACAACCCTTCAAGCATGGACTTTCACGAAATCACGAACTTTCCAGCTAACATGGCATTTCCTGAAATGTGGTGGTGAGGAGTGAGTATACTCAACACGTATACTCAGTGAGGGCGAGACAGATATCGAGGTGGAGAGAAAGAAGTTCGTGCAATGCAAGTAAAACAGTTAAGCAATATATCTGACAAAAGCAATCAATATAGCAATCAATACAATAAACAATCAATAAAAGCATTAACACAACCATTCAAAGCTATACCACACTCTGAAGGCTATGGTTCACTCGAGCGAGTAATGTACCGATCACGATTCCGATGACTTTAACGATGACGCGCCGGCCCAAACCACCTTATAACACCAGTTTGGAATACCCCGGAAGTATCCATCAATCTACGACCCAAATCTCCCTGGGAGGCAACCCAAGCGAGAAAGGGAATAGCAACGGAGCTAGAGCAACCAACACTGGCAACCCGAGGCTACCCAGAGAGGCCCATCACTCACGTGCGAGACACTATGCAATGCAAGACTCGATACAAGACGATAAACGAGCGATATCAAGCATTCTCAACAATGGATAAACATTTCAATCAACAATTAACTCTAACAAGCGTAATAAGCATTAACAAGCATAACAAGCAAAATAACAAGCATTAACAAGCACTCTTTTAGCAATATAAACATAAAACACACAAAATCACCAAAAATGCCCCAACCTTCAAAATGCCACTACTTTCAAACGAGCCACGAGTCTTGGAAACCGACTTCACCAATCCTCCTAGGTCACTATAAGGCACGTCTAGAGACTCTGAAACCCTACTTAACCCTAGAATTCGTGCAAAGCCCGATTTTCCCCCTTTGCTCGTTTGAACTACAACTATACCAACCAAACACCCAACCAACACCACGACCGCACCAAAAGTGCTTCCATGGCTTCCCGAAGCAATGCCAACACGCAAAACGAGAAAACGCTAAAGCCGACCTAAACGACCCCGACTTTCACTAAGCCGTTTTTCTCCGTTTTTCCATTACACATTCCAATTAAACCACACATTTAGGCATTCTAGCATACCTAGCACATTTCTACATCAACAGACAGCATAACGGGGCAACTTCAACATTTCAAGGGTTTACTATTCATTAATTACTATTCATTAATCAATTTAAATTGCAATCTCAACATTTAACCGCAGAAAATGTTAAAAAGCTATAAATACATGTTCTACAATCAACAAGGAACATTCTTTAAGCAACAAAACGATTAAAACAACAATCTACGCATAAAATCTAAAAATCAAAGTTTAGATACAAAATTTTCAAATGCGCAAATAAGCATGAAACCCTCACCTCAGACGCTCCTAGACGCTAGGAAAACCTTGTAGAGTGCCTCGGAAACCACCCCGTGGAAGCCCTCGCGAAGAATCGAAGATTTGAAGTTGAGATTTTCTTTTTTTTTTCTCCTTCTTTTCCTCATGGTCTCAAGCTCTTTTCTCTCTGTTTTTTTCGTGCAATTCTGCTTATTTAAAAAAAAAAAGTCAAGAAGTCAAAGGTCAAAATTCGGTCAACCCGCTAAACCAAAACAGCTATGCGCGACCTCACGAAAACGGCCATAACTTCTTCTAGAAAACTCCAATTCACGAACGGTTTGAACCCTCATAAACTAGACTCATAGAGCTTTCCAACCATATATAATTTGCTACCTAACTCTTCCCCAATTGGTTCAGATTTAATTCCAAAGTTGACCCAAAATTTGACTAACTTAACATTGTATTTTTTTTATTTCTAATCCCAAGTTTGCCCTTTATTAAACATTTCAAAAATTCTCACCTTGTCCTAGTTGGTCAATGTAGATGAAAAGTCAACTAGTTTGGTCAAAGAAGGTGAAAGGTCAATAAAATGCAATTTAAATGAACTTAAAATGCTATTGAATACATGCCATGTTCGGGGTATCACATCCTTCCCCCCTTAAAACAATTGCGTCCTCGCAATTATTCTTCCAATAGAACTCTGCATCATCTGAAATCCAATTCTGACTAATCTTCATTAGCTACTGAATAAGTATTTCATCAAGATGACCAATAGGAAAGTTCAAGTAGAAATGCCAAGTAGTAACGCCAAATAAAGGCTCAAAGATAGATACCGTACAAGAATCCCATTGACACGAATATCGAAGAAGAATAAATTCCAACCAGAAACGCCGAGATAATACCAATAAAGACTAAAGCAAGGTTACTGAAGATGTCATCAATACCACATACTAATGGCAGGAAGAGTACTGAAAGAATACCCTATTTAAGAATCTTCAATAAAAGTCTAACAAGTACCAAATAAGAAAGTTAAAAGATAGCCAGAGTAGGTGCACCTCATGCAGTATTGACTACAGTAAATAGACCCAGCTGATAGTTCTGTAAAAGAATATAGAGAAGAATACCCAAGGCCAACCTCTAAATGAAATCTTCCAATAAATGCTAAATAAGAAAATACTAGTAGAATGCTCAATAAGAATTCCAAAGAATACCGTAAGTAACATGAGATAACGAGTCTAATAGGGATTCCAGTTACCAAACCCGCTGAGGGATGCCAAAGAAAATACCCGAACAATGCTCCAGTAAGAAAGTACCAAGAATTGCCCAATAAATAATACTAAATAATTGGCCACTAAGAATCCTAGAGAATACCATTGAAGGATTTTCCAATAAGGAATACCAGTAATACTCCAATAAGGACCGAGACATATATACCATAGATAATACCATGCAGTAAGTCCGACTGAAAACCCAATAGCCAAGTCCACCAAGAAATGCCAGCAGAAGTCTCCAAAGAATACCCATTAAGAAAACCAAAGAATACTCCAAAGAATAACCAAATAAAACCCCAAGAGAAAGCTATTCTTTCACAACTGTTAAGCACAAAGGAGGACCATAGAGATTTGCCAATAGCCGAGCTCCAAAAGCAAACACCAATTTCCAAATAAAGGCTAGCCAAATACCATTCATTTCCTGCCAATCCACACACCTTGAAAAGCCAGAGGTGAACCACTTTCTTCAGGGGAGGAAGAGGACTTACTTACCATTTCAATAGGACATGTATGAATGCCAATATATCACAGTTATACATATGCCTTAAACTATTATGCAAGCAAGTTTACAAAATAGTTTATTCAACAAAGTCACTCAAGCACGACAATCAAGTCAAGCACAACATATTCAATTCAAGACATTTTAAAACACACATTACAAGCAATACTTCAAGCAAATAACAATACACGAGGTCGATAAAATTCACGATGCCAATTCAATAAGTCAATTCGATAGACAACTAGACATTTCACCTTACTTAGCACACAATTAACACATAACACATAACTATATCACATAGGAGCACACATTCAAGTCAAGACACACAATCTCACATACAAGCATACACTTTCATGAAACACTTAACAAGCACACATTCAAGGGTCACTACCCACCAGACCGAGGACCCTGTCCCGGCTTATGAGCTAGACAAGCTCTGATACCACCTGTGACACCCCGTTCCCTCTCGAGACCGGGAGTTCTATCGATCAATCTAATCACAACCCAAATCCAAACCCGGGCAATATTTTCAGGGAAAACGGACGGAGTCTCCCCTGTTTCTAGGCGAAATATAAAACCTGTAATAGCATATAAATGGACCAACACCGTGTCCAACCATACAAACTACCTCAAGGCCATCCGAGCCTCGGTTCTCAACAATTAAACTCAGCATGTATACATACATTTCCAATTTAAAAGCTAACCTATCTCTTTTCATTTTTGACAAGTACATTCAAACTAGACAATTAAACCATACTAAGCTACTGCATAAAATAAACTATCATGCCATTCTAACTCTTTTTCCTTAGGACATTACAAACATACATTTGAAGTTAAGTTATAATAACTAGATACATGTCTAACTTATCAAATTACTTCAACAATCTAATGAAACTTAAATTACATACTTTGACATTAAATACAAATAATACATAAAAACATACAACTTTACAACTTTGACAACTCAAGTCACATAGGCACGCAGGACAACCCTTCAAGCATGGACTTTCACGAAATCACGAACTTTCCAGCTAACATGGCATTTCCTGAAATGTGGTGGTGAGGAGTGAGTATACTCAACACGTATACTCAGTGAGGGCGAGACAGATATCGAGGTGGAGAGAAAGAAGTTCGTGCAATGCAAGTAAAACAGTTAAGCAATATATCTGACAAAAGCAATCAATATAGCAATCAATACAATAAACAATCAATAAAAGCATTAACACAACCATTCAAAGCTATACCACACTCTGAAGGCTATGGTTCACTCGAGCGAGTAATGTACCGATCACGATTCCGATGACTTTAACGATGACGCGCCGGCCCAAACCACCTTATAACACCAGTTTGGAATACCCCGGAAGTATCCATCAATCTACGACCCAAATCTCCCTGGGAGGCAACCCAAGCGAGAAAGGGAATAGCAACGGAGCTAGAGCAACCAACACTGGCAACCCGAGGCTACCCAGAGAGGCCCATCACTCACGTGCGAGACACTATGCAATGCAAGACTCGATACAAGACGATAAACGAGCGATATCAAGCATTCTCAACAATGGATAAACATTTCAATCAACAATTAACTCTAACAAGCGTAATAAGCATTAACAAGCATAACAAGCAAAATAACAAGCATTAACAAGCACTCTTTTAGCAATATAAACATAAAACACACAAAATCACCAAAAATGCCCCAACCTTCAAAATGCCACTACTTTCAAACGAGCCACGAGTCTTGGAAACCGACTTCACCAATCCTCCTAGGTCACTATAAGGCACGTCTAGAGACTCTGAAACCCTACTTAACCCTAGAATTCGTGCAAAGCCCGATTTTCCCCCTTTGCTCGTTTGAACTACAACTATACCAACCAAACACCCAACCAACACCACGACCGCACCAAAAGTGCTTCCATGGCTTCCCGAAGCAATGCCAACACGCAAAACGAGAAAACGCTAAAGCCGACCTAAACGACCCCGACTTTCACTAAGCCGTTTTTCTCCGTTTTTCCATTACACATTCCAATTAAACCACACATTTAGGCATTCTAGCATACCTAGCACATTTCTACATCAACAGACAGCATAACGGGGCAACTTCAACATTTCAAGGGTTTACTATTCACTAATTACTATTCATTAATCAATTTAAATTGCAATCTCAACATTTAACCGCAGAAAATGTTAAAAAGCTATAAATACATGTTCTACAATCAACAAGGAACATTCTTTAAGCAACAAAACGATTAAAACAACAATCTACGCATAAAATCTAAAAATCAAAGTTTAGATACAAAATTTTCAAATGCGCAAATAAGCATGAAACCCTCACCTCAGACGCTCCTAGACGCTAGGAAAACCTTGTAGAGTGCCTCGGAAACCACCCCGTGGAAGCCCTCGCGAAGAATCGAAGATTTGAAGTTGAGATTTTCTTTTTTTTTTCTCCTTCTTTTCCTCATGGTCTCAAGCTCTTTTCTCTCTGTTTTTTTCGTGCAATTCTGCTTATTTAAAAAAAAAAGTCAAGAAGTCAAAGGTCAAAATTCGGTCAACCCGCTAAACCAAAACAGCTATGCGCGACCTCACGAAAACGGCCATAACTTCTTCTAGAAAACTCCAATTCACGAACGGTTTGAACCCTCATAAACTAGACTCATAGAGCTTTCCAACCATATATAATTTGCTACCTAACTCTTCCCCAATTGGTTCAGATTTAATTCCAAAGTTGACCCAAAATTTGACTAACTTAACATTGTATTTTTTTTATTTCTAATCCCAAGTTTGCCCTTTATTAAACATTTCAAAAATTCTCACCTTGTCCTAGTTGGTCAATGTAGATGAAAAGTCAACTAGTTTGGTCAAAGAAGGTGAAAGGTCAATAAAATGCAATTTAAATGAACTTAAAATGCTATTGAATACATGCCATGTTCGGGGTATCACATCCGGGGTCCGATCAGATCAACCAGCGACCAGTTTACGGAACAAAGAGTGTTGTAAGGGCCAGGGGATTGATGAAAAAACTTGGCCGAAGTCAGTCTTGTGTTCAATTCCGCGATTGGAAGGATGTCTTTCCCTTCTCTTAGTAAAGTAGGAAAAAGTCAAACTTTTGGCTTGCTACAAACTGGGCTCGGGGATTGTAGTCAACCACTTCCCCTATAGTCGTCAACTCGTTCTTGACAGATTCGATCGGGTGTTCATAATCTGGAGTAAAAGAATTCGAACCTTTGCATGTCGGTACCAAAAACCGATGCCTTACCACTTGGCTATACTCTATATGGACGGTAGGAATGGGGAGAGGGAAAAGGGGGCAGCAGGGCTCAAAGAACGAGCCGAGCTGTGCAAGGATGTAGGGATATAACAAGTAAGCAGCGGGGTTCTCCCTTTAGGACCGACTACAACAAGCTCGCGACTCTAATAGAAAGAAACAATAAGCTTTCTACTCTATTTGCTTGCAATGCTATGCCTATCAAAGTTGGCAAAGGAATCTGTTCTGTAACCTTATACTCGTTACACTGTTCGACTGAACGCGTTGGCTCTGCGTCCATCGAAAGCCCTTGGTACTTGTCTGATCAATCACACTAATAGCTTCAATAGTTCCCTGTAAGCCCTTCAGAAAAAAAGACATAATAAAGGGTTGGTTGCGGTTGATGAAGGTTACCGGGCCAATGCGGCCGGTTACCGGGAACCTTATGGTTCTCGGGAGACGACGTTCCTTTTGTAAAGTAGGCCTTTTGATAACTAATTAGAGTTGACATAAAAGGCTGTACGTGAAAAAGTACTCAAACGAAAGTTCTATTTTTTGGCCATTGGATTAGCAAGGGTGTAATTCAGATGGATCAAGAGAAGATCAGGTCTGTCGTAGACTAGGAAGTGCCGAAGAAGGAGAGAGCAGGCAGCAGTGGTGAAGCCGGATTCCCTCGTGTCCGGAGAGAGAATGGGCACGACTCCCCCTCTCCCCATTCTACGGTCCAAAGAGGCCGGCTGTTCTAAGTTCCAGGGTTGGGTCGGATAGGACCAGATCCAATCGTCGAGTAGAGGTAAGGAAGCACCTTCTATAAGATAATTGGCTAGGTTCTCTCTATAAAAGAGTCTTGTACTACTCGTCAACAAACAAGTTGGGTGCTTTCCCATAACGTGGTAGGACTCTGTTGCAGGTCTTGATGTTGGCTAATTAAAAAAGGCATCCTCGTCCCCAGATTGTTTTAGACAAAATAGGAGCCAGGAAAGGAAATTGTTTTTTAATCTGGAAAAGTATTCTATCAGGGTGGAATTCATTTTGTATCGTAAAGAAACCCTATTTCATTAGCCGATCTTACAAGATCGATCAGGCGGGTTGGTTGGGAAGTCAGGTCAGAGGTGAAGATTCTACTTAAACCTGTCATTCCTAACTCCGTGAAGGTTAGTAATCAATCGAATCGTCTGTTTTCAATATCCGGTTATCCGGTAAAGAAGGCAGGAAAGGGTGGCAGGGATATACTCATAGGAAAAGTAGTATATAACCCTAGGCGCCATGATTTGTCCGACCAAGTCGGCCAGCCTTTCGGGATTGATATTGTCTTTTACATGTGCCGTTTGCAGAACCTCAATCATTTTCTCAGTTCCCCAAGGCTAATTCAATTCAGTCTTGTGAAGTTGTGAAATAAGCTCTTACTAACCTTTGCGGAATATAGTCAGTGTGATTGGGATCAGTCTGTCAATAGCATCAATGAGAGAAGAAAGGACACTCTCAATCATGCAATAAGAGAAGAGAGATGTACTGAAAGATCAACTTCTGCCTACCCCGCTTGGTCAAGGCTCGTCGAGAGTGTTTTTTCTTCAACGGGAGGCCAGCCTATTATCCTACCCACGTCTATCCATAAGTAGTGAGAGTGAGCTTGGTTGTAACGCCCCGATCCCTCACGAGACCGGAGGCTCTAATAACCATGCTATTCTCAACCCAATACCAAACCCGGTCACAAAATTTTAGGGAAAAACGGACAGAGTTTCCTCTGTACCGCGGACATTTTTCAAACCTGTAAATGCTCAAAATAGCCACAATATACTAAAACAAGCTTTTATAATTAAAATGCCAAGGTTCAATGACATCCAAGCCAAGAGACAAACAACAGGTCCAAATCACACATGCATGCACCCAACTTAACTTTTCATTAAACCTTTTTAACATGCCATCCTATGATAACATTAGAGCAATTTTAGAAGTTGAAATCAACACCTCTAAACATACACCCCCGAGCATGCAAGAACTAAAAGGAGAATTAAAAGTTATTACAAACCATAATATCTCAAAGCTAACATTACAACCAACAGCTTTCAACTTGCAACTACAAGAATATACATAGCCTTAAGGCCACAAAATAGATCATGCTATAGCAATACAAGTACACCATGTAACAACAAGAAGGCAAATCCACCTTAGACAACAAACACACAACAACTAGGGCAAAGGCTCAGCCTGAACTTCTTCCTCTTCCACTAGCACCTCAACTAGTTGGGGTTCACCCTCAGCACTTCCTGAAACATGTTTAGCGAGGTATGAGCAATCACAATTGCTCAGTGAGGGATAAGGTCTACCGGGGACGTGCAATGCAGCAGTTAGTACAAATAAAGCATTTTACAACCAAAGAACAATTAAAACAACAAGTTACTACACATTAAAAAGGATACGATACACTTTGACTTCTGTAATGTCCCGGCTAAGCGAATACCCCAAAGGGCAGAGGCACACCAGCGACGCCACGAACTGAAATCTCGATGTAATAATGACACTGATATCAATAAGCCGGCATCCCCTTATAACTCCAAAATGGGTGTACTCCGGATGTACCCCGAAATCCTACGACCCAACTCTCCCTGGGCGGTATCCCAAGCGAGAGAGGGACTGGGCAACCATGGTAGCCGAGGTGGACCGGCAAGCCCGATGCCGCCCGGTTTCCCCGACACTACCATGCCCGAATGGTTGCGCAACCACGATGCAATGCACTCAAAATGATAACAATAGTATAAATCAATAAACACATGGTTGAGGGACAACAAAGTAGGTTGCCCTCACACACAATATATAGACAATAAGTGCACATAATCTAAGTACAAGTAAATAAACTATTATGCACATAAGGATGAAGTCTCCCTCACCTCTACCGAGCTCCAAGATGTAAGTTTGAATCACATTATTTCCAGTCATCTTGAACCTATGAGCAAACATTACTTCAATTACTCTTCAACTACAACCTTCATTCTAAGTTATCTAACTTATCACTCTGCTTATTTATCATATATACAATATCTATTAGAATTCTATTTTTAACAAAAAACTACTTTTATATACCTTAACTTAACATATGTTCCATATTTTCAATAGTCTACAAGTTAATTAAGAAGATAGTTCAACATTAGCACATAGGGAAAGAAATGCATTTATCAACTAATAGAAAAGTTAACTATCAACCATTTAATAACTAACATACTATTTTAGTAAAATAACTATACTTCAAGCTAAGATTCTAACATATCACTAGTAGTATTAACTTAAGTTAATTACATTTAACATATAATAGACAACTATCAACTTACAATTAACCTTACATGTAGTTTCAAAAAGCATTAAACACATTCTTCCACATAGTTTACTTGACCTTTCTAAGTGTTCACTAGTTGCACATTGATAACAACAACTAATTCTAACAGTTGAATTGTTTAGCATATATAGAAACATTACCTATGTCTAAAGGTGGTGACCATCACAACTCTACTAGCATTTCTCATTCACAGTCGAATAGAATAGCTTTCAATTTAAATTAACTTTACTAGCAATTAGATTTCAACTACAATTCATTAAAACAACATAACTATAAGAGCCCCATTACGTTATTAATCATCCAAGGACACTACACAATAAGGTCTTGATCGAATACATCCAATTAGAACTGAATTATATCATTACTATAGCAAAATAACAACAAAATTCAGATTCTCGCGTAACAGGGCATTTCTGACACATCTCACCAAAATGATCATAACTTGCTCTAGACAACTCCGATTAATGCACCGTAAAAAGCTGTAGAAACTAGACTCGTAAGGCTTTCTAATGGTATATAATTCAACTCCTAATCCTTCTCCAATTAATACAGTTTTAAGCTCGAAGTTGCCTCAATGCAGTTAGAATAGAAGCAGTTTATACAAACAAATAAGCAGTTTTACAAAAGGGCATATACAAGATATAATTAGAATTACATCAAAAGTTCCACACCAACTTGAAACTACATTTAAACATTCAAGAAGTCATGCCAAGGTCTTAGAAGCGCGAGACAACCGAAATTGCACCTAAACCCCTTTGTTATTCAAGCTATTTCTCCTCCAAACCAAAGTTAATGATTCAAATTTAAAGGGAAACTCTACAAACCTTCTAATTAACCCTCAAGGAACCTTTTCAACCCTCTAACTCATTCAAACGCCCGCAATAACCTCGAAAGCCCCAAATTCCCTCTTATAGCTTTACACTACACCTACCTCATCCGGGCTTCAAACAAGGATTAGCAAAGCTTCTATAGCACCTAGGTAGCCTAAGGATACCAAAAGTAGAGCCCGAATCCACCCGGATTCGTCTTAACCCCGAAACCCCTTTATTAAAGTCGACTATTTTACGTTTTATGCGATTTTAGAGCAATTCAAGTGCACGGGGCTATTAGACTACCTTCATTAGCACCTAAGGCATCTATTAGGAGTGTTGAATCAAGCTAATTCGAGCAATTACACAAAACCCTAGAAAAAAACGTCACTATTCACCTCATGAATTAAACTAACGATTCCAACCGTTTAAAAAGCGAAACAATGGTTCAAATATGTTCTCTAGCACTCATATACAAGGTATAATAGCATAGATAATCAATACAATAGCATTTGAACACATTTTCAACAAATCAAGAAAATAGCAACTATTTTAAAATGCGAAAATAAGCCGTGAAATCTCTCACCAATGCGCGTAGGAGCTCCTAGGAGGCTAGTAGACACCCTAAACCACTTGCACCTAGCTTGGCTTGGCTTGGAATGAGGATTTGTTGAGCAAAAAAACTCTATTTCTTCTCCTATGCAATTCTCGGATTTGCTACAGTGTTTTCAGCATGCTCTCTTTTTTTTTTTTTTTTTTTGCTAAGTTATGAGCTAATGTGTGTGTTGTGTGAGTTATATATTAAATGGGGCTAAGTTGCTTGCTTAAATGGTTCACTAAATGCGCTTAGTTAGCTTAAAACGAGCCTAGATAGTAAAATGAATGCTAGCTAATTCATTCCCTAAGTTATGTTACGTAACACTATTCATACAACTACAAAAATCATTTTCTAAACGAGCTCTCCTATCGCCTATAGGTCAAATGCACATTTTTTCCACTACTCTAACACTTAATATGATTTAATAAAAATGCTAATTCGCTAATAGCATGAAGTTAAAAACGGAGTGAATAGTAATTTAAGAAGACAGTTAATAATGCACAGAAGGAAATGCGCAAACAAGGGATGCAACAGTAATTGAATGCATGGCTAAAACTCGGGCGTCACATCCTCTCCCCCTTAAACTAATTGCGTCCACGCAATTCTTCTTCACAAGAGAACTCCTCATCAACTGAAAACCAACTCCGATTATTCGTCATCAGTTGCTAAGCAAGAATACCATATACGAATTCTCGTGGGAGCTCATTAAGAAATTCCAGTAGTATTGTCTGCGAACCTCACTTAATAAGGCCAAATAAAGGCTCCAATAAAGATGCTACTTCGAAATCCAAATAAGAATCCCGCTGGCATGAATACCATAGAAGAATGGAATCCCAACTAAGAGCGGCGAGAAAATACCAATAAAAGTTCCGAGTAGGAGTATTGTAAATAATACCAGATAATAAGGCTGAAAAGAATCCATATACCAATTTTTTTCCGAGAGATGCCGACAAAAGAATACCAAAAGAATACTTGATAAAAAAAATACCAAGAATATGCTCCAGAGAACTGTCATATAGAAACCCCCAAAAGAAGCTACTCATTTATGACCGCAAAGCACTGAAGAAGGCCTTAGAAGAATCCCAATAACTGAGCTCTGCCTACAACACCAATTCCCAAATAAAAGAGTTGATCAACCGCTTCACGTTCCTACTAATCCACATAACTTGAAAGGCCAGCCACTAATCACCTCTCTTCAGGGGAGGAAGAAGTTTTTCTTACCATTCGACGGACTATGTATGAATGCCAAACTATTGCATATGTATAAACATTCTTTAAACTATTATGCAAGCATGATTATAAAAGAGTATATAAAGCACTGTAAGCAACAAAATCATTCAAGTGAGAATCATAACAAAACCAATTCAATTCACAACAAAACTTAATTCAAAATGCTCAAGTACATACGATACAATCAATAATTCAAGCAGATAACGATTCACGAGGTCAATTCGATGCAACTTCACTTCACTCAGCACACATTTAAGACATAACACATAACTATATCACATAGGTGCACACAATTAATTCAAGACACACAATCACACATTCAAGCACACACTTTCAAGACACACTTAACAAGCACACACACAAGGATTGTAACGCCCCGATCCCTCACGAGACCGGAGGCTCTAGTGACCATGCTATTCTCAACCCAATACCAAGCCCAGTCACAAAATTTTTCCTAATGGTTAAATCCGGACCCGACACACGGACAGAGTCTCCCCTGTACCGTGGATATTCTGAAAACCTGTAAACACTCAATAAAGCCACAACATAACAAGACATTCATTTATAACTAAAGATCTTAGCTTTAAGGCCATCCGAGCCTTAAGACATACAAACAGTTTAGATACAGACAAGTATGCATTCATAACTTAACTTCTTTACAAAACCGCTTATCATGCCACTCCATGATAGCTTTTAAGTATTCTTAGAAATTGAAAACAACCAGTCATTCACTCCCAAGCATGCGAAGAAGCTAATAGCAGAAATATAAGTTATTACATGCCATAGAATTACTACTGCTACTACATTATCAGACTTCCAGCTTACATATTACTCAAATACATACATGAGCTTTAAGGCCCCAAAATAGATTATACATAGAACAACAAATTCTTCACATAGCAACCAGAAAGCACATCCGCCTCAGACAAATATCACACAGCAGCTAAGGCAACTCCACCAACTGTGCCACCTGAAACATGTTAGCGAGGTATGAGCAACCACTGTTGCCCAGTGAGGGATATAGTCTCGGGGCGTGCAATGCAACAGATAATACAGTTATACAACAATATCACTTAGACAATTTAAGAAGCAATGATAACATAAGTAACCACACATTTAAAAGGATACATTTCACTCAATCCCCTATACACCAATCTTCACTGATCTTCAATCACGATTCACGAACCACGAGCACGATCACGATAAGCCGGCATAATCCCCAAACACTCCAATGGGTGTACTCCGGATGTACCCCGATAATCCTACGACCCAACATCCCTTGGCAATCTCCGGACCAGGCGAATGAGGGACTAGGGCACGGAGTTTGAATATCCACCGGCAAGCCCTCTGCCGCCCAGCCGATATTCAACACATCCGCCCCTGACACTATGGTTGCGCAACCACTATGCAATGCACTTAACGATGGCAAGTTAATAGCAATAATATAAGCATTAACACATATGAGGATCAACAAAGTAGGTTGACCTCGATGCAATCAGAATAGAACAATTATATAAGCAAATATGCAGTTTTGCAAAGAGACATTACAAAATAACCATAGAATTATACCAAAAGCTCCAAATCAACTTAATATCACATATAAACACTCAAGAAGTCATGCCGTGCGTTTAGAAGTGTGAGACAACCCAAATTATACTTAACTCTTTTATTTTACAAACTATTTCTCTTCCAAACCAAAGTTAATGATTTTATTTTCAAAGGAAACTCTCCCAACCTTCTAACTAACCCTCAAAGTACCCTCTCAACCCTCTAACTCATTCAAATGCCCGCGTTTACCCCGAAAGCCCCAAATTCTCTCTTATGGCTTTAAACTACACATACAACTTTCGGGCTTCAAACAAGGGATATCAAGGCATCTATAGCACCTAGGTAGCCTAAGGATACTAGAATTGAAGCCCGAAGCCACCCGAATTCGCATGAACCCCGAAACCCCTTTGTTAAAGTCGGCTATTTCACGTTTTATGCGATTCTAGAGCAATTCAAGTGCACGGGGCTATTAGACTACCTTCATTAGCACCTAAGGCATCTATTAGGAGTGTTGAATCAAGCCAATATGTGCAATTACACAAAACCCTAGAAAAACGTCACTATTCACCTCATAAATCAAACTAACGATTCTAACCGTTTAAAAAGCGAAACAGCGGTTAAATTGTGTACTCTAGCGTTCATATAGATGGTATATTAGCCTAGAAAACAATTACAATGGCATATAATCATATTTTCAACAAATCAAGAAATGAGCAACTATTTAAAAATGCAAAAACAAGTCGTGAAATCCCTCACCACTACGCGTAGGAGCACATAGGGACCTTGCAAACACCCTACACTAGTTGCTCAAGGCTTGGAGAGGCTTGGATTGGAGGCTTGGTGAGCAAAAATCTCTATTTCTCCTCCTATGCTATTCTCGGATTTGCTACAGTAATTCCTGCATCTTCTCTTTTTTTTTAGTGTTTTGTTAAGTTATAAGCTAGGTGGTGTTGTATGAGCATATATATTAAATGGGGTCAAGTTAGGTGCTTAGTGGTCCACTAAAATGAGCGTTGATAACCTTAAAACGAGCCTAAGGTGAAGAATATATGCTAGCTAATTAAATTACTAAGTTATGTTACGTAACACTATTCATTGAACCATTAAAACATTTTCTAAACGAGTGCTCCTATCACTCCTAGCTCAATTGCACATTTTTCCCATTCCTTTAACAATTAATATGATTTAATAAAAATGCTAATTCACTAATATAATGCAGTTTAAAAATAAAATGAATAGTGACCAAGAAAGACAACAGGTAAAGCACATAATTTAATGCACAATTAATGGATGCAACATTTAAAAATGTGTACGGTAGAATCTCGGGCGTCACAAGGATTACTACCCGACAGGCCGAGGACCCTATCCCGGCTGAGAGCTAACTAAGCTCTGATACCACCTGTAACGCCCCGATCCCTCACGAGACCGGAGGCTCTAATAACCATGCTATTCTCAACCCAATACCAAACCTGGTCACAAAATTTTAGGGAAAAACTGACAGAGTTTCCTCTGTACCGCGGACATTTTTCAAACCTGTAAATGCTCAAAATAGCCACAATATACTAAAACAAGCTTTTATAATTAAAATTCAAAGGTTCAAGGTCATCCAAGCCAGGAGACAAACAACAGCTCCAAATCACACATGCATGCACCCAACTTAACTTTTCATTAAACCTTTTTAACATGCCATCCTATGATAACATTAGAGCAATTTTAGAAGTTGAAATCAACACCTCTAAACATACACCCCCGAGCATGCAAGAACTAAAAGGAGAATTAAAAGTTATTACAAACCATAATATCTCAAAGCTAACATTACAACCAACAGCTTTCAACTTGCAACTACAAGAATATACATAGCCTTAAGGCCACAAAATAGATCATGCTATAGCAATACAAGTACACCATGTAACAACAAGAAGGCAAATCCACCTTAGACAACAAACACACAACAACTAGGGCAAAGGCTCAGCCTGAACTTCTTCCTCTTCCACTAGCACCTCAACTAGTTGGGGTTCACCCTCAGCACTTCCTGAAACATGTTTAGCGAGGTATGAGCAATCACAATTGCTCAGTGAGGGATAAGGTCTACCGGGGACGTGCAATGCAGCAGTTAGTACAAATAAAGCATTTTACAACCAAAGAACAATTAAAACAACAAGTTACTACACATTAAAAAGGATACGATACACTTTGACTTCTGTAATGTCCCGGCTAAGCGAATACCCCGAAGGGCAGAGGCACACCAGCGACGCCACGAACTGAAATCTCGATGTAATAATGACACTGTTATCGATAAGCCGGCATCCCTTTATAACTCCAAAATAGGTGTACTCCGCATGTACCTCGAAATCTTACGATCCAACTCTCCCTGGGCGGTATCCCAAGCGAGAGAAGGATTGGGCAACCATGGTAGCCGAGGTAGACCGGCAAGCTTGATGCCGCCCGGTTTCCACGACACTACCATATCCAAATGGTTGCGCAACCACGATGTAATGCACTCAAAATGATAACAATAGAATAAATCAATAAACACATGATTGAGGGACAACAAACTAGGTTGCTCTCACACACAATATATAGACAATAAGTGCACATAATCTAAGTACAAGTAAATAAACTATTATGCACATAAGGATGAAGTCTCCCTCACATCTACCGAGCTCCAAGATGTAAGCTTGAATCACATCATTTCCAGTCATCTTGAACCTATGAGCAAACATTACTTCAATTACTCTTCAACTACAACCTTCATTCTAAGTTATCTAACTTATAACTTCCCTTATTTAGCATATATACAATATCTATTAGAATTCTATTTTTAACAAAAAACAACTTTTATATACCTTAACTTAACATATATTCCATATTTTCAATAGTCTACAAGTTAATTAAGAAGATAGTTCAACATTAGCACATAGGGAAAGAAATGCATTTATCAACTAATAGAAAAGTTAACTATCAACCATTTAATAACTAACATACTATTTTAGTAAAATAACTATACTTCAAGCTAAGATTCTAACATATCACTAGTAGTATTAACTTAAGTTAATTACATTTAACATATAATAGACAACTATCAACTTACAATTAACCTTACATGTAGTTTCAAAAAGCATTAAACACATTCTTCCACATAGTTTACTTGACCTTTCTAAGTGTTCACTAGTTGCACATTGATAACAACAACTAATTCTAACAGTTGAATTGTTTAGCATATATAGAAACATTACCTATGTCTAAAGGTGGTGACCATCACAACTCTACTAGCATTTCTCATTCACAGTCGAATAGAATAGCTTTCAATTTAAATTAACTTTACTAGCAATTAGATTTCAATTACAATTCATAAAAACAACATAACTATAAGAGCCCCATTACGTTATTAATCATCCAAGGACACTACACAATAAGGTCTTGATCGAATACATCCAATTAGAACTGAATTATATCATTACTATAGCAAAATAACAACAAAATTCAGATTCTCGCGTAACAGGGCATTTCTGACACATCTCACCAAAATGATCATAACTTGCTCTAGACAACTCCGATTAATGCACCGTAAAAAGCTGTAGAAACTAGACTCGTAAGGCTTTCTAATGGTATATAATTCAACCCCTAATCCTTCTCCAATTAATACAGTTTTAAGCTCGAAGTTGCCTCAATGCAGTTAGAATAGAAGCAGTTTATACAAACAAATAAGCAGTTTTACAAAAGGGCATATACAAGATATAATTAGAATTACATCAAAAGTTCCACACCAACTTGAAACTACATTTAAACATTCAAGAAGTCATGCCAAGGTCTTAGAAGCGCGAGACAACCGAAATTGCACCTAAACCCCTTTGTTATTCAAGCTATTTCTCCTCCAAACCAAAGTTAATGATTCAAATTTAAAAGGAAACTCTACCAACCTTCTACTTAACCTTCAAGGAACCCTTTCCTCCCCCTAACTCATTCAAACGCCCGCAATAACCTCGAAAGCCCCAAATTCCCTCTTATAGCTTTACACTACACCTACCTCATCCGGGCTTCAAACAAGGATTAGCAAAGCTTCTATAGCACCTAGGTAGCCTAAGGATACCAAAAGTAGAGCCCGAATCCACCCGGATTCGTCTTAACCCCGAAACCCCTTTATTAAAGTCGACTATTTTACGTTTTATGCGATTTTAGAGCAATTCAAGTGCACGGGGCTATTAGACTACCTTCATTAGCACCTAAGGCATCTATTAGGAGTGTTGAATCAAGCTAATTCAAGCAATTACACAAAACCCTAGAAAAAAACGTCACTATTCACCTCATGAATTAAACTAACGATTCCAACCGTTAAAAAAGCGAAACAATGGTTCAAATATGTTCTCTAGCACTCATATACAAGGTATAATAGCATAGATAGTCAATACAATAGCATTTGAACACATTTTCAACAAATCAAGAAAATAGCAACTATTTTAAAATGCGAAAATAAGCCGTGAAATCTCTCACCAATGCGCGTAGGAGCTCCTAGGAGGCTAGTAGACACCCTAAACCACTTGCACCTAGCTTGGCTTGGCTTGGAATGAGGATTTGTTGAGCAAAAAAACTCTATTTATTCTCCTATGCAATTCTCGGATTTGCTACAGTGTTTTCAGCATGCTCTCTTTTTTTTTTTTTTTTTTGCTAAGTTATGAGCTAATGTGTGTGTTGTGTGAGTTATATATTAAATGGGGCTAAGTTGCTTGCTTAAATGGTTCACTAAATGCGCTTAGTTAGCTTAAAACGAGCCTAGATAGTAAAATGAATGCTAGCTAATTCATTCCCTAAGTTATGTTACGTAACACTATTCATACAACTATAAAAATCATTTTCTAAACGAGCTCTCCTATCGCCTATAGCTCAAATGCACATTTTTTCCACTACTCTAACAATTAATATGATTTAATAAAAATGCTAATTCGCTAATAGCATGAAGTTAAAAACGGAGTGAATAGTAATTTAAGAAGACAGTTAATAATGCACAGAAGGAAATGCGCAAACAAGGGATGCAACAGTAATTGAATGCATGGCTAAAACTCGGGCGTCACATCCTCTCCCCCTTAAACTAATTGCGTCCACGCAATTCTTCTTCACAAGAGAACTCCTCATCAACTGAAAACCAACTCCGATTATTCGTCATCAGTTGCTAAGCAAGAATACCATATACGAATTCTCGTGGGAGCTCATTAAGAAATCCCAGTAGTATTATCTGCGAACCTCACTTAATAAGGCCAAATAAAGGCTCCAATAAAGATGCTACTTCGAAATCCAAATAAGAATCCCGCTGGCATGAATACCATAGAAGAATGGAATCCCAACTAAGAGCGGCGAGAAAATACCAATAAAAGTTCCGAGTAGGAGTATTGTAAATAATACCAGATAATAAGGCTGAAAAGAATCCATATACCAATTTTTTTCCGAGAGATGCCGACAAAAGAATACCAAAAGAATACTTGATAAAAAAAATACCAAGAATATGCTCCAGAGAACTGTCATATAGAAACCCCCAAAAGAAGCTACTCATTTATGACCGCTAAGCACTGAAGAAGGCCTTAGAAGAATCCCAATAACTGAGCTCTGCCTACAACACCAATTCCCAAATAAAAGAGTTGATCAACCGCTTCACGTTCCTACTAATCCACATAACTTGAAAGGCCAGCCACTAATCACCTCTCTTCAGGGGAGGAAGAAGTTTTTCTTACCATTCGACGGACTATGTATGAATGCCAAACTATTGCATATGTATAAACATTCTTTAAACTATTATGCAAGCATGATTATAAAAGAGTATATAAAGCAATGTAAGCAACAAAATCATTCAAGTGCGAATCATAACAAAACCAATTCAATTCACAACAAAACTTAATTCAAAATGCTCAAGTACATACGGTACAATCAATAATTCAAGCAGATAACGATTCACGAGGTCAATTCGATGCAACTTCACTTCACTCAGCACACATTTAAGACATAACACATAACTATATCACATAGGTGCACACAATCAATTCAAGACACACAATCACACATTAAAGCACACACTTTCAAGACACACTTAACAAGCACACACACAAGGATTGTAACGCCCCGATCCCTCACGAGACCGGAGGCTCTAGTGACCATGCTATTCTCAACCCAATACCAAGCCCAGTCACAAAATTTTTCCTAATGGTTAAATCCGGACCCGACACACGGACAGAGTCTCCCCTGTACCGTGGATATTCTGAAAACCTGTAAACACTCAATAAAGCCACAACATAACAAGACATTCATTTATAACTAAAGATCTTAGCTTTAAGGCCATCCGAGCCTTAAGACATACAAACAGTTTAGATACAGACAAGCATGCATTCATAACTTAACTTCTTTACAAAATCGCTTATCATGCCACTCCATGATAGCTTTTAAGTATTCTTAGAAATTGAAAACAACCAGTCATTCACTCCCAAGCATGCGAAGAAGCTAATAGCAGAAATATAAGTTATTACATGCCATAGAATTACTACTGCTACTACATTATCAGACTTCCAGCTTACATATTACTCAAATACATACATGAGCTTTAAGGCCCCAAAATAGATTATACATAGAACAACAAATTCTTCACATAGCAACGAGAAAGTACATCCGCCTCAGACAAATATCACACAGCAGCTAAGGCAACTCCACCAACTGTGCCACCTGAAACATGTTAGCGAGGTATGAGCAACCACTGTTGCCCAGTGAGGGATATAGTCTCGGGGCGTGCAATGCAACAGATAATACAGTTATACAACAATATCACTTAGACAATTTAAGAAGCAATGATAACATAATTAACCACACATTTAAAAGGATACATTTCACTCAATCCCCTATACACCAATCTTCACTGGTCTTCAATCACGATTCACGAACCACGAGCACGATCACGATAAGCCGGCATAATCCCCAAACACTCCAGTGGGTGTACTCCGGATGTACCCCGATAATCCTACGACCCAACATCCCCTGGCAATCTCCGGACTAGGCGAATGAGGGACTAGGGCACGGAGTTTGAATATCCACCGGCAAGCCCTCTGCCGCCCAGCCGATATTCAACACATCCGCCCCTGACACTATGGTTGCGCAACCACTATGCAATGCACTTAACGATGGCAAGTTAATAGCAATAATATAAGCATTAACACATATGAGGATCAACAAAGTAGGTTGACCTCGATGCAATCAGAATAGAACAATTATATAAGCAAATATGCAGTTTTGCAAAGAGACATTACAAAATAACCATAGAATTATACCAAAAGCTCCAAATCAACTTAATATCACATATAAACACTCAAGAAGTCATGCCGTGCGTTTAGAAGTGTGAGACAACCGAAATTGCACTTAAACCCCTTTATTTTACAAACTATTTCTCTTCCAAACCAAAGTTAATGATTTTATTTTCAAAGGAAACTCTCCCAACCTTCTAACTAACCCTCAAAGTACCCTCTCAACCCTCTAACTCATTCAAATGCCCACGTTTACCCTGAAAGCCCCAAATTCCCTCTTATGGCTTTAAACTACACATACAATGTTCGGGCTTCAAACAAGGGATATCAAGGCATCTATAGCACCTAGGTAGCCTAAGGATACTAGAATTGAAGCCCGAATCCACCCGAATTCGCATGAACCCCGAAACCCCTTTGTTAAAGTCGGCTATTTCACGTTTTATGCGATTCTAGAGCAATTCAAGTGCACGGGGCTAGTAGACTACCTTCATTAGCACCTAAGGCATCTATTAGGAGTGTTGAATCAAGCCAATATGTGCAATTAGACAAAACCCTAGAAAAACGTCACTATTCACCTCAAAAATCAAACTAACAAGTCTAACCGTATAAAAAGCGAAACAACGGTTCAAATGTGTTCTCTAGCATTCATATAGATGGTATATTAGCATAGATAACAATTACAATGGCATATAATCATATTTTCAACAAATCAAGAAATGAGCAACTATTTAAAAATGCAAAAACAAGTCGTGAAATCCCTCACCACTACGCGTAGGAGCACATAGGGACCTTGCAAACACCCTACACTAGTTGCTCAAGGCTTGGAGAGGCTTGGATTGGAGGCTTGGTGAGCAAAAATCTCTATTTCTCCTTCTATGGTATTCTCAGATTTGCTACAGTAATTCCTGCATCTTCTCTTTTTTTTTTTGTGTTTTGTTAAGTTATAAGCTAGGTGGTGTTGTATGAGCATATATATAAAATGGGGTCAAGTTAGGTGCTTAGTGGTCCACTAAAATGAGCGTTGATAACCTTAAAACGAGCCTAAGGTGAAGAATATATGCTAGCTAATTAAATTACTAAGTTATGTTACGTAATACTATTCATTAAACCATTAAAATATTTTCTAAACGAGTGCTCCTATCGCTCCTAGCTAAATTGCACATTTTTCCCATTCATTTAACAATTAATATGATTTAATAAAAATGCTAATTCACTAATATAATGCAGTTTAAAAATAAAATGAATAGTGACCAAGAAAGACAACAGGTAAAGCACATAATTTAATGCACAATTAATGGATGCAACATTTAAAAATGTGTACGGTAGAATCTCGGGCGTCACAAGGATTACTACCCGACAGGCCAAGGACCCTATCCCGGCTGAGAGCTAACTAAGCTCTGATACCACCTGTAACGCCCCGATCCCTCACGAGACCGGAGGCTCTAATAACCATGCTATTCTCAACCCAATACCAAACCTGGTCACAAAATTTTAGGGAAAAATGGACAAAGTTTCCTCTGTACCGCGTACATTTTTCAAACCTGGAAATGCTCAAAATAGCCACAATATACTAAAACAAGCTTTTATAATTAAAATTCAAAGGTTCAAGGTCATCCAAGCCAGGAGACAAACAACAGCTCCAAATCACACATGCATGCACCCAACTTAACTTTTCATTAAACCTTTTTAACATGCCATCCTATGATAACATTAGAGCAATTTTAGAAGTTGAAATCAACACCTCTAAACATACACCCCCGAGCATGCAAGAACTAAAAGGAGAATTAAAAGTTATTACAAACCATAATATCTCAAAGCTAACATTACAACCAACAGCTTTCAACTTGCAACTACAAGAATATACATAGCCTTAAGGCCACAAAATAGATCATGCTATAGCAATACAAGTACACCATGTAACAACAAGAAGGCAAATCCACCTTAGACAACAAACACACAACAACTAGGGCAAAGGCTCAGCCTGAACTTCTTCCTCTTCCACTAGCACCTCAACTAGTTGGGGTTCACCCTCAGCACTTCCTGAAACATGTTTAGCGAGGTATGAGCAATCACAATTGCTCAGTGAGGGATAAGGTCTACCGGGGACGTGCAATGCAGCAGTTAGTACAAATAAAGCATTTTACAACCAAAGAACAATTAAAACAACAAGTTACTACACATTAAAAAGGATACGATACACTTTGACTTCTGTAACGTCCCGGCTAAGCGAATACCCCAAAGGGCAGAGGCACACCAGCGACGCCACGAACTGAAATCTCGATGTAATAATGACACTGATATCAATAAGCCGGCATCCCCTTATAACTCCAAAATAGGTGTACTCAGGATGTACCCCGAATTCCTACGACTCAACTTTCCCTGGGCGGTATCCTAAGCTAGAGAGGGACTAGGCAACCATGATAGCTGAGGTGGACCGGCAAGCCCAATGCCGCCCTGTTTTCCCAACACTACCATGCCCGAATGGTTGCACAACCACGATACAATGCACTTAAAATGATAACAATAGTATAAATCAATAAACACATGGTTGAGGGACAACAAAGTAGGTTGCCCTCACACACAATATATTGACAATAAGTGCACAAAATCTAAGTACAAGTAAATAAACAATTATGCACATAAGGATGAAGTCTCCCTCACCTCTACCAAGCTCCAAGATGTAAGTTTGAATCACATTTTTTCCAGTCAGCTTGAACCTATGAGCAAACATTACTTCAATTACTCTTTAACTACAACATTCATTCTAAGTTAGCTAACTTATAACTTCGCTTATTTAGCATATATACAATATCTATTACAATTCTATTTTTAACAAAAAACAACTTTTATATACCTTAACTTAACATATATTCCATATTTTCAATAGTCTACAAGTTAATTAAGAAGATAGCCCAACATTAGCACATAGGGAAAGAAATGCATTTATCAACTAATAGAAAAGTTACTATCAGCCATTTAATAACTAACATACTATTTTAGTAAAATAACTATACTTCAAGATAAGATTCTAACATATCACTAGTAGTATTAACTTAAGTTAATTACATTTAACATATAATAGACAACTATCAACTTACAATTAACCTTACATGTAGTTTCAAAAAGCATTAAACACATTCTTCCACATAGTTTACTTCACCTTTCTAAGTGTTCACTAGTTGCACATTGATAACAACAACTAATTCTAACAGTTGAATTGTTTAGCATATATAGAAACATTACCTATGTCTAAAGGTGGTGACCATCACAACTCTACTAGCATTTCTCATTCACAGTCGAATAGAATAGCTTTCAATTTAAATTAACTTTACTAGCAATTAGATTTCAATTACAATTCATAAAAACAACATAACTATAAGAGCCCCATTACGTTATTAATCATCCAAGGACACTACACAATAAGGTCTTGATCGAATACATCCAATTAGAACTGAATTATATCATTACTATAGCAAAATAACAACAAAATTCAGATTCTCGCGTAACAGGGCATTTCTGACACATCTCACCAAAATGATCATAACTTGCTCTAGACAACTCCGATTAATGCACCGTAAAAAGCTGTAGAAACTAGACTCGTAAGGCTTTCTAATGGTATATAATTCAACCCCTAATCCTTCTCCAATTAATACAGTTTTAAGCTCGAAGTTGCCTCAATGCAGTTAGAATAGAAGCAGTTTATACCAACAAATAAGCAGCATTACAAAAGGGCATATACAAGATATAATTAGAATTACATCAAAAGTTCCACACCAACTTGAAACTACATTTAAACATTCAAGAAGTCATGCCAAGGTCTTAGAAGCGCGAGACAACCGAAATTGCACCTAAACCCCTTTGTTATTCAAGCTATTTCTCCTCCAAACCAAAGTTAATAATTCAAATTTAAAGGGAAACTCTACCAACCTTCTAATTAACCCTCAAGGAACCCTTTCAACCCTCTAACTCTTTCAAACGCCCGCAATAACCTCGAAAGCCCCAACTTTCCTCTTATAGCTTTACACTACACCTACCTCATCCGGACTTCAAACAAGGATTAGCAAAGCTTCTATAGCACCTAGGTAGCCTAAGGATACCAAAAGTAGAGCCCGAATCCACCCGGATTCGTCTTAACCCCGAAACCCCTTTATTAAAGTCGACTATTTTATGTTTTATGCGATTTTAGAGCAATTCAAGTGCACGGGGCTATTAGACTACCTTCATTAGCACCTAAGGCATCTATTAGGAGTGTTGAATCAAGCTAATTCAAGCAATTACACAAAACCCTAGAAAAAAACGTCACTATTCACCTCATGAATTAAACTAACGATTCCAACCGTTTAAAAAGCGAAACAATGGTTCAAATATGTTCTCTAGCACTCATATACAAGGTATAATAGCATAGATAGTCAATACAATAGCATTTGAACACATTTTCAACAAATCAAGAAAATAGCAACTATTTTAAAATGCGAAAATAAGCCGTGAAATCCCTCACCAATGCGCGTAGGTGCTCCTAGGAGGCTAGTAGACACCCTAAATCACTTGCACCTAGCTTGGCTTGGCTTGGAATGAGGATTTGTTGGGCAAAAAAACTTTATTTCTTTTCCTTTGCAATTCTTGGTTTTGCTCTAGTGTTTTCAGCTTGCTGTCTTTTTTTGTTTTTTTTGTTTTGGTAAGTTATGAGCTAATATGTGTGTTGTGTGAGTTATATATTAAATGGGGCTAAGTTGCTTGCTTAAATGGTTCACTAAATGCGCTTAGTTAGCTTAAAACGAGCCTAGATAGTAAAATGAATGCTAGCTAATTCATTCCCTAAGTTATGTTACGTAACACTATTCATACAACTACAAAAATCATTTTCTAAACGAGCTCTCCTATCGCCTATAGCTCAAATGCACATTTTTT
Organism: Ehretia macrophylla; assembly: GCA_037974665.1. Taxonomy (NCBI): domain Eukaryota; kingdom Viridiplantae; phylum Streptophyta; class Magnoliopsida; order Boraginales; family Ehretiaceae; genus Ehretia; species Ehretia macrophylla. The sequence goes on from CM075782.1 coordinate 52,591,286, forward strand.
CCACTACTCTAACAATTAATATGATTTAATAAAAATGCTAATTCGCTAATAGCATGAAGTTAAAAACGGAGTGAATAGTAATTTAAGAAGACAGTTAATAATGCACAGAAGGAAATGCGCAAACAAGGGATGCAACAGTAATTGAATGCATGGCTAAAACTCGGGCGTCACATCCTCTCCCCCTTAAACTAATTGCGTCCACGCAATTCTTCTTCACAAGAGAACTCCTCATCAACTGAAAACCTACTCCGATTATTCGTCATCAGTTGCTAAGCAAGAATACCATATACGAATTCTCGTGGGAGCTCATTAAGAAATCCCAGTAGTATTATCTGCGAACCTCACGTAATAAGGCCAAATAAAGGCTCTAATAGATATGCTACTTCGAAATCCAAATAAGAATCCCGCTGGCATGAATACCATAGAAGAATGGAATCCCAACTAATAAGCAGTTTTACAAAAGGGCATATACAAGATATAATTAGAATTACATCAAAAGTTCCACACCAACTTGAAACTACATCTAAACATTCAAGAAGTCATGCCAAGGTCTTAGAAGCGCGAGACAACCGAAATTGCACCTAAACCCCTTTGTTATTCAAGCTATTTCTCCTCCAAACCAAAGTTAATGATTCAAATTTAAAGGGAAACTCTACCAACCTTCTAACTAACCCTCAAGGAACCCTTTCAACCCTCTAACTCATTCAAACGCCCGCAATAACCTCGAAAGCCCCAAATTCCCTCTTATAGCTTTACACTACACCTACCTCATCCGGGCTTCAAACAAGGATTAGCAAAGCTTCTATAGCACCTAGGTAGCCTAAGGATACCAAAAGTAGAGCCCGAATCCACCCGGATTCGTCTTAACCCCGAAACCCCTTTATTAAAGTCGACTATTTTACGTTTTATGCGATTTTAGAGCAATTCAAGTGCACGGGGCTATTAGACTACCTTCATTAGCACCTAAGGCATCTATTAGGAGTGTTGAATCAAGCTAATTCGAGCAATTACACAAAACCCTAGAAAAAAACGTCACTATTCACCTCATGAATTAAACTAACGATTCCAACCGTTTAAAAAGCGAAACAATGGTTCAAATATGTTCTCTAGCACTCATATACAAGGTATAATAGCATAGATAATCAATACAATAGCATTTGAACACATTTTCAACAAATCAAGAAAATAGCAACTATTTTAAAATGCGAAAATAAGCCGTGAAATCTCTCACCAATGCGCGTAGGAGCTCCTAGGAGGCTAGTAGACACCCTAAACCACTTGCACCTAGCTTGGCTTGGCTTGGAATGAGGATTTGTTGAGCAAAAAAACTCTATTTCTTCTCCTATGCAATTCTCGGATTTGCTACAGTGTTTTCAGCATGCTCTCTTTTTTTTTTTTTTTTTGCTAAGTTATGAGCTAATGTGTATGTTGTGTGAGTTATATATTAAATGGGGCTAAGTTGCTTGCTTAAATGGTTCACTAAATGCGCTTAGTTAGCTTAAAACGAGCCTAGATAGTAAAATGAATGCTAGCTAATTCATTCCCTAAGTTATGTTACGTAACACTATTCATACAACTACAAAAATCATTTTCTAAACGAGCTCTCCTATCGCCTATAGCTCAAATGCACATTTTTCCCACTACTCTAACAATTAATATGATTTAATAAAAATGCTAATTTGCTAATAGCATGAAGTTAAAAACGGAGTGAATAGTAATTTAAGAAGACAGTTAATAATGCACAGAAGGAAATGCGAAAACAAGGGATGCAACAGTAATTGAATGCATGGCTAAAACTCGGACGTCACATTGGTTCTCTATGATAATCCAAGCTGCAGCACCACGAGTTTGCTCGGAACCAGTCGATTCCTAAGCCATTCGTTCTCCCCTCTCGGTTGGCCTTTGCCATAAGGTTTTATGGGCCTACGACATCTTGATCTGATCCCACTCTTGACTCGCAAGACACGCTTTACTCACCATAGAATAGATCGAGGAAATCAAAACCATTGCCTGGGCCCGGCCGGGCATACTTAAAAAATGCTAAGACTCATTCAGTCCTTTACCTTCTTCTTTACTTTCATGACCGATTTTCCTAAGATAGAGATCCAAACAAAAGCTGAATGCCCGAAAAAGCAAAGACAGATTCAAAAGTCAAACGCACCAGAAAGAGATGCGCTTTCTGGACACAGGATCCCGAGTTTGTTCTAGAAAGGGTCCCTTCCCTCAATATCATGATCGGGTCAACCAGGCCAGATCATGAGTGAATAGAAAATCAAAAATGTAATTCAAATACTTATTTTGTTTAGTAATTTGTAATTTAATCTCTTCTATCGGCCATGGCCAATAGTCATGACACTAAACAAAAGAGAATCTTTTTAGGTCTGAAGGGTAAGCAAAAGCAAACGGGATATTTTCCTGAAAGTTAAGGAGCAAACTTTCGAAGGTTTAGACCAATCGCAATTCATCACCATCTTGCTCCCACATCCATATCATGAGTAGTTAAAGCAAGTGAATGATTTGAAATTCGAGTTATTTCACGGAATAACAATCGTATATATTGAGCTCGTAATGGTACCTCTTCACCGACTACATTGATTGGATATCACTGGGCCTACCTACGAAGAAAGTATACCGATTATCTTATAAAGCCATTGAATTCACCTTGGTTGTCCTACCTATTTATTATATCTTATTCCCACCTTGTTCTATTGCTCTTTCTCGATGGTATTCCGGGGCCTCCGGAGTTTTCACTCACCGGAGGGCTACTTATACCTGGGCCGGGGAACTACCCAACCAATAAAAACAAAACTACTTTGTAAAATACCCATGTAAGGATTTCTTAGCCTACTGATAGCAAAATTCTTTACCTAGCTCTCACCTGCCGATACCGCTCGCAACGAGAAGAGCTCGATTACTACGCTTGCTGCTGACCAAAATCTTGTTCTTTCTTCATCATGAGCAAAGTCATAAGTAGGTGGGGCCCTCTTTTAGTCGCGAAGTCAAGCTTACTCCCTAACCTTTCTTCAGAAATAGCATAGCGTGGCCTGAGATTACTCTGTCCCTGGCTTCATTTTCTACCTTTCTACCTTCGGGGAAGCGGGTGAACCCATGGCCTATTCCCTATTTGATTCTCTAGGCTAGTGGTCCCTTTTTGTCTTGCCATAAATAGTGATTACGACCTGATGTTCGTCGGGTAGCTCATTTCCCGAGGAGAGCCAAAAAGACATGCCTTGCTTAACCCATTCCACTCTATGCTGATGCCATTCAATAAGAATCAGTCCTGTAGTGCATTCCTCGGCCTCGGACATTCACCCTTACTTTTAGCTATCCGACCCCTCTTTTTTTTCATTTGTTTTGTCGGAGATGACTTCTTGGATTGATCATTCCATTTCAGAAGAAAATCCCCCCTAAATAAGTAAAGGAAGGCCCCGTGATTCCACAAACGAGCTCCTGGCCTTACCCGACGAAACCGGCCGGGGGTATTCGGCATGGGCGGCGAGAACATATGAAGTGTTGCTTTACCTTTAGTGATTGAATTGTGAGACTGGCCCAACCTAGTAAAGGGGCTTGAATCGATATTTTGTTTAGGGATAACCCCTACTAAGGAAATGATGAGATATAGCGTTAACTCCACTTGTTGGTATTCGTTGGTATGCATGCTTGTATCAGAGTTCTAACTTCTCTAGTTGAGACTGGTGCTAGCTTTCCATCTACTGGATCACTAAAAGCTAATAATAGGGATCAAAACCGAAGGTTCAAAGATGGCCTAGAGTTAACAAAAGGCCGAAAGGCCGATAAAGATTAACCTTTTTCTTTGAGCCTAACTATATAATATATAAGGGGGAGCAGAGATAGATTTAGGAAATGTTTAACATAATATGGTCATAGATCTTAGGTTGTAACTTGATCATGAGCGAATTTGTTGATGTTGCACCCATGAAGTATATAATGTGCCAAAGATTGAGAACTACATGGGGAGGAGTTAGGAACATGAACAAGGAGAAGCGAGAACCACTTAAATAGAGGAATCGATTGTATTTCGTCCTTCGTTCCGCATAGCAACTGGGGATCAAAAAGCACCAAATTTGATGACTTATTAAGGGAAAGACGAAGTAAGAACATGCTATTGAAGACGCTGCAACATATGTCGAGAAGGCCTCCGTTGATTGTGTACGAACAAAATACGAGTCCAAAGGCAGGGTAAGAAAGGGTTTAGCTAATGGAGATATTAACTCTTCCGGGAACCAGTAAGGCGTAAACCATGTCAAACCAAGACCAATCAATATCCGAACCGAATGGATTCGAACTTCTCATAGAATAGTTTCTGGTGTGAAATGAAATTCATAGGATATATAAGAGTAATTCAAAAGATAAATATAAATATTTGATAGGATTCAATTCATTTTAGTAATGAAAAAAACAAATAGGATTGATTATGTATCACAATTTTATCACTACATCGAAGGCTTTTTGTAAATATATTGATAAGATAGCTTGGTATCCAAACTAAACTGTATCAATAATTATGATCCTTATTGTGTACATAATTCGTGTTAGGATCTACCAAAGAAATTAGGTGGGTATAGGGCATATAACAAAAAAAGTGTCCTTTTATATCGGCCATAAAATCAAAAAAGAAAAAGCAGACAAGAACAGTTTTATTCTCTAAACAAGCAGGTTTTGGGTTATTGTTTTAGCACCCAAATTCTATTGTTGGCTTTGATATCATGAAAAAAAGGTAGAAAAAGACCTTCAAGAAAATAAATAAAACCATTTTCAAGAGAGAAACTCTAGTGAACCACTTTCCCCCCATTCATTCCCCTTTGAATGAAGTCAAAAAAAAAAAAGAATCTAAGGCTCTAGTCTAATTGAAGACTTTCAACGCTCGTGCTATTTGAAAGAGCTTTCAACATGGAGTAGAGACTCCATAAAGTACACAAAGAGTAAGCGATCTATGAATATCATCCTAATTCAGGTCTTGTTCCGTACTTAAATAGATAATTAAAACCCTTACCTTGACCAATTTGTAGTGGAAAACCTCACTGACATAATCGTTAATAGTCACTCACTAGGGCTTTGGAACTTTGAGTACAGTCTTCCAGATGTAGCAGGAAAAGAGGCTATACGTGAAAGAGTACTCAGACAAAAGTGCTATTTCTTGGCCATTGGATTAGCAAGGGTGTGATTCAGATGGATCAAGAGAAGATCAGGTCCGTTGTGGACTGGGAAGTGCCGAAGAATGAGAGAGCAAGCAGCAGTGGTGTAGCCGGATACTCGAATCCATTTTAGATACGGCAAGACAGCTCAGGAGGAGTAGAAAGTTGCCACAACCTATGAGCGGTTTATAGGAAGCCAAAAGACGTGAGCCTTTTTACAAACTTTTTAAAGTGGGAGAGCGCCAGGACAGTTTCAACGAGAACGTCCAGACGCCATCAGTTAGGAGCGCGAGGCCAGCAGAGCTTTCTGCAGAGGAGATCCAGTAACTGTTATTAATGTAGAGGAGTGGGGTATTTTGCACGTTACTGTTCTAATGTTCAGACAGACGAATACTGCTGGGGGAGTGCATAATAGACCAGCTGAAGATGGTAGAGTGAACGTTGTGGAGCCTAGAGCTCGGAAGCTCTAAAGGTAAGTTCAAGTCGGAAACATAGCGGGGGTTCTGAAGCTTAGGAGAGGAGACAGTTTCGTGTCGTTAGATTGTGTGGAAACATGAGCCAACGTTAGCAGTAAAGAGGAGGAGACGGAAGGCTATATTCTAAATCTATGTCGGAATTAGCCAATGAAAAGATAATCATTAATGCTAGGAGTTTGGATAACATAGCGCCCACGGAGATGGCAGGCTTGATACAAATACAACTGCTTATCACCCACCTTAGTATCAACCAGTTCAGTTCGACTATACCCGCCTTAATTCCCTTATTTAGGACAGATGGAAGCAGGTTATAGATCTGTTCAAGTTGGTCGATCAATCCCTCCTTTCTTTCCCCTGCCTCCGGATACCTTAGAATAGATTTGATTGGAAGGAGGGTGAGGTTGGAAGATGCTCGACCATTCTCTGCAGAAAAAGAGAGCTCTGAAGACCTCATTACCTAGAAACATGACCATTAAAGCAAAGGGTCGATCGGAGGATCCTCCATACGCCTCTCGTCGGCTTTTGCGATAGTAGGGACAAAGCCTTTTGTTTGGTTCGGAGAGTAGATTAAGTTAGTTTTAGCCCCTCCCCTCACTCACGGGCTACCAAGTTGAGTTTATTCAAGATCACTGATCCTTGGTGCGAAGGCCATAAATTAAGAAGGTCAAGAAAACAACCAACGCTCCGAGCTACCGCACCCTTACGCATCAACCGAGACTAAAAAAACTGACATTATATTCTTTCGAATGAAAAAGAAAAAGTGATAGTGTCAAGTTCTCTTGATTTTGTAATAGGAAGAAGAAGAGGGGGAATATTACAGTTTGGGCAGACAAGCACGAACGTAGTTAGCTAGCTTCTCCTAATTCCCTGATACACCATATTATGAGGATGATGCAGGTAGAGATGTGGAACTAGATGGTACTTACCCAGGAACAGCGGCTTTGCCCCTCCTACGCTTTAGTGAACCGGATCAACCACTTAGGCAGGGTCTACTTCTACTAGTATTGGATTCTCCCTGCATACATCACCATCAATGATTAAAAACTAGGCTTAGTAGAGTTTTTTTTATTAACCAACCGAACGAGTGTACGATCGAATACAGCACCAGCTGTTGTAGTCGCAGGTTCAGTAGCAATTCCTACCTAGTGCAGGAACATTAGTAGGTCCATTTTCAGGAGTACACGTAGGGGCTGGTGTAGAAATCGCAGGAATATCGATTGGGAAAACAAAATGCATTAGACCCAAAAGGAATGTCAATGAGTATACAAATCTCATGAAGTCGGCGAGCGAATGGCATACACTCTTGATAAGCCTTTTGTCCTTTTTTTTTGCTTGACCAGGGATAGAAAGCCTTTGTAAAAGGATAAATAGGATTCTATTATGTACTTTAACTTTTTCCACAAATATTAGTAAAGATAAAAGCACTTTCTCTCCTATTCACCCTTTACCAATCGAGAAGTATTGGGAATCTCTCTTTTAACTAGTTACTCTGGTTATTTCTGTAATACCCGAGCCCGGAATGTGAATTTTTTTTATTTATTATTTTGAAAATTATATTCCTTAAATTATTTGTGAATTAATTGTTACTTTCTCGCCGTCGCAACATGCATTGCATTTCAGGAGCGATAGCTAGAGAACGATTTCCAGTCCTCAGCATATAGTGAAACTAGTATTTAGATGACTTAAATTTTATATTTTAATTGTTGCTAGCTTTAATTGATCTTACCTTAGCTAAAATGGCTTTAAAATGCCCAAAATTAGGCTCTTTGACCAAGTTTTAAGTAGTTTGACCTTGGACCTTTGACTTGTTGACCAACTTAACACCTTATAAGCTAAACTAAACAAAATTAAAAAAAAAATTGCAGCTGAAAAACAGAGGAGCAGGCCGTGGCTTTGAAGAGAGAAAAAAAAAACCTTTGAACTTCCAATCGATCAATCTTCGCGTGAGCTCGTGTGGGGTGATTTCCGAGGCAACTAGCGTTGTTTTTCCTAGCGACTAGGAGTACCTGAGGTGAGGGAAGCATGTTATTTGCGCATTTATACGTTGTGTATGTTAACTTTGTCAATTTTGAGATTTATCCGTAGATCGTTATTTAAAGCGATTTGATGCTTCTAGAATGTTCCTGGGCATTTTTAGAACATGTATTTATAGCTTTGTAACATTTTCTGCGGTTAAATATTGTGATTGCAAATTAAATTGTCAATTGAATAGTGTTTTGTGAATAGTAAAACCTTGAAATGTTGAAGTTGCGCTGTTATGCTTTCTGTTGATGTAGAAATGTGCTAGGTATGCTAGAATGCTAAAATGTGTGGTTTGTTTGAGTTGCGTAGTGGAAAAAATGAGAATTATTCCTTTGCGAAAGTCGGGGTCGTTTAGGTCGACTTTAGCGTTTTCTCGTTTTGCGTGTTGGCATTGCTTCGGGAAGCCATGGAAGCACTTTTGGTGCGATTATGGCATTGGTTGGGTGTTTGGTTGTTATAGTTGTAGTTCAAACGAGAAAGGGGGAAATCGGGGCTTTGCGCGAGTTCTAGGGTAAAGTAAGGTTTCGGGGTCTTTAGACGTGCCTTATGGTGACCTAGGAGGGTTGGCGAAGTCGGTTTCCAGAACTCGTGGCTCGTTTGGAAATGGTAGCGTTTTGATAGTTGGGGTCGATTTGTGTTTTTGTGTGTTTTCTTGTCTTTATGCCTATAGAATGCTTAGAATTACTTGAAATACTTGTTTGAGTTGTTTTGGATTGAATTGCTTATCAATTGCTGCTATTGCGTGCGAGAGTAACCTACTTTGTTATTCTCCCACGTGTGGCTTCATCGCTTGTTTATCGCCTTGTATCGAGTATTGCATTGCATAGTGTCTCGCGCGTGAGTGATGGGCCTCTCTGGGTAGCCTTGGGTTGCCAGTGTTGGTTTCTCTAGCTCTGCTGCTATTCCCTTTCTCGCTTGGGTTGCCTCCCAGGGAGATTTGGGTCGTAGGTTGATGGATACTTCCGGGGTATTCAAAACTGGTGTTATAAGGTGGTTTGGGCCGACGCGTCGTCATCGAATTCTTGAATGAAAGTTGCTCGTGAAAAGAGTATCGTATCCTTTGAGTGAATGTTTATATTCTTTAATGCTTGCCTTGTTATGATATTGACTTGTTTTTATCTTAAAATGTTAATTGTATGCATTGCTTGGCTAAATGCATTGCATACTCCTCTCATCTCCGTCCTTGAGACCAATTGCCCTCGCTGAGCAATAGTTTTGCTCATTCCTTTCTATACAATATTTTTTACAGGAGTAGTTGAAGCAGACCCTCTCGAGGTAATTGAGGAGGAACAGGTGGAGGTGTTCCCGTGATTGCTCTTTTCTGCTTTGCCGGTGGTTTGTTACCAGATTTTGTGCGAGCCTTGCATGATATGTATATTGCTTGGATGTTGTTTAATTTTGAGGCTTGTAGCCTTGTATGTATTATCTAGTTAAGGCCTGTACGGTCTTATGTTGTATAAGTTGGAATAATGTAAAGCTATAAAAGTTTACTCTTGTGACTAGTAAAGAAATGCATGCTAATAGCTAACTGTTTAGTGGCATAAATACTTGTGTAGTATGCATGGCATTTTTGGTTTGGAAAGTTTGTTAATAAGAAATGTATGTTATTAAAGCAAGTTGGTTTGTTTAGATTATTTTATGGCTTTCGCAAGTATTATATTGATTTTAGGGTTTTCAGATCGTCCGCGGTACAGAGGAGGCTCCGTCCGTGTGTCGGGTCCAGGCTTGGCCTTTTGCGAGGTTGGGTCGGGGCGTGACATCTTTAGGTGGTATCAGAGCTTGATAGTCTTGCATGAGCCGGGATATGATTCTCGGTCTGTGGGGTAAAGGTCTAAAATGCTAAAGTGTTTATGTATGATTGCTAAGTGAAAAGAAAATGTTCTAGCATGACTTTGTGAACTTGGAATGTTTATGTGTTTAAGTGAAATAGTTTGGCAAGTTGAACTTGTCTTATGTGAATTGTGTGATAGAATATTGGATTGTTATTGACTTGAGTGTTATCTAATCTTATGTGCTATATTTCTGTCTATAAACTGCTTTTAAATGTTGCCAGCTATTGTGAGTTGCTACTATGCCGCCACGTCGTGGTACTCAAGGTATAGGATCAGATGAAGAGGCAGCAGAACAGGGTCAACAGCCGTTGCCTGAGCAGTTTATGGCTACTATGACTACTATAGTAGACCAGATTACACAAGTGCTGCTTGAGCAGAGGCAGGACCGGAATAATCCCTAGGGAAATCAAGCTAATCCTGGTGGACAGGGGTAAAGAGTTGAGAACAATCAGTTAGAGAAATTTCTGAGGCACGAGCCGGGAAAGTTCTTCGGAGAGCCGGATGATGAGGCGGCCGAGAGATGGATTAATCGAGTTGAGAAAATTTTCACTGCGTTGAGGTATACTGATGAGGCAAGAATAGACTATGCGTCATTTTTATTTGATGGTGATGCAGAGCAGTGGTGGAATACTGTCAGATTGAGGTGGGATTGTGAGGATGTTCCACACTTATGGGATGATTTTGTAAGTGAGTTCCGGGACAAATATATTCCCGAGATGGCTATGGAGAGGAGGGAAGATGAGTTTGTGGCCCTGAAGCAGGGAAATATGACTGTTGCACAGTACGAGGCTAGGTTTGTTAGCCTGTCGAGGTATATGCCCGAGTTGGTACGGCCAGCTAGGAGGATGATTCATAGGTTTGTCCGTGGGCTGAGAATGGACATACAGTTGCATTTGACTGGGCAGACCTACACTACTTTTCCCGAGGCATTTCAGGCAGCCTCGAAGTTTGAGAAACGGAAGGCTGAAATGATAGCTGAGAGCAGTCAGCCGAGTAAGAAGCAGTATTTGGGCCAGAGCAGCCAGAGTCAGCCGAGGCAGTATCAGGCTTCTGCACAGGGTCCTCAGCAGCGTCCGTATCAGCCACAGCAGCAGATTCAGGCTAGGCCAGCTGTGACTAGACCTCAGCAGGGAGGTACAGTTCCTACCCCTGCCAGAGCCCCAGCACCTACGGGAAACACTGCAGTTAGGCAAAATCAACAGTGTAATTATCGTAATCAGCCAGGGCATATTGAGGCTAACTGCTAGAGGAAGAATGGTAAATGTACGGGTTGTGGCAGTGATGATCACAGGGTGAGAGATTGCCCTAAATATAACAATGTTCAGGGCCGTGGTGGAGGCCAAGGTGTGCAGAATAGGGCTGCAGGTGCACATCCAGCACAGAGAGTTCAGGCTAGAGTCTTTGCACTAGATGCAGAGGAGCTGCCCGATACTACAGCTATTGTGGAAGGTACTTTTCTTCTCAATACTCAGCCAGTTAAAGTTTTGATTGATCCCGGAGCTACACATTCGTTTATAACTCCTGCATGTGCACGATCTGTGAATGTTTGCATTGATAAATTGCCTCATGAAGTTGAAGTTAGTACTCCTTTGGGTGCGAAATTTGTTACTGAGTCTATTTGCAAATCTTGTGATATATGTATTGAGAACCGTAAATTTCCTGCTGATTTAATTATATTACCATTTCGTGACTTTGAAATCATTTTGGGAATGGACTGGTTGGGAAAGTATTATGCTAAGTTGGATTGTAGAACAAAGGTCGTTTATCTTAAGGTTCCTGACCTACCGGTACTAGAGATTGTTGGGAACTGCAGGGCTGCCCGCATTCCACTTTTATCAGCAATCAAGAAATCTAAGTTGTTGAATAGGGGTTGTGAAGCTTACTTAGCCTATTTGATCAATCAGCCTGCTGATAAGTTGAGTTTGAATGAGGTTCCGATTGTTAGAGACTTCCCTGGTGTATTTCCCGAGGAATTACCGAGTTTACCACCAGATAGGGAGATTGAGTTCGTGATTGATCTTGTGCCAGGCATTGCGCCAATTTCTAGGAGTCCTTATAGAATGGCATCTTCTGAACTTCAAGAGTTAAAAATTCAGCTTCAGAACTTGCTTGAGAAAGGGTTTATACAACCTAGTTCTTTGCCGTGGGGTGCGCCTGTGTTGTTTGTGAGAAAGAAAGACGGCACGCTACGGTTATGTATTGATTACAGGGGACTTAATCAAGTCACGATTAAGAACAAATACCCCTTGCCGTTGATTGAAGAATTGTTTGACCAGCTGCAGGGTGCGAGTGTTTACTCCAAATTTGACTTGAGGCAGGGTTACTATCAACTTAGGATTCGGAGTGACGATATACCAAAGACGGCATTCAGGACTAGATATGACCACTATGAATTTGTTGTTTTGCCGTTTGGTTTGACGAATGCACCAGCCGCATTCATGGACTTGATGCAGAGGGTTTTCCGACCTTACCTTGATCAGTTTGTCGTGATCTTTATTGACGACATTTTAGTGTATTCGAGGAACGAGGCTGAACATGAGCAACACTTGAGGATTGTGCTTCAGACTTTGCAGGAAAACAAGCTTTTTGCTAAATTCAGCAAGTGTGAGTTCTGGTTGAACCAGATATCTTTTCTAGGCCATATCATTTCAGATCGAGGAATTTCAGTGGACCCAGCTAAGATTGAAGATGTTTCATCTTGGAAGAGACCTGAGACGGTGTTTGAGATTCGGAGTTTTCTTGGATTGGCAGGTTACTACCGGAGATTTGTTAAAGACTTTTCCAAAATTTCTGGGCCTTTAAGCCAGTTGACTCGGAAGAAAGTTGCTTACAACTGGGATGCTAAATGTGAATCCAGTTTCCAAGAATTGAAGAAGAGAATAACTACAGCTCCTATACTAGCTTTACCTGAGGGAACAAAGAACTTTGTTGTCTACAGTGATGCATCTAAGGAAGGTTTGGGCTATGTTTTAATGTAGAATGGTAAGGTGATTGCCTATTCTTCTAGGAAATTGAAACCTTATGAAGTCAATTACCCTACACATGATCTTGAGTTAGCTGCAGTTGTGTTTGCATTGAAGAAGTGGCGTCATTACTTGTGGGGTTGCAGATTTGAAATTTTTACTGACCACAAGAGTCTCAAGTATTTGTTTTCACAAAAGGATCTAAATATGAGGCAGCGGAGATGGCTAGTGCTATTGGGTGGTTATAACTGTTCTATTAACTATGTGCCAGGTAAGGCAAATGTTGTTGCTGATGCTTTGAGCCGAAAGGCTACTGTTGCAAGCTTGATTATCAAGGATTGGGAGTCTTTGGAAGAAATTTGTTCATGGAAACCAGAAGCTACTGAGGTAGGGATTCGATTTGCTAGTTTGCAGATTCAGTTAGGATTGCTAGCACAGATCAGAGAGGCTCAGAAGACTGATCCTCACATCTTGAAGATCCAAGAAAAGTCAAAAGGGGGAGAGTCGGAGTTTAAATTACATGCAGATGGCATTTTCAGATTCAGGGATAAAGTATATGTTCCTGATGATCCGACTTTGAAGAATGAGATCCTGTCCGAGGCACATAATTCGAGGTATATGATTCATCCGGGCAGTACAAAAATGTATAGAGATTTGAAACAACACTTCTGGTGGAACAATATGAAGAGAGAGATTGCTGGGTTTGTATCCAGATGTTTGACTTGTCAAAGGGTTAAAGTTGAGCATCAGAGGCCAACCGAACTTCTACAGCCGTTGTCGATTCCGCAATGGAAGTGGGTACATATAACAATGGACCTTGTGACCGATCTTCCTAGATCTCCGAGAGGATGTGATTCTGTTTGGGTTGTTGTGGACCGCTTGACTAAAGTTACGCATTTTATTTCCGTGAACAAACAGGATAGCCTTGATAAGTTAGCTGAACTTTATGTTGCTAATATTGTGAGATTGCATGGAGTACCACAGAGTATAGTGTCAGATAGGGATCCCAGATTCAGATCTCGTTTTTGGCAGAAGTTGTAAGAGGCCATGGGAACTAAGTTGAGCTTCAGTACTACTTATCATCCGCAAACTGATGGCCAGTCTGAGAGAACCATCAGGATCTTGGAAGACATGCTTCGAGCATGTATGCTTGACTTTGGGAAGAATTGGGAGAAGTTTTTGCCTTTAGCGGAGTTCTCCTACAACAATAGTTATCAATCTACTATAGGTATGGCTCCCTACGAGGCGTTGTATGGTCGGAAATGCAGATCCCCGTTATATTGGGAAGAGGTTGGAGAGATGAGAACAGTTGATCCGACTGTGTTACCTGAGATGATTAAGATGGTAGATAATGTTCACCTTATTCGCCAGCGTATGCTTACAGCTCAGAGTCGTCAGAAGAGTTATGCAGATAAGCACCATCGGGATCTTAAGTTTGATTTGGGAGATTGGGTGTTTCTTAAGATTTCTCCACGGAAGGGATTGATTCGGCACGGTAAGAGAGGGAAGCTTAGTCCCAGGTATGTGGGTCCGTATGAGATCACCGAAAAGGTAGGTCCTTTGGCTTATCGATTAGCTTTGCCTCCGAGCTTGTCGAGACTGCACGATGTGTTCCACATGTCTATGTTGAAGAAGAACCATCCAGACCCTTCACATGTACTTGAACCAGAGCCTTTGTAGATTGAAGAAAAGTTGTCTTATGAAGAGAAACCGATTAGAATTGTGGATCGGAAGATTCAGGAGCTTCGCAGAAAGAGTATTCCGTTAGTCAAGGTTCTGTGGAATCATCATGGGTTTGAGGAAGCGACTTGGGAAAGAGAGGACCAAGTTCGGGATCAGTATCCGGAGTTGTTTGTAGACCAGTAAGAATTGCGTGGGCGCAATGTTTTAAGGGGGAAAGGGTGTAATACCCGAGCCCGGAATGTGAAAATTCTTTGTTTATTATTTTAAAAATTTTATTTCCTTAAATTCTTAGTGAATTAATTGTTACTTTCTCGCCGACGCAATGTGCATTGCATTTCAGGAGCGATAGCTAGAGAACGATTTCCAGCCCTCAACAACTAGTGAAACTAGTATTTAGATGACTTAAATTTTATATTTTAAATGTTGCTAGCTTTAATTGATCTTACCTTAGCTAAAACGGCTTTAAAATGCACAAAATTAGGCTCTTTGACCAAGTTTAAAGTAGTTTGACCTTGCACCTTTGACTTGTTGACCAACTTAACACCTTATAAGCTAAACTAAACAAAAAAAAAAACATTGCAGCTGAAAAACAGAGGAGCAGGCCGTGGCTTTGAAGAGAGAAAAAAAAAAACCTTTCAACTTCCAATCATTCAATCTTCGCGTGAGCTCGTGCGGGGTGATTTCCGAGGCAACTAGCGTTGTTTTCCTAGCGACTAGGAGTACCTGAGGTGAGGGAAGCATGTTATTTGCGCATTTAAACGTTCTGTATGTTAACTTTGTCAATTTTGAGATTTGTCCATAGATCGTTATTTAATGCGATTTGATGCTTCTAGAATGTTCCTTGGCATTTGTAGAACATGTATTTATAGCTTTGTAACATTTTCTGCAGTTAAATGTTGTGATTGCAAATTAAATTGTCAATTGAATAGTGTTTTGTGAATAGTAAAACCTTCAAACGTTGAAGTTGCGCTGTTATGCTTTCTGTTGATGTACAAATGTGCTAGGTACGCTAGAATGCTCAAATGTGTGGTTTGTTTGGGTTGCGTAGTGGAAAAAACGAGAATTATGCCTTTGGGAAAGTCGGGGTAGTTTAGGTTGGCTTTAGCGTTTTCTCATTTTGCATGTTGGCATTGCTTCGGGGAGCCATGGAAGCACTTTTGGTGCGAATATGGCGTTGGTTGGGTGTTTGGTTGTTATAGTTGTAATTCAAACGAGAAAGGGGAAAATCAGGGCTTTGCGCGAGTTCTAGGGTAAAGTAAGGTTTCGGGGTCTTTAGATGTGCCTTATGGTGACCTAGGAGGGTTGGCGAAGTCGGTTTCCAGAACTCGTGGCTCGTTTGGAAATGGTAGCGTTTTGATAGTTGGGGCCGATTTGTGTTTTTGTGTGTTTTCTTGTCTTTATGCCTATAGAATGCTTAGAATTACTTGAAATTCTTGTTTGAGTTGTTTTGGGTTGAAATGCTTATTAATTGCTACTATTGCGTGCGAGAGTAACCTACTTTGTTATTCTCCCACGTATGGCTTTATCGCTTGTTTATCGCCTTGTATCGAGTCTTGCATTGCATAGAGTCTCGCGCGTGAGTGATGGGCCTCTCTGGGTAGCCTTGGGTTGCCAATGTTGGTTGCTCTAGCTCCGCTGCTATTCCCTTTCTCGCTTGGGTTGCCTCCCAGGGAGATTTGGGTCGTAGGTTGATGGATACTTCTGGGGTATTCCAAACTGGTGTTATAAGGTGGTTTGGGCCGGCGCGTCGTCATCGAATTCTTGAATGAAAGTTGCTCGTGAAAAGTGTGAAACCCCACTTTCTTGCTTATCTCGTTTTACGTGCTTTACCTCGTTTTGCGTGCATATGATCCGTTTATGTGCTATAGGACTTGGAAAGTTATAATTTTGATGTCAATACTTCTAATACGTGCTAAATGTGCATTCATGAAATTTTCATCAAAAACGGAGTCAGAAATTTTATCGTCGATTTTCAGTGAATAGTGTTTTCGAAACACGTCCGCTATAATTTTGAAACTGGTCTTTTTAACCCTTCTAGACCTAGTCCACGGACTTTAATAGACCTGTGTTTGATGAAAACGACTTTAAAATCGGCTTAAGAATTTATTAGGGTTTTTACACCGACTTTTGCGAAAATCGAGTTTTAAGCCAACTCGGGTGGAATTCCTTGAATGTAAAACTTCTTGTCACCTAAAAATAACTCACTTGAGATATCTTGGGGGTTGCATAATTAATTTTAACTTGGTGATCACTAAAATGCAATTAAAGACATTAAAAACACAAAAATACCTATTAAAATAACTTTGACTTTAATTAAAAAAATTGACCTTATAAGCTATTGTCACCTACACACACTCACACAACACAAAAACACCACCACACACACACACATTGCCGAGGGGTTGAGGAGAGAAAAGAGAAGAGAAAAACTTAAGCTTTCAATCCAATTTTTCAAAGAAAAACCTAGTTTTTGTCCGTGAAACTTCGCACCGACTTGGATTCTGCTTGTTGGGCACGCATTGCACGCATTCCTAGGCTTATATCGCATCTAAGGTGAGAGAAAAATTCTAGATCTCAAAATGTCATTTTTGTGTTTTTGCGTATAAATGAAGATTGAACCGTTAGAATTGAAATCTGATGTTAGATTATTGCTCCTTGCATGCTAGGGATCATTATATACTAATACTACGAGTTTCTGTCGGATATAGCATAATTTTTATTTTCCGGGTATTTAATTTTGATTAAAATGTTCAAAGTTGATTTAATTGAGTTGCGTTGCTCGAAATCGATTGCCGTCGATTTCTAAATACTTGATAATTACGTGTTAGCGCTGTTGTAATGCCGAATTTTCGATTACATTGTTTGTGTGGAAATCCGGAAAATCCAGCCATGACGTCATAGGGTTTTAGGGTTATCGGGCATGTTTTGGAGGTGTTATGGTGGATTTCCGAGAGGGCTAATGTAGTAGGTTGAATGGGTGAGTGATAGGAACTGATTTGGCAATGTTTGGATTAGTAGATTGTAAGTTATGAATTTTAGAAGTTAGGTTGTCATTCTTTAATTTCTTGAACGATGCCTTAGATGGTTGGGTAGTGTTCGAGTGATGAATGGTGAGTTGTTGTTGAGTAATTTAGAGTTTAATTATGAATATTATGCATGTCCGGTTAGATGGCCTACTTTGTCATCTAACTACGTTGTTTGATGTTTAATTTAATATTGATGTTATATTGATGTTATTGATTGATTATTATTGAATGCGGGAATCGGGCACTCTTGTTGCTGATCTCCCAATTGATTGATCGATTTATGCTTGCATGATGATTGATGAATATGGAGCCTTGGTATGTGTGTGCCACCTCTCGGGCAGCGTCGGGCTGTCGGGTTGAAACCGGCATGACTGCCATAGGCTACCCCCAGCTCGCATGACGGAGATGTCATGGAGGGAAGGGGATAGTGAGGTACCTCGGGTGCGTGAGTAATGGGGAGTTATAAGAAGAACGGTTGAGATCGTGATGGCGTATGGAGCTACACCAAATAGAGTATCCTTATTGAATGGTCATATAGTTATGTGATGATAGCTTTATTTATGTTATTATTGTTGTTGTGTGTTTACTTGCTCAAAGGACTAAATCCAAGGAGCGTAGTGAATACTGTCGAGATCTATCGGATCCTCACTGGGCTTATGTATATAAGCTCACTCTCTATTAATGCATGTTTCAGGTGTACTTTCACAAGATTACGGGTACGTGCCTCCTGAAGAGGAGAACGTGGACAATGTGCCTTTTGTGTACGAGTCATATGTTCCCGATGCTTATCCATGACTTTATATTGTTAAATGTCTTGTATATTAGTTTAATAGACTTTATATGCTTTACGGTTCTTAATGTAATAGATATTGAAAAGATGATGAACCAAATGATGTTAACTTAGCGGTTTCCTTTTGTCTATGGTTAAATTGTAGTTGTGTCTCAACTTACTTTTGAAATGTATGATAAAGTTGAGGTATTGTATGTCATGTTGGAACGGAGGCGTATAACGAGGATGTTTTATTGTATAATATGGTTGTGTTGTATGTTGTTGTTTATATTGAGGAATTACGGGATGTATGATGTTTTATGAGGTTGGTTTAGAACCTCGGAAATCTGTTTACTGTCGTTATGCCGCCGAAATTCCGTTGCGTCCTGACTGATCGTAGGTGGGGTCGAGTTGGGGCGTGACAGTTTATGTGGTATCAGAGCTCATGTTAGTTGTCAGCCGGGGTATTCTCGGAATGTGGGTAATGGTCTTAGCATGAAATATGTATGAAAGGAAAAAAAAAATAAAATAAAATGAAATATGTATTGGTATGATTAATTGATTAAGTGATTATGTGATTTAAGTGCTTATGTGATTATGTGATCAATTTGATTATGTGTTTTATATGAGTTTGTTATTTATGTGTTAATAGTTGTTTATAACCTGTCTACGTGCTATAACTGTGCTAACTCTTTGATTAGTAGAATGGCCGGTCGACCGAGAACCAGAGGTAGGCCTGAGTTGACTGATGAGACTCCGAGTAACGTGGCACCGGGCCGTGACGGGGGTGATGACCGATTTGGAGCAGCTATGGAGCGGATTGCAGAGTTAGTGGCTAGTCAGGCACAGTTATTAGCAGGGCAGGCTGCCCAGAATCAGGCTATGCAGGCTCAGCTTCTGAATATTCAGGGTGGTAACCACGGGCGTGGTACCCTAAAGGACTTTTTAGGATATCACCCACCGAGATTTCAGGGGGAGCCGGATGATAGGAAGGCGGAGTTATGGATTAGCAAGTTGGAGAAGATTTATGATCCACTTGGCTATACTGATGAGCAGAAAGTCTCTTTTGCCGTGTATTTGTTAGATGACGAGGCAGAGGAGTGGTGGCGCACGGTAAGGACTAGTTGGGCGGCACAGGGTATTCCTTATATTTGGGGTACCTTTCTGATGGCTTTCCGGGCAAAGTATGTCCCGAGGATTTGCAGGGAGCGGAGAGAGGCCCAATTTCTAGCGTTGCCCCAGGGAGCTGCTACAGTGGCTCAATATGAGGCCACATTTACTCGATTGTCCCGGTATGCACCGGAGTATGTGGTAGACGAGGAGCGGAGGACTCGCAGGTTTATGTTAGGGTTGCGGCCCGAGATTCAGGATGTGATGGCTCTGAATCGTTATGATATTTTCACTGAGGCTTTTGAGGCAGCTTCTAGGTTAGAGAAGAGGAAAGGGGATCAGATTGTCTCCAGTCTGCCTAGTAAGAGGCCGTATCAGCCACAGGGCCAGCAGGTTTTATATAGGCCTCCAGTACAACAGGTTGTCTACAGGCCACCTGCCCAGCAGGGTTCTTTTAGGCCACAGAGTCAGCAGAGTTATTATCGGCCTCAGTTTCAGCAGAGGCCATATCAGGTTCAGACTCAGTTTAGGCCAGCCCAGTCTCAGGGTCAGTACAGGCCTAGTGTGGTGAGACCTCAGCAGCAGGCTGTATCAGCTGCTTCTTCAGCTTCTGGTTATTCTAGGGGCAGTGCTAGTGCCACATCATCGCAGTGTAATTACTGCAAGCGCTCAGGGCATGTAGAGTCCGACTGCAGGGTAAAGGCAGGGACATGTTTGGGTTGTGGTAGCATCGATCATAGGGTGAGGGATTGCCCTAAGTATGCAAGGACTGAGGGTCGGGCAGCGACTCAGGGTTATCAGGGTAGGCCTACGGGAAGTGTACCACAGCAGCAGCGGGTTCAGGCTCGGGCTTATGCAGTTGACTTAGAGGAGATGCCTGAGGAGACTGCAGTTGTGGAAGGTAACTTTCTTATACTTGATCAACTTGTTAAAGTGTTGATTGATTCTGGTGCTACGCATTCTTTCATTACTCCTGCTTGTGTGCAACGTGTTAAATTGCAACCTGAAAGATTGCCTTATGTGGTTGAAATTAGTACCTCTTTGACTGATAAGTATGTTACTGGCTTAGTATGTAAGGATTGTATAATACATGTTAAGGGGCATAATTTTCCTTCGGACCTTATTTTATTTCCTATCCGGGGGTATGATGTTATCTTGGGTATGGATTGGCTTTCTAAGTATGATGCCCAGTTGAACTGTAGAACCAAGGTAGTACAGTTTCGTTTGCCAGATCAGCCAGTAGTTGAGGTAGCGGGTAACCGGGGTGCTAAGACGAGTTTTGTTATCTCAGCAACTAAAGCCGTTAAGTTGGTGAGTAAGGGGTGTTCGGGTTATCTAGCTTATTTGATCAACAAGCCATCTGTTAAGCTACAGCTTGAGGAAGTCCCTATTATCCGGGAATATCCTAATGTATTTCCCGAGGAGTTGCCAGGATTGCCGCCAGATAGGGATATCGAGTTTGTGATTAATCTTGTTCCCGGTACTCAACCTATTTCTAAATCGGCATACCGGATGGCACCAGCTGAGTTGAAGGAGTTGAAGACTCAGTTACAGGAGTTGTTGGAGAAAGGATTTATTCAGCAGAGTTCTTCACCTTGGGGAGCTCCTGTTTTGTTTGTGAAGAAGAAGGATGGTACCTTGAGATTGTGTATAGATTACCGTGGTTTGAATCAGGTGACTATCAAGAATAAATATCCTTTGCCACTGATTGATGAGTTGTTTGATCAACTTCAGGGAGCCAAAGTCTACTCTAAGTTTGATTTGAGGCAGGGGTATTATCAGCTTCGGATTCGCTCAGACGATGTTCCGAAGTCTGCCTTCAGGACTCGGTACGGGCATTATGAGTTTGTTGTTATGCCCTTTGGTTTGACTAATGCACCGGCAGCATTCATGGATCTTATGCATCGAGTCTTTCAGCCGTACTTGGACCAGTTCGTGGTGATTTTTATTGATGATATCTTGGTCTATTCTAAATCTGAATTGGAGCACGAGCAACATCTACGGCTTGTATTAGAGAAGTTGCAGGAGCATCAGTTGTTTGCCAAGTTCAGCAAATGTGAATTTTGGCTGCAACGGATTTCTTTTCTTGGCCATGTTATTACACAGAGTGGTATTTCTGTAGATCCCACTAAGATTGAATCGGTGATGTCTTGGAAGCGGCCAGAGAGTGTTACTGATGTCCGTAGTTTTCTTGGCTTGGCGGGTTATTACCGTAGGTTTGTCAAGGACTTCTCAAAGATTGCGGGGCCACTATCTAAGTTGACTCAGAAATGGACTATCTTTAATTGGGACGAGAAGTGTGAGAGTGGATTTCAGGAGTTGAAAAAGAGGTTAACTACCGCTCCAATACTTGCTCTACCAGAGGGGACCGATAATATGGTCATTTACAGTGATGCATCCAAGGAGGGCTTGGGATGTGTTCTTATGCAGGATGGCCGAGTTATTGCCTATGCTTCTCGAAAGTTGAAGCCTTATGAGGTGAATTATCCGACTCATGATCTTGAGTTGGCAGCAGTTGTCTTCGCACTGAAAAAGTGGCGTCATTATCTGTGGGGCAGTAAGTTCGAGATTTTCACTGATCATAAGAGTCTTAAGTATTTATTCTCACAGAAGGAGTTGAATATGCGCCAGCGGAGGTGGATGGAGCTTCTTGGAGATTATAATTGTTCTATCAATTATCTGCCTGGAAAGGCAAATGTTGTGGCAGATGCTCTCAGCCGGAAGGCTAGTATTTCTTGTTTGGCTGTCAAGAAGTGGGAGGTTCTTGAGGAGTTTAGTTATTGGAGACCAGAGTTCACTCAGGTTGGGGTGATGTGTTCACATCTCCGTATTCAGCCTTTATTGTTGTCTCAGATCAGGGAAGCTCAGCAGCTTGATGTTAACCTTCAGAAGATCAAGGATCAGATCACGGATGATCAGTCTGACTTTAAAGTGCATGAGGATGGTATTCTTCGGTTTCGGAACAGGGTTTGTGTTCCCGATGAACCGGGCTTGAGACGAGGTATTCTGGAGGAAGCTCGTAATTCTAAATATACTATTCATCCTGGTGGAACCAAGATGTATCGGGATTTGAAACAGCATTATTGGTGGAACAACATGAAGAGGGAGGTTGCTCAATTTGTGTCTAGATGTTTGACTTGTCAGAGAGTGAAAGCCGAACATCAACGACCAGCAGGTTTGCTTCAACCGTTGGCTATACCAGAGTGGAAATGGGAGCATATTACGATGGACTTCGTCACTGGTTTGCCTAGATCACCGAGGGGTAATGATGCAGTTTGGGTTGTCGTGGATCGTTTGACGAAGACAGCTCATTTTATCTCGATGAGGTTAGGAGATGAGGTTACAAAGCTGACGGATCTTTATCTGGATCAGATTGTTAGACTTCACGGTATTCCATCTAGTATTGTCTCTGATCGAGATCCTCGATTTACTTCTCGTTTGTGGGAAAAACTTCAGGAGACTTTGGGTACTCAGTTGAACTTCAGTACAGCGTATCATCCACAGACCGACGGTCAGTCTGAGCGGACTATTCAGATTCTGGAAGATATGCTTAGGGCTTGTGTTCTGGACTTTGGGAAGAACTGGGAGAAACATCTACCACTTGCCGAGTTTGCCTATAACAATAGTTATTAAGCTACTATTGGGATGGCACCTTTTGCAGCTTTTTACGGTCGTAAGTGCCGTTCACCTTTAGATTGGGACGAGGTAGGAGAGATGAAGACTATTGATCCGACTATCATGCCGGAACTTCTTGAGAAGATCGAGAATGTTCAGTTGATCAGGCAGAGAATGCTTACGGCGCAGAGTAGATTCAAGAGTTATGCTGATAAGCGTCGTCGAGACTTGGAGTTTGCAGTTGGAGATCGGGTTTTCTTGAGATTGTCTCCTCGAAAGGGGTTTGTTCGTTATGGTAAAGGTGGTAAGCTGAGTCCGAGATTTGTTGGGCCGTTTGAGATTACTGGCAGGGTTGGTAAGTTAGCATATCGGTTGGCTCTACCGGAGAACTTCTCTAATGTCCACGATGTATTTCACGTGTCTAATTTGCAGAAATATAATCCGGATCCTTCTCATATTCTTGAGCCAGAGCCGTTACAGCTTCGTGAGAATTTGACTTATGACGAGCGTCCGATTCGTATCCTAGATCAGATGGACCGAGAGTTGAGGTCGAAGAGGATTCCGATGGTTAAGGTGTTGTGGAAGCATCACGGCATTGAGGAAGCTACGTGGGAGAGACGAGATCAGATGCAGCAGCAATACCCAGATCTATTCCGTACATCAAGTAAGAATTTCGAGGACGAAATTTCTATAAGGGGGGGAGAATGTGAAACCCCACTTTCTTGCTTATCTCGTTTTACGTGCTTTACCTCGTTTTGCGTGCATATGATCTATTTATGTGCTATAGGACTTAGAAAGTTATAATTTTGATGTCAATACTTCTAATACGTGCTAAATGTGCATTCATGAAATTTTCATCAAAAACGGAGTCAGAAATTTTATCGTCGATTTTCAGTGAATAGTGTTTTCGAAACACGTCCGCTATAATTTTGAAACTGGTCTTTTTAACCCTTCTAGACCTAGTCCACGGACTTTAATAGACCTGTGTTTGATGAAAACGGTTTTAAAATCAGCTTAAGAATTTATTAGGGTTTTTACACCGACTTTTGCGAAAATCGAGTTTTAAGCCGACTCGGGTGGAATTGCTTGAATGTAAAACTTCTTGTCACCTAAAAATAATTTACTTGAGCTATCTTGGGTGTTGAATAATTAATTTTAACTTGGTGATCACTAAAATGCAATTAAAGACATTAAAAACACAAAAATACCTATTAAAATAACT
This sequence comes from Ehretia macrophylla, assembly GCA_037974665.1. Taxonomy (NCBI): domain Eukaryota; kingdom Viridiplantae; phylum Streptophyta; class Magnoliopsida; order Boraginales; family Ehretiaceae; genus Ehretia; species Ehretia macrophylla. Next base: position 52,615,160 of record CM075782.1, read on the forward strand.
TTGACTTTAATTAAAAAAATTGACCTTATAAGCTATTGTCACCTACACACACTCACACAACACAAAAACACCACCACACACACACACATTGCGGAGGGGTTGAGGAGAGAAAAGAGAAGAGAAAAACTTAAGCTTTTAATCCAATTTTACAAAGAAAAATCTTGTTTTTGTCCGTGAAACTTCGCACCGACTTGGATTCTGCTTGTTGGGCACGCATTGCACGCATTCCTAGGCTTATATCGCATCTAAGGTGAGAGAAAAATTCTAGATCTCAAAATGTCATTTTTGTGTTTTTGCGTATAAATGAAGATTGAACCGTTAGAATTGAAATCTGATGTTAGATTATTGCTCCTTGCATGCTAGGGATCATTATATACTAATACTACGAGTTTCTGTCGGATATAGCATAATTTTTATTTTCCGGGTATTTAATTTTGATTAAAATGTTCAAAGTTGATTTAATTGAGTTGCGTTGCTCGAAATCGATTGCCGTCGATTTCTAAATACTTGATAATTACGTGTTAGCGCTGTTGTAATGCCGAATTTTCGATTACATTGTTTGTGTGGAAATCCGGAAAATCCAGCCATGACGTCATAGGGTTTTAGGGTTATCGGGCATGTTTTGGAGGTGTTATGGTGGATTTCCGAGAGGGCTAATGTAGTAGGTTGAATGGGTGAGTGATAGGAACTGATTTGGCAATGTTTGGATTAGTAGATTGTAAGTTATGAATTTTAGAAGTTAGGTTGTCATTCTTTAATTTCTTGAACGATGCCTTAGATGGTTGGGTAGTGTTCGAGTGATGAATGGTGAGTTGTTGTTGAGTAATTTAGAGTTTAATTATGAATATTATGCATGTCCGGTTAGATGGCCTACTTTGTCATCTAACTACGTTGTTTGATGTTTAATTTAATATTGATGTTATATTGATGTTATTGATTGATTATTATTGAATGCGGGAATCGGGCACTCTTGTTGCTGATCTCCCAATTGATTGATCGATTTATGCTTGCATGATGATTGATGAATATGGAGCCTTGGTATGTGTGTGCCACCTCTCGGGCAGCGTCGGGCTGTCGGGTTGAAACCGGCATGACTGCCATAGGCTACCCCCAGCTCGCATGACGGAGATGTCATGGAGGGAAGGGGATAGTGAGGTACCTCGGGTGCGTGAGTAATGGGGAGTTATAAGAAGAACGGTTGAGATCGTGATGGCGTATGGAGCTACACCAAATAGAGTATCCTTATTGAATGGTCATATAGTTATGTGATGATAGCTTTATTTATGTTATTATTGTTGTTGTGTGTTTACTTGCTCAAAGGACTAAATCCAAGGAGCGTAGTGAATACTGTCGAGATCTATCGGATCCTCACTGGGCTTATGTATATAAGCTCACTCTCTATTAATGCATGTTTCAGGTGTACTTTCACAAGATTACGGGTACGTGCCTCCTGAAGAGGAGAATGTGGAAAATGTGCCTTTTGTGGATGAGTCATATGTTCCCGAGTCTTATCCATGACTTTATATTGTTAAATGTCTTGTATATTAGTTTAATAGACTTTATATGCTTTACGGTTCTTAATGTAATAGATATTGAAAAGATGATGAACCAAATGATGTTAACTTAGCGGTTTCCTTTTGTCTATGGTTAAATTGTAGTTGTGTCTCAACTTACTTTTGAAATGTATGATAAAGTTGAGGTATTGTATGTCATGTTGGAACGGAGGCGTATAACGAGGATGTTTTATTGTATAATATGGTTGTGTTGTATGTTGTTGTTTATATTGAGGAATTACGGGATGTATGATGTTTTATGAGGTTGGTTTAGAACCTCGGAAATCTGTTTACTGTCGTTATGCCGCCGAAATTCCGTTGCGTCCTGACTGATCGTAGGTGGGGTCGAGTTGGGGCGTGACAAAAAGAGTATCGTATCCTTTGAGTGAATGTTTATAGTCTTTAATGCTTGCCTTGTTATGATATTGACTTGTTTGTATCATAAAATGTTAATTGTATGCATTGCTTGGCTAAATGCATTGCATACTCCTCTCATCTCCGTCCTTGAGACCAATTGCCCTCGCTGAGCAATAGTTTTGCTCATTCCTTTCTATACAATATTTTTTACAGTAGTAGTTGAAGCAGACCCTCTCGAGGTAATTGAGGAGGAGGAACAGGTGGAGGTGTTCCCGTGATTGCTCTTCTCTGCTTTGCTGGTGGTTGGTTACCAGATTTTATGCGAGCCTTGCATGATATGTATATTGCTTGGATGTCGTTTAATTTTGAGGCTTGTAGCCTTGTATGTATTATCTAGTTGAGGCCTCTACGGTCTTATGTTGTATAAGTTGGAAGAATGTAAAGCTGTAAAAGTTTACTCTTGTGACTAGTAAAGAAATGCATGCTAATAGCTAACTGTTAAGTGGCATAAATACTTGTGTAGTATGCATGGCATTTTTGGTTTGGAAAGTTTGTTAATAAGAAATGTATGTTTTTAAAGAAAGTTGGCTTGTTTAGATTATTTTATGGCTTTCGCAAGTATTATATTGATTTTAGGGTTTTCGGATCGTCCGCGGTACAGAAGAGACTCCGTCCGTGTGTCGGGTCCAGGCTTGGCTTTTTGCGGGGTCGGGTCGGGGCGTGACAATTTCACTCCGTAATTAGTCTTTACCAGCTTCTTGCGTGCTCAGATGAAGTCTAATTTTTTATAGTTACCACTCCGTGGGAACATCTATCGATTCTGCTATAAGGAAAGTCGGGCATGGAATCACGCTAAGGTAAGGTTTCTAATCCATCGAGAATAGGATCTACTTTAGAGATTCGATTTCCCACTTATGCCTTTTCAAGCAAGGCTGACTTCAACAAGGAATGGAACCATAGCTCAGACTAATTGATGATCCTTCTCTCTCCTGAGGTCACCCAAGGTAGACAAAATGCCCCAAACCGGAGAGTTCAATTCAAGTACAAACCTTGTTTCAGACATAATAGAAGTTCCCATGCTTAATTCATGTCTTACCTTCATTCTTTTCTTAGAGTTCGATCCCAAAGCTTCCCTGACCGTGGATGTTGCAAAGAGCGGATCGATCTCCTACTTCCCGGATGCCTTGACTTATTAAAGACTGGAATTGGAATGAACCATGCAATTCATAAGGAATGAGATTCGGTATCTACTCTATCTATTTGATTGACCATAAAGCTAGGCATGCCAAATCCGTCAATCCCAGTCTTTTCATTGCGCTTAGGCGCTTAATAAGTCCATCTTCACTTCACAATTCACTATAAAGTAAGAACAGATTTCCTCGATTAAAATCATATCCAATCTTAATCTTCCTACTAAGCCAATTCCCAGTACAAGCAACTAAATCTAGTTCATTCTCAACTAATGTTAATGGCAAACTTAACTAGGAAAGAGAACTTCATTTACTATCGGGATTCCCCTTTTATTGCTTTAACCTCTATTTTATACTGGGATTTCCCATGCCATGCTTTACTTTAATTCCCCATTCTTTCAAGTTCAAGTCAAGTTTAAGATTTTTGAGCATTTGAACAAAGAGGAAAGTAGTAGCTCCCAATGGACCAATCTACTCTTTTTTATTTGAATTGTATGGTAAGGTAAGCATTTCTCTTCCTTAACCTTTTTTCTAACTTTGAAGATAGAAATGGCATTGAAGCAATACCTGTCTAGGGGGACCAATCATTAAAGCAAGTCAAAGTGCGGATAAGGGGGATAATAGGTAATCGGAGTAGTAGCATTCTCCTTCTAGTCTACATTTCTTAGCTTTTATGGATAGATCTTCCCCCCCCCCCCCCCCCCTTTCTATGACCTTAGGCACAATAAGTCTTCCTAAGAAGTCTCTTTTTCTTTTTATTGAATTGAATCCTTCCTATCTTAGTGTGCCAAGCATGAAGAGATGTCAAGTCAATAGGGTATAAGCAAGAGTTATGCTTACTGTGAATCTGTCTCATAGCCTTCAAAGCGAGGACAAGCATAAGCTATGGAATAAAGTCTTTCTTTGCCATTCATTAACTAGGTAAATTAGTCAGTAGGCTAAATAGGCATCTATGCTTTATCTTATTGCCCTTCAATTCTTCCTTTTAGTTTTAGAGGAGTCTTTACTACTTATTTGAATGCAGTTTAGTCTATGAATGATTAAGAATAAGTGGTTTTTAATAGTTGAATGGTTGTGTGAGAGCTTTAGCTTTTTAGTGAGAGAAGAAGATACATAGTCAAACTACAACCGATTTGAGCTCGTTACGAATCCCTGTGGAGGCAGTCTTAGAAGTAGGCATTGGATGAAAATGAAGCTCTTACAGTTCTTATAAAAAACTTCTTTAAAGGAGAAAATTCGAAAGTCTGCTATCTATTATACTTATATTACCTTCCCAGAGTAATAAAAGAATCCTTGATTAACTAACTCGTCAGTTTGATAAGAGTTCCTACTAAAGGCAAAGAGAGGACTCAGGAGCAAGATCAGCAAGCGGCGAGGGGAAAAAGGTAAGCAAGGTCCAAGCCGAGAGCTTCACCGTGGGATGGAAGAGAGAAGGCGGGAAGGGAATAATAAGAAAAAATATCCCTCTACTGGAAAGTGTTCGTGAAAGGAGACTGCTTTTGAATGCTTACCTAAGCCAAGCTCTTTGACATACTCGGCTGTGAACAAATCCTCTCTTAGAGAATCGACCGTTCGATAAGAAAAAGTCTTGTTAGTCTTCCGCTTGAACGGTGATATCTGTAATCAAAAAAGAATACTTGTCTCAAGCTAAATGATACTGGCTGAAGATAAGTAAATTCTTCAGTGTATGGAAGGAAGCCAGTCTTTCAGCGAGTATTTTTTTTTAAATAATCCGATGCAGTTAGTGAGAGGTTCAGTTCGTAAGGAAAGGCAGTTCAGTCATTTGCAGGTAGCAAGACTAAAAAAGAAAATAAAGTATGCTATCTCTCCTAGCCTTCTTTCTTGTTATGATTCCATTTCTTGCATTAAGCCAAGTTAGTTCATCTTAGGGTTTTTTCTTTGTAATAAAGGCATAAGTTCTTCCTTTATTAATGTAAGGTTCGAGAGTAACATGACTATTTTGTCATCTCTTCTTACTATGCTTTCCATGGTCGCTAGTCAAAGTCCAGGTTATATCAAACCAGACTACTTCCAGGTGGTTTAGTAAGGGCTTTAGGAAAAGGCGTAACTGCTCTTGTCGGAAGGGCAGGGCTACTATACTAGATGGGAAAGATATCCCACACCTAGACCAGGCTGACAAAGAGGAGTCTTATCTTTTCAGGGTTAGACTCTATAGAACCAGAATAATAGACTGATTAACTGTGGTCAGGTCAGAGCCCTCTGTTGTCTGTTGTAGGAGATTGATTGGACTTTATATTGTACCTTACTTAGTCTTCCACTAGACCTAGATTCTCTAAAGCTTCACTAGAAGTACCCCTCAGATGAGGATTGAATAAGGAATTGATTTATATCAGAAGGAGATTAAAGTCTTTCATCTGTATCTAGCACTACTTTACTTGGTTTATCTAGTAGACTATTTTTAGCTTTCATGTGTCGAGGAGGATGCAACGTTTAGCTTTAGCAAGTACTACTACTCCTATATTTTCGTATAGTATAACCGATGATATGATGTTCTTTTTGCTCTTGGAGTAAGAAAAGTATGTGCGTAGCGGTAAAGTCAAGAGATTTTGGAATATCTCTTTCTTGTGATATCGAATCGTTTCTTTATGAGAATTGGCTTTTTTAATGTAATAATAAGCTAAATAGGTTGTTTTTGTTATACAGGCCTCACCTAAAGAAAGAAAATGAAATCATGCTTGATTGCACGTTTCTTAGCACAATTGGTAGCACGGTACGGTCTCCTTCATTGAATTCTGGGCAAGACAGTCATTTAGTGCAATTGGTATCCTATATAAATAAATCTGGTCTTTTTTTTTTCAATTCCATCGGTCCAATCATTGCAGTAGTATGTTTGTTAGGACGGCTGTTAGAAGAGAAGTATTGGATATGAAATCTTTCCTTGTCTGGTCTTCTAGGCCCCGTAGGCCATGTAAGAGTTCATTCTCTTAGTAGGATTTTTTTTACAATAAAAAAAAGTTTTGTTCCGAGTGAATGAACAGAGGGAAATAAGGAATGGCTCTTTTAGTTAGGTAAGAGGTGTGATTGAGTAAGATGATTTTTTCCCTAAGCAAAATCCCTAAGATGAGACTTCCTAATAGGTGGAATCCCGTGCGTACAATACCTTCCCAAGCCCAAGAAAGACTTCTTATCTCATAAAATTCGCATAGAGGAGTATCTGTATGACTACACTAACAAGAGAGGAACTATGAGCAGAAATCAGTAGTCAGTCTTCGACTTAAATAAATATATTGCGTATAAAGAGAGAAAGAAAGAAAGAGAGAGATATCTAGTCTTGACTTAAGTCGGTCCAAGCTTGACTTAGCTCAAGCAATGCCCAAAGACTCCCCATGCCTTTCTTGGTTGGACCAAGCCAACCACCCCAGGTGAAGCAGCATCTCTTTGTCACCCCATTTTCCCTGGGGACCAAGAGCAGGAGCAGCCCATTCAGGCGTGGTCAATGAAAATATATTTCAATATTTCTAGGCCGGAACCGTAGCCAAGTGGCTAAGGCATGAGTCTACTACACTCCTCTTTGTCCTGTACCAAAGTAGCTTTATATAAGAAAGTGAAAGATTTGATTCTTACAGATGACCAGATCAAGGGAAGGAATCTACTCTACCGGACAATCAAAGAAAGAAGCCAGCTTAAAAGTACCCTGGTCGAAGTGAAGCGCATGCGATGAGGGAAGAGAGAGACCACCAATGCAAGTGGATCGACTTAAGCATCGATTTCGAAGGCGACAACATGAAGCACGAAAATAAAACTAGCAAGGTCGGGGGTATGAAGGAGAATTCATCTTCCAGCCATCAGGGCATCAATCTTATGCTCATGCATATACGCTTTTAGTTCTATCAATCCCTGCTTTTATCTTTGCTTTTATCGAGTCTTTAGCCCAGAAAGCATAGCATTTAAGAAATAGTTGTAGGTATGTTCCAGAAGCTAGTGTTGGAGTATTACTTAAGTGGGAGTCATCTTTGAGAGAGATGCCTATTTATGACCATGCATGAAAGCCCATGATGGAAGTAGGTGATCATCAACAAGTGTTGGACTATGCCATTCTTCAGACGACGCGTACATCTCCGATCGGAGAGTTTCTTAATCGTCTGATTATTTCAATGGAAAAAATCGTATTATATAGAATTAGGTCCTTGACCCAGGGTAGAGGGATAAAAACCTATATTCTTTTTACCTAGTTCAGGTCCTGATTCCAAGATAAGTACCATGAAATCAAGACCCCTCACTGCCACCATGTCATAAACCTTCCACATAAGACCAAAATGCACCAATAAAGGATCAGTGCGATCGATCTTCCATTTCCGATTGATGACAGGGGCCTTAAAGAATTCCTCAATGGACACGTGACAAAGTTGTACCATAGTACCAATGTCAATATTACTACCAACTCTGCATCCTTGATCTAAGAGTAGACCACTCAAGAAAATCTTTCATCCTTGGCTTGTGTAGCCTATGCGAAGCAAGCCTACACTGGTAGAGAAAACAACTCATCTGATCTGGGACTACTTGAAGACCCCTGGGCCTCATCTCCTTCTGTAGGAAGTCGATGATTATACCACTTACATATGGATTGAGAAGACAGCCCCGCCCCATCCAAAAATTGAACGGTATTTCCATCTTAGTCCATATCGCCCAGAGGTACCCATAGTGCGCGACTGGTGATGTTCCAAGTGTGTCAAAAAATGGTAATTAGTACCAGCCACCCAAGCAAGGGTAGAAAACCGCTTGAAATGGTACTTCATATGAACCGCCACGGATCCACATGGATGGTGGGAGTTTAACAAACTCCGAATTGAGATAGGAGAGAAATCTTTTCTCAATTCCCTAACCCTGAAGCGTTTAGCAAACTCAGCAGAACCAGAATAGGGGATCAAGCACTTTTGATAACTTATTTTTACCCCTCCCCTAATCTACCCAAAGCAAATTCATAGACTTTGGCGACTTCCTAATCAACAATGACAACATCATCACCGAGTATGATGTAAAGCGTATACAAGGGTGCACCTATTTCGCACACCACCATACTAATATATGGTGTAATAGCGTGAAAATAGGCCAAGAACCATGATATTCCAATGGCTGCCCTGCCACAAAGCATACTTGAGAGAACCTTCGTTTAACAAAAGGCACCTCAAAGATTTTGCAAACAAGTGCAGAATTAACCACACTTGAGGCAAAGGAGCAGTCAAATAGGTACTGCACCACCTTAAACAGAAAGACTTAAACAATCAGTGGCCGACTTTAAGTCAAAGAAGAAACAGTGCCTACTGCCAACCAATCGATCAAGAGGCTGTGTTTGGTTAATTAAAAGTCCCATCTTGGGGGAGACGTCTTAAGATCTCCGCCACCCAAACATGGAAGAGGTGTAACAACCTCTGATTAACGTAGTTCCCAATGGCGAATATACGACACTTGCTGCTTTTCAATTCTTTCTTGTGTTTGCATATACACAGGGGGAGCAGTGGTCTCAGGGTTGGTTGTTTGTTGCCAATCTCATAAGAGGAGACTTGTCTCATTGAATTTTGGGGCAAAACCCCAGGTAAAGAGGGTAGGTAGGTGAGGAAGGAAGTGCGAGATCCGGTCATTGAGAACAAGATATTGAAAGGCTTCAAACAAGTAGTCCGCTAAGGTATCAAAATAGAGCTTCCAAAGGCAAGCCGAAGCGGAGAATGTATCTCCTAAAGACTCTTTCTGAGTAGTCTATCAAAGCACAATGAGAATGGCTCTAACTAAGTATTTGGGATCAGCTATGAAGCTAGAAAAGCTAGATGAGCTGGTGACAAGTTCAAATTGTACTTTTTGTGACCAATATCTGACCGAGAAATGAGTTGATGAACCCTCATGGGTGGTCTTACCAGAGATAGGAATTTATCCATTCTTCGATGATCCAACGCGCTAAGAGAATTCATGTTCTTAGTATTCACCACTACCAGTGGGTGCTCCTTCATTCTTTCTTTAAAAGAGGATAACGACCTGTAAGGACAGGAAGTCAGTTTATAAGAAAAAAAATTCCCGAAGGTAAATTGCAAGTAGCAAGTAGTCTCAAACTCGACTTTGAAATTGGATTCTATGTATAGATCATTTATTCCGAAACCTAACAAACCGGGAAAGATGAGAGCTATCACGCAACTGGCTAAGAGGGACATAATCGTTATGGATGGGCTTTCTCTCCCAAAGATAATCCACTATATAAACCAATTTTCCATCAAACGCCTTTTCTAATGTGTGTTCAATCTAAACTCTCATGTGTTATTTGTATGCGAATGCTAATATGTGTTTGCATGATTTTCAATATCTAACTTTTTACTTGTAGCATCTAAGACGTATGCTTTATGTGTTCGTACATGCATGGGACTCAATCTAATTAATAGCCAATTTATCTTAGGAATAGGTAGTACCGAGCCTTGGGCGCGAAGGCTACCTAAGCCCTTCCCTGTAGCGTAATCGAACCCCCGGACCTAGAATTTCTTTGGTTAAAACTGATTTGTTGGACTCACTCCTAATATGGAGTCATTTTTCAAACAAAAAATCATGTTATAGAATAAATCATAAGGTTTTTCCACACTTAATCTCAGGTGGCGAGTCTATCCCTTCTTCTCTCTTCAATTACCGAGACCCATACATACACAGATCTAGGCAGTTCATCTATTTCTAAGAAGTCATATCTCCTTCCTATATTCTAGGAAGAATAAGACAAGAGCCTTTCTTAACTTTCACTCTTGAATTGTAAGGAAAAGCTGGATGGAATTCAACCCGACTGATAAGGAGAGGAAGGTAGGAAGAACTGCTTTAAGCCTATTGCTTCCATTCAGTACAGACAGAGCTCAACTAGAAATCTCTCACTCAGCAGGTGTCAATGCACTGACCTAAGCACAGTCAGACTTAGGACATACGGTACTAAAGGTTGCTAACCTTCGCTTCAGTCAGTAGAAAAAGGGAATTTCTCTCACAAAGGTCGCTAGTGGCTCAAAGGACGGCAGTCAATACTAGATTTCTCACTGGGTCAAAAGCAGATGGAGCAGGGAAATTTGTACCGGAGACTCCTCCGAGAAGGACTACTAGGTGAAGAAAACTGACAGACTCCAATACTGGAGGCCTATAGTCAACTTTACGCCTAGTAACCTCATCATAGAGTTTCCATATGATACCAAAACGGACCAAATTTGGATCCTCATGACGCACTGGAAAGTGCGTTGTTACGACAGGAGCTTTAAAGAAGTCCTCGAAATAGACACTTGGATGCAAGGCTACGTTAAATAGAGTACTATAGGAACTAACGAAGCCACTGGGACATTCACGACTTAACCAAGGTAATCTCCTATAGTACCTCAAAGACCTCTCCCTATCGGTCGAGCATCTTCAATCCTCAGATTCATATAAGTGCACTTCCTTCAATTCCTTAGGCTTAAAAGCCTCTCTAAGCATCTCTAACAAGATACCTCAAAGGTAAGACGATAGAGGCGTGCAAGCGACCAAGTCATAAGTCAAAGGGAATCCTACTCTTTAACTAGACTGCCGCGAGCCGTAAAACTCGATGCGATCGGGAGTGGTTGAGATGCGAGAGAACTCTAAATCCAAGTCCATGTATTCGACAAAGTGTACGTGAACTTCTTCACATTATAGATGTGAATGATGGAAAAGACACCTGGTAGATGATGGGAGTTGGATAGGATTCACACTAACACAGGAGAGAAATCCTTAGTCAAGTGTTGATACCTAAATCTCTTAGCAAACTCAGCCCCACTAGTCTCAGAAACCAGGGACTTAGGTAAAGATATAGATAGACCTAGTTCCGAACAAGACCAAACCATCAGAAAAATATCAAGCTGAGTCAACAGACGACGGTCTCGGTTTGTCCATCTCACTTAGGAAACAAAGGCAAGCAGACTAGGCGGTAGAGGGTGTCTTCGCGGAAGGGAAAGAGTAGGAGGCTTTGAGTCGGGCATCAAAACTCTACGTAGATAGAAAGTCCACTACCTATTCAAGCAGCTTGTAAGGCTACAGTACTACTTCATATAAGATGTACTGTCGACAAGCTTGACTTATAGCAAATTCCATAGAATTGGGCCAGCCACCTGGAATAAAAAGAGTTCCGAACTCGTTGAAGATCCTTGTGGCTACAGATCCCTCCAATCCAGCCGATTCTGAATCGACCAATTTCGGGATCTTGTGTAGCGAAGGCCTGTTATCCAATTCTTCAAACCTGGGGCATATCGATCCTAAATGAAACTAAACATGATTGATCCTACTATCAATCAATCCGTCATACAAAGGCATAACTCCGGCTCTCTCTACGGGTAGAATGAGGGGAAATAGCCTTGTCAAGGCGCGGGCCAAGCCAAGTCAAAGTTAAGCAATTTATACCGAGCAAGAACCTGCACTAGAATAGGAAAAGCTAGACATTCCTTCATTTTAGAATTCCAGTCCTACGGGCCTGCCCGAACCGTCACTGATTCAAACAAAAAGGCAGGGACGAGGGTTGTGCTTGCCCCGACCGATACCACCATTCATTACTGTGAACTGGCCTTGGCCTTCACTTAAAAGTCAGATGAGTCCTCTGATAAACTTGGGTCCATACTCTAGTGAAAAAGGGAAATTAGGCTTCTCTTTTCGCTTCTTAACTTCTATCATTTTTCATGCTTAGCCCTTCTTTGGCATCTTTCCCTTTGAATCTCTCATTCTCGGGAGTTCATGCCGATTGGTTAGTCCCTCCCTTTCTTCTTTCCTTTCTTGGAAACTATTTCTAGTGTGGCTGGCAGTCATATGCTTCTTTCTTCAGTTAGTGGCAGTTGATTCCTAGTGTGACATAGATCTTCCTTCTATCTCAGAGGTTGCATATCTAGAAGATGGATCCTAAACCCTAGGTTTGGTACGCTTGATGGAGTAATCTCTTCATCCAATCATGAGGCCACATGGACTTTATCTGGGATTTCTTTTTTTTTTTCCGTTAGATGCATTGGTTGTTACGCAGCTAACTACCGACCCTGAAATTTCATATAGAAAGAGAAAGAGATTCGTATTGCTTCATCATTGAATTGAGTATGGTGCGCAGTAAGACTGAACCTCTCATTGCTCTATCTCTGATAGCATGCAGCCGATAATGAAGACAGATATATAGAAAGTGTACAGTAGGGGAACAAGTAAGGGGCGCGAAAGCCGTTGCGCTAATGCACATCCGTTTTCTTGCTAGGTAGCCAGTCTTTACTTAACTCGGCCCAAGCAATACCTAAAGACTCCCATGCCTTTCTTGGTCGGACCAACCCAACCGACGATTTTCGTCTTCCTGAATTGGGATAGCAAGAACAAGTCTCTATTTTTTTAAGGGGAAGTAGAGTAGTCAAAGAATGAACCAAACCAAATCATTGTTCTAGAATGGCTATTTCTCACAATTGCTCCTTGTGATGCAGCAGAACCATGGCAATTAGGATCTCAAGACGCAGCAACACCTATGATTCAAGGAATAATAGACTTACATCATGATATATTTTTCTTCCTCGTTCTGATTTTAGTTTTCGTATCATGGATCTTGGTTCGCTCTTTATGGCATTTTCACTATAAAAAAAATCCAATCCCGCAAAGGATTGTTCATGGAACTACTATTGAGATTCTTCGGACCATATTTCCTAGTATCATCCCGATGTTCATTTCTATACCATCATTTGCTCTGTTATACTCAATGGGCATTCTGTCTTCCTCTTGCTCTCAGTTTTGGGGGCTTGAACTTGGCTCAGTCCAGTACACATCATGGTACCGATAGCTTCGAAAGAATCTGTCCGTCAATTCAACTTTTTCATCATTCGGGGTCCCCGGCTGGGCTGGTTCGATGGCTGCATTAGGGTGAAGATAGAGTTCCCATCTGCCCAAGTGGAGTCAAGGCTAAGGAAGATTCGTTCTTTGAAGCTCTAGCACAGGCTGCTGTATAAGGTCTAGGGCTATAATCCGGTAGGGGCGGAGTCAAAAAGGAACAGATTGACTTGCTAATGTGTACTTTTCACACCTTTCTTTCTGGTCCAGTGATGCGTCCAAGGTGGGGTAGAGGCTGGTCGTAGATCAGAAGACACCAAGGGCTTGAGATATTCGTAATACTGAAATCGAGAAAGTAATGCCTATCGGCCTTAGATGACCAATTGAGCCCTATGATGTCCTTCAGAATATAGGAATTCAAATCAGAGGTGAAGAAGTTCAGAAAGTTAAAGATTAAGCAAACAACTCCTGATACAAAGAAGCCCCCTAAAAACCCTGTTTTCCGTTTAGTCCCAAAAAGTCAGAAGAAACATGGTGAGTTAGCTTTTATGCCAATTCAAGATGAGAGTTCCACTTCGTTTTAAAGTATAGGGAGGATATCTGTAATACCCGAGCCCGGAATGTAAAAATTTCTTGTTTATTATTTTTAAAATTATATTTTCTTAGATTCTTTGAGATTTAATTGTTACTTCTTTGCTGTTGCAACGTGCATTGCATATCGAGAGTGATAGGTGGAGAACGGTTTCTAGTCCTCAGCAAATAGTGAAACTAGTATTTAGATGATTTAAATTTTATATTTTAATTGTTGTTAGCTATAATTAATTTTTCCTTAGTTAATATGGCTTTAAAATGCACAAAATAAGGCCAATTTGACCAATTTTAAGTTATTTGACCAAGTAGCATTGACCATTGACCAAGCTAATCACCTTAAGTAGTTAAAACAAAGAAAAATGAAAAGAAATAAAAGCTAAAATCAGAAAGGGAGCCGGCCGAAATATTGAAGAAAAAAAAAACCAATTTTAACTTTCAAAACTTCCAATCTTCGCGTGAGCTCGAGCGGGGTTGTTACCGAGCCAACCAACGTTGTGTTCCTAGCGACTAGGAGTGCCTAAGGTAAGGGAATCACGTTATTTGCGCATTTAAATGTTATGTATGTCAACTTTGTGATTTTTGAGATTTATTCGTAGATTGTTGTTTAAACCGTTTTGATGCTTCTAGAATGTTCCTTGACAATTTTAGAACTTGTATTTATAGCTTTTTAACATTTTCTGCGGTTAAATGTTGAGATTGCAATTTAAAATGTCAATTGAATAGCATTTTGTGAATAGTAAACCCTTGAAACGATGAAGTTGCACTGTTATGCTATCCGATGATGTAGAAATGTGCTAGGTATGCTAGAATTCCTAAATGCATGGTTTGTTTGGGTTGCGTAATGGAAAAAATGAGAATTATGCCTTGGTGAAAGTCGGGGTCGTTTAGGTTGAGTTTGGTGTTTTCTCGTTTTGCGTGTTGGCATTGTTTCGAGAGGCCATTGAAGCACTTTTGGTGTGGATATGGCGTTGGTTGGGTGTTTGGTTGATATAGTTGTAGTTCTAATGAGTAAAGGGGGAAATCGGGACATTGCGTGAATTCTAGGGTTAAGTAGGGTTTCGGGGTCTTTAGACGTGCCTTATGGTGACCTAGGAGGATTGGTGAAGTCGGTTTCCAGAACTCGTGGCTCGTTTGGAAATGGTAGTGTTTTGATAGTTAGGGCCGATTGGTGATTTTTCTTGTTTTCTTGATATTATGTCTATAGAATGCTTAGGGTTACTTGATATACTTGTTTGAATTGATTTTGATTGGAATGCATATCAATTGTTGCTATTGCGTGCGAGAGTAACCTACTTTGTTATTCTCCCACGTGCGGCTTTATTGCTCGTTTATCGCCTTGTATTGAGTCTTGCATTGCATAGTGTCCCGCGCGTGAGTGATGGGCCTCTCTGGGTAGCCTCGGGTTGCCAGTGTTGGTTGCTCTAGCTCTGTGGCTATTCCCTCTCCTCGCTTAGGTTGCCTCCCAGGGAGATTTGGGTCGTAGATTGATGGATACTTCCGAGGTATTCCAAACTAGTGTTATAAGGTGGTTTGAGCCGGCGCGTCGTCATCCAATTTGTGATTGAAAGTTGCTCGTGGAAAGAGTACCGTATCCTCTGATTCAGTGTTTATAGCTTAAATATTTGTTTTGTTTGTTGGTGGCTTTAATTGTTTATCTATATGATATTTGTCTGAATTGCTTGACTAATTGCATTGCATACTCCTCTCATCTCCGTCCTTGAGACCATTTGCCCTCGCTGAGCAATAGTTTTTGCTCATTCCTTTCTATACTATATTTTTACAGGAGTAGTTGAAGCAGACCCTATTGAGGTAATAGAGGATGAGGAGCAGGTGGAGGTGTTTCCGTGATAGCACTTCTTTGCTTTGCTGGTGGTTGGTTGCCAGACTTTTGTGCGAGCCATGCTTGATGTGTTTAATGCTTGGTTGTCGCTTTATTTTGAGGCTTGTAGCCTTGTAGGTAGTATCTATTTTGAGGCCTAGATGGTCTTATGTTGTAAAGAATTAAAGGTTGTAATGTTGTAAATATATACTCTTGTGACTAGTAAGGAAATGCTTGCTAATGGTTAATTGTTTAGTGGCATAAATAATTGTGTAGTATGCATATCATTTTTTGGTTGCAAAGTTGTTAATGAAAAGATGTATGTTTTCTAAAAGAATGTTGGCTTGTTTCAAATGAATGTTGTGGGTTCTTGAATATTATATTGAATGTAGGATTTCGGAACGTCCACGGTACAGGGGAGACTCCGTCCGTGTGTCGGGTCCGAGCTTGGCTTTTCAGGGTCGGGTCAGGGCGTGACATCTTTAGGTGGTATCAGAGCATGATAGTCTTGCATGAGCCGGGATATGTTTCTCGGTCTGTGGGGTAAAGGTCCAAAATGCTAGAGTGTTATTGTATGATCGTTAAGTGGGAAGAAAATGTTATAGCATGACTTTGTGAACTTAGAGTGCTTACGTGTTTAAAGTGAATTAGTTGGCATGTCAATCTTGTGTTATGTGAATTACTTGTTAGAATGTTTGATTGTTATTGACTTGAGTGTTATCTAATCTTATGTGCTATATTTTTGTCTATAAACTGCTTTTATATGGTGCCAGCTATTGTGAATTGCTACTATGCCACCACGTCGTGGTACTCAAGGTCTAGGGTCAGATGAAGAGGCAGCAGAACAGGGTCAGCAACTGTTGCCTGAGCAGTTTATGGCTACTATGACTACAGCAGTTGACCGGATTACCCAGGTGCTGCATGAGCAGAGGCAGGACAGGAATAATAATCCCCAGGGAAATCAAGCTAATCCTGGTGGACAGGGGTATAGAGTTGAGAATAACCAGTTAGAGAAATTCCTGAGGCACGAGCCGGGTAAGTTCTTCGGAGAGCCGGATGATGAGGCAGCCGAGAGATGGATTAATCATTTTGAGAAAATTTTCACCGCTTTGAGGTATCCTGATGAGGCAAGAATAGATTATGCGTCATTCCTGTTTGAGGGTGATGCAGAGCAGTGGTGGAATACTGTCCGGAGGAGGTGGGATTGTGAGGATGTACCACATTTATGGGATGATTTTGTAAGTGAGTTTCGGGACAAGTATATTCCCGAGATGGCTATGGAAGGGCGGGAAGATGAGTTTGTAGCCCTGAAGCAGGGAAACATGACTGTTGCACAGTACGAGGCTAGGTTTGTCAGCCTGTCGAGGTATATGCCCGAGCTGGTACGGCCGGCTAGGAGGATGATTCATAGGTTTGTTCGTGGGCTGAGGATGGATATTCAGTTGCATTTAACTGGGCAGACCTATACTAATTTTCCCGAGGCATTCCAGGCAGCCTCGAAGTTTGAGAAACGGAAGGCTGAGATGTTAGCTGAAAGTAGTCAGCCAAGTAAGAAGCAGTATTTGGGCCAGAGCAGCCAGAGTCAGCCGAGGCAGTATCAGACTTCTGCACAGGTTCCTCAGCAACGTCCGTATCAGCCACAGCAGCAGATTCAGGCTAGGCCAGCTGTGACTAGACCCCAGTAGGGAGGTGCAGTTCCTACTACCGCCAGAGCACCAGCACCGACAGGAAACACTGTTGTAAGGCAAAATCAGCAGTGTAACTATTGTAATCGATCGGGGCATATTGAGGCAAATTGTTGGAGAAATAGTGGTAAATGCACAGGTTGTGGGAGCAATGATCATAGGGTGAGAGATTGCCCTAAGTATAACAATGTTCAGGGCCGTACTGGAGGCCAGGGTGTTCAGAATAGGGCTGCAAGTGCACGTCCAGCAAAGAGGGTTCAGGCTAGGGTCTTTGCACTAGATGCGGAGGAGCTGCCCGATACTACAACTATAGTGGAAGGTACATTTCTTCTCAATACTCAGCCAGTTAAAGTTTTGATTGATCCCGGAGCTACACATTCGTTTATAACTCCTGCATATGCACGATCTGTGAATGTTTGCATTGATAAACTGGCGCATGAAGTTGAAGTTACTATGCCTTTGGGTTCAAAATTTGTTACTAAGTCTATTTGCAAATCTTGTGATATATGCATTGAGAACCGTAAATTTCCTGCTGATTTAATTATATTGCCATTCCGTGACTTTGAAATCATTTTGGGAATGGATTGGTTGGGGAAATACTATGCTCAGTTGGATTGTAAAACAAAGATTGTTTATCTTCAGGTTCCTGACCTACCGGTACTGGAGATTGTTGGTAACTGCAAGGCTGCCCGAATTCCTCTTTTATTAGCGATCAAGACTTCTAAGTTGTTGAATAAGGGTTGTGAAGCTTACTTAGCTTATTTGATCAATCAGCCTACTGATAAGTTGAGTTTGAATGAGGTTCCGATTGTTAGAGACTTCCCTGGTGTATTTCCCGAGGAATTACTGGGTTTACCACCAGATAGGGAGATTGAGCTCGTGATTGATCTTGTGCCAGGCACTGCGCCAATTTCTAGAAGTCCTTATAGAATGGCATCGGCTGAACTTCACGAATTGAAAATTCAGCTTCAGAACTTACTTGAGAAAGGGTTTATACAACCTAGTTCTTCGCCGTGGGGTGCGTCTGTGTTGTTTGTGAGAAAGAAAGACGACACGCTACGGTTATGTATTGATTACAGGGGACTTAATCAAGTCACGGTTAAGAACAAATACCCCTTGCCGTTAATTGAAGAATTGTTTGACCAGTTGCAGGGTGCGAGTGTTTACTCCAAATTTGATTTAAGGCAGGGTTACTATCAACTCAGAATTCGGAGTGACGATATACCTAAGACAGTATTCAGGACTAGATATGGCCACTATGAGTTTGTTGTGTTGCCGTTTGGATTGACGAATGCACCAGCCACATTCATGGACTTGATGCAGAGGGTTTTTCGACCTTACCTTGATCAGTTTGTCGTGATCTTTATTGACGACATTTTAGTGTACTCGAAGAACGAGGCTGAACATGAACAACACTTGAGGATTGTGTTACAGACTTTGCAAGAAAACAAGCTTTTTGCTAAATTCAACAAGTGTGAATTCTGGTTGAATCAGATATCTTTTCTAGGCCATATCATTTCAGATCAAGGGATTTCAGTGGACCCAGCTAAGATTGAAGTTGTTTCATCTTGGAAGAGACTTGAGACGGTGTCAGAGATTCGGAGTTTTCTTGGGTTGGCAGGTTACTACCAGAGGTTTGTTAAAGACTCTTCCAAAATTTCTGGACCTTTGAGCCAGTTGACTTGGAAGAAAGTTGCTTACAACTGGGATGCTAAATGTGAATCCAGTTTCCAAGAATTGAAGAAGAGACTAATTACAGCTCCTATATTAGCTTTACCTGAGGGAACAGAGAACTTTGTTGTTTACAGTGATGCATCTAAAGAAGCTTTGGGCTGTGTTTTAATGCAGAATGGTAAGGTGATTGCTTATGCTTCTAGGAAGTTGAAACCTTATGAAGTCAATTACCCTACACATGACCTTGAGTTAGCTGCAGTTGTGTTTGCTTTGAAGAAGTGGCGTCATTACTTGTGGGGTAGCATATTTGAAATTTTTACTGACCACAAGAGTCTCAAGTATTTGTTTTCACATAAGGATCTGAATATGACGCAGCAGAGATGGCTAGAGCTATTGAGTGGTTATAACTGTTCTATTAACTACGTGCCAAGTAAGGCAAATGTTGTTGCTGATGCTTTGAGCCGAAAGGCTACTATTGCAAGCTTAATTATCAAGGATTGGGAGACTTTGGAAGAAATTTGTTCGTGGAAGCCAGAAGCAACTGAGGTATGGATTCGATTTGCTAGTTTACAGATTCAGTCAGGGTTGCTAGCACAGATCAGAAAGCTCAGAAGACTGATCCTCACATCTTGAAGATCCAAGAAAAGTCAAAAGGGGGAGAGTCGGAGTTTAAATTACATACAGATGGTATCTTCAGATTCAGGGACATGGTGTGTGTTCCTGGTGATCCGACTTTAAAGAATGAGATTTTGTCTGAGGCACATAATTCGAGGTATACGATTCACCCGGGCAGTACTAAAATGGATAAATATTTGAAACAACATTTCTGGTGGAACAATATGAAGAGGGAGATTGCTAGGTATGTATCCAGATGTTTGACTTGTCAGAGGGTTAAAGTTGAGCATCAGAGGCCAGCCGGGCTTCTACAGCCGTTGTCGATTCCGCAATGGAAGTGGGTACATATAACAATGGACCTTGTGACCGATCTTCCTAGATCTCCGAGAGGATGTGATTCTATTTGGGTTGTTGTGGACCGCTTGACTAAAGTTACACATTTTATTTTCGTGAACAAATAGGATAGCCTTGATAAGCTAGCTGAGCTTTATGTTGCTAATATTGTGAAATTGCATGGTGTGCCACAGAGTAAAGTGTCAGATAGAGATCCCAGATTCATATCTCGTTTTTGGCAGAAGTTGCAAGAGGCCATGGGAACTAAGTTAAGCTTCAGTACTGCATATCATCCACAAACTGATGGCCAGTCTGAGAGAACTATCAAGATCTTGGACGACATGCTTCAAGCATGTGTGCTAGACTTTGGGAAGAATTGGGAGAAGCTTTTGCCTTTAGCGGAGTTCGCCTACAACAATAGTTATCAATCTACTATAGGTATGGCTCCCTACGAGGCGTTGTATGGTCGTAAATGCAGATCCCTGTTATATTGGGAAGAGGTTGGAGAGATGAGAATAGTTGATCCGACTGTGTTACCTGAGATGATTAAGATGGTAGATAATGTTCACCTTATTCGCCAGCGTATGCTTACAACTCAGAGTCGTCAGAAGAGTTATACGGATAAGCACCGTCGGGATCTTGAGTTTGATTTGGGAGATTGGGTGTTTCTTAAGATTTCTCCTCGGAAGGGATTGATTCGGCACGGTAAGAGCGGAAAACTTAGTCCCAGGTATATGGGTCCGTATGAGATCACCGAAAAGGTAGGTCCTTTGGCTTATCGGTTAGCTTTGCCTCTGAGCTTGTCAAGACTCCACGATGTGTTCCATGTGTCTATGTTAAAGAAATACCATCCAGACCCTTCACATGTACTTGAACCAGAGCCTTTGCAGATTGAAGAAAAGTTGTCTTATGAAGAGAAACCGATTCGAATTGTGGATCGAAAAATTCAGGAACTTCGCAGAAAGAGTATTCCGTTAGTAAAGGTTCTGTGGAATCATCATGGGTTTGAGGAAGCAACTTGGGAAAGAGAGGACCAAGTTCAGAATCAGTATCCGGAGTTGTTTGTTGACCAGGTAAGAATTGCATGGGCGCAATTGTTTTAAGGGGGAGAGGGTGAAATACCCGAGCCCGGAATGTGAAAATTTATTGTTTATTATTTTGAAAATTATATTTTCTTAGATTCTTTGAGATTTAATTGTTACTTCTTTGCTGTCGCAACGTGCATTGCATATCGAGAGCGATAGGTAGAGAACGGTTTCTAGTCCTCAGCAAATAGTGAAACTAGTATTTAGATGACTTAAATTTTATATTTTAATTGTTGTTAGCTATAATTAATTTTTCCTTAGTTAATATGGCTTTAAAATGCACAAAATAAGGCCAATTTGACCAATTTTAAGTTATTTGACCAAGTAGCATTGACCTTTGACAAAGCTAATCACCTTAAATAGTTAAAACAAAGCAAAATGAAAAGAAATAAAAGCTGAAATCGGAAAGGGAGCTGGCCGAAATATTGAAGAAAAAAAAAACCATTTTCAACTTTCAAAACTTCCAATCTTCGTGTGAGCTCGTGCGGGGTTGTTACCGAGCCAACCAGCATTGTTTTCCTAGCGACTGGGAGTGCCTAAGGTGAGGAAAGCACGTTATTTGCGCATTTAAATGATATGTATGTCAACTTTGTGATTTTTGAGTTTTACCCGTAGATTGTTGTTTAAAGCGTTTTGATGTTTCTAGAATGTTCCTTGACAATTGTAGAACATGTATTTATAGCTTTTTAACATTTTCTGCAGTTAAATGTTGAGATTGCAATTCAAAATGTCAATTGAATAGTGTTTTATGAATAGTAAACCCTTGAAACAATGAAGTTGCGCTGTTATGCTATCTGTTGATGTGGAAATGTGCTAGGTATGCTAGAATGCCTAAATGCATAGTTTGTTTGGGTTGCATAATGGAAAAAATGAAAAATATGCCTTGGTAAAAGTCGGGGTCGTTTACGTCGAGTTTGGCATTTTCTCGTTTTGTGTGTTGGCATTGCTTCGGGAGGCCATGGAAGCACTTTTGGTACGATTATGGCGTTGGTTGGGTGTTTGGTTGGTATAGTTGTAGTTCAAATGAGCAAAGGAGGATATCGGGACTTTGCGTGAATTCTAGGGTTAAGTAGGGTTTTGGGGTCATTAGACGTGCCTTATGGTGACCTAGGAGGATTGGTGAAGTCGGTTTCCAGAACTCGTGGCTCGTTTGCAAATGGTAGTGTTTTGATAGTTGGGGCCGATTTGTGATTTTGCTTGTTTTCTTGATATTATGCCTATAGAATGCATAGGGTTGCTTGATATACTTGTTTGAATTTATTTTGATTGAAATGCTTATCAACTGTTGCTATTGCATGCGAGAGTAACCTACTTTGTTATTCTTCCACGTGTGACTTTATTGCTCGTTTATCGCCTTGTATCGAGTCTTGCATTGCATAGTGTCCAGCGCGTGAGTGATGGGCCTCTCTGGGTAGCCTCGGGCTGCCAGTGTTGGTTGCTCTAGCTCCGTGGCTATTCCCTCTTCTCCCTTGGGTTGCCTCCCAGGGAGATTTGGGTCGTAGATTGATGGATAATTCTGGGGTATTCCAAACTGGTGTTATAAGGTAGTTTGGGCCAGCGCGTTGTCATCGAATTTGTGATTGAAAGTTACTCGTGGAAAGAGGACGGTATCCTTTGATTGTGTGTTTATAGATTAAATGTTTGTTTTGTTTGTTGGTGGCTTTAATTGTTTATCTATATGATATTTGTATGAATTGCTTGACTAATTGCATTGCATACTCCTCTCATCTCCGTCCTTGAGACCATTTGCCCTCGCTGAGCAATAGTTTTTGCTCATTCCTTTCTATACTATATTTTTACAGGAGTAGTTGAAGCAGACCCTATTGAGGTAATAGAGGAGGAGGAGCAGGTGGAGGTGTTTCCGTGATAGCACTTCTTTGCTTTGCTGGTGATTGGTTGCCAGACTTTTGTGCGGGCCATGCTTGATTTGTTTAATGCTTGGTTGTCGCTTTATTTTGAGGCTTGTAGCCTTGTAGATAGTATCTATTTTGAGGCCTAGATGGTCTTATGTTGTAAAGAATTAAAGGTTGTAATGTTGTAAATATATACTCCTGTGACTAGTAAGGAAATGCATGCTAATGGTTAATTGTTTAGTGGCATAAATAATTGTGTAGTATGCATATCATTTTTGGGTTGCATAGTTGTTAATGAAAAGATGTATGTTTTCTAAAAGAATGTTGGCTTGTTTCAAATGAATGTTGTGGGTTCTTGAATATTATATTGAATGTAGGGTTTCGGAACGTCCACGGTACAGGGGAGACTCCGTCTGTGTATCGGGTCCGGGCTTGGCTTTTCGGGGTCGGGTCGGGGTGTGACAATATCTGAGTCGATAAGACTATATTCAAAAGAGAAATAAGTGGATTGAGTGTACTTTAATGCAAAAAAAGAAAGAGAACATCAATAATTCTTCATCCCTCCGAGACATGATCATCATCATCCTAAAAACATTCGGATGCATCACCTAGAAATACTTGGGCCCAAAGCCAATAGCTAAAGGAGATGAAGTTACCTGACACAAAGGAGCTTTACTAATAAGGGTATGGGTTTAGTGGTTTTTTGGGTTGGTTTTGCTCTTTACCTTCTCACGGGGGGATGAAAACTAGAGAGGTCAACTAGAGTAAAAGCCAAACGACGGGGCCGAGAATCTGTGATCAATCTGAAGAACCACTACCGGATACGATTCTGCTTCCCCTTCGTACTACCATGAGATTCTTGCTCGGCTTTCTTTCGACTTAAGAAGGCTGCGGTGAAATAAGGATCACTTCGGAACTCTAGGGGAATGAGAATTTTAGGGCGGGATGTAAAAGCTCTCCAACGTGTTGCGTAGCCTTCGACAGTTAAAGGATAGACCCTTTTGGCTTCCTTAGGGCTGTGTGAAGCTTAGCTTGCTTTAGCAGCCATATGATGATTCAAGTTCGTGGTAGGCATAGGAGTTGGACGAAGCGGTAGCGAAGCTCAGGTGGTAATGCAAGTACGCGGTGAGCGTAGTAGCCTCCTCGGGCATGCTCTTTGTACAACAAGCGAAGAACTAGTGAGGGCTGGAATGGAATATCGTATGTAGTGTAGAATCAGATCTGAAGCTCTTTGGAACAAGCGAGGAACGAGTAACCACAAGCTCCGCTTAAGCGCTCGACATGCAGTTAGCTTAAAACATGTTCATCATGTGGCCGAGCGAAGCGCACCTCTGTGAAACAACCCAACCTCACTTTAGATAGGAACATAATGGATGACTTATAACTGAAAGTAAGTTCTCCGGGTCAAATTATCATACGATGCAATAGAGATCTTGATCTAGATCTGGTGGTTCATAGAATTCGAGACCTAACGATGTTCGGTTCATCACATGAACTGAACGGGAGCGTCTCCATTCCTATCCCTATCGGTCGAGCATCTTCAAACATCACCTCTCCCTTTTCGGGGAATAGCTGCAATCACAAGCAAGTGATTGAATGAGTGGGGGCCCCGAAAGCACATGCAGAATAAGCAGGGTTTCAGGAGACGGTCTAAAAAAGGGTCCGGTCTAGAAAGATAACTATCAACAGAAAAAAACAAAGCTGGAACTAATCAAGATCAATAGGAAGAGGAGTAAGCTAGGAATCTATTGACAAACCACGACGATCTATATGGAAGGGCAGTTTTGTTAATGCATTCCTCTTGAGAAAGTGTTTTTTGAATTCTCCAACTCTGGATGAGTTTGAGGCCTCCAGCGCCTTTTTGGAATACTTTTTGTTTCGCCTCTATCTCTAAATGGCGAGGGTATCGGCTTTGTATCGTAGGGGTACGCCGCCGACTAATAATAGGTACCCCTACCCCAGGTAAAGTTAGTGAGCCGTGTAATAGGCGAGCATTTCGCGCGGTTCGGGAGGCATTTGAGTCAGCCGCCGGAGCCCGACAGCGTCTTGACCCCCATCTAATATTTGGGCCAATTCCCCCTTCGTACTACCAAAAAACAAGATTCTTGCCAAATTTGAGTTTACTGCTCCAACAATTATAAAACTTATACCTATTATGTTTAGTACTTCAGGTGTTTCTGTTGCGTATAATGTAAATCCCATAGCGGATCAATTCCAACGAGTCTTTCAAACTAGTACTTTTTGTAATAGACTCTATAGCTTCTTCAATAAACATTGGTTTTTCGATCAAGTTTTGAATGACTTTCTAGTCAGATTGCTCATGCGTTTCGGATATGAAGTCTCATTCGAAGCTTTAGACAAATGTGCTATTGAGATATTGGGCCCTTATGGTATCTCGTACACATTCTGATGATTAGCCGAGCGAATAAGTCAACTTCAAAGTGGATTTGTTGTGCGAAGAATACGTTATGACCCATGGCCGCCTGTGGGGGTGGGTCATCCGTTATGGGTAAACGAAAAACCCGACTCTACGAACACGAGGAAAAGTTGCACAGTAGTAGTAAGGGCGTTAAGACCGGAACTTTCTATAGTGCTAGCAGGAATGCACGTGAATGAATCCCATCCCCTAGCGAGTGAAATGCTTACGCCTCTTTAGAGATAGAGGCAAGCCAAAGAGCTTGTTCTTCCATTTTTATATCTTTAGATTCGTAAGATCATAATAGAGTCACTTTACTTTCTATTATATTAGTCAAGCGCAAGCGCGCCCCTATCTCTAATAATAAGGTAATTTGAAGCTCTTGCTTGCTGCATGCTGTCTACTTCGCGAGCCTTCACTGCCCCCTTCTGAAACTTCCCTTCTTTCGTTCGTCCACTAGGCTATATAAAGAGAAAATGGGGTGGCTATCTAGCGGGAGTCATTTCGGTTGTATGCCACGAGGTCCCTATGGACAAGGGGGCAAGTGAATCATTACTTTTGGGCTCAGGTAGCCCTCTACCATCTATCCCATTACATTCTATCATCTCGTATTGTACTATACCGTATCAGACCAGATAGATCTATTGAGTAAGAGAAAGGGAGAAAACTTTAATTATATATTTCTCATATATGGATTGGGATCCCCCTTCATTCCTAGATTTCTGCCACTACAGACCCTACCTAACTAAATGGTAGTGGTCTAGGGAGGGAAATTGCTAGAGCACGGGAGAATGAAGAGTAATGATTTCAGCAAGAGCAGCCAGACAGACTACTATAGTTAGTCTAGTGACTACTAGAGTAGAGTTAAGTCAAAAGGTATGGTATAGCAGCCTTTCCGAGCGAGCCTCTGGGATCTCTTGTAAACCCCCATGATGTGGTAAATGGAGGATATTAGGGGAAGAAGTGAGTGGAGATTCCCTTGCAGAGAGCCGGATAAGGGGAGACCTTCACATCAGGTTCGGAGGGAGGGGATATCCCGACCCTACTATGATTATGCCTTTGCAATGTTACGTGGTTCAACTCTATTTATAACCTTTTCTCATATGTGGGACTCTCTATCTTCTTGGGTAGATAATCGATCATCTATCATTTGGATAGTGAGTCGTTTTTATAATAATAAGTCAAGTCAAGAATAATAATCGAACTGGAAGAGCTTGCCAGGATGGCTAGGTAAGTAAGTAATCTCTTATGTATATGTAGGCGTCAACTCCCAGTTCTTTCTCTTCTTGCTTTTTTAGTTTTTAGTTTAGTGACAGTTCATCAAAATAATTGTCCAAAATTACTAGATCGAGCACGTGACGCGCATAGTCTTAAGTCCAAGAGCGGGTTGTATCCTATTAAAGATTTCTACTACTTCTTTGCTTCCCTCTGTTTAGAGATCTCCTTGTTCTCTTCCCTTCTTTTCCTCCATACCTTCGCCGCCTTCTTCATCATCTTGTTCCATCCTTCAGGGATGTTCGGTAGGTGTCCGGGCCTCCCAAAAAATCCTTCCGACAAGAATGCTGCTTGAACATTGTAAGACATAGAACCGTCTCGCTCTTGTGAACACTGATCATAAGTGGCAAAAGCCGCTGGAATGCTCATTTTTTGTCCATAAGCTCTCCTCACCGTAATTCTCTCTGGAAGTCGCCCTTACAACCCCTTGACTCCTGCAGGCTACATTCGAACTAAACAAGAGTAAGAATTTTTCCCTAAGAAAATAGACTAACTACTAGGAGGGGGAAGGACCCGTGCCTAGCTAACGTAGTTCACGAGGAACCGACTTAAGTTAGTGAAGTGAGGCCTCAAACATCAAACCATATCTTATTGAATAATCTGACTGAACCGAATGAGGTATACACAGATTATATCACAGCTTGTCTTGTAGCGAGACGAAGGGACGGAAGGAGCCAGTTCCCTTGCTTGCTTACTGGACAAGAAGGATTATACTTTTTTCCACTAATGGACTATAACAAGCTGAGTAGTATTGTACTAAAGCCCTGAGTGACTCTTGGCTGCCTTCAGTGATAGACGCAATTACTTTGACTACTCTATTCCTACGAAATGAGCCAATAAAGAGTGGGGGAAGGAACGGATTTGAGACTACCGACGTCTCTAGCGCTGATACATAGAGCAGCCGGGTAGTGGATATATTAGAAATAGTATTTCCCCCTTTTATTAGAGTATAGGTCTTTCCCTCTTCTCTTCTCCATGTGTATTGAATGATGGAATGAATACGATCTTGATAAAGAGCATAGCGGGCGGAGGCTTCCTGATCTGCTTTCGACCTTCCCCATTTGTTTTCACGTGCGAATTCTGCCACTTTCTTTCTTTCTGGCCGGCGTCTAGATTCCTTCTGCTTTCGTACGTACTGATGCTTTTAGCCTTACTCAAATAGGGGGTGGCATTCTATTCCAAACCTAATCATAGGCTAGGCTCACTCACTTTCTTTCTATAGAAAAGGCTTCGATCATAAGCTTATGTGATCAGATCCAGCATTTCAAGGAGCCATAAGCCATCATAAGCTTCTTTGAAGGTATCCCTTCATATATCACTGTGGTAAGATCGCATAAAGCGTCTCCTAGCCTAGGGATCGAAGCTTCTCTTTCTATGAGAATCCCGCCCAGATGAAAGATCATACGCTGCCCTCGATAAGCTTCATGAAAATGGGGATATACATGCCATAGAAGCCCACTACTAATCTAAAGGGGGGCGAGGGGTAAAAGCCATTGGTTGAAGATGCAGATAATAAATGGGCTTGTTCTGGCATAAGACAGAAGGAGTCTTAATGAGGGGATTTTTTATTATTAATTACTTAACATAAAGGCTATGCATAGAAGCAACTTAGTAAAGAGGGAAGCCATTGAACAGAAGGAGTGATCATTAATGAGCAGGGAATAGACTTTTGTGACAAGGCATGGTATAGAATTCCATGCAGATCGATAGTCGACAAGTCCAACCTCCTTCTACGACCAACAATACTTTGTAGATGGAAAGAATGGAAAAATAGAGTTGCACGAGCTTTTCAGCTCGATCCACTCGCTCCATCATCATCCTCTGATGGAAAGCGGGAAGGAGGCGAGATATACCTAAGCTGGTCAAGGAAACCCACACCTTCTTGGGATCCTTAGAGCTGGTTGAGATCCTCTTTGATGCCTCCCCTAAAGACCATTAGATAATTCAAACATTGTTGAAGGTATTGGGACATTCAAGTAGGCGGCCAGCATTCCATTCATTGATCAATAAGTGCTTGAAATTGGAAGTGAAGGTAAAATAGATTCCTTCTTCCCTGGTTAGCTTTTAGCAGTGGTGAAAGGAAATTCTTAGCTGAAAGTTAGGATATGAAATATATCGTTTAGAGGTAATTTAAAACATAAAGTAGAAAGCGTACTTATTTAGGTTGTTGTGATTGAAGGAGGAAGAAATGTTTCATCTACGATCTGCTTGCACTTAACTAACTAACTTACCAACTTGACTTGCCTACCGATCGAGATAGGACTAACGCTAGACATAAGCCCTAAAGTACTCTCTCTCCCCAACCCTATCTCAAAAACTTTTAAAGGCCCGAAGGACGCTTAAAGGTTCCAAAGGAAAAAATATGCAAGTGGTAGTTTGGTATCAGCTGTCTCATTTGGTCAATCTCATCCCGCACAAGAAGGATTTTTATCTAAACCAGTACCCGAAAGCGAAAGCGAAAGGGAATGTCGAACTAAAAATCATAGTGAAAGCGATGTGTTCTGTAAGGGCTTGAATTAGCGAGCAAACCAACCGTACCCACCAACAGAGCCAAGGTTATGGGTCGACAAAGCGTCCTTTTTGATTTAACGTCACAAAGATTTCGACTATGGAATAAGGTTTGGGACCCTTGATTCCTTTCTTTTAAACTCTTGTAAAGTGAAAACAAATGCTTTATAGAGGCCTCTAAGGCTGCTATTCCTGACTTTAGGAAGGACTAGAGAAAGGCCTTTAACGATTCTATATCTCTATAGAACTTTTTTCTTTTCTTCTATTATTGATTATCTATTTTTTATCTTATCTTTAGTAGAGGTCTAAAATTCTTTTTTTTTTAAATGCAAGGACTTATATAGCACCCCACGGAACACCTATTTGATCCATCTAGCCTGCCTTAAAGGGCGCGGGCTTCTGTTCAATGAGTGACTTTGTTGAGCTCTTTTTTTAAGTGAATAGCCGATTTCCTAATAAATACATTCCATTCAGATGATTCGATGGCTGAGTTGGTCTGACTCAAGAAGCTCCCTCTAGAGCAAAGCAAGCTGTAAGTCAGTTTCAAGTTTTCCTTTCCGCTAGAAAACTCACTACATGCCATGTCACTTTTTACTTAGCAAAGAAAGACAAGCTACGAACTACCGCTACCCCTTTATAAGTAAAAGTATCGCCTTCAGCTATAATTTAAGGAAATTGAAAGAAGCAGAAAAGGATCAAAGGTGGTTGCTAGCATCGAAGAGATCCGTCATCTACGATATAGTGGGAGTTCGGACATGGCGAACGAGCTCTTACAGCGGGAGAGGAAAGCGAGTGTGTGTGGGTTGTCCTATCCGCAGGGATATACCCATAGGAGAAGTAGTAGATAACCCTAGGCGCGATGATTTTTCCGACCAAGTCGGCCAGCCTTTCGGGATTGATATTGTCTTTTACATGGGCCTTTTACAAAACCTCAATCATTTGATCTTCGTGATGTTCCGAGGTTATCAATAGATCAACAATTGAGATTGGCGCGGGGATCTTTTTCAGTAGTTCCGCCACATTCTACTCTGGCTTCTTGAGATTCTCTTGCTGGGTCTTTCTCTACTACTTTCTCATTTCCTTGGTCCTTCCGTGGTTCTCAAATGGTCAGGTTTGAAGCATCGTCCCCACCTAGTCATATTTCCTATCTTAGCACATTCTTCACCCTCTTTCTTCTCCACTTTCAATGCTATCGTCCTACTTTCATATATCCAAGACACCTTTGTTTGAAAAGCCTTACCTTCCCTTACTTATAGAAAAGGGTAGGGTTGAGATAACGATAAGGGATAGTAATGGTGGCTGGTGCGGGCCTTGGTTGATGGTTGATATGGATTGAGACGGGTCGGTTGAGCACGAATTTTTTATTTTGTAAATTTATGTGGTCTGGCTTGAGGGTATTTGAAAAGTCTTCACTGAGCTGGCTCATGCTTACTTCTATGGGGTCTGTCTTTCATTGAATTGAATTTCAGAGCTCTCACGCTGCAATCTAAACAATGAAGAAAGCGCTACTAAACAAGAGCGAGTGAAGTGCTTACGCCCCTTTTGAGATAGGGGCGAGCCAAAGAGCCGGAGATTCTCGCGCAGGAACAAACGTAGGCCTGTACCGCGCCCTTCAACCAATAAGAAGTGCTTTTCTTGGAGAAGCAAGGAAGCACAGTTGTGCGCATCTGCATAGCCCCTCTATACTCTATAGGCTATTAGTACCAAGTGCAAGCGCCTGATTTGGAAGCTTGCTATGTAATTTCATAAAGAAAGAAAAGTGTGTGAACCTCAGCGAGTCCGGATTTCAAACTAGCCTCCTAGACTTAACCTATATTTTTAATAGGTTATAACTATCAAGAAAGTAGGAATGGCAGAGAAGGAGATGCACTTTCTAGACACAAGATCCAGAGTTTTTTTCGAGAAAGTGTCCCTTCCCTCAATATCATGATCGGGTCGACTAGGCCAGATCATGAGTGAATAGAAAATCAAAAATGTACATAACTGTTGTTGTTCCAGCCATTTTTTTAAACCACTTATCCATAGTTTAGAAACTAAGTGATTTTTATACCTAGGTATATATAATGTTTTGTTTTGTTTTTTAATATGGAAGAATGATTTCGAAAATACGAGGTACCGGAGGGCAAACAAGGTCGCAGAAAAGTGGTGCTTGCAAGCACCAGTGGTGCTCCCACTAATGAAAAGCCCAAAGGAAAAAAAAGGGGGCAAACAGAACTGCAAGCTGAAAGGTATACCGTGGTTAAAGATTCCGTTCTGCCTCTTCTTCGAGAATTGATACAAGACCATCTCACCCTAAAACCTACCCCTTCCCAATGGGACCGTGTAATAGAACTATTATGTGACACAAATTTTGATATAAGGAGACTCCCGCAGGTTTATCAAAGCTTATGTGAGCAAAGCCCCTATTTCGAAAGGGCACTCCAGCACCTGGAGGAAATCATCTGTTCTGGAATTACAAACAAGGAACTCCATTCTGCTGACTCTACTAGATAGAATCAAACCCGTATTTTTTCATACTCAAAATCAGAGTTTGATCTCAGCTCAGAAGGAATGCTAGCTATATGCTTAACACATGCAAGTCAAATGTTGTGTTCAGGGAGCTGGGCAGAAGTAATAAAAACCAGCGCCAGCGCCGCTGGATGATACATAACACTTTTTTTTATAGACAGAGAGCCAAGGGGGCTTCTGCGGGCGATTGTGTAACCACGGGCAGCCCAGCTGACTTAGTGATGGCCGCACATGAGATCGCTCGAGACCACTTCAATTATGAGTCAGGGGATGCGAACATAGTGGCCCTAAAATACCTTATGCGCTATCTTAAAGATGAAAAACTTCCATTTTGAGACCGTGACCCATCACAGAGCACTTTCTGACTTATTTAGTAAAATAGGTGAGAAATTATCCTCCACAAGACTCTTGATGTTTTTTCAGGGCTTGGGTACGAGAACATAATTGGAAGAAATAAGGGTCGAAGTTTAGACTGCTCACAATAGTTCTACCCATAGAAAAGATCATCAGACAGGAGACAACCCATTTATGATTCCAGCCGAGAAGACTAGTAAAAGGAAAGATCAAGAATATTATATATTTCAGGAGCTAGATCAGTTGCCGATGAACAAGTAAGAATTGCCTCAACAAAAATTGATGGAATTGGACCTAAAAAAGCCATTGAGGTTCGTTATCGATTAGGTATCAATGAGAACATAAAGATAAAAGAATTAACTAAGTATCAGATCAACCAAATCGAACAGATGATAAGTCAAGATCATCTTGTTCATTGGGAATTGAAGATGGGAGAATGAGCAGACATCGAACAATTAATTTCGATTTCTTGTTATCGTGGAATTCGTAATCAAGATGGATTACCCTTACACGGTCAACGAACTCATACTAATGCTAGGACTTGTCGCAAGCAAATTCGGAAATGAAAGAAGTATACCGAAAGCCCTTGGTACTTGTCTGATCAATCACACTGATAGCTTCAATAGTTCACTGAAATTTTTATTTTTTTTTCACTGGTTACTAATCCCGTATACGTATAGTAGGCCTCATTCGCCACGACATTAGTGGCTTAGCCCTTCGCGCTTCCCTTCGCCTGCCTATCGTATCGGCTCGGCTTCGTCCTAGAAACTACTGCTTTCGCTTCTCTAGGCTTCACTATCGCTCATGACTGGTATATGGATCTCTCCACAGCAAAATTATAAAACTACGGAACCAACTGCTTTCACTCATTCCTACTACTCTTTCACAAGATAGATTCCAGAAAGAGAGACTGGCTCTTTCCTATAAAGAATAAGATAAATCTGGCCCTCTCTCTTTAGATTGATGCCCGAGATCATTCCTTTTAAAGGTAACTGCAACTGCAGGAGATGCTTATTCTGGAATGGAGGAATTCTCATATAGTCAACAATTCTTCCTACCCCTTATTTCATAATAGTAATAATTAGAAGTTCTTTCTCTAACTCTAAGGTGACCCGCGACACACTTCGTATATGTATGATTGAATGCCGACAATATTCATTTATAGTCGTGAAGAGGAAGAAGATCAGTGCCTGGCCACTCCACTTAAAGTAAAGCTTTCCAGGCAATGGCTATTGAATAAAAGCTATTCTTTTCTCACATCTCGATTTCTCTCTCAATGATCAATGGAAGCTATCTTGCTCTGTTTTTTCTTTTTAGGGCGTAGGGGGAAGAGACTTTCCTACTCTCCTACCTTCAACTTCAACTAAGTCAAGCATAATCCGAATCAGCCTTTCAGCTAGTGCGTAGAATCGCTCATAAATCCATTTTATTTAAGCGGTGAGAAAAAAAAACAACTTATCCTGGGTGTGTGATCGATTTGCGATAAATAAGGCTAGGTGTTTTGGTTGTGCTTAACGCACTGTAGTAACTGACTCCATCATCCTTAGTAGCCAATCAGCCAAGGACCCTCATTAGATCTGGCATGGTTCTTCCCGACCCAAAGCATACTGCCCAACACAATAACCGGAGAGGATTGCTATGTAGCCGCATAAACCCATCCAATATGATCTTCTGCACCAATTCAATAGGACCCCAGCTTCCCATGCCTTTGGTTATTCACCACCAACTGGTCTCAAAATACTTGTACCACTTACGTTTACCAGGCAGTCCACGACTACCTATGTTCCTATTACAGGTAGATCCTGACCAATCATTTCCACCACTACTTCATAATAATGCTACTCATTGTTAAAGGGTTGATTGTGGGGAAATTACCTGGGTTTATGCGTTCCTCCCAGTCTAGGCCACCCCAAAAAGGCTCCCGGTAGGAGTTGGGGATTTGATATGATGAGGTGAATGATGGAAGAATTAATCCCTGCCAATAAGGCCTTATTTTGAATGCCCTACCTCTATCTCTCCTTGGCCCTGGTGCTCCTAATCAATGGAAGCGGGCAAGGAAGAAGGGAAGAAATGAATGATTGAACCTAGGGACTTCTGAAGAAAGTGATTTAAGGCGAGTGTAACGAAGAGCAAACGTAGGCTTTAATTGTTTGAAAAATGAAATAAATAAGTAGCTAGTAGCATTTTTAAGCAACCTTGCATCAGCTATAGCTTGAAGCGAAGGTACCCTATTTATAGATGAATGAGGAGGGCCCTTAGCTTAGAATAACAAGAACTTAAAGGGAATGAAGGAAGCTATGGCTGGATGGTTTGAAGCTCGACTGAAAGGTGTCGGTGTAAAGGTCTCAATCCTAGATGATAAAGGTGATGTTCGCTAACCACCTAACCATCAGCAGATCCGCTGTTTTAGAGATTGCCTAAAGACTCAAACTACAACTGCAAGCACATTGGCATGTTAGCTCATTAGCCCTAACCCCTTTCACCTAGCTGCCCTTTTTTACTCTCAAATCGGGATCTGGGGAGACTTTTGAACCAGTTTCTCTTTGAGGAAAGCTATTTATGGACGGCTAGGAATTCTCACTCGAAGTAGAGGGCCCGGAACTATATGTCCGGGACTGACACACTTTCAAGTCAAGTCACTCTATTTGCCTTTCGCTTGCTTTCACTTTGTTGATGACTTTTCCTTACCAGAAACTCCCTTTCTCTCTGTTACAGTCGACTATTCTTCCGCCGTGCTCTACTTTCTCAGTTATAAAATTTTTGATTGCATGTAAATATCCTTGTGCGCTTATAAAGTGCAAGAGCGAATCTTAGCCAGACGTGGACCTCATTTCCTTTTCCTTGCCACTCCTTGTGGAGAGTTCGCTCGGTAACCTCATTACGTCAGAAGTCTTGAAAGTGACTCAAGACCTCCTGAAAATAATGGCTTTAACGCCCTTCCGTTTCGAGACTATGGAGGATCTCAGTCATTTTGTCGGCTCCATGTCTGTCCTCAAACATTTCCGTGAGAGGCTCCACTTGGAAGTCGCCTAGAACCCTAGTGTGTAGCTCTTTGCACAGATCCTGGATTCGATCTGCGATCCTTCGGTGAGCAGTGAGAAGCTCTGAAAAAGAGTTCAAGGATTCCTGGTCAATAGGAGGGAGTTCCTGATTAGCGTGGGACGGAGACGGTTCAGACTCCGAAGCCACGTTCTTCGTACTGAAGAAGGGCCTTCTCCTTCCCCCGGATCCGCTTTTCTTTTTCTCGAAGTGTCCGAGCTCTCACAATCGATAGTTGACGGACTGCCGTCTCCTTGAAGACGAGCCCCATGGATGAGGTTGATTGGTCGGGGGGCCTGTTAGCAAGGGCGTGCTCTGTTGATGGTTGGGAGGTGGCATTTCCCTCTGTACTTGAGGAGCAGTTGAGGTACTTTCGCCAACTCTCTGAGTCCGATTCCAAATTTTGTATTGAAGAAGAGCCGGCATCACCCCTGTGCAGCCCTTGGTTAATTGTATCATTTCCTCCCGTCATATTCAGTATCGTTGTGTCACAGATCCCAAAAACAGCTAGAATCAAAAACAAAAGGAGCCATCCTTCACAGCCTAAGCCCCTACTTAACAGGACTCGACTCCCAAGAAAGAACCCCATTTTCTAAAACGTTCAGACGAGTTTGGATGGTAGACATCTTCTCTTTGGCTCTCTGAATACCTTCGTCAACCTTGCGAAGCTCTCCCTCAACATCATGAAGCTTTTTTATGCAGGTGAAAGTAGGGGATCCATTTCTCCTCCCGTCTTTTTCGGCAAATTCTATGTTAAACTATGCCCACCCACATCAACAAGCTCGGAACTCAACTCTAGTCAATAAATGAACGGAGGGATGAACTGGATTTCAATAGTTGAGAAGATGTTTGAAACCTCCTGCCATAAGGAAGGGGAGATCCGTAGTAAGAGTTCCCTCTCTCCCTGCTTTCGGCGGCTTATTATTCTTTCAGGGAAACTTTTGAAGTTACGTCTTTCAGTACTGTGACTCAAGTCAAGTAGTTGAGATAAGTTGTTTGCTCTTTGTCAGGGGCCTTTACTTAAGTTCATTTTGTCCTATAGGTTCGTTTTAAAGGTCAGTGGTTCAAGTCAATAAGCGAGGAAGCCCTTCTCACTCAAGCTCAAGCATTTACTTTTCTAGTTAGAGACCAACGTCTTGGGGCTAACGTGGGATCCGCTTAAGGACCTACTAGTTTAGGTAAATATCTTATGCCTTCCCCGACTGGAGATGTCATTTTTGGAGGAGAAAGAATGCGCTTTTCAAAAAAGGTCAGAAGAAATGCACCGGGTTTTAATATTATTATATATATAGGTAGATAGATTTATATATATAACTGGCTAGCTGCTTTTTACGCAAAAAAAAAAAAGACAAAACGGGATTGGATTTCTACTCATAAGGAATGAAGGTTAAATATCTTTGATAGGCTTATATTTTTGGTTGAAATGGGATAGTGTTCAAACTCCCGAAATACAGTCTAGACAGTAGGCCTTCCCTTTTTCTGACTAGATGGACTCGGGGAAGGGTCAATCTCCTCCGGAGCATGTTTCACAGCCACTCATTCGTCTTGACCAAATAGTAGAATCTATCTCTCAGCAACAGTTTTTTTGGCTAATCACCCATTCCCAACCAGCCCTCCCGATCGATCTTGTAAGATCAGCTAATGAAAGGGGGTTAATCTGGTCCAAAGTTGTCGGAACGAATCATTTGCTTTATCAAAAAAAAAGTTTTATTAGGGGGTAAAGGTTGGCCCCCTATTTTCAACCATTACAATTGGTGTTGACCAACTTTGCGATACGGAAGGACACGAAGAAGAACGCAAGCAGCGGAAATGCAAAAGAGAAAAGCAAAGATTCCCGACCCAGAGCATGTTATTAACTCAACCACAAATCTGTTGAATGAAGGTAGCTTGCTTACTCTCAGCAACTAGTTAGACGGAAATCCAGTGACTTCGCTTATGCCCTTATGCAGTGCCCTAGATTTAACTGTTGTTAGAATTAGAAGCTCACACCGGGAAATTTCTTTCTTAATAGAACCAGGTGAAAGTCGATCGGCCAGTGAGGAATTAGTCAAAGAGATGGGAAAGCTCCCAACCCAAGTGCAAGTGCCATCCTCAAATTTAGCTGTAGGAAGGATATCATCTGCTATTGACGAAGTTGTTATTGGACTCGCTTGGCTCGGCTGGTCTCACTGGAACTCAGGGTTGGAGGAAGAAGGGCTACTGTAGACTAAAGAGAGGCCTTCTCATACCCAGTTAACTGATTGAGGAGTCTTCCTGGAGAAAAGGCACCGATCTGACTTATTTAGAAAGCTAGAACGGAGAGGGAACACTCGCTCAAATAGGGTTGGCTAGTACAGAATCCATTGCTATTGTACTTGGCAAGTAAGCCCAGAATGAAGAAATCGTAGCTGCTACCGCTACGTGGGCTTCTTCTTAGTCTGCTCGAAGGGAAGGTCAGTAAGAGTAGATAGAATAAAGTATGACATAACCAGAAAGTTTGTGGTATCATTAGTCAATGTCTGTGATTCTAGAACTAAGGAATTAAACTAAAATGAAGGATAGGATACAGCAGAGGTTGTACTTTCTCTTCCCAGGTATGGGCGGGGGGAAAAACTATTCTAGCATCAGTATGGATTGACTTGAGACTGGGAGTAGTCGTCATCTTTGTCCATAGTAGTCATCCAACCAGCAAGGGAAAGACCACTTAGCATAGTGGAATAGGAAAGAGAGCGTCGAGCACAGCTTTCGTGTCACCAGCAAATCTTTTTTCGTTTATTGGGAAACTGAAAAAGAATTTGTCAAGCAGGCATGATTGTCACGTCAATCGACGGTTGAGAAATCCTATCTCCGGGGCCCTCACTTTAGGGCTATCTTTCACCGTTGACAGAAATGGTTCAACGTGATAGGTACGGCTTCTCAATCAATAGATGACTCAAGGTTCTTGTTTTCAATCTGGTATGGGGAAGGATGACAGAGCTTTCAATTAAACATTTGTGTGGGTCTATCTTGAGAATTGCCCTTTATTTCTCATCTCAAGTTGGGTAAGGCTTTACTACTCGTTCGCTTGAGGGGTTCAGTTGTTAGTGGACTAGCACTTCTCCTTGTCCCCTTTCTGCATTCGCGCATGACCTACACTATACCTCTTCTAAGGTAGAAAGAAGGTCAACCTCACCTCAGGTAATCACACCTTTATTTCTCGACGATCAAAGAGTCAAAACTTGCTTTCGAGCTAACCAAGCATGGAACTACCAGCCAACAAGCAAAGCAAGTTCTCATTCACGAATAACTAAGCTTTGACAAGGGAGAGGGGGACCCTTCTCATACCCGCCCTTACAGGCGCCTAACGGAGAAAAAGTTATGCCCAATAGGGGAAGACTGCGGTAAAAGGATGTCCATCTATTGATGGCTAGCTTGTACAATCAAATATTGGACCTAGGTTTGTTGATGGATCTGGTCTTGTCGAACAGGTCCGGATTCGAGGTTCGAACACAAAAGCCCACTAGCCGAGCTGAACTGGTTAGTGATAGAAGTAATTCCCATGAACTGAGAACAAAAGGAAGGATGTACTTGCCCCCTTCCCCGGCCATTACCGCTCATCCACCGCTTTTTATTAAGAAATCATGTCTTTGTCTTTCCATGCTATCTTTTGCGTGCTATTCCTTACGCAACCTCCACTTGGATTCATTTCAAGTCTCGAGTTCTTGTTTAGAATTCTCGTAGATGAAGTTCGATCGAGAGCTTTGATGCAATTCAAATTGACAAGCAGTAGTGACAGCATAATAAATGTCCGGAGGACAGAACTAAATATTTAATTCCCAGGTTTCCTTTGCCAATAGACCAATCAATGGTGCTGTATCGGAAACAAGATTCAGTCGCTACAAGCGAAGGATAATAAGAAATCGGTCGTAAAACGGGTAGATTAACTAAAAGAAAATACACTTGGCTCACTAAGCACTAGGAAAGTTGCTTAAATAATATGCCTAGACCGGAAGACTCACTACCACATTTTTTAGTTCTTGCAACATTTAAAAATCGTTGCAGAAAAACTAAAAACCGTTGCAAATGACATTAGGCAACAGTTTTCTTACCGTTGAATCCGCTCTCGTTGTCTAATCTCTATTGCAACAGTTTTTTATAAATAAATAGTAACAGTCAAAAAACCATTGCAACTGATTCTTTTTGCAACGGTTTTTTTTTAAAGACTACATGATAAAATTTTTCCTATTTGCAATGGTTTTCAAAAGCATAAGCAACAGTTATTTTACAGTTGTAAGTTCACCATTCTTAAAAAAAAGACACACACATACACACACACACATATATATATATATATGAGAGATTCTCTTTCTTTTTTCTTTATTGAGTTGCACTTAGATAATTTCTTCTATATAGGTAGTGATAAGACTCAAACCCAGGACCTTTTTGAAAATGAACTCTATAATTATATAAAACCAGCCATCTCATCTAACAGTTAAGTTGTTAGATAAAAGCTTATTATATTCATTTATATCTCTAATAGTCAACACTTTTGTATCAATTTTTAGAAATATAAATATAGTCTTTTACAACTGCAATGCTCTTTTTCATTAACTTGCCTCGAATTTTTAACTAGTGGACAGTAGTTTAGTACTAAGAAACAACAAAAAATCTAAATTTTGACCACAACAATTGGAGAAATAAATGAGTAAAAAATGAAACCTAATTAATCAACTTTTTTTAAAAAAATTTGTTTCTCTTTGTTCGAAATAATTAGTTGTAATAGTTTCTCATTTTCAATAACTAAAACTCAAATTTCTTTATGAACAAAATATCTCACAATGTCTCACCAAATAAATATAAAATAAGCAATAGATTTCTTGCGTTGCATTTAACCCAATACTTTTACATACCATTACCAAAAACCAAATACGATACGCAACACTTATAAAAAAAAAGGTAGTATATCATAGATTTTGCAACTGTAAGACTCAATACTAATAAAACTGTTGCAAAGGAATTTATTTTATAAGTTGCAACTAACCCATAATTTTACAAGCCGTTGCAAAAAAAGAATGAAATAAGCAATGTGAAACCCCACTTTTCCTGCTTATCTCGTTTTACGTGCTTTACCTCGTTTTGCGTGCATATAACCTGTTTATGTGCTATAGGACCTAGAAAGTTATAATTTTGATTTCAATACTTCTAATATGTGCTAAATGTGCATTCATGAAATTTTCATCAAAAACGGAGTCAGAAATTTTATCGTCGATTTTCAGTGAATAGTATTTTCGACAAACGTCCGCTATAATTTTGAAAATGGTCTTTTTAACCCTTCTAGACCTAGCCCACGGACTTTAATAGACCTGTGTTTGATGAAAACGGTTTTAAAATCGGCTTAAGAATTTATTAGAGTTTTTACACCGACTTTTGCAAAAATCGAGTTTTAAGCCGACTCGGGTGGAATTCTTTGAATGTAAAACTTCTTGTCACCTAAAAATAACCCACTTGAGATATTTTGGGGGTTGCATAATTATTTTTAACTTGGTGAGCACTAAAATGCAATTAAAGTCATTAAAAACACAAAAATACCTATTAAAATAACTTTGACTTTAATTAATTAATTGACCATATAAGCTAATGTCCTCAACACACACTCACACAACACAAAAACACCATCACACACACACACATTGCCGAGAGAAAAGAGGGAGAAAAGAGAGGAGAAAAACTCAAGCTTTCAATCCAATTTTTCAAAGAAAAACCTAGTTTTTGTCCGTGAAACTTCGCACCGACTTGGATTCTGCTTGTTGGGCACGCATTGCACGCATTCCTAGGCTTATATCGCATCTAAGGTGAGAGAAAAATTCTAGATCTCAAAATGTCATTTTTGTGTTTTTGCGTATAAATGAAGATTGAACCGTTAGAATTGTAATCTGATGTTAGATTATTGCTCCTTGCATGCTAGGGATCATTATATACTAATACTACGAGTTTCTGTCGGATATAGCATAATTTTTATTTTTCGGGTATTTAATTTTGATTAAAATGTTCAAAGTTGATTTAATTGAGTTGCGTTGCTCGAAATCGATTGCCGTCGATTTATAAATACTTGATAATTACGTGTTAGCGCTGTTGTAATGCCGAATTTTCGATTACATTGTTTGTGTGAAAATCCGGAAAATCCAGCCATGACATCTTAGGGTTTTAGGGTTATCGGGCATGATTTAGAGGTGTTATGGTGGATTTCCGAGAGGGCTAATGTAGTAGGTTGAATGGGTGAGTGATAGGAACTGATTTGGCAATGTTTGGATTAGTAGATTGTAAGTTATGAATTTTAGAAGTTTAGGTTGTCATTCTTTAATTTCTTGAACGATGCCTTAGATGGTTGGGTAGTGTTCGAGTGATGAATGGTGAGTTGTTGTTGAGTAATTTAGAGTTTAATTATCTATATTATGCATGTCCGCTTAGATGGCCTACTTTGTCATCTAACTACGTTGTTGTTGTTTAATTTAATATTGATGTTATATTGATGTTATTGATTGATTATTATTGAATGCGGGAATCGGGCACTCTTGTTGCTGATCTCCCAATTGATTGATTGATTTATGCTTGTGTGTGATTGATGAATATGGAGTCTTGGTATGTGTGTGCCACCTCTCGGGCAGCGTTGGGCTGTCGGGTTGATAACGGCATGACTGCCATAGGCTACCCCCAGCTCGCATGACGGAGGTGTCATGGAGGGAGGGGCTAGTGAGGTACCTCGGGTGCGTGAGTAATGGGGAGTTATAAGAAGAACGGTTGAGATCGTGATGGCGTTTGGAGCTACACCAAATAGAGTATCCTTATTGATTGGTTATATAGTTATGTGATGATAGCTTTATTTATGTTATTATTCTTGTGTTGTGTTTACTTGCTCAAAGGACTAAATCCAAGGAGCGTAGTGAATACTGTCGAGATCTATCGGATCCTCACTGGGCTTATGTATATAAGCTCACTCTCTATTAATGCATGTTTCAGGTGTACTTTCACAAGATTTCGGGTACGTGCCTCCTGAAGAGGAGAATGTGGAAAACGTGCCTTTCGTGGATGAGTCATATGTCCCTGAGTCTTATCCATGATTCCATGTTGTTAAATGTCATGTATATTAGCTTAATGGACTTTTATATGCTTTACGGTTCTTAGTGTAATAGTTGTTGAAAAGATGATGATCCATACGATGTTAATTTAGTGGTTTTCTTTTGTCTATGGTTAAGTTGTAGTTGTGTCTCAACTTACTTTTGAAATGTATGATAAAGTTGAGGTATTGTATGTCATGTTGGAACGGAGGCGTATAACGAGGATGTTTTATTGTATATTATGGTTGTGTTGTATGTTGTTGTTGTATTGAGGAATTACGGGATGTATGATGTTTATATGAGGTTGGTTTAGAACCTCGGAAATCTGTTTACTGTCGTTATGCCGCCGAAATTCCGTTGTGTCCTGACTGATCGTAGGTGGGGTCGAGTTGGGGCGTGACAGTTTAGTGGTATCAGAGCTCATGTTAGTTGTCAGCCGGGGTATTCTCGGAATGTGGGTAATGGTCTTAGCATGAAATATGTATTGGTATGATTAATTGATTAAGTGATTATGTGATTTAAGTGCTTATGTGATTATGTGATCAATTTGTTTATGTGTTTTATATGAGTTTGTTATTTATGTGGTAATAGTTGTTTATAACCTGTCTACGTGCTATAACTGTGCTAACTCTTTGATTAGTAGAATGGCCGGTCGACCGAGAACCAGAGGTAGGTCTGAGATGACTGAGGAGACACCGAGTAACGTGGCACCGGGCCGTGACGGGGGTGATGACCGATTAGGAGCAGCTATGGAGCGGATTGCAGAGTTAGTGGCTAGTCAGGCACAGTTATTAGCAGGGCAGGCTGCCCAGAATCAGGCTATGCAGGCTCAGGTTCTGAAGATTCAGGGTGGTACCCACGGGCGGGCTACCCTGAAGGATTTTTTAGGATATCACCCACCGAGATTTCAGGGGGAGCCGGATGATAGGAAGGCGGAGGTATGGATTAGCAAGTTGGAGAAGATTTATGATCCACTTGGCTATACTGATGAGCAGAAAGTCTCTTTTGCCGTGTATTTGTTAGATGACGAGGCAGAGGAGTGGTGGCGCACGGTAAGGACTAGCTGGGCGGCACAGGGTATTCCTTATGTTTGGGGTACCTTTCTGATGGCTTTCCGAGCAAAGTATGTCCCGAGGATTTGCAGGGAACGGAGAGAGGCCGAATTTCTAGCCTTGGTCCAGGGAGATGCTACAGTGGCTCAATATGAGGCCACATTTACTCGATTGTCCCGGTATGCACCGGAGTATGTGGCAGACGAGGAGCGGAGGACTCGCAGGTTTATGTTGGGGTTGCGGCCCGAGATTCAGGATGTTATGGCTCTGAATCGATATGATATTTTCACTGAGGCTTTTGAGGCAGCTTCTAGATTAGAGAAGAGGAAAGGGGATCAGATTGTCTCCAGTCAGCCTAGTAAGAGGCCGTATCAGCCACAGGGCCAGCAGGTTTTATATAGGCCTCCAGTACAGCAGTTTGTCTACAGGCCACCTGCCCAGCAGAGTTCTTATAGGCCACAGGGTCAACAGAGTTACTTTCGGCCTTAGTTTCAGCAGAGGCCATATCAGGTTCAGACTCAGTATAGGCCAGCCCAGTCTCAGGGTCAGTATAGGCCTAATGTGGTGAGACCTCAGCAGCAGGCTGTATC
Source organism: Ehretia macrophylla (assembly GCA_037974665.1). Lineage (NCBI taxonomy): Eukaryota > Viridiplantae > Streptophyta > Magnoliopsida > Boraginales > Ehretiaceae > Ehretia > Ehretia macrophylla. Next base: position 52,658,489 of record CM075782.1, read on the forward strand.
AGCTGCTTCTTCAGCTTCTGGTTATTCTAGGGGCAGTGTTAGTGCCACATCATCGCAGTGTAATTACTGCAAGCGCCCAGGGCATGTGGAGTCCGACTGCAGGGTAAAGGCAGGGACATGTTTGGGTTGTGGTAGCATCGATCATAGGGCGAAGGATTGCCCTAAGTATGCGAGGACTGAGGGTCGGGCAGCGACTCAGGGTTACCAGGGTAGGCCTACAGGCAGTGTACCACAGCAGCAGCGGGTTCAGGCTCGGGCTTATGCAGTTGACTTAGAGGAGATGCCTGAGGAGACTGCAGTTGTGGAAGGTAACTTTCTTATACTTGATCAACTTGTTAAAGTGTTGATTGATTCTGGTGCTACGCATTCTTTCATTACTCCTGCTTGTGTGCAACGTGTTAAAATGCAACCTGAAAGATTGCCTTATGTGGTTGAAATTAGTACCTCTTTGACTGATAAGTATGTTACTGGCTTAGTATGTAAGGATTGTATAATACATGTTAAGGGGCATAATTTTCCTTCGGACCTTATTTTATTTCCTATCCGGGGGTATGATGTTATCTTGGGTATGGATTGGCTTTCTAAGTATGATGCCCAGTTGAACTGTAGAACCAAGGTAGTACAGTTTCGTTTGCCAGATCAGCCAGTAGTTGAGGTAGCGGGTAACCGGGGTGCTAAGACGAGTTTTGTTATCTCAGCAACTAAAGCCGTTAAGTTGGTGAGTAAGGGGTGTTCGGGTTATCTAGCTTATTTGATCAACAAGCCATCTGATAAGCTACAGCTAGAGGAAGTCCCTATTATCCGGGAATATCCTAATGTATTTCCCGAGGAGTTGCCAGGATTGCCGCCAGAGAGGGATATAGAGTTTATGATTAATCTTGTTCCCGGTACTCAACCTATTTCTAAATCGGCGTACCGGATGGCACCAGCTGAGTTGAAGGAGTTGAAGACTCAGTTATAGGAGTTGTTGGAGAAAGGATTTATTCAGCAGAGTTCTTCACCTTGGAGAGCACCAGTCTTATTTGTGAAGAAGAATGATGGCACCTTGAGGTTATGTATAGATTACCGTGGTTTGAATCAGGTGACTATCAAGAATAAATATCCTTTGCCACTGATTGATGAGTTGTTTGATCAACTTCAGGGAGCCAAAGTCTACTCTAAGTTTGATTTGAGGCAGGGGTATTATCAGCTTCGGATTCGTTCAGACGATGTTCCGAAGTCTGCCTTCAGGACTCGGTACGGGAATTATGAGTTTGTTGTCATGCCCTTTGGTTTGACTAATGCACCGGCAGCATTCATGGATCTTATGCATCGAGTCTTTCAGCCGTACTTGGACCAGTTCGTGGTGATTTTTATTGATGATATCTTGGTCTATTCTAAATCTGAATCGGAGCACGAGCAACATCTACGGCTTGTATTAGAGAAGTTGCAGGAGCATCAGTTGTTTGCCAAGTTCAGCAAATGTGAATTTTGGCTGCAACGGATTTCTTTTCTTGGCCATGTTATTACACAGAGTGGTATTTCTGTAGATCCCACTAAGATTGAATCGGTGATGTCTTGGAAGCGGCCAGAGAGTGTTACTGATGTCCGTAGCTTTCTTGGCTTGGCGGGTTATTACCGTAGGTTTGTCAAGGACTTCTCAAAGATTGCGGGGCCACTATCTAAGTTGACTCAGAAACGGACTATCTTTAATTGGGACGAGAAGTGTGAGAGTGGATTTCAGGAGTTGAAAAAGAGGTTAACTACCGCTCCAGTACTTGCTCTACCAGAGGGGACCGATAATATGGTCATTTACAGTGATGCATCCAAGGAAGGCTTGGGATGTGTTCTTATGCAGGATGGCCGAGTTATTGCCTATGCTTCCAGGAAGTTGAAGCCTTATGAGGTGAATTATCCGACTCATGATCTTGAGTTGGCAGCAGTTGTCTTTGCACTGAAAAAGTGGCGTCATTATCTGTGGGGCAGTAAGTTCGAGATTTTCACTGATCATAAGAGTCTTAAGTATTTATTCTCACAGAAAGAGTTGAATATGCGCCAGCGGAGGTGGATGGAGCTTCTTGGAGATTATAATTGTTCTATCAATTATCTGCCTGGGAAGGCAAATGTTGTGGCAGATGCTCTCAGCCGGAAGGCTAGTATTTCTTGTTTGGCTGTCAAGAAGGGGGAGGTTGTTGAGGAGTTTAGTTATTGGAGACCAGAGTTCACTCAGGTTGGGGTGATGTGTTCACATCTCCGTATTCAGCCTTTATTGTTGTCTCAGATCAGGGAAGCTCAGCAGCTTGATGTTAACCTTCAGAAGATCAAGGATCAGATCACTGATGATCAGTCTGACTTTAAAGTGCATGAGGACGGTATTCTTCGGTTTCGGAACAGGGTTTGTGTTCCCGATGAACCGGGCTTGAGACGAGGTATTCTGGAGGAAGCTCATAATTCTAAATATACTATTCATCCGGGTGGAACCAAGATGTATCGGGATTTGAAACAGCATTACTGGTGGAACAACATGAAGAGGGAGGTTGCTCAGTTTGTGTCTAGATGTTTGACTTGTCAGAGAGTGAAAGCCGAGCATCAACGACCAGCAGGTTTGCTTCAGCCGTTGGCTATACCAGAGTGGAAATGGGAGCATATTACGATGGACTTCGTCACTGGTTTGCCTAGATCACCGAGGGGTAATGATGCAGTTTGGGTTGTCGTGGATCGTTTGACGAAGACAGCTCATTTTATTGCCATGAGGTTGGGAGATGAGGTTACAAAGCTGACGGATCTCTATCTGGATCAGATTGTTAGACTTCACGGTATTCCATCTAGTATTGTCTCTGATCGAGATCCTCGATTTACTTCTCGTTTGTGGGAGAAACTTCAGGAGACTTTCGGTACTCAGTTGAACTTCAGTACAGCGTATCATCCACAGACCGACGGTCAGTCCGAGCGGACTATTCAGATTCTGGAAGATATGCTTAGGGCTTGTGTTCTGGACTTCGGGAAGAACTGGGAGAAACATCTACCACTTGCCGAGTTTGCCTATAACAATAGTTATCAAGCTACTATTGGAATGGCACCTTTTGCAGCTCTTTACGGTCGTAAGTGCCGTTCACCTTTATATTGGGACGAGGTAGGAGAGATGAAGACTGTTGATCCGACTATTATGCCAGAATTTCTTGAGAAGATTGAGAATGTTCAGTTGATCAGGCAGAGAATGCTTACGGCGCAGAGTAGATTCAAGAGTTATGCTGATAAGCGTCGTCGAGACTTGGAGTTTGTAGTTGGAGATCGGGTTTTCTTGAGATTGTCTCCTCGAAAGGGGTTTGTTCGTTATGGTAAAGGTGGTAAGCTGAGTCCGAGATTTGTTGGGCCGTTTGAGATTACTGGCAGGGTTGGTAAGTTGGCATATCGGTTGGCTTTACCGGAGAACTTCTCTAATGTCCACGATGTGTTTCACGTGTCTAATTTGCGGAAATATAATCCGGATCCTTCTCATATTCTTGAGCCAGAGCCGTTACAGCTTCGAGAGAATTTGACTTATGACGAGCATCCGATTCGTATTCTAGATCAGATGGACCGAGAGTTGAGGTCGAAGAGGATTCCGATGGTTAAGGTGTTGTGGAAGCATCACGGCATTGAGGAAGCTACGTGGGAGAGACGAGATCAGATGCAGCAGCAATACCCAGATCTATTCCGTACATCAAGTAAGAATTTCGAGGACGAAATTTCTATAAGGGGGGGAGAATGTGAAACCCCACTTTTCCTGCTTATCTCGTTTTACGTGCTTTACCTCGTTTTGCGTGCATATAACCTGTTTATGTGCTATAGGACCTAGAAAGTTATAATTTTGATTTCAATACTCCTAATACGTGCTAAATGTGCATTCATGAAATTTTCAACAAAAACGGAGTTAGAAATTTTATCGTCAATTTTTAGTGAATAGTATTTTCAAAACACGTCCGCTATAATTTTGAAAATGGTCTTTTTAACCCTTCTAGACCTAGTCCACGTACTTTAATAGACCTGTGTTTGATGAAAACGGTTTTAAAATCGGCTTAAGAATTTATTAGGGTTTTTACACCGACTTTTGTGAAAATCGAGTTTTAAGCCGACTCGGGTGGAATTCTTTGAATGTAAAACTTCTTGTCACCTAAAAATAACTCACTTGAGATATCTTGGGGGTTGCATAATTAATTTTAACTTGGTGAGCACTAGAATGCAATTAAAGTCATTAAAAACACAAAAATACCTATTAAAATAACTTTGACTTTAATTAATTAATTGACCTTATAAGCTAATGTCCTCAACACACACTCACACAACATAAAAACACCATCACACACACACACATTGCCGAGAGAAACGAGGGAGAAAAGAGAAGAGAAAAACTCAAGCTTTCAATCCAATTTTTCAAAGAAAAACCTAGTTTTTGTCCGTGAAACTTCACACAGACTTGGATTCTGCTTGTTGGGCACGCATTGCACGCATTCCTAGGCTTATATCGCATCTAAGGTGAGAGAAAAATTCTAGATCTCAAAATGTCATTTTTGTGTTTTTGCGTATAAATGAAGATTGAACCGTTAGAATTGTAATCTGATGTTAGATTATTGCTCCTTGCATGCTAGGGATCATTATATACTAATACTACGAGTTTCTGTCGGATATAGCATAATTTTTATTTTCCGGGTATTTAATTTTGATTAAAATGTTCAAAGTTGATTTAATTGAGTTGCGCTGCTCGAAATCGATTGCCGTCGATTTCTAAATACTTGATAATTACGTGTTAGCGCTGTTGTAATGCCGAATTTTCGATTACATTGTTTGTGTGAAAATCCGGAAAATCCAGCCATGACATCTTAGGGTTTTAGGGTTATCGGGCATGATTTAGAGGTGTTATGGTGGATTTCCGAGAGGGCTAATGTAGTAGGTTGAATGGGTGAGTGATAGGAACTGATTTGGCAATGTTTGGATTAGTAGATTGTAAGTTATGAATTTTAGAAGTTTAGGTTGTCATTCTTTAATTTCTTGAACGATGCCTTAGATGGTTGGGTAGTGTTCGAGTGATGAATGGTGAGTTGTTGTTGAGTAATTTAGAGTTTAATTATGTATATTGTGCATGTCCGGTTAGATGGCCTACTTTGTCATCTAATTACGTTGTTGTTGTTTAATTTAATATTGATGTTATATTGATGTTATTGATTGATTATTATTGAATGCGGGAATCGGGCACTCTTGTTGCTGATCTCCCAATTGATTGATTGATTTATGCTTGTGTGTGATTGATGAATATGGAGTCTTGGTATATGTGTGCCACCTCTCGGGCAGCGTCGGGCTGTCGGGTTGATAACGGCATGACTACCATAGGCTACCCCCAGCTCGCATGACGGAGGTGTCATGGAGGGAGGGGCTAGTGAGGTACCTCGGGTGCGTGAGTAATGGGGAGTTATAAGAAGAACGGTTGAGATCGTGATGGCGTTTGGAGCTACACCAAATAGAGTATCCTTATTGATTGGTTATATAGTTATGTGATGATAGCTTTATTTATGTTATTATTGTTGTCGTGTGTTTACTTGCTCAAAGGACTAAATCCAAGGAGCGTAGTGAATACTGCCGAGATCTATCGGATCCTCACTGGGCTTATGTATATAAGCTCACTCTCTATTAATGCATGTTTCAGGTGTACTTTCACAAGATTACGGGTACGTGCCTCCTGAAGAGGAGAATGTGGAAAACGTGCCTTTCGTGGATGAGTCATATGTCCCTGAGTCTTATCCATGATTCCATGTTGTTAAATGTCATGTATATTAGCTTAATGGACTTTTATATGCTTTACGGTTCTTAGTGTAATAGTTGTTGAAAAGATGATGATCCAAACGATGTTAATTTAGTGACTTTCTTTTGTCTATGGTTAAATTGTAGTTGTGTCTCAACTTACTTTTGAAATGTATGATAAAGTTGAGGTATTGTATGTCATGTTGGAACGGAGGCGTATAACGAGGATGTTTTATTGTATATTACGGTTGTGTTGTATGTTGTTGTTGTATTGAGGAATTACGGGATGTATGATGTTTATATGAGGTTGGCTAAGAACCTCGGAAATCTGTTTACTGTCGTTATGCCGCCGAAATTCCGTTGCGTCCTGACTGATCGTAGGTGGGGTCGAGTTGGGGCGTGACAAGCAACACTTCATAAAAAAGCGTTGCATATTATAGATATTACAATAGTCTGATACAAAGCATTACAAAAGGTTATAGATATTGCAACAGTTAATTAAAACTATTGCAAAAGGTTATAGATATTGCAACAGTTAATTAAAATTGTTGCAAAAAATTATAGATATTGCAACAGTTAATTAAAATCGTTGCAAAAGGTTTTACTTTTAGACAACAACTATAAAATTGTTGCAAAATGTCATTTATAACAACGGTTTTCTTACATGTTCAATTTAAGGGTTGCAAGAAGTCAAAAATGTTGTAGTGACTAAGGGATTCTTCAGGTCTAGACGTAGCCTTCTTTAAATGTCATGCCAAATAAGGTAAGCTCTCAGTGGATGCCATTACTTGACTCAATCTATCAGAGTCGTATAGCGATCGACGCTTATTATACGTTGCTTCGACTGCTGTGTACATCCCCAGCCAATAAGAAATGTGGGTACCAGACTCGCTAAGAGGAGATAACAGTGGCTCCGTGCCCCCTCACTACTAAAGACCTTAAAGAGGTGGTTGACGTTTGTCAGGCATAGATAGCTGATTCCCTTAATTTAACTCTATGAAACTACGCGCTAGACTAGACTAAGAATCCTTCTTTTTTAATAGTAAGATTTGATTTTATTGGCTATTGGCACTTCTATAGAATAGAAACAAGGAGTTGTCAGCCCACGTCAAAGTACGCTCAAAGACTTATCTGAAATTCCTTTAAGCAGAGACCCTTTTTTTTCTGTGAAGGGTCGTAGACCAGTCTTTCAGTAATTTTTGAGGAGTGTAAGTTATTATAAAAGTTATTTATAGGTTAACACGACCTGGCAATCATAGACCCTTCCTCTAGTTAGTGACTTGGCTCCCTTCCTTCTAGTCACTACTATTAGGATAACATCTATTAGTCCCTTCTCTTCCTTCTCCTTTTGCTTTCTTTCTATCCTCTAGTTTAAGGTTCATAAGGGGAGTGCTTACTACTATGAAACAGCTCTGCATTCCTTCGAAACTATCGTAGCCATGCTCTATGACTATTCAAGCTAGTATGGTAACGATACTGAGGAGAATACCTAGCTAGTCTTGAACCAGAGCAGGGAAGTGATGCCCTCGATTAAGAAATAGATCCCCGTTCTATCCAATAGACTCTTTGCTAAAGTTCAAAGGCCAGTTTGAAGAAGGTCTAATGTCCGTGAGAAGTAAGTGAAACTGCCGTTCCAAAGCTTTTTAAGGTGTGACGCGGGCTGGGCAATCAACCGGAGAACCAAGGAATGGAATTGAATTGAAAGCATAGGCTTCAACCGAAGCTGCAACCAAAGATGAGTGGGTGTGGCCCGGGGACCGAACTATTGGCTTTAGCGACCTAATGTCTGTAGATGAAAGACGAGTTTGGAAGTACTGGATAGGTGCCCCCCCCCCCCCCCCCCCCACAAAATGTAGCTTATGCGGAACCTATTACTCCTCAACCACCAACTAGTAGCTCTTGATAGAGAAGCTCTGTAAGGGCTATTTTAGGGCAGGCCCCACTTAATGCAGTTTTCTTCTTTTCTTGATAAAATCTTCAAATCTCTCCCTATTGGTCAAGCATCTTTAAACCTCTTTTTTTTTTTTGTTTTTTTAGCAGCTTTCAAAATAGTCCACGTAGGATAAATCAATGGAAAACTACAATAATTTTTTTTTTCACTTCAGCAGGTACTTTAATCCACTTTCTGCCAATGAATTGTCTTTACTTTAGTAGATACAAAGATAACCTCAAGACTCTGCTACTGGGACTCGGTCGGAAGAATCTACTGCAGCCATTGATAGACCTCTCCTACTATACAAAAAAAGAATCCGATTATGTGCATTTTGCTGGGCTTAGCCCTCCCCACCCCTTTCGACGCTGCAATGAGAGCAACATGCTTTACTTTTACCTCTTGGCGGAGCATACCATATAATCATATAAAAAGTCTTTGCCCAGTAGTACTCAACAAGTAAATAAGAAGGTGTGCAAGGTTTGAAGATACTCGACCTATAAGGAGAGGAATGGAAGGAACGGTTCATCAAGCCATTTTTCGCCTCAACTCCCTAAATAGGAATAGGGGTAATTGCTTCGCACCTGACTGTGATAGCCTTATTCTTGTAAATGGTCGCCGGGGATGGCCAACTAGGATGTGTTTGAAATGGAAGACTTGGCCTGTGGCTCAGGAGAAAGAACCAGATTCTACTCTTCATTTTCCAAAAAAAGTAAAACGTATTTTTCTTAAGGCAAGACTTGAAATTGACTTTACTTGGCTGGGTAACCATAGAAAAAAAAGAAGGCACAAAAGATGAATGAAAAACGTCCACTGTCTCATAGGGCAAGCTTACTTAGTAGAAAATTGAATAAAACGAAAAGCCATTGGGAATGGAAAAGCCTAGTTCTTCCAAGCCAGGCCAGAGAAAGCCTAAGCCAAAATGTTAAATAGTAGGAGACATATTTCGAAAAACCAACAGAGTGAATGTGTTACTATGGCAATCGAAAGTTGGTTAACACATCAATAAATGAACCACTAATCTCCACCATTGAAGACCAAGGAATGCCGATCAAGAGAAATCCCACATCAGATTTAAAGCAATAAATAGCCTCGCAAAGCATTTACCAGCAGCTCGGTTGATTGGCACTCTTGTAGGCTCATCTTGCATACAAATTCTAGGGGTCCCAAGTCCTGTATCCACCAAGAACAGTTATTCTCTTTAGCGTAAAACTTCAGATTGTAAGGCATTTCCATCATTCAATAGACATTGAGAAGGGAAGAGGGAAAGGCCTATACTCTAATAAAAGGGGGAAAGACTATTTCTAATAAATCCACTACCCGACTGCTCTATGTATCAACGCTAGAGATGTCGGTAGTCTCAAATCTGTTCCTTCCCCTATTCTTTATTGGCTCGTTTCGTAGGAATAGAGTAGTCAAAGTAATTGGGTTCCGCTTGCCATCTCCCCGATGGAATAGATAGCTCATGCAAGGCTGGCTTCACTCCCAGCATTGAAAAGAGGCAGCCTCATGTCAATGCCTAGAGATCGTGATTTAGCTCTTGTGAGCTCCTCGCTTTCCGCTAGATTGGCCCTAACGCTGTAAAAGCTTTTCGGTCTATCGAAATCACAAGCTGGCTCCATACCCCTAACCTAGTGGTATGGGCTACTTTTAGCAACAAAAACAACACAAACTACGAGCTATGAGCTACAAGCTACAGGCTACAGAGCTACTTAGCTACAGAAAGGTACCTCCCTTACTCAGGCACCTGACAAAGAGCAAACAACTTATCTCAACTACTTAACTTGAGTCCCAGTACTGAAAGACATAACTTCAGAAGTTTCCCTAAAAGAATAGTAAGGCACTGAAAGCAGGAAGAGAGGGAGCTCTTACTACGGATCTTCCATTCCTTATGGCATGAGGTTTCAAACATCTTCTCAACTATTCAAATCCAGTTCATCCCTCTGTTCATTTATTGACAAGAGTTGAGTTCCGGTCTAAGACCAAAATCGGCTTTATTCGGAGTTCAGTGAGCTTGCTTGAAGCTCTGTCAAAGAACCCATTTCTGATTAACTTGCACAATCCTCCCTAACATCCTATTTGATAGCAGTTCCTTCTGTGCCTCTTCTTATACTATTAGAGAACCTCCTCGTGGGTATTTTACTCAAAACATTCTAGCTGCCTATTTGTCCACAAAGGCTGATCACTTCACTAGCCTTTACAGACTCTTCTTTGTTTGAATTGTTCCCACGCATGACCGGACGTAGAGCCACTAAGAGCTAGCGGACCGGGCCAGGCGCAGGTTCCAAATCTGAAAAGTCAAGTATCGATCAGACTAGTGCACCCCCCAATTACTTAGGGGTCGCACTCTGTCCCACTTGGTGGACAAAATCTTCACTCTTTTTAGGATTCTTTCTCCCATACACCCTTGCCCTCTTTCACTGAGGAGGAAAGAATAATCTTCCAAGTGGACAGAGACCTAAATTTCAATTAGATTCATTCCTAAGCTTGCTTTGTTGCAGCAAGATGATCAGTCTGTAATAGGACTACTGGAAGAGGCACAGGTCGTGGGAATGGGCCGAATACTGATCTTAGGTGCAAATGAAGCAGAGTTAGTAATGGTGGGCAGCATATGAGGCACCTCCCTTTCAGATTGAGGCACTGTAGATGGTGGATCATATAGAGTTGCTTCATCTAATGTGACATGGTAAGAAATGAAAACTCGACGACGGCACAGAGAGAAGCATCAGAAGCTTTTATGATCATCACTGTACCCGAGAAAAATGTAGCAATCAGTCTTAGGCTCAAATTTGTGACAAATGGACTTCGAGATGTGGACATACCAAAAACATCCAAAGGCCTGAAGAGATGAATAAGCTGGTGGAGGGGAAATCAGAAAAACAAAAACCATTACTTGATTTCCACACCTCCTGATAAGCGGAAGGATCTATGTCCATCCCCAACTTCCTTTCAATCCACATCGGCAAATTTAGGCTTTCTTTACCGGGAGTCATCAAAGGAGGAATGGGCATATACTGGTTTGATAAGCCAAGGAAATCTCCGCCTTACTATATTTAGAATAGTGGTTGATCCCTTGAAAGTTACATTCGTAACGTTATATTCACGCGGTGATATTCTATCCTTCCAAGAGTACTACCATGTACGTAGTCTATGTCTGGGGAGCATACTTGATAGGAGGCAGTAAAGAGGTCCCCATCTTCGATTCTCGCCCCGTTAGCATCTCCGATCCGAGATAAGGGATTACTCCGTTATGTCTTTTCGGTCAGGAGCCGACCGGTAATAGACCTTGTCACGCCCCGACCCGACCCCGCAAAAGGCCAAGCCCGGACCCGACACACGGACGGAGTCTCCTCTGTACCGCGGACGATCCGAAAACCCTAAAATCAATATAATACTTGCGAAAGCCATAAAATAATCAAAACAAGCCAACTTTCTTTAAAATATACATTCTCTTATTAACCAACTTTCCAAACCAAAATGCCATGCATACTACACAAGTATTTATGCCACTAAACAGTTAGCTATTAGCATGCATTTCTTTACTAGTCACAAGAGTAAACTTTTACAGCTTTACATTCTTTCAACTTATACAACATAAGACCGTAGAGGCCTCAACTAGAAAATACATACAAGGCTACAAACCTCAAAATTAAACGACATCCAAGCAATATACATATCATGCAAGGCTCGCACAAGGCGATAAACAAGCGATAAAGCCACACGTGAGAGAATAACAAAGTAGGTTACTCTCGCACGCAATAGCAGCAATTGATAAGCATTTCAATCCAAATCAATTCAAACAAGTATTTCAAGCAATCCTAAACATTCTATAGGCATAAAGTCAAGAAAACACACAAAAACACAAACTGGCCCCAATTGTCAAAACCCTACCTTTTCCAAACGAGCCACGAGTTCTGGAAACCGACTTCGTCAACCCTCCTAGGTCACCATAAGGCACGTCTAAAGACCCCGAAACCTTACTTTACACTAGAACTCGCGCAAAGCCCCGATTTCCCCCTTTCTCGTTTGAACTACAACTATATCAACCAAACACCCAACCAACGCCATAACCGCACCAAAAGTGCTTCCATGGCCTCCCGAAGCAATGCCAACACACAAAATGAGAAAATGCTAAAGTCGACCTCAACGGCCCCGACTTTCCCAAAGGCATAATTCTCGTTTTTTCCACTACGCAACCCAAACAAACCATGCATTTAGGCATTCTAGCATACCTAGCACATTTCTACATCAACGAAAAGCATAACAGCGCAACTTCAACGTTTCGAGGTTTTACTATTCACAAAACACTATTCAATTGACAATTTAATTTGCAATCACAACATTTAACCGCAGAAAATGTTACAAAGTTTTAAATACATGTTCTACAAATGCCAAGGAACATTCTAGAAGCATCAAATCGCTTTAAATAACGATCTACGGACAAATCTCAAAATTGACGAAGTTAACATACATAACGTTTAAATGCGCAAATAACATGCTTCCCTCACCTCAGGTACTCCTAGTCGCTAGGAAAACAACGCTAGTTGCCTCGGATATCACCCTGCACGAGCTCACGCGAAGATTGAATGATTGGAAGGTGAAAGGTTTTTTTTTCTCTTCAAAGCTCTCGGCCTTCTCCTCTGTTTTCAACTGCAATTTCTTTTTTTATTTTGCTTAGTTTTAGCTTATAAGGTGTTAAATGGTCAAAGGGTCAAAGGTCCAAGGTCAAACTACTTAAAACTTGGTCAATGAGCCTTATTTTTGTGCATTTTCAAGCTCAAAACTAACACCAATTAAATTTTCAGCTAGCAACAATTAAAATATAAAATTTAAGTCATCTAAATACTAGTTTCACTATTTGCTGAGGACTAGAAATCGTTCTCTAGCTAACGCTCCTTAAATGCAATGCACGTTGCGACAGCGAGAAAGTAACAATTAATTCACAAAGAATTTAAGGAAATATAATTTTCAAAATAATAAACAAGAAAATTCACATTCTGGGCTCGGGTATTACAGACCTATTCACCTAGCTCTTCTAGTCGAGAAAAAGAAGCAAATCAATGATAAAAAGAAGAATAATAAAGTCTATTTCGCACCTTCGTGCTCAACATATTCTGATCCCGCTCCATCAATAGGCGTCTTCTATATTGGATGAGAAATGCTGCTATTTCAAAGGCAAGTAACCCCTAAGAGAGCTAGACTCAGCATTAAGAGAAAAGTTAGACGAGGTCCCTTCAGCCTTAGTAGCAAGAGCAAGAATAGAGGAAGAGAAGGAAAAGGTATAAGAAAAGAAATAAGAAGAAGCTCGTACCTCGCTCCTCTACTTGTCTTGGCCCTAGTCGATAGGAGGTTAGCGTGCCAGTTGGTGGCCGACCCCCTATCTTTTCTTCTCGTCACAACGTATCGTATTACTTAAAAGAAAGCAAATCGAGTGAAATGGCTGGTGGTAATGATGCGTGGTAATGTCGGTGCTAACGAATCGTATGTGCGTGGAGAATGATATGGATTCGAGCTCCATTTCCCTCTCGGTACTTAGATCTTCCTCTCAAATTTAGATTGAGGCTTTGCGCCAAGTCTTAAAGAGATGAGAGGGCCTTTCTAGAAATTGTAGTTTAGGACTCTTAAGTACGAGTTAATGATTTAACAGCTGCTTTCAGGGCTCATTCTCGGGCAAGTGAAGTACTGATAGTTCAGACAGAAGAGTGGGCTCTTGGCGAATTGCTTTGTATTGGACCATTCGTGGGCATAACACCCGGCTTGCCAAATGCAAACTTTTTTCTTTTCAAGATTAATAGTTCTGTTGAGCAATTAACAATTACAATCTACAATATCTTCCATTCGTTGATCAGCTGAATAACGGTTTTGAATACTCAGAATAGCCAAGCCAACATCTTGCATAAGCTCTAGTACCAATTTTTCATCCTCATTTGCATAATAATCATTTCCTCTTCCTGTAAACGTCAATGCTCTTCGTGTCACCAAACGTCGGACGTAGTTCTGATCTTGATCCTGGCTTGGTTAAGGAAACTACTGACCTTGTCATCGAAGCTATCCTCCATTGTTACCATTGTAGAACTTGTTACCTTTGTAGCAGCCATGGCAACTTCGGATCCAGTTCTCATGTAATTATTCCTCTTACGGGTTATGTACTCAGAGCATCTGTCATCAACTCGATCAAGTTCTGACGACTTAGAAAAATAACCATTACTGATCATAGGTTTTGTTGCAGTATGGCCAGTAGATGTTTTCATCTGCTTTTGAATCAAGGCATGTTGTGGCCTCGCTCTATCTTCTTCCTCATTCAGCAGATATGCTGATTTGGGTTGCAGAGTATTGGTCTTGATGGGTTTATCAATGACTTACACCGGAGGGTTTGGAGAATTGTTGCTATAGTGGTTTGAATGGCGACGAATTGATTGAAAGGGACTGAAACTGACATCATTTTTTATCTTTCCATATAGACCACCCTTGGAGTTTTTGTTGGTTTGATTATTTGCCATAATGTGTATGGAAATGGAAAGCTATAATTAATATAGGAAGAAATGTATTGGTGAAAGACATAGACCTGCATAGAGAAAATGATAAGATCATGATTTTACAATACTTATGGTTTTGTCTCTAAATCATGCATTTTTTATCATGATCATTAAACAATTATGGCATGTATTCATGACCAGCAGGGTTGGAATACCCACTAATTCTTAAGGTAAAATTATTAAAGAGTGAATTAAAATTATATTTTTTAAAAATATTTGTGATTTTTAATGTATTTTAAGATTAAAAAAATAATTTTAACCCAGCTGGAAAAAATTATTTGTATATGAGTAGTAAACTGTATGTTTTTAATTCTAAAACCAAAACTACACCAAGCATTTTTTTCACTAAATAAGGACGGTTATATAGATTTATCAATACCACTCATTATTTTCTTTAAAGAATCATCTACTTTATTAACTCCATATAAATAAAGTCTCGCCTAAATAACTCTATCCACTGATCATCTCTTAGATAAAGAATCCTAAATCCTCTCTTTGCCACCATGGAAAGTTCACTTATCATAATTTCGAAAGTTTAGTACACTTGCAATAAAATAGATCAGTTTAATAAAGGAATCCAGTACAATGAAGCCCTTTTTTAATTAATAATTAATACGCATTCACATCTAGATACATATATTGTCACGCCCCGACCCGACCCCGCGAAAGGCCAAGCCCGAACCCGACACATGGACGGAGTCTCCTCTGTACCGTGGACGATCCGAAACCCTACATTCAATATAATACTTGCGAAAGCCATAATAAACATTTGAATCAAGACAACTCTCTTTTAGAAAATATACATCTTCTCATTAACAACTTTGCAAACCAAAAATGTCATGCATACTACACAAGAATTCGTGCCACTAAACAGATAAACCATTAGTATGCAATTCTTTACTAGTCATAAGAGTATAACTTTACAACTTTACAATCTTTAAACCTTTACATCAAAAGACCATAAAGGCCTCAAAATAGAACTACCTACAAGGCTACAAGCCTCAAAATAAAGAGTCATCCAAGCAATATACATATCGAGCAAGACTCGCACAAAAGTTTGGCAACCAACCACCAGCTAAGGAAAGAAGTGCTATCAAGGAAACACCTCCACTTGCTCCTCCTCCTCAATTACCTCAAGAGGATCAGCTTCAACTACTCCTGTAAAAATATGGTATAGAAAGGAATGAGCAAAAACTATTGCTCAACGAGGGCAAGTGGTCTCAAGGATGGAGATGAGAGAAGAATGCAATGCAAATAGCCAAGCAATTCATTCAAGTATCATATAGAGATACAAACAAAGCCAACAATAAAACAAGACAAGCATTAAAACTATAAACACTCAATCAAAGGATACGATTCACTTTCCACGAGCAACTTTCAATCACGAATTCGATGACGACGCGCCAGCCCAAACCACCTTATAACTTCAGTTTGGAATACCCTGGTAGTATCCATCAATTCTACGACCCAAATCTCCCTGGGAGGCAACCCAAGCGAGAAATGGAATAGGACACGGAGTTAGGGCAACCAACACTGGCAACCCGAGGCTACCCAGAGAGGCCTATCACACCGCCCTGACTCTATGAATGCAATACAATATACAATGCAGCAATCGAGCAATATGCCACACGTGGGAGAATAACAAAGTAGGTTACTCTCACACGCAATAGCAATAGTTGATAACTATTCCATTCAAAATCAACTCTAACAAGCATATCAAGCTATTTTAAACATTCTATAGGCATAATATCAAGAATACAAGCAAAATCACAAATCGACCCTAACTATCAAAACCCTACTATTTCCAAACGAGCCACGAGTTTTGGAAACTGACTTCACCAATCCTCCTAGGTCACCCTAAGGCATGTCTAAAGATCCTGAAACCCTACTTTACCCTAGAATTCACGCAAAGCCCCAATTTCTCCCGTAGCTCATCTAAACTACAACTACTCTAACCAAACACCCAACCAACGGCATAACCACACCAAAAGTGCTTCCATGGCCTCCTGAGACTATGCCATCATGCAAAACGAGGAAATGCTAAACTCGACCTAAACGACCCCGACTTTCACCAAGACATTTCTTCGTATTTTTCCACTACGCAACCCAAACAAATCATGCATTTAGGCATTCTAGCATATCTAGCATCTTTTCATATCAACAGAAAGCATAACAACGCAACTTCTACGTTTCGAGGGTTTACTATTCATGTTTTACTATTCAATTGCCATTTTAAATTACAATCTCAACATTCAACCGCAAAAAATGTTAAAAATCTATAAATACATGTTCTACAATTGGCAACGAACATTCTTTAAGCGTTAAAACGTTTAAAACAACAAACTACGGATAAAATTCAAAAATCAAAAAGTTGAGATATATAACATTAAAATGTGCAAATAACGTGCTTTCCTCACCTTAGGCACTCCTAGTCGCTAGGCAAACTACGCTGGATGCCTCGGTAACAACCCCGCACCAGCTCACGCGATGATTGAAAGTTTGGAAGGTTGAATTTTTTTTTTCTCTTCCTTCTTGGTTTTGGCATGCTCAAGACTATTTTCAACTTTTGTTTTTGTTTTTTGTTTTTTGCATTGTTTTAAGCTTATAAGGTGACAAGCTTGGTCAATGGTCAAAGCACTTGGTCAACCTAACTTAATTTGGTCTATTTAGCTTATTTTCATGCATTTAAAAGCTATAACAACATCACCAAATTAATTCTAGCTAACAACAATTAAAACACTAAAATTAAAACACTAAAAACTAGCTTTCACTATTAGTTGAGGACTAGAAAACACCCTCTAACTATCTCTCTCGATATGCAATGCACTTTGCGACAACAAAGAAATAACAATTAAATCTCAAAGAATCTAAGAAAATATAATTTTCAAAATAATAAACAAGAAAATTCCACATTTCGGGCTCGGGTATTACACACTCTCCCCCTTAATACAATTGCGCCCACGCAATTCTTACCTAGTCAACAAACAACTCTGGATACTGACTCCGAACCTGGTCTTCTCTTTCCCAAGTCGCTTCCTCAAGCCCATGATGATTCCACATAACCTTTACTAACGGAATACTCTTTCTGCGAAGTTCCTGAACTTTCTGATCCACAATTCGAATCGGTTTCTCTTCATAAGTTAACTTTTCCTCAATCTGCAAAGGCTCTGGTTCAAGTACATGTGAAGGGTCTGGATGGTATTTTCTCAACATTGACACGTGAAAAACATCGTGTAGTCTTGACAAGCTCGGAGGTAAAGCTAACCGGTAAGCAAAAGGACCTACCTTTTCGGTGATCTCATATGGACCCACATACCTGGGACTAAGTTTCCCGCTCTTACCATGCCGAATCAATCCATTTCGAGGATAAATTTTAAGAACCACCCAATCTCCCAAATCAAACTCAAGATCTCGACGGTGTTTATCTGCATAACTCTTTTGACGACTCTGAGCTGTAAGCATACGCTGGCGAATAAGGTGAACATTATCCACCATCTTAATCATCTCAAGCAACACAGTCGGATCAACTGTTCTCATCTCTCCAACCTCTTTCCAATACAATGGGGATCTACATTTACGACCGTACAACGCCTCGTAGGGAGCCATACCTAGAGTAGATTGATAACTATTATTGTATGCGAACTCCGCTAAAGGCAAAAAATTCTCCCAATTCTTCCCAAAGTCTAACACACATGCTCGAAGCATGTCCTCCAAGATCCTGATAGTTCTCTCAGATTGGCCATCAGTTTGTGGATGGTATGCAGTACTGAAGCTCAATTTAGTTCCCATGGCCTCTTGCAACTTCTGCCAAAAACGAGATCTAAATCTTGGATCTCTATTTGACACTATACTCTGTGGCACACCATGCATTCTCACTATATTAGCTACATAGAGCTCAGCTAGTTTATCAAGGCTATCCTGTTTGTTCACGGAAATAAAATGTGAAACCTTAGTCAATCGGTCCACAACAACCCAAATAGAATCACATCCTCTTGGAGATCTAGGAAGATCGGTCATAAGGTCCATTGTTATATGCACCCACTTCCATTGCGGAATCGACAACGGTTGTAGAAGCCCGGCTGGCCTCTGATGCTCAACTTTAACCCTCTGACGCTCAACTTTAACCCTCTGACAAGTTAAACACCTGGATATATACCCAGCAATCTCCCTCTTCATATTGTTCCACCAGAAGTGTTGTTTCAAATCTCTATACATTTTAGTACTGCCTAGGTAATTGTATATTTTGAATTATGTGCCTCGGACAGAATCTCATTCTTCAAAGTCGGATCTCCAGGAACACACACTCTGTCCCTGAATCTAAAGATACCATCTACATGTAGTTTAAACTCCGACTCTCCCCCTTTTGCTTTTTCTTGGATTTTCAAGATGGGAGGATCAGTCTTTTGAGCCTCTCTAATTTGTGCTAGCAATCCCGACTGAATTTGTAAGCTAGCAAATCGAATCCCTGCCTCAGTAGCTTCTGGCTTCCATGAACAAATTTTCTCCAAAGTCTCCCAATCCTTGATAATTAAACTTGCAACAGTAGCCTTTTGGCTCAAACCATCCGCAACAACATTTGCCTTACCTGGCACGTAGTTTATAGAACAATTGTAGCCACTTAATAGCTCTAGCCATCTCCGCTGCCTCATACTCAAATCCTTTTGTGAAAATAAATATTTGAGGCTCTTGTGGTCAGTAAAAATTTCAAATCTACTACCCTACAAGTAATGACGCCACTTTTTCAAAGCAAACACAACTGCAGCTAACTCCAGATCATGTGTAGGTTAATTGACTTCATATGGTTTCAACTTCCTAGAAGCATAAGCAATCACCTTACCATTCTGCATTAAAACACAACCCAAACCTTCTTTAGATGCATCACTATAAACAACAAAGTTTTCTGTACCCTCAGGTAAAGCTAGTATAAGAGTTGTAGTTAGTCTCTTCTTCAGTTCTTGGAAACTAGATTCACATTTAGAATCCCAATTGTAAGTAACTTTGTTTCGGGTCAACTGGCTTAAAGGTCCAGAAATTTTGGAAAAGTCTTTAACAAACCTCCGATAGTAACCTGTCAACCCCAGAAAACTCCGAATCTCTAACACCGTTTCAGGTCTCTTCCAAGATGAAACAACTTCAATCTTAGCTGGGTCTACTGAAATTCCTTGATCTGAAATGATATGGCCTAGAAAAGATATTTGATTCAACCAGAATTCGCACTTGCTGAATTTTGCAAAAAGCTTGTTTTCTTGCAAAATTTGGAGCACAATCTTCAAATGTTGTTCATGTTCAGCCTCGTTCTTAAAGTACACCAAAATGTCGTCAATAAAGATTACGACAAATTGATCAAGATAAGGTCGAAAGACCTTCTGCATTAAGTCCATGAATGCGGCTGGTGCATTCGTCAATCCAAACGGTAACACAACAAATTCATAGTGGCCATATCTAGTCCGGAATGCCGTCTTAGGTATATCGTCACTCCGAATCCTAAGTTGATAGTAACCCTGCCTCAAGTCAAATTTAGAGTAAACACTCGCACCCTGCAACTGGTCAAACAATTCTTCAATCAACGGTAAGGGGTATTTGTTCTTAATCGTGACTTGATTAAGTCCCCTGTAATCAATACATAACTGTAGCGTGCCATCTTTCTTTCTTACAAACAACACAGGCGTACCCCACGGTGAAGAACTAGGTTGTATAAACCCTTTCTCAAGGAAGCTGAATTTTTAATTCTTGAAGTTCAGCCGATGCCATTCTACAAGGACTTCTAGAAATTGGCGCAGTGTCTGGCATAAGGTCAATCACAAATTCAATCTCCCTATCCGGTGGTAAACCTGATAATTCCTCGGGAAATACACCAGGGAAGTCTTTAACAATTGGAACCTCATTCTAATTCAACTTATCAGTAGGTTGATTGATTAGATAAGCTAAGTAAGCTTCACAACCTTTATTCAATAACTTAGAAGCCTTGATTGATGATAAAAGAGGTATTCGGGCAGCCCTGCAGTTCCCAACAATCTCCAGTACCTGTAGGTCAGAAATCTGAAGATAAACAATCTTTGTTCTACAATCCAACTGAGCATAGTATTTCCCCAACCAGTCCATTCCCAAAATGATTTCAAAGTCACAGAAGGGCAATATAATTAAATCAGTAGGAAATTTACGGTTCTCAATGCATATATCACAAGATTTGCAAATAGACTCAGTAACAAATTTCGCACCCAAAGGCGTACTAACTTCAACTTCATGCGGCAGTTTATCAATGCAAACATTCACAGATCGTGCACATGCAGGAGTTATAAATGAATGTGTAGCTCCGGGATCAATCAAAACTTTAACTGGCTGAGTATTGAGAAGAAAGGTACCTTCCACTATTGCTGTAGTGTCGGGTAGCTCCTCCGCATCTAGTGCAAAGACCCTAGCCTGTACCCTCTGTGCTGGACCTGCACCTCCAGCCCTATTCTACACACATTGGCCTCCAGTACGGCCCTGACCATTCTTATACTTAGGGCAATCTCTCACCCTATGGTCATCACTCCCACAACTAGTGCATTTACCACTCTTCCTCCAGCAATCAGCCTCAACGTGCCCCGATCGATTACAAAAGTTACACTCCTAATTTTGTCTTACAATAGTGTTTCCTATAGGTGCGGGGGCTCTGGAAGTGGTAGGAACTGTACCTCCCTGTTGAGGTCTAGTCACAGCTGGCCTAGCCTGAATCTGATGCTGTGGCTTATACGGACGTTGCTGAGGAACCTGCGCTGAAGTCTGATACTGTCTCGGCTGACTCTGGCTTCTCTGCCCCAAGTATTGTTTCTTACTCGGTTGACTACTCTCAGCTATCATCTCAGCCTTCCGTTTCTCAACCTTCGAGGCTGCTTGAAACGCCTCGGGAAAAGTAGTGTAGGTATATCCAGTCAAATGTAGCTGTATATCTATCCTCAGCCCACGAACAAAGCTATGAATCATTCTCCTAGCTGGCCGCACCAGCTCGGGCATATATCTCGACAGGCTAACAAACCTAGCCTCATACTGTGCAACAATCATGTTTCCCTGCTTCAGGGCCACAAACTCATCCTCCCACCTTTCCCTAGCCATCTCGGGAATATACTTGTCCTGAAACTCACTCACGAAATCATCCCATAAATGCGGAACATCCTCACAATCCCACCTCAACCTGACAGTGTTCCACCACTGTTCTGCGTCGCCCTCTAACAGGAATCCTGTACAATCCATTCTTGCCTCATCATTGTACCTCAAAGCAGCGAAAATTTTCTCAACACGGTTAATCCATCTCTCGGCTGCCTCATCATCCGGCTCTCCAAAGAACTTACCCGGCTCGTGCCTCAGGAATTTCTCCAACTGGTTATTCTCAGCCCTATACCCCTGTCCACCAGGATTAGCTTGATTTCCCTGGGGATTATTATTCCTGTCCTGCCTCTGCTCATGCAGTACCTGTGTAATCCGGTCAACTGCAGTGGTCATAGTAGCCATAAACTGTTCAGGCAACGGTTGCTGACCCTGTTCTGCTGCCTCTTCATCTCCCCCTTGACCTTGAATACCACGACGTGGCGGCATAGTAACAACTCACAATAGCTGGCAGCATATAAAAGCAGTTTATAGACAGAAATATAGCACATAAGATTAGATAACAATCAAGTCAATAACAATCAAATATCCTATCACACAATTCACATAATACAAGATTGACATGCCAAACTAATTCACTTAAACACATAAGCACTCTAAGTTCACAAAGTCATGCTATAGCACTTTTCACTTAACAATCATACAATAACACTTTAGCATTTTAGACCTTTACCCCACAGACCGAGAAACATATCCCGGCTCATGCAAGACTATCATGCTCTGATACCAACTAAAGATGTCACGCCACGACTCGACCCCGTGAAAGGCCAAGCCCGGACCCGACACACGGACGGAGTCTCCTCTGTACCGTGGACGATCCGAAACCCTACAATCAACATAATACTTGCAAAAGCCATAATAAACATTTGAATCAAGACAACTCTCTTTTAGAAAATATACATCTTCTCATTAACAACTTTGCAAACCAGAAATGTCATGCATACTACACAAGTATTCGTGCCACTAAACAGTTAAACCATTAGTATGCAATTCTTTACTAGTCATAAGAGCATATCTTTACAACTTTACAATCTTTAAACCTTTACAACAAAAGACCATAAAGGCCTCAAAATATAACTACATACAAGGCTACAAGCCTCAAAATAAAGCATCATCCAAGCAATATACATATCGAGCAAAACTCGCACAAACGTTTGGCAACCAACCACCAGCTAAGCAAAGAAGAGCTATCAAGGAAACACCTCCACTTGCTCCTCCTCCTCAATTACCTCAAGAGGATCAGCTTCAACTACTCCTGTAAAAATATGGTATAGAAAGGAATGAGCAAAAACTATTGCTCAGCGAGGGCAAATGGTCTCAAGGACGGAGATGAGAGGATAATGCAATGCAAATAGCCAAGCAATTTATTCAAGTATCATATAGAGATACAAACAAAGCCAACATTAAAACAAGACAAGCATTAAAACTATAAACACTCAATCAAAGGATATGATTCACTTTCCACGAGCAACATTCAATCACGAATTCGATGACGACGCGCTGGCCCAAACCACCTTATAACTTCAGTTTAGAATACCCCGGTAGTATCCATCAATTCTACGACCCAAATCTTCCTGGGAGGCAACCTAAGCGAGAAAGGGATAGGACACGGAGCTAGGGCAACCAACACTGGCAACCCGAGGCTACCCAAAGAGGCCCATCACACCGCCTTGACTCTATGAATGCAATACAATATACAATGCAGCAATTGAGCAATAAAGCCACACGTGGGAGAATAACAAAGTAGGTTACTCTCGCATGCAATAGTAACAATTGATAACCATTCCAATCAAAATCAACTCTAACAAGCATATCAAGCTATTTTAAACATTCTATAGGCATAATATCAAGAATACAAGCAAAATCACAAATCGACCCCAACTATCAAAACTCTACCATTTCCAAACGAGCCACCAGTTATGGAAACCGACTTCACCAATCCTCCTAGGTCAGTATAAGGCACGACTAAAGACCCCAAAACCCTACTTTACCCTAGAATTCATGCAAAGCCCCGATTTTCCCCTTTTGCTCGTTAGAACTACAACTACTCTAACCAAACACCCAACCAACGCTATAACCACACCAAAAGTACTTCCATGGCCCCCCGAGACAATGTCATCACGCAAAACAAGAAAATGCTAAACTCGACCTAAATGACCCTGACTTTTACCAAGGCATTTCTTCGTATTTTTCCACTACGCAACCCAAACAAATCATGCATTTAGGCATTCTAGCATATCTAGCATCTTTTCACATCAACAGAAAGCATAATAACGCAACTTCTACGTTTTGAGGGTTTACTATTCATATTTTACTTTTCAATTGATATTTTAAATTACAATCTCAACATTCAATACCAGAAAATGTTAAAAAGCTATAAATACATGTTCTACAATTGACAAGGAACATTCTTTAAGCGTTAAAACGTTTAAAACAACAAACTACGGATAAAATTCAAAAATTAAAAAGTTGAGATATATAACATTAAAATGCGCAAATAACGTGCTTCCCTCACCTTAGGCACTCCTAGTCGCTAGGAAAACTATGCTGGATGCCTCGGTAACAACCCCGCACGAGCTCACGCGAAGATTGGAAGTTTGGAATGTTGAATTTTTTTTTTCTTTTCGTTCTTTGTTTCGGCCTGCTCAAGGCTGTTTTCAGCTTTTGTTTTTTTTTTATTATTATTTTGCATTGTTTTAAGCTTATAAGGTGAGAAGCTTGGTCAATGGTCAAAGCACTTGGTCAACCTAACTTAATTTGGTCAATTTAGCTTATTTTCATTCATTTAAAAGCTATAACAACATCACCAAATTAATTCTAGCTAGCAACAACTAAAACACTAAAATTAAAACACTAAATACTAGTTTTCACTATTTGCTGAGGACTAGAAAACACCATCTAACTATCACTCTCGATATGCAATGCACTTTGCGACAATAAAGAAGTAACAATTAAATCTCAAAGAATCTAAGAAAATATAATTTTCAAAATAATAAACAAGAAAATTTAACATTCCGGGCTCGGGTATTACATATATAGTATAATACACATAATAGCCAAAATATATAAAAATGACAAAAGTATCTGTAGGCGGTGCATCTAATCGTTAAATTACTTACTTGAAATGAGAAGATTTGGAATATCAAACTCTTAAGCAATAACTATTAGCGATCAGTAGGATAATTAAGGAGATCTCATGATCACATACATTTGCTCACGTGTAGTATATATATATAAATCTTCAGATTTACAAATGTTTATTGATATATGATTTTATCACATGATTTTTGTATATATATATAGTTATTTAGATTTGTTAAATTTTGATCGGAGTTGTACTTGTAATAAAAAGAATAAATGTCACTGGTAGTCTTGATCTATTTTTATTTTGTATTTTCTAAATTGTTCCCAATGTTAGAGAACATTACGAATGGTATCAACATTTGTATATACTATCAAAGGATTGACTTAAGCCAAAATTAGATCGTCAATTCGCGTACTTGTTCGCTTCTTTATAAATATTTTTGTGATTAACTAGTTAATTTGCATACTTATTTACTTCTCAATAAGCATAGAAGTATAAGAATATTGTAAGAATACCTAGAGACACATCAAAGAACTTTCATAGAGGCGGATAGAGGATCATTTGCTCTATCCTAAACAAAAGGCCAAAATAAAGATTCCTCTCACCCATCTTCAAAAGGAGCAACTTCTATATATTTGTACTACCCATCAGCTAAACTATTGAAATAACAAAATTTCAATATGGAGTCCGTTTGAGGCCTCTATACAGCCCACTTAAGTTCAAAAGTCTTGATATGAAGACCTTTGAGGCCTCTATGAAACTCTTGAATGGCCAAGTCTGCCAGCAAAGGGAAAAAAGCACTGCAGAGGTTTAATTAAATAACTTTTCAAAATAAATAAATAATTAATTATTGAAGATTGAAGTTGATGCAACATGTCTATCTCAACGTTTTACACTAAAATGATATTTACCATGTGTCAATTTGCTACCATGATTAGTAGAGCCTTGCCCAAATGTTTTTTTGATTGAGTCTATCCACATGTATCGTGTCGTTAAATACACGAAATCTACATCAAATACATGCATCTAATGACACTATTCATGCAAGTCAGGTATTTTTTTCAATCTCCGTTATAAAACATAAAAAGGGTACTAGTTGAATTTTCCTCAATATTTTAGTCAATCTTTGTCATAATTCAGCTATTAAAAATATATATATATACACGAGAGGGCTATGCTAGAAATTCAAACATTTTTCAATATTATCCTTGAATTCTACTTGTCGATTAGACATGATTATGAGACAGGAGACTTGGTTCCTGATCATGCCTGCATTGATGTGTACAAAATGGAGTTGAGCTGTGCAACTTTGAGACCACGCACGAAGTGAAAGGATCAGTTTCAACTATGTCTTTAGGGTTTCTGAAGAGCAAGTATTATGGGGTCATCGGCATGGGCAATAGCTTTCGAAGCTTTTGAAATAACAATGAGATCTAATGGTGTAGTGGTCTAGCGTCTAAGATCCTAACAATCAGTCATGCAGCAGTTTTTCGTTCTGATGATGAGAGACACTCTTGGGTAGCCCGAATTGTAGAAAACATGCAAGATCTACTCAGAAGAGATATGGTTCGGGTTAATTAGATATAAGGTTTATCAGACTAACTTTAAAAAAATAGTCTTGACTGATTGAAATCTAAAACGTAAATAAGTTTCGCACTTAGGTATAAAATGTTAGAATATAACACTTGTCCTATATTAGAAAATCAAAGACTCTAAAACCACTTAATAAGATTCTGGACTACTTCACTTGGCACCAATTTGTTTTAAGCTGGAACCTCAGGCTTCTTCATATGGTATCAGAGCTAGGCCTATGATCTAGTTTCGTTCATCTTCCACATGCGACCCATTTCAAATCAGGTTCACTTGTCTTCAATCTTTCGCATGTGCATAGGTCCCTGCACTTTCAATATTCCACATGTATTATCTACCACATGTGTGTTCAATCTTTCATGTGTGATCCATCTCAAAAATTCGGTCTACATATATTCAATCTTCCAAGTGTGATCATCTCAAAATAAGGTCCACGTGTGTTCAATCTTCCACGTGTGACCCCTCTCAAATTAAGTCACATGTGAGGAAGAGTGTTAGAATATAACACTTGTCCTATATTGAAAAATCAGAAACTCTAAGACCACTTAATAAAATCTTAAACTACTTCACTTGACATCAATTGATTTTAAATTGGAAACCCAGTTATCTTAACAAAAAAACACTCTACCCCTTGACTGATGAAATTAATATTTTTTCATATATATTATGATGTTGAAGATTTAATTATCATACCATTTTGATACTTGATGGAGGACATGCCCCTGAAGTACTCAATTATTAAATACATGTTACTCTGGCAAATAATTTAGTGAATTGACATGGCAGATTCAGTTCAAGATATCTTATTCTATGAAGCATGATGCCAACTATAACCTTACGACATTTAACTATATATTTTGATGGAGAAATGTAAACGATAATGTGAGGTATTCTAGATACTTTTAGTCTAAAAAGATGTAATTATCTACTTTAAGGTGGATTAAAGTGATCAAAAAAGGAACAAAAGAAACAAAATAATTGCTTGTATTTGTAGAGAAGAGATTAGAAGACTTCTGCAAGAGCCGCAATTATTCCGTTATATTATTAGGGGTTTAGTTAGAAGGTCTCAAGTCATACACGATACACATATATCTGGTGTGAACTAATTTATGATATCTATGATCACATAAGTATTATTGTTAATTTGTCTTGAACGAATTATATTGACCATTTTGGATTTGTCGATCTTGTATTGCAAGTAAGCCCTATCCTTAGCCTCTAAAAAGTGGGTGACGTACATGTGATATACGCTCAGCACACAACACATTGCTAATTAGAAAAATTTTAAGTGTTATTTGTTAATTTAACATACTAACTAAATATTCATACACCAAGTGATAAATAAATGATGAAAGTAGGATGATATATAACAGCGCTAAAAAAGAATATACAACTCTAAAGGTCTAACAAATTAAGTGTAATTTGAGGGTAGAATATATATTGTTTTGTTAGGTATATGCATCTTTTGTTTTGCATCAAAGTGGATATTGTTGAAACATTGGCCTTCAGGGAGTACCACTCCTTGATGCATACGGTTGTTGTGCTCTCTCCAAATATAATAAACATGGGCTGAATTTTGCATGTTAAAATTACCGAAAAAGAATAGTAGGACATGAAAGTAGTGTCTAATTGCCTACTCATAGACAAAAAGAACAAGAAATTAGAAAAGATACAGTAACGTTGAAAGTAGGCCACTAATTGAAGGATCGCAAAGAGATTTTACATTGGCTGCTCACTCAATGATAATACTGAGCTTTCTTGGGACTGTCTTATCTTCAATGCGCATTAGATGAGATAAACAATATTAGCTCCTTTTGCTTTCGAATAAAGCTCCGTTGTCTGAAGTATTTTCACTGTATTACAATTCTTTTAAGGTAGAAAGTGTTGGGAATAACCGCCATTCCGATCCCCGACTTTAAGAAAATTCATGAAATAGAAATAGTGGCGAAGCCAGGTATTAAAAAATTAATAGAAAAATGTATATATATTTTTTCAAATTGATGCGACACCTTTTTCTTTAGTGGCTTTGCCACTGAATAGAAAACATATAAGGGGTGAGTAATTCAATATTTGTATAAGAGCTTTTCTTAGAAAAAGTCAATTTAAATAGGGTTTGATCTTTTTTCCACATAAAGCTATGTGAGGTGGGTTTATACTGTTTGTGCAAAAACTATATCAATTATTCAATGATCGTAAATTATATCAGAAGTGAAATCATAAATATAGACAAAGAACCGAAACATGTTATATATTTATGTGTTTCTTCTATTTTCTCATGTTCCATTTTTATTATATGCACGATCATTCCCAACAGAAAGCTGGCTGCTGTTCGTAGTGTTGGGACAAGGATATATATGCACACATCAAAAGCAGTTGGCAAAGGGCCTGTCTTTGGACCTCAGCTGTCAAATTTTGATACTAAACTTAACCTTGATACTAAGCTTTCTTGGGATAGATAAACAATAGTAGATCTTTTTGCTTCGAATAAAGCTCCCTTGTGAAAAATTTAACTATACTACAATTCTTTCACGGTTGAAAGCTGGCTCCTATTCTCACTGTTGGGACGAGGATATATATGTACACATCAAAAGTAATGGAAATACATAATATTTTTTATGTGATTCAGTCACATCTAATTAACATTCACAATTTCACTTTAGGGATAATCCACTATCACTCAATATTGGTTACTTATCTACCTTTATGCACACATAAGTCTAAACATTCATAAACTGGCTTTAAGCCCGAAAAAATCTAGAGTCTTGCACAACTCGCGACTTTGATGTCAAAGAGAATGTAGGTATTGATCATGATTTATTGGCAATACCACCACTTTATAGGATTAGAATTATTAAGGTAAGGATTTCCACAACTCGTGACTTTGATAGATTTACAAAACGAAATGGTGTAGACTATATTTCGGGGGATAAGTTCGATGCTCAAGTTAGTGATATTAAATTAAGCAAGATAAACAAATGTGCACTAGTATAAGAGTTGTGAGCTAAAGAGTAACCATTCCCCTTCCTTGGATATTTATAGAGATGTAAAATGACCTTTCAAATGTGTTTGGTAGGAGTAATGATACCGGAATGGTGCATGATATGGATCTAGCATGTTTGGTTAGCCGTCATTTACGTGATAAAATCCTTATGGCAGAAGTTTACTATGTTGAGTGTCAGGGAGCAGTTGAGTTGTGTTTGGGTCGAAAAGGTCGACCTGAGGACTTCCAAACTCTATTATTTTCTAAGCCTAGCAGGTGTCAATTTTTTAGCCCTTCCATATTAGCGTTTACTTTTTGCCATGTCAAGAACTATGCTCGATATGGACAATATAAGCACTGTAACTCGTGAATATATGTGATTCCAAATTAACTTTGACAGTAGGATTATAGAAGTAAAAAATGGAAAATATTCTTACCTGTCGACAGAATCTCTTGTGTGAGAATTAAACTATAGTTGTTAATTCATCATTTACGCGTTTCACATGATAAACACATGATTAATTAAAGAGACAAAACCATCAATATAAAAGCACTCTCTTATCATTTGCTCTATGCAAGTTATCTCTTTCACCAGCAAATTAACTCAAGTCGAAACAACTCTACGTTTTAATGGCAAAGAACCACACCACCACCAAAAACTCCACGATTACTACTTCTGAAAAGGTGAAAAATGGTTTCTGGACCGGCCCCTTCCGGTCTATTTTTCGCAATTCAAATCACAATAGCAACATTGATCCAATCCCTCCAGTTTCCCAATCATCCAGACCAGCTGTTCGTCGTGCAGCCAGTTCAGGTGAGCTGATTGTTAGATTTTACTGGACCTAATACTAGAAAATAAAACATTGCTATGGTTAATAAATTAAATCGATAGATTAAAAGTGTACTTTGATTTGAAGTAATTGCTACTACTTCTTGTAATAATCCTACAGAAAATCTTTAGTGTCGTGTTATAGTAGACATACCTAGATTAGGTGTTTCCTCTCCCTCTCCCTCTTCCTCTCCAACTCCTGTATGCATGGTAGCTTTCAATGGGGTAAGCCAATCCTAACAGTCTTATTTATACACCATTAGTATTCTCGATGTGAGAGAGGACCTAGCCTAAAATCTGTATTGGACCCCCTCGAGTTGGCCTAATATTAAAACGGACTCTATACCTTGCATATCACACCACTAATAAAAATAATATCCATGAAACCAATCTAGCCCCAAGCCCCCAACTGGTGTGAATAACTATAAAATATGTACTGCGATCAACCTCAACCTGTTTTTCAAAATAATAAAATATCTTAATCAGTGATAACCCACAACTCGAAAAAATTCCAACACTAATTCTATCCGAATCTGTGACACAGAAGGCAGATGTTTTGGTCCCAAAACATGGGAAAGTAGTGAAGATGTTAACTAACAAGCATGGTGCAGGAAAGAAGGATAGAACAACACGTTTTCAGCTGGCTGCAGAAGGGCAAGTAAAACCTCGAGTTGAAAGAGCTGGAACTGAGAACTGGACCAGTAACAATGGTGTTAACAACGAATGTTCAGAATACATCAATCGTGTGAAGAACAATATGGGAAATGGATCGAACCATGACAATATTGAGAGAACTGCTACAAAAGTATCAAGGCGAGACAGCTTCAATGACAAAATCTCTAGTTTTCTTAACCGTGCAAGGATTAAGATGAGGACTACATCGTCAAATATTGGTGATGTTAACAGCATTTCCTTCAGCAGAAGAGCAAATGATCGTTAGGAGTATCAAGAATCGCTTCATTTTGGCATTCTGAGCACTTGAAAAATGATGTTAGAAGTACTTATATATATATATGCATAAATAAGCTGATTTTTCAGTGTGATGTTGAAAATATTAGTTATTAAACCACTTGATTGTACGTATTAGAATCCATTTGGTCTATACTATGTTCTTTCTTGCGAGTGTAATAAACTTTTTGACTTAATGCTGGCTACTAAATATATGGCTTAATTTTTCATATACGAGGGATAATAATTGATGAAAGAAGTATCATTCATAATGAGGAGTCACGATGGGCAGTTTTGGATGGGGTAGAAAATATTTATCCCCACGTCTCATTTCGCCCTGAAGTGGAGATTAAAATTCAATCCACTCTATTTTTGATTTCCTACTCAATAACCCTCATTTAGGGTGGGGATATGATGGGTATCGTAAAATCTATCCTGATTATCATCTCTATTTATTAATAGTCTAAAATTAATTAGCCTATGTGACGAGAGGTCTTTTGGCATTTTGCTTTACCAAATTTAATATGTAATTCTCTAATCTTCTTATACTAGTGCGAGAATTTCTTAATTCATTCATTCGTTTTGCTACTAAATTAGGGATTTTCAAATTTGCTCAACTTTGTACATGTTTGTGAAGCAAATTAAGCTTGAATAACCCTAGCGAGGTGCATGCAATAATACAAAATTTACAAATACAACTCATACTTAAGTATTTACATATCTAAACAACTAGTATGTCACATGTGGGCAAATGTAAGCACTAACTACTGATAACTATTGCCAACAATTCGATCATTCATCTGTATGGTCCTATTTTATCTAGCAACGATTGGATGCACCCCTTTGAGAATATACTTTTGTTGAACACAATAATTAAATACAATTGATTGTTCTTTGCTTGTTTAAATTTTTAGACGAAATAATTAATTAACATGGTATTAGAGTTCATGTTATCATAATGGTCATGGGTTAGAGTTTGACGGCCACCTGTTCGAAAGAATATGTCCACGTGTGATGCTTAATCCAACGGCTACATGAATCAATATATATAATATAATAAATCACATTTTAACCGGTTAAGCTGATAGATAAGATAAGTTTTTAGATAAGGTGGTCAATTAATAAATTTTATCAAAGATATGGTTTAGTATAAAATCTATTTCCAACATGCAGCCTAGTGGCGCTTTAGCACATTCACTACAACAAAAATTGTCTCCGGCAAGGGACGATTCCCCTCGCCGGGCCCTTACCGTAAGGGTCTCGGCGAAGGGAATCGTCCATCGCCAAAACCTTCGTCGGTGAATTGGGGTCCCTCGCCGACCACACGCCATTCCGCAATGGCTTGGCGAGGGACTAATTTGGCGACTACTATGCAAGGGCAACAAGCCCTCGCTGTTCTCTGATCATCCGAAAAGACTAGCTAAGCATGATTGGCTTGGTCAGCCTTCGTATGAAGTGTTTGCGAATTACTAAGCCGTGGATCGAGATCTTAGAATCTAGCTAGCGCTTCCCTTTGCCCGCCTATCGTATCGGCTCGACTTCATCCTAGAAACTACTGCTTCCGCCTCTCTAGGCTTTGCTATCGCTAGATTAGGATGAGCTTTGATGAATAAAAGAAGAATTGGGGACCCACTTCTCATTCCATTTGTGGGAATTTGATGATCTATAAACCGTCCCTAACGAATGATCGGTTATTGTTTGAGCATGATGAATCACTTTGTGCCGACCTGTTGCCAATCAACTTTCCGCCTGGCGCCATTCCCAGACCTAGCAGCAGACGGGCGGGCCATGCCTGAATTTAGACCGGACCAGACTCTTCTTTGTTTGAACTGCTCCCACGCACGACCGGACGTAGAGCCACTAAGAGCTGGCAGACCGACACTAATTGTTGGAACTGTTGGAATATCCGCGTCAAGGCAGTTGGTCATGAGTGATTGCCTGACTTCCCGCTTAAGAAGTACACGATTCCCGTGAGTAAAGGTATGAAGTAAGTCCCTTTCGTTATTACTTATTTCTTTATGTCAAAGACCAGAAGCTGAAAACATCATTTTTTTTCATTCTTTTCTTATGAGGTCGAGTCTTTTTTCAGAATTTGACTGAACGGGTCGATCCTCCCCTCCCATTTGTTTTAGCAACTTATCCTAAGGTCTTCTCGCCAAGAGCTCCCCGGCGATGATAGAGGAAGCAACAACTTGAATGGGTAGTGGATTTTCTATCTACGCCGAGTTTTGATGCCCGACTCAAAGCCTCCTACTCTTCCCCTTCTGCGAAGACACCCTCTGCCACCTAGTTTGCTTGCCTTACTTTCAGTTGTGCTCGACGCTTGTTTCAATTGACTGAATCAGGAACTAGCCTAAAGGCTACATTCCTAATAAGTAAGCCAAGTTCTTCCCTTGATAGAAGGACTCGGTGAAGTGAGACCTTGTTGGCATGCCTCCAAGAAGGCTGATAAGACCCTGGTTAGGGCTGAGGAACATAACTGTGAAATCTCACTTTTCTATCCTATCTCGTTTTGTGTGAATTGACCTGTTTATGTGCTATATGACTTAGAATATGATAATTTTGATATTAATACTCCTAGAACATGCTAAATGTGCATTCATGAAATTTTTATAAAAAACGGAGTCAGAAATTTTATCGTCGACTTTTAGGGAATAGTATTTTCAAAACACGTCTGCTAAAATTTTGAAACTGGTCTTTTTAACCCTTTTAGACCTAGTCCACGGATTTTAATAGACCTGTATTTGATTAAAATGGTTTTAAAATCGGCTTAGGAATTTATAAGGGTTTTTACACCGACTTTTGTAAAAATCGAGTTTTAAGCCGACTCGGGTGAAATTGTTTGATTGTAAAACTTCTTGGCACCTAAAAATAACTGACTTGAGATATCTTAGGAGTTGCATAATTAGTTTGAGCAAGAAATAGCTAAAATGAATTAAAGGACTAGAAATACAAAAAAAATGCTAACTTTGACTTTTACTATTTTATTTGACCAATTATGCATAATATATCAATATTGCTCACAAAATAACTCAAAACACACTCATTTCTCACTCACATGGCCGAAACTCCATAGCCTTCCTTGAGGAGTTTTTCAACATTTTTTCAAAGCAAATTTTTCATTAAAAGTTGAAATTAAAGGCCAATCTTCATCAACCAAAGCTTGATTCCACCTAGTGAGCATCCATTGAGCATCTTTCTAGCTTCATAATTATCAAGGCATCCTGGGCTGCGGGCATCCTGGGCTGCAGGCACAGTTATCATGGCTAATCCCTATCTCACATGGGCGGAGAGGCCATGGGGTGTGGGTCTAGGCCAAGGTACCTCAGGAATTGTGTCATTGAGTTTGGAGGAGTTGTTGAGCATGGAATTGGTGTATGGAGCTTTATCAGTAAATGTATAGTATCATTATTGTGTGTTTACAGTTATTACTATTGTTGCATTTATAATGATTATTGATGTTTATTTGTGTGTTTACTTGCTCAAAGGATCATTTCCAAGGAGTTTCGTAAATACTGTTAGAGATCTATCGAATCCTCACTGAGCTTGTTTATATAAGCTCACTATCTATTATTGCATGCATACAGGTGTCCTTTCGCAAGATTTCAGGTACGTGCCTCCAGAAGGGGATAATGTGCCGTATGTGGATGAGTCCTATGTGCCAGAGTCTTGTCCTTGATGCTTAGGATGTTGTATACTCTATTATCATGTATATTAAACTAGTTGTCTCTTATTTTTCCTTGTAATTTATGATGTATAAGTTGTAGTAAAGATAATGAACTAAATGATGCTAACTTAGTAGTCTCTCTCTTTTGTTATGATCTAGGTTGCTAAGTTGGTTTATAATCTATTTTGATATGTATGTTAAAGTTAAGGTATTTTGTTGGAATAGAGGCGTATAACTATGAATGAAGCGTCTAAGAGTGATTGTTGTATAATATGGTTATGTTGTATGTTGTTAATGGTTTTAAGGAATTGATTGTTGTTTGGTTGAGGAGTTTGATTGTATAATTTTCTGAGAGGTTGGTTTAGAGCCTCGGTGTCTTTATTACTGTCGTTATACTGCCGAAATTCTGTTGCATCCTGACTGATCGTAAGTGGAGTCGAGTTGGGGAATGACAATTTAAGTGGTATCAGAGCTTGATTAGCTGTCAACTGGGGTATCCTCGGAATGTGGGTAGTGGTTCAAGCATGCAAGTATGTATAAAGTGAAAGAAAAGTGAAATATGTGTTAATATGATTAAATGATTAAGTGATTAAGGGATTATGTAATTTAGTGCTTATGTGATTATGTGATTAATTTGTTTATGTGTTTTATATGAGTTTGTTGTTTATGTGTTAATAGTTGTTTATAACCTATTTATGTGCTATAACCTGTGCTAACTCTTTGATATGTAGAATGGCCGGTAGACCAAGGACCAGAGGTAGGCCCGAGGTAGTAGATGAGACTCCTGGTAATGCGGTACCGGGCCGTGATAGGGGTGATGATCGTTTGGGGGCAGCTATGGATAGGATTGCTGAGTTAATGGCCGGACATGCCCAGTTGATAGCAGGGAAGGCTGCCCAGACTCAGGCTTGGCATGCTCAGTTGTTGAATGTGCAGGGTGAAGACCACGGGCGTGGTACCCTGAAAGAGTTCTTAGGGTATCATCCACCTAGATTTCAGGGAGAACCCGATGATCGGAAGGCTAAAGCGTGGATTAGTAAGGTGGAGAAGATTTATGATCCTCTTGATTATACCGATGAGTAGAAAGTCTCATTTGCTGTGTACTTGCTGGATGATGTGGAAGAAGAATGGTGGCGCACGGTGAGAACTAGTTGGGCGACTCAGGGTATTCCGTATGTTTGGGGTACCTTTCTGTTAGCTTTCCGGGCAAAGTATGTCCCGAGGATCGCGAGGAAGCGGAGAGAGGCAGAGTTTCTAGCCTTAGTGCAAGGAGATGCTTCAGTGGCTCAGTATGAGGCCACTTTCACTAGGTTGTCCCGGTATGCACCAGAGTATGTGGCTGATGAGAAACGTAAGACTCGTAGGTTCATGTTCGGGTTGAGGCCCGACATTCAGGATGCGATGGCCCTGAATCGGTATGATATACTTACGGAGGCCTTCGATGCGGCTTCTAAACTGGAGAAGAGAAAGGGGGAGCAGATTGTATCTAGCCAGCCTAGCAAGAGGCCATTTCAGCCTCAGGGTCAGCAGGGAGTGTATAGGCCTCCCGTACAACAGGTTGTGTACTAGCCGCCAGTGCAGCAGGGTTCTTTCAGACCGCAGGGTCAGCAGGGTTACTATCGGCCTCAGTTTCAGCAGGGGTCTTATCAGGCTCAGCCGCAGTACAGGCCGCCTAGTCTCAGAGTCAATACAGGCCTAGTGTTGTTAGACCTCAGCAGCAGGCTGGTTCAACTGCTTGTTCAGCTTCTGGTTCTTTAGGAGACAGTGTCAGTGCTCCGACGCCGCAGTGTGTTTATTGTAAACGTAAAAGCCATCTGGAGGCCGACTGTCGGAGGAAGGCAGGGACATGTTTAGGTTGCGACAGCAACCAACACCGGGTGAGGGATTGCCCCAGGTATTAGGGTTCTACAGGTCAGCCAGCAGTCCAGGGTTATCAGGGTGGACCTGCAAGCAGTACACCTCAGCAGCAGCGGGGTCAGGCTCGAGCCTACGCAGTGGACTTGGAATTGCCAGAGGTGACAACAGTGGTGAAAGGTAACTTACTTATCCTCAACCAATTAAATATCATATCTCCTTGAGTGCAACGTGCTAAATGTGAGTAGAGAGTTTGCCTTATACGATTAAAGTTAGCATGTGCATCATATCAGTTGGCGACTGAGTAGTATGTGACGCTGAGGCATATGGAATTCCGATTAGGGGTCAAGCTACTTTATGACTATACATTGATTATTGGGATTCTTATTTGGTGACTTTATACGACATTCTTCCTCGAGATTTCTGTATGGAGATTCTTATTCAGCATACTTCTTTGGACATCTTCTATGGTGTTTTCTATGCGGTATTCTTATGTGGAATTCTGATACGGTATTATCCGGAGTTCTTATATTGGGATTATTATTTGGTATTCTCGCTTGGTGATCTTGTTGAAGCTCTTACTTGGTATTCTTGGTTGGTGCTCTATTACGGGATCTATGTTTGGCATTTTCTTCAGTAATTATTTGAGATTCTCATCCGGAAGTCTTAATCGGTGTTCTTATTCAGCGTTCCTATTCAAGCTTCTTCTTCGGTATTCCTAGTTGGCATACTTAGTTGGTATTCAGAATTTGATTTTGGTCTTTCATTCCGTATGTTTGAGCCAGTAGTACTTGAGTGAAGAATTGCGAGGACGCAATTGTTTTAAGGAGGGGAGAATGTGAAACCCCACTTTTCTATCATGTCTCGTTTTGTGTGTTTATTCTCGTTTTGCGTGAATTGACCTGTTTATGTGCTATATGACTTAGAATGTGATAATTTTGATATTAATACTCCTAGAAAATGCTAAATGTGGATTTATGAAATTTTTATAAAAAACGGAGTCATAAATCTTATCGTCGATTTTTAATGAATAGTATTTTCGAAACACGTCCGCTAAAATTTTGAAACTGGTCTTTTTAACCCTTCTAGACCTAGTCCACGGACTTTAATAGACCTGTGTTTGATTAAAACAGTTTTAAAATCGGCTTAGGAATTTATTAGGGTTTTTACACCGACTTTTGCGAAAATTGAGTTTTAAACCGACTTGGGTGAAATTGTTTGATTGTAAAACTTCTTGTCACCTAAAAATAACCTACTTGAGATATCTTAGGAGCTGCATAATTAGTTTGAGCAAGAAATAGCTAAAATGAATTAAAGGACTAGAAATACAAAAAAATGCTAACTTTGACTTTTACTATTTTATTTGACCAAGCTTATTTATGCATAATATATCAATATTTCTCACAAAATAACTCAAAACACACTCATTTCTCACTCACATGGCCGAAACTCTATAGCCTTCCTTTAGGAGTTTTTCAACATTTTTTCAAAGCAAATTTTTCATTAAAAGTTGCAATTAAAGGCCAATCTTCATCAACCAAAGCTTGATTCCACCTCTTGAGCATCCAGTGAGCATCTTTCTAGCTTCATAATACATCAAAGGTGAGAGAAAAATTCTAGATATCAAAAACTCATCTTTTGTGTTTTTGCGTAGAATTGATTACCGAACCGTTAGAATGTTAATCTGACGTTAGATTATTGCTCCATGCATGCTAGGGATCATTTATATATAATCCTACGAGATTTGAACCGTTATAGGATAATTATTTATTTTCGGATATTTAAAGTTGATTAATTTGCTAAATGTTGATTATTTTGAGTTGTGTTGATCGAAATAGATTGCCGTCGATTTCTAAAAGTTTGATAATTATGTGGTAACACCGTTGTAATGCCGAATTTTCGATTACGAGGTCGGTGCTAAAATTCGGAAATTTCAGCCATGACACACTAGGGTTTTAGGGTTTTTGGGCATGATTTGGATGTGTTTTGGTTGGTTTACGAGGGGGCTAATGTAGTTGATTGAATGGGTGAGTGATAGAAATTGATTTGGAGCTGTTTCGATTAGTAGAATGTAAGATATGAATATTTGAAGTTTAGGTTGTCTTTCTTTAAAACGTTAAATTATACCTTTAGTTGATTGGGTGTGGTTCGAGTGATTGAATTGTGAGTTGTTAATGGTTAGACTAGGGTTAGATTACGTGTTTCATGCATGTTAAGTTGGATGGCCTACTTTGTCATCTAACTTAGTTGTTTGTTGTTTAATTAAATATTGATGTTATATTGATGATTATTGAGTACGGGAATTGGGCACTTTCGTTGCTGATCTCTCGGAATATTGATGATTATTGAGTACAGGAATCGGGCACTTTCGTTGCTGATTTCTCGGAATACTGATGATTATTGATTATGAGAATCGGGCACTTTCGTTGCTGATATCTCAAATTATTGATTGATTATTGATTACGGGAATCGGGCACCTTCGTTGCTGATCTCTCGTTTTATTTATGATTAGTCTCATTGTTCTGAGCTTTGATAATGTTGTGTCACCTCGGGAGGTATCCTAGGCTGCGGGCGCAGTTATCAAGGCTAATCCCTATCTCGCATGGGCGGAAAGGCCATGGGGTGTGGGTCTAGGCCAAGGTACCTCAGGAATTGTGTCATTGAGTTTGGAGGAGTTGTTGAGCATGGAATTGGTGTACGGAGCTTCATCAGCAAATGTATCGTATCCTTATTATGTGTTTACAGTTATTACTATTGTTGCATTTATAATGATTATTGATGATTATTTGTGTGTTTACTTACTCAAATGATCATTTCCAAGGAGTTTAGTAAATACTGTTAGAGATCTGCCGAATCCTCACTGAGCTTGTTTATATAAGCTCACTCTCTATTATTGCATGCATACAGGTGTCCTTTCGCAAGATTTTGGGTATGCCGGAAGGGGATAATGTGCCGTTTGTGGACGAGTCCTATGTGCTAGAGTCTTGTCCTTGATGCTTGAGATGTTGTATAATCTATTACCATGTATATTAAACTAGTTGTCTCTTATTTTTCCTTGTAATTTATGATGTATAAGTTGTAGCTAAGATAATGAACTAAATGATGCAAACTTAGTAGTCTCTCTTTTGTTATGATCTAGGTTGCTAAGTTGGGTTATAATCTATTTTGATATATATGGTAGAGTTAAGGTATTTTGTTGGAACAGAGGCGTATAACTATGAATGGAGCGTGTAAGAATGATTGTTGTATAATATGGTGATGTTGTATGTTGTTAAGGGTTTTAAGGAATTGATTGTTGTTTGGTTGAGGAGTTTGATTGTATAATGTTATGAGAGGTTGGTTTAGAGTCTCGGTGTCTTTATTACTGTCGTTATACTACCGAAATTCCGGTGCGTCCTGACTGATCATAGATGGGGTCGAATTGGGGCGTGACAATAACCCGGTGTGGGTTGGGAGATAAAACCTGGCTGATTTGCAAGAGGTTTTTTGAGACTACGCGTGGAACATATCCCGTTTGGAGAGGTTCCTGGACTGGCGAAGATCAGGGTCTAGCCCATGGAGGTAATGTGTGAAGCGCTTGTGCTAGACCTTGCACATCGAGCGTCACACCTGATCCACCATTTGCACTTCTTACATTCACTCCCGCAAATTGAAAAGGAAAATAAGAATTGTAACCTCCTGGTCTATTGTAGTCAGCCTCACGCTGTGCCTGAAAATAGATGGAAATAGTGGATACATAAGCGGTATGTTCAAACGATCTGAGCAAGACTACCATTCGACATTCAAGGAGATTCTCGTACTCATAAGAGGTATCGAAAAGTTTGAATTTCACTTTCTGGGGCACTAATAGCTCTTTCCTTTAGTTTGATTGCAGCTAGTGGTTTTAGAATATTCCTTCCGCTAAGCGGTTGTACTAAGTCTTCCTCGGCTCTCTTCTCCTCTATAGTTTTTGTTTGAGATGAGCTTCCAACTTTGGCGATTACACTTTCCATCCCGGTCGAGTATCTTCCACCCTCTCCTTATAGGTCGAGCGTCTACCTTCCTCTCCTTATCAGTCGAGTTACTTCATACCTTGGATAAGTGGAAAAATGCTAAAAAATGCCTTTCATTTCTCTTTTAAGACCTTTGTCCTACTTCTAGTATCAGTCCTCTAGCCTATCGAAACTCGTGTTTTTTTTAACCAACAACACATGCACTTTGTTGGCACTAAAAAAAAGTTACACTTTGGAATGGAAGAAGTCGAAGGGGTGAACGAGCACTGCGGTAATGAGCAGTAAAAAAGATGAGCGGAGCATTCCTTCCGCAATCGTAGACCCTTCCTCTAGTTAGTGACTTGGCTCCCTTCCTTCTAGTCACTGCTAGTAGGATAACATCTATTAGTCCCTTCTCTTCCTTCTCCTTTTGCTTTCTTTTTGTCCTCTGGTTTAAGGTTCATAAGGGGAATGCTCGCTACTATAAGACAGCTCTGCATTCCTTCGAGGCAATCGTAGCCAAGCTCTAAGACTATTCAAGCTAGCGTGGTAACGATACTGAGGAGGATACCTAGCTAGTCTTGAACCAGAGCAGGGAAGTGAAGCCCTCGATTAACAAATAGCTCCTTGTTCTATCCTGGAGGTGATCGAGCGATGACAACCAGGAGGTGGGCTTGGAAGCAGCCATCCTTTGAAGAAAGCGTAATAGCTCACTAGTCTAGCTCCATGGAATCGAAAATGTATTAGGGCTCAAGTGATTCACCGAAGCGTCACGCCCCTGGTATTGAAATTCCGCTGAAGATTGAGAGAACTTAGCCTCCAACAAGGGAATGGATGACAACAAGATTCTTACTGATTTGGAAACTCAATTTGTCCTCAAAGACTCTTCTTTTGAAGAAGCCGGTTGACAGTAAATGAAGTTCTCTTTCCTAGTTAAGTTTGCCATTACCATTAGTTGGGAATGAACTGGATTTAGTTGCTTGTACTGGGGATTGGCTTAGCAGGAAGATTAAGATTGGATATGATTTTAATCGGAAGCTGGCTAGTGCTTGACCTTTTTCTACTGTTCGTGGTTCATATCGAATGTCGAACTCACCTAGCTGAATTGCCCACTTTGCTACTCTTCTGTCTTTCAGGCTAAGGCAACTAAATTGGTCACAGCAGGAAACCCATCAATCTTGGGTTTCAGTTCTTTGATCGAGTTGAGGTTTTTCTTCTTCTAACAAAGTCCTTTGCTGGGGGCAGAGTGCATCCATTCTTTTTTAGTCTAGTCAGGAGATCAGGCCAACATTCGTTTTGTCATCGTGATCGTTAGTGCATTCATAAAGTGGCTCAAACAAAAGCTGGATCGGCTCACTGAACACCAACCAAGTCGTAACTATATTCCTTGATTTCGAAATGGCAGCATCAGTGTCGGCTAATGCACATCACATAGCATCTTTAGTTCGTGACGTGAGCTCTTCAGTTCATGAGTTTTAGAGCTGCTATGCTTTTGCGTATCAATAGGGCAAAGCTGACTAATCAACTCAATCTTTATCGTAATCGTATAAAGAGGAACCGTGTTTTATTTTCAAAAGGGATTTATTTTGACTGTAGCTTTTAGACAGCTAACAACTAAGCCACTAATCACACAACTAATAAAATCAAGTCGGTCACTACTGAGATAGCTCATAAAAATTGTTTCAAGTTCAAGGGCTAAAGCTTCTCTTAAGAAAATCCCTTCGGCCATCAGAATCTAACGAGAATAAAGGGCGATCGAGTGGTGGTATCGATTAGCAAGCCAGACCTTCCTTCCGGGTAGTCGAAGCGAAAAAAGAACTCCTTATCTACCCTCTCCCTATCAGTCGAGCATCTACCTTCCTCTCCTTATCAGTCGAGTTACTTTCGATGGTCTGGCATATAACCCTCCGCCTAGCTAAGCTCATGATACCACCAACACAGACCAAGACCCTCTTTCGAAAGAGAAAGGGCGGATGAAACAATGACCTTAACTAAAGTTTTGAATCTTGCTTTAAGAGCTTCCAAGATTCAAGGTTTTGTCTGAGGGCAGTCACATATAAATAATATTCCTTATGCCGAGGGTTAATACACCGCCATTAGTTCATGGACTGACGCTTATGAGGAGTCCTTCTCTTCGATAAGAATAGGGATTTGAAATGATACAAATTCCTCTTAATTCTGTTGTGCTCAGCGAAAGAACTGCCTAAGCATACTTTTTCGGATCCAAACTTCTTTGTTCTTTCTAAGTCTTCTTCTTGTATAGAAGAATGCAACTGTTGCAAAAAGAGGGATCGATCTAGCCACGAGCAGGTTGAAGAGAGCTCTAATAGGCCTTGGAGGATCGAACCCACGCATGTGGCAAAATACGGGGATGACTTGTGGCTAGAGGTGAAAGGCCAACCAAGATCAGATATATCGGGTTTTTCAGCCAACTAGGATACGTTTGAAATGGAAGACTTGGTGTCACGCCCCAACTCGACCCCACCTATAATCAGTCAGGACGCAACGGAATTTCGGCGGCATAACGACAGTAAACAGATTTCCGAGGTTCTAAACCAACCTCAAAAAACATCATACATCCCGTAATTCCTCAATACAACAACAACATACAACACAACCATATTATACAATAAAACATCCTCGTTATACGCCTCCGTTCCAACATGACATACAATACCTCAACTTTATCATACATTTCAAAAGTAAGTTGAGACACAACTACAACTTAACCATAGACGAAAGAAAGCCACTAAATTAACATCATTTAGATCATCATCTTTTCAACAACTATTACACTAAGAACCGTAAAGCATATAAAAGTCCATTACGCTAATATACATGACGTTTAACAACATAGAATCATGGATAAGACTCAGGGACATATGACTCATCCACGAAAGGCACGTTTTCCACATTTTCCTCTTCAGGAGGCACGTACCCGTAATCTTGCTCTGCAACACCTGTAAGCATGCATTAATAGAGAGTGAGCTTATATACATAAGCCCAGTGAGGATCCGATAGATCTCAACAGTATTCACTACGCTCCTTGGATTTAGTCCTTTGAGCAAGTAAACACACAACAACAATAACAACATAAATAATGCTATCATCACATAACTATATAACCAATCAATAAGGATACTCTATTTGGTGTAGCTCCAAACGCCATCACGATCTCAACCGTTCTTCTTATAACTCCCCATTACTCACGCACCCGAGGTACCTCACTAGCCCCTCCCTCCATGACACCTCCGTCATGCGAGCTGGGGGTAGCCTATGGCAGTCATGCCGTTATCAACCCGACAGCCCGACGCTGCCCGAGAGGTGGCACACATATACCAAGACTCCATAATCATCAATCATCAATCAATCATCAATCAATCAATCAATTGGGAGATCAGCAACAAGAGTGCCCGATTCCCGCATTCAATAATAATCAATCAATAACATCAATATAACATCAATATTAAATTAAACAACAAACAACGTAGTTAGATGACAAAGTAGGCCATCTAACCGGACATGCATAATATACATAATTAAACTCTAAATTACTCATCAACAACTCACCATTCATCACTCGAACACTACCCAACCATCTAAAGGCATCGTTCAAGAAATTAAAGAATGACAACCTAAACTTCTAAAATTCATAACTTACAATCTACTAATCCAAACATTGCCAAATCAGTTCCTATCACTCACCCATTCAACCTACTACATTAGCCCTCTCGGAAATCCACCATAACACCTCCAAATCATGCCCGATAACCCTAAAACCCTAAGATGTCATGGCTGGATTTTCCGGATTTTCACACAAACAATGTAATCGAAAATTCGGCATTACAACAGCGCTAACACATAATTATCAAGTATTTAGAAATCGACGGCAATCGATTTCGATCAACACAACTCATTTAATTCAACTTTGAACATTTTAATCAAAATTAAATACCCGGAAAATAAAAATTATGCTATATCCGACAGAAACTCGTAGTATTAATATATAATTATCCCTAGCATGCAAGGAGCAATAATCTAATATCAGATTACAATTCTAACGGTTCAATCTTAATTTATACGCAAAAACACAAAAATGACATTTTGAGATCTAGAATTTTTCTCTCACCTTAGATGCGATATAAGCCTAGGAATGCGTGCTATGCGTGCCCAACAAGCAGAATCCAAGTCGGTGCGAAGTTTCACGGACAAAAACTAGGTTTTTCTTTGAAAAATTGGATTGAAAGCTTGAGTTTTTCTCTTCTCTTTTTCTCCCTCTTTCTCACGGCAATGTGTGTGTTTGTGGAGTGTGTTTTGTGTTGTGT
The DNA here is from genome assembly GCA_037974665.1 of Ehretia macrophylla. Classification (NCBI taxonomy): domain Eukaryota; kingdom Viridiplantae; phylum Streptophyta; class Magnoliopsida; order Boraginales; family Ehretiaceae; genus Ehretia; species Ehretia macrophylla. Next base: position 52,703,104 of record CM075782.1, read on the forward strand.
GAGTGTGTGTAGGTGATAGTATATAATTTAAAGCTTGGTCAATTAAAAAAATGCAAAGTCAAAGTTAGTTTTAATAGGTATTTTTGTGTTTTTAATGACTTTAATTGCATTTTAGTGCTCACCAAGTTAAAAATAATTATGCAACCCCCAAGATATCTCAAGTGAGTTATTTTTAGGTGACAAGAAGTTTTACAATCCAATAATTTCACCCGAGTCGGCTTAAAACTCGATTTTCGCAAAAGTCGGTGTAAAAACCCTAATAAATTCTTAAGCCGATTTTAAAACCGTTTTCATCAAACACAGGTCTATTAAAGTCCGTGGACTAGGTCTAGAAGGGTTAAAAAGACCAGTTTCAAAATTATAGCGGACGTGTTTCGAAAATACTATTCACTAAAAATCGACGATAAAATTTCTGACTCCGTTTTTTATGAAAATTTCATGAATGCACATTTAGCACGTATTAGAAGTATTGACATCAAAATTATAACTTTCTAGGTCCTATAGCACATAAACAGATCATATGCACGCAAAACGAGGTAAAGCACGTAAAACGAGATAAGCAAGAAAGTGGGGTTTCACATTCTCCCCCCCTTATAGAAATTTCATCCTCGAAATTCTTACTTGATGTACGGAATAGATCTGGGTATTGCTGCTGCATCTGATCTCGTCTCTCCCACGTAGCTTCCTCAATGCCGTGATGCTTCCACAACACCTTAACCATCGGAATCCTCTTCGACCTCAACTCTCGGTCCATCTGATCTAGAATACGAATCGGCCGCTCGTCATAAGATAAATTCTCAGGAAGGTGTAAGGGCTCTGGCACAAGAATATGAGAAGGATCCGGATTATATTTCCGCAAATTAGACACGTGAAACACATCGTGGACATTAGAGAAGTTCTCCGGTAAAGCCAACCGATATGCCAACTTACCAACCCTGCCAGTAATCTCAAACGGCCCAACAAATCTCGGACTCAGCTTACCACCTTTACCATAACGAACAAACCCCTTTCGAGGAGACAATCTCAAGAAAACCCGATCTCCAACTGCAAACTCCAAGTCTCGACGACGCTTATCAGCATAACTCTTGAATCTACTCTACGCCGTAAGCATTCTCTGCCTGATCAACTGAACATTCTCAATCTTCTCAAGAAGTTCTGGCATAATAGTCGGATCAACAGTCTTCATCTCTCCTACCTCGTCCCAATATAAAGGTGAACGGCAGTTACGACCGTAAAGAGCTGCAAAAGGTGCCATTCCAATAGTAGCTTGATAACTATTGTTATAGGCAAACTCGGCAAGTGGTAGATGTTTCTCCCAGTTCTTCCCAAAGTCCAGAACACAAGCCCTAAGCATATCTTCCTGAATCTGAATAGTCCGCTCAGACTGACCGTCGGTCTGTGGATGATACTGAAGTTCAACTGAGTACCTAAGGTCTCCTGAAGTTTCTCCCACAAACGAGAAGTAAATCGAGGATCTCGATCAGAGACAATACTAGATGGAATACCGTGAAGTCTAACAATCTGATCCAGATAGAGATCCGTCAGCTTTGTAACCTCATCTCCCAACCTCATGGCAATGAAATGAGCTGTCTTCGTCAAGCGATCCACGACAACCCAAACTGCATCATTACCCCTCGGTGATCTAGGCAAACCAGTGACGAAGTCCATCGTAATATGCTCCCATTTCCACTCTGGTATAGCCAACGGCTGAAGCAAACCTGCTGGTCGTTGATGCTCGGCTTTCACTCTCTGACAAGTCAAACATCTAGACACAAACTGAGCAACCTCCCTCTTCATGTTGTTCCACCAGTAATGCTGTTTCAAATCCCGATACATCTTGGTTCCACCGGGATGAATAGTATATTTAGAATTATGAGCTTCCTCCAGAATACCTCGCCTCAAGCCCGGTTCATCGGGAACACAAACCCTGTTCCGAAACCGAAGAATACCGTCCTCATGCAGTTTGAAGTCAGACTGATCATCAGTGATCTGATCCTTGATCTTCTGAAGTTTAACATCAAGTTGCTGAGCTTCCCTGATCTGAGACAATAATAAAGGCTGAATACGGAGATGTGAACACATCACCCCAACCTGAGTGAACTCTGGTCTCCAATAACTAAACTCCTCAAGAACCTCCCACTTCTTGACAGCCAAACAAGAAATACTAGCCTTCCGGCTGAGAGCATCTGCCACAACATTTGCCTTTCCAGGCAGATAATTGATAGAACAATTATAATCTCCAAGAAGCTCCATCCACCTCCGCTGGCGCATATTCAACTCCTTCTGTGAGAATAAGTACTTAAGACTCTTATGATCAGTGAAAATCTCGAACTTACTGCCCCACAGGTAATGACGCGACTTTGTCGGTGCGAGGGCAACTGCTGCCACCTCAAGATCATGAGTCGGATAATTCACCTCATAAGGCTTCAACTTCCTGGAAGCATAGGCAATAACTCGGCCATCCTGCATAAGAACACATCCCAAGCCCTCCTTTGATGCATCACTGTAAATGACCATATTATCGGTCCCCTCTGGTAGAGCAAGTACTGGAGCGGTAGTTAACCTCTTTTTCAACTCCTGAAATCCACTCTCACACTTCTCGTCCCAATTAAAGATAGTCCGTTTCTGAGTCAACTTAGATAGTGGCCCCGCAATCTTTGAGAAGTCCTTGACAAACCTACGGTAATAACCCGCCAAGCCAAGAAAACTACGGACATCAGTAACACTCTCTGGCCGCTTCCAAGACATCACCGATTCAATCTTAGTGGGATCTACAGAAATACCACTCTGTGTAATAACATGGCCAAGAAAAGAAATCCGTTGCAGCCAAAATTCACATTTGCTGAACTTGGCAAACAACTGATGCTCCTGCAACTTCTCTAATACAAGCCGTAGATGTTGCTCGTGCTCCAATTCAGATTTAGAATAGACCAAGATATCATCAATAAAAATCACCACGAACTGGTCCAAGTACGGCTGAAAGACTCGATGCATAAGATCCATGAATGCTGCCGGTGCATTAGTCAATCCAAAGGGCATAACAACAAACTCATAATGCCCATACCGAGTCCTGAAGGCAGACTTCGGAACATCGTCTGAGCGAATCCGAAGCTGATAATACCCCTGCCTCAAATCAAATTTAGAGTAGACTTTGGCTCCCTGAAGTTGATCAAACAACTCATCAATCAGTGGCAAAGGATATTTATTCTTGATAGTCACCTGATTCAACCCACGATAATCTATACATAACCTCAAGGTGCCATCCTTCTTCTTCACAAACAAAACAGGAGCTCCCCAAGGTGAAGAACTCTGCTGAATAAATCCTTTCTCCAACAACTCCTGTAACTGAGTCTTCAACTCTTTCAACTCAGCTGGTGCCATCCGGTACGCCGATTTAGAAATAGGTTGAGTACCGGGAACAAGATTAATCACAAACTCTATATCCCTCTCTGGCGGCAATCCTGGAAACTCCTCGGGAAATACATTAGGATATTCCCGGATAATAGGAACTTCCTCTAGCTGTACCTTATCAGATGGCTTGTTGATCAAGTAAGCTAGATAACCCGAACACCCCCTACTCACCAACTTAACGGCTTTAGTTGCGGAGATAACAAAACTCGTCTTAGCACCTCGGTTACCCGCTACTTCAACTACTGGCTGATCTGGCAAACGAAACTGTACTACCTTGGTTCTACAGTTCAACTGGGCATCATACTTAGAAAGCCAATCCATACCCAGAATAACATCATACCCCCGGATAGGAAATAAAATAAGGTCCGAAGGAAAATTATGCCCCTTAACATGTATTATACAATCCTTACATACTAAGCCAGTAACATACTTATCAGTCAAAGAGGTACTAATTTCAACCACATAAGGCAATCTTTCAGGTTGTATTTTAACACGTTGCACACAAGCAGGAGTAATGAAAGAATGCGTAGCACCAGAATCAATCAACACTTTAACAAGTTGATCAAGTATAAGGAAGTTACCTTCCACAACTGCAGTCTCCTCAGGCATCTCCTCCATATCAACTGCGTAAGCCCGAGCCTGAACCCGCTGCTGCTGTGGTACACTGCCTGAAGGCCTACCCTGGTAACCCTGAGTCGCTGCCCGACCCTCAGTCCTCGCATACTTAGGGCAATCCTTCACCCTATGATCGATGCTACCACAACCCAAACATGTCCCTGCCTTCACCCTGCAGTCGGACTCCACATGCCCTGGGCGCTTGCAGTAATTATACTGCGATGATGTGGCACTAACCCTGCCCCTAGAATAACCAGAAGCTGAAGAAGCAGCTGATACAGCCTGCTGCTGAGGTCTCACCACACTAGGCCTATACTGACCCTGAGACTGGGCTGGCCTATACTGAGTCTGAACCTGATATGGCCTCTGCTGAAACTGAGGCCGATAGTAACTCTGCTGACCCTGTGGCCTATAAGAACCCTGCTGGGCTGGTGGCCTGTAGACAACCTGCTGTACTGGAGGCCTATACATAACTTGCTGGCCCTGTGGCTGATACGGCCTCTTACTAGGCTGACTGGAGACAATCTGATCCCCTTTCCTCTTCTCTAACCTAGAAGCTGCCTCAAAAGCCTCAGTGAAAATATCATATCGATTCAGAGCCATAACATCCTGAATCTCGGGCCGCAACCCCAACATAAACCTGCGAGTCCTCCGCTCCTCGTCTGCCACATACTCCGGTGCATACCGGGACAATCGAGTAAATGTGGCCTCATATTGAGCCACTGTAGCATCTCCCTGGACCAAGGCTAGAAACTCGGCCTCTCTCCGTTCCCTGCAAATCCTCGGGACATACTTTGCTCGGAAAGCCATCAGAAAGGTACCCCAAACATAAGGAATACCCTGTGCCGCCCAGCTAGTCCTTACCGTGCGCCACCACTCCTCTGCCTCGTCATCTAACAAATACACGGCAAAAGAGACTTTCTGCTCATCAGTATAGCCAAGTGGATCATAAATCTTCTCCAACTTGCTAATCCATACCTCCGCCTTCCTATCATCCGGCTCCCCCTGAAATCTCGGTGGGTGATATCCTAAAAACTCCTTCAGGGTACCACGCCCGTGGTTACCACCCTGAATATTCAGAAGCTGAGCCTGCATAGCCTGATTCTGGGCAGCCTGCCCTGCTAATAACTGTGCCTGACTAGCCACTAACTCTGCAATCCGCTCCATAGCTGCTCCTAATCGGTCATCACCCCCGTCACGGCCCGGTGCCACGTTACTCGGAGTCTCATCAGCCATCTCAGGCCTACCTCTGGTTCTCGATCGACCGGCCATTCTACTAATCAAAGGGTTAGCACAGTTATAGCACGTAGACAGGTTATAAACAACTATTAACACATAAATAACAAACTCATATAAAACACATAAACAAATTGATCACATAATCACATAAGCACTTAAATCACATAATCACTTAATCAATTAATCATACCAATACATATTTCATTTTTCTTTCCTTTCATACATATTTCATGCTAAGACCATTACCCACATTCCGAGAATACCCCGGCTGACAACTAACATGAGCTCTGATACCACTTAAACTGTCACGCCCCAACTCGACCCCACCTATAATCAGTCAGGACGCAACGGAATTTCGGCGGCATAACGACAGTAAACAGATTTCCGAGGTTCTAAACCAACCTCATAAAACATCATACATCCCGTAATTCCTCAATACAACAACAACATACAACACAACCATATTATACAATAAAACATCCTCGTTATACGCCTCCGTTCCAACATGACATACAATACCTCAACTTTATCATACATTTCAAAAGTAAGTTGAGACACAACTACAACTTAACCATAGACGAAAGAAAGCCACTAAATTAACATCATTTAGATCATCATCTTTTCAACAACTATTACACTAAGAACCGTAAAGCATATAAAAGTCCATTAAGCTAATATACATGACGTTTAACAACATAGAATCATGGATAAGACTCAGGGACATATGACTCATCCACGAAAGGCACGTTTTCCACATTCTCCTCTTCAGGAGGCACGTACCCGAAATCTTGCTCTGCAACACCTGTAAGCATGCATTAATAGAGAGTGAGCTTATATACATAAGCCCAGTGAGGATCCGATAGATCTCGACAGTATTCACTACGCTCCTTGGATTTAGTCCTTTGAGCAAGTAAACACACAACAACAATAACAACATAAATAATGCTATCATCACATAACTATATAACCAATCAATAAGGATACTCTATTTGGTGTAGCTCCAAACGCCATCACGATCTCAACCGTTCTTCTTATAACTCCCCATTACTCACGCACCCGAGGTACCTCACTAGCCCCTCCCTCCATGACACCTCCGTCATGCGAGCTGGGGGTAGCCTATGGCAGTCATGCCGTTATCAACCCGACAGCCCGACGCTGCCCGAGAGGTGGCACACACATACCAAGACTCCATAATCATCAATCATCAATCAATCATCAATCAATCAATCAATTGGGAGATCAGCAACAAGAGTGCCCGATTCCCGCATTCAATAATAATCAATCAATAACATCAATATTAAATTAAACAACAAACAACGTAGTTAGATGACAAAGTAGGCCATCTAACCGGACATGCATAATATACATAATTAAACTCTAAATTACTCATCAACAACTCACCATTCATCACTCGAACACTACCCAACCATCTAAAGGCATCGTTCAAGAAATTAAAGAATGACAACCTAAACTTCTAAAATTCATAACTTACAATCTACTAATCCAAACATTGCCAAATCAGTTCCTATCACTCACCCATTCAACCTACTACATTAGCCCTCTCGGAAATCCACCATAACACCTCCAAATCATGCCCGATAACCCTAAAACCCTAAGATGTCATGGCTGGATTTTTTGGATTTTCACACAAACAATGTAATCGAAAATTCGGCATTACAACAGCGCTAACACGTAATTATCAAGTATTTAGAAATCGACGGCAATCGATTTCGATCAACACAACTCATTTAATTCAACTTTGAACATTTTAATCAAAATTAAATACCCGAAAAATAAAAATTATGCTACATCTGACAGAAACTCGTAGTATTAATATATAATGATCCCTAGCATGCAAGGAGCAATAATCTAACATCAGATTACAATTCTAACGGTTCAATCCTCATTTATACGCAAAAACACAAAAATGACATTTTGAGATCTAGAATTTTTCTCTCACCTTAGATGCGATATAAGCCTAGGAATGCGTGCTATGCGTGCTCAACAAGCAGAATCCAAGTCGGTGCGAAGTTTCACGGACAAAAACTAGGTTTTTCTTTAAAAAATTGGATTGAAAGCTTGAGTTTTTCTCTTCTCTTTTTCTCCCTCTTTCTCACGGCAGTGTTTTTGTTTGTGGAGTTTGTTTTGTGTTGTGTGAGTGTGTGTAGGTGATAGTATATAATTTAAAGCTTGGTCAATTAAAAAAATGCAAAGTCAAAGTTAGTTTAAATAGGTATTTTTGTGTTTTTAATGACTTTAATTGCATTTTAGTGCTCACCAAGTTAAAAATAATTATGCAACCCCCAAGATATCTCAAGTGGATTATTTTTAGGTGACAAGAAGTTTTACAATCCAATAATTTCACCCGAGTCGGCTTAAAACTCGATTTTCGCAAAAGTCGGTGTAAAAACCCTAATAAATTCTTAAGCCGATTTTAAAACCGTTTTCATCAAACACAGGTCTATTAAAGTCCGTGGACTAGGTCTAGAAGGGTTAAAAAGACCAGTTTCAAAATTATAGCGGACGTGTTTCGAAAACACTATTCACTAAAAATCGACGATAAAATTTCTGACTCCGTTTTTGATGAAAATTTCATGAATGCACATTTAGCACGTATTAGAAGTATTGACATCAAAATTATAACTTTCTAGGTCCTATAGCACATAAACAGATCATATGCACGCAAAACGAGGTAAAGCACGTAAAACGAGATAAGCAAGAAAGTGGGGTTTCACACTTGGCCTGTGGCTCAGGAGAAAGAACCAGATTCTTTGTTTCGGTGGGCGATTCCACGGCTGACTCCTATTTCGGATATATGCTTTCAGTTCTGCATTTTTGTTGTATCCCTAACTTGAGTGAGTGAACGCTTCATAAGCTAGCTCTTCGTTGGTTGGACTGCCCCCTTAGTAAATGAATGTCGGGTGCTCCCTTCTTCCCGAAATCAAGAATTCCGTGTTGTGAAGAGTAGATTCAACAAGAGGAATCAGAGATTCCCTTTCTGGTAACTTCGCTACTTTGAGAACAGCGAGAGCAGAACCCGAAGCAGACTTTAAGATAGATGTCACTAACTTGCATTCCTTCCTTACTAGTGACAAGTACGGTTCCTCAATCAATAGATGACTCAAGGTTCTTGTTTTCAATCTGGTATGGGGAAGGATGACAGAGCTTTCGATTAAACATTTGTGTGGGTCTAGCTTGTGAATTGCCCTTTATTTCTCATCTCGATCTGGGTAAGGCATCACTACTCGTTCGCTTGAGGGGTACACACTGGAATGGATAGTACAAAGTCCTCCAGCTTTTCATACTTTTGGAGAACTTCCAGCTATCAAGGAGACGAAAAGCTATGTGAAGTAAAAGAAGAAAAGGTCGCCCCAAGTGAAAGTGAACAGCTTTGAACAAATCTTCTGAGCGTACCCTTTGTTTCTACTCTTTCTCTCTTCTAAAAACAACTAAAAATAGAAATCGAAAAAGCTATCCTGGGCAGAACTTGTACGCAACACTTATACGGGCATGAAGGTTTGAAACTCTTTTCTTATCTGAATCATAAAGACAAGACCCTACCCTATTCTTGAACCCTCTGCCGAGCTCTACCCTGCCTGCATTTCCTTTTGAAGGGGCCAAAAAAATGTCTCCACCTGCTGCCAACAGTCTTTCTTCGAAATTTGACTAAACGGGTCGATCCTCCCCTCCCGTTTGTTTTAGCAACTTATACCAACAATAGAAATAAAATTCTTTGATCTAAATTTCGGGCATTGCAAGGTGGCCTTTTCGTAAACATCCTTCACCACCTCAACCTTTGTTCGAGCCTAGCGATCTTCTATTATTGGCTGCTGCTTAAGATTTGACTTTAGCTTCCAAAAAAGAATGAACATCCTCACTCAAAAGACGAGACTTGGATCGAGGATCCACGCATTCCCTTACGGAAAGGTCTGCTCCAACCACCGCTCATGAAATTGTTGAATTCATTTCCTCTGCCCTACCTGACTCACCGGCATTGGGCTCTCGCTTGTCAGTTTGGCTTTGAATTGTCAAATCATTTGAATTACTTTCTATATCTTATCAAAGGGCCTTTTTCTTTCGTTTATCCCCTTTACTAAAAAAATGTTTTCTCTGTAACATGGGATGGTGTTTGCCCCGTAGTTGTAGATCCCTGGAGCTTCTTTCATTCGTCAGTATGGGTAGGTAAAGTCCTTTGCTCGGGTGAAGTTGTTCTTGCTTTGAACTAACTTCATCAGATATGAATTTCTCCATGCTAGCAATATAGGGTAATAAGGTATAGTATGCGCCCATGACTGAAATGCTCAAGTATGCCTTTCTTCTAACGAAGGCGATTTGGCCCATTTTCTCTTTAGAGCTACTTCTGAACTACGTCCACCCTGGTAAAAAGGAAATTCCATATCCCAGCTTAATGAGAGAAAACTATTTTCAATGCTGGCATGAGCCATTCAAGTTCGGACTTTCTCTCTTCCTCCCTACCATGGGAAGAAATAGCTAAGAAAAAGGTAAAGGGGGTTTTGGGACTATGGGGAGTGAGCTATGATTCTGTTCCCTCACTCCCACTAGAATCGAGACTTTAATGTCTTGCCGTTTAGGACCCATGCCCCTGGGTCCCTTCACTCTTCGATTGAATGACAGAAAGGGTACTCTAAAAATTCTCATAGGTGAATCAAATCAAACCTATTTTCAGACAAAGAAGATAAAAAAACAAAACTATAGTGACAAGCAAAACTCCGGAAATTCTATTGAAAATAGAAAAGGTCAAACTATTGGAAGCTACTTTTCCTATAAATATTGGTTCTATCCTAAGAAGCGATCGAAATAACTATTGCATGTTCCGTAGTTAAATAGAAGCTTCCACCACCACAACCTCAGCGGTCATGATGACAACCTCTCTTAACAATCTATTCGATCGTCGTCCCTCTTAAGGTGGAGAGTGGGGCTTCCACGTCACCCCATGCAGAGCCATACAAGAGTATGACCACCATTTCTTAAAGATAAACCAAATATGCATTTGAAAGCCTGGGATCCTGTGTGATAACCCGAACCCGGCATGCATTTAATGGCATTTAATTGCATTTAATTAAGTAACATCTTAAATGTTAGCATTGAATTATGAGTTTATTTTAGTTAAACGTTCATTTGTAGCTTCATTTTCATATTTATGTTAATCGGTTTCATTTTTCTTGCACCTTCATGCTTGGTTTTCAATTAAATAAAAAGTAGCACCGAGCCGGAGTAAATTTTGAACTATGTTACCTTTCAAAATTATATTTTCTTAAATTCTTTGAGATTTAATTGTTATTCTTTTATTGTCACAAAGTGCATAGCATATCGAGAGCGATAGTTAGGAAATGATTTATAGTCCTCAGCAAATAGTGAAAACTAGTGTTTGGTGTTTTAATTTAGTAGTTTAATTGTTATTAACTGGAATTGGATTTATGTTAGTTGTTTTAGCTTTAAAAATGCATAAAATAAGCCTATTTGACCAAGTTTAAGTTAGCTTTGACCAAGGGCTTGACTTGTTGACTTGTTGCATCTTATTTAAAGCTTGGTATAGCATAAAAAAAAGCTGAAAATCAGAATGCAAAGGGGCCGAAACCATGAAGGAAAAAAAAAAGATTTCAATCTTCAATACTTCAATTCTTCACGTGAGCTTGCACGAGGTGGTTTCCGAGGCATCCGACGTGGTTTTCCTAGCGTCTAGGAGCGTCTAAGGTGATGGTTGAATTTGAAATAATTGTGTTTAAACTTTAATCTTTAGAAATTATGCGTAGATTGTTATTTAATCCATTTTGTTGCTTAAAGAATGTTCCTTGTTGATTGTAGAACATGTATTTATAGCTTTTTAACATTTTTTGCGGTTGAATATTGAGATTGCAATTTAAATTGATTAATGAATAGTAAATTGTGAATAGTAAACCCCCGTTTCGATGAAGTTGCTCCGTTACACGTTCTGTTGATGTAGGAAGGTGCTAGATATGCTAGAATGCCTAAATGTATGGTTTAATTAGATTGTGTAATGAAAAAAACAGAGAAAAAGGCTTAGTGAAAGTTGGGGTAATTTCGGTCAAGTTTGAAATTTTATCGTTTTGCGTGATGGCATTGTCTCGGGAGGTCATGGAAGCACTTTTGGTGTAGTTGTGACATTGGTTGGGTAATCGGTTGAGGTAGTTGTAGTTCAAACGTGCAAAGGAGAAAATTGGGGTTTGCGAGAATTCTAGGGTAAAGTGGGATTTTGTGGTCTTTAGTTGTGCCTTATGGTGACCTAGGAGGATTGGTGAAGATGGTTTCCAAAACTCGTGGCTCGTTTGAAAGTAGTAGCATTTTGAAAGTTGGGGTCAATTTGTGATTTTGATTGTTTTATAGTGTAATGCCTTTAGAATGCTTATTATTGCTTGTTATGCTTGTTAAGGTTGGTTATGATTGAATTGTATATCAATTGTTGATAATGCTTGTTAGTGTTGTTCTTGATATCTCGTTTATTGCCACTAATTTGTATCATTGTGCTATCACTCGTATATTGCTTGTATCGTGTCTTGCATTGCATAGTGTCAGGCGCGTGAGTGATGGGCCTCTCTGGGTAGTCTTAGGCTGCCAGTGTTGGTTGCTCTAGCTCCGTGTCCTATTCCCTTTTCTCGCTTGTGTTGCCTCCCAGGGAGATTTGGGTCGTAGAATTGATGGATACTTTCGGGGTATTCCAAACTGAAGTTATAAGGTGGTTGCGCGCTTATTGTCATCGTTGTCAACATCAAGCTCGAGATTGATGTATCACTCATGAAATGGTACATTGCTCGTAAGAGTGAACCATAGCCTTCGGAGTGTGGTATAGCTTTGAATGGGTGTATTTCAGTAATTGCTTATTGTATTGATTGTTTGTCTTGATTGCTTACTTATCAGTTATATTGCTTAACCATCTTATTTGCATTGCACGACTTTCTTTCTCTGCAATTCGATATCTGTCTCGCCCTCACTGAGTATACGTGTTGAGTGTACTCACTCCTCACCACCACATTTCAGGAAATGTCATATTAGCTGGAAAGTTTGTGATTTCGTGAAAGTTCGTGCTTGAAGAGTTGTCTTGCGTGCCTATGTGGCTTGAGTTGTCGAAGTTGTAAAGATGTATGCTTTCCTGTGTTGTATGTATTTAATGTCAAAAGGAATGTAATTTAAGTTTCATTAGATTATTGAAGTTGTCTGATAAGTTAGATTATCTATCTAGCTAGTACAGCTTAACTTTAATGCATGTTTGTAATGTCCAAAGGAAAAGAGTTAGAATGGTTTAATTGTAAAGCATGAATGTACTTGTAAAAGATGTGAAGAGGTAGGTTAGTCTGTAAACTAGAAATGTATATTTGCTTGTTGAGAACAAGGCTCGGATGGCCTTGAGGTGGTTGAATGTTTGGACATGGTATTGGTCCACTTATATGCTGTCGCAGGTTTACTTTTTGCCTAGAAACAGGGGAGACTCCGTCCATTTTCCCTGAAAATTATGCCCGGGTTTGGATTTGGGTTGTGATTAGATTGATTGATAGAACTCCCGGTCTCGAGAAGGATCGGGGTGTTACAGGTGGTATCAGAGCTTGTTTAGCTCATAAGCCAGGACAGGGTCCTCAGTCTGGTGGGTAGTGACCCTTGAATGTGTGCTTGTTAAGTGTGTCTTGAAAGTGTATGCTTGTATGTGAGATTGTGTGTCTTGACCTGAATGTGTGCTCCTATGTGATATAGTTATGTGTTATGTGCTAAATGTGTGTTACGTGAAGTAAAGTAGCTACTCATGTATCGAATTGGCATAGTGAATCGAATTGATCTTGTGAATTGTTACTTGCTTCAAGTATTGCTTGTAATGTGTGTATTAAAATGTCTTGAATCGGTTATGCCGTGATTTGAATTGATTATGTTGTGCTTGACCTGATTGTCGTGCTTGAGTGACTTTGTTGAATAAACTCTTTTGTAAACTTGCTTGCATAATAGTTTAAGGCATGTGTATAAATGTGATATCTTGGCATTCATACATGTCCCGTAGAAATGGTAAGTAATTCCTCTTTCTCCCCTGAAGAGAAGTGATTAGCAGCTGGCTTTTCAAGGTGTATGGATTGGCAAGAAATGAATGGCATTTAATTAGCCTTTATTTGGGAGTTGGTGTTTGCCGTTGGAGTTCGATTATTGGCGAAACTCTAGGGTCCTCCTCTGTGCTTAACAGTTGTGAAAGAGTAGTCTTCTTTTGGGGTTCTATTTGGTTGTTCTTTGGAGCATTCTTTGGTTTCTTATTGGGTATTCTTTGGAATTTATGTTGGCACTTCTTGGTAGACTTTGCTATTGGGATCTCAATCGGACTTACTGCACAGTATTATCTATGGTATATGTGTCTCGGTCTTTATTGGTGTGTTATTGGCATCCTTATTGGAAATCCTTCAATGGCATTCTATAGAATTTTTGGTGATCATTTATTTGGTACTTACTTATTGCGCAATCCTTGGTACCTTCTTACTGGAGCATTGTTTTGGGTATTTTCTTTAGTGTTCCTCAGTAGGTTTGGTATTTGGAATTCCTATCATACTTATTGTATAGTACTACTTACGATGCTCTTTGTACTTGTTTTTGGGCATTCTATTGGTATTTTCCTTATTGGCAAGGTTGTATGAAGTCCTCACTTGGCAAACAGTGCAGGAGCCTCTGAGTTTGGTTTTGTATATTGTGCACCAGCTCAGTATTTTCCTTACGGTTGTGGTTTATCTGGGAAACTATATTTGTTATTCAACTTGATTGTCTTATTGGGCACATTATATTTTCTTTGTTATTCCTTTGACATTCTTGTCAGCATTTGATAGCGATACTCGGAATCTAATTTGTTGTCCTATGGGGTTATTATTTGGAAGGCTTCTTTGGAACTTTTGAAGTATATTTGATTGGGTTCTTAGTATTTTCTTCAGCACTCTTAACAGGGAATTCTTCTATGAAATTCATGACCAGCGGGGTACTTCTTTGGACCTCTGGATAGAATCTTTGTTTGAGCCTTCTTTGCTTAGGAATTCTCGGGCAGTAATAGTTGAACTTCTACTAGAGATTCGTGTATGGGGTATTCATTCGGTATTCCTCTTATCATTAAAATGTGATGTGATTTATCTACAGTATCTTTGCTTAGTCTTTATTGGTGTTATCTCGGTTCTCTTGGTTGGAATTTTATTCTTCTTTGGTATTCGTGTCAACGGGATTCTTGTGCGGTATTTACATTTGAGCTTTTATTCGGCATTACTACTTGGAATTTCTTCTTAAACTTTCCTATTGGTTATCTTGATTAATATACTTGCTCAGCAGCTGATGAAGATTAGTCAGAGTTGGATTTCAGTGGATGCAGAGTTCTATTGGAAGAAGAATTGCGAGGACGCAATTGTTTTAAGGGGGGAAGGATGTGATAACCCGAACCCGGCATGCATTTAATGGCATTTAATTGCATTTAATTAAGTGGCATCTTAAATGTTAGGATTGAATTATGTGTTTATTTTAGTTAAACGTTCATTTGTAGCTTCATTTTCATATTTATGTTAATCGGTTTCATTTTTCTTGCACCTTAATGCTCGGTTTTCAATTAAATGAAAAGTAGCATCGAGCCGGAGTAAATTTTGAACTATGTTACCTTTCAAAAATTATATTTTCTTAAATTCTTTGAGATTTAATTGGTATTCTTTTATTGTCGCAAGGTGCATAGCATATCGAGAGCGATAGTTAGGAAATGATTTATAGTCCTCAGCAAATAGTGAAAACTAGGGTTTGGTGTTTTAATTTAGTAGTTTAATTGTTATTAACTGGAATTGGATTTATGTTACTTGTTTTAGCTTTAAAAATGCATAAAATAAGCCTATTTGACCAAGTTTAAGTTAGCTTTGACCAAGGGCTTGACTTGTTGACTTGTTGCATCTTATTTAAAGCTTGGTATAGCATAAAAAAAAGCTGAAAATCAGAATGCAAAGGGGCCGAAACTACGAAGGAAAAAAAAAAGATTTCAATCTTCAAAACTTCAATTCTTCACGTGAGCTTGCACGAGGTGGTTTCCGAGGCATCCGACGTGGTTTTCCTAGCGTCTAGGAGCGTCTAAGGTGAGGGTTGAATTTGAAATAATTGTGGTTAAACTTTAATCTTTAGAAATTATGCGTAGATTGTTATTTTATCCATTTTGTTGCTTAAAGAATGTTCCTTGTTGATTGTAGAACATGTATTTATAGCTTTTTAGCATTTTCCGCGGTTGAAAATTGAAATTGCAATTTAAATTGATTAATGAATAGTAAATATGAATAGTAAACCCCCGTTTCGATTAAGTTGCTCGGTTACGCGTTCTTTTGATGTAGGAAGGTGCTAGATATGCTAGAATGCCTAAATGTATGGTTTAATTAGATTGTGTAATGAAAAAAATAGAGAAAAAGGCTTAGTGAAAGTTGGGGTCGTATCGGTCAAGTTTAGAATTTTATCGATTTGCGTGAAGGCATTGTCGAGGTACGTCATTGAAGCACTTTTGGTGCAGTTGTGACATTGGTTGGGTAATCGGTTGAGGTAGTTGTAGTTCAAATGAGTAAAGGAGAAAATTGGGGTTTGCAAGAATTCTAGGGTAAAGTGGGATTTTGTGGTCTTTAGTCGTGCCTTATGGTGACCTCGGAGGATTGGTGAAGATGGTTTCCAAAACTCGTGGCTCGTTTGAAAGTAGTAGCATTTTGAAAGTTGGGGTCAATTTGTGATTTTGATTGTTTTATAATGTAATGGCTTTGGAATGCTTATTATTGCTTGTTATGCTTGTTAAGGTTGGTTATGATTGAATTGTATATCAATTGTTGATAATGCTTGTTAGTGTTGTTCTTGATATCTCGTTTATTGCCACTAATTTGTATCATTGTGCTATCACTCGTATATTGCTTGTATCGTGTCTTGCATTGCATAGTGTCAGGCGCGTGAGTGATGGGCCTCTCTGGGTAGTCTCGGGCTGCCAGTGTTAGTTGCTCTAGCTCCGTGTCCTATTCCCTTTTCTCGCTTGGGTTGCCTCCTAGGGAGATTTGTGTGAAACCCCACTTTCCTGCTTATCTCGTTTTACATGTTATATCTCGTTTTGCATGCATATGATATGTTTATGTGCTATAGGACCTAGAAAGTTATAATTTTGATGTCAATACTCCTAATACGTGCTAAATATGCATTCATGAAATTTTCATCAAAAACGGGATCAGAAATTTTATCGTCGATTTTTATTGAATAGTGTTTTCGAAACACGTCTGCTAAAATTTTGAAACTGGTCTTTTTAACCCTTCTAGACCTAGTCCACGGACTTTAATAGACCCGTGTTTGATGAAAACGGGTTTAAAATCGGCTTAAGAATTTATTAGGATTTTTACACCGACTTTTGCGAAAAACGAGTTTTAAACCGATTCGGGTGGAATTGTTGGATTGTAAAACTTCTTGTCACCTAAAAATAATCCACTTGAGATATCTTGGGGGTTGCATAATTATTTTGAGCCTTGGTGAGCAATAAAATGAGTTTAAAGTCAATAAAACACAAAAATTAACTAGTTTTTATAACTTAAACTATTTTATATACTAACTATTTATGCTCACACAAGTTACACACACTCACATAACACAAAAACACCACCACACACACACACATTGCCGTGAGTTTGAGGGAGAGAAAGCCAAAGAGATTTCAAAGCTTTTCAATCCAATTTTTCAAAGAAAAACTTGGTTTTTATCCGTAGAACTTCGCACCGACTTGGATTCTGCTTGTTGGGCACGCATAGCACGCATTCCTAGGCTTATATCGCATCAAAGGTGAGAAAAATTCTAGATCTCAAAAACTATATTTTCTTAAATTCTTTGAGATTTAATTGTTATTCTTTTATTGTCGCAAAGTGCATAGCATATCGAGAGCGATAGTTAGGAAATGATTTATAGTCCTCAGCAAATAGCGAAAACTAGTGTTTGGTATTTTAATTTCAGTAGTTTAATTGTTATTAATTGGAATTGAATTTATGTTAGTTGTTTTAGCTTTAAAAATGCATAAAATAAGCCTATTTGACAAAGTTTAAGTTAGCTTTGACCAAGGGCTTGACTTGTTGACTTGTTGCATCTTATTTAAAGCTTGGTATAGCATTAAAAAAAAAAAAGCTGAAAATCAGAATGCAAAGGGGCCGAAACCATGAAGGAAAAAAAAAGATTTCAATCTTCAAAACATCAAATCTTCGGGTGAGCTTGCACGGGGTGGTTTCCGAGGCATCCGGCGTGGTTTTCCTAGTGTCTAGGAGTGTCTAAGGTGAGGGTTTCATCGTTATTTGCGCATTTGAAATAATTGTGTTTAAACTTTAATTTTTAAAAATTATGCGTAGATTGTTATTTTATCCGTTTTGTTGCTTAAAGAATGATGCTTGCTGAATGTAGAACAAGTATTTATAGCTTTTTAGCATTTTTTGCGGTTGAAAATTAAAATTGCAATTGAAATTGATTAATGAATAGTAAATATGAATAGTACACCCCCGTTTCGATGAAGTTGCTCCGTTACGCGTTCTATTGATGTCGAAAGATGCTAGATATGCTAGAATGCCTAAATGTATGGTTTAGTTAGATTGTGTAATGGAAAAAATAGAGAAAAAGGCTTAGTGAAAGTTGGGGACGTTTAGATCGAGTTTGACATTTTCTCGATTTGCGTGAATGCATTGTCGAGGTACGTCATGGAAGCACTTTTGGTGCAGTTGTGACATTGGTTGGGTAATCGGTTGAGGTAGTTGTAGTTCAAACGAGCAAAGGGGAAAATCGGGGCTTTGCGAGAATTCTAGGGTAAAGTGGGGTTTTGTGGTCTTTAGTCGTGCCTTATGGTGACCTAGGAGGATTGGTGAAGACGATTTCCAAAACTCGTGGCTTGTTTGAAAGTGGTAGCATTTTGAAAGTTGGGGTCAATTTGTGATTTTGATTGTTTTATAATGTAATGCCTTTGGAATGCTTATTATTGCTTGTTATGCTTGTTAAGGTTGGTTATGATTGAATTGTATATCAATTGTTGATAATGCTTGTTAGTGTTGTTCTTGATATATCGTTTATTGCCACTAATTTGTATTGTTATGCTATCGCTCGTATATTGCTTGTATCGTGTCTTCCATTGCATAGTGTCAAGCGCGTGAGTGATGGGCCTCTCTGGGTAGTCTCGGGCTGCCAGTGTTGGTTGCTCTAGCTCCGTGTCCTATTCCCTTTTCTCGCTTGGGTTGCCTCCTAGGGAGATTTGGGTCGTAGATTTGATGGATACTTCCGGGGTATTCCAAACTGAAGTTATAAGGTGGTTGCGCGATTATTGTCATCGTTGTCAACATCAAGCTCGAGATTGATGTATCGCTTATGAAATGGTACATTGCTCGTAAGAGTGAACCATAGCCTTCAGAGTGTGGTATAGCTTTGAATGGTTTTATTAATGCTTTCAGTAATTGCTTATTGTATTGATTGTTTGTCTTGATTGCTTACTTATCAGTTATATTGCTTAACTATCTTATTTGCATTGCACGACTTTCTTTCTCTCCAATTCGATATCTGTCTCGCACTCACTGAGAATACGTGTTGAGTTTACTTATTACTCACCACCACATTTCATGAAATGTCATGTTAGCTGGAAAGTTCGTGATTTCGTGAAAGTTCGTGCTTGAAGAGTTGTCTTGCGTGCCTACGTGGCTTGAGTTGTCGACGTTGTAAAGATGTATGCTTTCCTGTGTTGTATGTATTTAATGTCAAAAGGAATGTAATTTAAGTTTCATTAGATTATTGAAGTGGTTTGATAAGTTAGATTATGTATCTAGTTAGTATAGCTTAACTTTAATGCATGTTTGTAATGTCCAAAGGAAAAGAGTTAGTATGGTTTAATTGTCAAGCATGAATGTACTTGTAAAAGATATGAATAGGTAGGTTAGTCTGTAAACTGGAAATGTATATTTGCTTGTTGAAAACAAGGCTCGGATGGCCTTGAGGTGGTTGAATGTTTGGACATGGTATTGGTCCACTTATATGCTGTCGCAGGTTTGCTTTTTGCCTAGAAACAGGGAAGACTCTGTCCGTTTTCCATGAAAATTATGCCCGGGTTTGGAATTGGGTTGTGATTAGATTGATTGATAGAACTCCCGGCCTCGAGAAGGATCGGGGTGTTACATCCTGTCCCTTGGACGACTTTAGTAAATGGAGAATGACAACTGGGCCCCGTAGTGGTAGAACCTGGTGAACCGGGCGTATATTTCTTTTTTTCTCTTACGATATTTATGTTAAAGATATGCCCTAATGCAGTATAGTTAGATGACCTATGTAGGGTATTTTGATGTAAATATATGTTTTATTAATGGCATTTTGAGTTGACATTCATATTCTCCGTCTTATATTGTATGAATGTGTCCTTATGTTTTTTTTCTTAGAAGAAATATATTCTAAAAGTTGTTTAGAATATTTTGGCGTATTTCTTTAATATGATTAGCATTAAAAGTTATTCATAGTCCTTAGATTATTCAACCAGGACTAGAATAATCAATTATGGACTATCATATGTAGTTACTTTTGATTAATATATGATATTAATGATAAAGAATGGCGAGCCTCGAGCCATAATAGCATGGGATGCGATTAACTCACAGATGAATGATTATTAGTAGAATAGATCATTGAATATGGCATGAGTAATAAACTACATGACTTTGGATTAATAGTTTTATTACTCGTTGCGATTGTGCAAGTAATCCTCTGACTTGAGAAATTACGGCTGTCTGATATATCAAGGTTTAGATTTTAGCATTAGGACAATAGTTGTCTTTGTTTACAAAGATGGGTTACGACCTTTTTGCAGTTTACTCCTTCGGTATAGAGATTGACAGGTAATTGTCAAGATAGGATCTGTTAACTTCCGATAGGAAGCTATAACGCCCCGATCCCTCACAAGACCGGAGGCTCTAATGACCATGCTATTCTCAACCCAATACCAAGCCCAGTCACAAAATTTTTCCTAATGGTTAAGTCCGGACCCGACACACGGACAGAGTCTCCCCTGTACCGTGGACATTCTGAAAACCTGTAAACACTCAATAAAGCCACAACATAACAAGACATTCATTTATAACTAAAGATCTTAGCTTTAAGGCCATCCGAGCCTTAAGACATACAAACAGTTTAGATACAGACAAGCATGCATTCATAACTTAACTTCTTTACAAAATCGCTTATCATGCCACTCCATGATAGCTTTTAAGTATTCTTAGAAATTGAAAACAACCAGTCATTCACTCCCAAGCATGCGAAGAAGCTAATAGCAGAAATATAAGTTATTACATGCCATAGAATTACTACTGCTACTACATTATCAGACTTCCAGCTTACATATTACTCAAATACATACATGAGCTTTAAGGCCCCAAAATAGATTATACATAGAACAACAAATTCTTCACATAGCAACCAGAAAGCACATCCGCCTCAGACAAATATCACACAGCAGCTAAGGCAACTCCACCAACTGTGCCACCTGAAACATGTTAGCGAGGTATGAGCAACCACTGTTGCCCAGTGAGGGATATAGTCTCGGGGCGTGCAATGCAACAGATAATACACTTATACAACAATATCACTTAGACAATTTAAGAAGCAATGATAACATAAGTAACCACACATTTAAAAGGATACATTTCACTCAATCCCCTATACACCAATCTTCACTGGTCTTCAATCACGATTCACGAACCACGAGCACGATCACGATAAGCCGGCATAATCCCCAAACACTCCAGTGGGTGTACTCCGGATGTACCCCAATAATCCTACGACCGAACATCCCCTGGCAATCTCCGGACCAGGCGAATGAGGGACTAGGGCACGGAGTTTGAATATCCACCGGCAAGCCCTCTGCCGCCCAGCCGATATTCAACACATCCGCCCATGACACTATGGTTGCGCAACCACTATGCAATGCACTTAATGATGGCAAGTTAATAGCAATAATATAAGCATTAACACATATGAGGATCAACAAAGTAGGTTGATGTTGATGCAATCAGAAGAGAACAATTATATAAACAAATATGCAGTTTTGCAAAGAGACATTACAAAATAACCATAGAATTATACCAAAAGCTCCAAATCAACTTAATATCACATATAAACACTCAAGAAGTCATGCTGTGCGTTTAGAAGTGTGAGACAACCGAAATTGCACTTAAACCCCTTTATTTTACAAACTATTTCTCTTCCAAACCAAAGTTAATGATTTCATTTTCAAAGGAAACTCTCTCAACCTTCTAACTAACCCTCAAAGTACCCTCTCAACCCTCTAACTCATTCAAATGCCCGCGTTTACCCCGAAAGCCCCAAATTTCCTCTTATGGCTTTAAACTACACATACATTGTCCGGGCTTCAAACAAGGGATATCAAGGCATCTATAGCACCTAGGTAGCCTAAGGATACTAGAATTGAAGCCCGAATCCGCCCGGATTCGCATGAACCCCGAAACCTCTTTGTTAAAGTCGGCTATTTCACGTTTTATGCGATTCTAGAGCAATTCAAGTGCACGGGGCTATTAGACTACCTTCATTAGCACCTAAGGCATCTATTAGGAGTGTTGAATCAAGCCAATATGTGCAATTACACAAAACCCTAGAAAAATGTCACTATTCACCTCATAAATCAAACTAACGATTCTAACCGTTTAAAAAGCGAAACAATGGCTCAAATATGTTCTCTAGCACTTATAAATAAGGTATAATAGCATAGATAATCAATACAATATCATTTGGTCACATTTTCAACAAATCAAGAAAATAGCAACTATTTTAAAATGCAAAAATAAGCCGTGAAATCCCTCACCAATGCGCGTAGGAACTCTCGGGAGGCTAGCAAACACCCTAAACTACTTGCTCCTAGCTTGGCTTGGCTTAGCTTGAAGATTTGATGAGCAAAATCCTCTCATTCTCCTCCTACACTATTCTCGGATTTGCTACAGTAATTCCTGCATCTTCTTTTTTTTTTTTTTTTGTGTTTTGTTAAGTTATAAGCTAGGTGGTGTTGTATGAGCATATATATTAAATTGGGTCAAGTTAGGTGCTTAGTGGTCCACTAAAATGAACGTTGATAACCTTAAAACGAGTCTAAGGTGAAGAATATATGCTAGCTAATTAAATTACTAAGTTATGTTACGTAACACTATTCATTGAACCATTAAAACATTTTCTAAACGAGTGCTCCTATCACTCCTAGCTCAATTGCACATTTTTCCCATTCCTTTAACAATTAATATGATTTAATAAAAATGCTAATTCACTAATATAATGCAGTTTAAAAATAAAATGAATAGTGACCAAGAAAGACAACAGGTAAAGCACATAATTTAATGCACAATTAATGGATGCAACATTTAAAAATGTGTACGGTAGAATCTCGGGCGTCACATCCTCTCCCCCTTAAACAAATTGCGTCCACGCAATTCTTCTTCACAAGGGAACTCCACAACAACTGAAAACCAACTCCGATTACTCGTCATCAATTGCTAAGTAAAAATACCATATACGAACTCTCATGGGAGCTCATTAAGAAATCCCAGTAGTATTGCCTGCGAACCTCACGTAATAAGGCCAAATAAAGGCTCCAATAGAGATGCTACTTCGAAATCCAAATAAGAATCCCGCTGGCACGAATACCACAGAAGAATAGAATCCCAACTAACAGTGGCGAGAAAATACCAATAAGAATTTAGAGTACAAATACTGAAGATAATTCCATATAATAAGGCTGATTAGAATCCCAAACTAAGTCTTCCGAGTAATACCAGCAAGAAAATACTAGAAGAATACTCAATAAGAAAACCGAGAGAACGGTCATATAGAAATCCCAAAGGAAGCCATTCATTTCTGACTACTGAGCGTAGAAGAATGCCTTGGAAGAAATCCCAATAACTGTGCTCCGTTTACAACATTCTCATTCCCGCTAATCCACACAACTTGGAGGGCTTGTTGCTAATCGCTTCTGTTCAGGGGGAGGAAGAAGTCTTTCTTACCATTTCAACGGGACATGTATGAATGCCAAGATATCACATTTACACATATATGTTTTAAACTATTATGCAAACATGTTTATATAAGAGTTTATGAAACAGTGTAATCATCAAAGTCATTCAAGCACAACAATCAAATCCATTATAACACAACTCAATCAAAGACTTTCAAATACACACATTACAAGCAACAGTTCAAGCAATTAACAATTCACAAGGTCAATTTGATGCATAACCAGCCACTTTACTTTACTTAGCACACATTTAGCACGTAACACATAATTATATCACATAGGTGCACACATTCAAAACAAGACACACAATCACACATGCAGGCATACACTTTCAAGACACACTCTTAACAAGTACACACGCAAGGGTTACTACCCGACAGGCCGAGGACCCTGTCCCGGCTTAGAGCTAACCTGGCTCTGATACCACCTGTAACGCCCCGATCCCTCACGAGACCGGAGGCTCTAATGACCATGCTATTCTCAACCCAATACCAAGCCCAGTCACAAAATTTTTCCTAATGGTTAAGTCCGGACCCGACACACGGACAGAGTCTCCCCTGTACCGTGGACATTCTGAAAACCTGTAAACACTCAATAAAGCCACAACATAACAAGACATTCATTTATAACTAAAGATCTTAGCTTTAAGGACATCTGAGCCTTAAGACATACAAACAGTTTAGATACAGACAAGCATGCATTCATAACTTAACTTCTTTACAAAATCGCTTATCATGCCACTCCATGATAGCTTTTAAGTATTCTTAGAAATTGAAAACAACCAGTCATTCACTCCCAAGCATGCGAAGAAGCTAATAGCAGAAATATAAGTTATTACATGCCATAGAATTACTACTGCTACTACATTATCAGACTTCCAGCTTACATATTACTCAAATACATACATGAGCTTTAAGGCCCCAAAATAGATTATACATAGAACAACAAATTCTTCACATAGCAACCAGAAAGCACATCCGCCTCAGACAAATATCACACAACAGCTAAGGCAACTCCACCAACTGTGCCACCTGAAACATGTTAGCGAGGTATGAGCAACCATTGTTGCCCAGTGAGGGATATAGTCTTGGGGCGTGCAATGCAACAGATAATACAGTTATACAACAATATCACTTAGACAATTTAAGAAGCAATGATAACATAAGTAACCACACATTTAAAAGGATACATTTCACTCAATCCCCTATACACCAATCTTCACTGGTCTTCAATCACGATTCACGAACCACGAGCACGATCACGATAAGCCGGCATAATCCCCAAACACTCCAGTGGGTATACTCCGGATGTACCCCAATAATCCTACGACCGAACATCCCCTGGCAATCTCCGGACCAGGCGAATGAGGGACTAGGGCACGGAGTTTGAATATCCACCGGCAAGCCCTCTGCCGCCCAGCCGATATTCAACACATCCGCCCCTGATACTATGGTTGCGCAACCACTATGCAATGCACTTAACGATGGCAAGTTAATAGCAATAATATAAGCATTAACACATATGAGGATCAACAAAGTAGGTTGACCTCGATGCAATCAGAATAGAACAATTATATAAGCAAATATGCAGTTTTGCAAAGAGACATTACAAAATAACCATAGAATTATACCAAAAGCTCCAAATCAACTTAATATCACATATAAACACTCAAGAAGTCATGCCGTGCGTTTAGAAGTGTGAGACAACCGAAATTGCACTTAAACCCCTTTATTTTACAAACTATTTCTCTTCCAAACCAAAGTTAATGATTTCATTTTCAAAGGAAACTCTCCCAACCTTCTAACTAACCCTCAAAGTACCCTCTTAACCCTTTAACTCTTTCAAATGCCCGCGTTTACCCCGAAAGCCCCAAATTCCCTCTTATGGCTTTAAACTACACATACATTGTCCGGGCTTCAAACAAGGGATATCAAGGCATCTATAGCACCTAGGTAGCCTAAGGATACTAGAATTGAAGCCCGAATCCACCCGGATTCGCATGAACCCCGAAACCCCTTTGTTAAAGTCGGGTATTTCACGTTTTATGCGATTCTAGAGCAATTCAAGTGCACGGGGCTATTAGACTACCTTCATTAGCACCTAAGGCATCTATTAGGAGTGTTGAATCAAGCCAATATGTGCAATTACACAAAACCCTAGAAAAATGTCACTATTCACTTCATAAATCAAACTAACGATTCTAACCGTTTAAAAAGCGAAACAATGGCTCAAATATGTTCTTTAGCACTTATAAACAAGGTATAATAGCATAGGTAATCAATACAATATCATTTGGTCACATTTTCAACAAATCAAGAAAATAGCAACTATTTTAAAATGCAAAAATAAGTCATGAAATCCCTCACCAATGCGCGTAGGAACTCTCGGGAGGCTAGCAAACACCGTAAACTACTTGCTCCTAGCTTGGCTTGGCTTGGCTTGAAGATTTGTTGAGCAAAATCCTTTCATTGTCCTCCTACACTATTCTCGGATTTGCTACAGTAATTCCTGCATCTTCCCTTCTTTTTTTTTGTGTTTTGTTAAGTTATGAGATAGGTGGTGTTGTATGAGCATATATATTAAATGGGGTCAAGTTAGGTGCTTAGTGGTCCACTAAAATGAACGTTGATAACCTTAAAACGAGCCTAAGGTGAAGAATATATGCTAGCTAATTAAATTACTAAGTTATGTTACGTAACACTATTCATTGAACCATTAAAATATTTTCTAAACGAGTGCTCCTATCACTCCTAGCTCAATTGCACATTTTTCCCATTCCTTTAACAATTAATATGATTTAATAAAAATACTAATTCACTAATATAATGCAGTTTAAAAATAAAATGAATAGTGACCAAGAAAGACAACAGGTAAAGCACATAATTTAATGCACAATTAATGGATGCAACATTTAAAAATGTGTACGGTAGAATCTCGGGCGTCATAGAAGCGATGTCCTATGCAATCTTATTTTGGTAGTTGAATGAGGAAGTCCTTGGCCAAGGCGTGATGATGGAAAGAAGTATTTCCATGAATGTCATCTCTCATTCTACCGTTTAGATCTAAGCATAGAATCAACTAATGGACTTAATCATATCATGGTCCTTATTCGATCGGGACATATTAACGGAAGGATCGGATTGCACGTTAATTTGCCACTATAAATAGATTCACAAGAGATTGTCTTCATTACTGTATATATTGTCTTGATATGTTACTAGACGTCACTCTAGAATGTGAGGGTATACCGAGAACGATGAGGACATTTTTGGAATAGATTAAAAGGGTTTAATGGTCCCTCATCGCTATACGGTGGTGAATCTAGAGAGTCACACACGTTCGAGCATCATTAATAGAGTTTCTATAATGAGCTTACAAAAGGTTTGGAAACGTTAAGGAGTTAACGTTGTTGTATTTGGTCATTAAGTAGTAATGGGCCAAAAATATAATTATTAAAAGTATTGGGGCTAAAGTATATATATGAAAAGTTAGTTTCCAATAAATTAATCTAATATAGATTAGGATTAATTTAATGATATGTATATATGTTTATATATATGTATATATATATATATATATATATATATAATTAACAAAAGATGGTGACATCCAAAGGCCAAGATTTGATCTTGATTAGAATCTATGGCTTGGATTAATACTTGGCAAGTTAGTGGAAAATATATATTTTTCCACTATAATATTCAGCCCAATAAATATATATAATAATAGTTACACAAGACACAAAGTTGCATAGAAGACATAAATGCATAGAAGGCTACAATTTCATGACACAAGGTTGTCTTGAAAGCTTGAATGTATGGAAGACTTCAAATGCACAAGACACAAGTATGCATAGATAACATATATGCATAGAAAACAAGAAAAAAACAGATTTTAAGAGGTGAACACACAAGAGCAAAAATCTGAATTTTTTCTCTCTCTCTTTTTCTCTCTATTTTTCGTCCATTGCTTGCAAAGCTTGGGCAGATTTTTCTCTTGCTTTCAACCCTTGTGTAAGCTCATATTTCCATCCAAATAGCTAGTACATACATTTGGTTTATGGAGGAGAAGCTCTTGGATGCTTGTGTGGACAAACTAGTGCTTTTGCAAGGTGGGAAAGGCTTGTCATCATTCTTGTAGTGCTTCTTCATCTTCTTGGCTGAATCTTCAAGAGGTATACCTTATTACTCTTGTTCATTCATATATATAGTTATATATGTAGTAGATTTATTGATTACATGGACTAGACATAAGCTATTATGGTGAAAACAAATGTTATGATGCTGAAATTTTTTGAAATCATTGTTTTGCTTACACCTAGCTCATTATGTATGTTGTGATTCACCAATTGCAATGGTCCTTTCAATTTCTACTCAACTTGAAAAGGCTTGAAAAGAAGCTTCAAGCCGATAAGAGCTCTTCATCATGTTCGACAATTTCTAAAGAAGAACTGAGAGTGATTGACCTCACGACACACATGCTATATGTTCATGCCAAAAAAGGTGAGATTTTCTATTCTTAATTAAAGGAGCGAAGCGCTTAGTGGTTGAAGTAGAGGAGAGCTAGAATGAGTCAATTTTCCAAGGGAAAGCACACAAGCAGGAAGGAAGAATCAAAAAAATTACTTTATCCCCCACCCAGGATTGGAAGAAGTGCTATAGGAGAGATAACGAGGTGCAGTCAAAAGCATTTACCGCGCTCAGCAAGACGAATCCTCCTTTCATAATTTTGATAACTAGCTCGTCTCTGCAATACTGTCTAGATATGCACCACATCGAAGAAGATCTTTTAAGAATATTTCCCGAACTTCTTCAATCAATTTTCCTACTTTATTATGTTGATTCCTCTAGCGGCTCAATCCTATGAGATCAATCCTTTTGGTTGAATGTCCTATGCTATGGCCTGGCCCTTTTTACACAAATGAATCCTTTCAAATTCACTCCATTCGAATGCCCCATACAATACGCATCCTCACTCACAAACTGTAATCCAAGCTGCACTTTGGGTTAGAGATAGAAAGCCGGTTATAGGGGCAAAGCGCTCTACAGACCGCTCATGGACGAAGCTTTGCGGGATTCCATTGGAAAATTGGAAATCCTATGTGTTAAGCATATAACTATCCTTAGTTCTTAGCCTGGATCTAACATGTAATCGACTAGAGGAAAAATAGCCCCTTCGGATCTATTATTCTATCGAATAGCCCTTTTTAAATTGTCGATTTTGGCCGGGCTCTAGAAAGATTGATTCCAAAACCACAACTGTACACCACCAAAAGAAAGGGCTATTTTTTTGCATATTTACAAGTTTTCCCCAGGAACCTACAAAGTATAAACCGGTGGAAACTAGATCCTCCTAGATCCTCCAAGCCTTTTCTTTTTTTTCTTCTTCCACCAACAATACAAGATTGTAACTTACCTTTGACATTCCGCACCTGTGATCCTACTTACCAACCTTCTTTATGGATGGGGCCAACCGATCTCACGACGATGAGTTATCCATATACTTCAATACGAGAACAACTAAATAAAGCTCAGTTACAACTTACTTTGATCAAATAGTACTCAGGTATAGGATTTCCAACGGAAAGGTAGCCCTGCCCGCTTTTTTACCCTTGTACGCACAAATCTAGCTCATAGCAAGCAGCACTGCCAAATTCAGTTACTTAGTACATAGATTTGAAAACAACTTAGCACGGGAAATCCCATATCTTGTGTAATACCCGAGCCCGGAATATGAAAATTTCTTGTTTATTATTTTGGAAATTATATTTCCTTAAATTCTTTTAGAATTAATTGTTACTTCCTTGCTGTCGCAACGTTCATTGCATTTAGGGAGCGATAGCTAGAGAACGGTTTCTAGTCCTCAGCAAATAGTGAAACTAGTATTTAGATGACTTAAATTGTATATTTTAATTGTTGCTAGCTATAATTAATCTTTCCTTAGTTAAAATGGCTTTAAAGTGCACAAAAATAGTCTAATTGACCAAATTTTAAGTCATTTGACCTAGGACTTTGACCTTTTGACCAAGCCAACACCTTATAAGCTAAAACAAAAAACAAAAAAAAAATAGAAGCTGAAAAACCGCCAAGCAGGCTGTGAGCTTCAAGAGAAAAAAAAAAAACCATTTCAACTTCCATTCGTTCAATCTTCGCGTGAGCTCGTGCAGGGTGGTTTTCGAGGTGACCAGCGTTGTTTTCCTAGCGACTAGGAGTACCTAAGGTGAGGGAAGCATGTTATTTGCGCATTTAAATGTCAAGTGTATCAACTTTGTGATTTTTAAATTTTATCTGTAGATTGTTGTTTAAAGCGTTTTGATGCTTCTAGAATGTTCCTTGGCAATTGTAGAACGTGTATTTATAGCTTTTTAACATTTTCTGTAGTTAAATGTTGAGATTGCAATTTAAATTAGTTGTTGAATAGTGTTTTGTGAATAGTAAACCCTTGAAACGATGAAGTTGCTCCGTTATGCTGTCCGTTGATGTAGAATTGTGCTAGGTGTGCTAGAATGCCTAAATGCATGGTTTGTTTGGGTTGCGTAATGGAAAAATCGGGAATTAAGCTTTGGTGAAAGTCGGGGTCGTTTTGGTCTAGTTTGGCGTTTTCTCGTTTTGCGTATTGGCATTGTTTCAGGAGACCATGGAAGCACTTTTGATGCGATTATGGCGTTGGTTGGGTGTTTGGTTGGTATAGTTGTAGTTCAAATGAGCAAAGGGAGAAATCCGGACTTTACGTGAATTCTAGGGTTAAGTAGTGTTTCGGGGTCTTTAGACGTGCCTTATGGTGACCTAGGAGGATTGGCGAAGTCGGTTTCCAGAACTCGTGGCTCGTTTGGAAATGGTAGTGTTTTGATAGTTGGGGCCGATTGGTGATTTTGTTTGTTTTCTTGATATTATGTCTATAGAATGCTTAGGGTTGCTTGATATACTTGTTGGAATTGATTTTGATTGGAATGCATATCAACTGTTGCTATTGCGTACGAGAGTAACCTACTTTGTTATTCTCCCACGTGTGGCTTAAGTGCTCGTTTATCGCCTTGTATCGAGTCTTGCATTGCATAGTGTCTCGCGCGTGGGTGATGGGCCTCTCTGGGTAGCCTCGGGTTACCAGTGTTGGTTGCTTTAGCTCCGCTGCTATTCCTTCTTCTCGCTTGGGTTGCCTCCCAGGGAGATTTGGGTCGTAGATTGATGGATACTTCCGGGGTATTCCAAACTGGTGTTATAAGGTGGTTTGGGCCGGCGCGTCGTCATCGAATTCGTGATTGAAAGTTGCTCGTGAAAAGAGTACCGCATCCTTTGAAATAGTGTTTATAGTTTTAATGCTTGGTTTGCTTTATTGACGGCTTTGTTGTATCTCTATATAATGTTTGTATGAATTACTTGATTAATTGCATTGCATACTCCTCTCATCTCCATCCCTAAGACCAATTGCCCTCGCTGAGCAATAGTTTTTGCTCATTCCTTTCTATACTATATTTTTATAGGAGTAGTTGAAGCAGACCCTATTGAGGTAATGGAGGAGGAGGAGCAGGTGGAGGTGTTTCCGTGATAGCACTTCTTTGCTTTGCTGGTGGTTGGTTACCAGATTTTGTGCGAGCCTTGCTTGATATGTATATTGCTTGGATGTCGCTTAATTTTGAGGCTTGTAGCCTTGTATGTATTTTCTAGTTTGAGGCCTCTACGGTCTTATGTTGTATAAGTTGAAAGAATGTAAAGTTGTAAACTTATACTCTTGTGACTAGTAAGGAAATGCATGCTAATGGAATTGATTAGTGGCATAAATACTTGTGTAGTATGCATATCATTTTTGGGTTGCAAAGTTGGTTAATAAGAAATGTATGTTTCAAAGAAAGTCGGCTTGTTTTAATTGTTTTATGGCTTTCGCAAGTATTATGTTGATTTTAGGGTTTTTGGATCGTCCGCGGTACAAAGGAGACTCCGTCCGTGTGTCAGGTCCGGGCTTGGCCTTTTGCGGGGTCGGGTCGAGGCGTGACATCTTTAGGTGGTATCAGAGCATGATAGTCTTGCATGAGCCGGGATATGTTTCTCGGTCTGTGGGGTAAAGGTCCAAAATGCTAGAATGTTATTGTATAATTGTTAAGTGGAAAGAAAGTGTTATAGCATGACTTTGTGAACTTAGAGTGCTTATGTGTTTAAAGTGAATGAGTTTGGCATGCCAATCTTGTGTTTTGTGAATTGCATGTTAGAATGTTTGCTTGTTATTGTTTTGAGTGTTATTTAATTTTATGTGGTATATTTCTATCTATAAACTACTTTTAAATGTTGCCAGCTATTGTGAATTGCTACTATGCCGCCACGTCGTGGTACTCAAGGTATAGGGTCAGATGAAGAGGCAGCAGAACAGGGTCAGCAACCGTTGCCTGAGCAGTTTATGGCTACTATGACTACAGCGGTTGATCGGATTACATAGGTGCTGCATGAGCAGAGGCAGGACAGGAATAATCCCCAGGGGAATCAAGCTAATCCTGGTGGACATGGGTATAGAGTTGAGAATAATCAGTTAGAGAAATTTATGGGGCACGAGCCGAGAAAGTTCTTCGGAGAGCCGGATGATGAGGCGGCCAAGAGATGGATTAATCGTGTTGAGAAAATTTTCACCGCTTTGAGGTACACTGATGAGGCAAGAATAGATTATGCGTCATTCCTGTTTGAGGGTGATGCAGAGCAGTGGTGGAATACTGTCAGGAGGAGGTGGGACTGTGAGGATGTACCACATTTGTTGGATGATTTTGTGAGTGAGTTTCGAGACAAGTATATTCCCGAGATGGCTATGGAAAGAAGAGAAGATGAGTTTGTGGCCCTGAAGTAGGGAAACATGACTGTTGCACAGTACGAGGCTAGGTTTGTCAGCCTGTCGAGGTATATGCCCGAGTTGGTACGGCCAGTTAGGAGGGTGATTCATAGGTTTGTCCGTGGGCTGAGAATGGATATACAGCTACATTTGACTGGGCAGACCTACACTACTTTTCCCGAGGCATTCCAGGCAGCCTCGAAGTTTGAGAAACAGAAGGCTGAGATGTTAGCTGAGAGTAGTTAGCTGAGTAAGAAATAGTATTTGGGCTAGAGCAGCCAGAGTCAGCCGAGGCAGTATCAGACTTCTGCGCAGGTTCCTCAGCAACGTCCGTATCAGCCACAGCATCAGAATCAGGCTAGGCCAACTGTGACTACACCTCAGCAGGGAGGTAGAGTTCCTACTACTGCCAGAGCCACTGCACCTACATGAAACACTATTGTAAGGCAAAATCAACAGTGTAACTATTGTAATCGATCGGGGCATATTGAGGCTAATTGTTGGAGAAAGAGTGGTAAATGCACAGGTTGTGGGAGGGATGACCATAGGGTGAGAGATTGCCCCAAGTATAACAATGTTCAGGGTTGTACCGGAGGCCAAGGTGTGCAAAATAGGGCTGCAGGTACACGTCCAGCACAGAGGGTTCAGGCTAGGGACTTTGCACTGGATGCAGAGGAGCTACCCGATACTACAGCTATAGTGGAAAGTACCTTTCTTCTCAATACTCAGCCAGTTAAAGTTTTGATTGATCCCAGAGCTACACATTCGTTTATAACTCCGGCATGTGCACGATCTGTGAATGTTTGCATTGATAAATTGCCGCATGAAGTTGAAGTTAGTACGCCTTTGGGTGTAAAATTTGTTACTGAGTCTATTTGCAAATCTTGTGATATATGTTGTAACACCCTGATCCCTCTCGAGACCGGGAGATCTATCACTCGATCTAATCTCAACCCAAACCAAACCCGGGCAAAAATTTTAGGGAAAGACGGACGGAGTCTCCCCTGTTTCTAGGCAAAAGCAACAAACCTGCAACAGCATATAAGTGGACCAATACCATGTCCAAACATTCAACCACCTCAAGACCATCTGAGCCTTGGTTCACAACATGCAAATCACAAGTATATATACATTCATGCTTAGCAATTAAACTTCACCATCCTATTGTATAAGCTAGACTATCAAATTTTCTATCTTTTTCCATTGTCATTACAAACATACATTGAAGATAAGCTACATTAACTAAATACATAATCTAACTTAACAAACCACCTCAACCACTAAGCTAGATTTAAATTTACATTTCTTTTAACAATAAATACATACAACATATGGAAGCATATATATTTACATCTTTGACAGCTCAAGCCACAAAGCACGCAAGACAACTCTTCAGGCACGAACTAACACATATCGACGAACTTTTCAGCTAACAAGGCATTTCCTGAAATGTGGTAGTGAGGAGTGAGTTTACACAACACGTATACTCAGTGAGGGCGAGACAGATATCGAGTTGGAGAGAAAGAAGATCGTGCAATGCAGATAGGTACAGTTAAGCAATACAATCAATAAAAGGCTTTCAATATATACAACAATACTAGAAACAATTAAGAAAAGCATTAACACAACCAATCAAAGCTATACCACACTTTGAAGGCTATGGTTCACTGGAGCGAGTAATGTACCGATCACGACTCCGATGACATTAACGATGATGCGCTGGCCCAAACTACCTTATAACACCAATTTGGAATACCGCGGAAGTATCCATCAATTCTACGACCCAAAACTCCCTGGGAGGCAACCCAAGCGAGAAAAGGGAATAGCAGCGGAGCTAGAGCAACCAACAGTGGCAACGCGAGGCTACCCAGAGAGGCCCATCACTCACGCGCGAGATACTATGCAATGCAAGACTCGATACAAGGCGATAAACGATCGATAAACAAGATATCAAGCATTCTTAACAATGGATAGACATTTCAATCAACAACCAACTCTAACAAGCGGAATAAGCATTAGCAAGCATAACAAGCAATAAAAAGCATTAACAAGCATTCTACTAGCAATATAATGATGTAACACACAAAATCACCAAAAAAACCCCAACTTTCAAAATGCCACTACTTCCAAACGAGCCACGAGTCTTGGAAACCGACTTCACCAATCCTCCTAGGTCACTATAAGGCACGTCTAGAGACTCCGAAACCCTACTTAACCTTAGAATTCGTGCAAAGCCCGATTTTCCCCTTTGCTCGTTTGAACTACAACTACCACAACCAATCACCCACCCAATGCCATAATCGCACAAAAAGTGCTTCCGTGGCCTCCCGAAACAATGCCATCATGCAAAACGAGAAAACGCTAAAGTCGACCTAAACGACCCCGACTTTCACTAAGACATTTTTCTCCGTTT
Source organism: Ehretia macrophylla (assembly GCA_037974665.1). Taxonomy (NCBI): domain Eukaryota; kingdom Viridiplantae; phylum Streptophyta; class Magnoliopsida; order Boraginales; family Ehretiaceae; genus Ehretia; species Ehretia macrophylla. The sequence goes on from CM075782.1 coordinate 52,737,636, forward strand.
TTCACCGTTTTTCAATTACACATTCCAATTAAACCACACATTTAGGCGTTCTAGCATACCTAGCACATTTTCACGTTAACGGACAGCATAACGGGGCAAGTTCATCGTTCCAAGGGTTTACTATTCACTAATTACTATTCATTAATCAATTTAAAATACAATCTCAACATTTAACCGCAGAAAATGTTAAAATACTATAAATACATGTTCTACAATCAACAAGGAACATTCTAGAAGCATCAAAACGCTTAAAATAACAATATACGGATAAATCTCAAAAATCAAAGTTAACACACAAAACTTTCAAATGCTCAAATAACGATGAAACCCTTACCTTAGATGCTTGTAGATGCTAGGAAGACCTCGTAGGATGCCTCAGAAAACACCCCGTGCAAGCTCCCGCGAAGAAATGAAGATTTTGGCTTAAAATCTTTTTTTTTCTTTCCTCATATTTTCGGCCCTGCTAAGCTGCTGTTCAATTCTATTTTTTTTTTGTGTTATTATATGCTATTTTAAAGAGGTCAAAGGTCAAAAGGGTCAAAGCTTTGGTCAAGGTTGGTTAAACAACTTAAAACTAGTCAAAATGGCTTATTTTTGTGCATTTTTAAGCTAAATAACTAACACCAAAATTAATTCTAGCTAGTAACAATTAAAATATAAAATTTAAGTCATCTAAATACTAGTTTCACTATTTGCTGAGGACTGGAATCCGTTTTCTAGCTAACGCCCTCGATATGCAATGCACGTCGCGACAATAAAAGAATAACAATTAAATCTCGAAGAATCTAAGAATTATATCATTTTGAAAAGCCTTATAGTTTAAAATTTACTCCGGCTCGGAGCTACTTTTCATTTAAGTGAAATCCAAGCATTTAAGTGCAAGAAAAATAAAACCGATTGACACAGATATGAAAAGTAGTTGATATTCCGTTAACATGATTAGCTCAGGTATTATTCTAATTACTTTTAAAAGAAATATGAAAGTAAAGCTACAAATAAGTGTTTAACTAAAAATAAACACAAATTCAATGCCAACATTTAAAATGTCACTTAGTTAAATGCAATTAAATGCCATTAAATGCATGCCGGGTTCGGGTTATCACATCCTTCCCCCCTTAAAACAATTGCGTCCCAGCAATTCTTCTTCCAATAGACCTCTGCATCATCTGAAATCCAACTCTGACCATTCTTCATTGGTTGCTGAACAAGACACCGAATAAGAACGCTCAAAGAACACCTTGCTAAGAAGCCCCAATAGTACTGACTGGAAACTCCAAAACAATAAGGCCAAATAAAGGTTTAATTGAAAATACCATCTTGAAATCCAAATAAGAATTCCGCTGGTCAAGAATATCATAAGAGAATTCCCCACTAATAGCGCCGAGAAGATGCCAATAAAGACTAAAGCGAAGATACTGTAGATATTACCAATATACGAATCCTCTATAAAAAATCCAACAAGTATCAAATAAGGAAGTCAAAAGATGGCCAAAATAGATGCAGCACATATAAGACCAACCTCCACGACCTCTTCGCCATTTGCCGAGTGCAACCTTTATACAGCCTAGAACATACCAATAAACAATCTAAGGCAGAGTCTAACCACGAATCCCAAGTACAACTCGGGAAGACTCCAAACAAGAAATCCAGTCAATCATATTACAAAAGTTTCAAGGAAGTCTTTCAATATATAGCTCTAGAAGCATCCAATTAGGAAATCCAAAATGTACGCCAACATATATATACTTATCAAAAGTCCATGAATGAACACCAAGCTGAATAACCAAGTAGATTCCCAAAATAATATTGCTATCGAATATTGGATGAAATACCCGAGGAAATGCCGGGCAAGTACACCATAAGCTATTGAAGATTTCCAATCACGATTGCCAATAAAATATCAAGGAAGACCAGAACAAAGATATTGTAGACAATATTATACAGCAAAACCAATAAGAACTCCGATTGTCAAATCCACTGAGAAATGTCCACAAAGAATACCAAAATAGTACGCCTCATGCAAAGCTGATCATTGTAAGTAGACTCAAATCAAAGTTCCCCATAAGAATGCGGAAAGAACACTAACGGTTGATTAAAATCCCAACCTAGTCTTCCACAAATGCCATTATAGAAGAACTCGATGAATGCCCAACAAGGAAATATTAAGAAGATGCTCCAAAGAGTTATCATGTAAAACTCCAAAGAAAATCTTTTTTTTTTCTCTAAGCATAAGAGATAATCTTAGAGGAATCCCAACAGCCAAGGCTACCAAGAAGTGCCAACAGATGTTCCAAAGAATACCCAATAAGGAAGCCAAAGAATGCTACCAAGAGCCTTCATACAGAAACCCCAAAGAAAGATATCTTTTCATGATTGCCATTCACCAATAAGAGTCTTAGAAGTGTGCCAACAACTGAGCTCCATAAACAAACACCAACTTCCAAATAAGGCTAGTCAAATGCCATTCATTTCCTGCCAATCCATACGCCTTGAAAAGCCAACGGTGAACCACTTTCTTCAGGGGAGGAAGAGGACTTACTTACCATTTCAATAGGACATGTATGAATGCCAATATATCACAATTATACACATTGTAACGCCCCGATCCCTCACGAGACCGGAGGCTCTAATAACCATGCTATTCTCAACCCATTTCCAACCCAGTCACAAAATTTTAGGGAAAAACGGACAGAGTTTCCTCTGTACCGCGGACATTCTAGAAACCTGTAAATTCTCAAATAAGGTAACTACAAGGTAAACAAACTTTTCATGGCTATATATTTAAAGATTCAAGGCCATCCGAGCCTTGAAGCATCCAACAGTTTCAAAACCACACAAGCATGCAGGTAACTTGATTTCAACTTAATCTAATAGCCATGCCATTCTAAGATAACATTAAAACATTCTTAAGAGATGAAACATCCTACATTAGGTCATTCACTCCCAAGCATGCAAAATGGTTAAAAACAGAAGCATAAGTTATTACAAGCCATAGAATTACCACTGCTACTACAGTCATCTGACTTCCAGCTTACATATTACTCAAATACATACATGAGCCTTAAGGCCTCAAAATAGATTATAACATAGAACAACAAAACCTTCACATAGCAACTAGAAGGCACATCCACCTCAGACAACAATCACACAGCAACTAAGGCAACTCCTCCAACTGCGCCACCTGAAACATGTTAGCGAGGTATGAGCAACCACTGTTGCCCAGTGAGGGATAAAGTCCCGGGGCGTGCAATGCAACAGATAATACAGTTAATAACAATAACAATTGAACAATTCAAGAAACAATGATAGCTTAAATAACCACACATTTGAAAGGATACATTTCACATAACCCCTATACACCAATCTTCACTGGGTCTTCATTCACGATCCATGAACAACGATCACGATCACGATAAGCCGGCATAACCCCAAACACTCCAGTGGGTGTACTCCGGATGTACCCCGATAATCCTACGACCCAACATCCCCTGGCAATCTCCGGACCAGGCGAATGAGGGACTAGGGCACGGAGTTTGAATATCCACCGGCAAGCCCTCTGCCGCCCAGCCGATATTCAACACATCCGCCCCTGACACTATGGTTGCGCAACCACTATGCAATGCACTTAACAATGGCAAGTTAATAGCAATAATATAAGCATTAACACATAGGAGGATCAACAAAGTAGGTTGACCTCGATGCAATTAGGATAGAAGCAATTATAGAGGCTAGTAAGCAGTTTACAAAGGAACATATACAAGCTAAGCATAGAATTATACCAAAAGCTCCAAATCAACTTAATATCACATATAAACACTCAAGAAGACATGCCGTGGGTTTAGAAATGTGAGACAACCGAAATTGCGCTTAAACCCCTTTATTTTACAAACTATTTCTCTTCCAAACCAAAGTTAATGATTTCATTTTCAAAGGGAACTCTCCCAACCTTCTAACTAACCCTCAAGGTACCCTATCAATCCTCTAACTCATTCAAATGCCCGCGATTACCCCGAAAGCCCCAATTTCCCTCTTATGGGTTTAAACTACACATACATCGTCCGGGCTTCAAACAAGGGATATCAAGGCTTCTATAGCACCTAGGTAACTTAAGGATACTAGAATTGAAGCCCGAATCCACCCGGATTCGCATTAATCCCAAAAGCCCCAAGTTAAAGTCGGCTATTTTCCATTTTAAGCGATTTAAGGACAATGCAAGTGCACGGGGCTATTAGGTTACCTTCACTAGCACCTAAGGCATCTATTAGAAGCATTGAATCAAGTTAAAACACGCAATTTCACCAAACCCTAGAATTCCCGTCACTATTCACCCTAAAAAATCAAACTAACGATTCTAACCGTTTAAAAAGCGAAACGATGGCTCAAATGTGTTCCCTAGCATTCATATACATGGTATAATAGCATAGATAACAAATACAATGGCATTTGATCACATTTTCAACAAATCAAGAAATTGACAACTATTTAGAAATGCAAAAACAAGCCGTGAAATCCCTCACCAATACGCGTAGAAGCACCTAGGAACCTTGCAAACACCCTACACTAGTTGCTTGAGGCTTGGCTTGGCTTGAATTGATGATTTGATGAAGCAAAATCTCCAAATGCACAAGGGAGGGGCTGTCGGGTTTGGGGCACTGTTCACAGCTGAAATTGTTTTGTTTTTGTGCTCAAATGTGCTTATGTTATGTTTTAATAGGTAAGTCTTGAGGTGGGTCAAGTTTGGGTATTTAAAAGGTCACTTATAATGCGCGTAGGAAGCTTAAAACGAGCCTAAAGTGAAGGATGTGAGCTAGCTAATTAATTTACCAAGTTTTGTTACGTAACATTATTCATTGAACCACTAAAAGCATTTTCTAAATGAGCTCTCCTATCGCCTCTAGCTCAATTGCACATTTTTCCCACTACTCTAACAATTAATATGATTTAATAAAAATGCTAATTCACTATTATAATGCAGTTTAAAAATGGGATGAATAGTGACAACAGAAGATGGTTAATAAAGCACAGAAGGAAATACGCAAATAATGAATGCAACTGTAAGTCAATGTATGGCTAATTCTTGGGCGTCACACACATGCCTTAAACTACTATGCAAGCAAGTTTACAAAAGAGTTTATTCAATCAAAGTCACTCAAACATGACAATCAAGTCAAGCACAACATAATTAATTCAAACCACGACATAACTAATTCGAGACATTCTATACTCACATTACAAGTAATACTTCAAGCAAATAACAATTCACGATACCAATTCGATAGGTCAATTCAATGCACAGCTAGACACATTACTTCACTTAAAACACAATTAACACATACCACATAACTTTATCACATAGGTGCATACATTCAACTCAAAACACACAATCTCACATACAAGCATACACTTTCAAGACACACTTAACAAGCACACATCCAAGGGTCACTACCCACCAGACCGAGGACCCTGTCCCGACTTATGAGCTAAACAAGCTTTGATACCACCTGTAACACCCCGATCCCTCTCGAGACCGGGAGATCTATCAATCGATCTAATCTCAACCCAAACCAAACCCGGGCAAAAATTTTAGGGAAAGACGGACGGAGTCTCCCCTGTTTCTAGGCAAAAGCAACAAACCTGCGACTGCACATAAGTGGACCAATACCATGTCCAAACATTCAACCACCTCAAGGCCATCCGAGCCTTGGTTCACAACATGCAAATCACAAGTATATATACATTCATGCTTAGCAATTAAACTTCACCATCCTATTGTATAAGCTAGACTATCAAATTTTCTATCTTTTTCCTTTGTCATTACAAACATACATTGAAGATAAGCTACATTAACTAAATACATAATCTAACTTAACAAACCACCTCAACCACTAACCTATATTTAAATTTATATTTCTTTTAACAATAAATACATACAACATATGAAAGCATATATCTTTACATCTTTGACAGCTCAAGCCACAAAGCACGCAAGACAACTCTTCAGGCACGAACTAACACATATCCACGAACTTTTAAGCTAACAAGGCATTTACTGAAATGTGGTAGTGAGGAGTGAGTATACACAACACATATACTCAGTGAGGACGAGACAGATATTGAGTTGGAGAGAAAGAAGATCGTGCAATGCAAATAGGTAAAGTTAAGCAATACAATCAATAAAAGGCTTTCAATATATACAACAATACTAGAAACAATTAAGAAAAGCATTAACACAACCAATCAAAGCTATACCACACTTTGAAGGCTATGGTTCACTGGAGCGAGTAATGTACCGATCACGACTCCGATGACATTAACAATGACGCGCCGGCCCAAACTACCTTATAACACCAGTTTGGAATACCCCGGAAGTATCCATCAATTCTACGACCCAAAACTCCCGGGGAGGCAACCCAAGCGAGAAAAGGGAATAGCAGCGGAGCTAGAGCAACCAACATTGGCAACTCGAGGCTACCCAGAGAGGTCCATCACTCACGCGCGAGACACTATGCAATGTAAGACTCGATACAAGGCGATAAACGATCGATAAACAAGATATCAAGCATTCTTAACAATGGATAGACATTTCAATCAACAACTAACTCTAACAAGCGGAATAAGCATTAGCAAGCATAACAAGCAATAATAAGCATTAACAAGCATTCTATTAGCAATATAATCATGTAACACACAAAATCACCAAAAAAAATGCACCAAATTTCAAAACGCCACTACTTCCAAACGAGCCACGAGTCTTGGAAACCGACTTCACCAATCCTCCTAGGTCACTATAAGGCACGTCTAGAGACTCCGAAACCCTACTTAACCCTAGAATTCGTGCAAATCCCTGATTTACCCCTTTGCTCATTTGAACTACAACTACCTCAACCAATCACCCAACCAATGCCATAATCGCACCATAAGTGCTTCCATGGCCTCCCGAAACAATGCCATCATGCAAAACGAGAAAACGCTAAAGTCAACCTAAACGACCCCAACTTTCACTAAGCTATTTTTCTCCGTTTTTCCATTACACATTCCAATTAAACCACACATTTAGGCATTCTAGCATACCTAGCACATTTTCACATTAACGGACAGCATAACGGGGCAAATTCATTGTTCCAAGGGTTTACTATTCATTTATTACTATTCATTAATCAATTTAAATTACATCCTCAACATTTAACCGTAGAAAATGTTAAAAAGCTATAAATACATGTTCTACAATCAACAAGGAACATTCTAGAAGCATCAATACGCTTTAAATAACAATATACGAATAAATCTCAAAAATCAAAGTTAACACACAAAACTTTCAAATGCACAAATAAACATGAAACCCTCACCTTAGACGCTCCTAGACGCTAGGAAGACCTCGTAGGATGCCTCGGAAACCACCCCGTGCAAGCTCCCGCGAAGAAATGAAGATTTTGGCTTGAAATCTTTTTTTTTTATTTCCTCATATTTTCGGCCCTGCTAAGCTGCTGTTCAGTTCTGTTTTTATTTTTATTTTGTGTTATTATATGCTATTTTAAAGAGGTCAAAGGTCAAAAGGGTCAAAGCTTTGGTCAAGGTTGGTCAAACAACTTAAAACTAGTCAAAATGGCTTATTTTTGTGCATTTTGAAGCTAAATAACTAACACCAAAATTAATTCTAGCTAGTAACAATTAAAATATAAAATTTAAGTCATCTAAATACTAGTTTCACTATTTGCTGAGGACTGGAATCCGTTTTCTAGCTAACGCCCTCGATATGCAATGCACGTCGCGACAATAAAATAATAACAATTAAATCTCGAAGAATCTAAGAATTATATCATTTTGAAAAGCATTATAGTTTAAAATTTACTCCAGCTCGGAGTTACTTTTCATTTAAGTGAAATCCGAGCATTTAAGTGCAAGAAAAATAAAACCGATTGACACAAATATGAAAAGTAGTTGATATTCCTTTAACATGATTAGCTCAGGTATTATTCTAATTACTTTTAAAAGAAATATGAAAGTAAAGCTACAAATAAGTGTTTAACAAAAAATAAACACAAATTCAATGCCAACATTTAAAATGTCACTTAGTTAAAAGCAATTAAATGCCATTAAATGCATGACGGGTTCGGGTTATCACATATGCATTGAGAACCGTAAATTTCCTGCTGATTTAATTATATTGCCATTCCGTGACTTTGAAATTATTTTGGGAATGGACTGGTTGGGAAAGTATTATGCTCAGTTGGATTGTAGAACAAAGATTGTTTATCTTCAGGTTCCTGACCTACCGGTACTGGAGATTGTTGGGAACTACAGGGCTGCCTGAATTCCTCTTTTATCAGCGATCAAGACTTCTAAGTTGTTGAATAGGGGTTGTGAAGCTTACTTAGCTTATTTGATCAATCAGCCTACTGATAAGTTGAGTTTGAATGAGGTTCCGATTGTTAGAGACTTCCCTGGTGTATTTCCCGAGGAATTACCAGGTTTACCACCGGATAGGGAGATTGAGTTCGTGATTGATCTTGTGCCAGGCACTGCGCCAATTTCTAGGAGTCCTTATAGAATGGCATCGGCTGAACTTCAGGAGTTAAAAATTCAGCTTCAGAACTTGCTTGAGAAAGGGTTTATACAACCTAGTTCTTCACCGTGGGGTGCGCCTGTGTTGTTTGTGAGAAAGAAAGATGGCACGCTATGGTTATATATTGATTACAGGGGACTTAATCAAGTCACAATTAAGAACAAATACCCCTTGCCGTTGATTGAAGAATTGTTTGACCAGTTGCAAGGTGCAAGTGTTTACTCCAAAATTTGACTTGAGGCAGGGTTACTACCAACTCAGAATTCGAAGTGATGATATGCCAAAGACGGCATTCAGGACTAGATATGGCCACTATGAATTTGTTGTGTTGCCGTTTGGATTGACGAATGCACCAGCCGCATTCATGGACTTGATGCATAGGGTTTTTCGACCTTATATTGATTAGTTTGTCGTGATCTTTATTGACGACATTTTAGTGTACTCGAAGAATGAGGCTGAACATGAACAACATTTGAAAATTGTGCTACAGACTTTGCAAGAAAACAAGCTTTTTGCTAAATTCAGCAAGTGTGAGTTCTGGTTGAATCAGATATCTTTTCTAGGCCATATCATTTCAGATCAAGGGATTTCAGTGGACCCAGCTAAGATTGAAGTTGTTTCATCTTGGAAGAGACCTGAAATGGTGTCAGAGATTCAGAGTTTTCTTGGGTTGGCAGGTTACTACCGGAGGTTTGTTAAAGACTTTTCCAAAATTTCTGGGTCTTTAAGCCAGTTGACTCGAAAGAAAGTTGTTTACAACTGGGATGCTAAATGTGAATCCAGTTTCCAAGAATTGAAGAAGAGATTAACTACAGCTCCTATACTAGCTTTACCTGAGGGTACAGAGAACTTTGTTGTTTACAGTGATGCATCTAAAGAAGGTTTGGGCTGTGTTTTAATGCAGAGTGGTAAGGTGATTGCTTATGCTTCTAGGAAGTTGAAACCATATGAAGTCAATTACCCTACACATGACCTTGAGTTAGCTGCAGTTGTGTTTTCTTTGAAGAAGTGGCGTCACTACTTGTAGGGTAGCAGATTTGAAATTTTTACTGACCACAAGAGTCTCAAGTATTTGTTTTCACAGAAGGATCTGAATATGAGGCAGTGGAGATGGCTAGAGCTATTGAGTGGTTACAACTATTCTATTAACTACATGCCAGGTAAGGCAAATGTTGTTGCTGATGCTTTGAGACGAAAGGCTACTGTTGCAAGCTTAATTATCAAGGATTGGGAGACTTTGGAAGAAATTTGTTCATGGAAGCCAGAAGCTACTGAGGTAGGGATTCGATTTGCTAGTTTGCAGATTCAGTCAGGGTTGCTAGCACAGATCAGAGAGGCTCAGAAGACTGATCCTCACATCTTGAAAATCCAAGAAAAAGCTAAAGGGGGAGAGTCGGAGTTTAAATTACATGCAGATGGTATCTTCATATTCAGGGACAGGGTGTGTGTTCCTGGTGATCCGACTTTGAAGAATAAGATTCTGTCCGAGGCACATAATTCGAGGTATACGATTCACCCGGGCAGTACAAAAATGTATAGAGACTTGAAACAACACTTCTGGTGGAACAATATGAAGAGGGAGATTGCTGGGTATGTATCCAGATGTTTGACTTGTCAGAGGGTTAAAGTTGAGTATCAGAGGTCAGCTGGACTTCTATAGCCGTTGTCGATTCCGCAATGGAAGTGGGTGCATATAACAATGGACCTTGTGACCGATCTTCCTAGATCTCTGAGAGGATGTGATTCTATTTGGGTTGTTGTGGACCGCTTGACTAAAGTTACACATTTTATTCCCGTGAACAAACAAGATAGCCTTGATAAACTAGCTGAGCTTTATGTAGCTAATATTGTAAGACTTCATGGTGTGCCACAGAGTATAGTGTCAGATAGGGATCCTAGATTCAGATCTTGTTTTTGGCAGAAGTTGCAAGAAGCCATGGGAACTAAGTTGAGCTTCAGTACTGCATATCATCGACAAACTGATAGCCAGTCTGAGAGAACTATCAGGATCTTGGAAGACATACTTCGAGCATGTGTGCTAGACTTTGGGAAGAATTGGGAGAAGTTTTTGCCTTTAGCGGTGTTCGCCTACAATAATAGTTACCAATCTACTAAAGGTATGGCTCTCTACGAGGCATTGTATGGTCGTAAATGCAGATCCCCATTGTATTGAGAAGCGGTTAGAGAGATGAGAACAATTGATTCGACTATGTTACCTGAGATGATTAAGATGGTGGAAAATGTTCACCTTATTCGCCAGCGTATGCTTACAGCTCAGAGTCATTAGAAGAGTTATGCGGATAAGCACCGTCAGGATCTTGAGTTTGCTTTGGGAGATTGGGTATTTCTTAAGATTTCTCCACGGAAGGGATTGATTCGGCACGGTAAGAGCGGGAAACTTAGTCCCAGGTATGTGGGTCCATATGAGATCACCGAAATGGTAGGTCATTTGGCTTATCGGTTAGCTTTGCCTCCGAGCTTGTCGAGATTGTACGATGTGTTCCACGTGTCTATGTTAAAGAAGTACCATCCAGACCCTTCACATGTACTTGAACCAGAGCCTTTGCAGATTGAATAAAAGTTGTCTTATGAAGATAAACCGATTTGAATTGTGGATCGAAAAGTTCAGGAGCTTCGCATAAAGAGTATTCCGTTAATAAAGGTTCTGTGGAATCATCATGGGTTTGAGGAAGCAACTTAGGAAAGAGAGGACCAAGTTCGGGACCAGTATCCGGAGTTGTTTGTTGACCAGGTAAGAATTGTGTGGGCGCAATTGTTTTAAGGGGGAGAGGGTATAATACCCGAGCCCGGAATGTGAAAATTCCTTGTTTATTATTTTGGAAATTATATTTCCTTAAATTCTTTTAGAATTAATTGTTACTTCCTTGCTGTCGCAACGTGCATTGCATTTAGGGAGCGATAGCTAGAGAACGGTTTCTAGTCCTCAGCAAATAGTGAAACTAGTATTTAGATGACTTAAATTGTATATTTTAATTCTTGCTAGCTATAATTAATCTTTCCTTAGTTAAAATGGCGTTAAAGTGCACAAAAATAGTCTAATTGACCAAAATTTAAGTCATTTGACCTAGGACTTTGACCTTTTAACCAAGTCAACACCTTATAAGCTAAAACAAAACAAAAAAAAAAAAAAAATAGAAGCTGAAAAACAGCCAAGCAGGCCGTGAGCTTCAAGAGAAAAAAAAACATTTCAACTTCCAATCGTTCAATCTTCGCGTGAGCTCGTGCGGGGTGGTTTCCGAGGTGACCAGCGTTGTTTTCCTAGCGACTAGGAGTGCCTAAGGTGAGGGAAGCATGTTATTTGCGCATTTAAATGTCAAGTGTCTCAACTTTGTGATTTTTAGATTTATCCGTAGATTGTTGTTTAAAGCATTTTGATGCTTCTAGAATGTTCCTTGGCAATTGTAGAACGTGTATTTATAGCTTTTTAACATTTTCTGCGGTTAAATGTTGAGATTGCAATTTAAATTAGTTGTTGAATAGTGTTTTGTGAATAGTAAACCCTTGAAATGATGAAGTTGCTCCGTTATGCTGTCCGTTGATGTAGAAATGTGCTAGGTGTGCTAGAATGCCTAAATGCATGGTTTGTTTGGGTTGCGTAATGGAAAAAATAGGAATTAAGCCTTGGTGAAAGTCGGAGTCATTTAGGTCGAGTTTGGCATTTTCTCATTTTGCGTGTTGGCATTGTTTCGGGAGACCATGGAAGCACTTTTGGTGTGATTATGGCGTTGGTTGGGTGTTTGGTTGGTATAGTTGTAGTTCAAACGAGCAAAGGGGGAAATCGGGGGTTGGCGCGAGTTCTAGGGTTAAGTAGGGTTTCGGGGTCTTTAGACGTGCCTTATAGTGACCTAGGAGGATTGGCGAAGTCGGTTTCCAGAACTCGTGGCTCGTTTGAAAATGGTAGTGTTTTGATAGTTGGGGCCGGTTGGTGATTTTGTTTGTTTTCTTGATATTATGTCTATAGAATGCTTAGGGTTGCTTGATATACTTGTTGGAATTGATTTTGATTGGAATTCATATCAACTGTTGCTATTGCGTGCGAGAGTAACCTACTTTGTTATTCTCCCACGTGTGGCTTAAGTGCTCGTTTATTGCTTTGTATCGAGTCATGCATTGCATAGTGTCTCGCGCGTGAGTGATGGGCCTCTCTGGGTAGCCTTGGGTTGCCAGTATTGGTTGCTCTAGCTCCGCTGCTATTCCCTCTTCTCGTTTGGGTTGCCTCCCAGGGAGATTTGGATCGTAGATTGGTGGATACTTCCGGGGTATTCCAAACTGGTGTTATAAGGTGGTTTGGGCCGGCGCGTCGTCATCGAATTCGTGATTGAAAGTTGCTCGTGAAAAGAGTACCGCATCCTTTGAAATAGTGTTTATAGTTTTAATGCTTGGTTTGCTTTATTGACGGCTTTGTTGTATCTCTATATAATGTTTGTATGAATTACTTGATTAATTGCATTGCATACTCCTCTCATCTCCATCCCTAAGACCAATTGCCCTCGCTGAGCAATAGTTTTTGCTCATTCCTTTCTATACTATATTTTTTTACAGGAGTAGTTGAAGCAGACCCTATTGAGGTAATAGAGGAGGAGGAGCAGGTGGAGGTGTTTCCGTGATAGCACTTCCTTGCTTTGCTGGTGGTTGGTTACCAGATTTTGTGCGGGCCTTGCTTGATATGTATATTGCTTGTATGTCGCTTAATTTTGAGGCTTGTAGCCTTGTATGTATTTTCTAGTTTGAGGCCTGTACGGTCTTATGTTGTATAAGTTGAAAGAATGTAAAGTTGTAAACTTATACTCTTGTGACTAGTAAGGAAATGTATACTAATGGAATTGATTAGTGGCATAAACACTTGTGTAGTATGCATATCATTTTTGGGTTGCAAAGTTGGTTAATAAGAAATGTATGTTTCATAGAAAGTTGGCTTGTTTTAATTGTTTTATGGCTTTCGCAAGTATTATGTTGATTTTAGGGTTTTCGGATCGTCCGCAGTACAGAGGAGACTCCATCCGTGTGTCGGGTCCAGGCTTGGCCTTTTGCGGGGTCGGGTCGGGGCATGACATCTTGTCTTAACCTCGCCTCACCTATTTCCCTCAAAATGAAATCATAATGAGATAGAATTTCTCAACTAGATCTAGGCTACCATGTTCCCTCAGACGAAAAAAATAATACCTAGACTTGCTGTCTGTACTCGCAAAGTAGGATCAAGCTTAGTCTACTAGAGATAGTGTAACACCCCGATCCCTCTCGAGACCGAGAGTTCTATCAATCAATCTGTTCACAACCCAATTCCAAACCCGGGCAAAATTTTAAGGAAAACGGACAGAGCCTCCCCTGTTTCTAGGCAAAATGTAAAAGCTCTAATAGCATATAAATGGACCAACATCGTGTCCAACCATACAAAACTTCCTCAAGGCCATCCGAGCCTCGGTTCTCAACAATTAAACTCAGCAAGTATACATGCATTCCCAATTTAAAAGCTAATCTATCTCTTTTCACTTTTGACAAGTACAATCAACTAGACAATTAAACCATACTAAGCTACTGCATAAAATAAACTATCATGCCATTCTAATTCTTTTCCTTTGGGCATTTCAAACATGCACTAAAGTTAAGCTATACTAACTAGATACATAATCTAACTTATCAATTTACCTCAACTACTTAGCTAGATTTAAATTACATTTCTTTTAACAATAAATACATACAACATATGAACATACATCTTTGCATCTTTGACAACTCAAGCCACATAGCCACAAGACAACTCTTCAAGCACGAACTTTCACGAAATCACGAAATTTCTAGCTAACATGACATTTCCTGAAATGTGGTAGTGAGGAGTGAGTATACACAACACGTATACTCAGTGAGGGCGAGACAGATATCGAGGTGGAGAGAAAGAAAGTCGTGCAATGCAAATAGACACAATTAAGCAATAAAGTCAATAAGAAAGCATTCAGTACAAACGACAACATAATAAACATTCAAGAAAGCATTAACACAACCATTCAAAGCTATACCACACTCTGAAGGCTATGGTTCACTCATACGAGCAATATACCATTTCACGAGCAATACATCAATCTCGAGCTTGATGTTGACAACGATGACAATAAGCGCGCATCCACCTTATAAATTTAGTTTAGAATACCCCGGGAGTAACCATCAATTCTACGACCCAAATCTCCCTGGGAGGCAACCCAAGCGAGAAAAGGGAATAGGACACGGAGCTAGAGCAACCAACACTGGCAACCCGAGGCTACCCAGAGAGGCCCATCACTCACGCGCCTGACACTCTGCAATGCAAGACTCGATACAAAGCGATAAACGAGCGATGGCACAACAATATAGATTAGAGGCGATAAACAAGATATCAAGCATTATTAACAATTGATAAACATTTCAATCAACAATCAACTCTAACAAGCGTAATAAGCATTAACAAGCATTCTACAAGCAAAACTCTACGAAAACCAACAAAACACAAAATGACCCTAACTTTCAAAACACTACTACTTTCAAACGAGCCACGAGTTTTGGAAACTGACTTCACCAATCCTCCTAGGTCATCATAAGGCATGTCTAAAGACCCCGAAACCCTACTTAACCCTAGAATTCATGCAAAGCCCCGATTTTCCCCTTTGCTCGTTTGAACTACCGCTACCCCAACCGATCACCCAATCAATGCCATAACCGTACCAAAAGTGCTTCCATGGCCTCCCGAGACAATGCCATCACGCAAAACGATAAAATGCCAAACTCGACCTAAACGACCCCAACTTTCACTAAGCTATTTTTCTCCATTTTTCCATTACACAAACCAATTAAACCATACATTTAGGCATTCTAGCATATCTAGCACCTTCCTATATCAACAGAACGCATAACGGAGCAACTTCATCGAAACGGGGGTTTACTATTCACAATTTACTATTCATTAAACAATTTATATTTCAATTTCAATATTCAACCGCATAAAATGTTAAAAAGCTATAAATACATGTTCTACGATTGCTAGGGAACATTCTTTAAGCCTCAAAATGATTAAAATAACGATATACGGATAAAACCCAAAAATCAAAGTTAATACACAAAATATTCAAATGCGCAAATAAACATGAAACCCTCACCTTAGACGCTCCTAGACGCTAGGAAAACCTCGTAGGATGCCTCGGAAACCACCCCGTGCAAGCTCACGCGAAGAATCGAAGATTTGAAGTTGAAATTTCTTTTTTTTTTCTCCTTCAATTTTCGGCCAGCTGCTCACTGTTTTTTCAGCTTTCTTTTTTTATTTTTTGTGCTATTTTTATGCATATAAGGTGACACAAGTCAAATGGTCAATGCCTCTTGGTCAACTAACTTAAAATTTGGTCAAATAAGCTTGTTTCATGCATTTTAAAGCTAAAACAACTAACATAAATCCAATTCCAGTTAAACATAACTTAAAACACTAAAATTAAAACACTAAATACTAGTTTTCACTATTTGCTGAGGATTAGAATTCATTTCCTAACTATCGCTCTCAAAATGCTATGCACTTTGCGACAATAAAAGAATAACAATTAAATCTCAAAGAATTTAAGAAATATATCATTTTTGAAAAGCATCATAGTTTAAAATTTACTTCGGCTCAGAGCTACTTTTCATTTAATTGAAATCGGAACATTTAAGTGCAAGAAAAATAAAACCGATTAACACAATTAAATGAAAGGTAGTTAATATTCCGTTAAAATAATTAGCTCAAGTATTATTCTAGTTACTTCTAAAAGAAATATGAAATTAAAGCTACAAATAAATGTTTAACTAAAATAAACACAAATCCAATGCTAACATTTAAGATGTCACTTAATTAAATGCAATTAAATGCCATTAAATGCATGCCGGGTTCGGGTTATCACAGATAGAGGAGAGCAAAATTAAAGTCAAATGAGGAATCTATTTTTTTTAGCATTTTAAGGCTGGTTGACAACATCCAATGTCTCCCACGAGGGTGCAAGAAAGTCATATTTTTTTCTAGGCAGAGGTATAGCCATTTTTAAACACATTTGAGTTGGTGCTCACTTGTAGGAAGATTCCCCGCTCTGAAGTAAATTATTTTTGCAATTCCTTCAAAAGAGGTTGGGATTAGAGTTTCAATTGGATATGCTCTGGTAAAATTGTTATCGAATGATATACTGCCTGAGATAGGACATGCTCTCCCTTCTGCGTATCGAGAGAAAGAAACAACTTCCGAAGGACACTTAAAGGTTTTGAAGGAAAAAATATGCAAGTGGTAGTTCGGTATCAGCTGTCTCATCTGGTCAATCTCATCCCGCAAAAGAAGTATTTTTATCTAAGCCTGTACCCGGAAGCGAAAGCGAAAGGGAATGTCAAACTAAAAACCGTAGTGAAAGCGATGCGTTCTGTAAGGGCTTGAATTAGCGAGCAAACCAACCGTACCCACCAACTGAGCCAAGGTTATAGGTCGACAAAGCGTCCTTTTTGATTTGACGTCACAAAGATTTCGACTATGGAATAAGGTTTGGGACCCTTGATTCTTTTTTTTTAAACTCTTGTGTAGTGAAAACAAACGCTTTATAGAAGCCTCTAAGGCCGCTATTCCTGACCTTAGGAAGGACTAGAGAAAGGCCTTTACCGATTCTATATCTCTATAGAACTTTTTTCTTTTCTTCTATTATTGATTATCTATTTATTATCTTATCTTTAGTAGAGGTCTAAAATTCTTTTTTTTTTGAAATGCAAGGACTTATATAGCACCCCACAAACACCTATATTATCTATCTAGCCTGCCTTAAAGGGCTCGGGCTTTTATTCAAGGAGTGACTTTGTTGAGCTCTTTTTTTAAGTGAACAGCCATTTTCCTAATAAATACATTCCATTCAGACGATTCAGTAGCTAAGTTGGTCTGACTCAGGAAGCTCCATCCAGAGCAAAGCAAGCTGTAAGTCAGTTTCAAGTCTGCCTTTCCGCTAGAAAACTCACTACATGCCACGTCACTTTTGAGTTAGCAAAGAAAGACAAGCTATGAACTACCACTGCCCCTCTATAGTAAAAGTCTCTCCTTCAGCTATAATTTAAGGAAATTGAAAGAAGTGGAAAAGGATCAAATGTGGTTGCTAGCATCGAAGAGATCCATCATCTATGATATAGTGTGAGTTCAGACTTGGCGAACGAGCTCTTACCGCGGGAGAGGACAGCGAGTACGTGTGGGTTCTCCTATCAGCGGGGATATACTCATAGGAGAAGTAGTATATAACCCTAGGTGCCATAATTTGTCCGACCAAGTCGGCTAGTCTTTCGGGATTGATATTGTCTTTTACATGGGCCTTTTGTAGAACCTCAATCATTTACTCTCGGTGATGTTCTGAGGTTATCAATAGATCAACAATTGAGATCTGCGCGGGGATCTTTTTCAGTAGTTTCGCCACATTCTACTCTGGCTTCTTGAGAGCCTTGTGAAAGGCCTCTCTTGCTAGGTCTTTCTCTACTGCTTTTTCCTTTCCTTGGTCCTTCCGTGGTTCTCAAATGGTCAGGTTTGAAGCATCGTCCCTACCTAGTTATATTTCCTATCTTAGCACATTCTTCACCGTCTTTCTTCTCCACTTTCATTGCTATCGTCCTGCTTTCATATGTCCAAGAGACCTTTGTTTGAAAAGCCTTACCTTCCCTCACTTATAGAAAAAGGTGGGGTTGAGATAACAATAAGGGAAAGTAATGGTGGCTGGTGCAAGCCTTGGTTGATGGTTGACTTGGATTGAGACGGGTTGGTTGAGCACGAATTTTTTATTTTGTACATTTCTGTCGTTTGGTTGGAGGGTATTTGAAAAGTCTTCACTAAGCTGGCTCATGCTTACTTCTATGGGGTCTGTCTTTAATTGAATTGAATTTTAGAGCTCTCACGCTGCTATATAAAGAATGAAGAAATCGCTACTGAATGAGAGCGAGTAAAGTGCTTACGCCCCTTTAGAGATAGGGGTGAGCCAAAGAGCTGGAGATTCTCACGCAGGAACAAGCGTGGGCTTGTACCGCGCCCTTCACCCAGTAAGAAGTGCTTTTCTTGGCGAAGCAAGGAAGCACAGTTGCGCACTTCTCCATAGCCCCTCTATACTCTATAGGCTATTAGTACTAAGTGCAAGTGCCGGATTTGGAAGCTTGCTGTGCAATTTCATAAAGAAAGAAAAGTGTGTGAACCTTAGCGAGTCCGGATTTCAAACTAGCCTATTGGACTGAACCGACCTTTTTAATAGGTTATAACTATCAAGAAAGTAGTAATAGCAGAGAAAGAGATGCACTTTCTGACACAGGATCCAGAGTTTTTTCGAGAAAAGGGTCCCTTCCCTTAATATCATGATTGGGTCAACCAGGCCAGATCATGTGCGAATAGAAAATAAAAAATGTACATAGTTGTTGCTATTCCAGCCATTTTTTTTAAACCACTTATCTATAGTTTAGAAACTAAGTGATTTCCATACCTTGGTATATATAATGTTTTGTTTGTTTTTTTTAATATGGAAGAGTGATTTTAGAAATGCGGGGTACCGGGGGCAAACAAGGTCACAGACAAGAGGTGCTTGCAAGCACCAGTGGTGCTCCCACTAATGAAAAGCCCAAAGAAAAAAAATGGGGGCAAACAGAACTGTAGGCCGAGGGGTATACCATGATTGAAGACCCTGTTCTGCCACTTCTTCGAGAATTGATGCAGGACCGTCTCACCCCAGAACCTATCCCTTCCCAGTGGGATTGCGTAATAGAACTATTATGTGGCGCAAATTTTGATATAAGGAGACTCCCGCAGGTTTATCAAAGCTTATGTGAGCAAAGCTGTGATAACCCGAACCCGGCATGCATTTAATGGCATTTAACTACATTTAATTGAATGTTTAATTAGTTAAATCATCCATGTTTGCACTATTTTGATATTTCTTTTAAAAGCATTCAATAATTTTTATATTGATTAATTAAAAGATTATTACCTATTTTTATTGTTTATAGTAATTATATTTATTTTCTTGTATTTAATTAAGTGTCATCTTAAATGTTAGTATTTAATTGTATCTGACTACGTGTTTATATTAACTTATTCATATGTATCTTAACATTAATTTTATAATTCTTTAAAATATTCTAGAAATAGTTAAATTAATTATTTTTAAATGAATATTGATTATTTTGATTGTTTTGATTATTTTAATAATCGATTTTAATTGTCTTGCATTAAAATTACTCGGTTTTCAATTAAATGAGAAAAGTAACTCCGAGTCGGAGTAAATTTTAAACTATTCTACTATTCTACTTTTCAAAAATTATAGTTTTATATTATTGCTCATCATCTGATTAGCGATCGTTTATTGACCGTTCGATCGTAGCATTTCGAAAATGAGAGTTAGAGAAATATTCATCGGACTTAGTGGAAAATATTTTTAGCTTAATTTAGCTAGTTTTAGTTGGTTTTCATTAAAATTGCATTGTTTTAACTTGAATTGGATTAAATAGCATCAAAATAAACTAATTTGACCATTTTTAACTTGAATTTGACCTTGTCTTTTTACCATTTTGCCCTTGTCACCATATAAATTAAAAACAAGGCAAATTAACTCAAAAACAAAACCACAAATGACCATTTTGTCCCTGTGGCGCTCCCACATCGAAAAATTAGGAAGTGAGAGAAGTGGATATAAGGGGGCGACTCCTTGTATCAGCCACAACGCGGTTTCACGTGGGAGACCACATGGGGAACAAAACCGTGAGAGTATTGGTTGCCTTCATGGCTTGCTCAAAGCGGACAATATTGTGGTAGTGACGGACTCGTGCCCGTGATAAACCGTGGCGGGTCGTTACAAATGGTATCAGAGCCTACCGGGGTGACCCGGCGTTGTGACGTTAGCCCGCGAGGGCGCGTGCCTCTTAAGGGGGGTGGAGTGTGGCGCTCCCACATCGAAAAATTAGTAAGTGATACAGCTAAATATAAGGGGCCAACTCCTTGTATTAGCCAGAACTCGTTTTCACGTGGGAGACCGCGTGAGGAACAAAACCGTGAGAGTATTGGTTCCCTTCGGGGCTTGCTCAAAGCGGACAATATTCTGGTAGTGACGTGTTCGTGCCCGTGATAAACCGTGGCGGTGCGTTACAAATAGTGTGGCGCTCCCACATCGAAAAATTAGGAAGTGATGCAGCTGTATATAAGGGGGCGACTCCTTGTATAAGCCAGAACGCGTTTTCACGTGGGAGACCACGTGAGGAACAAAACCGTGAGAGTATTGGTTCCCTTCGGGGCTTGCTCAAAGCGGACAATATTCTGGTAGTGACGGACTCGTGCCCGTGATAAACCGTGGCGGGTCGTTACAAATGGTATCAGAGCCTACCGGGGTGACCCAGCGTTGTGACGTTAGCCCGCGAGGGCGCGTGCCTCTTAAGGGGGGTGGAGTGTGGCGCTCCCACATCAAAAAATTAGGAAGTGATACAGCTGAATATAAGGGGGCGACTCCTTGTATTAGCCACAACGCGTTTTCACGTGGGAGACCACGTGAGAAACACAACCGTGAGAGTATTGGTTCCCTTCGGGGCTTGCTCAAAGCGGATAATATTGTGGTAGTGACGGACTCGTGCCCGTGATAAACCGTGGCGGGTCGTTACAAATAGTGTGGCGCTCCCACATCGAAAAATTAGGAAGTTATACAGCTGAATATAAGGGGGCGACTCTTTGTATTAGCCACAACGCGTTTTCACGTGGGAGACCACGTGAGAAACAAAACCGTGAGAGTATTGGTTCCCTTCGGGGCTTGCTCAAAGTGGACAATATTGTGGTAGTGACAGACTCGTGCCCGTGATAAACCATGGCGGGTCGTTACAAATGGTATCAGAGCCTACCGGGGTGACCCGGCGTTGTGACGTTATCCTGCGAGGGCGCGTGCCTCTTAAGGGGGGTGGAGTGTGGCGCTCCCACATCGAAAAATTAGGAAGTGATACAGCTGAATATAAGGGGGCGACTCCTTGTATTAGCCACAACGCGTTTTCACGTGGGAGACCACGTGAGAAACAAAACCGTGAGAGTATTGGTTCCCTTCGGGGCTTGCTTAAAGCGGACAATATTGTGGTAGTGACGGACTCGTGCCCGTGATAAACCGTGGCGGGTCATTACAGTCCCCCCCCCCCCATGGCTGAATGCTTCCAAGGAGGAAAAAAATGATTTTGCTTCAATTTTATTCTACAATCATGCGTGGAATTGCTCGGGGGTCGTGGCTCGGGTCCTTGCGTGTCTTGGTCTTCAATCTCGGCGAGGGTTTTCACGCTTTTGTGCATTTATATTCGAATTTGATTATTGTTTCAAATTTTCAGATTTGATATTTAATGCGTCATAATGGTTGAAATTACTTGGAATTGCCTCTTTAGGTTTCGTAGAGCATTGCTTGTTAGTTATTTAGCAATTTTTACTATTAGAAATACAAATTGAAATTAGGGGAAAATGTGAATAGTAAAAATAAATAGTAAAACCCTAGAATTTCAGATTTTTTATCCCAATTGCAATTTCTTGATTTGGATAGGTGCCATTGATTATAGAAAGATAAAATGTGTAAAAAAAACGGACCGGCCTTTGTTAAAATTGAAAATTAGACGAAGAAACGTAAATGGGCCGTTTGACCAAGTATTGACCGTGCTCGAATTGAGTTAGGGGTTTTACTATTGAGGGAATAGAAGCACTTTTGGCGCTGTTGTGGCATTGATTGAGTGACCGGTTAACATAGTTGTAGTTCAAACGCAATAGGTGGACTTTCAAGCTTCGGTCTGGAAAATGAAGTTTCATGACATAGAAACGTGCCTTGTAGTACCTAAGTGAATGTAGTGAAATCAGTTTCCAAATCCTGTAGCTCGTTTGCTCGTAATTTCCTTTGGAAGTTAGGGATTGAATAGTGATATTTGTCGTTTTCGTGTTTGAACTGCTATTACGTGTTTAATTGATGTTCTTGTTGAAGTTTATGATAATCATGCTTGAAAAGTTAATTGATTGATGTTATTGATTGCAAATGCTTGATATATTGTATATCATCACTAATCTGTACTTTTGTGCTATAGCTCGTTTATTGCTTGTATCTCGTATTGCATTGCATAGTGTCAGACGCGTGAGTGATGGGCCTCTCTGGGCAGTCTCGGGCTTCCAGGGTTGGTTTGCTCTAGCTCCATGTCCTATTCCCATTCTCGCTAGGGGTGCCGCCCTAGGAGATTTGGGTCATAGATGTATCGGGGTACTTTTGGAGTACACCCAGTGGATGTTATAAGGTGGTTGCGCGCTTATTGTCATCCTTGTCAACATCAAGCTCGAGATTGATGTATTGCTCGTGAAATGGTACATTCCTCGTATGAGTGAACCGTGACCTTCAAAGTGTGGTATAGCTTTGAATGGTTGTGTTAATGCTTTCTTTAATTGTTTATTGTATTGTCATTTATATTGAATGCTTTCTTATTGATTATATTGCTTAACTGCCTTATTTGCATTGCACGATCTCCTTTCTCTCCACCTCGATATATGTCTCCCCCTCACTGAGTATCCGTGTTGTGTATACTCACTCCTCACCACCACATTTCAAGAAATGCCATGTTAGCTGGAAGTTCGTGGTTATGTGATAGATCGTGCTTGAAGAGTTGCCTTGCGTGTATGTGGCTTGAGTTGTCAAAGATGCAAAGATGTATGTTTTCATGTATTGTATGTATTTAGTGTTAAAAGGAAAGTAATTTAAGTTTTACTAGGTTATTGAAGTAGTATGAGAAGCTAGTTTATGTATTCAGTTAGTATAGTTTAACTTCAATGCATGTATGTAATTGTCTAAAGGAAAAGAGTTAGAATAGTCTGGGTACTTGGAAATATGTATATTTGATGTGTTTAATTGTTGAGAACTGAGGCTCGAATGGACTTGAGGAATTGTGAATGGTTGGACACGGTACTGGTCTACTTATATGCTGTCATAGGTTTTTGCATTTTGCCTAGAAACAAGGGAGACTCTGTCCATCTTTCCCTAAATTTTATGCCCGGGTTTGGAATTGGGTTGCGATTAGATTGATTAATAGAACTTCCGGTCTCGAGAGGGATCGGGGTGTTACAAGTGGTATTAGAGCTTGTTTAGCTCATAAGCCGGGACAGGGTCCTCGGTCTAGTGGGTAGTGATCCTTGAATGTGTGCTTGTTAGGTGTGTCTTGAAAATGGCATATATAAGATTGTGTGTCTTGACCTGAATGTGTGCACCTATGTGAAATAGTTATATGATATGTGCTAAAGTTGTTTTACGTGAAGTGAAGTGACAACTCGTGTATCGAATTGGCATTGTGAATGGAATTGACCTCGTGAATTGTTATTTACTTGAAGTATTGCTTCTAATGTGTGTATTAGAATGTCTTGAATTGGTTGTGCCGTGATTTGAATTGATTATGTTGTGCTTGAATTGATTGTCATGTTTGAATGACTTTGATGATTAAACTGTTTTATAAACTCTCTTGTAAACTTGCTTGCATAATAGTTTAAGTCATGTATGTATAAATGTGATATCTTGGCATTCATACATGTCCCGTTGGAATGGTAAGAAAGACTTCTTCCTCCCTTTGAAGAGAAATGGTTAGTAGCAGGCCCTCCAAGTTATATGGATTGACGGGAACGAGCAGTGCTTGACTAGGCCTTTATTTGGGTGATGACATTTATAGTTGGAGTTTGTTTATTGGGGTTCCTCTAAGGTTATCTCCTATGCTTAGTATAAATGACTTTCTTTGGAGTTCTACATGATTATTCTTTGGAGCATTTTCTTAATATTTCCTTGTTGGGCATTCATCGGGTATTTCTATATTGGCATTTCGTGGGAGACTTCGTTGGGATTTTAATCAACCTTTGGTGTTCTTTCTGCATTCTTATGGGGAACTTTGATTTGAGTCTACTTACATTAATCAGTTTTGCGTGAGGCGTACTAGTTTGGTATTCTTTGTGGACATTTCTCAGTGGATTTGGCAATCGAAATTCTTATCGGACTTACTGCATAATCTTATCTACAATTTCTCTCCTCTAGTCTTTTTTGATATTTTATTGGCAATCGTGATTGGAATTCTTCAATAGTATATGGTACACCTGCACGATATTCCCTCTGGTATTTTACCCAATATTCGGTAGCAATATTATTTTGGGAATCTACTTGGTTATTCAGCTTGGTGTTCATTCATGGACTTTTGATAAGTATATATATGTTGGCGTAAATTTTGGATTCCCTATTCAGATGCTTCTTGAGCTATATTTTGGAAGACTTCCTTGAAACTTCTGTAATATGACTGACTGGATTTTTTGTCTGGACGCTTCCTGAGCAGTAATTGGGTTCTCGTTTAGACTCTACTTCAGACTGTTTATTAGTATATTCTCGGTACTTTTAGTTGGGATTCTAATATGGCATTCATGCCTAGTAAGATTTTTATTTGGAGTTCTTTTTGGTATTCTCTAAAGCCTTTATTTGGCCTTATTATTTTGGAATTTTCGGGCAGTACTACTCGGGTTTCTTAGATTGGTTTTCTTCGGATGTCCTTATATAGTGTCTTGTTCAGCAACCGATGAAGATTAGTCAAATTTGGATGTCAGATGATGCAGAGTCCTATTGGAAGAAGAATTGCGAGGACGCAATTGTTTTAAGGGGGGAAGGATGTGATAACCCGAACCCGGCATGCATTTAATAGCATTTGACTGCAATTTAATTAAATGTTTAATTAGTTAAATCATCCATTTTTGCACTATCTTGATATTTATTTTAAAAGCATTCAATAATTTTTATATTGATTAATTAATTACCTATTTTTTATTGTTTATAGTAATTAGATTTATTTTCTTGTGTTTAATTAAGTGTCATTTTAAATGTTAGTATTTAATTGCATCTGACTACGTGTTTATATTAACTTACTCATTTGTATCTTAACATTAATTTCATAATTCTTTAAAATATTATTGAAATAGTTAAATTAATTATTTTTAAATGAATATTGATTATTTTGATTGTTTTAATTATTTTAATAATCGGTTTTAATTGTCTTCCATTAAAATTACTCGGTTTTCAATTAAATGAGAAACGTACCTCCGAGCCGGAGTGAATTTTAAACTATTCTACTATTCTACTTTTCAGAAATTATAGTTTTATATTATTGCTCATCATTTGATTAGCGATCGTTTATTGACCGTTCGATCGTAGCATTTCGAAAATGAGAGTTAGAGGAATATTCCTCGGACTTAGTGGAAAATGTTTTTAGCTTAATTTAGCTAGTTTTAGTTGGTTTTCATTAAAATTGCATTGTTTTAACTTGAAATGGATTAAATGGCATCAAAATAAACTAATTTGACCATTTTTAACTCGAATTTGACCTTGTCTTTTTACCATTTTGCCCTTGTCACCATATAAATTAAAAGCAAGGCAAATTAACTCAAAAACAAAACCACAAATGACCATTTTGTCCCCCCCCCCATGGCCAAATGCTTCCAAGGAGGAAAAAAATGATTTTGCTTCAATTTTCTTCTACAATCGTGCGTGGAATTGCTCGGGGGTCGTGGCTCGGGTCCTTGCGGGTCTTGGTCTTCAATCTCTGTAGGGGTTTTCACGCTTTTGTGCATTTATATTCGAATTTGATTTTTGTTTCAAATTTTCAGATTTGATATTTATTGCGTTATAATGCTTGAAATTGCTTGGAATTGCCTCTTTAGGGTTCGTAGAGCATTGCTTATTAGTTATTTAGCGATTTTTAAGGCTAGATATGCAAATTGAAATTAAGGAAGAATGTGAATAGTAAAAATGAATAGTAAAACCCTAGATTTTTGGATTTTTGATCCGAATTGCGATTTCTTGATTTGGATAGGTGCCATTAATGATAGAAAGATAAAATGTGCAATAAAAAAAGGACCGACCTTTGTTAAAATTGGAAATTAGACAATGAAATGAAAAGGGGCCGTTTGACCAAGTGTTGACTGTGCTCGAATTGAGTTGGGGGCTTTGCTATTGAGGGCATGGAAGCACTTTTGGCGTTGTTGTGACATTGATTGAGTGACCGGTTAACATAGCTATAGTTCAAACGCAGTAGGTGGACTTTCGGGCTTTGGTTGGGAAAATGAAGTTTAGTGACATAGAAATGTGCCTTGTAGTGCCTAAGTGAATGTAATGAAATCGGTTTCCTAATCCCGTAGCTCATTTGCTTGTAATTGCCTTTGGAAGATAGAGATTGAATAGTGATATTTGTTATTTTCGTATTTGAACTGCTATAACGTGTTTAATTGATGTTCTTGTTGAAGTTCATGATAATCATGCTTGAAAAGTTAATTGATTGTAAATGCTTGATATGTCATTTATCGCCACTAATCTGCACTTTCATGCTATTGCTCGTTTAATTGCTTGTATCTCGTATTGCATTGCATAGTGTCAGGCGGGTAAGTGATGGGCCTCTCTGGGCAGTCTCGGGCTGCCAGGGTTGGTTTGCTCTAGCTCCGTGTCCTATTCCCATTCTCGCTAGGAGTGCCATCTTGGGAGATTTGGGTCGTAGATGTGTCGGGGTACTTCCGGAGTACACCCAGTGGAAGTTATAAGGTGGTTGCGCGCTTATTGCTATCGTTGTCAACATCAAGCTCGAGATTGATGTATTGCTCGTGAAATGGCACATTGCTCGTATGAGTGAACCGTGACTGTAATACCCGAGCCTGGAATGTGAAAATTCTTTGTTTATTATTTTGAAAATTATATTTCCTTAAATTCTTTGTGAATTAATTGTTACTTTCTCGCCGTCGCAACGTGCATTGCATTTAAGGAGCGATAGCTAGATAACGATTTCTAGTCCTCAACAAATAGTGAAACTAGTATTTAGATGACTTAAATTTTATATTTTAAATGTTGCTAGCTTTAATTGATCTTACCTTAGCTAAAATGGCTTTAAAACGCGCAAGTCTTCTTAACCCTTTAAATGTTGCTAGCTTTAATTGATCTTACCTTACCTTACCTTTTGACCAAGTCTTAAGTTGTTTGACCTAGCCTTTGACCCTTTGACCATTTAACACTTAAATAAGCTAAAAACTAAGCAAAATAAAAAAAAATAGCAGCAAACAGACAGCTCTGGCCGTGAGTTTCTAAGAAGAAAAAAAAAACCTTTCAACTTCCAATCGATCAATCTTCGCGATAGCTCATGCGGGGTGATTTCCAAGGCAACCAACGTTGTTTTCCTAGGGACTAGGAGCACCTAAGGTGAGGAAAGCATGTTCTTTGCGCATTCATACGTTCTGTATGTTAACTTTGTCAATTTTGAGATTTATCCGTAGATCGTTATTTAAAGCGATTTGATGCTTCTAGAATGTTCCTTGGCATTTGTAGAACATGTATTTATAGCTTTGTAACATTTTTTGCGGTTAAATGTTGTGATTGCAAATTAAATTGTTAATTGAATAGTGTTTTATGAATAGTAAAACCTTGAAACGTTGAAGTTGCGCTGTTATGCTTTCTGTTGATGTAGAAATTTGCTAGGAACGCTAGAATGCTAAAATGTGTGGTTTGTTTGGGTTGCGTAGTGGAAAAAACGAGAATTAATCCTTTGGGAAAGTCGGGGTCGTTTAGGCCGGCTTTAGCGTTTTCTCGTTTTGCATGTTGGCATTGTTTCGAGAAGCAATGGAAGCACTTTTGGTGCGATTATGGCGTTGGTTGGGTGTTTGGTTGTTATAGTTGTAGTTCAAACGAGAAAGGGGGAAATCGGGGCTTTGCGTGAGTTCTAGGGTAAAGTAAGGTTTCGGGGTCTTTAGACGTGCCTTATGGTGACCTAGGAGGGTTGGCGAAGATGGTTTCCAGAACTCGTGGCTCGTTTGGAAATGGTAGCGTTTTGATAGTTGGGGCCGATTTGTGTTTTTGTGTGTTTTCTTGTCTTTATGCCTATAGAATGCTTAGAATTACTTGAAATACTTGTTTGAGTTGTTTTGGATTGAATTGCTTATCAATTGCTGCTATTGCGTGCGAGAGTAACCTACTTTGTTATTCTCTCACGTGTGGCTTTATCGCTTGTTTATCGCCTTGTATCGAGTCTTGCATTGCATAGTGTCTCGCGCGTGAGTGATGGGCCTCTCTGGGTAGCCTTGGGTTGCCAGTGTTGGTTGCTCTAGCTCCGCTGCTATTCCCTTTCTCGCTTGGGTTGCCTCGCAGGGAGATTTGGGTCGTAGGTTGATGGATACTTCCGGGGTATTCCAAACTGGTGTTATAAGGTGGTTTGGGCCTGTGCGTCGTCATCGAATTCGTGTTTGAAAGTTGCTCGTGAAAAGAGTATCGTATCCTTTGAATGAGTGTTTGCAGCTTTAAATCCTTGCCTTGCTTTATTGTTGGCTTTGGTTGTATCTTTATATGATTTGTATGTATTGCTTGGCTAATTGCATTGCATACTCCTCTCATCTCCGTCCTTGAGACCAATTACCCTCGCTGAGCAATAGTTTTTGCTCATTCCTCTCTATACTATGTTTTACAGGAGTAGTTGCCTCTCGAGGTAATAGAGGAGGAGGAGCAGGTGGAGGTGTTTCCGTGATAGCACTTCCCTGCTTTGCTGGTGGTTGGTTACCAGTTTTTGTGCGAACCTTACTTGTTATGTATATATTGCGTGGAGGTCGCTTAATTTTGAGGCTTGTAGCCTTGTATATATTTTCTAGTTTGAGGGCTCTATGGTCTTATGTTGTATAAGTTGAAAGAATGTAAAGTTGTAACTTATACTCTTGTAACTAGTGAAGAAATGCATGCTAATAGCTAATGGTTTAGTGGCATAAATACCTGTGTAGTATGCATGGCATTTTTGGTTTGGAAAGTTGGATAATAAAGAAAGTTGGCTTGTTTTGATTATTATATGGCTTTCGCAAGTATTATATTGATTTTAGGGTTTTCGGATCGTCCGCGGTATAGAGGAAACTTCGTCCGTGTGTCGGGTCCGGGCTTGGCCTTTTGCGGGGTCGGGTCGGGGCGTGACAGTGACCTTCAAAGTGTGGTATAGCTTTGAATGGTTGTGTTAATGCTTTCTTTAATTGTTTATTGTATTGTCGTTTATATTGAATGCTTTCTTATTTATTATATTTCTTAACTGTACCTATTTGCATTAAAATACCTTATGCGCTATCTTAAAGATGAAAAACTTCCATTTTGAGACCGCAACCCATCGCAAAGCACTTTCTCACTGATTTAGTAAAATAAGTGTGAAATTATCCTCCACTAGACTATTGATGATTTTTTTAGGGCTTGGGTACGAGAACATAATTGGAAGAAATAAGGGTCGAAGTTTAGACTGCTCACTATAGTTCTACCCATAGAAAAGATCATCAGACAAAAGACAACCCATTTATGATTCCAACTGAGAAGATTAGTAAAACGAAAGATCAAGAATGTTATATATTTCAGGAGCTAGATTAGTTGCCGATGAACAAGAAAGAATTGCCTCAACAAAAATTGTTGGAATTGGACCTAAAAAAGCCATTCAAGTTCGTTATCGATTAGGTATCAGTGGGAACATAAAGATAAAAGAATTAACTAAGTATCAGATCGACCAAATCGAACAAATGATAGGTCAATATAATGTTGTTCATTGGGAATTGAAGATGGGAGAACGAGCAAACATCGAACGACTAATTTTGATTTCTTGTTATCGTGGAATTCGTCATCAAGATGGACTTCCCTTACGCGGTCAACGAACTCATACTAATGCTAGGACTTGTCACAAGCAAATTCGAAAATGAAATAAGTCTACCGAAAGCCCTTAGTACTTTTCTGATCAATCACACTGATAGCTTCAATAGTTCACTGAATTTTTTTTTTCATCGGTTACTAATCCCGTATACGTATAGTAGGCCTCATTCGCCACGGCATTAATGGCTTAGCCCTTCGCGCTTCCCTTCGCCCGCCTATCGTATTGGCTCGACTTCATCCTAGAAACTACTGCTTCTGCCTCTCCAGGCTTCACTATCGCTCATGGCTGGTATATGGATCTCTCTATGTAGTGGTCGGCCTTCTAGAAGCTTCGCCAGAAGTGACTACTCACTTCCCGAATGCGTCTATACTTTAGTCTAGTCGTCTTTGTTTTTTTCTATTAGTTGCGATGCCAACAGGCCTTTACTTATGAGATTAGTTGAGTAGGCTTGCCTTTGTTGTATGCTATAAGATAGCTAGTTTTGGGGCTTTTGACATAAAAAAGCCTTTTTGGCCCGGAAGTTCGCTTCTGGCGACTAGCTTCTACCGCTGCTAGCACTTGGACTTGAAAGCAAGCTAAAGCTACCTTGAATCAATCAATCAATGAATGAAAAAAACCACTTACCGAGGTTTGAAGATGCTCGGCCGATAGGGAGACGAATAGAGTACGGAGGACAGGTTGGTTTGAGGACCCATTGGTCAAAGGAAATGGAAGGTCCTAATTTCAAGACGGAGCCGTATGATGCGAGAGTGTCACGTACGGTTCCTTTGAAAAAGGTGTGATACCACCACCTATCAGGTCGGACGAGCAGTCCACGAAGCTGCATCCTTACTCATCTGGTCCATGCACATCACTCTTTCCAGGAGGTTGGCCGCCTATCCTAGATCTTCCCATTTCCAAGAAGATCCTAGGCTCGATCTGGTTTAGTATCAAGGTGATTCTATTTCTATTCCTATATATATGGGTCCGTGTAGTATTTCTACGATATCGTTATGATCAATTAATGGGACTTGGCTGGAAAGTGTTCTTGCCTCTATCATTAGCTTGGGTAGTCGCCGTTTCTGGTGTTTTAGTCACCTTTCAATGGCTCCCTTAATTATGTGTGAGGAATTGCCCTATTATGGGAAGTAGGCTACTCCCCGAAAATGCCCCGAACGTAGGTTCGTTTGTCGTTGGGGCTAAAAATCTTCCTTACTCATGTATGCAACACTCATCAAGTCAGCAGTCCCTGTGAGTATTGTAACGAACCCCTTAACTAGGTAGTGAAGGACTGGTTTTCGCCCTTGGAGAACCAAACTTTTGATCTACTCGGGATAAGCGCAGAGGAGGTAGCGAGGGAACAAAGGCCGTCAAAGGCTTTTGTGATCTCTCTAGCAATAACATTCTTGGGGAATGCATTAACATAATCCGTCTCGGAGCACGGGCGGTGGTCAGGCTAGAAAGGAGGAAAGTCAGCCTTTTTTTCAATTGGAGGGAATTTAGACTGATCTATAAGACGTGTATGTTAAAAGACTTCCCTTTGTTGATCTTTAATTGTGGTCCCTAGCGAAAACCAACCTCCTCATTGTGGCGTCTTTAGCCTCTAGCCGTCTAAAAAACACCTCAACGGTGGTGGTAGAACAATTTGGAAAAAAGGAGGAAGGAACAAATCGAAACACTCACAACAAGGGGTCCAGCAAGCATGCCCGAGAACAGCCAATGGAGCCAGAAGCAGGAGCTGTAGAAAAACAGGAATAAAGATGACATAATTAAATAAAAAAGAGAGCAACAACAACAAGACCAGAGAAAGGGAAAGGGAAAACCTACAAAGGGGGACACCCGAAAATTCACTGAAGGAAGAATAGTACTATATGGGAAAGTAAAATATCTCTTAATAAAGAAAACAAAATATTAATAATAAGGAAAAAACAAATTATAAGGCACCCTTTGCTGCCTACTTAGAAAGAAGGATGGATTGATTCATCTAGCCAAGAGGACAGAAAGGACAAAGATATAAAGCAATATAGCATGTTCGGAAAGGAAAGCACATCTCGCATATCGCATTGCATACTGGATATCTCATACTTACTTGAGAAAGAGTATCGGATCTCGCGAAGACACCTGCCCTTGACCTGTCCTATCTTAGAAAACGATATCATCAAAAAAACACGAAACGGATATGGGGTTTCTTACCATTTGACTTATTTCTAGGCTTCCGGAGAAAGGCGCATCGCATGGGTTCCAAACCTTGCTTTTCTCTAGAACTGAGAATCTCTCCTTAATCTTCCTCTCCTCTGATTACAAGCATTTAAATGTTCGGATCTATGGAGCTCGAATTCAAGGCTTGCTATGAGGCTTGCATGCAAGTCTTGAATAGATATTTTATACACTTCCAAATTTCTTGAGTTGCAGCGAGCGCTATTTTCTCTTTCGACCCTTAGGATTTTCCAGTAGAAAGTCTTATGAGAATAATTTGATTTCATAGAGTTGAATAGGCAGCCAGAAGTCAACAACAACAAATATCTATTTTCTACTTCCGCGGTCGAATCTATGATCTTCTACCATGTTTCCCTTCTAACTATGCGAATTTACCTCACTGCTTTCAATTGTTTTATTAATTTTCTATTATTCTTATTATTTCCTAATCTTAGAAGGAATAATAGAAGAAAAGGCTGCCCAGCCAACGAAATTGACTGAAATACATTCTTTCTCGGGGAACCATGCCCTCAGGAGAAACTAGTGATGATTGCCTCTTAATTGAATTCCTTTTTAGGGGATATTTCTTTGAGAAGAATGACATTTCAAGATAATAATTTAGCCAGATTCAAAATCAACATTAGAGAACCAGATCTTATGGATTATCCCCCCATTCCCCCTTTCCCCTTTCTCTAATAATAAGGTAAGCTCGTCAGGTACTGGCATAAGTAGTAATTCCTACTGTTGAAGCTTTTTCTTTAAGGGTTTTCACTCCGATTATCGTTAGTCAAGTGGTATCACAGAGAATATTTCCTTTCTTCCTTTTGGCAAGGGTTTGAAGAGGGGCTTGGTAGCTAGGAAAGTGAGGAAGGCGCTGTACTATTGGGCAAGTAGCGGTTCTAGTCTCGACTTTCTTGTAGCTTTGGGATTTATTAATGCTACTTTAGGATTCAAAAAAAGGCTTCAAGCTCAAGTGCAAGCTGAGTAAACTTGTTCAGCTTTACTGCAACTCTAAAGAAAGGGAGGGGTAAAGTCCACTCGCTATTAGCTCGCTTAAATCTTTCCACTCGCATAGTAATGTCTAGTCAAATCGAGATCTTGTTCCTTTGCGAGCAGAACTCAAAACGAATACCGAGACTCCTTTCTTTTATGCCTTATTAGTTATGAAAGCGGATCGCTTTGTTTGTAATGAAAAGGAAAGAGAAAGCGGTTGTAGAGATAGAGTCTTTACGGGAAATGAAAGTGATAGGGAAAGTGAAAAATTCTATCTTTGTCAGGTTTAAGGTAAAGGGAATGAGAGAAAAAAAGTTATTATTTCTGGGCATATCGATGGGAATAAGAGCAGGCGGTAAGTGAGGCAATTCCTTCTGGTAGTAGATGCTGGTAAATTAGAGTCAAATCTATCTTTTCGGAAGTGAAGTCGTAACTTATACCATTCGACAGGCGCTCCAGCCCTTATGGATAAATAGATAGAACTGTTCTTTCTTTGCGGTTACAGTAAGCAAGTCTATTAGTATAGTACACAACACTCGTTTATAAAAGGCGAATAACTGACGAGCATGAGAGCGATGCGCTTTGTCTTTTGATTTTGAACTTCTAAGAGCTTTGAAGTCAGAACTTAAAGCTTGTACGTTAAGGAAGCTTGTTTGTTGTAAGGCTATCGGATCTATGCTTATTTTCAACTCCCCAAAGCATTTCGTCAATTACTACGCCCTTCTTCCTCTCTAGGTGCCTAGGTATCCACCGTAAGCCTTTCCATTCTCCGTCTTTTCCAACTCTATTCTTGATGCCTATATCCATCATTCTAACATAGTGAATGTCCTTCTATTATGATAATAATAAGTATTTGTTAGTCCTAAAAGCGTATGGGAGTGAGCTATGAGTCCGTTCCCTCACTCCCACTAGAATCGAGACTTTAATGTCTTATCGTTCGGGACCCATGCCCCTGCGTCCCTTTACTCTTAGATTCAATGACATAAAGGTCTCATTCTAACCTTTTGCATGGTACCACCATAAAGCGATAGCGAGACCTGAGTTGAACTAGGGTTGAAAGAACATATTTTTGTCTTGCTGAAAAAGCTTACTAAGCCAATTTTCGAGAAGATCCAAGTATAGAATCGAATAGGACTAAAAGGTTTCGTTATCGCTCTTCGCCTAGGTGGCAGAGCAGCCTTTAGAGTTTAGTGTAGCGCTTACTTCCCCACTCAGTTCCTAATATGTAGATTACTAAAAGACTCCTGATACCAGACATTACGCATTATACTGATTGGACCACTTAATAGGACCCATTTGGCTTGGCTATTCTGGGCCTTTTTCTATTCGTAACAGCTGATCTGCGACTAAGACTACTAAAAGTGGATATGCGAATGAATCCTTCTTAGGAAAAGAAGACTAGCTGTACTAGCTCCTTCTTATTACTAATAGTATACCTACAACTTATATGAGATAGTCTACCTTATATCCCAATGGCCTATTTAGGAGAATCACCCAAGGGCAATCCCTTATTTCCCAACTACTTCTTTTGAGATGCCTTCTTCATAGACCAGGCAAGGGATAGAGTCTTCCTTCTCGAGTATATCTCATTAATGGTAGGGTCAACTGAACACTAAATTTATTTGAAGAAAGCTTTACATGTGTGATATTCCGCTCATGATTAAGTATCGAGAGCTCCTTTCTTCGATGTAGCACTGGAAAGAGTGGTTGGGCTGGGTTAAGCTAGGCTCCTTGGGCAAGTAGTCCCTTGATCGGGTGGTGGGGTTTGAAGGGGCTTAGAACTCCTTTCTGAATTGCGAAAGAGTAACCTTTCCACCATCCCCTATTCTAGCCTCGGCCTTTGCTATAGCTCATTCTCTTGTTGATTACGTCTAAGATTCTACGAATGTGTTTTTTGATGCCCTATCTCTTCCTACTCCAAGGATAAAGAGGATTTTGTTCACTACACAATAACGAACTAATCAAGATGTTGTATTCAGTCCACATTGGTACTGGATTTGTGATGCCATCTGTATGGTCTTGTGTTCTTTCCTCCCATTGGGAGTGCTGCCCTGGCACGACAAACCTGACAATCTATCTCAGCACATTGCTCACATTGCCTTGTCAAGGAAACTGAGATCGATGTCAGATGATAGAAGCGAGGGCTAAATGTGGATGTAGTAAGGGAGAAGCAAAACTGGGCATCATAGTAATATTTCTTCCTGTAGATCATGTCAAATTCCCTCGTTAAACTTTTGCCTCGCTGCGGTTTCAGAGCCTGTATCGTCCACTGGACACAAAAATGATGTATAGTTATTTTCACACTCAAATGCAAAAGAAAGCCTTTTTTATAGGGCAGGGCTGAAAAAGAGTCAAAAGATGAGATACTCTTATGATTGATATTTTTTTTTGATCTTGCAAATCATTCCCAACGAGGAAAAGTATGAACGAGGACTTACTTTATGCGGAATAGAATGAATGAGGGAATAGATGCGACAATGAATGAAGCCGATCCAGGTAGGGTAGTGCAGCATCTTTTCCAGCGCTGTTAAGAAATGGGTACAAGGAGCTGTAGAAAGGGTATAGGGAACCATTGGGCGGTGTAGTATTCCGATTAGATGAATTTTTCCGATGTCTATCGGAGCGAAGACATACAGCCTCTGGGTTCGGTTCATTCATAAAGGAAGATAGTGCGCCCTATAAAGAAAGGCAGGCGTGCAATGAAGCGAGCTACTAACCTTGCCCTGACAGAGGCCATAGGATAGACTAAAACTGACGATGCTACCTGGACCCGAACGGACTAGGTAATGGTAAGTTTTCCTGTGATAACCCGAACCCGGCATGCATTTAATGGCATTTAATTGCATTTAATTAAGTGTCATCTTAAATGTTAGTGTTTAATTGTATTTGATTACGTGTTTATTATAACTTGTTTATTTGTATCTTACCATTAACTTCATAATTCTTTAAAATATTCAAGAAATAGTTAAATTGATTATTTTTTTAATGAATATTGATTATTTTGATTGTTTTGATTATTTTAATAATCGGTTTTAATTGTCTTGCATTAAAATTACTCAGTTTTCAAATAAATGAGAAAACTAACTTCGAGCCGGAGTAAATTTTAAACTATTCCACTATTCTACTTTTCAAAAAAAAATTATAGTTTTCTATTATTGCTCATTACTTTATTGGCGATTATTTATTGACCACTCGATCGTAGTATTTCGAAAATGAGAGTTAGAGAAATATTCTTCGGACTTAGTGAAAAATGTTTTTAGCTTAATTTTACTAGTTTTAGTTGTTTTTCATTTAATTGCATTGTTTTAACTTGGAATAGGTTAAATGGCATCAAAATAAGCTTAATTGGCCATTTTAACTTGAGTTTTGACTTTGCTAAATAACCATTTTTCCCTTGAGGCTTTGTCATCCTTTAAATAGCTTAAATTAAGCAAAATTGACAAAAAAAACAAAACCAAAAATGGCCCTTAAGTCCTCCCTTGGCCGAAGGTTAAGGAGAAAAGAAAAAAAAACGATTTTCCATTTTTAAGCCAAAATCATGCGTAGAATTGCTCGAGGGTCGTGGCTCGGGTCTTTGCAGGTCTTGGTCTTCAATCTCCGTGAGGGTTTTCACGCTTTTGTGCAATTAAATTCGAATTTGAATTTTGTGTCAACTTTTTAGATTTGATATATAATGTGTTATAATGCCTATAATTGCTTGATATAGCTTCCTTTGAGTTCGTAGAGCATTGTTTGATAGTTATTTAGCAATTTTTATGGTTGAAATTGCGTATTTGAAATTGGGGAGGAATAATGAATAGTGAATTATGAATAGTAAACCCTAGAATTTTGGATTTTGATCCGAATTGCGATTACTTGATTTGGATAGGTGCCATTAGTGATAGAAAGATAAAATGTGCAATAAAAATGAACCGGCCTTTGTTAAAATTAGAAATTAGACAAAGAAACGTAAAGGGGCCGTTTGACCAAAAGTTGACCTTGCTCGAATTGAGTTGGGGGTTTTGCTATTGAGGGCATGGAAGCACTTTTGACGCTATCGTGGCGTTGATTGAGTGACGGTTAGCGTAGCTGTAGTTCAAACGCAGTAGGTGGACTTTCGGGCTTCGGTTGGGAAAGTGAGGTTTAGTGACATAGAAACGTGCCTTGTTGTCCCTGAGTGAATGTAGTGAAATCGGTTTCCTAATCCCGTAGCTTGTTTGCTCATAATTGCCTTTGGAAGTTAGAGATTGAATAGTGATATTTGTCGTTTTCGTGTTTGAACTGCTGTAACTTGTTTAATTGGTGTTATTGTTGCTATTAGTGATAGTTATGCTTGAAAAGTTAATTGAATGCTAGTATTGATTGTAAATGCTTGATATCTCGATTATCGCCTCTAATCTGTATTGTGGTGCTATCACTCGTTTATCGCCTTGTGTCGTGTCTTACATTGCATAGTGTCAGGCGTGTGAG
The DNA here is from genome assembly GCA_037974665.1 of Ehretia macrophylla. NCBI lineage: Eukaryota > Viridiplantae > Streptophyta > Magnoliopsida > Boraginales > Ehretiaceae > Ehretia > Ehretia macrophylla. Next base: position 52,775,518 of record CM075782.1, read on the forward strand.
TGATGGGCCTCTCTGGGTAGTCTCGGGTTGCCAGTGTTGGTTGCTCTAGCTCCGTGTCCTATTCCCATTCTCGCTTAGGTTGCCTCCCTAGGAGATTTGGGTCGTAGAATTGATGGATACTTCCGGTCGTAGATTTGCGTCGTAGAATTGATAGTTATTGTCATCGTTGTCCACATCAAGCTCGAGATTGATGTAATGCTCGTGGAATCGAATCAAATGGCACATTGCTCGTATGAGTGAACCATAGCCTTCAGAGTGTGGTATAGCTTTGAATGGTTGTGTTAATGCTTTCTTTGATTTTTTATTGTATTGTCATTTGTATTGAATGTTTTCTTATTGACTTTATTGCTTAACTGTGTCTATTTGCATTGCATGATCTTCTTTCTCTCCACCTTGATAATTGTCTCGCCCTCACTGAGTATACGTGTTGAGTATACTCATTCCTCACCACCACATTTCAGGAAATACAATGTTAGCTGGAAAGTTCGTGATTACGTGAAAGTTCGTGCTCGAAGAGTTGTTTTGCCTGCTATGTGGCTTGATTTTTCAAAGATGCAAAGATGTATGTTTCATGTGCTGTTTGTATTTATGGTTAAAAAGGAATGTAATTTGAGTTTTACTAGTTTATTGAAGTGGTTTGATAAGCTAGTTTACGTATTCAGATAGTATAGTTTAATTTCAATGTATGTTTGTAATGTCCAAAGGAAAAGAGTGAGAATGGTATGATAGTCTATTTTGTGCAATAGGTTAATATAATTTAATTGCCAAGCATGAAGTACTTGTCCAAGATGAGAAGAGATAGGTTAGCCTTTAAACTGGAATTGTATATATATACTTGTTGTGTTTATTTGTCGAGAAACAAGGCTCGGATGGCCTTGAGGTGTTTGTATGGTTGGACACGGTGCTGGTCCACTTATATGCTATTGCAGGATTTTTAAATTGCCTATAAATAGGGGAAACTCCATCCGTCTTTCCCTAAAATTTTGCCTGGGTTTGGAATTGGGTTGCGATTAGGTTGGTTGATTGAACTCCCGGTCTCGAGGGGGATTGGGGTGTTTCAGGTGGTATCAGAGCTTGTTTAGCTCATAAGCCCAGACAGGGTCCTCGGTCTGGTGGGTAGTGACCCTTGAATGTGTGCTTGTTAAGTGTGTCTTGAAAGTGTATGCTTGTATGTGAGATTGTATGTCTTGACCTGAATGTGTGCTCCTATGTAATATAGTTATGTGTTATGTGTTAAATGTGTGTTAAGTAAAGTGAAGTGTCTAGTTGTGCATTGAATTGACCTATTGAATTGGCATCGTGAATCGAATTGACCTCATGAATTGTTATTTGCTTGAAGTATTGCTCGTAATGTGTGTATCGAAATGTCTTGAATTGGTTATGCCGTGATTTGAATTGATTATGTTGTGCTTGACTTGATTGTCGTGCTTGAGTGACTTTGTTGAATAAATTCTTTTGTAAACTTGCTTACATAATAGTTTAAGGCATGTGTATAAATGTGATATGTTGGCATTCATACATGTCCTATTGAAATGGTAAGAAAGACTTCTTCCTCCCCTGAAGAGAAGTGATTAGTAGCAAGCCTTCCAAGTTATATGGATTGGCGGGAATGAGAAGCATTTGACTAGGCTTTATTTGGGAGATGGTGCTTGCTTTTGGAGCTCGATTATTGGCAAATCTTTAAGGTCCTCCTCTATGTTTAACAGTTGTGAAAGAGTAGCTTCTTTTGGGGTTCTATTTGGCTGTTCTTTGGAGCATTCTTTGGTTTCTTATTGGGTATTCTTTGGAGACTTCTGTTGGCACTTCTCGGTGGACTTGGCTATTTGGATCTCAATCGGATTTACTGCATGGTATTATCTATGGCATATGTGTCTCGGCCCTTATTGGTGTGTTACTGGCATCCTTTATTGGAATTCTTCAATAGTATATGGTGCACCTACACGACATTCCCTCTGGTATTTTACCCAATATTCGGTAGCAATATTTTTTTGGGAATCTACTTGGTTATTCAGCTTGGTGTTCATTCATGGACTTTTGATAAGTATATATATATGTTGGCGTAAGTTTTGGATTCCTTATTCAGATGCTTCTTGAGCTATATTTTGGAAGACTTCATTGAAACTTCTGTAATATGATTGACTGGATTTCTTGTCTGGAGTCTTCCTGAGCAGTACTTGGGTTCTCGTTTAGACTCTACTTCAGGCTATTTATTGGTATGTTCTCGGTACTTTTAGTTGGGATTTTATTATGACATTTATGTCTAGTAAGATTTTTATTTGGAGTTCTATTTAGTATTCTCTAGAGCCTTTTTTTGGCCTTATTATTTTGGAATTTTCGGGCATTACTACTTGGGTTTCTTAGATTGGTTTTCTTCGGATGTCCTTATGTAGTGTCTTGTTCAGCAACCGATGAAGATTAGTCAGAGTTGGATTTCAGTGGATGCAGAGTTCTATTGGAAGAAGAATTGCGAGGACGCAATTGTTTTAACGGGGGGAGGATGTGATAACTCGAACCCGGCATAGATTTAATGGCATTTAATTGCATTTAATTAAGTGTCATCTTAAATGTTAGTGTTTAATTACATTTGATTACGTGTTTATTATAACTTGTTTATTTGTATCTTAGCATTAACTTCATAATTCTTTAAAATATTCAAGAAATAGTTAAATTGATTATTTTTTTAATGAATATTGATTATTTTGATTGTTTTGATTATTTTAATAATCGGTTTTAATTGTCTTGCATTAAAATTACTCGGTTTTCAAATAAATGAGAAAAGTAACTTCGAGCTGGAGTAAATTTTAAACTATTCCACTATTCTACTTTTCAAAAAAAAAATTATAGTTTTCTATTATTGCTCATTACTTTATTGGCGATCATTTATTGACCATTCGATCGTAGTATTTCGAAAATGAGAGTTAGAGAAATATTCTTCGGACTTAGTAAAAAATGTTTTTAGCTTAATTTAACTAGTTTTAGTCGTTTTTCATTTAATTGCATTGTTTTAACTTGGAATAGATTAAATGGCATCAAAATAAGCTTATTTGACCAATTTTCACTTAAGCTTGACTTTGCAAAATGACCATTTTGCCCTTGAGGCTTTGTCATCTTTTAAATTGTCAAAATTAAGCAAAATTGACAAAAAAAAAACCATAAATGGCCCTTAAGTCCTCCCTTGGCTGAAGGGTAAGGAGAAAAGAAAAAAAATGACTTTTCATATTTAAACCAAAATCATGCGTGGAATTGCTCGGGGGTCATGGCTCGGGTCTTTGTGGGTCTTGGTCTTCAATCTCTGTGAGGGTTTTCACGCTTTTGTACATTTAAATTCGAATTTGAATTTTGTGTCAACTTTTTAGATTTGATATATAATGTGTTATAATGCATGTAATTGCTTGATATAGCTTCCTTTGAGTTCGTAGAACATTGTTTGATAGTTATTTAGAAATTTTTACAGTTGAAACTGCGTATTTAAAATTGAGGAAGAACAATGAATAGTGAATTTTGAATAGTAAACCCTAGAATTTTGGATTTTGATCTGAATTGCGATTGCTTGATTTGGATAGGTGCCATTAGTGATAGAAAGATAAAATGTGCAATAAAAACGGACCGGCCTTTGTTAAAATTAGAAATTAGACAAAGAAACGTAAAGGGGCCGTTTGACCAAAAGTTGACCGTGCTCGAATTGAGTTGGGGGTTTTGCTATTGAGGGCATGGAAGCACTTTTGGCGTTGTCGTGGCATTGATTGAGTGACCGGTTAGCGTAGCTGTAGTTCAAACGCAGTAGGTGGACTTTCGGGCTTCGGTTGGGAAAGTGAGGTTTAGTGACATAGAAACGTGCCTTGTAGTGCCTGAGTGAATGTAGTGAAATCGGTTTCCTAATTCCGCAGCTCGTTTGCTCGTAATTGCCTTTGGAAGTTAGAGATTGAATAGTGATATTTGTCGTTTTCATGTTTGAACTGCTGTTACTTGTTTAAATGGTGTTCTTGTTGCTATTAATGTTAGTTATGCTTGAAAAGATAATTGAATACTAGTATTGATTGTAAATGCTTGATATCTCATTTATCGCCTCTAAACTGTATGTTGTGCTATCGCTCGTTTATCGCCTTGTATCGTGTCTTGCATTGCATAGTGTCAGGCGCGTGAGTGATGGGCCTCTCTGGGTAGTCTCGGGCTACCAGTGTCGGTTTCTCTAGCTCTGTGTCCTATTCCCATTCTCGCTTGAGTTGCCTCCCAGGGAGATTTGGGTCGTAGAATTGATGGATACTTTCGGGGTATTCCAAACTGAAGTTATAAGGTGATTGCATGCTTATTATCATCGTTGTCCACATCAAGCTCAAGATTGATGTAATGCTCGTGGAATCGAATCGAATGGTACATTGCTCGTATGAGTGAGCCATAGCCTTCAGAGTGTGGTATAGCTTTGAATGGTTGTGATAATGCTTTCTTTGATTGTTTATTGTATTGTCGTTTGTATTGAATGTTTTCTTATTGACTTTATTGCTTAACTGTGTTTATTTGCATTGCACGATCTTCTTTCTCTCTGCCTCGATAACTGTCTCGCCCTTACTGAGTATACGTGTTAAGTATACTCATTCATCACCACCACATTTCAGGAAATACCATAATAGCTGGAAAGTTCGTTGTGATAACCCGAACCCGGCATGCATTCAATGGCATTTAATTAAGTGTTATCTTAAATGTTAGCATTGAATTTTGTGTTTATTTTAGTTAAACATTCATTTGTAGCTTTATTTTCATATTTATGTTAATCGGTTTTATTTTTCTTGCACCTTAATGCTCGGTTTTCAATTAAATGAAAAGTAGCTCCGAGCCGGAGTAAATTTTGAACTATGTTACTTTTCAAAAATTATATTTTCTTAAATTCTTTGAGATTTAATTGTTATTCTTTTATTGTCGCAAAGTGCATAGCATATCGAGAGCGATAGTTAGGAAATGATTTCTAGTCCTTAGCAAATAGTGAAAACTAGTATTTAGTATAGTAATTTTAATATTTTAGTTGTTGTCAACTAGAGTTAATTTTGTGTTGGTTGTTATAGCTTTAAAAATGCATAAAATAGGCTAAATTGAATAACTTAAGTTAGTTGACCAAGGGCTTGACCATTTGACCAAGGCTTGTCATCTTTTTAAGCATATAACATAGCAAAATAAAAAATAAAAAAGAAAGCTGAAAACAGAATAGAAAGGGCCGAAACTTAGAGGAGAAAAAAAAAAGATTTCAACTTTCAAATCTTCAAATCTTCGCGTGAGCTTGCACGGGGCTGTGTCCGAGGCTTCCAGCGTGGTTTTCCTAGCGTCTAGGAGCGTCTAAGGTGAGGGTTTCATCGTTATTTGCGCATTTGAAATAATTGTGTTTAAACTTTAATTTTTGGGTTTTAGCCGTAGATTGTTATTTAATTCGTTTTGATGCTTGAAGAATGTTCCCTAGCAATTGTAGAACATGTATTTATAGCTTTTTAGCATTTTCTGCTGTTGAATATCGAAATTGCAATTTAAATTGATAATTGAATAGTAAATTATGAATAGTAAATCCCCGTTTCGATGAAGTTGCTCCGTTATGCGTTCTGTTGATGTAGGAAGGTGCTAGATATGCTAGAATGCATAAATGTGTGTTTAATTGGATTGTGTAATGGAAAAACGGAGGAAAATGGCTTAGTAAAAGTTGGGGTCGTTTAGGTCAAGTTTGGTATTTTATTGTTTTGCGTGATGACATTGTCTCGGGAGGCCATGGAAGCACTTTTGGTGTAGTTATGGCGTTGGTTGGGTGTTTGGTTAGGGTAGCGATAATTCAAATAAGCAAAGGGGAAAATCGGGGCTTTGCGTGAATTCTAGGGTTAAGTAGGGTTTTGCGGTCTTTAGACGTGCCTTATGGTGACCTAGGAGGATTGGTGAAGTCGGTTTCCAAAAGTCGTGGCTCGTTTGAAAGTAGTCGCGTTTTGAAAGTTGGGGTCATTTTTTGATTTTGTATGTTTTCATAGTGTAATGCCTATAGAATGCTTAATATTGCACTTCAGCGCCTTGCTCGATTATCGTTATATATATCTCGTATTGCATTGCATAAGTGTCAGGCGCGTGAGTGATAGGCCTCTCTGGGTAGCCTCGGGTTGCCAGTGTTGGTTGCTCTAGCTCCGTGTCCTATTCCCTTTCTCGCTTGGGTTGCTGCCCAGGGAGTTTGGGTCGTAGAATTGACAGAGTATGTCCGGAGTACTCTAACAGAAGTTATAAGGTGGGTGAGCTGGCGCGTCATCGTTAAAGTCATCGGAATCATGATCGGTACATTGCTCGTTTGAGTGAACCACAACCTTCAAAGTGTGGTATAGCTTTGAATGGTTGTGTTAATGCTTTTATTAAGTGTTTATTGTATTGATGGTCTATATTGAATGCTTACTTGTCAGTTATATTGCTTAACTGCTTTATTTGCATTGCACGACTTTCTTTCTCTCCACCTCGATATATGTCTCGCCCTCACTGAGTATACGTGTTGAGTATACTCACTCATCACCACCACATTTCAGCAAATGCCTTGTTAGCTGTAAAGTTCGTGATTACGTGAAAGTTCATGCTTGAAGAGTTATCTTGCGTGCTACGTGGCTTGAGTTGTCAAAGATGCAAAGATGTATGTTCATGTGTTGTTTGTATTTAATGAAAAGAAAGAATGTAATTTAAGTTTTCTAGGTTATTGAAGTGATTTGGAAAAGCTAGTTTATGTATTCAGATAGAATAGTTTAACTTTAATGTATGTTTGTAATGTCTAAAGGAAAAGAGATAGGTTAGCTTTTAAATTGGAAATGTATATTTGGTTGTGTTCGCTTGTTGAGAACCAAGGCTCGGATGGCCTTGAGGTGTTTGTATGGTTGGACATGGTGCTGGTCCACTTATATGCTATTACAGGTTTTACATTTTGCCTAGAAACACGGGAGACTCCGTCTGACTTTCCCTAAAATTTTGCCTGGGTTTGGAATTGGGTTGCGATTAGATTGATTGATAGAACTCCCGATCTCGAGAGGGATCGGGGTGTTACAGGTGGTATTAGAGCTTGTTTAGCTCATAAGCCAGGACAGGGTCCTCGGTTTGGTGGGTAGTGATCCTTGAATGTGTGTTTGTTAAGTGTGTTTTGAAAATGTATGCTTGTATGTGAGATTGTGTGTCTTGACCTGAATGTGTGCACCTATGTGATATAGTTATGTGTTATGTGTTAATTGTGTGCTAAGTGAAGTGAAATGTCTAGTTGTGCATTGAATTGACCTATTGAATTGGCATCGTGAATCGAATCGACCTCGATAATTGTTATTTGCTTGAAGTATTGCTTGTAATGTGCATATTGAAATGTCTTGAGTTGATTATGCCGTGATTTGAATTGATTATGTTGTGCTTGACTTGATTGTCGTGCTTGAGTGACTTTGTTGAATAAACTGTTTTATAAACTCTTTTGTAAACTTGCTTGCATAATAGTTTAAGGCTTGTGTATAAATGTGATATCTTGGCATTCATACATGTCCCGTGGAAATGGTAAGTAAGTCCTCTTTCTCCCCTGAAGAAAGTGGTTCACAGCTGGCCTTTCAAGGTGTATGGATTGGCAGGAAATGAATGGCATTTAATTAGCCTTTATTTGGGAGTTGGTATTTGTCCTTGAAGCACTGTTACTAGCATTCTTCTAAGGCTTTCATTTGTGGTTGGCAATCATAAAAGGATAACACTCCTTGGGACTTCTATATGACAGCTCTTGGGAACACTCTTCGGGTATTTTCTTGCTGGGTTTCCTTATTGGCAAGTTTGTACGAAGTCCTCACTTGGCAAAAAGTGAAGAGGCCTCGGAGTTTGGTTTTGTATATTGTACACCAGCCCGGTATTTTCCTTAGGGTTTTTGTCTATCTGGGAAACTATATTTGTTATTTAACTTGATTGTCTTATTGGGCACATTATATTTTTCTCTGCTATTCCCTTTGACATTCTTCTCAGCATTTGATAGCGATACTCGAAATCTAATTGGTTATCCTATGGGGTTATTATTTGGAAGGCTTCTTTGGAAATTTTGAAGTATATTTGATTGGGTTTCTTAGTATTTTCTTCAGCACTCTTAACAAGGAAATCTTCTATGAAATTCATGACCAGTGGGGTACTTCTTTGGACCTCTGGATGGAACCTTTGTTTGAGCCTTTATTTGGCTTCTTGCTTGGGAATTCTCGGGCAGTAATAGTTGAACTTCTACTAGAGATTCGTGTGTAGGGTATTCATTCGTTATTCTTCTTATCATTAATATGTGATGTGAATTTATCTACAGTATCTTTGTTTTAGTCTTTATTGGTATTATCTCGGTGCTTTTGGTTGGAATTTTATTCTTTTTGGGTATTTGTGTCAACGGGATTCTTGTGCGGTGTTTACATTTGAGCCTTTATTGGGCATTACTACTTGTAATTTCTTTTTAAACTTCCCTATTGGTTATCTTGATTAATATACTTGCTCAGCAGCTGATGAAGATTAGTCAGAGTTGGATTTCAGTGGATACAGAGTTCTATTGGAAGAAGAATTGCGAGGACGCAATTGTTTTAAGGGGGGAATGATGTGATAACCCGAACTCGGCATGCATTTAATGGCATTTAATTACATCTAATTAAGTGTTATCTTAAATGTTAGCAATGAATTATGTGTTTTTTTTAGTTAAACATTCATTTGTAGCTTTATTTTCATATTTATGTTAATCGGTTTTATTTTTCTTGCACCTTAATGCTCGGTTTTCAATTAAATGAAAAGTAGCTCCGAGCCGGAGTAAATTTTGAACTATGTTACTTTTCAAAAATTATATTTTCTTAAATTCTTTGAAATTTAATTGTTATTCTTTTATTGTCGCAAAGTGCATAGCATATCGAGAGCGTTAGTTAGGAAATGATTTCTAGTCCTCAGCAAATAGTGAAAACTAGTATTTAGTGTAGTAATTTTAATATTTTAGTTGTTGTCAACTAGAGTTAATTTTGTGTTGGTTGTTATAGCTTTAAAAATGCATAAAATAGGCTAAATTGACCAACTTAAGTTAGTTGACCAAGGGCTTGACCATTTGACCAAGGCTTGTCATCTTTTTAAGCATATAAGATAGCAAAAAAAAAAAAAGCTGAAAACAGAATAGAAAGGGCCAAAAATTCATAATCAAATCATCCGGTTAGGATTAATCTAAACCAGCCCATTTACAGTGCTGGTTATCCAGTTACAAAAACGACCCCATAGGCTTTCGCTTTCGCGTCTCTCTAAAATTGCAGTCATGGTAAAATCAACTTAGAGGAGAAAAAAAAACATTTCAACATTCAAATCTTCAATTCTTCGCGTGAGCTTGCACGGGGTTGTGTCCAGGGCTTCCAGCGTGGTTTTCCTAGCGTCTACGAGCGTCTAAGGTGAGGGTTTCATCGTTATTTGCGCATTTGAAATAATTGTGTTTAAACTTTAATTTTGGGGTTTAGCCGTAGATTGTTATTTAATTCATTTTGATGCTTGAAGAATGTTTTTAGTAATTGTAGAACATGTATTTATAGTTTTTAAACATTTTCTACGGTTGAATATTGAAATTGAAATTGAAATTGATAATTGAATAGTAAATTATGAATAGTAAACCCCTGTTTTGATGAAGTTGCTCCGTTATGCGTTTTGTTGATGTAGGAAGGTGCTAGATATGCTAGAATGCCTAAATGTGTGGTTTAATTGGATTGTGTAATGGAAAAACAGAGGAAAATGGCTTAGTGAAAGATGGGGTCATTTAGGTCAAGTTTGGCATTTTATCGTTTTGCGTGATGGCATTGTCTCGGAAGGCCATGGAAGCACTTTTGGTGTGGTTATGGCGTTGGTTGGGTGTTTGGTTAGGGTAGCGGTAGTTCAAACGAGCAAAGGGGGAAATCGGGGCTTTGCGTGAATTCTAGGGTTAAGTAGGGTTTCGGGGTCTTTAGACGTGCCTTATGGTGACCTAGGAAGATTGGTGAAGTCGATTTCCAAAACTCGTGACTCGTTTGAAAGTAGTAGCGTTTTGAAAGTTGGGGTCATTTTGTGATTTTGTGTGTTTTCATAGTGTAATGCCTATAGAATGCTTAATATTGCTTGTTATGCTTGTTAAAGTTGATTATGACTGAATTTGTATATCAATTATTGATAATGCTTGCTAGTATTGTTCTTGTTACTTTATTGATTATAATTGCTTATTGTATCGCATGTTGTTACTAACCTGCACTTCAGTGCCTTGCTCGATTATCGTTATATATATCTCGTATTGCATTGCATAAGTGTCAGGCGCGTGAGTGATAGGCCTCTCTGGGTAGCCTCGGGTTGCCAGTGTTGGTTGCTCTAGCTCCGTGTCCTATTCCCTTTCTCACTTGGGTTGCCGCCCAGGGAGTTTGGGTCGTAGAATTGACAGAGTATGTCCGGAGTACTCTAACAGAAGTTATAAGGTGGGTAAGCCGGCGCGTCATCGTTAAAGTCGTCGGAATCATGATCTGTACATTGCTCGTTTGAGTGAACCACAGCCTTCAAAGTGTGGTATAGCTTTGAATGGTTGTGTTAATGCTTTTATTAAGTGTTTATTGTATTGATGGTCTATATTGAATGCTTACTTGTCAGTTATATTGCTTAACTGCCGTATTTGCATTGCACGACTTTCTTTCTCTCCACCTCGATATCTGTCTCGCTCTTACTGAGTATACATGTTGAGTATACTCACTCCTCACCACCATATTTCAGGAAATGCCTTGTTAGCTGGAAAGTTCGCGATTACGTGAAAGTTTATGCTTGAAGAGTTATCTTGCGTGCTACATGGCTTGAGTTGTCAAAGATGCAAAGATGTATGTTCATGTGTTGTTTGTGTTTAATGAAAAGAAAGAATGTAATTTAAGTTTTCTTGGTTATTGAAGTGATTTGGAAAAGCTAGTTTATGTATTCAGATAGAATAGTTTAACTTTAATGTATGTTTGTAATGTCCTGAGGAAAAGAGATAGGTTAGCTTTTAAATTGAAATGTATATTTGGTTGTGTTCGCTTGTTGAGAACCAAGGCTCGGATGGCCTTGAGGTGTTTGTATGGTTGGACATGGTGCTGGTCCACATATATGCTATTACAGGTTTTACATTTTGCCTAAAAACAGGGGAGACTGCGTCCATCTTTCCTTAAAATTTTTCCCGGGTTTAGAATTGGGTTGCGATTAGATTGATTGATAGAACTCCCAGTCTCGAGAGGGATCGTTGTGTTACATTCGTGATTACGTGAAAGTTCGTGCTCGAAGAGTTGTTTTGCGTGCTATGTGGCTTGATTTGTCAAAGATGTATGTTTCATGTGCTGTTTGGATTTATGCTTAAAAAGGAATGTAATTTAACTTTTACTAGTTTATTGAAGTGGTTTGATAAGATAGTTTACGTATTCAGATAGTATAGTTTAATTTTAATGTATGTTTGTAATGTCCAAAGGAAAAGAGTTAGAATGGTATGATAGTTTATTTTGTGCAGTAGGTTAATATAGTTCAATTGCCAAGCATGAAATACTTGTCCAAGATGAGAAGAGATAGGTTAGCTTTTAAACTGGAAATGTATATATATACTTGTTGTGTTTATTTGTTGAGAAACAAGGCTCGGATGGCCTTGAGGTGTTTGTATGGTTGGACACAGTGCTGGTCCACTTATATGCTATTGCAGGATTTGCAAATTGCCTAGAAACAATGGAGACTCCGTCCATCTTTCCCTAAAATTTTGCCCGGGTTTGGAATTGGGTTGCGATTAGGTTGGTTGATTGAACTCCCGGTCTCGAGAAGGATCGGGGTGTTTCATGTCTGGCCTTACTCCGTTCACTAAGCTCGACGCTTTGCTCCTGGTGGTGTGCTTGGTTATATGTGCTGTCTACTCTTGGGTGGAAGAAAGAGTATAGGAAGCCGCCCCTACTTTCTAAACCTTTCATTCATTACTGGACTATCCCATCCATTACTGACTGAGACTGGACTGGACTGATACCTGTACTGACATAGACCTACCCTATTGATCTATGAAATTTCCGGTGATTTAAGATAGTCAGGGTTCATACTTCAATGGAGAAAGCAGTTGAGAATCGAATTCATTCTTCTTTCCCAGAAATTCAACGGCCCTTAAGAATAGAAAAAGAGAATTGGGATACTTATGATCCTTACAGAGGCTGCTCCTTAATATGAATGAAAGAAGGCTCTCCATAATACTCTATGACTTAAATCAATAAGGATGCAGAAATTTTTGACTCATCTCATCATTCTCGTCTTTCAGTTCATATTCTCCAGTGCCAGCCGGGAAGCCACCCAATCACTTCAGTCAAGAAAAACGTTCGATAGAAGCCCCTAAGGTATTATGAGCCAAAGAATAAATCATTTCTCAATCCACTCAGGCGGAACCGTCGCATTCTCTTTTAGAGACTCTATCATGAAAGAAAGGGACGCCAACTAACTCATAGCCGCCCACTCGCTCATATGACTGGCAGGTCAGAATTAGCCTTGATTTATTCTACTTCTTTTTTTTTTTAGAACGATCTTACTTTCCTTCCTTATACCAGTCTGAAACTAGAACAACCTTCTGCTTTCTTCTTTGCTTTCCTTTCATCCCTGTCCATCTCAACCTGACTGCTGACTGGCTGCCTTACCGACCGAAATGATTGAAGAATTGAATTGAACAAGGGGGTGCCAATGACTCCCTTCTTTACGTGCCTTACATCCTTGACTGCGACACTGACTTAGTTGATTGATTTTTTATTATATTTCGCTCGGGCTGACTAAATGACTAATTGAACCGCTTGGTCAATGGATAAAACCCTGACTGCCGAGAAGAAACCCACCCAAAGAAGTGGGGAGTCTCCTACCTGTTTGAATGCCTTCTTTTTGATCTCGCCAACAACTGATTGGTTTTCTTTTTTACCGAGTAGATGCCGAAGAAAGAAGACGTCCCTTATTAACGCTTACTGGTTTGATTAATAGATCGCTTCGCTTGATTCGGAATCGAGCATCGTGGAAGAGAATAATAACTCTGGCAGCTACCCAACCCTTTTCCTTTTGCGCCATGTTTGAGAAATAAAAGAGTGATTTTCTGTAGTTAGAAAGAGCTGCATCCCTTATTCTAGAAAGAAATGACGCTTAACACCATACTTTTTTTCTTCAAGCAGTTCTAAAATACCTTGAAAGAAGCTCTATTCCCTGAATTTCAATCTCCTCTGGAAGCCTTATTCACTTTTGAGAGGTTGCTTCTCATTCATATTGATCAAAGTCTCAGGTCTCTCAATTCAGAAGATAGAAAACTACCGGATACTAACGAATAAAAGAAATCCTTTCTTTTGCTATGTTGAAGCATCTTAAAGAGACTGATTCGGGGGGATCAACAATCCAATGAGGAAGAAAGAAATGCAGTTCAAATGCATATGAAACTAAGCTAAGGCAGCTACCGTCCTTGCTTTATCCCACTTTGACCGCTTACAGTCGATATATGAATTGAAAGGGCTTGAATGAATTCGTCGAAGAATAGCCGGCAACGAAAAAGATCACGAGCCTCTCCATATCGGTTGAGCATCTTCAAACCTCTTTCTTTTTATGTTATTAGAACCATTCTTTTCAATCCTACATGACATGGCCCCTCTTCCATCTTCCTTCCTTAAAAAGGCCTTGTTCCACCCTTCCAATAGCTCGCGTTTCCGCACGTTTTTCTTAAGCTAGATGTTAGGCTAACTTAGACAGCCAAGGTCTTCACCTGATGTGGTGCCCGTTGGTATCCATCCTCTTGTTTTGAGCCTTAGACATCTCGGGCCGAATAGAGCCTTTCACCTGAGGCGCGCTAGCTTAACTCTTAACCAACATTCTCTGGTAACAGCAGCAGGATAAGCATAACAAGAATTCTCTCCCGATTCTCAATGAGAAAGTTTAGCTTTCTGGAGGTTCTAGGGAAACTTTACTAAGATCCAAATGTATAGGTAGTCTTAAGGAAGGGAAAAAGAAGGCCTTAATTGTCTATCCAAAGGTCCGCCTACCGAATAGGTGTCTTTAGGCGAATCAAGTGGGTGGGAATGCTCCCCCTATGTCAATTGTTGTAAGGTAACTAAGGAGTGATGGTTTACAATAAATAGCTTGATTTCAGTAGTGCCTTACCTTGTAGCTCTATCTATCGTCTATGCTTTCGATATATAAATGATTTTTTTGTGCTCTCTTGCTTGCTTTCTCCGTTCCACGACATGATATTGATGATCTGTTAATCATGGGATATGGACTCAGCTGTTAACGACTTTATCATGCTTTCTATATGTGTTCATCCGTTAAATGATGTACCCCCCGCTTCTGTAGCAGCATATAATCTTGGGCTCTTGATGCCAGCAGCTGAATCTGTTTTGTAGTATGGACAGCGCAAGAACAAGAATCCGCGGCTTTGTTGTTGTTGTAGTGGTGGCAGTGCTACTACTTCTGCTCTTTCTCGCCCTCCTGCCCACTCCCTCAGCGCTAGGGCATCCTTCTACTCTAAGGCCGACTAACGGCCAACAAAAGGGTACTCCTAATGTGGTAACACAATCCCACATCGAAAGATTTGGAAGTGAGAGAGTTGGATATAAGAGTTAGTCTCTTATATTAGCCCAGTGCCCTTTTGAGAAGAGATTCTCGAGAGGACAAAACCGTGAGGGACCTGTGCCTGCGGGCCATGGACTTCCAATAGCAGACAATTCCTGGGTAGTGGCGGCTCGGTGAGACTCCGCGTGGACTCCACGTGGGGAGTCGGGTCGTTACAAATGGTATCAGAGCCAGTCTTCTCTTGTGCTCGTGCCCGCGAGGGTGCGGGGCCTTTTAAGGGAGGTGGAATGTGGTAACACAATCTCACATCGGAAGATTTGGAAGTGAGAGAGCTGGATATAAGAGTTAGTCTCTTATATCAGCCCAGGGCCCTTTTGAGAAGAGATTCTAGAGAGGACAAAACCGTGAGGGACCTGTGCCTGCAGGCCAGGGACTGCCAATAACGGACAATTCGTGGGTAGTGACGGCTCGGTGAGACTCCGCGTGGGCTCCACGTGGGGAGTCGGGTCGTTACACCTAACTTTTCTCTTTTAGGTAAAAGAAGACTTGTTCCGCTTTCTATGCCGAGTCAGAGACATAATCTGAACAGTGCTCCTTACTTTGATTTTATGAGTCAAAAAAGGCTTGTTCCGTCTGGCCCGAATCCGCTCCATAACTAATAGTGTAGTGAAGTCCTTGTGAAGGATCTCCGATCAGGGCGTCTACTTGCTATCGGAAAGGCAATCTCTACTTACTCTCTGCTTCAGTTGGTCAAGCTTATCACACTTGACTGTCTTCTTCTTCCTCAGCTTCTCTACGTACCTGGCCTTTTAGCCTTGCTCATGCAAGCTTTACAAGCATTAGGAGTCTAGTGTCTACAGGGTCCTTGAAAGTCGATTGTAATAATGCTTCACGTAGTCATATTTGTCTCGATTGTCAACTGGGGAAGCACACCAAACTACCATTTTCTCCACGCAATAAAAGACCATTTTTTTGAATTTCTCTATGCTGATGTCTGAGGTCCTGTACCTTCTTCTTCTTTATCTGGTTCACGTTCAGTTGTTGTTTTGATTGTTACAGGTTCTTTTTTCTTCATGCCAAATCTGAAGTTTTTGATCTTTTTTTAACCTTTCACTTATAACCAAACATTTTGAGAAACCCATGACATTTTTTAGAAGTGATGGTGGTTAAGAGTTTACTTGTAACAGCTTTAATGAGTATTGTGTGCAACATGTAATTCAAAAAAAAAAATGCATCCATGCCCTTGCACTTCAGAGTAGAATTGTCTCAGTGAGCACAAGCATCGCCATGTCACTGAGACGGACCATTCCATACTTTTTCATTCTGGATTCCCATATATCTTTGGACATAAGCTTTTCATATGGCTATTATTGTTATCAATAACCAACCTACACCACTTCTAAATCACAGGTCTCCCTATGAAATCCTACATGGTACTCCACCAGCTTATTCATCTCTTCAGGCCTTTCGATGTTTATGCTACATCCACATCTCGAAGTCCATTCGTCACAAATTTGAGCCTAAGGCTGATTTCTGCATTTTTCTCGGGTACAGTGATGATCATAAAGGCTTCCAATGCTTCTCTCTGTGCCGTCGTCGAGTTTTCATTTCTCGCCATGTCATATTTGATTAAGCAACTCTATATGATCCACCATCTTTAGTGCCTCAATCTCAAAGGGAGGTGCCACATATGCTGCCCACCGTTATTGATTCTGCTTCCTTTGAACCTAAGATCAGTATTTGGCCCATTCCCACGGTCGGTGCCTCTTCCAGCAGTCCTATTACAGCCATCGAGGGCTCGTGGTGTCACGCCCCAACCCAACCTATAGAGGCTAGACTAGGGTATGACCTAATTCATTTATGCTATTTTATGACTTGGTCGTTTGTTTCGATTGACGCTTAACGTTAGCCTAGAACTCCAAAAGATTTTTCCGAAAAACCGACAGCATAACAGCTGTAAATGGGTTCTTTAGTTTGACCTATTTTCTAAACGCCTCAAATCTTTCAATCATTAACCCAATTCCAACTAAGATTCCTATTTTGTCACCAACCAATATGCCTATTAATTTTTCTCAAAAGTCTCGTTGGTCTAATAAGCCTAACATGATAACTATGTCCCGTTTATTCGTCAATTCCTATTATACAAGCACCTGTTATCCTTTAGCCTATGAATGAGTACCTGATTACGATTAGATAGAGTCATCTTATTTGATCCTTCACCTAGTGCTTCAAATGCCTATGATAGTTACTAAATCAAGATAGTGATAGCTGTAACACTCCGATCCTTCTCGAGACCGGGAGTTCTATCAATCAATCTAATCACAACCCAATTCCAAACCCGGGCAAAATTTTAGGGAAAGACGGACGAAGTCTCTCCTATTTCTAGGCAAAATGTAAAACCTGTAATAGCATATAAATGGACCAACACCGTGTCCAACCACACAAAACTTCCTCAAGCCCATCCGAACCTTGGTCCTCAACAATTAAGCACAAGTAAATATACAATTCCAAGTCCTCACACTATTCTAACTTTTCTTTAAGCAATACAAACATGCATTAAAGTTAAGCTATACTAACTAGATACATAAACTAACTTATCAAACACTTCAATAATCTAGTAAAACTTAAATTACATTCTTTTGACATGAATTACATTCAATACATGAAACATACATCTTTGCATCTTTGACATCTCAAGCCACATAGCACGCAAGACAACTCCTCAAGCACGAACTTTCATGTAACCCCGAACTTCCAGCTAACATGATATCTCCTGAAATGTGGTGGTAAGGAGTGAGTATACACAACATGCATACTCAGTGAGGGCGAGACAGATATCGAGGTGGAGAGAAAGATGTTCGTGCAATGCAAATAGGCACAGTTAAGCAATATAATCAATAAGAAGGCATTCAATACACACAACAATACAATAAACAATTAAAGAAAGCATTAACACAACCATTCAAAGCTATACCACACTCTGAAGGCTATGGTTCACTCATACGAGCAATGTACCGATCACGATTTCGATGGCTTTAACGATGACGCACCGGCTCACCCACCTTATAACTTCCGTTAGAGTACTCCGGACATACTCTGTCAATTCTACGACCCAAAACTCCTTGGGCGGCAACCCAAGCGAGAATGGGAATAGGACACGGAGCTAGAGCAACCAACACTGGCAACCCGAGGCTACCCAGAGAGGCCCATCACTCACGCGCCTGACACTTATGCAATGCAATACGAGATATATAACGATAATCGAGCAAGGCACTGAAGTGCACGTTAGTAACAACATGCGATACAATAAGCATTTACAATCAATAAAATAACAAGAACAACATTAACAAACATTATCAACATTTGATATACAAATTCAGTCATAATCAATTTTAACAAGCATAACAAGCAATTTTAAGCATTCTATAGGCATTACACCATGAAAACACACAAAATCACAAAATGACCCCAACTTTCAAAACGCTACTACTTTCAAACGAGACACGAGTTTTGGAAACCGACTGCACCAATCCTCCTAGGTCACCACAAGGCACGTCGAAAGACCACGAAACCCTACTTTACCCTACAATTCCCCCAAAGTCTAGATTTTTCCCGTTGCTCGTTTGAACTACAACTACCTCAACCGATCACCCAACCAATGTCACAACTGCACCAAAAGTGCTTCCATGATGTACCTCGCCACTGCCTTTACGCAAAACGATAACATGCCAACCTTGACCTAAACGCTCCCAACTTTCATTAAGCCATTTTCCTCCATTTTTCCATTACCCAATCCAATTAAACCATACATTTAGGCATTCTAGCATATCTAGCACCTTCCTACATCAACAGAATGCAAAACGAAGCAACTTTAACGTAACGAGGGTTTACTATTCATATTTTACTATTCTATTAGCATTTTAAATTACAATTGCTATATTTAACTGTAGAAAATGCTAAAAAAAAACTACAAATACGTGTTCTACAATCATCAAGGAACATTCTTTAAGCATCAAAACGATCAAAATAACTATTTACGGCTAAAATCCAAAAATTAAAGTTTAAACACAATTATTTCAAATGCGCAAATAACAATGAAACCCTCACCTTAGACGCCCCTAGACGCTAGGAAAACCACGCTGGATGCCTTGGAAACCACCTCGTGGAAGCTCACGCGAAGATTTGAAGATTTGGCTTGAAAATCATTTTTTTTTCTTCTCCTTGTATTTTCGGCCTGCTCCTATCTGTTTTTTTTTTCAGCTTGTTTCTTCTATTTTGCAGTGTAATTTGCTTAAATAAAAGATGACAACAAGTCCTCAAGTCAAAGCCTTGGTCAAACTACTTAAAAATTGGTCAAATAGGCTTATTTTAGGCATTTAAAAGCTTAAACAACCAACATCAATTTAATTCTAATCAACAACAACTAAAATACTAAAATTAAAACACTAAATACTAGTTTTCACTATTTGCTGAGGACTAGAAATCATTTCCTAACTATCGCTCTCGATATGCTATGGACTTTGTGACAATAAAAGAATAACAATTAAATCTCAAAGAATTTAAGAAAATAAAAATTTCGAAAAATAACATAGGTCAAAAATTACTCTGGCTCGGAGTTATTTTTCATTTAATTGAAAACCGAGCATTAAGGTGCAAGAAAAATAAAACCGATTAACATAAATATGAAAGTAGTTGATATTTCGTTAAAATAATTAATTCAAGTATTATTTAATTACTTCTAAAAGAAATATGAAAATAATGCTACAAATGAATGTTTAACTAAAAATAGACACGAAATTCAATGCTAACATTTAAGATGTCACTTAATTAAATGCAATTAAATACCATTAAATGCATGCCGGGTTCGGGTTATCACAATAGCAAACAACCAAAATAGAGAGTTTGTCCGGTTATAAACAGTACAAGCCAAAATTAGACCCCAAATTACAACGGGGGTCATTTACAACAATCATCAGAAATAGTCTTCAAAACAAACATAACGTTCACAAAACAGCCACAGTCAAGCAAGACACATAAAGCACGTAATCACTCCAAGGAATCATCGACAAGCACATTCTCCTCGGGCACCTGTTCCAAACCTGCTTCACTTGTGATGATAAAAGAGGGTGAGTCTGTCACGCCCTAACTCGACCCCTCCTACGATTAGTCAGGACGCAACGAAATTTCGGCAGTATAACGACAGTAATTAGGACACCAAGGCTTTAAACCAACCTCTTCGAACTCATACATCCTACTCCACAATAATTCATCAATTAACAACACAACCACAATATACAATAAACATTCTTTACCACTGCATCCATAGGTTATATGCCTCCGTTCCAACATCATACATTCCTAAAATAGATTATAACCAACTTAGTAGCCTAATCATATTCCAAAACAAGACCACTAAACTAGCAACTTTTAATCCATTTTCTTTACAACATCTTATATATCATAAACTTCTAAATAAATACATACCATCTAGTTTTAATATATAAGATAACAAAAAGTACATCATCAAATATCAAGGAGAAGACTCTGGCACGTAGGACTCATCCACATATGGCACATAATCCTCTTCTGGAGGCACGTACCCGTAACTTGGATCGGTAACACCTGTATGCATACAATAATTGAGAGTGAGCTTATATAAAACAAGCCCAGTGAGGATTCGCTAGATCTCTAACAATATTTACTATACTCCTTGGAAATCATCCTTTGAGCAGTAAACACACAATAATCATCAATAACAATATAAGCACATTAACTATAATGACCAATCAATAAAGGATACTCTAGTTGGTGTAGCTCCAAACGTCATCACGATCTCAACCGTTCTTCTTGTAACTTCCCATTACTCACGCACTCGAGGTACTTCTCTAGCCCCTCCCTCCATGACACCTCCGTCATGCAAGCTGGGAGTAGCCTATGATAGTCATGTCGGTTTCAACCCGACAGCCCGATGCTGCCCGTGAGATGGCACACACATACCAAGACTCAACAATAATAATAAACATTCAATCATAGGAGGACAACCTTTTCCGTTGACTGTCTCCCGGTTCATCAATAATAAATTATCACAGGAGGACAACAAAGTAGGTTGCCTATCTCCCGGTTCAACAATAATCAATCAATAATCATCAATTCAACAACACAGCAACAACTATTCAATTAACCAACAAACAACTAAGTTAGATGACAAAGTAGGCCACCCAACTTAACATGCATTAAACACACAACCAAACCCTAGTCTAACCATCAATAACTCACAATTCAATCATTCAAACACCACCCGATCATCCAAAGGCATATATCAACATTTTAAAGAAAGACAACCCGAACTTCTAAAAGTCATAACCGACATTCTACTAATCCAATAACCTCCAAACCAATTTCTATCACTTACCCACTCAATCAACAACATTCACCCCCTCAGAAACCAACCATAAACCATTCACATCAAGCCCAACAACCCTAAAACCCTAATGCATCAAGGCTGAAATTTCTGGACATTCACACCGACATCACAATCAAAATTTCGGCATTACAACATTACTACCACATATTTAACACACTTTTACAAATCGATGGCAATCGATTCCAACCACTACAACTCAAAATAATCACCAAATAGTTAATAACTCAATTTTAATACCCGAATAATAAAAATTCATGCTACAACAGTTCAAATCTTATATAAACGAGTATAAACGATCCTTAGCATGCACTGAGCAATAATATAACATCAATTCAACTTTTTAACAGTTCAAAATTAAATTATATGCAAAAACATAAAAATGACATTTTGAGATCTAGAATTTTTCTCTCACCTTTGATGTGTTTTGATGCAAGAAAGATGTAGAATGGATGTCCAACAAGTGAAATCAAGCTTTGAATAAAGTGATTTGGACTTGAATTGCAAAATCTATGTGAAAAATACTTTGAAAAACCTTGAAAATGCCTTCTTTCTTCTCCCTCGTGGATTTTCGGTAATGTGTTTGTTTTTTGAGTGTGTTTGCTTTGTTTTTAATGTGTGTTGAAGATATAAGCTCAAGGTCAACAAAATTTGCAAAGTCAAAGTTAGTATTTTTAGTCTTTTAACTACTGTTTTTAGTCTTTTAATTGTTTTTAGACTATTTTTGTTCACCCAACTGCAATTAACACTTAGTATATTTTTAGTTTCCAACAAGTTTCACATGCATAGACTTTGTAACGCCCCGATCCCTCACGAGACCGGAGGCTCTAATAACCATGCTATTCTCAACCCAATACCAAACCCGGTCACAAAATTTTAGGGAAAAACAGACAGAGTTTCCTCTGTACCGCGGACATTTTTCAAACCTGTAAATGCTCAAATAGCCACAATATACTAAAACAAGCTTTTATAATTAAAATTCAAAGGTTCAAGGTCATCCAAGCCAGGAGACAAACAACAGCTCCAAATCACACATGCATGCACCCAACTTAACTTTTCATTAAACCTTTTTAACATGCCATCCTATGATAACATTAGAGCAATTTTAGAAGTTGAAATCAACACCTCTAAACATACACCCCCAAGCATGCAAGAACTAAAAGGAGAATTAAAAGTTATTACAAACCATAATATCTCAAAGCTAACATTACAACCAACAGCTTTCAACTTGCAACTACAAGAATATACATAGCCTTAAGGCCACAAAATAGATCATGCTATAGCAATACAAGTACACCATGTAACAACAAGAAGGCAAATCCACCTTAGACAACAAACACACAACAACTAGGGCAAAGGCTCAGCCTGAACTTCTTCCTCTTCCACTAGCACCTCAACTAGTTGGGGTTCACCCTCAGCACTTCCTGAAACATGTTTAGCGAGGTATGAGCAATCACAATTGCTCAATGAGGGATAAGGTCTACCGGGGATGTGCAATGCAACAACTTAACACAATTAATACAATAGATAAACAGTGAATAACAATTCTAATACCACATTTTAAAAGGATACAATCGAAAACCCTTATCACTCCAAAACTTCGATCCCTGATCCACGAACCAAGATCTCAATCTCGATATGCCGGCATCCCTTACACCAATGGGTACTCCGGATGTACCCGATCTTACGACCCAACACCCCCTGGCAATCTCCGGACCAGGCGAGTGAGGGAATAGCAGACGGAGCTAAGGCAACCAACACTGGAAAGCCTGATGCCGCCCAGCGAGGCCATCGCATCCGCCGCGACAATGAGGTTGCGCAACCACGATGCAATGCAAGAATGATAACAATGACAATATAATCAGGAAACACATTTAAGGACAAAGTAAGTTGTTCTCGCACCAAGTTACAATTTAGCAATAATAAGCATATATCAATTACACAATTATACTAAACAATATACTCTTTTAGAAAGAAAATAAACTATGATGCACGTAAGGATGCAGGTCCCTCACCTCTACCGAGCTCCAAGATGTAAGTTTGAATCACATCATTTCCAGTCACCTTGAACCTATGAGCAAACATTACTTCAATTACTCTTTAACTACAACATTCATTCTAAGTTAGCTAACTTATAACTTCGCTTATTTAGCATATATAGAAACATTACCTATGTTTAAAGGTGGTGACCATCTCAACTCTACTAGCATTTCTCATTCACAGTCGAATAGAATAGCTTTCAATTTAAATTAACTTTACTAGCAATTAGATTTCAATTACAATTCATTAAAACAACATAACTATAAGAGCCCCATTACGTTATTAATCATCCAAGGACACTACACAATAAGGTCTTGATCGAATACATCCAATTAGAACTGAATTATATCATTACTATAACAAAATAACAACAAAATTCAGATTCTCGCGTAACAGGACATTTCTGACACATCTGACCAAAATGATCATAACTTGCTCTAGACAACTCTGATTAATGCACCGTAAAAAGCTGTAGAAACTAGACTTGTAAGGCTTTCTAATGGTATATAATTCAACCCCTAATCTTTCTCCAATTAATACAGTTTTAAGCTCAAAGTTGCCTCAATGCAGTTAGAATAGAAGCAGTTTATACAAGCAAATAAGCAGTTTTACAAAAGGGCATATACAAGATATAATTAGAATTACATCAAAAGTTTCACACCAACTTAAAACTACATTTAAACATTCAAGAAGTCATGCCAAGGTCTTAGAAGCGCGAGATAACCGAAATTGCACCTAAAACCCTTTGTTATTCAGGCTATTCCTCCTCCAAACCAAAGTTAATTATTCAAATTTAAAGGGAAACTCTACCAACCTTCTAACTAACCCTCAAGGAACCCTTTCAACCCTCTAACTCATTCAAACGCCCGCAATAACCTCGAAAGCCCCAAATTCCCTCTTATAGCTTTACACTACACCTACCTCATCCGGGCTTCAAACAAGGATTAGCAAAGCTTCTATAGCACCTAGGTAGCCTAAGGATACCAAAAGTAGAGCCCGAATCCACCCGGATTCGTCTTAACCCCGAAACCCCTTTATTAAAGTCGACTATTTTACGTTTTATGCGATTTTAGAGCAATTCAAGTGCACGGGGCTATTAGACTACCTTCATTAGCACGTAAGGCATCTATTAGGAGTGTTGAATCAAGCTAGTTCGAGCAATGACACAAAACCCTAGAAAAATGTCACTACTCACCTCATGAATTACACTAACGATTCCAACCGTTTAAAAAGCGAAACAATGGTTCAAATATGTTCTCTAGCACTCATATATAAGGTATAATAACATAGATAATCAATACAATAGCATTTGACCACATTTCCAACAAATCAACAAAATAGCAACTATTTTAAAATGCGAAAATAAGCCGTGAAATCCCTCACCAATGCGCGTAGGAGCTCCTAGGAGGCTAGTAGACACCCTAAACCTCTTGCACCTAGCTTGGCTTGGCTTGGAATAAGGATCTGTTGAGCAAAAAAACTTTATTTCTTCTCCTATGCAATTCTCGGATTTGCTACAGTATTTTCAGCATGCTCTTTTTTTTTTTTTGTTTTGCTAAGTTATGAGCTAATGTGTATGTTGTGTGAGTTATATATTAAATGGGGCTAAGTTGCTTGCTTAAATGGTTCACTAAATGCGCGTAGTTAGCTTAAAACGAGCCTAGATAGTAAAATGAATGCTAGCTAATTCATTCCCTAAGTTATGTTATGTAACACTATTCATACAACTACAAAAATCATTTTCTAAACGAGCTCTCCTATCATCTCTAGCTCAAATGCTCATTTTTCCCACTACTCTAACAATTAATATGATTTAATAAAAATGCTAATTCGCTAATAGCATGAAGTTAAAAATGGAGTGAATAGTAACTCAAGAAGGCAGTCAATAATGCACAGAAGGAAATGCCCAAACAAGGATGCAACAGTAATTAAATGCACGGCTAAATCTCGGGCGTCACACATAGACTTACACCCGACTCGGTTAAAAAACTCGATTTTTGCAAAAGAAGATGAAAAGTCATTATTTGTTTTCAACTATCTTTTTCAATGCACAATTAATCTAAAATCATTTAATACCACATATAATTACATTTATATAAATATATACTAGGTCAACGAAAGTCAATGCAAGAATCGGGTTTAGAAGAAATTACTATTTGGCTCAAAACACTACTTTTCGCTCGAAAAGTCTATTTAAATTACTATTCCATTTCAGAATCAATTTTTATCAAACATGGGTCTATTTATAATAGAGGACTAGGTTTTAAGACATTTAAAACACCCGTGTAAAATTTTTAGCACAAGTGCATTCAAAATACTATTCACAAAAATCGACGATAAAATTTTTAATGCCCTTTTTTATGAAAATTTCATGAATGCATACATAGTATGTATTAGGAATATAAATCACATATTTAGCATATTCTAACTCATATAACACAGAAACAGGTCAAATCACGCAAATCGAGATAAAGACAAAAACTAGGGTTTCACAGAGTCCTTATGAACTCAATGAGGGAAAAAATGATGACGTTTTGAAACTCTTTTCTAATTAATCTTATGAAAACTCCTTTGGAAACATGTCATATAAAATACGTAAGTTCATAACATAACATAAATATAAATGAACACATTTACACGTCTTTCCTCCCCGAGATCCTCTAGGAACCAAGCGAGAGTACTTAAAAACATAGTAAAAGGATACAGTGAGCTTTTGCTCTCAAGTCCATTTCCGATAACCAATGTTGTAGCCGGCATCCATCATCCATTTATCACTCCAACGGGTGTACTCCGGATGTACACCAAACCTATGACCCAACTCTTAGAGGAAGTCTAGCCCCCAAGCGAGAGAGGGAATTGGACCATGGTAGTCACGTCAATACACCGGCAAGACCGATGCCGCCCGAAGTGATGTAAATGCTACCATGCCAAAATGAAAGGTTGCAACCTTGTATGCAATGCACAATTATACCATTCAACATTTCACATTAGGAGGTCAACAAAGTAGGTTGCCTTCAAGCAATTATAAGATCACATAATGACAAGTAAACATACGAGGCATGCTTTGACATGTAAATTCACTTTGTAAAACACTTAGAGGTATATGAACATTTAACAGGCAGCCAAGTAACACATATAAAAAAAGTCATATAACTCATTTTGGGGTTCACATATCAAGTGTTAAGATCATATAAGCATGCTACGACACTTACACAAGACTGGGTGCAAGAATAGTTCACTTATTAATATGCAATCATCGAGAATCATACTTAGAGCTATGAAGACAATTCCGGGCAGCCTATTAGCATTCCTCAACATCAATTAGAAATCACACAAAAGTAATTTATGTCTTTGGAGACTATGTGGCCATTAGGGTTTACAAGGTCGTGCTCGGGTGTTGGTTTTATTTGCTAAGTATCACAAGAAACACTTAAACCATTTCAAGCATACTTAGCGATTATTGGGCAGCCCATTAACCACTCAATTGAACACATTAAACCATAGGATTATCACTTAGCAAGTATTCATAAGCAATAGGCCTCAATTTCGTGCTTACACATGCGATTAAGCAACAATTCGTCATGTAATGAACCTAAGCCATGCATCAACCAATTTAAGCAACCACACTCAACCAAAACAGCCCACACAACTTCTAATTTCCACAATTCCAAGCATTCAACACCTCAAGTAAAATTACAATATGATTTAAAGCATATTACCAAGCAAAAATCCTACTGCAATGGTCTGTTTTTCCTCATTCCCTTAGCCAAGCAAATAACCTCCAAATTCAGTGACCAAAATATTAAATTTAATATTAATGAGTGCTTTAAATCTAGGAACAAACCTTGTTGCATTCCAAGTTCAGACTTAGGAGTTATGACCAAAACCGTGAGACTACACAAAACTGTCCAGTTTCATACACATTTCGATATTTACCATTTTTGGGGCCTTTAAACTCAATATTAGCCTTAGCCTATTTCTACAAAATATGTTCAGAACTGAAAAATATAATGATGTACCAATTTTTATTCATTTTAACCTTGTGTGCTAGGCTAAAAACGTTTCGTTCTACAAGGTCAGAAATCTGCCAGAAAACGTGTTTGCATGCCTCTAAGTTTCTAGCAATTATCAAGCCATGCAAGAGTAGATAGTCTCATATAAACACATATACATGAACTTCAAGAGTAAATACAGCCATATGAGAGCATGCATGTGAGTTTTGAAAGCTTTTGAAAAGATTTGACCCTTACCTTAGCAACTTGATGGATGAAAATGCAAGAAACGCCCTTGAATCGCACGAAAAGCCTATTTTCCTTGCTTTGGCTGAGTAGTAGCTTGTTTTTCTTTAAATCCTAGCTTAGTTTCCATATACTTAGTGTGTGCATGTGATTAGAACAAAAAGAAATGGAAGAAAACTCTTAAAACTTACCTATGGCCTAAAATGAGAGGTTTTTGAGCTTTGCATGAGACTTGAGCTACCTAGCTTGCATTCCTTGTTATGATTGAAGCTTGGAGTGTTCTTGAGAGCTTGCTAGAAGTCTTGGATGCTCAAGAGTGTGCCTTAGCCAAAATGGAGAGAGAATGAGAGAGTGTTGAGAGGAAAATGAAGTTTTGATGATTTGTTGAATATTTTCTTGTGTGTTTGTCGGCCTTGAGCTTTGCAAAGCTGAATTTTTGTGTCATCAAGGCATTTTTGAATTGTTTTGGAGCATGGGGTGAGGAGGCCGAGAATGAGGGCTTAGATGTTAGCAAAAGGGTGCATAGATGTAAGGAAAAGGCATGACAATGTGAAGATTTTGACTAGGCATGCATGCTATAAAATATTTTATTCAAACTTTGCTAGCCATATAGTGCTCAAATTCTGACTTTTGTGTTGTGTTTTAAGGTTAGTTTATTATAGGTTAGGTATGTTTTATTGTCTAGTAGTTTGGGGTTGTAAGAGAATGTTGGGAATTTAGGGAATCTAGGTAGAATAAAATATAGGAATGTTGCGATAGTTTTATATTATTTTAGTGTTAGTGAAGTTTGTAGGATTTCTTTATTGTCTAGTGCTTTGTGTAGGATTCTTTATTGATTAGCGTGCAGACACGCTTTCTTAGGTCTAGGGCACGTACTACGAGATAAGGCACAAACTTCAAGACAAATGTACGGATTCCAAAGTAAATGCACGCAACCCTAAGTGGATGCACGCAAACCAATGCAAAACACGTAATTCAATTCAATGCATGTAAATCAAGGTACGACTCTTATATCTAGGTTAAGGCACGTAGTTCAAGGTTAGTGCACACAAATTGAGGCATCGCACGTAAATCGAAGTCAGGGCACACAATTCTAGGTCAAGGTACGTATGACGAAGCATGCACAAAAACCGAGACAGGGCACATAATCCAAGGTCGGTCATATAATTTTGGATCTAAGGAACGCAAATTGAGGTAAGACACATTATTCGGGGTCAGGCCTCACATGTGGTACCTGCTACACCTGATGGTCATCAATCATCTCTTAAGTACTACACTCGTCGGCCTAAAATCAAAGCAGCTTCTTCAGCTGATTTACCTGAATCTTCTCCTCAGCCGAGTGTTCCTCTTGATCAGGAAGCTCCTATTGATTTAGGAAGAGGAGTACGTTCCTGTACTACTAATCAGCTCCTTCTCTCGGTCAATGTTGTTTGTACTGATTTCAACGTGAAGGAACCCACTCCATTTCGATCAGCTTAGAACAATCCACGATGGGTTGCTACCATGCATGAAGAGATTGCTGCCCTCTATCAAAATCAGACTTGGACCATCGTTCCCTGTCCTTCGGATAAGAAAGTTATTGGCTCGCAAGTGGTTATACATGATAAAGTAAAGGTCTGATGGGACTATTGATCGCTACAAGGCTTGCGTAGTAGCCAAAGGCTACAACCAGCAATAGGGTAAACGACTATGATGAGACATTCAGTCTAGTTATCAAGATGACATCAAGGGCGATTTGGTGTGACTTGCTTGGTAAGGGAAAGAGAAGACGTCCCTCAACCCGAAACCCCATTAATACAAAAGATGTAGATTCCTACATTTTTAAATTACTAGAAGCTCCTAGCTACTCAGCTATACTATAGGCTCTAAAGGTATTACTTGACTGAAAGAGCACTCATACGTTGGCGGCTTCCCTTTCCAACCAAGGAAGGCAGACGAGCTTTGCTCGCTCCTGGGGTCCGTCTACACCACATCAACCTAGTGTTGAGGCTTATCTTTATCTTTTGGTTCCTTTGATTTAATATAAAAATACGAAAAAGAACAACAATTAAACAAACAATGTTTGAAGATGCTCGACTGATAGGGAAAAGAAAAAGGTTGAAAAAGATAGATGGGCTTATGTTTATTATAGCGGTTCCTTCTGATCCCAGAAAATGTCCGAAAAAACATGATACGGAACTACTGAGCAGGGGAAAAAATATGATAAGCATATATCTCTTTTCTTTTTGTTTTGCGTTGTTTGCCTTACTGTCCGACCACGGAGAAGGCTACCACATCAAGGTGACAGGATTCGAACCTATGGCCCTCTGTACCCAAAACAGATGCTCTGACCAGACTGCGCTACACCTCATCTCACCACCCCGGAGCATATAGATCCACCCGATCGATGAACACTCAAACTGAACTCGCCCATCCTTTTGGGCACAGAGATGCGAGAACCAATCTGAGCAATCAACCGTTTTTTTTTAGAACATCTGCCTCCATCATGATAGGGCGAGGCACTGCCGTATAGTGCAGGAGTGCTCACATTTCTTTTTGGCTTACACTTTCACTTGAATTTCCAGATTCGGCTCGCTCCCAGCTACGTGTCCTTTGGACAAAAAGCCCGGTTATAAGTGGATTCGAACCACTAACACAAGGATTTTCAGTCCTTTTCTTGAACCAGCTGAGCTACCTGAACCACTTTCCTAAAGTATGTTTTCTTCATTGAATAGTACCCTACCAAGCCGCTAGGCGCTTGAAAATCCCTTTACTAAAATCTATAAAATAGATATATCTATTTTTCGCTTCTTCGTCAAGCTTTTGGGCAGCTCTTTCAACTGCCACCTAATCCCCAACATCTTAAAGAACCAAGAGCCATCCAGGGACTGGACGACTGGAGGGAGCTTGCAACAAGAAATAAGATAGGCCAGTCAAAGAAAAAAAAAGGCGCAACGGGCTCTCCGTTATGAGTCACTAAGTAGTGCTATTCTGTCCTCCGGGAGACAAGACTCCACCAAGAGGTTCTTTCTCTCACGTCCGCTCCTTTCATTTCCATGCCGGAGGAAATGGGATTCGAACCCATGATACAATCTTCTTGTATGTCAATTTAGCAAACCAATGCCTTAAGCTACTTAACCATCCCTCCAAGTTACTTGATTGGAATTTGATGTGCGTTTGGTTGCCCGAAGCACTATTTGATCCGATCAACTACCTAACCCGTAGCGCGCGTACTCTTCCTCTATGAGCGAGACTCTATCCAAATCTGCTACTCGTTGGGTGAGTGTCACGCCCCAACTCGACCCCACCTACAATCAGTCAGGACGCAACGGAATTTCGACAGCATAACGACAGTAAATAGATTACCGAGGTTCTAAACCAACCTCATTAATAACATTAAACATCCAATTCTATAACCATACAAACAACAACTCCTCAACAGCATAACAACAAACAACATAACCATAATATACAATAATCAGTCTTTGTTATCTGCCTCCGTTCCAACATAACATACAATACCTCAACCTTATCATACATTTCAAAAGTAAGTTGAGACATATCTACAACTTAACCATAGACAAAAGAAAGCCACTAAGTTAACATCATTTGGATCATCATCTTTTCAACATCTATTACAATAAGAACCATAAAGCATATAAAAGTCTATTAAGCTAATGTACATGACATTAAACAACATAAAATCATGGATAAGACTCAGGAACATATGACTCGTCCACGTAAGGCACATTTTCCTCCTCAGGAGGCACGTACCCGTAATCCGGCTCTGCAACACCTGTAAGCATGCAATAATAGAGAGTGAGCTTATATACATAAGCCCAGTGAGGATCCGATAGATCTCGAGCAAGGTCTACTAAACTCCTTGGAATAATCCTTTGAGTCAGTAAACACACAATGGACACAAATAATACTATCATCACATAACTATATAACCAATCAATAAAGGATACTCTATTTGGTGTAGCTCCAAATGCCATCACGATCTCGACCGTTCTTCTTATAACTCCCCATTACTCACGCACCCGAGGTACCTCACTAGCCCCTCCCTCCATGACACCTCCATCATGCGAGCTGGGGGTAGCCTATGGCAGTCATGCCGTTATCAACCCGACAGCCCAACGCTGCCCCAGAGGGGGCAGACACATGCCAAGACTCCATAATCATCATCAATCATCAATCAAACATTTGGGAGATCAGCAACGAAAGTGCCCGATTCCCGAACTCAATAATAATCAATCAATAATCTGGGAGATTAGCAACAAAAGTGCCCGATTCCTGAACTCAATAATAATCAATATAACATCAATATAACATCAATATTTAATTAAACAACAAACAACTAAGTTAGATGACAAAGTAGGCCATCTAACCGGACATGCATTATGTACACAATTAAACCCTAAATTACTCATCAACAACTCACCATTCAACACTCAAACACCACCCAACCATCTAAAGGCATCGTTCAAGAAATTAAAGAATGACAACCTAAACTTCTAAAATTCATAACTTACAATCTACTAATCCAAACATTGCCAAATCAGTTTCTATCACTCACCCATACAACCTACTACATTAGCCCTCTCGAAAATCCACCATAACACCTACAAATCATGCCCGATAACCCTAAAACCCTAGGATGTCTTGGCTGGATTTTCCAGATTTTCACACGAACAATGTAATCGAAAATTCGGCATTACAACAACGCTAACACGTAATTATCAAGTATTTAGAAATCGACGGCAATCGGTTTCGATCAACACAACTCATTTAATTCAACTTTGAACATTTTAATCAAAATTAAATACCTAGAAAATAAAAATTATGCAACATCCGACAGAATTTCGTAGTATTGCATCAAAATGATCCCTAGCATGCAAGGAGCAATAATCTATCATCAGATTTCAATTCTAACGGTTAAATTTTCATTTATGAGCAAAAGTATAAAAATGACATTTTGAGATCCAGAATTTTTCTCTCACCTTTGATGCGATATAAGCCTAGGAATGCGTGCTATGCGTGCTCAACAAGCAGAATCCAAGTCGGTGCGAAGTTCTACGGACAAAAACCAAGTTTTTCTTTGAAAAATTGGAATGAAAAGCTTTGAAATCTCTTTTCTTTTTCTCTCCTCCTTCTCACGACAATGTGTGTGTTTGTGATGGTGTTTTTGTGTTGTGTGAGTGTGTGTAGGTGATATAAGCTTATATGGTCAATAGTTAAATAAAGTCAAAGTTAATTTAAATTGGTATTTTTGTGTTTTAATGACTTTAAACTTATTTTATTGCTCACCAAGGCTCAAAATAATTATGCAACCCCCAAGATATCTCAAGTGGGTTATTTTTAGGTGACAAGAAGTTTTACAATCAAGCAATTTCACTCGAGTCGGCTTAAACCTCGATTTTCGCAAAAGTCGGTGTAAAAACCCTAATAAATTCTTAAGCCGATTTTAAAACCGTTTTCATCAAACACATGTCTATTAAAGTCCGTGGACTAGGTCTAGAAGGGTTAAAAAGACCAGTTTCAAAATTTTAGCTGACGTGTTTCAAAAACACTATTCACTGA
Source organism: Ehretia macrophylla (assembly GCA_037974665.1). NCBI lineage: Eukaryota > Viridiplantae > Streptophyta > Magnoliopsida > Boraginales > Ehretiaceae > Ehretia > Ehretia macrophylla. The sequence continues at coordinate 52,808,317 of CM075782.1, forward strand.
AAATTGATGATAAAATTTCTGACCCCATTTTTGATGAAAATTTCATGAATGCACATTTAGCACGTATTAGGAGTATTGACATCAAAATTATAACTTTCTAAATCCTATAGCACATAAACAGGTCATAAGCATGCAAAACGAGGTATAACACGTAAAACGAGATAAGCAAAAAAGTGGGGTTTCACATTCTTCCCCCCCCCCCCCCCTTATAGAAATTTCGTCCTCGAAATTCTTACTTGATGTACGGAATAGATCTGGGTATTGCTGCTGCATCTGATCTCATCTCTCCCACGTAGCTTCATCAATGCCGTGATGCTTCCACAACACCTTAACCATCGGAATCCTCTTCGACCTTAACTCTCGGTCCATCTGATCTATAATACGAATCGGACGCTCGTCATAAGTCAAATTCTCTCGAAGCTGTAACGGCTCTGGCTCAAGAATATGAAAAGGATCCGGATTATATTTTCGCAAATTAGACACGTGAAACACATCGTGGACATTAGAGAAGTTCTCCGGTAAAGCCAACCAATATGCCAACTTACCAACCCTGCCAGTAATCTCAAACGGCCCAACAAATCTCGGACTCAGCTTACCACCTTTACCGTAACGAGCAAACCCCTTTCGAGGAGACAATCTCAAGAAAACCCGATCTCCGACTACAAACTCTAAGTCTCGACGACGCTTATCAGCATAACTCTTGACACTACCCTGCCCCGTAAGCATTCTATGCCTGCTCAACTGAACCTTCTCAATCTTCTCAAGAAGTTCTGGCATAATAGTCGGATCACCAGTCTTCATCTCTCCTACCTCGTCCCAATATAAAGGTGAACGGCACTTACGACCGTAAAGAGTTGCGAAAGGCGCCATCCCAACAGTAGCTTGATAACTATTGTTATAGGCAAACTCGGCAAGTGGTAGATGTTTCTCCCAGTTCTTCCCGAAATCCAGAACACAAGCCCTAAGCATATCTTCCAGAATCTGAATAGTCCGCTCAGACTGACCGTCGGTCTGTGGATGATACGCGGTACTAAAGTTCAACTGAGTACCCAAAGTCTCCTGAAGTTTCTCCCACAACCGAGAAGTAAATCGAGGATCTCGATCGGAGACAATACTAGATGGAATACCGTGAAATCTAACAATCTGATCCAGATACAGATCCGTCAGCTTTGTAACCTCATCTCCTAACCTCATTGCAATAAAATGAGCTGTCTTTGTCAAACGATCTACGACAACCCAAACTGCATCATTACCCCTCGGAGTTCTAGGCAACCCAGTGACGAAATCCATCGTAATATGCTCCCATTTCTACTCTGGTATAGCCAACGGCTGAAGCAAACCTGCAGGTCGTTGATGCTCGGCTTTCACCCTCTGACAAGTCAAACATCTAGATACAAACTGAGCAACCTCCCTCTTCATGTTATTCCACCAGTAATGTTGCTTCAAATCCCGATACATCTTAGTTCCACCGGGATGAATAGTATATTTAGAATTATGAGCTTCCTCCAGAATACCTCGCCTCAAGCCCGGTTCATTGGAAACACATACCCTGTTTCGAAACCGAAGAATACCGTCCTCATGTACTTTGAAGTTAGACTGATCACCCGTGATCTGATCCTTGATCTTCTGAAGTTTAATATCAAGTTGCTGAGCTTCCCTGATCTGAGACAATAATAAAGGCTGAATACGGAGATGTGAACACATCACCCCAAACTGAGTCAACTCTGGTCTCCAATATCTAAACTCCTCAAGAACCTCCCACTTCTTGACAGCCAAACAAGAAATACTAGCCTTCCGGCTGAGAGCATCTGCTACAATATTTGCCTTTCCAGGCAGATAATTGATAGAACAATTATAATCTCCAAGAAGCTCCATCCACCTCCGCTGGCGCATATTTAACTCCTTCTGTGAGAACAAGTACTTCAGACTCTTATGATCAGTGAAAATTTCAAACTTACTTCCCCACAGATAAGGACGCCACTTCTTGAGTGCAAAGACAACTGCTGCCAACTTAAGATCATGAGTCGGATAATTTTCTTCATAAGGCGTCAACTTTCGAGAAGCATAGGCAATAACTCGGCCATCCTGCATAAGAACACATCCCAAGCCCTCCTTGGATGCATCGCTGTAAATGACCATATTATCGGTCCCCTCTGGTACAGCAAGTACTGGAGCGGTAGTTAACCTCTTTTTCAACTCCTGAAATCCACTCTGACACTTCTCATCCCAATTAAAGATAGTCCGTTTCTGAGTCAACTTAGATAGTGGCCCCGCAATCCTCGAGAAGTCCTTGACAAACCTACTGTAATAACCCGCCAAGCCAAGAAAGCTACGGACATCAGAAACACTCTCTGGCCGCTTCCAAGACATCATCGATTCAATCTTAGTAGGATCTACAGAAATACCGCTCTGTGTAATAACATGACCAAGAAAAGAAATCCGTTGCAGCCAAAATTCACATTTGTTGAACTTGGCAAACAACTGATGCTCCTGCAACTTCTCTAATACAAGCCGTTGATGTTGCTCGTGCTCCGATTCAGATTTAGAATAGACCAAGATATCATCAATAAAAATCACCACGAACTGGTCCAAGTACGGCTGAAAGACTAGATGCATCAAATCCATGAATGCTGCCGGTGCATTAGTCAAACCAAAGGCATAACCACAAACTCATAATGCCCGTACCGAGTCCTAAAGGCAGACTTCAGAACATCCTCCATACGAATCCGAAGCTGATAATACCCCTGCCTCAAATCAAATTTAGAATAGACTTTGGCTCCCTAAAGTTGATCAAACAACTCATCAATCAGTGGCAAATGATATTTATTCTTGATGGTCACCTGATTCAAACCACGGTAATCAATACACAATCTCAAAGTACCATCCTTCTTCTTCACAAATAAAACAGGAGCTCCCCAAGGTGAATAACTCTGCTGAATGAATCCTTTCTTCAATAACTCCTGTAACTGAATCTTCAACTCCTTCAACTCAGCTGGTGCCATCCGGTACGCTGATTTAGAAATAGGTTGAGTACCGGGAACAAGATTAATCACAAACTCTATATCCCTCTCTGGCGGCAATCCTGGCAACTCCTCGGGAAATACATTAGGATATTCCCGGATAATAGGGACTTCCTCTAGCTGTAGCTTATCAGATGGCTTGTTGATCAAATAAGCTAGATAACCCGAACACCCCTTACTCACCAACTTAACGGCTTTAGTTGCTGAGATAACAAAACTCGTCTTAGCACCCCGGTTACCCGTTACCTCTACTACTGGCTGATTCGGCAAGAGAAACTGTACTACCTTGGTTCTACAGTTCAACTGGGCATCATACATAGAAAGCCAATCCATACCCAGAATAACATCATACCCCCGGATAGGAAATAAGATAAGGTCTGAAGGAAAATTATGCCCCTTAACATGTATTATACAATCCTTACATACTAAGCCAGTAACATACTTATCAGTCAAAGAGGTACTAATCTCAACCACATAAGGCAATCTTTCAGGTTGCAATTTAACACGTTGCACACAAGCAAGAGTAATGAAAGAATGCGTAGCACCAGAATCAATCAACACTTTAACAAGTTGATCAAGTATAAGGAAGTTACCTTCTACCACTGTAGTCTCCTCAGGCATCTCCTCCATATCAACTGCATAGGCCCGAGCCTGAACCCGCTGTTGCTGTGGTACACTACCCGTAGGCCTACCCTGGTAACCCTGAGTCGCTGCCCGACCCTCAGTCCTCGCATATCTAGGGCAATCCTTCGCCCTATGCTCAATGCTACCACAACCCAAACATGTCCCTGCCTTTACCCTGCAGTCGGACTCCACATGCCCTGGGCGCTTGCAGTAATTACACTGCGATGATGTGGCACTAACACTGCCCCTAGAAGAACCAGAAGCTGATGAAGCAGCTGATACAGCCTGCTGCTAAGGTCTCACCACACTAGGCCTGTACTGACCCTAAGACTGCGCTGGCCTATACTGAGTCTGAACCTGATATGGCCTCTGCTGAAATTGAGGCCGATAGTAACTCTGCTGACCCTGTGGCCTATAAGAACTCTGCTGGGCTGGTGGCCTGTAGACAACCTGCTGTACTGGAGGCCTATATATAACCTGCTGGCCCTGTGGCTGATACGGCCTCTTACTAGGCTGACTGGAGACAATCTGATCCCCTTTTCTCTTCTCTAACCTAGAAGCTGCATCAAAAGCCTCAGTAAAGATATCATAGCGATTCAGAGCCATTGCATCCTAAATCTCGGGCCTCAATCCTAACATAAATCTACGGGTCTTCCTCTCCTCCACAGCTACAAACTCCGGTGCATACCGGGACAACCTAGTAAATGTAGCCTCATATTGAGCCACAGTAGAATCCCCTTGTACCAAAGACAAGAACGCAGCCTCTCTCCTCTCCCGTGCAACCCTCGGGACATACTTATCCCTAAAAGCAGTCAGAAAGGTATCCCAAACATACGGAACACCCCGGGTCCCAACTGGCTCTCACAGTGCGCCACCATTCCTCTGCCTCATCATCAAGCAAATAGACAGCACAAGTCACCTTCCTCTCATCAGTGTACCCGAGAGAATCAAAAATTTTATCTAACTTACTAATCCACGACTCGGCCTTCCTATCATCAGGCTCTCCCTGAAATCTAGGAGGATAGTACCCCAGAAACTCCTTCATAGTACCTCGACCGTGATTACCACCCTGTACATTCTGTATTTGAGCCTGCAACGCTTGAGTCTGAGCAACCTAACCCGCTAACAACTGGGCCTGTCCAGCCATCAAATCTGCAATCCGATCCATTGCTGCCCCTAACCTGACATCACCCCTATCACTGCCCTGTGCCATATTACCAAGGACCTCATCTACAATCTCGGGCCTACCACGAGTCCTCGGTCTACCGGCCATCGTACTAAACAAAGAGTTAGCACAGTTATAGCACGTAAACAGGTTATATACAACTTTTAACACATAAACAACAAACTCATATAAAGCACATAGATCACATAAGTTTCAATCACATAAGCAAATTGATCACATAATCACATAAGCACTTAAATCACATAATCACTTAATCATATAATCATACCAATACATATTTCACTTTTCTTTCTTTTCATACATATTTCATGTTAAGACATTTACCCACATTCCGAGAATACCCTGGCTGACAACTAACATGCACTCTGATACCACTTAAATGTCACGCCCCAACTCGACCCCACCTACAATCAGTCAGGATGCAACGGAATTTCGACAGCATAACGACAGTAAATAGATTTCCGAGGTTCTAAACCAACCTCATTAATAACATTAAACATCCAATTCTATAGCCATACAAACAACAACTCCTCAACAGCATAACAACAAGCAACATAACCATAATATACAATAATCAGTCTTTGTTATCTGCCTCCGTTCCAACATAACATACAATACCTCAACCTTATCATACATTTTAAAACTAAGTTGAGACACATCTACAACTTAGCCATAGCCAACAGAAAGCCACTAAGTTAACATCATTTGGATCATCATCTTTTCAACATCTATTACAATAAGAACCATAAAGCATATAAAAGTCTATTAAGCTAATGTACAAGACATTAAACAACATAAAATCATGGATAAGACTCAATAACATATGACTCATCCACGTAAGGCACATTTTCCTCCTCAGGAGGCACGTACCCGTAATCCGGCTCTGCAACACCTGTAAGCATGCAATAATAGAGAGTGAGCTTATATACATAAGCCCAGTGAGGATCCGATAGATCTCGAGCAAGGTCTACTAAACTCCTTGGAATAATCCTTTGAGTCAGGAAACACACAATGAACACAAATAATACTATCATCACATAACTATATAACCAATCAATAAAGGATACTCTATTTGGTGTAGCTCCAAACGCCATCACGATCTCAACCGTTCTTCTTATAACTCCCCATTACTCACGCACCCGAGGTACCTCACTAGCCCCTCCCTCCATGACACCTCCGTCATGCGAGCTGGGGGTAGCCTATGGCAGTCATGCCGTTATCAACCCGACAGCCCAACGCTGCCCGAGAGGTGGCACACACATACCAAGACTCCATAATCATCATCAATCATCAATCAAACATTTGGGAGATCAGCAACGAAAGTGCCCGATTCCCGAATTCAATAATAATCAATCAATAATCTAGGAGATCAGCAACAAAAGTGCCTGATTCCCGAACTCAATAATAATCAATATAACATCAATATTTAATTAAACAACAAACAACTAAGTTAGATGACAAAGTAGGCCATCTAACCGGACATGCATTATATACACAATTAAACCCTAAATTACTCATCAACAATTCACCATTCAACACTCAAACACCACCCAACCATCTAAAGGCATCGTTCAAGAAATTAAAGAATGACAACCTAAACTTCTAAAATTCATAACTTACAATCTACTAATCCAAACATTGCCAAATCAGTTTCTATCACTCACCCATACAACCTACTAAATTAGCCCTCTCAGAAATCCACCATAACACCTCCAAATCATGCCCGATAACCCTAAAACCCTAGGATGTCTTGGCTGGATTTTCTGGATTTTTACATGAACAATGTAATCAAAAATTCGGCATTACAACAGCGCTAACACATAATTATCAAGTATTTAGAAATCGACGGCAATCGATTTCGATCAACACAACTCAATTAATTCAACTTTGAACATTTTAATCAAAATTAAATACCCGAAAAATAAAAATTATGCTACATCCGACAGAAATTCGTAGTATTGCATCAAAATGATCCCTAGCATGCAAGGAGCAATAATCTATCATCAGATTTCAATTCTAACGGTTAAATTTTCATTTATGAGCAAAAGTATAAAAATGACATTTTGAGATCCAGAATTTTTCTCTCACCTTTGATGCGATATAAGCCTAGGAATGCGTGCTATGCGTGCCCAACAAGCAGAATCCAAGTCGGTGCGAAGTTCTACGGACAAAAACCAAGTTTTTCTTTGAAAAATTGGATTGAAAAGCTTTGAAATCTCTTTTCTTTTTCTCTCCACCTGCTCACCGCAATATGTGTGTTTGTGATGGTGTTTTTGTGTTTTGTGAGTGTGTGTAGGTGCTATAAGCTTATATGGTCAATAATTAAATAAAGTCAAAGTTAATTTAAATTAGTTTTTTTGTGTTTTAATGACTTTAAACTCATTTTATTGCTCACCAAGGCTCAAAATAATTATGCAACCCCCAAGATATCTCAAGTGGGTTATTTTTAGGTGACAAGAAGTTTTACAATCCAACAATTTCACCCGAGTCGGCTTAAAACTAGATTTTCGCAAAAGTCGGTGTAAAAACCCTAATACATTCTTAAGCCGATTTTAAAACCGTTTTCATCAAACACAGGTCTATTAAAGTCCGTGGACTAGGTCTAGAAGTGTTAAAAAGACCAGTTTCAAAATTTTAGCGGACGTGTTTCGAAAATACTATTCACTGAAAATCGACGATAAAATTTCTGACCCCGTTTTTGATAAAAATTTCATGAATGCACATTTAGCACGTATTAGGAGTATTGACATCAAAATTATAGCTTTCTAGGTCCTATAGCATATAAACAGGTCATACGCACGCAAAACGAGGTATAGCACGTAAAACGAGATAAGCAGAAAAGTGGGGTTTCACAGTGAGGCCTTCTTTTCTATGAACACCCCACCACTAAATGATTTACTTTCTAGTTTTCACCTCCGACCCAACCAGGAGAGAACACAAGGTCAATCCAAGCCCTTACCCGCCTGAATGGAATTCATATCTCCTTCGTCTAGTCGAGAAGGGAGAAAGCCCGAGGAATTGGACTCTGCCTCTTATATTACATTACATTATGGAGAAGTCCATTATCGTCATGATCGATCCACGTCCTAGCCTAGTGCCCGGAGAACCAGGCTTGCTTAGCAACCAAAGCTAGCTTACTAAGGCCATCAAGGTTTGAAGATGCTTGACCGATAGAGAGAGGGTGGACTTATTTTTAGGCGAATGAAGAAAAACCTTGATTGCACGAGCTAGCTAGCAAGCCAGTAAACCCCCCTTACTCACCTCTTAATCTATAAAAAAGCCTTTTCTCTTTTTCTAATAAGGTAAGCATCCAACTCTCGATCTAGAGCTACTGCTTTAACAATCAACTGAGCTCAGGAAGTCAGGTTAAGACATCGACTTATACAGGGGAGATGAAAAAGGATTCCTGTCTTTAGAAGTCAATCCCACTAAACTATACTTGTACGCTTGACATGAGAAAAGTAGAGGCAAATGAAGTCAAAGGCCGAGCCCTAACCAGCAAAGGGGACAGCCATGCCAATCCAAGTAGAGCAAAAGTGCGCCCATTCTACCTTTCTTTCTTTACCTTAGACTTTGTTCTTCAAGGAGACCCATGTGAATTTCCTCTATTCAGTGCTCTTGAACTCTTGATTCCCTTGTGTCTTTAGTTGAAGTATAGGTCGTCGATTCAATCTATCTTGATGGGATTTTTGCTTCTGTTGAGTAGTATAGAAGGGATTTATCTAGTAGGTAACGATAAAACTAGTAGTATCGATAAGAGGCTACATCAATAGTGGAAACTTTTTTCGGGTAGGGTAGGCTTGGAGTCAGAAGTCCTATTTTTCCCAACCAAATAAGTACTTTTACAAAGTTCACCTTCCCGCGGTCAAAACAAGACTTACGTATAACAATCAGACCTTACTAGGGACAGGAACCAGACTATAGAGCCTAATTAGAAATAATTCGGGCTTGCTTTCTCAATTCACATCTATGTGCGTCCATTCCTCTATCTATCGGTCGAGCATCTTCAAACCTCTATCTCTTGCTCGCTTCGATCGGACTTTGATAGCTAAGGGAAGAATGATGGGTCGCTAACAAGGCCTCTAAATGACCGCTCAGAGGCCTACCTATTTTTTTCCCAATCTGTCATTTGCTCGTCCCTCTCTCATGAAAATTCTGTCTCCTCTCCTGGCGGTTTTGACTCATGTCTATAGCCAGTTTCTAAGACGATTCCCATTCAAGCATTCTCATTCAACGGTCTATCAATGCTGCCTAATTTTTTAAAAGAAAGAAGTGGAATTCACTCATGGTAGCATAGATCTTTCATTTTCTATACACGAATGTTAATGCTTCGATATCAATGAATTTGAGGACATTGCCCAGTTATATCTTTCTTTCTACTAGTTCTTACATAAACAATTTGTAGGAAGTAAACAAAGTCTTTCCTTCTGAAATAGAAATCCATTCCTGAAGTCACGTCTTTTAGTATTGGGACTCAAGTCAAGTACTTTCGAGTTGCTCTTTGCCCAAATCCCTCCTTCCGACTTAGAAATACCAACTATAAATAGCTTTAGCATCTCTTGATAATAAAAGGTCTTTATAGAGCTAAGGGGAAGGTTTGGAACCCTAGTAGCAGAATGGAATCAGTTTACCGGGCTGACTTCCATGCCAACACAAGTAGTTTAACCCATCACTACCTCGTAAGGGCATTGAGAATTGTTTTTGCTCTTTTTGTTAAACACATTGTAATAATAAGTATTCAAATAGCCTTTACATAGTTTACGAATTATGCTTAGTAGGGACCTAAACACAAGAATGGTTTTTATTAGAGTCAGACTACTCCTTATGAAGAAAGAGGGAAAAAGGACGGATCACCTGCCGATCTATGATAAAAAAAAAACTATACCTGAAGAATTGGATACAGATTAACAGGCACAAAATCCATATCTATTAATCTATGCTCATTGATGAGACAGAGACATAGAGAAGAAAATATACCCTTTGTTATTATCACCCCCTTTGTCACTTAAAAGTAAAGAAGAGATACACACTTTGGAATGGAAGAAGTCGAAGGGGTGAACGAGCGCTGTGGTAACGAGCCGTAAGAAAGATTAGTAGAGCATTCCTTCCACTAGCTTTTAGACTTTATAGGAGTAGGGGAGCATGGTGAGATAGATAGACATCCAAGCCTGCAGCAGCTAGTTGCTCAGCCTTAGTCTTGGGCTAATCTCACACTTCAATCAACCCCTTCATATCGATCCAATCAATCGATCGATCAAGAGGCGTCTCTCTTTTGTTTGGGTCGGTAAAGTCCTCGCTTTCTCTTGAACAAGGGAAGGGAAGCATTGCATTAGCTTCAATTGAACAAGCTCAACCTTGGAAAAGAAAGGAGGTAGGCCAAAGAACCGTTGAACGCTTCAACTTGGCCACTGAAGAAGGCGAAGGCTGGGCGAGAGACTAGACCAGCTTACTGCTTACTACCATACCATGGTTGAAGCTTTAGGCTCCATAGACAGAACTATGTATTTGATATTAGGGAAGGGAGGTTCGGAATGAAAGAATGCATGCATGGAGATTCTATTTGTCAGAGGTTCGAGAATTTATGAAAGGACATCTAAGGCTAAGGAAAAATTCAAGGAAGCCCATTACTGAGAGAAGTGGTGATCTCATCTTGCCTGCTGGGAGAGAGGAGGCTTTCGGACCACCTTTTCCAGCTAGATAGTGAGCGATCACTCAGCAATGAACACTAACTGAAAGCGGCCGGGAATGAGTACTTGTCCTCTACGGGAATTGAACCCATGTATTCGACATGAAAAGTTGAAGTCCTAACCACTGGACGAAAGGGACCAAAAAGCCATTCTTCAAATACCTCAGCTCCGAGAATAGAAGTGCTTCGTTCTGTTTCAATACGCAATTCAAAATTTCGTTTGTGTTCATGTTGGCGATTTCTGAGGTGAATTCGGCAAATCGTCCCCCCTTCCTACAGGTTCTCTCACCGACCTAGTGACACATCAACCAAGCCCCTTCTCTTTTTTCGATCAAAAAAAAGAGGGGCAAAATGCCCGTTTGTAGTGGCAAAGGTTTGAAGACGCTAGATCTATAGGGAGAGGGTAGATGCTACAATAAGAAAAAAAAGTACGTTGAGGTTACGAAGTAAGGTCAGCTGGTTAAGGAAAGCTCAGGTTATGAAATCGCTTAGCCGTTAATTAATTAAGTAGTAGTGAGGCCTCGGTAAAGAGTTGCATCAGTTGTGGATATAGACTAGGCTAAGGGACATATTTCATCTCTTCTATTCTCTTCACTTACACCTTACACTTCAGTTAAGTCTACTGAGGCTCAAGTGCGGAGCCTTCCACTGTGGACTGAGAGTAGGCAAAGGTAGAACACCATAGAAACTTCGTTGACTTTATCATAAACCTTGATTTCGTTACGCTCAATAAGAATCCGGAATAGAGAAAATCGGTTCGTGTTCCACTTCCAAAGTCAGTCGTCTTTGCCAAAGTGTGAACTGCAGCCGACTTTCCAGTGGTTCCATTCCTTCTTACTGTACTTCTAGGTCAACCCAACCCGAATGGGAAGAATAGGGTCAGCCAAACTACAGTCCACTTTGTACGTTTACTGAGCAGACCAATCAGACATTTTAGAAAATGAAAGGGAACTTCTCACCGAAGGAGGCAAGAAGCTACCGCTTCTAGAATGGAAGCTTATCTTTTACTTTTTTTAGAGCGTATTGCTATTTTGAAATAATCCATTTTATGGATGAAGTAATCGGAATGAAAAATGGTTACGGTTTCGGAAACTTGAGAAAGTCGGGAACTGTCGGTTACCTTTTGAATCAAAGTAGCGACGAGCCGAGTATTATGACTACAGAGGGAGAAGCAAAGTTTCGCAGACAGTTTCGCTTCCTCGTCACTTCTTTCTAGCGACTCCCTTCTCAAGTGGGTGCCTTGGTAAGCAAGCTACCTTCAGCATTGGTAAAATCCCTATCAATAATAGGCTAGAATGGTGGGGAAAAGAGGCATTCCCTACTTCAATAGAAATGGGGGAATCGTCCTTTAACAACCGCTCCTCTACAACTACCTTTCGCCCAACATGATCACGAATGAAAATAGAGAATTGCATAGATAGGAGGAAGAAACGAACCAAGCCACTTGTCCTGATCAGAACGATTGAAGAAAGAAAAAGAATGGTGGCTCATTTCAGGGGACATCGTCGGAGAACAATGTCTTAAGTGTTGGTTCTTCCATATTTAGATATGGAGATACATCAATATAGAGATCTATATCTTTCTATCGATAGATAGATCTATTGAGAAATGGATATTGATCTGGTTTCAAGATCTATGAACAAGAGAGATCCCTAAATATCCATTTGAAAAAAGAGATGAATAGATAGGGCGAAGCCAGCTAAAGGAAGGTCGCGTTAGCGCCCCCTTTACCCCTATTAATTAATTAGATTAGTTTAGTCATAAAGGAACTAAAGGAAAACCTTTTGACAACCTTACTAATAGAAAGGGGATGCGCTTAAGCATACGAAGAAAGCTCTTTGAGCTTCTCCTATATTATAGAAAGGTTTGTAGAAAAGGGCTACTTCAAATATCCCATTAGGGGCTTCAAAGAAAGTGTGTAGTTTAGGGGTGTGCATGTTTGGAACCCCATACAAGACAAGGGGTTAGCGCGCAATTGCTTTATCCGATAGAGGCTCGCTTCTTCAAGTTCCACTTGTTGCTTTTCATTTTGATAAAAGTAGGTGCTTGCTGCTCACTCGCTGTCTACTAAATGAACCTTCACTACCCGCCCGGCCCCTATCTTTAATCGTAAGTAATGTGAAGTCAAATCAATTAAGTGAACAACCCAACCTCTTTGTTTGAAGCTTTGCCAGGAAGCTTATACTTGTTGAAGCTTTGTTTCCCCAACACAACAATAGACTTGCAACTAGAGTGACAGAAAAAGTTTCTCTTTGATAGCGGTCATAGGGGAGTTCAGAAAGGATCTAATCGCAGATAAAGACTGAAACCTGTGTCGGGATAGGGGCGGATGTAGCCAAGTGGATCAAGGCAGTGGATTGTGAATCCACCATGCATGGGTCCAATCCCTGTCGTTCGCCCATCAATAAATGAACCATTTGTTTCAGAGACACAAGACAAACCTAGAAAGCATTTTTTTTGCAAGTCATCTCGAGGCTTTCAAACGCATCCAAGCAATTGGTATCCGATTGAAACATAGAAAGCATAGATTCGCGTCACCTACTTGCTGAAAGCAAAAATGGAATGGTCGATAATTCATTGTACGATGTTTTTAAGACCTCATTAATCAGCCTTACACTTTTGAGTTCATAATGAATAAAATGAACCCCCGGATAAAGAGAAAATCTCCCCTCCCCTTTACTAAACCATGGGGAGCCCCGAGTAGTTTAACAGACAAATTGAGTTGTCGTGATGATACCTTTCTTAGTGGAAGATTGGAAAAGACTGATCTTCATCACGAGACTAATCGGATCTACTGTAGACACCCGAGAGACCTCCACAAGGCAGGCTAAAAGAGTAAGAGGGCAAGAAGCAAAGAGTTGTTCTTTCATTTCTTTGTTGAGATTGAAATAATGTCCTTTAAAAAGGGGGTGGGTAAAATGCACGCAGGCCAAGTCAAGAAAAGGACTTCCTTAGTTTTCTTTCATAGTAGTCTTAATGACTAGTGTGAACTCTAATTTTCATCTTTACCTCGATTTGTGTGTATTTGCCTCAATTTATGTGATTTGACCTGTTTATGTGTTATATGAATTAGAATGTGCTAAATATGTGATTTATATTCCTAATACATGCTATATGTGCATTCATGAAATTTTCATCAAAATCGGCATCAGAAATTTTATCGATAGTTTTAGTGAATAGTATTTTGAACACCTGTCCGCTAAAATTTTTATAGGGGTGTTTTAAACATTATAAAACCTAGTCCTCGGGTATTAATAAACCCGTGTTTGATTAAAATGGATTTGGAATCGGTTTTGAAATTTTAAAGATTTTTACACTTTCTTTTGTAAAAATCCAGTTTTAAGCCGACTCGGGTGGAAATGTTTGAAAGTAAAACTTCTTGTCATCTAAAAATAAGCTACTTAAAATAGTTTAAGTGTTGCATACTAGTTTTGAGCAAGAAATAGTCTAAAATAGAATTAAAATACTAAAAATACTAAAAGCTAACAAAATGCATCAACTTTGACTTTTTGTTTTTGTTTGACTTTGAGCTATTAAGCATCAACACACAATGAAACAATACAAAAACACCACAAAATACAAACAAGGAGGCCGAAACTCCATAGCTATTTTGAGAGGTTTTTTAACATTTTTTCAAGGCAATTTTTCATTAAAAGTTGCAATTCAAGGCCAAACTTCATCATCCAAGGCTTGATTCTACTTGTTGGGCATTCATTGAGTATCTTTCTAGCTTCATAACACATCAAAGGTAAGAGAAAAATTCTAGATCTCAAATGTCATTTTATTATGTTTTTGCATATAATTGAATTTTGAACTGTTAGAAAGTTGAATTAATGTTATATTATTGCTCAGTGCTTGCTAAGGATCGTTTATATGCGTTTATATAATATATGAACCGTTGTAGCATGAATTTTATTTTTCAGGTATTTAAAGTTGAGTTGTTGGCGATTTGTTGAATATTTAGAGCTGTGGTCGTTGGAATCGATTGCTGTTAGCTTTTAAAAGTTTGTTAAATACATGGTAGTAATGTTGTAATGCCGAAATTTTGATTGTGATGTTGGTGTGAAAGTCCAAAAATTTCAGCCTAAGTGCATTGAGGTTTTGGGGTTGCTGGGCTTGATTTGGATGGATTATGGTTGGTTTCCGAGGGGGCTAATGTTGTTAATTGAGTGGGTGAGTGATAGAAACTGGTTTGGAGGTTATTGGATTGGTATAATATAAGTTATGCCTTTTAGAAGTTTGGGTTGTCTTTCTTTAAATTGTTGAATTATGCTTTTGGATGTTTGGGTGGTGTTTGAGTGATTGAATTGTGAGTTGTTGATGGTTAGACTAGGGTTTGGTTGTGTGTTTAATGTCTGTTGAGTTGGATGGCCTACTTTGTCATCTAACTTAATTGTTTCATGATTATATAGTTGTTGATTGTTAAATATTGTTTAATTGATTGTTGAAATACAGATTAATTAATTATTGATTATTGATTGTTGTTACAAAATTGAGAGGAGCATGCTCGGGGTTAATCCGGGGTGTTACATTGTTAACTGATTGTTATTGTTTTTATTAGTCGGGAGTCGAGCAACCAATGTTATTGACTTCTCGAATTGGAATTGTTATTGTTTTTATTACTCGGGAGTCGGGCAACCAATGTTGTTGACTTCTCGAATTGAGTCTCATTATTATGAGCTTTGATAATGTTGTGTCACCACGGGAGGCATCCTGGGCTACGGGCACAGTTATCATGGCTAATCCCTATCTCGCATGGGCGGAGAGGCCATGGAGTGTGGGTCTAGGTCAAGGTACCTCAGGATTGTATCATTGAGTTTGAAAGAGTTGATGAGCATTGAATGGTGTATGAAGCTTCATCACAAATGTATCGTATCCTTATTGTGTGTTGACAGTTATTGATATTGTTGCATTTATAATGCTATTGATGTTCATTGTGTGTTTACTGTTCAAAGGATGATTTCCAAGGAGTATAGTAAATACTGTTAGAGATCTATCGAATCCTCACTGGGCTTGTTTTATATAAGCTCACTCTCAATTATTGCATGCATACAGGTGAAGTTGATCCAGGTTACGAGTACGTGCCTGCAGAAGAGGATAATGTGCCATATGTGGACAAGTCCTATGTGCCAGAGTCTTGTCCTTGATTTATGAAGTTGTACTTTTTGTTATATTGTATATTAAACTTAGTTGTCTTGTATTTCACTTAAAAGTTCATGTTATATAGGATGTTGTAAAGATAGTAGATTAAATGTTGCTAGCTTAGTAATCTTGTTTTAGAACATGGTTAGGTTACTAGGTGGGCTATAATCAATTTTTGAAGTGTATGTTATATAGTAAATGTATTATGTTGGAATGGAGGCGCATAACTATGAAAGGGTTGATGAAAGAATGTTTAATGTATGAAATGATTGTGTTGTATGTTGTTAATTTGATTGGAGAGTTGGTTGGTGACTTGTGGAGTTTGATGTATGTTGTTCTTAAGGGTTGGTTTAGAGCCTGATGTTCATGTTACTGTCGTTATGCTGCCGAAATTCCGTTGCGTCCTGACTGATCGTAAGAGGGGTCAAGTTGGGGCGTGACATTTAGTGGTATCAGAGCTTGATTAGCTGTTAGCTGAGGTATCCTCGAAATGTGGGTAGAGGTCTTAAAATGAATGCATGTACTAAGTGTAAAGTGAATTACATGTTAATATGTTTATTTGATTAATATACTTATGTGACTAACTTTCTATGTGATCAATATGCCTTATGTGTTAAGTGAATTAAATGTGGTCAATGTGCATTATGTGAATAGTGTGCCTTACGTGCTTAATATGTTTTATGTGACCAGTGTGTGGTACGTGCTTAATTTGCTTATATGAAGATTTTGTACTTAGTACATTTATGTGACATTATGTGTGTTTAATTGATTTTCTGGGTACGTGCTTTAGGCATTAGTAACAACGTGTGAATCTATCTTCTGTAGATTATATTTTAAATTGTGCTAGATATCTTGAAATCTGATTAGGTATTACTGAACTCTAACATAGTTACCAGATTCATAGAATGAGCAAATTGAACTAAAAGTGTTATGTGTGTTATGAACAGTTTACTTTATATGTTATAATCTGTGTAAATACATTACCTGTAAAATAGTAAGTAATCTCTTCCCCTGAAAGAGTCGGCTGGTAGCGGATCTTCCTAAAAGTGGATTAACAAAAGAAGGAACAGTAGATCAATGGTTATGGAGATCAATAGGTGGTACTCAATGCTCAGAGTTGGAATTTAGTGATCAGCCTTTGGCTTTTTCTTCGGTATCTTCATTTGGAATTCTTGCTTGGTGTTCTTATCCGGTATATGACTTTGGGTATCTGGTATTCCATTTGGAATTCTTATTTGGATTCTTTTGGGGCAAACAGTAATTTTATTCAACATTCTTCTTCGAGATTTCTATATGAAGATTCTTATTTGGTATACTTCATTGGAATTCTTCTTTGGTATTTTCTAACAGTATTCTTATGTGGAATTCTTATATGGTGTTATCCAGAGTTCTTATTTCGGGATTATTATTCAGTATTCTCCAATGGCGATATTGTTTGAAGTTCTCAGTTGGTATTCCTGATTGGTGCTCTATTACGGGATCTATGTTTGGCATTCTCTTCGGTAATTATTTGAGATTCTTATGCGGAAGTCCTAGTCGGTGTTCTTATTCAGCGTTCCTATTCAAGCTTCTTGTTCGGTATTCCTAGTTGACATACTTAGTTGGTATTCAGAATTTGGTTTTCAGCCTTTCATTCCGTATGTTTGAGCGAGCAGTACTTGAGTGAAGAATTGCGAGGACACAATTGTTTTAAGGAGGGGAGAATTTGTGTGTCTTTGTCTCGATTTGCGTGATTTGACCTGTTTATGTCTTATATGAACTAGAATGTGCTAAATATGTGATTTATATTTCTAATACATGCTATATGTGCATTCATGAAATTTTCATCAAAATCGGCATAAGAAATTTTATCACCGATTTTAGTGAATAGTATTTTGAACACCTGTCCGCTAAAATTTTTACAGGGGTGTTTTAAATGTTTTAAAACCTAGTCCCCGGGTATTAATAGACCCGTGTTTGATTAAAACGGATTTTGAATTGGTTTTGGAATTTTAAAGGTTTTTACACTTTCTTTTGCAAAAATTGAGTTTTAAGCCGACTCGAGTTAAAATGTTTGAATGTAAAACTTCTTGTCTCCTAAAAAATAAACTACTTAAAATAGTCTAAGTGTTGCATACTAGTTTTGAGCAAGAAATAGTCTAAAATAGAATTAAAAGACTAGAAATACTAAAAACTAACAAAACGCATCAACTTTGACTTTTTGTTTTTGTTTGATTTTGAGCTATTAAGCATTAACACATAATGAAACAACACAAAAACACCACAAAACACACACAAGGAGGCTGAAACTCCATAGCTATTTTGAGAGGTTTTTCAACATTTTTTCAGGCAAATTTTCATTAAAAGTTGTAATTCAAGGCCAAAGTTCATCATCCAAGGCTTGATTCTACTTGTTGGGCATTCATTGAGCATCTTTCTAGCTTCATAACACATCAAAGGTGAGAGAAAAAGTCTAGATCTCAAATGTCATTTTTTATGTTTTTGCATATAATTGAATTTTGAACCTTTAGAAAGTTGAATTGATGTTATATTATTGCTCAGTGAATGCTAAGGATTGTTTATAAAATATTTGAACCATTGTAGCATCAATTTTATTTTTCGAGTATTAAAAGTTGAGTTGTTAGCTATTTGTTAAATATCTGGAGTTGTGGTGGTTGGAATCGATTGCTGTTAGCTTGTAAAAGTTTGTTAAATACGTGGTAGTAATGCTGTAATGCCGAAATTTTGATTGTGATGTGGGTGTGAAAGTCTGAAAATTTCAGCCTTAGTGCATTGAGGTTTTAGGGTTGTTGGGCTTGATTTGGATGGATTATGGTTGGTTTCCAAGGGGGTTAATGTTATTGATTGAGTGGGTGAGTGATAGAAACTGGTTTGGAGGTTATCGGATTGGTATAATGTAAGTTATGACTTTTAGAAGTTTGGGTTGTCTTTCTTTAAAATGTTGAATTATGCCTTTGGATGTTTGGGTGGTGTTTGAGTAATTGAATTGTGAGTTGTTGATGGTTAGACTAGGGTTTGGTTGTGTGTTTAATGCCTGTTGAGTTGGATGGCTTACTTTGTCATCTAACTTAATTATTTCATGATTATATAGTTGTTGATTGTTAAATGTTTTTTAATTGATTGTTGAAATACGGATTAATTGATTATTGATTATTGATTGTTGTTAAAAAATCGTGAGGACCACGCTCGGGGTTAATCCGAGGTGTTACATTATTAACTGATTGTAATTGTTTTTATTAGTCGGGAGTCGGGCAGCCAATGTTGTTGACTTCTAGAATTGTTATTGTTATTGTTATTATGAATCGGGAGTCGGGCAACCAATGTTGTTGACTTCTCGAATTGAATCTCATTGTTGTGAGCTTTGATAATGTTATGTCACCTCAGGAGGCATTCTGGGCTGCGGACACAATTATCATGGCTAATCCCTATCTCGCATGGGCAGAGAGGCCATGGGGTATTAGTCTAGGTCAAGGTACCTCAGGATTGTGTCATCGAGTTTGAAGGAGTTGATGAGCATCGAATGGTGTATAGAGCTTCATCAACAAATGTATCATATCCTTATTGTGTGTTTACAATTATTGCTATTGTTGCATTTATAATGATTATTGATGTTCATTGTGTGTTTACTGCTCAAAGGATGATTTCCAAGGACTATAGTAAACACTGTCAGAGATCTATCGAATCCTCACTGGGCTTGTTTTATATAAGGTCACTCTCAATTATTGCATGCATACAGGTGAAGTTGATCCAGGTTATGGGTACGTGCCTCCAGAATAGGATAATGTGCCATATGTGGATGAGTCCTATGTGTCAGAGTCTTGTCCCTGATTTATGAAGTTGTACTTTTTGTTTTTTTGTTTATTAAACTTAGTTGTCTTGTATTTCACTTAAAAGTTCATGTTATATAAGATGTTGTAAAGATAGTAGATTAAATGTTACTAGCTTAGTAAACTTGTTTTGGAACATGATTAGATTGCTATATTGGCTATAATCTATTTTGGAAGTGTATGCTATATAGTAAATGTATTATGTTGGAACGGAGGCGCATAGCTATGAAAGAGTTGATGAAAGAATATTTAATGTATGAAGTGGTTGCATTGTATGTTGTTAATTTGATTGGAGAGTTGGTTGGTGACTTGTGAAGTTTGATGTATGTTGTTCTTAAGGGTTGGTTTAGAGCCTGATGTTCACGTTACTGTCGTTATGCTGCCGAAATTTCGTTGCGTCCTGACTGATCGTAAGAGAGGTCGAGTTGGGGCGTGACAACTAGTAGTTTGAAGCCATAAGAAACTGGTTTTTTTTCTTACTGTAGCATCCACCCTCTCCCTATAGGTCGAGCGTCTACCTTCCTCTCCTTATCAGTCGAGCTGAATTACATCTAGCCTCTCCCTATCGGTCGAGTTACTTCATACCTTGTTCTATCAAAGAAGCTTGTAAACACCTTATCAGTTGACTTACTTCGTACCTTTGACTATTCCTGAGATATAGTCGAAACATTTTGTTATGGTGGAAAGTGGGGAGTGAAAAGACCAATGCAGTAAAGAACGACTGCATGAATCGGAATCCACTTATTAAGACAGATGACCGAGTCAGAAATGCTCCGCGTTCTCCTAGTGGTTGATCTTAGCTTAGCGTGCTAGCCGCTGCTTCATTTCTATAGTGATAACGCTTTCTCTTTCTTAGCGCTCCGCCCCCTTTGTATAATAAGGGGAACTTTGATTGCGCGGCTTTTTCTTATAAGGGTCTATTTTCTCTAAGTTGACTCAGCTTGACCTACTTGACTCAGCGGTTAGAGTATCGTTTTCATATGGCGAGAGTCATTGGTTCAAATCCAATAGTAGGTAAAACCGACCGAAGCCCCATGCTTTTGCTAGCATGACAGCAAGCATGGACTGGTAGCAAGGAGCCAACTGAATAATCAAAGTCTCGGTTGCTTCCACTTGTGGCCTTCTTCGACCGCCTTGATACCTTAATATCAAGGAACCCCCCCTCTTCCACAAGTAGGTGGAGACCTGGAGGGGCGGAAACCCCAACGGGAAACCTTTTACCGCGCCACACGATTCTTTTCCAAAGTGCTCTCTCAGACGTTTCCACTCCTGTCCCCGCAAGCAAAGAGGTTTCAAGATTCCAGGTGACCAAGTGAAAGTGAACAACCCCAAGCAAATCTTCTGAGCGTACCCTTTGTTTCTAATCTTTCTCTATTCTAAAAACAACTAAAAATAGAAATCGAAAAAGCAAAATAAGTAAAATTTTCTTCTTTTTGGACCTCCGACCAATAAGGTGATGTCACATGCACATGAACTTCTAAAGAGTGGGTTCCAAACCTGGGTGGCACTATATAACTCAATCCATTAGTTGGCTATTGATGGATGTTTTTTATTTTAGAAAAAACTATGAGATAGAGGAGACTATAAGGAAATTTTTTTGAGATAAGGACTTGCAAAAGTCAAATAATCGCAGAAGACAAGTGAAAAGTCTCTCGAGGTTTCGCCTTGCGAATTTCGCGAGAGTTTTCACCTCTTTGAAACAATAAGTTTCAAAATCTCACAAAATTCCGCGTGGTTTTTCTCTAAGAACTCGGAAGGCCCCAGGACCCCCTTATAAGCCCTATAACCCCCTAGCCCCTATGCCAAAGCAGTTAAGTGCAAAGAGGTAGAACATAGGAGCATCCCGAGTAGCAAGCTAGTTTGGAGAGAAGTCACATTTAGATTCTTAAGTGTTGTAGTGAGGCAGGGAAGAAAGCACTATAGGAGGCATATCTTGAGCCTAGGTGACAGCGGAGAACTTTAGAGGTAGGCTAGAAAGGAAGGAAAGAGAAAATAGAGCGATTGGTAAGCCAAGGTTTGAAGATGCTCGACCGATAGGGAGAGGAAGAGTTTAGTTTCAGTTTCATGGGAAGAATTACTTTTATTGAGAGAGAATCTAGTAGCTGTCCAAGGGTTGCAAGCAAACAAGCCAGTCAGAAACAAAGGTCAAGGCAATCAGTGCTTGCTAAACGGTGAAGTCAATGCAGTCAGTGTCAGTCAATTTCGAAGCAGAGAAGTTAAAAGTTAGAACATATCTCGATGTCAAGGTGAGACGTCCATCTCTTTAAGAAAGAAGGTTCGTCCTAGCTTAGTTGAAGTCTAAGGCCAAACCTGAATCCCAACAGTGCTAAGCTAGTAGGATTTCCTCTTGAAAATAAAGGACTATAGATCATAAGCTATCCAATTAGTAGACAAGCAAGGAAATCTACGAGGAAAGGAACATCCCGTAGAAAGCTTTATCCTTAAATTGAATATATAATAAAGATCATTATTGAACTAAGGAGAACAGCTGAGATGGATATGAGAGACTACGATTCGAAGCTTCTGAACAAACTAGCTAGAGTTGGATCTGTTGAACCTAAGGGAATAAGGAAAGAAGCAAGCTTGGGTGCTTTTTGCTTGTTGCATGATATGTAGTAAAGTCGGCTGAACACAAAGCCAATCGAAGAGAAAGTCTCATTCGAAATGTAGGAGCTAAAATCTGGCTCGGTTAGGGTAGACCCAGGGGAAGAGCTCTGCACAAATGTTTGAACCATGGGGTAGGGACGGCGACCAAGAACAGGAGAGCACTCGGTCTAGGTCTTTCCTTGTGATCTTAATAAAGGCTCAGTGGCTCAATTAGGCTTGGGAGCAAGAGAAAAATCCAGATGGACCACCATTGATAAGAATTGACATATTCGCCGTGGCAAGGAAGTTCAATTTTTGATTCGGAGAATGCCCTGAGAGAAGGATAG
Source organism: Ehretia macrophylla (assembly GCA_037974665.1). Lineage (NCBI taxonomy): Eukaryota > Viridiplantae > Streptophyta > Magnoliopsida > Boraginales > Ehretiaceae > Ehretia > Ehretia macrophylla. Next base: position 52,830,735 of record CM075782.1, read on the forward strand.
GAAGAATGCGCTCTTGCTACAAGAATGGCTTATTCACGTGAAGAAGAAAAGGCTGTCACTATTCTAGAAGAGGAAGCGGGGATTCCAATAATAGAAGATCGCTAGGCTCGAACAAAGGTTGAGGCGGTGAAGGATGTTTACGAGAAGGCCACCTTGCAACCATAGAAATTGCTTTTCTCAATCTTCATAAGATCCTATTGAGATACCATCAAATCGAATCTATAGTAAGGAAAAGGATAATAGAATGAAAATCAAAATGCCCATACACAAGTGGGGACCCTTTACCTAAGACATTTGAAGTACACAGGGATGCGTCAGAGTCGAGGTAAGGTAATAGGTTGTAGGATCCTCCTCTCTTCGGATTACCTTAGGGGTTCCGAAAGGCTAGGACTGAGGAAAGTTTATATCGAGCACTGACACGCTCCTGGAAGGCGGCATACCCATGGTTTTGAGAGGCACAAACTGTCCACATATTTCTATGGAAGGCATAAATCCCACGTTTTCACAATCGGCGGTTAATGCCGGCGGATACATATATGATCGATCCTTGAAAAGGGAATTTGAAATATTGATGGTAGATGGACACAACTACACCGGCCTCGTGCAGCCAGGGCCTTCCCAACAAGAGATTGAAAGAAGTAACAATGTTTATTACGTGGAAAGCCGTGGTGAGCGTCAGGGGTCCTAATCTTAGGTCGGCAAAAAGCCTGCCAATAGCTGCCCTTCTCGAGTTGTCATAGGTAGTAACAAAAATATGGGAGAATGCAACAAAGTGTCCTGGGGAATGCTGAGAGCACGAAGAGTGGATAAGAGGCAGATGTTCAGGGCTGCCCCTGTATCGAAACAACTAAAGAAGCCAAAAGCCCTAACAACCAATTCAAGTGTAAAGATCCCAGAAAATACCATACAAATTCCTTTAATCCTATAAATACTGAACAGAATGTAAACCCCTTAAATCGCTTGAACCGCCTTTGAACCCCCAACATTGTTCTAACCAAGACACAAACAATGATCTGCCTCCGGAATGAAGATCCTACCAAATTCACCAAATGAAAATTCCAGATATGATAGAAAGGAGCTTGACTCTTTAGAATCTTCGATACATCCTCAACAGAAAGGAGGAATGAACTGGGTAAAATTCCATCGAACTAAGGCAGGGATGGTTTGGTTGGGGTGAATGAATCGGATCTTAGAGAAGTCTCAGTCTTCGTCTACACCTAGGATAAGGAAGAGGAAATCCTTTGATGAATGAATGCATTCGAGGGCGTTAGGCTAACACCCAATTCTTCCACATGAATACCATATGGTAGATAGAAATACCGATTTACCGTAAGGATAGTGCACTAGAATCAATAGAATCATAATCCGGTGTGGAATAAGATAAGTAATTGAATTAGCTCTATGATATGCAATGGGTTTAATGGAGTTAATGCTTTGACTCCTAGTTGTGGTGGACTAGAATACCATTTTAGAAGAAGGAAATGTATGATATTCAAGTTCACAGTTCTAATGGAATGCTTGCTATCAGTGCATTAGATGTCCTAGTTGTCTAGTACCAATCCGCTTTCAAGGTTAAGTGTGCCTTTACCTTCATTCAGTCATTCATCCAGTCTCTGAAAAGTGTTATCGAATTACCTGTGAAGGAGGGTACTCCTTATTATAGTATATAGACCGTTCTTAGGATAGCCTATTCTAGTGAATAGGTACTTTTCTTCGCATATAAGCTTATCTCTTATGTAGGTATACTATCACTATTGTAGTTATCTCTCAGTCGCATATGCACTGCTACTAGTTAGAATAAGCTTCTAATAAGGTAGACTATCGCATATCCGCTTTCATTCAACGAGCCATCAACGAACAATCTCCATCCCAAACTCTGAGCAAACAGGTCTTGGAGGCCGCCCCCAGTAGCTAGGTCTGGGATAATCTTCAATTTGTTTGGTGCTCGCCTCTGAGGTGAGCTTATCTGGAGTTCTTTTCTTTTCGTTGGCCATAGAGGCTGGCTCGTCATCTATGGAATAGTCATCCCCAATGTCTGATTCTACAGGGAAATCCGCCAAAAAGCTGGCTAGTGCTTGACCTTTTTCTGTTGTTCGTGGTTCGTATCGAATGTTGAACTTGCCTAGCTGAACTGTCCACTTTGCTTCTCTTCCAGGCGGGTAGGTCTTATCAAGGATGCTCTTTAACGGATATTCTGTAATCACTCTTATTGCATGTGTCGGTGATAACACAAATTTCTGCCTCCTTGCTGAATAGATAAGGGCGAGTGTTACTTTCTCGACCTTAGAGTACCTCATCTCTGTGTCCAATAAGGTCAAACTGGTGAAGTAGACCGGCTTGCCCTATTCCTCATCCCAACGGAATAGGACAGAGTAGATTGAGGACTCTGTAACTGCTAGGTACAAACCTAGGACCTCGTAGGGGACCGGCGTGGATATGATAGGAGGCTTGCCGAGGTCTTTTTTGAGCGGTTGAAGGGCTTCTTTGGCCCGAACCAACGAATCCCTTAGATATGATGCAAAATGGATCTTGTTTTATCGTTGATCATAGATTTCTCTATGAACAATACGAATCGGAGTTTGAGTTTGAAGAAGGGGAAGAAGTTCTCGACCCGCAATGGATAAAGGAGAATTTATCCAATCACATAGTTTGGGCTCCTAGAATTTGGCGCCCTTGGGGCTTTCTATTTGATTGTATCGGAAAGTCCAATTCATTGGGATTTCCCTATTGGGTCTGGTCATTTCGGGGCAAGCGGATCATTTATGATGAAGAGGATGGGCTTCAAGAGAATGATTCGGAGTTCTTGCAGAGTGCAACCATGCAGTACCAGACACGAGATAGATCTTCCAAAGAACAATGCTTTTTTCGAATAAGACAAATCATTTGGGACCCTGCGGATCTACTCTTTTTTATATTCAAAGATCTTCCTTTTATCTCTTTGTTTTCACATCGAGAATTCTGTGCAGATGGAGAGATGTCAAAGGGGCTTCTTACGTCCCAAACAGATCTTCCTACATCTATATATAAACGCTGGTTTATCAAGAATACACAAGAAAGGTACTTCGAATTGTTGATTCATCGCCAGAGATGGCTTAGAACCAATAGTTCATTATCTAATGGATTTTTTCCGTTCTAATACTTCATCCGAGAGTTTTCAGTATTTATCAAAGTTGTTCCTATCTAACGGAACGCTATTGGATCAAATGACAAAGACATTGTTGACAAAAAGATGGCTTTTCCCGGCTCGACATGCTTGCTTTAACTCTATCAACAACATTTTTGGTGTCTAGACTGTAAGGACCCGTACTCGGATCCCGAATAATAATATATGAAATAAGTGTTCCATATGTGTTTGGCTTACTTCACTTATGTGCTTGGTGTTTTCGTGTTTAGAGATAAGTGTTTTATGCTTCGATATATTTTAAATTAAGAGGAAATGTTGTAACTAACATATCAAGCTAAGCATTCCTTTCAATTATCAAGTAACTTAAGATAATTTGTGCTTGGAAGTAATTGGAAATACTAAACTTATGGGATTCTATTAATCGACCTTTAATTATTTGGAGTGTTAGGATAATAAACTAAAATATTATATGAGGAAAAGAAGGTAAGGTGTTAGCTGAACTATTCTAATTTGAGAATGATACCTAGTTTTACTGTTCAAATTTTATAAGTAATGTAGATAGACCTTGGAGTATGGTAGTTTGATATAAATTAAATAAAGTATTATTATAGCTTAGTTGAATAGTTTCATTGAGGGATTAACTTAGTTTAGCAAAAAGGAATTAGAATGTTAGTTAAACTTATTAAGATAAAGTTTTCTTTTAAAATATGTCATTAGGAATTCAGTTGTCTTCTATAAGATGGTATAGTATACTAGTTATCTTGAGGAATGTTTGCAGACATTAGAATGGGTATTAGAGTAAAGATGGGTAAGTATCATCTTGGGTAGCTTCGGTTATAGAATTAAATTGTTACAAGAAAATGGTATAGTTATAAATGGACCTACTACCAAGTAATGTAAAATTTTGGGAATTAGAATTGATTAGTGCTGGCTAAATAGGGGAATCAACTTCTACAACGGTGATGATATAACACCCACTTGAATAAGTAGGAGATTCGATCAGTAAATGTGGGATAAGATGGACTTAGCTTAATTTATTAGTCTTCTTTATTTTACTTACGCAGCTATCATAACTAGTTTCGTTGAGTAAAGCAATAGAAATATAAACGTTGAGCAAGGTGTTAGCTAGGGATTAACATAGCCGACCGTTAATTTGGTGGTCAGGGTTAATTAGTTAATTGTTTACTATAGGAATATACTTTGAAGTTGCTAACACATAGGTGTAAATTAAGTAAAGGATATTCACGGGCATAAATGGATTAGAAGTTTTCACGCCAACGGTTAAACAAAATATTGCTATCCGCTTACATAGGCGTTATACTGAGTTGGGCTAGGAGAGAAGTAGTATTAGTACACTTAACAGGTTGCTAGTAAAAGTATTAGCTTAAGGATGGTAATCTGTAAAGTTAATTGATTTGATTGAAATTAAGGAGTAAAAGATTAAATAATACTGGAGTGTTGAGTGCCTTTATTTGTGACAATTATGGATTTAACAAAGGATATGAAATTAAGACAAGGAGAGACTACGATAATTGAGTATTTCCATTGCCTATTATCATTTAAAAGCTTTGACTTTTGATAAACATAAGATTTCTTAGAAACTGTTAATCTAACTGTAGTTTATACCTACCACAAATTAATAGGTGTTCTTATAACATTAATTAAAATAAAGCTTAGGGTCATTACATGGATGTAAAACCCCATATCGTGACTAAGTAAAACTTTTTAGCTGCTTACAAGAGTATGGTGATTTCCTTTAACTTTTTGTGCTATTTCGGCTGTTTTTCCGAATTTAGGGGTTTTTGGTCCGGAAAAGGGGTTTCACTTCGGGGCCAGTTAGAGGAAAATAAGGATTCCGTCGTGAAAAATAGGTATACGCCATTGAGTTTCTTTTAACTTGTACTACTTAATGGCGAAGTTTGGCAAAATTGCATTCTAGCCCGAAAATACGATAATCGGGACACCTACGCGTGAAGCGGGTAAAAAATGAAACGTTGGTGTCACTCTCGGGGAGTGACACGTGTCTAAGGACACGTGTCATACATGCATGGGCGTGCCACGCATGTGTGACACGTAGGGGGACACGTGTCACACATGCGTGGACGTGCCACACATGTGAGACACGTGGCGGGACACGTGTTCCGCATGCATTGGTTTGGAAAACCTATATAAAGGGGTCACTTGACCCCCTGAAATCAAACAAGCAAACACTTTTCTCTGACCCGATTTTACTAAATTATATCAATTCAGTTAGTTAACGTTCCAAAAGTTTTAAAACCAGTCCGAATCTTTTCCAATTTTCAGCATTTTGAGTGAGGAGATTTTATTAAAAACAGTATCTTATATGTTTATATGATTATTATATGTCTATAACATGATTTGTTATTTTAATATTCTAGCCTAAGATAAATATCATACTTATTAATATTATTTATTTATTTGAATTAGAGTTGACTTAGATAATATATACTGCTCAATTTATTTGATTGTTTTAGCATAAGATAAGAAGAAATGTTACCCAAATATTTACATAAATGTTATACATGTTATTTGCATGCCGACATAATGCCCTATTTATACTTGAATATTGCTTTATTATAGCCGTTATTCTACTACCAAGAAAATGTTTATTACTTGTGTCACGCCCCGATCCGACCACGCAAAAGGCCAAGCCCGGACCCGACACACGGACGGAGTCTCCTCTGTACCGCGGACGATCCGAAAACCCTAAAGTCAATAAAATACTTGCAAAAGCCATAAAATAATCAAAACAAGCCAACTTTCTTTGAAACATACATTTCTTATTAACCAACTTTGCAACCCAAAAATGATATGCATACTACACAAGTATTTATGCCACTAATCAATTCCATTAGCATGCATTTCCTTACTAGTCACAAAAGTATAAATTTACAACTTTATATTCTTCCAACTTATACAACATAAGACCGTAGAGGCCTCAAACTAGAAAATACATACAAGGCTACAAGCCTTAAAATTAAGCAACATCCAAGCAATATACATATCATGCAAGGCTCGCACAAAATCTGGTAACCAACCACCAGCAAAGCAGAGAAGTGCTATCACGGAAACACCTCCACCTGCTCCTCATCCTCTATTACCTCGATAGGGTCTGCTTCAACTACTCCTATAAAAATATAGTATAGAGAAAAATGAGCAAAAACTATTGCTCAGCGAGGGCAATTAGTCTCAAGGACGGAGATGAGAGGAGTATGCAAAGCAATTAGCCAAGCAATGCATACAATTATCATTTAAAGATACAAACAAGTCAATATTATAACAAGGCAAGCATTAAAGACTATAAACATTCATTCAAAGGATACGGTACTCTTTTCACGAGCAACTTTCATTCAAGAATTCGATGACGACGCGCCGGCCCAAACCACCTTATAACACCAGTTTGGAATACCCTAGAAGTATCCATCAATCTACGACCCAAAACTCCCTGGGAGGCAACCCAAGCGAGAAGAGGGAATAGCAGCGGAGCTAGAGCAACCAACACTGGCAACCTGAGGCTACCCAGAGAGGCCCATCACTCACGCGCGAGACACTATGCAATGCAAGACTCGATACAAGGCGATAAACAAGCGATAAAGCCACACGTGGGAGTATAACAAATTAGATTACTCTCGCACGCAATAGCAACAATTGATAAGCATTTCAATCCAAATCAATTCAAACAAGTATTTCAAGCAACCCTAAGCATTCTATAGGCATAAAATCAAGAAAACAAGCAAAAACACAAATCGGCCCCAACTATCAAAACACTACCATTTCCAAACGAGCCACGAGTTCTGGAAACCGACTTCGCCAATGCTCCTAGGTCACCATAAGGCATGTCTAAAGACCCCGAAACCTTACTTAACCCTATAATTCACGCAAAGACCTGTTTTCCCCCTTTGCTCATTTGAACTACAACTATATCAACCAAACACCCAACCAACGCCATAATCGCACCAAAAGTGCTTCCATGGCCTTCCGAAACAATGCCAACACACAAAACGAGAAAATGCCAAACTCGACCTAAACGACCCCGACTTTCAACAAGGCTTAATTCCCATTTTTTCCATTACGCAACCCAAACAAACCATGCATTTAGGCATTCTAGCACACCTAGCACAATTCTACATCAACGGACAGCATAACGGAACAACTTCATCGTTCCAAGGGTTTACTATTCATAAAATACTATTCAACAACTAGTTTAAACTACAATCTCAACATTTAACTGCAAAAAATGTTAAAAAGCTATAAATACACGTTCTACAATTGCCAAGGAACATTCTAGAAGCATCAAAATGATTTAAACAACAATCTACGGATAAAATCTAAAAATTACAAAGTTGATACACTTAACATTTAAATGCGCAAATAACATGATTCCCTCACCTTAGGCACTCCTAGTCGCTAGTAAAACAACGCTAGTCACCTCGGAAACCACCCCGCATGAGCTCACGCAAAGATTGAACGATTGAAAGGTTGAAATCTTTTTTTTTTTTTCCTTCTTGGTTTCGGCCTGGTCTTCTCTGTTTCAGCTGCTATTTTTTTTTTATTTTCCTTTGTTTTAAGCTTATTTAAGTGCTAAGTCAAATGGTCAAAGGTCAAGCCTTGGTCAACTACTTAAATCTTGGTCAAAATGCCTTATTTTAATGCATTTTAAGCTAAAATAACTATCATCAATTAAATTTTCAGCTAGCAACAATTAAAATATAAAATTTAAGTCATCTAAATACTAGTTTCATTATTTGCTAAGGACTAGAAACCGTTCTCTAGCTATCGCTCCCTAAATGCAATGCACGTTGCGACGGCAAGAAAGTAACAATTAATTCTCAAAGAATTTAAGGAAATATAATTTCCAAAATAATAAACAAAAAATTTCACATTCCGGGCTCGCGTATTACAACTTGCCCGGGACAATAACTTTAGTTGATCCCCATATCATTTGTTGTGCATTCTATGACTACTTGTGCATGCTTGTGTGTACTTGGGGGTTGCAACCTCAGGCCCGATAGCTTGCACGAACGCTGGGCGGCGTAGGGCTTGCCGGTGCTCCCGTTTCTATCGTGAACCTATTCCCTCTCTCGCTTGGTACCACCCTTGGAGAGTTGGGTCGTAGATTTCGGGTACAATCCAGAGTATCCTATTGGGAGAGATAAGAAGTTGAAATTCTGATCAAAGGCTAGCCACCTCATGGAATACTTGACTTGTTCTTACTCTCACTTGGTTCCACCCTCGGAGAGTAGTGTCCTACTCTCGCTTGGCATTCCACCCTCGGAGAGTAGGCTGATATCTGTTGTGGATATATGCCACTATCGTTTACCTAAATGTCATTTCTGTTATTATATGACTCAAATGTGATAATAATTTACTACTAGTTATCATATGCTATCATATCTTATATGGACAATTTGTTATACCACCGTACGTGATTTGCATCATGATTTACAAAAGAGACCGACCAGAAATGTTTTCAAAACTCTTCTATTCTATTCTCACTGAGCTTTCCCAGAGCTCACTGTTTTTTCTCCCCCCAGCGCAGGTGCAACTTAGCTTTAAATGGAAATAGACTTTGAATGTTTACATGCTCGAAGCCTCTTGCTGTCATAGTTGGATCCAAGTTGTAAAAGTTAGAGTTTGTTGTATTAATTTCGGGAATAAGGGTAGCAGTGTTGAAACCTCAATTTGTATAATAGCCGGGTAGTTATCAGATTTCAAATGTTGTAACATCCGTTTGTACTTAAATTATTATATAGAGACTTGTTATTAAGCAATTCTTTATTTATTAGAAAGTTATGATCTTGCAATGGTAGTAAACACAGGCTTTGACCTAATCTTGAGAAGGGTTAGGTTGGGGTCGTTACAGTTGGTATCAGAGCATAGTATTGCCTTAGAAGCCGGGTCTAGAAACTGGGCAGTGGGTTGGATTAAAGGTCTTGACCTAAATATCATTAGCTAAGACTTATGTGCTTATGTGCTTATGTGCTATGTCTTGATATTTTGAATGTGTATTAAACAAACGAGAGTGCTTATGTGTGCTTAGAAAGGATGGCTGGATTTAGTACACGGAGAACCAATCGAAATGCTGAGCCAGTAGAAGAACCTGGTCAGAATAATCTAGGAATGGCTATGTTCAATCTGATGGCAACGGCGGTGGACAGGGTGTCCAGGGTTCTGGAACGCCAGGAAGCTAGAGAGGCAGGTAACCCTCACAATGTTGAAGGAAGGGTGAAACATGACTACGGAAGAGATAGAATGAGTCCACTTAAGGAATTCCTAGAATATTTCCCTCCAAAATTTTTCGGAGAACCCGATGATGAAAAAGCCGAAGCATGGCTCTCAGAAGTGGAAAAACTTTATGAAACCTTGGATTATAATGATGAGCAAAAGGTTGTACTTGCAGCATTTTTACTTAAAGGGGATGGAGAACAGTGGTGGAAAGTGGTAAAGCGCCGCTGGGAGGAGAATTGTACGCCTTATAACTGGGCAAATTTTGCGGAGATCTTTAAAGAGAAATATATTCCGATTGTTGCCCGGGAAAGGCGAGAAGAAAAATTTATGACATTAAGGCAAGGGGCCATGACTGTTGTCTAGTATGGTGCACGACTTGACAAACTATCCCAATACGTGCCTGAACTAATGTAGCCACCGAGTCGGGCAATTCAAAAATTTGTAAGAGGACTGAGAGCTGAGATACAAGATAGTTTGGTCGCACTAAAATTTGAAACCTATGGAGACGCAGTTGAGGCTGCTACACGAGTAGAGAAAAGGAAGATGGAAGTTGGGGGTGGATTAGGCCAGTCCAACAAGAAACCCTTTCAGCAACCTTCGGTACAATAGAGGACAAACCAAGGTTTAGGTTATCCTAGCCAGGGACGAGGGCAAGCAGGATCGGTAGGTACCCAACCACAACCAATTGGATCAGTGGCTTCCTCAGCCCGAGGACCAGCAGGTATTAAGGCTCAAAGCGAAACATGTGCCTTTTGTGATAAGAAAGGACACACCGAATTACAGTGTTGGAAAAAGGCCGGGAGATGCACCAGTTGTGGAAGCGATCATCATCGGATTGGAGACTGCCCTAAATGGTAGTGGAAGGGAAATCATAATAAGCCAATGACAAACCAGCGTGTGCAGGCTAAGGTGTACGCGGTAGAGCAGCAGGAGCTGCCTGAAGACACTATTGTAATAGAGGATACATATCCAGTTTCAAATCAGCCTGTTAAAGCACTAGGGGATGACGAGGTAGTACCCTAAGTTGTTTGTGAAATAAATAAATTGCGAGGACGCAATTTTTGTAAGGAGGGGAGGATGTAAGGACCCGTACTCGGATCCCGAATAATAATATATGAAATAAGTGTTCCTTATGTGTTTGGCTTACTTCACTTATGTGCTTGTTATTTTCGTGTTTAGAGATAAGTGTTTTATGCTTCGAGATATTTTAAATTAAGAGGAAATGTTGTAACTAACATATCAAGCTAAGCATTCCTTTCAATTATCAAGTAAATTAAGATAATTTGTGCTTGGAAGTAATTGGAAATACTAAATTTATGGGATTCTATTAATCGACCTTTAATTATTTGGAGTGTTAGGATAATAAACTAAAATATTATTTGAGGAAAAGAAGGTAAGGCATTAGCTGAACTATTCTAATTTGAGAATGATACCTAGTTTTACTGCTCAAATTTTATAAGTAATTTAGAAAGACCTTGGAGTATGGTAGTTTGATATAAATAAAATAAAGTATTACTGTAACTTCGTTGAATAGTTTCATTGAGGGATTAACTTAGTTTAGCAAAAAGGAAGTAGAATGTTAGTTAAACTTATTAAGATAAAGTTTTCTTTTAAAATATGTCATTAGGAAATTAGTTGTCTTCTATAAGATGGTATAGTATACTAGTTATCTTGAGGAATGTTTGCAGACATTAGAATGGGTATTAGAGTAATGATGGGTGAGTATCATCTTGGGTAGCTTCGGTTATAGAATTAAATTGTTACAAGAAAACGATATAGTTATAAATGGACCTACTACCAAGTAATGTAAAAATTTGGGAATTAGAATTGATTAGTACTGGCTAAATAGGGGAATCAACTTCTACTAGGGTGAAGATATAACACCCACTTGAATAAGTAGGAGATCCGATCAGTAAATGTGGGATAAGATGGACTTAGCTTAATTTATTAGTCTTCTTTATTTTACTTACGCAGCTATCATAACCAGTTTTGTTGAGTAAAGCAATAGAAATATAAACGTTGAGCAAGGTGTTAGCTAGGGATTAACATAGCCGACCGTTAATTTGGTGGTCAGGGTTAATTAATTAATTGTTTACTATAGGAATATACTTTGAAGTTGCTAACACATGGGTTTAAATTAAGTAAAGGATATTAACGGGCATAAATGGATTAGAAGTTTTAACGCCAGGGGTTAAACAAAATATTGCTATCCGCTTCCATAGGCGTTATACTGAGTTGGGCTTGGAGATAAGTAGTATTAGTACACTTAACAGGTTGTTAGTAAAAGTATTAGCTTGAGGATGGTAATCTGTAAAGTTAATTGATTTGATTGAAATTAAGGAATAAAAGATTAAATAATACTGGAGTGTTGAGTGCCTTTATTTGTGACAATTATGGATTTAACAAAGCATATGAAATTAAGACAAGGAGAGGCTACGATAATTGAGTATTTCCATTGCCTATTATCATTTAAAAGCATTGACTTTTGATAAACATAAGATTTCTTAGAAACTGTTAATCTAACTATAGTTTATACCTACCACGAATTAATAGATGTTCTTATAACATTAATTAACATAAAGCTTAGGGTCATTACAGGGATGTAAAACATCATAGCGTGACCAAGTAAAACTTTTTAGCTGCTTACAAGAGTATGGGTGATTTCTTTTAACTTTTTGAGCTATTTTGGCTGTTTTTCCGAATTAGGGGTTTTTGGTCTGAAAAAGGGGTTTCACTTCGGGGCCAATTATAAGAAAATCGGGATTCCTTCACGAAAAACAGGTATACGCCAATGAGTTTCTTTTAACTTGTACTACTTAACGGTGAAGTTTGGAAAAATTGCATTCCGGCCCGAAAATATGAAAATCAGGACACCTACGCACGAAACGGGTAAATAATGGAACGTTGGTGTCACTCTCGGGGAGTGACGCGTGTCTAAGGACACGTGTCACACATGCGTGGACGTGCCACGCATGTGAGACACGTGGAGGGACACGTGTCATACATGTGTGGACATGCCACGCATGCGTGACACGTAGGGGGACACATGTCACACATGCGTGGACGTGCCACACATATGAGACACATTGCGGGACACATGTTCCGCATGCATTGGTTTGGAAAAACTATATAAAGGGGTCACTTAACCCTCTGAAATCAAACAAGCAAACACTTTTCTCTGACCCGATTTTACTAAATTATATCAATTCAGTTAGTTAACGTTCTGAAAGTTTTAAAACCAGTCCAAATCTTCTCCAATTTTCAGCATTTTAAGGTGAGGAGATTTTATTAAAAACAGCATCTTATATGTTTATATGATTATTATATGTCTATAACATGATTTGTTATTTTAATTGTGAAACCCCACTTTTCTGCTTATCTCGTTTTACGTGCTTTACCTCGTTTTGCGTGCATATGATCTGTCTATGTCCTAAAGGACCTAGAAAGTTATAATTTTGATGTCAATACTCCTAATACGTGGTAAATGTGCATTCATGAAATTTTCATCAAAAACGGAGTCAGAAATTTTATCGTCGATTTTCAGTGAATAGTGTTTTCGAAACACGTCCGCTATAATTTTGAAACTGGTCTTTTTAACCCTTCTAGACCTAGTCCACGGACTTTAATAGACTTGTGTTTGATGAAAATGGTTTTAAAATCGGCTTAAGAATTTATTAGGGTTTTTACACCGACTTTTGCGAAAATCGAGTTTTAAGCCGACTCGGGTGAAATTATTGGATTGTAAAACTTCTTGTCACCTAAAAATAACTCACTTGAGATATCTTGGGGGTGGCATAATTATTTTTAATTTGGTGAGCATTAAAATGCAATTAAAGTCATTAAAAACACAAAAATACCTATTAAAACTAACTTTGACTTTGCATTTTTTTAATTGACCAAGCTTTTAAATACTCCTTGTCATCAACACACACTCACACAACACAAAACACACTCCACAAACACACACATGGCCGAGAGAAAGAGGAGAGAAAGAGAAAGAGAATTTCAAAGCTTTTCAATCCAATTTTTCAAAGAAAAACCTAGTTTTTGTCCGTGAAACTTCGCACCGACTTGGATTCCGCTTGTTGGGCACGCATTGCACGCATTCCTAGGCTTTTATCGCATCAAAGGTGAGAGAAAAATTCTAGATCTCAAAATGTCATTTTTGTGTTTTTGCGTATAAATGAAGATTGAACCGTTAGAATTGAAATCTGATGATAGATTATTGCTCCTTGCATGCTAGGGATCATTATATACTAATACTACGAGTTTCTGTCGGATATAGCATAATTTTTATTTTCCGGGTATTTAATTTTGATTAAAATGTTCAAAGTTGAATTAAATGAGTTGTGTTGATCGAAATCGATTGCCGTCGATTTCTAAATACTTGATAATTATGTGTTAGCGCTGTTGTAATGCCGAATTTTCGATTACATTGTTTGTGTGAAAATCCGGAAAATCCAGCCATGACGTCATAGGGTTTTAGGGTTATCGGGCATGATTTGGAGGTGTTATGGTGGATTTCCGAGAGGGCTAATGTAGTAGGTTGAATGGGTGAGTGATAGGAACTGATTTGGCAATGTTTGGATTAGTAGATTGTAAGTTATGAATTTTAGAAGTTTAGGTTGTCATTCTTTAATTTCTTGAACGATGCCTTAGATGGTTGGGTAGTGTTCGAGTGATGAATGGTGAGTTGTTGTTGAGTAATTTAGAGTTTAATTATGTATGTTATGCATGTTCGGTTAGATGGCCTACTTTGTCATCTAACTTAGTTATTTGTTGTTTAATTGATTATTGATGTTATTGATGATGATGATATGATTATTGATGATGATAAAATGATATTGATTGATTATTATTGAATGCGGGAATCGGGCACTCTTGTTGCTGATCTCCCAATTGATTGATCGATTTATGCTTGCATGATGATTGATGAATATGGAGCCTTGGTATGTGTGTGCCACCTCTCGGGCAGCGTCGGGCTGTCGGGTTGAAACCGGCATGACTGCCATAGGCTACCCCCAGCTCGCATGACGGAGATGTCATGGAGGGAAGGGGATAGTGAGGTACCTCGGGTGCGTGAGTAATGGGGAGTTATAAGAAGAACGGTTGAGATCGTGATGGCGTTTGGAGCTACACCAAATAGAGTATCCTTACTGAATGGTCATATAGTTATGTGATGATAGCATTATTTATGTTGTTATGTGATGATAGCATTATTTATGTTGTTATGTGATGATAGCTTTATTTATGTTATTATGTTGTTGTGTGTTTACTTGCTCAAAGGACTAAATCCAAGGAGCGTAGTGAATACTGTCGAGATCTATCGGATCCTCACTGGGCTTATGTATATAAGCTCACTCTCTATTAATGCATGCTTACAGGTGTTGCAGAGCCGGATTACGGGTATGTGCCTCCTGAAGAGGAGAATGTGGAAAATGTGCTTTACGTGGACGAGTCATATGTTCCCGAGTCTTATCCATGATTATATGTTGTTTAATGTCATGTATATTAGCTTAATAGACTTTTATATGCATTGTGGTTCTTATTGTAATAGATGTTGGAAGATGATGATCCAAATGGTGTTAACTTAGTGGCTTTCTTTTGTCTATGGTTAAGTTGTAAATATGTCTCAACTTATTTTTGAAATGTATGATAAAGTTGAGGTATTGTATGTCATGTTGGAACGGAGGCGTATAACGAAGATGTTTTATCGTATAATATGGTTGTGTTGTATGTTGTTGTTTGTATTGAAGAATTACTGGTTGTATGACGTTTAATGAGGTTGGTTTAGAACCTCGGAAATCTGTTTACTGTCGTTATGCCGCTGAAATTCCGTTGCGTCCTGACTGATCGTAGGTGGGGTCGAGTTGGGGCGTGACAGTTTAAGTGGTATCAGAGCGCATGTTAGCTGTCAGCCGGGGTATCCTCGGAATGTGGGTAGTGGTCTAAGCATGCAAGGATGTATTAATTGAAAGCAAAGTGAAACATATGTTAATATATTTATGTGATTAATTTACTTATGTGTCTAACTTTCTATGTGACCAGTATGCCTTGTGTGTTAAGTGAACCAATGTGGTCAATATGTTTTATGTGATAACGTGCTATACGTACTCAATGTGTTGTAATTAAAGTGCATTATGTGATTAATGTGTATTATGTGACAATTGTGTTTTATGTGATTTTGTGCCTTGTGTGAAGTTAGTTGTTTATGTGCTTTTAATTGTTTATAACTAGCTTATGTGAAACAACGTGCTTTAGGTGCTCAATGTAGTTTAGGTGACCAATGTGAGTTACGTGATCAACTTGTCTTACGTGAAGTTTGTTGCTTATGTGACTTTAATTGTTTATAACTTACTTATGTGATATAACCTGTTTATGTGATATTGGCTTCTTATATGTTGAATTGTGTGTTATGTGATAATGTTGCATTGTATGATAATTGCGCATTACGTTATACTTGTCTTTCATATGATATAGTTGCATACATGTTTTAACTCGTGAGTGACCTTTTAATGTCTAGGGTGGTTGTAAGAATTTTCGAAAATAGAGATAGGCCATGATTTTGAATTATTATTATTCTAGAAGTTTATCAGTTAGATTTTAATTGTTATGCTTATGGATTTTAGTTTCGGCTTAGTGGATTGCTCTTGATGTTCCTTTAGCGAGAATGAAGTTGTTCGAGGAAATAGTAATGTATCTTGATGATTATAATTACTTTTGTTGCCATGTTTAACTTATTATTACTTGGAGATGAATCATAAGTTGAGGTTTCTGTGAGGTTGTGATTAGACACTTTTGGAGTCTCAACTCAGATTATACTTTCTTGAGGTTATTTTAGAATGAATTTATTTGAGGAATTAGTGATGTATATTTGTGAATGGAATGAAGTGTGGTATAACATGTGAATATGTCTACTATTTGGGATTGCTATATTATTAATGGATATTTTGGAGTTTTGATCTTTAGACCTTGGAAACAATTGGAGTGATTCCTGACTAAAGTTACTTTATTCGAAGATGCAATTGTTCGGAGATAGAATTATTTGAGGAAATAAGAATGCATTTTGGTGACTGAACATTTACTTACCTACATTAAGCTTTTGAGTTCTAGGTGGTATGACTTTCTAAATTGTTGATTGATGATTCACTAGTGTTATAATGGGTTAATATGAATATGTATTGTGTTATCAGATTTTGGAGTCCTCATTAGTTAATCTTGTTGGGTAATCGGTGATTTATCTTGTTTAGTGATTGGTCTGGTACGGAATGAAAAATTTTGGAGTGATTTATCTTGTTTGGTGATTGTTATGACTCCTTAGGTTCTCTAGATCTCCTTAGTGTCTTGTTTTGGAGGAAGATAGATTGTAGGATTTGACTTGTTGGTGTTTAAGTGTGTAGATGGGACACCCTTCTTGTACTCCATAATTCTATCGGTCTTATTATTATCTTTTACTCTATTCTCACTTATTTGAGAGAGAGTTACACTTTTCTAGCATATCAATTGTTTCTTGAAAGTTTTGCTTATTGGATTAATGGATCCTATACTCATTTGACATTGTTTCCATTCTTAACATTCATATTTGCTTCTTATAGCAATGTCGCTTATTGGAGTTAAGGTTTGAGACTTCTATATTCCATTCTATATCTCTAGCCATTCGTTTCAATATTTCATTTCATCCTATTACTACTCATTTGAAAGTAATTTTTCCTTTGGTATACCATTTTACTTATTCGAATTTCACTTGCTTGATGTACTCCCTACCTAAGTACATCATTGTCATTCTTGTTGATCCTTGTTAATCCTATTGTTTCATTATCAAATCCAGAGTCATTACTTTGCTTGTAATTGCTCACTCAAAGTACTCGGCACTGTCCTATTGTTATCATTTCTTATTCGTGCTTCTTTGGTATTGCGTGCTGAGATACTCTTGCCACTCATGTTTCTATTGAATTAATCATCTCTTATTTCTTAATTTCATTTCGCCTCAAGTACAACTTACTTGTTGGTTCCTTGAACAATCATCGAGAATTGAAATATCTACTTGTTCAGAAATTTTTGTTCAACATACTCAGTACTGTTTTGACTCGCCATTATCCTTTGTTCGTACTTATTTAACTAAAAGGTGCTGAGACATTTCTTATCTTAGTTATCATGCTTCCTTATTAAACTATTAACCTCTTGATTCTCTAACTTGTTTGACCTCTTGTTCCCTTGATTGTTGGCTCGAATATGACTTTCCATATTCGTATTTCCTTATAAATTTCATAAGAGTCATATTCTGACAAATGTCACTTTTGAGATATTTCCTTGATCAGTAATCATTCATGTTATCGTAAATGAGTTTTTAAACCCTCGGGGTGTTCATAGAGCTCTTTTGTGTAGTAGGGGATGATTGATAATTAGTGGTGTCATGCTAGGACTTTGGAGTTGTGATTTCTTTCATATGCAATATGATATTAGGTAGGAGAGAATTATGAATTGAAGATTGTCTTGGAATTATGATAATCAACTTGCAGTCAACAGCGATTGTTCTTTTGAGGTCTTTGGTTAGTTGTCATCCTAAGAGATAAATGAGAACTAAGAGAAGTATTATTAAGTGTAACGATTGAGGATTTAATTGTCTATCAATTCGAGAATTGCGCGGACGCATTTGTTTTAAGGAGGGGAGAATGTGAAACCCCACTTTTCTGCTTATCTCGTTTTACGTGCTTTACCTCGTTTTGCGTGCATATGATCTGTTTATGTGCTATAGGACCTAGAAAGTTATAATTTTGATGTCAATACTCCTAATACGTGGTAAATGTGCATTCATGAAATTTTCATCAAAAACGGAGTCAGAAATTTTATCGTCGATTTTTAGTGAATAGTGTTTTCGAAACACGTCCGCTATAATTTTGAAACTGGTCTTTTTAACCCTTCTAGACCTAGTCCACGGACTTTAATAGACCTGTGTTTGATGAAAATGGTTTTAAAATCGGCTTAAGAATTTATTAGGGTTTTTACACCGACTTTTGCGAAAATCGAGTTTTAAGCCGACTCGGGTGAAATTATTGGATTGTAAAACTTCTTGTCACCTAAAAATAACTCACTTGAGATATCTTGGGGGTGGCATAATTATTTTTAATTTGGTGAGCATTAAAATGCAATTAAAGTCATTAAAAACACAAAAATACCTATTAAAACTAACTTTGACTTTGCATTTTTTTAATTGACCAAGCTTTTAAATACTCCTTGTCATCAACACACACTCACACAACACAAAACACACTCCACAAACACACACATGGCCGAGAGAAAGAGGAGAGAAAAAGAAAGAGAATTTCAAAGCTTTTCAATCCAATTTTTCAAAGAAAAACCTAGTTTTTGTCCGTGAAACCTCGCACCGACTTGGATTCCGCTTGTTGGGCACGCATTGCACGCATTCCTAGGCTTTTATCGCATCAAAGGTGAGAGAAAAATTCTAGATCTCAAAATGTCATTTTTGTGTTTTTGCGTATAAATGAAGATTGAACCGTTAGAATTGAAATCTGATGTTAGATTATTGCTCCTTGCATGCTAGGGATCATTATATACTAATACTACGAGTTTCTGTCGGATATAGCATAATTTTTATTTTCCGGGTATTTAATTTTGATTAAAATGTTCAAAGTTGAATTAAATGAGTTGTGTTGCTTGAAATCGATTGCCGTCGATTTCTAAATACTTGATAATTACGTGTTAGCGCTGTTGTAATGCCGAATTTTCGATTACATTGTTTGTGTGAAAATCCGGAAAATCCAGCCATGACGTCATAGGGTTTTAGGGTTATCGGGCATGATTTGGAGGTGTTATGGTGGATTTCCGAGAGGGCTAATGTAGTAGGTTGAATGGGTGAGTGATAGGAACTGATTTGGCAATGTTTGGATTAGTAGATTGTAAGTTATGAATTTTAGAAGTTTAGGTTGTCATTCTTTAATTTCTTGAACGATGCCTTAGATGGTTGGGTAGTGTTCGAGTGATGAATGGTGAGTTGTTGTTGAGTAATTTAGAGTTTAATTATGTATGTTATGCATGTTCGGTTAGATGGCCTACTTTGTCATCTAACTTAGTTATTTGTTGTTTAATTGATTATTGATGTTATTGATGATGATGATATGATTATTGATGATGATAAAATGATATTGATTGATTATTATTGAATGCGGGAATCGGGCACTCTTGTTGCTGATCTCCCAATTGATTGATCGATTTATGCTTGCATGATGATTGATGAATATGGAGCCTTGGTATGTGTGTGCCACCTCTCGGGCAGCGTCGGGCTGTCGGGTTGAAACCGGCATGACTGCCATAGGCTACCCCCAGCTCGCATGACGGAGATGTCATGGAGGGAAGGGGATAGTGAGGTACCTCGGGTGCGTGAGTAATGGGGAGTTATAAGAAGAACGGTTGAGATCGTGATGGCGTTTGGAGCTACACCAAATAGAGTATCCTTACTGAATGGTCATATAGTTATGTGATGATAGCATTATTTATGTTGTTATGTGATGATAGCATTATTTATGTTGTTATGTGATGATAGCTTTATTTATGTTATTATGTTGTTGTGTGTTTACTTGCTCAAAGGACTAAATCCAAGGAGCGTAGTGAATACTGTCGAGATCTATCGGATCCTCACTGGGCTTATGTATATAAGCTCACTCTCTATTAATGCATGCTTACAGGTGTTGCAGAGCCGGATTACGGGTATGTGCCTCCTGAAGAGGAGAATGTGGAAAATGTGCTTTACGTGGACGAGTCATATGTTCCCGAGTCTGATCCATGATTATATGTTGTTTAATGTCATGTATATTAGCTTAATAGACTTTTATATGCATTGTGGTTCTTATTGTAATAGATGTTGGAAGATGATGATCCAAATGGTGTTAACTTAGTGGCTTTCTTTTGTCTATGGTTAAGTTGTAAATATGTCTCAACTTATTTTTGAAATGTATGATAAAGTTGAGGTATTGTATGTCATGTTGGAACGGAGGCGTATAACGAAGATGTTTTATCGTATAATATGGTTGTGTTGTATGTTGTTGTTTGTATTGAAGAATTACTGGTTGTATGACGTTTAATGAGGTTGGTTTAGAACCTCGGAAATCTGTTTACTGTCGTTATGCCGCTGAAATTCCGTTGCGTCCTGACTGATCGTAGGTGGGGTCGAGTTGGGGCGTGACATTAATATTCTAGCCTGAGATAAATATCATGCTTATTAATATTCTTTATTTATTTGAATTAGAGTTGACTTAGATAATATTTACTGCTCGATTTATTTGATTGTTTTAGCATAAGATAAGTAGAGATGTTGCCCGAATATTTACATAAATGTTATACATGTTATTTGCATGCCGTCATAATGCCCTATTTATACTTGAATATTGCTTTATTATAGCCGTTATTCTACTACCAAGAAAATGTTTATTACTTGCCCGGGACAACCACTTTAGTTGATCCCCATATCATTTGTTGTGCGTTCTATGACTACTTGTGCATGCTTGTTTGTACTTGGGGGTTGCAACCTCAGGCCCGATAGCTTGCACGAACGCTGGGCGGCGTAGGGCTTGCCGGTGCTCCCGTGTCTATCGTGGACCTATTCCCTTTCTCGCTTGGTACCACCCTTGGAGAGTTGGGTAGTAGATTTTGGGTACAATCCGGAGTATCCTTTTGGTAGAGATAAGAAGTTGAAATTCTGATCAAAGGCTAGCCACCTCATGGAATACTTGACTTGTTCTTACTCTCACTTGGTACCACCCTCGGAGAGTAGTGTCCTACTCTCGCTTAGCATTCCACCCTCGGAGAGTAGGCTGATATCTGTTGTGGATATATGCCTCTATCGTTTACCTAAATGTCATTTCTGTTATTATATATGACTCAAATGTGATAATAATTTACTACTAGTTATCATATGCTATTATATCTTATATGGACAATTTGTTATACCACCGTACGTGATTTGCATCATGATTTACAAAAGAGACCGACCAGAAATGTTTTCAAAACTCTTCTATTCTATCCTCACTGAGCTTTCCCAGAGCTCACCATTTTTTTCTCCCCCTAGTGCAAGTGCAGCTTAGCTTGAAATGGAAATAGACTTTGAATGTTTACATGCTCGAAGCCTCTTGCTGTCATAGTTGGATCCAAGTTGTAAAAGTTAGAGTTTGTTGTATTAATTTCGGGAATAAGGGTAGCAGTGTTGAAACCTCAGTTTGTATAATAGCCGGGTAGTTATCAGATTTCAGATGTTGTAACATCCTTTTGTACTTAAATTATTATATAGAGACTTGTTATTAAGCAATTCTTTATTTATTAGAAAGTTATGATCTTGCAATGATAGTAAATGTAGACTTTGACCTAATCTTGAGAAGGGTTAGGTTGGGGTCGTTACACAGACCAGTAGCACCAGCAGCGTCGGTTAATGCTAGTTCCGAAAGAGATATATGTGGAGCGGTTCCAGTCCCTCTTTGGAGGGACTTGCGCCAGCTTCGGTCAGCAGAGTTACCCTCCACTCAGCCATGTAAAACACGATTTCGTATACCCCTAATTCTGATTGCCAAAAAGGAATCCAGTCAATGTCTATAGGTTCGGGAGAATAGGAAATACAATACCAATAAGTGGATGAGTGGATGCAAGAAATCTTTTGAAATTTATCTCAAGGCTGCCAAGGTCAATCGAGAGGGGGATCAAAGGTGACATAAAATGAATTTTCTAACATCTGCTTTCCCAAGGCTTAACCGTTCCGTGGGGTTATGAAAGAAAGCTTCGATCTTTCTCCTTTGTCCGATGAATGTGCTTATTCATGGATTCTGTCTTCCTTCCAATAGAGCTACAAAGAAAGGCTTTTCGTGAGCTTATTTAGAGCTACTTTTTCGAGGGAAGCTCCAACTTTAGGCTTTAGGCAGAGACAAGAGTTCAGATCCTATGGTATGGTATTCCAGCCACTAAGGTCTCACTCTGACTTGCTCACGAAGAAGAATTCTCGATCGAGAGCTAGTACTAGGGTAGAGGGACAAACTATTAGGCTTATGCTGGCAAGCTATTTGAATCTGATTTAGATAAGGAAGAGAAACATAGGCAAAAGTGAAGGGTTGGGCCTGATGTTACAACTCAATCTCACACCTTCCTTCTTGAAACAAGTTCTGATAGAGATTTCCTAGGACTGAAAGCTGCCTAAATTGGATCAAAGATACCCACGTGCCCAGAAGTAGTTGCAAGAACAGGAACGCCAGCACCTATGGTTGAGTGAATAGGGCTTGTTCTCAAAGAAAGAAATTGTAAGACATTTACCTACCTTAGATAGATGCCAGGATAAAGATTCACAGGGGATATTGAACGAAAAGAGGAAGTTGGACAGACAAGTAAGGCACGAAGATGCTCCAATAAGGTTTAGGCTTGAGGTTAACGTAACCTATATAAGTATTCCAATTTTTCGGAATAGACAAAAGGAGCTGTAGGCCAACTCATAATAGAATCCAATGCTTTGAGAGAAGGGTGTGAGGGAGAAGACGATCTTAGAATCGAGCATCCGAAGAAGCCAAGCTCATGCCATCAAAGGGAGGAATCTTGTTAAACCTTCCTTACTTATCGATATTCTTTACCTAACCTAAGGATTCTTTTGAGGAAAAATCAGTTGGGAAAGAAAGGCTTCCTTCAGGCATTGGATAAAGGGATGTCCGCACCCGAATAAGCCCTTTACTCTTTTACAGGTACTTTTGCCGTCGCTGGTCTTTATTTATGGAGGCAAGGGCAAGAAGATCATAAGCTAATCCTTGTCCGGGAAATGCATATTAGAAAGGATGTCCCCCCATAAGAGCTTCAGAGGAAAAGTATGCACCTTACTCGACTAGAAGAAGAGTTGTCCAATCCGAAGGGGTCCTAACAAGGTCAGGGAGTTATGTCCGTCTACTTTCTTAATATGGAACTGGGATTGAGACTTTCACTTTCATGCTAGGAGTTGAAGATGGAGCTATCTAAGTTGTTCCCCCAAGAGCAGTCGAATCTTAACGAGAAAGAAAGTCAGTAGCTCCTCGAATTCCGAGGCCGACCCGTAACACTTTTTACATACTATGAACTAGGATCAGCTCATAACATAAACTCAAAGACGCCAGAAAAGCACATTTAACGCGGTTCATTAGGTTGTTCAGAGGCTCTTTCCTGTCCCACCCTCCACCCTGCTTCAACATATCAATTGTCATTAAGCACATTTTTCTCTTAATGGGAAGCAAATGGCTTTTGTGTTTGTGATCATGTGTTAAAAGCTTACTAAACGCGTGTTAAAAGCTATCACCCCTATTAAGTTTATCACTAGTTTCGGAATGCATGACTTCCTATGCTTTAAACTCATATATGGATTAGCTTTCTTCTTTGTTATATAATAAGAGGTACACGGAGTCCAAGTAAAGAATTTTTGGGCTTCATATCAGCCAGTCATAGGCGACCACTCTCTCTCTTACTTTCTTTCATTTAGTTAGGTGTGGTAAATGATCTCGCTCGAAAGAGACTCTTGGTTCACCTACTGAATTGGAATGACTCTTACCCTTACTAATCTCTTTACTCAGAGAAGTCCCTCTCGGAGCTATTCCCCGGCGCTGTCTTTTTTCTCCATACTCTGGGAATGAAGCCATAAGCCGAATAGAATACGGACTTGCTTGCTCTATTTGATTCAGGACCTCTTGCTGCTGCGTCTCTTTTGTATTCGGTTCCTAATAAAAGAAAAAGATTGAAGACCTGGCTATTCCGATTAAGAATACGGAAGAGGCTATGAAATAGAAGAAAGAAGGTGAGTTCGAACTCTAACTCAAGAGCCCTTACTCAAGAGGGTTTCTCTTCCTCTTATTGTCAGAAGTCAAATGGTTAAGTCCAGTTAGGGCAACTACGCCACAGGACATTGATAGCGGAGTTTCTGTGGTAAGGTACAAAGCTTTTTGTCTGTGTCTTGGGAAGACGTACTCAACTGCTAGAAATAGAAAGGCTCGTCCAGTGAGTGATGACACTGGCGAGTAAACTGCAAAAGGGTCTTGCTTGGTATAATATAAGCGGATGAATTAGTTATAATTCGCTCATATGTGACTTCTTTGCTCAGTTTCGGTTGCTTGACTCAATAATGGCCCTTCAAAGTCATTGACTCCGTATTTATGTGAGAGCGATAGAACTCCTTTTTTAACCTCCGTCACCTCTGAAATTTGGCAAAACAGTCTGTCTTTCTTTCAATGCTTTAAGATGGAAGTTGGTCAAGTGCTATCATAGGGGGAGTCCAGATGGACTTGATTGCTTATTTCATTCCATCTCTACTCCTGGAAACAAATCAAGATCAAGGATCCTAAAAAGACAGAGTCAACCAATAGATCAAAGAGTCACAAACCTTACTGCCACCTAATCGATGAATCTTGTCCCCATTTTATGGCTTTAGCCTGCTTCTTGTTACCTTGTTACTATAAAAATTGCGTGCGTATAGAATGGGATCAAGACCAGTAGGTCGGTTCTTTCCCGAGTATCATTAGTGGGTCCACAGACTTTTTTGATAAAAAAGAAAGGATAGGTCCAGGGACCCCTAATATAATAGAATTCGATCACTCCTCTCGTGCCGTGGATGGACTCTTATTCGATGTCAATCGCTCAACTTCTTTGTTTAGTGAAGGCACATTCCCCCTGAGTGAGACAATTCCTTTGTTTAAACTCGGGCTGAAAAGGTAGATTAGCCCTAGATTTCACTCTTTTTGATTTCAAGCTACTTGCGCTTATTGTTTATTGGTCTAATGGCCTTACTGCTGGCTATCCCTCTATTAAAATGTTGGGCAAGTGGCGGGGAATTACTCATATTCAGTACGAGCAGAGGGAAAAGTGCTCATACCTTTCAGACTTTGGCATTCGCCTATCACCCATAATCCGAAAAGACTGACCATAATAATGTTCGCAATCAGACATTAGATCTAGATTGAAATAATACCCAATATAAGATTCATCTATGCTAGCAAAAGCACTTTCAGAGCAATTGCACCATCGGCGTGAAGGTTTTTTTGTTTAAGACTGTTTTTCGTGCCCTTACTTTGGAGTCTATTAGCTGCAACAAGGGCTGTGGGAATGAGTGCTTTCTATGGGATGACATGACTATTTATATATATAAGAAAACGGTAATTAAGTTAGGGCGTTTAGCTTACTTAGTTTACTCCCAAGCACTCACGACACACTTTCAAGACTTGGCATCTCTCGCCGCTCTCCTGGTGTAAGAGTTGAGCCCTCACTTCTCCCTCCCTCAACTGGATCTCCTATATGTTATATTAGAATCTATTATTTTATTGGTTGAAAGCCTATTGATCGACTCAACCTAACTATCGCCCGGCCAATGAAGAGTAGTTCTGGAAAACCTGCCTTCTCTGGCCGATAGGAAGAAAAGGCTTCGTAGTGCTTCGGATGATGGCATATCTTCCTCCTGTCCACATACTATAGTCAATCGAGCGGGGGGAATAGAAAAGCTTGAATCCACGGCTGCCAAAAGCAGAAAGACGTGTTAATAATCAGAGTTCATCTGGCTGGGGAAATCCTACTACCCCATAGATGGAATCCCTATATTGATGCTCACCCTCCTGGAAGTGTTTCGACCTTTTTATTTTATTCCCGAGTAGCTTCCCTATTTGATGTTTCTGAAAGACTTGATTCTAGTACGAACTAGTACGAATGATAACGTACATCACGTTTCAAAGATCAGGACATTGTTTATATAAGCTATAGCGAAAAAGTAAAAGGGTTTGACAATCTCGTCCAAAATTCTTTACCTAGCTCTCACCTGCCGATACCGTTCTCAATGAGAAGAACTCGTTTACTACGCTTGCCGCTGACCAAAATCTTGTTCTTTCTTCATCACGAGCAAAGTCATAAGCAGGTGGGGCCCTCTTTTAGTCGCGAAGTCTAGCTCACTCCCTAACCTTTCTTTAGAAATAGCATAGCGCTGTCCCTCCTAGGAAATTGGGAAACACATGTTGTAGCCACTCTGTTCGCTAGGAATCTCCTTTTTGCTCCTCGTACGCATCTTCCTCAATTTGGGCATTCCGACCGGCGGGATAAGCATTCATAGAATTAGTTTAGCCATTTGAAGCACCTCTATTGGATTAGTTGACCTCACCTCTTTCATTCAGATCTGCAGAGATAGCTGGAACAGAAGCCGTACTGGAAAAGGTAGCTAAGCCTACTGAATCTTGGGAATTAGCATTTGTTATCGACCTACGTTGAAAGTCAACCAGCAGCTAACTGTTGAGTAAGAAAGGCAGGGTAGGTACTGTGTAGGCGGAACAAAGTAAGGTCGAGAGTCGCAAGTAAACCAAGTAAGTAGTAGTAAAGCCTCGAAAGCGGAAGACCAGGAAGAGTTAGCCACCTTAGCATATCCATACCTACTATGAAGGGAAGACTTAAAGTGAGAGTGGGACTTAGATCAATAGGTTAGGGACTGGTAGAATCAATCCGGGCATCCAAGATAAGATGCAAATTGAACTAGAGAGCTTGGACACAGATGAAGACATGTTTAGGACGTTGATGTATAGTAGTGGTTCCCGTATATAGGTCAATGGCAGTGCTTCCTATGATGAATAGATCACTGAGCGTGTCGGCGGCAGCGAATTCTTCCACGAAATCCATACTTAGTGCTCCAAAACCCCCATCCTCAAGTTATAGTATAACGTTCTTCAGCTAATCAACTCATCTGATGTATGCCCCTTCCGTATTCAAATCCCGGGCCAACCATAAGGGCAGGATACATGTCCATTGAATGAGTTGACTTACTTGTTTCATACGGATTTGCAAGGGCAGCTGGACCAGCGGGGGTAGCTAAAGCCATTAAATCTTGAAAATTGGCATCTCCTGTTATTATTAGAGTTTTGTATCAATCTCTTCTTGGAATTGACTTAGCTAAGGGGATCTACAATTGCGAGGTAAACACCTTCCCATGTTGCAGAGGAAACATTTTTTTAGTAAAGGGGATAAATGAAAGAAAAAGGCCATTTGATAAGATGTAGAAAGTAATTCAAATGTTATATATAGACCATGGTCCTATCCCTGATTTTTAACAGAAAAGGTTGACCAATATGATTAAGGTTAATATTTATTCAAACTAACATTGGCTAAAAGTTTCATACTGCATGCGGCGCGGCCTACTTCTACTTTTACTACTAAAAGGATAAAGTTTGTGAGTCCATGATATAGCGCGGGGGTAGAAATAGTGCTTCATTTTAGTGAAGGCAATTGAGCCTGTTAGCAGTCGCTAGACTTCTTGCTCAGGTTGGGTAGCAAACGCTGATCCTAGCCCGATAGTAGCCCTTTTTTCATCCTTTCTGGGATCATTCTGCAGTGCCTGTTGAAGAATGAGCCGGCGACTC
The DNA here is from genome assembly GCA_037974665.1 of Ehretia macrophylla. Lineage (NCBI taxonomy): Eukaryota > Viridiplantae > Streptophyta > Magnoliopsida > Boraginales > Ehretiaceae > Ehretia > Ehretia macrophylla. The sequence continues at coordinate 52,858,494 of CM075782.1, forward strand.
ATAGGCAGTGGCTTGGTTAAGGGAACCCACCGGAGCCGTAGCGAAAGTGAGTGTTCATAGGGCAATTGTCACAGCTTGTGGCCCTGAACTTGGTTGATCTATCCATGACCAGGATGAAGCTTGTGTAAAAGTAAGTGGAGGTCCGAACTGACTGATGTTGATGAATCTAAGGATGAATTGTGTTTGGGGGTTCAATGCAGTGATAGGGAAACAATTAGGGGAGTTCATACAATAGAAATAGATATTCATATGTTACCATTTCATGTGAGAAGACAGAGTTTTAGGAAACGAGCTTACATGCAATGGTTAATTGCTTTCGTCAGCATACAGTGGCATGCCAACAAGTGGCACAAAAATTTTCTGGATATGGAGTAGGGTGTTAACTTGGGAATCCAATGGTTACGTATGTATTTTTATTTACTACCAAAGAAGGGATAGAGGTAGCGACTAGGGGATATAATGAGTGCCTTAAGCATACTCGGGGCGCACAGGAGTAGGCGATCGATGTTCTCACTAAGGGGTCCAAATAGAGGACTAGCATCCCTTCTTGACATTCGAGTAAGAGATCTCATGAACTCAAACAATGAGAACTCGCTCGAAATCATGCTTAGCATTTCTTTCATGTTAGGTGTCATTGCTTTCTAGAAAATGGTTCCGCAGATTCTCCTAGAAGTTGACCCCACTCTGGTCTTACAACTTGAGAAAGTGCAAATCCTCAAGAAGGTGATACTGCACGAAGGGTGTCAATCGCTAGATGTGCTTGATGGGAGCATATGTACATGCACTAAGAATCCAATCCATAACCAAATCGGTGACGATTTCTAACAAAGGAGCTTGGGGCTCACAAAAGAAGCAAGAGCAAAGGCTAGAGCTAATACTTTTGCGATCGCCCTAGCTTTTGCCCTGATGGGAATTATGCTTAATGTTGTTACCACTTCTAATATAACAAATTGAGTTCAATTGGGCATATTGTAACAGAAACTCGTACTTTTCTAATGTTTGTTGCGTCCGTAAGAGAGAAAGAACGTAGTGCGACTTGATCCATTTTTGGGTGTACTTTTTTAGAAAGGTTGATTCCTGAACTAAAAGGTAGGCTGCAACTTTACCCCTTTTCAGAATCAAATGTAGCTGAAAGGCGAGGCCCCTAGCGATAAGAGGGAAAGAAGTATGGGCAAGTGGGCTTCTTTCACTCACTTTTGTTTTGGAGAGAGCATTGTGGAGCAGCAAAAGAAGCACTAAGCTATAGCAAAAGTGTCAAATGGCCAACTGTCCCCTGTAGCTGAAGATCCGCTTCATAAGATGGCCCGTTTCATGCTAACTCGAGTCATGACGACCCTGATGAAACTATGAAATCCGTGAAGCTCGCTTGGCTACCTTAAGGAAGTGTTGCCTTTATTGCCGCGCTTTTTCGGACCTCATTCTAAAGAAACAATGATCGAGCGGTGAGACCCCCCGCCTAAGGCATGCGAATGGGAAAGCTTGACAACTGTAGATCGAGCCCTGGGTGCAATTCTCCTCGCGGTTCCCTGTCAATGTTCTACACACAACTTGGCTTGCGACAAGACTTTCTAGGGATGATGAAAAAAAATTGAAATCCAACCCGTGAAAAGCGTCATCGCCTAAAGTGGAGGGCTACCTTTAGGAAGGAAAATGTAAGTGGAAGTTCTTGTGGGTGGGGCTATGAAAATGAAACGTGGTATATAATGCAAGGAAAGGCCATACAAACAAAACGTCTAACTGCTAGTCTGAGCTAGTTGGCAATGAAGAGCTGAGTAGGAGTCTTTTCCCCTACTTCTGGTTCATCTTGGTACTGTTTTAGCCTTGGTACGAGATATGGTCAGATATAGTAATAGAGAAGTGTAGCAGGTGTTCCCACAAGACATCAAGACTAGTGCCATTAATTCCAGCTTCTGTTCCATATTTGGTCCAAATTGTGAAACCCCACTTTTCTATCTTATCTCGTTTTGCGTGAATTAACCTGTCTATGTGCTATGTGACTTAGAATGTGGTAATTTTAGCATCAATACTCCTAGAACATGCTAAATGTGCATTCATGAAATTTTCATAAAAAATGGAGTCATAAATTTTATCGTCGATTTTTAATGAATAGTATTTTCGAAACACGTCCGCTAAAATTTTGAAACTGGTCTTTTTAACCCTTCTAGACCTAGTCCACAGACTTTAATAGACCTGTGTTTGATTAAAACGGTTTTAAAATCGGCTTAAGAATTTATTAGGGTTTTTACACTGACTTTTGCAAAAATCGAGTTTTAAGCCGACTCGGATGAAATTGTTCGATTGTAAAACTTCTTGTCACCTAAAAATAACCTACTTGAGCTATCTTGGGTGTTGAATAATTGTTTTGAAATTTGGTGATCAATAAAATGCATTTAAAGTCAAGAAAACACTAAAAATACTAAGTTAAATCAACTTTGACTTTCATTAAATGTTGAATTTCATGCATATATCACCAACACACACAAGCGAAGCACAAAAACACCTTCATTTGCACACACATTGCCGAGAGGAAGAAGGGAGAAAAGAGCAAAGAGTTTTCAAGGTTTTCAAAGTAATTTTTCAAAGAAAAACCTAGTTTTTGTCCGTAGAAGTTCGTGCCAAGTTGGGTTCGGGTTGTTGGGCACGCATTGCATGCATTCATGGGCTTTTATCGCATCAAAGGTGAGAGAAAAATTCTGGATGTCAAAATTAATTTTTATGTTTTTGCTCATAACTGCATTTTGAACCGTTAGAATGTTAATCTGATGTTAGATTATTGCTCCATGCATGCTAGGGATTGTTTATGGGTATTACTACGAGATTTGAGCCATTGTAGCGAATTTATTTATTTTCGGGTATTTAAAGTTGATAGAATGGCTTTTTGAGGATTATTTTGAGTTGTTGTGGTTGGAATCGATTTCCGTCAATTTCTAAAAATTTGTTAATTACGTGGTAACACCGTTATAATACTGAATTTTCGATTACGATGTTTGGGTGAAAATCCAAAAATTTCAGCCTAGGTGCCTTGAGGTTTTAGGGTTGTTGGGCTTGATTTTGAGGTGTCTTGTTTGGTTTCCGAGAGGGCTAATGTAGTTGATTGAATGGGTGAGTGTTTGAAACTGATTTGGGGTTGTTTGGATTAGTAGAATGTAAGATATGATTATTTGAAGTTTAGGTTATCTTTCTTTAAATTATTGAATTGAGCCTTAGTTGATCGGGTGTGGTTTGAGTGATTGAATTGTGAGTTATTGATGGGTAAACTAGGGTTTGATTGTGTGTTTAATGCATGTTCGGTTGGATGGCCTACTTTGTCATCTAACTTAGTTATTTGTTGTTAAATTGATTATTGATGTTATTATGATGATAATATGATTATTGATGATGATTGATGATTATTGACTGATGATTGATGCCAGGAGGTAGGCAGTTCTACTAGACTGTCCTCTTGTGAATGATTGACGTTTATTATTATTGTTGAGTCTTTGGTATGTGTGTGCCACCTCTCGGGCAGTATCGGGCTGTCGGGTTGATAACGGCATGACTACCAGAGACTGCCTCCAGCTCGCATGAAGGAGGTGTCAGGAGGGAGAGGTTATTGGGGTACCTCGGGTGCGTGAGTTTATGGGAGTCACAATAAGGCTGTTATGATCGTGAGGGTGATTGGAGCTACACCAACTAGTGTATCCTTTATTGAATGATCATTATAGATTATGTGATGATAGTATTATTGATGTTATTGTGTATTTACTTGCTCAAAGGATTAAATCCAAGGAGCATAGTGAATACTGTAGAGATCCATCGGATCCTCACTGGGCTTATTTTATATAAGCTCACTCTCTATTATTGCATGCCTACAGGTGTACTTTTGCAAGATTACGGGCACGTGCCTCCTGAAGAGGAGAATGTGGAAAATGTGCCTTACATGGATGAGTCTTATGTTCCGGAGTCTTATCCTTGATGTTGTATTGTTTTCTATCTTGTAAATTAACTTAGTAGACTTTTATATGCTTTGTAGTTCATAATGTAAAAGATGTTGAAAAGATAATGAATTAGTTGATGTTGTCTTAGTAGCCTTCCTTTTGTTTATGATTAGGTTGCTAGGTTCGCTCAATATGATTTTGTAATGTATATTAAGGTTCATATATTATGTTGGAACGGAGGCATATAACGAGGAATGTCATATTATGATGTATGTTGTTATGTTATTAAGAAGTTGTTTGTTGTACGGTTTATGGAGTTGATGTATGATGTCCTATGGAGGTTGGTTTAGAGCCTCAGTATCCTATTCACTGTCATTATACTGCCGAAATTTCGTTGCGTCCTGACTGATCGTAGGTGGGGTCGAGTTGGGCCGTGACACAAACTATCAAGGAAGAGAGCTTCAGGCAAAAATAGACGGAACTCCGCACCAATTGCTTGGGAAATCATCCCATGTCATTGTTTGGTTTGAGTTTCAGCCCAACTATGTGCTAAAGAAGAAGACCTAACGTGACCCTACTTCTACAAATGCCTCAATGGTACTTCTTTAAGTTTAAGACAACACCAGTCGTTAATCATTTGGCATTCCAACTGAAACGATTAATCCCAACCTTCTAGATTTCCTCCCTACTTACTACTAACCTTGTTCTTTATGGGGAACTCTTCCATTTCATTCTATTTCGGTACCACTGCTGACAATCTACTCTACAAAAGATAGTGAAAAGTGCCTTTCTATAGGCTTATTTTGATCTCATATTAAAAATAACAAATAGGCTTTCACACTTCTGGTGAGACAGAAAGCTCTTAACAGCCAGTTCCCTAGCTCAAAGGTTAAATGAGAGCTTTGTCTCGGCAAGCCTTACATTCCATTTCGGGCCTACGATTGGCTTTCGAAAGAGAAGGGAACTGACTGGAAAAGACCTTTATACCAATATATTGATGACGAATGACTGAGCTTTGTTCGAGAAATGTCTACCTATCTATCATATTAGTCTTGTCAACTAAGGAAGAAGCTAGACCTTACTTTCTAATGAATGAATGAATTTCCTAGGCATCATAAGTGCTAGCATTTACGCTACATAAAAAAAGAGGAAGATAAGCATAATTAATAATAGCTTGTATACTCTGCTCCGTAATCCGAAAAGATCATATGTCAATGTTCGCAGGGTAGGAACTTCTACTTCTCTTAGTTAGAGTATGGGCTTCAGTTCGGGACTCTGAATCGATCAATGGAATGGGAAAACTCCTTTCCTCTTTCTGTTCCCGCTTTCTCTCTACTCTTGTGGCTTACCTTCCTCGGTCATTAACCCGGCGTTTTCCTATAAATCGTGGCTGGTTCCTCTTTTCTTCTCTTGAGATGGCTACTTTCTCTATCCGTAACTTCCTCACCCTTAAAGCTGCTCTTCCGTCTTTCCTTCCATGGGCACGAAATGAACCTTGAGATTACTCTATCCCTGGCATCTTTTTCTGCCCCTTTACCTTCGGGGAAGCGGGTGAACTCATGGCTTATTCCCTATCTGATTCTCTAGGCTAGTGGTCCCTTTTTGTCATGCCATGAACAGTGATTGGGAACTCATGTTCGCTGGGTAGCTCATTACCCGAGGAGAGCCAGAAAGAGATGCCTTGCTTAACCTATTCCACTCTATGCCGATGCTATTCAATAAGAATCAGTCTTGTAGCACATTCCTCGTCCTCGGACATTCACCCTTACCTTTAGCTATCTGAGCCCTCTTTTCTTTCCTTTGCTTTGTCGGAGATGATTTCTTGGATTGTTGACCTAAGCTCATAAAGGAGAGAAGGTGATAGCTATCAATCAAAGGCGATCACTGCTATCATGCTTTTTTTCCTTCCTTGGGATAGGGCCTGTTCTTCATAGCCGGAACTCTTCCTTTCCTTCCCCATGTGGAAGAAGTTTACACATAGGGGGGCCTACAACCTCGACCTCAGTACGAAAAGCATCTAGGAATTGACGGTGGTCAATCTTCCTTATTCTTTGGTATCTCGACTGTATTGACTGAAGCTTTCGACATCCCAGAAGGACAAAGAGAGCATCGAGAGGTTGAATCCATAGGAAATAGTAAATAAGATGGCATAGACATAGAATGGGATTAATGGACAAATGCCAAATGCCACATAAGAAGCTGTTATTGACCTGCCAACAAAAGACCTTCGAAACATGATGACTTTCCTGCTTTAAAGCTACCGTAAACTGGATTAATATCAGATCGCACATGAAGTACACTCTTCGGGAAGTTTGCGCAAGATACTACTTACTTCTTTCCCTTAATAAGCCTTCCATCTAGTAAGTCATACTCTTATTAGAAGAGAAAAGAGAGATTGCTTTTATCACAGTCCAGCCAGGAATTGCTTCTATCACAGACCGAAGAAGGTCACCCACCTCAAAGCCAATAAGACCCTAAGATGCGACAACAACAAAAGGCATTTTAACAATAATATGATAGGAGTCTAGAAGAAGTCCAATACCCTAGGCTCTTAGGTCCCTTTTCACTAATTCGAATCTATAGCTTATTCACGAGTGCCCTCTGTAGATGAATTAAATTAGAAGAGGATGGGACACACATATAAGGCTTAGTACTAGGAAGAAAGCCAAAGGTCAGTTAAAGGATCAGCCTTCGTGGACAAATAGGCAGCTAGAATGCCTTGAGTAAAATACCCACGATGAGGCTCTCTAATAGTATAAGAAGAGCACAGAAGGAATTGCTATCAAATAGGCTGTTAGGGAGGATTGTGCAAGTTAAAAAAGAATGGGTTCTTTGACAGAGCTTCAAACAACCTCACTGAACTCCGAATAAAGCCAATTTTGGTCTTAGCACTGTAAGCAAGTACTTTTTTTGGCCTAGGCTAAGGGTATTTTATTCTAGGGATTCTTTAGGAAAGGAAATTATGTGATACCCCAGTTTTCTTCTTTATCTCGATTTGCGTGTCTTTGCCTTAATTTGCGTGATTTGACCTGTTTATGTGTTATATAAGTTAGAATGTGCTAAATATGTGATTTATATTCCTAATACATGTTATGTGTGCATTCATGAAATTTTCATCAAAATCAGCATCAGAATTTTATCGTCGGTTTTTGTGAATAGTATTTTGAACGCACGTCCGCTAAAATTTTTATACGGGATTTTTAAACGTTTTAAAACCTAGTCCTCTGATATTAATAGACTCATGTCTGATAAAAATTGATTCTAAAAAGAAATAGAAATTTAAATAGACTTTTCGAGCGAAAAATAACATTTTTGAGCCAAATAGTAATTTCTTCTAAACCCAATTCTTGCATTGACTTTCGTTGACCTAGTCTATATTATTATAGATGTATTTATATGTGGTATTAAATAATTTTAGATTAATTGTGCATTCAAAAGACATTTGAAAACAAATAATATGACTTTTCACCTTCTTTTGCAAAAATTGAGTTTTTAACCGAGTCGTGTATAAATATATGCATATGAAACTTGTTGTCAACTAAAAATATACTACTTAAAATAGTCCAAGTGTTGAATGCATGTTTGTGAGCAAAATAGTCTAAAAATACAATTAAAAGACTAGAAAACAATTAAAAGACTAAATAAACTAACTTTGACCTTTATTATTTTTGTTGACCTTGAGCTCATATCATCAACACACATTAAAACAATCCAAAAACACCCCAAAAACACACACAAAACCATGAGTTCAAGGAGGAGGAAGAATAAGGCATTTTCAAGGCTTTTCAAAGTATTTTTCCCATAGATTTTGCAATTCAAGTCCAAATCACTTCATTCAAAGATCGATTTTGCTTGTTGAGCATCCATTCTACATCTTTCTTGCATCAAAACACATCAAAGGTGAGAGAAAAATTCTAAATCTCAAAATGTCATTTTTATATTTTTGCATATAATTGAATTTTGAACCGTTAGAATGTTGAATTGATGTTATATTATTGCTCAGTGCATGCTAAGGATCGTTTATATGTGTTTATATAAGATTTGAACTGTTGTAGTATGAATTTTATTTTTCGGGTATGAAAAGTTGAGTTGTTGGCTATTTGTTGAATATCTGGAGTTGTGGTGGATGGAATTGATTGCTGTTAGCTTGTAAAAGTTTGTTAAATACATGGTAGTAATGTTGTATTGCCGGAATTTTAATTGTGATGTTGGTGTGAAAGTCCAAAAATTTCAGCCTAGGTGCATTGAGGTTTTAGGGTTGTTGGGCTTGATGTGGATGGTTTATTGTTGGTTTCCGAGGGGGAGAATATTGTTGATTGAGTGGGTGAGTGTTAGAAACTGGTTTGGAGGTTATTGGATTAGTAGAATGTAAGTTATGACTTTTAGAAGTCCGGGTTGTCTTTCTTTAAAATGTTGATATATGCCTTTAGATGTTTGGGTGGTGTTTGAGTGATTTAATTGTGAATTGTTGATGGTTAGATTAGGGTTTGGTTGTGTGTCTAATGCATGTTAAGTTGGGTGGCCTACTTTGTCATCTAACTTAGTTGTTTGTTGTTTTAATTGATTAGTTGTTGTTATGTTGTTGAATTGATGATTATTGATTGATTATTGTTGAACTGGGAGATAGGCAACCTACTTTGTTGTCCTCCTGTGATAATGGATTATTGATGAACCGCGAGATAGTCAACGGAAAAGGTTATCCTCTTGTGATTGAATGTTTATTATTATTGTTGAGTCTTGGTATGTGTGTGTCACCTCTCAGGCAGCATCGGGCTGTAGGGTTGAAACCGGCATGACTACCATAGACTACCCCCAGCTCGCATGACGGAGGTGTCATGGAGGGAGGGGCTAGAGAGGTACCTCATGTGCGTGAGAAATGGGGAGTTACAAGAAGAACGATTGAGATTCTGATGGCGTTTAGAGCTACACCAACTAGAGTATCCTTTATTGATTGGTCATTATAATTAATGTGCTTATATTGTTATTGATGATTATTGTGTGTTTACTGCTCAAAGGATGATTTCCAAGGAGTATAGTAAATACTGATAGAGATCTATCGAATCCTCATTGGGCTTGTTTTATATAAGCTCATTCTCAATTATTGCATGCATACAAGTGATATTGATCAAGATTACAGATACGTACCTTAGGAAGCTGATAATGTGCTTTATGTGGACGAGTCTTGTGTGCCAGAGTCATTTCCATGAATTTGTCTTAGTTGTTGTAATATGTTATATTGTTTAACTTACTCAATTATAAGACTTATGTATATTGCTAATTTAGTAGTCTTGTTTTGGAACATGGTTAGGTTGCTAGATTGGTTATAATCTATTTTGGAAAAAATGTATGTTATATAGTAAAAGTAAGATATTGGAACGGAGGCGTATAACTTATGGATGCAATGTTAAAAGAATGTTTATTGTATATTGTGGTTGTGTTGTAAAATGTTGAATTATTATGGAGTTGGAAGTATGGGTTTCAAAGAGGTTGGTTTAGAGCCTCGGAGTCCTAATTACTATCGTTATACTGCCGAAATTCCGTTGCGTCTTGACTGATCGTAGGAGGGGTCGAGTTGAGGCGTGACAAATTACATTTAGGACATCCATCTCGAGGAAAAGAGAAAGTGTATCGATTTCAACCAGTCTTCGAGAACCCAAAGATGGCATCGAATACACAGAATAGACATCCCTTGACTCAGCTATAAGGGAATGGTCTCTTGCAAGAAGAAGGGCTTTGCCTTTGCTAGTAAAATCATATAATAAGATCTAGAATCTGACTCTATCAATGAGTTTTGAATTGAGAGATGATATGAATTCAATTTGAAAACGAATCTTCCTAAATAGGAACTGAACTGAGAGTAGAGGAAAGAGACATCGTTAGTGGACTTAGGGGCGTAGCGAGTAGTAAATCCTTTAACAGCTAGAAATCACACTCACTAGAGAATTCATACCCCAGCTAAGGCAAATAGGAAGACAAGGATGTAAATGATTTGATTTCACTAGTCTCAGTCTCATGGACAAATGCACAGAAGGACTAGATATTTCATAAGAGAAGACAATATGAATCTTTCCTATTGAATAAGACAATGATGATCGACGAGTAATATTGGTTGTTGGGATCTTATTCGCTGTTCACGTATCAGCCCTTGTCCGCGAGAAGACGACTCACGGCTTGCTTGTACAAGATCGTAGTGAAATCGCAGCTTCACTGCCGTTCGTGCTGATCTTGAGCAGCGTGTCGGCCAAGAGGGAACTTGGTAAAACAGCTTCGCTATCATATATACTATCTATATGAGGTGGCTTGCTTTTATTCCATTTTGAATTATTTCTTGAAACCCGAGTGGGATCAAAGAAACTACCGGACTGATCACTAAATAGATACAAATAGGTGCAAAAGATGAGTTCGATTCTCGCTCTACCCGATTGTGCTTATACTGTTCTCGTCAATGAATAGGCTTCTCCGTATCGTCAGTCAGTTTGAGCAACCGACAGAAGGCTTTTTGCTAGCTTTGACGTTTCATTCGCTAGACCATTCCATCTATGACTTGCCATATCCAAAGAGGAATCCCTTGAAATGTTGACTTCCCTTTTCTCAAACCACTTCCATTTCTATTCTCTGCTCTATATCTCTAAGATGGTGGATCCTTCCGGTAGACAGAGCGATTGAGTGCCGTCTATGAAACCCCACTTTTCTATCTTATCTCGATTTGCGTGCTTTACCTCGTTTTGCGTGAATTGACAAGTTTATGTGCTATATGACTTAGAATGTGTTAAATATATGATTAATACTCCTAATACATGCCATGTGTGCATTCATGAAATTTTCAAAAAAAACGGCATTGAAAATTTTATCGTTGATTTTTGTGAATAGTATTTTGAACACCTATCCGCTAAAATTTTTACAAGGGTATTTTAAACGTCTTAAAACCTAGTCCTCTATTATTAATAGGCCCATGTTTGATAAAAATTGATTCTGAAACGGAATAGTAATTTAAATAGACTTTTCGGGCGAAAAGTAGCGTTTTTGAGCCAAATAGTAATTTCTTCTAAACTCGATTCTTGCATTGACTTTCATTGACCTAGTATATATTAATATAAATGTATTTATATGTGGTATTAAATGATTTTAGATTAATTGTGCATTCAAAAGACATTTGAAAACAAATAATATGACTTTTCACATTCTTTTGCAGAAATCGAGTTTTAAGCCGACTCGGGTGAAATTGTTTGAATGTAAAACTTCTTGTCATCTAAAAATAAACTACTTGAGATAGTTTAGGTGTTGCAAAATTAATTTGAGCAAGAGTAGTCATGAAAATGAATTAAAAGACAAGAAAACACTAAAAATAATTAGTTTCCACCTTTGACTTTCTTTTATTTGTTTGACCTTTGCTTAATATATCATCAACACACATCAAAAGCTCACAAAACACACTCATTTTACACACACATTACCAAAATTCCAAGGGGAGGCAAAAAGAAGGCATTTTCAAGGTTTTTCAAAGAATTTTTCACATAGATTTTGCAATTCAAGTCCAAATCACTTCATTCAAAGCTTGATTTCACTTGTTGGGCATCCATTCTACATATTTCTTGCATCAAAACACATCAAAGGTAAGAGAAAAATTATAGATCTCAAAATTCATATTTTATGTTTTTGCTTATAATTGCATTTTGAACCGTTAGAATGTTAATTTGAAGTTATATTATTGCTTAGTGCATGGTAAGGATCGTTTATGTGTATTACTACGAGATTTGAACCATTGTAGTGAAATTATTTACTTTTGGGTATTTAAAGTTGATAGTTTAGCCATTTGATGAAGACCTTGAGTTGTTATGATTGAAATCGATTGCCGTCGATTTCTAAAAGTTTGTTAATTATGTGGTAACGCCGTTATAATGCCGAATTTTCGATTACGATGTTTGTGTGAAAATCCAAAAATTTCAGCCTAGGTGCATTGAGGTTTTAGGGTTGTTGTGCTTGTTTTTGTTGTGTGTTGGTTGGTTTGTGAGAGGGCTAATGTCGTTGACTGAATGGGTGAGTGTTAGAAATTGATTTGGGGTTGTTTGGATTAGTAGAATGTAAGATATGATTATTTGAAGTTTAGGTTGTCTTTCGTTAAATTGTTGAATTGATCCTTTAGATGATTGGGTAGTGTTTGAGTGATTGAATTGTGAGTTGTTAATGGTTAGATTAGGGTTTGATTGTGTGTTTAATGCATGTTGAGTTGGATGGCCTACTTTGTCATCTAACTTAATTGTTTCCTGATTATGTAGTTGTTGATTGTTAAATGTTGTTTAATTGATTGGTAAAATACGGATTAATTGATTATTGGTTGTTGCTACAAAACTGTGGGTAGCGCGCTCGGAGTTAATCCAGGGCGTTACATTGTTAATTGAATGATGATTATTGAGTACGGGAAACGGGCACTTTTGTTGGTGATCTCTCGAAATGTTGATGATTATTGAGTACGAGAATCGGACACTTTTGTTGCTGATCTCTCGAAATATTGATGATTATTGAGTACGAGAATCGGGCACTTTTGTTGCTGATCTCTCAGATTATTGATTGATTATTGATTACGGGAATCGGGCACTTTTTTTGCTGATCTCTCGGTTTATTTATGTTGAGTCTCATTGTTGTGAGCTTTGATAATGTTGTGTCACCTCGGAAGGCATCTCGGGCTACGGGCACAGTTATCATGGCTACTCCTTATCTCGCATGGGCGGAGAGGCCATGGGGTGTGGGTCTAGGTCAAGGTACCTTAGGATTGTGTCATTGAGTTTTGAGGAGTTGTTGAGCATGGAATTGGTGTATGGAGCTTCATCAGCAAATGTATCGTATCCTTATTGTGTGTTTACAGTTATTTCTGTTGTTGCATTTATATTGATTATTGATGTTCATTGTGTGTTTACTGCTCAAAGGATGATTTCTAAGGAGTATAGTAAATACTGTTAGAGATTTATCTGATCCTCACTGGACTTGTTTTATATAAGCTCACTCTCAATTATTGCATGCATGCAGGTGTTACAGAGCTTGACTACGGGTACGTGCCTCTTGATGAGGAAAATGTGTCTATCGTGGATGAGTCTTATGTGTAGGAGTCTTTGCCATGAGATTGTTTGTAGTTGATGTATTATGATGTATTATAAACTTACTTTAACTTAAAGACTTATGTATGATGGTTTAGTAGTTTTTCTTTTGATCATGTTTAGATTACTAAATTGGTTTATAATCTATTTGGAAATGTATGTATAGCCTATCTATTATGTTGGAACGGAGGCGCGTAACTATGAAAGAGTTGACGAAAGAATGTTTAATGTATGAAGTGGTTGTGTTGTATGTTGTTAATTTGATTGTGGAATTGGTTGGTCATTTATGGAGGTTGATGCATGTTGTTCTTAAGGGTTGGTTTAGAGCCCTGATGTTCATGTTACTGTCGTTATGCTGTCGAAAGTCCGTTGCGTCCTGACTAATCGTAGGAGGGGTTGAGTTGGGGCGTGACACCGTCAGTCTAGTTGATTCATAGCTATGCTAGAGGTGACTTCTACTGGCATTCTTCCACTTCTAAAATCCTCCCAACTCAAGCTCAAGCAGCGGCGGAAGTTCTTCCTCCAAGACCATCAAATGGGGCATCTTTTTCTCGTCCATTAGCAAGACTGAACCTAGTTGCGGGATGCCTTCAATCGACCATCCAACCTTCGTGACCTTACTGTCGGATAACGGGAATAGAGTTACTGACAAGGATGCTCGCCGTCAGATCTGACTGAACTACCAGAGATTACTAAGGATGGAGCTAGTAGGAGAATGGATCTATCAATGCTGTAGTGAGATTGGATAGAGCCAATTCAATCATCTTAGAGATGCCATTACTATAGAAGTCGGTTGTGCATGTCTTTTCTAAGTGATTGTTAGGGATAATGTAATACCCGAGCCCGGAATGTGAAATTTTCTTGTTTATTATTTTGAAATTTATATTTTCCTAGATTCTTCGGGATTTGATTGTTCCTTCTTTGTTGTCGCAACGTGCATTGCATATCGAGAGCGATAGTTAGAGGGTGACTTTTAGTCCTCAGCAAATAGTGAAACTAGTATTTTAGTGCCTTAAATTTTATAATTTAATTGTTGTTAGCTAGAATTAACATTTCCTTAGTTGTTTTAGCTTAAAAATGCATGAAAATAGGCTATTCGACCAATTTTAAGTTAGTTGACCAGGGGGTTTGAACTTTGACCAAGTTGTCATCTTTTAAATAAGAAAATAACAAAGAAAAATAAAAGACAAAGCTGAAAACTCAGTCCTTGAGCTGGCCGAAATATTGAAGAGAAAAAAAAAACCATTTTCAACTTTCAAAACTACCAATCTTCGCGTGAGCTCGTGCGGGGTTGTTACCGAGCCATCTAGCGTTGTTTTCCTAGCGACTAGGAGTGCCTAAGATGAGGAAAGCACGTTATTTGCGCATTTAAATGTTATGTATGTCAACTTTTTCAATTTTTGAGATTTATCCGTATATTGTTGTTTAAATCATTTTGATGCTTCTAGAATGTTCCTTGACAATTGTAGAACATGTATTTATAGCTTTTTAACATTTTATGTGGTTAAATGTTCAGATTGTAATTTAAATGTCAATTGAATAGTAATTTATGAATAGTAAACCCTTGAAACGATGAAGTTGCGCTGTTATGCTGTCGATTGATGTGAAAATGTGCTAGGTATGGTAGAATGCCTAAATGCATAGTTTGTTTAGGTTGCATAATAGAAAAAATGAGAAATATGCCTTGGTGAAAGTCGGGGTCGTTTAGGTCGAGTTTGGCATTTTCTCGTTTTGCGTGTTGGCAGTGTTTCTGGAGGCCATGGAAGCACTTTTGGTGCGATTATGGCGTTGGTTGGGTGTTTGGTTGGTATAGTTGTAGTTCAAACGAGCAAAGGGGGAAATCGGGGCTTTGCGTGAATTCTAGGGTTAAGTAGGGTTTCGGGGTCTTTAGACGTGCCTTATGGTGACCTAGGAGGATTGGTGAAGTCGGTTTCCAGAACTCGTGGCTCGTTTGGAAGTAGTAGCGTTTTGATAGTTGGGGCCGATTTGTGATTTTGTTTGTTTTCTTGATATTATGCCTATAGAATGCTTAGGGTTTCTTGATATACTTGTTTGAATTGATTCTGATTGAAATGCTTATCAACTGTTGTTATTGCGTGCGAGAGTAACCTACTTTGTTATTCTCCCACGTGTGGCTTTATTGCTCGTTTATCGCCTTGTATCGAGTCTTGCATTGCATAGTGTCCCGCGCGTGAACGATGGGCCTCTCTGGGTAGCCTCGGGTTGCCAGTGTTGGTTGCTCTAGCTCTGTGGCTATTCCCTCTTCTCTCTTGGGTTGCCTCCCAGGGAGATTTGGGTCATAGATTGATGGATACTTCCGGGGTATTCCAAACTGGTGTTATAAGGTGGTTTGGGCCGGCGCGTCGTCATCGAATTCGTGATTGAAAGTTACTCGTGAAAAAGAGTATCGTATCCTTTGAATGAGTGTTTATAGCTTTAATACTTGCCTTGCTTTATTGATGGCTTTGTTTGTATCTCTATATAATGTTTGTATGAATTGCTTGGCTAATTGCATTGCATACTCCTCTCACCTTCGTCCTTGAGACCAATTGCCCCCGCTGAGCAATAATTTTTGCTCATTCCTTTTTATACTATCTTTTTACAGGACTCGTTGAACCAAACCCTATTGAGGTAATAGAGGAGGAAGAGCAGGTGGAGGTGTTTCCGTGATAGCACTCCTTTGCTTTACTGGAAGTTGGTTGCCAGACTTTTTGTGCGAGCCATGCTTGATGTGTTTAATGCTTGGTTGTTGCTTTATTTTGAGGCTTATAGCCTTGTATGTAGTATCTATTTTGAGGCCTCGATGGTCTTATGTTGTAAAGGATTTAAGGTTGTAATGTTGTAATATATACTCATGTGATTAGAAAGGAAATGCATGCTAATGGTTAATTGTTTAGTGGCATAAATAATTGTGTAGTATGCATATCATTTTTGGGTTGCAAAGTTGTTAATGAAAAGAAGTATGTTTTGTAAAAAAAATTGTTGGCTTGTCTCAAATGAATGCTGTGGTTTCTCGAATATTATATTGAATGTAGGGTTTTGGAAAGTCCGCGATATAGAGGAGACTCCGTCCGTGTGTCGGGTCCGGGCTTGACCTTTTGCGGGGTCGGGTTGGGGCGTGACATCTTTAGGTGGTATCAGAGCATGATAGTCTTGCATGAGCCGGGATATGTTTCTCAGTCTGTGGGGTAAAGGTCCAAAATGCTAGAGTGTTATTGTATGATTGTTAAGTGGAAAGAAAATGTTATAGTATGACCTTGTGAACTTAGAGTGCTTATGTGTTTAAAGTGAATTAGTTTGGCATGTCAATCTTGTGTTATGTGAATTGCGTGTTAGAATGTTTGATTGTTATTGACTTGAGTGTTATCTAATCTTATGTGCTATATTTCTGTCTATAAACTGCTTTTAAATGTTGCCAGCTATTGTGAAATTGCTACTATGCCGCCACGTCATGGTACGCAAGGTCTAGGGTCAGATGAAGAGGCAGCAGAACAGGGCCAGCAACCGTTGCCTGAGCAGTTTATGGCGACTATGACTACAACAGTTGACCGGATTACACAGGTACTGCATGAGCAGAGGCAGGACAGGAATAATAATCCCCAGGGAAATCAAGCTAATCCTGGTAGACAGTAGTACAGGGTTGAGAATAACCAGTTGGAGAAATTCTTGAGGCACGAGATGGGAAAGTTCTTCGGAGAGCCAGATGATGAGGCAGCCGAGAGATGGATTAACCGTGTCGAGAAAATTTTCACCACTTTGAGGTACACTGATGAGGCAAGAATAGATTATGCGTCATTCCTGTTTAAGGGTGATGCAGAGTAGTGGTGGAATACTGTCAGGAGGAGGTAGGACTGTGAGGATGTACCACATTTGTGGGATGATTTTGTAAGTGAGTTTCGGGACAAGTATATTCCCGAGATGGCTATGGAAAGAAGAGAAGACGAGTTTGTGGCCCTGAAGCAGGGAAACATGACTGTTGCACAGTATGAGGCTAGGTTTGTCAGCCTGTTGAGGTATATGCCCGAGCTGGTACGACCAGCTAGGAGGATGATTCATAGGTTTGTTCGTGGGCTGAGAATGGATATTCAGTTGCATTTGACTGGGCAGACCTACACTACTTTTCCCGAGGCATTGCAAGCAGCCTCGAAGTTTGAGAAACGGAAGGCAGAGATGATAGCGGAGAGTAGCCAGCCGAGTAAGAAATATTACTTGGGCTAGAGCAACCAGAGTCAGCTGAGGCAGTATCAGACTTCTGCACAAGTTCCTCAGCAACGTCCGTATCAGCCACAGCATCATATTTAGGCTAGGCCAGCTGTGACTAGACCTCAGCAGGGAGGTATAGTTCCTACCACTGCTAGAGCCCCAGCACCTGCGGGAAACACTATTGTAAGGCAAAATCAGTAGTGTAACTATTGTAATCGATCGGGGCATATTGAGGCTAATTGTTGAAGAAAGAGTAATATCCGAGCCCGGAATGTGAAAATCCCTTGTTTATTATCTTGAAAATTATATTTCCTTAAATTCTTTGTGAATTAATTGTTACTTTCTCGCCGTCGCAACGTGCATTGCATTTCAGGAGCGATAGCTAGAGAACGATTTCCAGTCCTCAGTAAATAGTGAAACTGGTGTTTAAATGACTTAAATTTTATATTTTAAATGTTGCTAGCTTTAATTGATCTTTCCTTAGCTGAAATGGCTTTAAAATGCACAAAATAAGGGCCTTTGACCAAGTTTTAAGTGGTTTGACTTAGGCTTTTGACCATTTGACCAATTTAGCACTTAAATAAGCTAAAACAAAGGAAAAAAAAAAAAACAAAACAGCAGCTGAACAGAGAGTCCAGGCCGTGAGCTCCAAGGGAAAAAAAAAAGTTTCAACCTTTCAATCGTTCAATCTTCACGTGAGCTCGTGCGGGGTGGTTTCTGAGCTGACTAGCGTTGTTTTCCTAGCGACTAGGAGTGCCTAAGGTGAGGGAATCATGTTATTTGCGCATTTAAATGTTTAGTGTATCAACTTTGCAATTTTTAGATTTTATCCGTAGATTGTTGTTTAAAGCGATTTGATGCTTCTAGAATGTTCCTTGGCAATTGTAGAACGTGTATTTATAGCTTTTAAACATTTTCTGCGGTTAAATGTTGTGATTGCAAATTAAATTGTCAATTGAATAGTGTTTTATGAATAGTAAAACCTTGAAACGTTGAAGTTGCACTGTTATGCTTTCCGTTGATGTAGAAATGTGCTAGGTATGCTAGAATCCCTAAATGCATGGTTTGTTTGGGTTGCGTAGTGGAAAAAATGAGAATTATGCCTTTGGGAAAGTCGAGATCGTTCAGGTCGACTTTAGGATTTTCTCGTTTTGCATCTTGGCATTGTATCGGGAGGCCATGGAAGCACTTTTGGTGCGATTATGGCGTTGGTTGGGTGTTTGATTGGTATAGTTGTAGTTCAAACGAGAAAAGGGGAAATCGGGGCTTTGCGCGAGTTCTAGGGTAAAGTAAGGTTTCGGGGTCTCTAGACGTGCCTTATGATGACCTAGGAGGTTTGGTGAAGTCGGTTTCTAGAACTCGTGGCTCGTTTGGAAATGGTGGGGTTTTGATAGTTGGGACCGGTTTTTGTTTTTGTCTTTTTTCTTGACTTTATGCCTATAGAATGCTTAGGGTTGCTTGAAATACTTGTTTGAATTGATTTGGATTGAAATGCTTATCAATTGCTGCTATTGCGTGCGAGAGTAACCTACTTTGTTATTCTCCCACGTGTGGCTTTATCGCTTGTTTATCATCTTGTATCGAGTCTTGCATTGCATAGTGTCTCGTGCGTGAGTGATGGGCCTCTCTGGGTAGCCTCGGGTTGCCAGTGTTGGTTGCTCTAGCTCTGCTGCTATTCCCTTTCTCGCTTGGGTTGCCTCCAAGGGAGTTTTGGGTTGTAGGTTGATGGATACTACCGGGGTATTCCAAACTGGTGTTATAAAGTGGTTTGGGCCGGCGCGTCGTCATCGATTTATTGAATGAAAGTTGCTCGTGAAAAGAGTACCGTATCCTTTGAATGAATGTTTATATTCTTTAATGCTTGCCTTGTTATAATATTGACTTGTTTGTATCTTTAAATGATAATTGTATGCATTGCTTGGCTAATTGCATTGCATACTCCTCTCATCTCCGTCCTTGAGACCAATTGCCCTCGCTGAGCAATAGTTTTTGCTCATTCCTCTCTATACTATATTTTTTACAGGAGGAGATGGAGCAGAACCTATCGAGGTAATAGAGGAGGAGGAGCAGGTGGAGGTGTTTCCGTGATAGCACTTCTCTGCTTTGCTGGTGGTTGGTTACCATATTTTTGTGCGAGCCTTGCTTGTTCTGTATATTGCTTGGATGTCGCTTAATTTTGAGGCTTGTAGCCTTGTATGTATTTTCTAGTTTGAGACCTCTACGGTCTTATGTTGTATAAGTTGAAAGAATGTAAAGTTGTAAACTTATACCTTGTGATTAGTAAGGAAATGCATGCTAATGGAATTGATTAGTGGCATAATACTTGTGTAGTATGCATATCATTTTGGG
This sequence comes from Ehretia macrophylla, assembly GCA_037974665.1. NCBI lineage: Eukaryota > Viridiplantae > Streptophyta > Magnoliopsida > Boraginales > Ehretiaceae > Ehretia > Ehretia macrophylla. The sequence continues at coordinate 52,878,055 of CM075782.1, forward strand.
TTGCAAAGTTTATTAATAAGAAATGTATATTTTAAAGAAAGTTGGCTTGTTTTGATTATTTTATGGCTTTCGCAAGTATTATATTGATTTTAGGGTTTTCGGATCGTCCGCGGTACAGAGGAGACTCCGTCCGTGTGTCGGGTCCGGGCTTGGCCTTTTGCGGGGTCGGGTCGGGGCGTGACAGAAAGAGTGGTAAATGCACAGGTTGTGGGAGTGATGACCATAGAGTGAGAGATTGCCCTAAGTATAACAATGTTCAGGGTCGTACTGGAGGCCAAGGTGTGCAGAATAGGGCTGTCACGCCCCGACCCAACCCCCAAGCTAAAGGTTAAGTCCGGACCCGACACACGGACAGAGTCTCCTCTGTACCGTGGACATTCTAAAAACCTGTAAACACTTATACAAGGTCTCTACAACACATACAAGCTTAATTTAATTAAACAATAAAGCTATAAGGCCATCCGAGCCTTATAGTACACAATATCTCCAAAACACACAAGCATGCAAGAACTGGTTATCAGCATAGACTTATAATCATTACATTCTAGGAAATCAATATAACAACTTAAAGAGTAGAGCATTCTACATTAACCATCCACTCACAAGCATGCAAGGAAATAAGGCAAGAATAAAAGTTATTACAGATCATAGACTTTCAAAGTTACAACCCAGCCATCTAATCTTCGACTTATACAACAAGCATGTACAAAGCCCTTGGGCTACAAAATAGTACATAAAGTAATCAGAGGAGTCTTCCACAAAGCATCAAAAACATTAACCACCTTAAGTTATCAGACACAGCAACTAAGGTAAGGGCTCGGTCTGAACTTCTTCTTCCTCAACTAAATCAACAAGCTGGGGATCACCCTCAGCGTCTCCTGAAACAGATATCGAGGTATGAGCAACCACTGTTGCCCAGTGAGGGATATAGTCCCGGGGCGTGCAATGCAACAGATAACACAATTACACAACAATAACACTTTAACAATTTAAGAATCAATGAAAACTTAAATAACCACACAATTAAAAGGATACATTTCAACAATCCCCTATACACCAATCTTCACTGGTCTTCAATCACGATCCACGAACCACGAGCACGATCACGATAAGCCGGCATAACCCCAATCACTCCAGTGGGTGTACTCCGGATGTACCCCGAATCCTACGACCCAACATCCCCTGGCAATCTCCGGACCAGGCGAATGAGGGAATAGGGTACGGAGTTTGAATATCCACCGGCAAGCCCTCTGCCGCCCAGCCGATATTCAACACATCCGCCCCGACACTATGGTTGCGCAACCAACTATGCAATGCACTCAACGATGGCAAGTTAACAACAATAATATAAGCATTAACACATATGAGGATCAACAAAGTAGGTTGACCTCGATACAATTAGGATAGAAGCAAGGATAGAAGCTAATAAGCAGTTTACAAATGAACTTATACCATATAAGCATAGAATCACACCAAAAGCTCCAAACCAACTTAATATCACATATAAACACTCATGAAGTCATGCCGTGGGTTTAGGAATGTGAGAAAAACGGAATTGTACTGAAACCCCTTTATTTTACATACTATTTCTCTTACAAATCCAAGTTAATGATTTCATTTTCAAAAGAAACTCTCCCAACCTTCTAACTAACCCCCAAGGTACCCTTTCAACCCTCGAACTCAATCAAATGCCCGCGTTTACCCCGAAAGCCCCAATTTCCCTCTTTTGGCTATAAACCACACCTACATTGTCCGGGCTTCAAACAAGGGATATCAAGGTATCTATAGCACCTAGGTAGCCTAAGGATACTAGAATTGAAGCCCGAATCCACCCGGATTCGCATTAACACCAAAAGCCCCAACTTAAAGTCGGCTATTTTCCATTTTTAGGCAATTTTAAGGCAATGCAAGTACACGGGGTTATTTAACTATCTTCACTAGCACCTAAGGCATCAATTAGAAGCATTAATTCAAGCCAATTCGAACAATTACACAAAACCCTAAAAAAAACGTCACTATTCACCCTAAGAATCAAACTATCGATTTCTACCGTTTAATTCATGAAACAATAGCATAAAAGTGGTCTCTACTATGTGTACACAACATATATAAGCTTATTTGAGCCTTGCAATAGCATTAAACATCATTTCTAACAAATCAAGAAAATAGCAATTATTTTAAAATGCGAAAATAAGCCATGAAATCCCTCACCACTACGCGTAGGAGCACCTAGGAACCTTGCAAACACCCTACACTAGTTGCTCGAGGCTTGGCTTGGCTTGAATTGATGATTTGATGAGCAAAAATCTCCTCCAAATGCACAAGGAAGGCTGTCGGGTATGGCACTGTTCATAAGCTGAATTTTTTTGTTTTTGTGTGATATGTGAGCTAAGTGTGATATGTTTTGGTTTTATAAAAGGTGGGGTCTAGTTGGACATTTAAATGGCTTCTAAAATGTGCGTTGAAAGCTTAGAAACGAGCCTAAGGTGGTGAAATATATGCTAGCTAATTAATTACCTAAGTTAGTTACGTAACACTATTCACTCAACTACTAAAGTCATTTTCTAAACGAGCCTTCCTAACGCCTTAAGCTCAAAAGCACATTTTTCCCACTACTTTTACAATTAATATGATTTAATAAAAATGCTAATTAACTAATAGAAAGCATTTTAAAAATGGAGTGAATAGTAGTCACAAAGTCAATTAATAAGGCATAGAAGTAAATGCACAAACAAGGGATGCAACAGTAATTAAATGCATGGCAAAATCTCGGGCGTCACATCCTCTCCCCCTTAAACTAATTGCGCCCACGCAATTCTTACATGTTTCGGCGAATAACTCTGGATACCGATCCCGCATCTGATCCTCTCTTTCCCATGTCGCATCCTCTACTCCGTGGTGATCCCACAGAACTTTAACCATCGGAATGCTTTTAGTCCTCAACTCCTGACCTTTCTGATCAACAATTCGAAGAGGTTTCTCAGTGTAGGTCAAAGTTTCACTGATCTCTAGCGGTTCCGGCTCAAGTATGTGAGAGGGATCTGGCTGATACTTCCGAAGCATGGAAACATGAAATACGTCATGAATTCTGCCCAGACTGGGAGGTAAAGCTAGACGGTAGGCCAAATCACCAACAGTTTCAGTTATCTCAAATGGTCCCACATATCGAGGACTGAGTATACCTTCTTTACCATGCCGAATCAAACCCTTGCGAGGAGAAATTTTCAGAAATACTCGATCCCCTACAGTAAATTTCAGATCACGACGTCGTCTATCTGCATAACTCTTTTGCCGACTCTGTGCTGTAAGCATTCTTTTTCTGATAAGCTGCACCTGATCAATCATCTTGTTCATTTCAGGTAAAAGAGTAGGGTCGATAGTCTTCATCTCACCCACATCATCCCAATAGAGAGGAGACCGACATTTACGCCCATACAGTGCCTCATAAGGTGCCATACCAATAGTAGCTTGATAACTATTGTTGTAGGCGAACTCTGCTAGTGGCAAATATTTCTCCCAACTTTTACCGAAGTCCAGAATACAAGCCCGCAACATATCCTCAAGGATCAAGATAGTTCTCTCGGATTGACCATCTGTCTGAGGATGATAAGCTGTACTGAAATTCAAATTCGTGCCCAAAGCCTTCTGACTCTTCTGCTAGAACTGAGATGTGAATCTGGGATCTCTATCCGACACGATACTCTTTGGAATTCCATGTAGTCGGACAACATTCTCAATATACAACTCTACCAGTTTATCAAGAGAATCAGACTTCTTTTTAGCAATAAAATGAGAAGTCTTGGTCAGTCTATCCACAATAACCCAGACTGAGTCGTTACCCCTCGAAGACCTCGGTAAATCGGATACGAAGTCCATAGTAATATGATCCCATTTCCAAACAGGAATAGCCAAAGGCTGCAACAACCCTGCAGGTCTCTGATGTTCTGCTTTAACTTTCTGACAGGTAAGACATCGGGCAACATAGTCAGCAATTTCTCTCTTCATATTATTCCACCAGAAATTCTGCTTCAAATCTTTATACATTTTCGTACTGCCTGGATGGATAGTATATCTGGAACTGTGTGCCTCAGCAAGAATATCCTTCTTTAGAGTTGGATCATTCGGAATACAGATTCTACCTTTGAATTTGAGAATACCATCGTCGTGCAGTTTGAAATCCGACTCTCCCCCTTTTGAATTCTCTAAGACTTTCAACAATTGAAGATCAGCCTGTTGAGCTTCTCGAATCCTGGATAACAACAGAGATTGAATCTGCAAACTTGCAAATTGAATACCAGAATTTGAAGTACTAGGCTTCCATAAGCACAATTCTTCCATGAATTCCCAATTCTTGATAATCAAGCTAGCAACAGTAGCCTTTCGGCTCAAAGCATCAGCAACAATATTGGCCTTACCTGGAAGATAGTTAATAGTGCAGTTATAGTCCTCAAGTAATTCCAGCCAACGCCTCTGCCTCATGTTCAACTCTTTCTGGGAAAACAGATATTTCAAGCTCTTATGGTCTGTAAAGATTTCAAATTTGTTGCCCCAGAGATAATGACGCCATTTCTTTAATGCTAGAATGATAGCTGCAAGCTCAAGATCATGAGTCGGATAGCTGAGTTCATAAGGCTTTAGTTTCCTGGAAGCATAAGCAATAACCCTGCCATTCTGCATCAATACACAACCCAGACCTTCCTTCGAAGCATCACTGTAGATCACCAGATTATCATAACCCTCAGGTAAAGCAAGAATAGGAGCTGTAGTCAATCTCTTCTTCAATTCCTGGAAGCTGGCCTCACATTTATCATTCCAGTCAAATACTGTTTTCTTCTGAGTAAGTTGAGTTAAAGGCCCTGCAATCTTAGAGAAATCCTTTACAAACCTCCGATAATACCCAGCTAAACCAAGGAAGCTACGAATTTCCGTGACAGTTTCAGGTCGTTTCCAAGATAACACAACTTCAATCTTCGCTGGATCAACAGAAATACCATCCTGCGAGATAATATGGCCAAGAAAAGCAACTTGCTTAAGCCAGAATTCACACTTGCTAAACTTTGCAAATAACCGATGCTCCTGAAGAGTTTGCAACACAATTCTGAGATGTTGTTCATGTTCCGCCTCAGATTTAGAATAAACAAGGATATCATCAATAAATATGACTACAAATTGATCCAGATAAGGACGGAATACCCTCTGCATTAAATCCATGAATGCGGCGGGAGCATTAGTAAGACCAAACGGCAAGACAACAAACTCATAATGGCCATATCGAGTTCTGAAGGCAGTTTTAGGAACATCATCTTTCTTAATCCTCAGCTGATAATAACCCTGCCTCAGATCAAATTTAGAGAATACCCTGGCGCCTTGCAACTGATCAAACAACTCTTCGATTAAAGGCAAAGGATATTTATTTTTCACGGTTACCTGATTAAGACCCCGGTAATCGATGCATAGGCGAAGAGATCCGTCTTTCTTTTTAACGAAGAGAACTGGCGCACCCCACGGTGAAGAACTCGGCTGAATGAATCCCTTCTCAAGCAAGCCCTGCAATTGAACTTTCAATTCCTGCAACTCAGGTGGGGCCATTCTGTACGGAGTCCTAGAGATAGGTGAAGTCCACGGCAATAAATCAATCATGAACTCTATCTCTCTATCAGGCGGTAACCCAGGTAATTCCTCAGGAAAGACCCCCGGAAACTCCCTCACGATAGGTACATCAGTCAATTTCAGTTGATCCCCAGGTTGATTAATCAAATAAGCAAGATAAGCCTCACAACCCTTGCTTAATAATTTAGATGCCCTAATAGAAGAAATAATAGGAGTTCCCGTAGATTTTCTACTACCAACTATTTTAAGTACAGGCTGGTCAGGCATCTCTAGATACACAATCTTCTTTCTACAATCAAGCTGGGCATAATATTTACTTAACCAGTCCATCCCCAATATAATCTCAAAGTCATTGAAGGGTAAGATAATCAAATCAGCAGGAAAAACACGACCTTCAATAAATATACTACATGCTCTGCAAATAGACCTAGTAACAAACTTCGGACCCATAGGAGTATAAACCACAATCTCATGCAACAGTTTATCATGTTTCAATTTAGCATTTTGTGCACAAGTAGGAGTGATAAAAGAATGCGAAGCCCCGGAATCAATTAAAACCTTAACTGATTGATCATTAAGAAGAAAAATACCTTCTACCACAGCGGTAGTATCCGGAAGCTCCTCGGCATCCAAAGCAAACACACGGGCCTGGCCTCGTGGTGGTGGTGCTGCAGCTGGGGCCCTGGTCTGAGAGTTCTGAGCTGATGTCTGTCCCCTAGGGTTCTTAAATTTCTGACAGTCTTTAACCCTGTGCTGATCACTGCCGCAACCTGTACATTTGTTATGTTTCTTCCAACAAACATCCTCAGTGTGGCCCTGGCGCTGACAGAAGCTGCACTGCTGGTGACGTCTTGCAACAGTGCCTCCCGAAGGAGCTCTGTAAGTAGAGGTAGCTGAACTACCCTGCTGCGAACGGGAAACCGCTGGACGGAACTGACTCTGAGTCTGGCTCTGAACTGGTCGTGCCTGAGTCTGAGTAGGCCCTGTGTAACTCTGAGTTTGTCTCGGCTGCGAACTCTGACCAACTGATACAGCCTGCCCCTGGTACCCTTGACTCTGAGACTGAAACCGTTTACTCGATTGACTGGTCTCGGCTAATACATCGGCTTTCCGTTTCTCATATCTCGAGGCAGCTCGGACTACTGCAGCATAGTTAGGAAAATCATTTGAAGACAAGTTCAGCATAATATCTCTCCTCAAACCCATAATGAACCTCTGAATCTTCATGTCTTCCGGCTGAATTAAAGCTGGTGCATAACGGGAAAGCCGGGTAAAAGTAGCCTCGTATTGATCTACCGTCATACTTCCCTGCCTCAAGTTTATGAACTCAGTCTGTCGCCTCTCGCGGGCAACTACCGATATATACTTGTCTCGAAATTCTCGGACAAAGTCGGCCCACGAATGATGACCTCCCTCAGCTACCCATTTCTCACTGATGGTATTCCACCAATCTTCAGCATCACCCTCGAGAAGGAAAGTAGCATAAGTAATCTTCCTGTCATCATGGCACTCCAATATCGCTGCCACTCTCTCGAACTTTCTTAGCCACATTTCAGCTTTCATATCGTCCGGCTCCCCAAAGAAAGTATAGGCCCCATGATGTATAAACCGATCATACAGATTCCCTCCGGTAGGGCCACTACCTCCGGCTCTCGCAGCCTGATTACCTGCAACGACCCCTGGTTGACCCTGTTGTGTAACAAACTGGGCAATAGTGTTCATAGCTGTGGCCATCGTGGCCAAGATCTGTGCAGTGCTCGGCTCTTGAACCTGCGGTGCATTTTCGGCTACCTCAGCTTCTTGCCCTTGTACCCCCTCGGGTTCTCCACCAACATTCGGATTATCAGCACGACGGCGAGGCCCCATCGCAAATAGCTAGAATGCAAAGTGTTATGACAGGTATATATGTATATATGCAATTTATAAGTAAACACATAAAGAAAAGTCCAATTAGATTCACATAAAGTCAAGTACATAGGAATTCAAATAAATATTCCACATTCTTGAAGTAAACATAAATCACTAGATCATACTTGACATTCTAGACTCTTGATATTCTATTTCCATGCTAGCATGTTCATTCCTTATTCAAATTTCACTTAGGTCAATCAAAATCAAAGACTCATGTATTCACAAAGTCACATAACAAGTCTCTACCCACAGACCGAGAAATTTAACCCGGCTTCATGCAATCTATAGCTCTGATACCACTTAAATGTCACGCCCCGACCCAACCCCCAAGCTAAAGGTTAAGTCCGGACCCGACACACGGACAGAGTCTCCTCTGTACCGTGGACATTCTAAAAACCTGTAAACACTTATACAAGGTCTCTACAACACATACAAGCTTAATTTAATTAAACAATAAAGCTATAAGGCCATCCGAGCCTTATAGTACACAATATCTCCAAAACACACAAGCATGCAAGAACTGGTTATCAGCATAGACTTATAATCATTACATTCTAGGAAATCAATATAACAACTTAAAGAGTAGAGCATTCTACATTAACCATCCACTCACAAGCATGCAAGGAAATAAGGCAAGAATAAAAGTTATTACAGATCATAGACTTTCAAAGTTACAACCCAGCCATCTAATCTTCGACTTATACAACAAGCATGTACAAAGCCCTTGGGCTACAAAATAGTACATAAAGTAATCAGAGGAGTCTTCCACAAAGCATCAAAAACATTAACCACCTTAAGTTATCAGACACAGCAACTAAGGTAAGGGCTCGGTCTGAACTTCTTCTTCCTCAACTAAATCAACAAGCTGGGGATCACCCTCAGCGTCTCCTGAAACAGATATCGAGGTATGAGCAACCACTGTTGCCCAGTGAGGGATATAGTCCCGGGGCGTGCAATGCAACAGATAACACAATTACACAACAATAACACTTTAACAATTTAAGAATCAATGAAAACTTAAATAACCACACAATTAAAAGGATACATTTCAACAATCCCCTATACACCAATCTTCACTGGTCTTCAATCACGATCCACGAACCACGATCACGATCACGATAAGCCGGCATAACCCCAATCACTCCAGTGGGTGTACTCCGGATGTACCCCGAATCCTACGACCCAACATCCCCTGGCAATCTCCGGACCAGGCGAATGAGGGAATAGGGTACGGAGTTTGAATATCCACCGGCAAGCCCTCTGCCGCCCAGCCGATATTCAACACATCCGCCCCGACACTATGGTTGCGCAACCAACTATGCAATGCACTCAACGATGGCAAGTTAACAACAATAATATAAGCATTAACACATATGAGGATCAACAAAGTAGGTTGACCTCGATACAATTAGGATAGAAGCAAGGATAGAAGCTAATAAGCAGTTTACAAATGAACTTATACCATATAAGCATAGAATCACACCAAAAGCTCCAAACCAACTTAATATCACATATAAACACTCATGAAGTCATGCCGTGGGTTTAGGAATGTGAGAAAAACGGAATTGTACTGAAACCCCTTTATTTTACATACTATTTCTCTTCCAAATCCAAGTTAATGATTTCATTTTCAAAAGAAACTCTCCCAACCTTCTAACTAACCCCCAAGGTACCCTTTCAACCCTCGAACTCAATCAAATGCCCGCGTTTACCCCGAAAGCCCCAATTTCCCTCTTTTGGCTATAAACCACACCTACATTGTCCGGGCTTCAAACAAGGGATATCAAGGTATCTATAGCACCTAGGTAGCCTAAGGATACTAGAATTGAAGCCCGAATCCACCCGGATTCGCATTAACACCAAAAGCCCCAACTTAAAGTCGGCTATTTTCCATTTTTAGGCAATTTTAAGGCAATGCAAGTACACGGGGTTATTTAACTATCTTCACTAGCACCTAAGGCATCAATTAGAAGCATTAATTCAAGCCAATTCGAACAATTACACAAAACCCTAAAAAAAACGTCACTATTCACCCTAAGAATCAAACTATCGATTTCTACCGTTTAATTCATGAAACAATAGCATAAAAGTGGTCTCTACTATGTGTACACAACATATATAAGCTTATTTGAGCCTTGCAATAGCATTAAACATCATTTCTAACAAATCAAGAAAATAGCAATTATTTTAAAATGCGAAAATAAGCCATGAAATCCCTCACCACTACGCGTAGGAGCACCTAGGAACCTTGCAAACACCCTACACTAGTTGCTCGAGGCTTGGCTTGGCTTGAATTGATGATTTGATGAGCAAAAATCTCCTCCAAATGCACAAGGAAGGCTGTCGGGTATGGCACTGTTCATAAGCTGAATTTTTTTGTTTTTGTGTGATATGTGAGCTAAGTGTGATATGTTTTGGTTTTATAAAAGGTGGGGTCTAGTTGGACATTTAAATGGCTTCTAAAATGTGCGTTGAAAGCTTAGAAACGAGCCTAAGGTGGTGAAATATATGCTAGCTAATTAATTACCTAAGTTAGTTACGTAACACTATTCACTCAACTACTAAAGTCATTTTCTAAACGAGCCTTCCTAACGCCTTAAGCTCAAAAGCACATTTTTCCCACTACTTTTACAATTAATATGATTTAATAAAAATGCTAATTAACTAATAGAAAGCATTTTAAAAATGGAGTGAATAGTAGTCACAAAGTCAATTAATAAGGCATAGAAGTAAATGCACAAACAAGGGATGCAACAGTAATTAAATGCATGGCAAAATCTCGGGCGTCACAAGGGCTGCAGGTGCACGTCCAGCACAGAGGGTTCAGGCTAGGGTTTTTGCACTGGATGCAGAGGAGCTACCCGATACTACAGCTATAGTGGAAGGTACCTTTCTTCTCAATACTCAGCCAGTTAAAGTTTTGATTGATCCCGGAGCTACACATTCGTTTATAACTCCTGCATGTGCACGATCTGTGAATGTTTGCATTGATAAACTGCCGCATGAAGTTGAAGTTAGTACACCTTTGGGTGCAAAATTTGTTACAGAGTCTATTTGTAAATCTTGTGATATATGCATTGAGAACCATAAATTTCCTGCTAATTTAATTATACTGCCATTCCGTGACTTTGAAATCATTTTGGGAATGGACTGGTTGGGGAAATATTATGCTCAGTTGGATTGTAGAAAAAAGATTGTTTATCTTCAGGTTTCTGACCTACCGGTACTGGAGGTTGTTAGGAACTGCAGGGCTGCCCGAATTCCTCTTTTATCAGCGATCAAGACTTCTAAGTTGTTGAATAAGGGTTGTGAAGCTTACTTAGCTTATTTGATCAATCAGCCTACTAATAAGTTGAATTTGAATGAGGTTCCGATTGTTAGAGACTTCCCTGGTGTATTTCCCGAGGAATTACCGGGTTTACCACCAGATAGGGAGATTGAATTTGTAATTGATCTTGTGCTAGGCACTGCGCCAATTTCTAGAAGTCCTTATAGAATGGCATCGGCTGAACTTTAGGAATTAAAAATTCAGCTTCAGAACTTGCTTGAGAAAGGGTTTATACAACCTAGTTCTTCGCCGTGGGGTGCACCTGTGTTGTTTATGAGAAAGAAAGATGGCACGCTTCGTTTATGTATTGACTACAGGGGACTTAATCAAGTCACGATTAAGAACAAATACCCCTTGCCGTTGATTGAAGAATTGTTTGACCAGTTGCAAGGTGCGAGTGTTTACTCCAAATTTGACTTGAGGCAGGGGTACTATCAACTTAGGATTCGGAGTGACGATATACCAAAGACGGCATTCAGGACTAGATATAATCACTATGAATTTGTTGTGTTACCGTTTGGATTGACGAATGCACCAGCCGCATTCATGGACTTGATGCAGACGGTTTTTCGACCTTATCTTGATCAGTTTGTCGTAATTTTTATTGATGACATTTTAATGTACTTGAAGAATGAGGCTAAACATGAACAACATTTGAAGATTGTGCTACATACTTTGCAGGAAAACAAGCTTTTTGCAAAATTCAGCAAGTGTGAATTCTGGTTGAATCAGATTTCTTTTCTAGGCCATATCATTTCAGATCAAGGGATTTCAGTGGACCTAGCTAAGATTGAAGTTGTTTCATCTTGGAAGAGACCTGAGACGGTGTCAGAGATTCGGAGTTTTCTTGCGTTGGCAGGTTACTACCGGAGGTTTGTTAAAGACTTTTCCAAAATTTCTGGGCCTTTAAGCCAGTTGACTCGAAAGAAAGTTGCTTACAACTGGGATGCCAAATGTGAATCCAGTTTTCAAGAATTGAAGAAGAGACTAAGTACAGCTCCTATACTAGCTTTACCTAAGGGAACATAAAACTTTGTTGTTTACAGTGATGCATCTAAAGAAGGTTTGGACTGTGTTTTAATGTAGAATGGTAAGGTGATTGCCTATGCTTCTAGGAAGTTGAAACCATATGAAGTCAATTACCCTACACATGACCTTGAGTTAGCTGCAGTTGTGTTTGCTTTGAAGAAGTGGCATCACTACTTGTGGGGTAGCAGATTTGAAATTTTTACTAACCACAAAAGTCTCAAGTATTTGTTTTCACAGAAGGATTTGAATATGAGGTAGCGGCGATGGCTAGAGCTATTGAGTGGTTACAATTGTTCTATAAACTACGTGCTAGGTAAGGCAAATGTTGTTGCTGATGCTTTGAGCCGAAAGGCTACTGTTGCAAGCTTAATTATCAAGGATTGGGAGACTTTGGAGGAAATTTGTTCATGGAAGCCAGAAGCTACTGAGGTGGGGATTCGATTTGCTAGTTTATAGATTCAGTCAGGGTTGCTAGCACATATCAGAGAGGCTCAGAAGACTGATCCTTACATCTTGAAAATCCAAGAAAAATCAAAAGGGGGAGAGTCGGAGTTTAAATTACATGCAGATGGTATCTTCAGATTCAGGGACAGGGTGTGTGTTCCTGGTGATCCGACTTTGAAGAATGAGATTCTGTCCGAGGCACATAATTCGAGGTATACGATTCACCCGGGCAGTACTAAAATGTATAGAGACTTGAAACAACACTTCTGGTGGAACAATATGAAGAAGGAGATTGTTGGGTATGTATCCAGATGTTTGACTTGTCAGAGGGTTAAAGTTGAGCATCAGAGGCCAGCCGGGCTTCTGCAGCCGTTGTCGATTCCGCAATGGAAGTGGGTACGTATAACAATGGACCTTGTGACCGATCTTCCTAGATCTCCGAGAGGGTGTGATTCTGTTTGGGTTGTTGTGGACTGCTTGACTAAAGTTACACATTTTATTCCCGTGAACAAACATGATAGCCTTGATAAACTAGCTGAGCTTTATGTTGCTAATATTGTGAGACTTCATGGTGTGCCATATAGTATAGTGTTAGATAGGGATCCTAGATTCAGATCTCGTTTTGGCAGAAGTTGCAAGAGGCCATGGGAACTAAGTTGAGCTTCAACACTGCATACCATCCACAAACTGATGGCCAGTCTGAGAGAACCATCAGGATCTTGGAAGAAATGCTTCGGGCATGTGTGCTAGACTTTGGGAAGAATTGGGAGAAGTTTTTGCCTTTAGCGGAGTTTGCCTACAATAATAGTTATCAATCTTCCATAGGTATGGCTCCCTACGAGGTGTTGTATGGTCGTAAATGCAGATCCCCATTGTATTGGGAAGAGGTTGAAGAGGTGAGAACAGTTGATCCGACTGTGTTACCTGAGATGATTAAGATGGTGGATAATGTTCACCTTATTCGCCAGCGTATGCTTACAACTCAAAGTCGTCAGAAGAGTTATGCGAATAAGCACCGTCGGGATCTTGAGTTTGCTTTGGGAGATCGGGTGTTTCTTAAGATTTCTCCTCCAAAGGGATTGATTCGGCACGGTAAGAGCGGGAAACTTAGTCCCAGGTATGTGGGTTCATATGAGATCACCGAAAAGGTAGGTCCTTTGGCTTATCGGTTAGCTGTACCTCCGAGTTTGTCGAGACTACACGATGGTTTCCACGTGTCAATGTTAAAGAAGTACCATCCAGATACTTCACATGTACTTGAACTAGAGCCTTTGCAAATTGAAGAAAATTTGTCTTATGAAGAGAAACCGATTCGAATTGTGGATCGAAAAATTCAGGATCTTCGCAGGAAGAGTATTCCGTTAGTAAAGGTTCTGTGGAATCATCATGGGTTTGAGGAAGCGACTTGGGAAAGAGAGGACGAAGTTCGGAATCAGTATCCAGAGTTGTTTGTTGACCAGGTAAGAATTGCATGGGCGCAATTGTTTTAAGGGGGAGAAGGTGTAATACCCGAGCCCGGAATATAAAATTTTCTTGTTTATTATTTTGAAAATTATATTTTCCTAGATTCTTCGGGATTTGATTGTTACTTCTTTGTCGTCGTAACGTGCATTGCATATCGAGAGCGATAGTTAAAGGGTGACTTTTAGTCCTCAGCAGATAGTGAAACTAGTATTTTAGTGCCTTAAATTTTATAATTTAATTGTTGTTAGCTAGAATTAACATTTCCTTAGTTGTTTTAGCTTAAAAATGCATGAAAATAGGCTATTTGACCAATTTTAAGTTAGTTGACCAAGGGGTTTGACCTTTGACCAAGTTGTCATCTTTTAAATAAGCAAATAACAAAGAAAAATAAAAGACAAAGCTGAAAACTCAGTCCTTGAGCTGGCCGAAATATTGAAGAAAAAAAAAAACCATTTTCAACTTTCAAAACTTCCAATCTTCGCGTGAGCTCGTGCGGGGTTGTTACCGAGCCATCCAGCGTTGTTTTCCTAGCGACTAGGAGTGCCTAAGGTGAGGAAAGCACGTTATTTGCGCATTTAAATTGTATGTATGTCAACTTCTTTTATTTTTGAGATTTATCCGTAGATTGTTGTTTAAATCGTTTTGATGCTTCTAGAATGTTCCTTGACAATTGTAGAACATGTATTTATAGCTTTTTAACATTTTCTGCGATTAAATGTTGAGATTGTAATTTAAATGTCAATTGAATAGTAATTTGTGAACAGTAAACCCTTGAAACGATGAAGTTGCGCTGTTATGCTGTCTATTGATGTGAAAATGTGCTAGGTATGCTAGAATGCCTAAATGCAAGGTTTGTTTAGGTTGCATAATGGAAAAAACGAGAAATATGCCTTGGTGAAAGTCGGGGTCGTTTAGGTCGAGTTTGGCGTTTTCTCGTTTTGTGTGTTGGCAGTGTTTTGGGAGGCCATGGAAGCACTTTTGGTGCGATTATGGCGTTGGTTGGGTGTTTGGTTGGTATAGTTGTAGTTCAAACGAGCAAAGGGGGAAATCGGGGTTTTGCGTGAATTCTAGGGTTAAGTAGGGTTTCGGGGTCTTTAGACGTGCCTTATGGTGACCTAGGAGGATTGGTGAAGTCGGTTTCCAGAACTCGTGGCTCGTTTGGAAGTAGTAGCGTTTTGATAGTTGGGGCCGATTTGTGATTTTGTTTGTTTTCTTGATATTATGCCTATAGAATGCTTAGGGTTGCTTGATATACTTGTTTGAATTGATTATGATTGAAATGCTTATCAACTGTTGCTATTGCGTGCGAGAGTAACCTACTTTGTTATTCTCCCACGTATGGCTTTATTGCTCGTTTAACACCTTGTATCGAGTCTTGCATTGCATAGTATCCAGCGCGTGAGTGATGGGCCTCTCTGGGTAGCCTCGGGTTGCCAGTGTTGGTTGCTCTAGCTCCGTGGCTATTCCCTCTTCTCGCTTGGGTTGCCTCCTAGGGAGATTTGGGTCGTAGATTGATGGATACTTCCGGGGTATTCCAAACTGGTGTTATAAGGTAGTTTGGGCCGGCGCGTCGTCATCGAATTCGTGATTGAAAGTTGCTCGTGAAAAGAGCACCGTATCCTTTGAATGAGTGTTTATAGCTTTAATGCTTGCCTTGCTTTATTGATGGCTTTGTTTGTATCTCTATATAATGTTTGTATGAATTGCTTGGCTAATTGCATTGCATACTCCTCTCACCTCCATCCTTGAGACCAATTGCCCTCGCTGAGCAATAGTTTTTGCTCATTCCTTTATATACTATATTTTTACAGGAGTAGTTGAAGCAAACCCTATTGAGGTAATAGAGGAGGAAGAGCAGGTGGAGGTGTTTCCGTGACAGCACTCCTTTGCTTTGCTGGTGGTTGGTTGCCAGACTTTTGTGCGAGCCATGCTTGATGTGTTTAATGCTTGGTTGTCGCTTTATTTTGAGGCTTATAGCCTTGTATGTAGTATCTATTTTGAGGCCTAGATGGTCTTATGTTGTAAAGGATTTAAGGTTGTAATGTTGTAATATATACTCATGTGACTAGTAAGGAAATGCATGCTAATGGTTAATTGTTTAGTGGCATAAATAATTGTGTAGTATGCATATCATTTTTGGGTTGCAAAGTTGTTAATGAAAAGATGTATGTTTTCTAAAAAAAATTGTTGGCTTGTCTCAACTGAATGTTCTGGTTTCTCGAATATTATATTGAATGTAGGGTTTCAGAACGTCCGCGGTACAGAGGAGACTCCGTACGTGTGTCGGGTCCGGGATTGGCCTTTTGCGGGGTTAGGTCGGGGCGTGACAGATAGCTTCTGTCTGGTCCGGATCGATCACTTATCCAATCTGTCTACCTATTCTATTAGATCAGCTAGCTTGTGTAACACCCCGATCCCTATCGAGACCGGGAGTTCTATCAATCGATCTAATCACAACCCAAACCAAACCCGGGCAAAATTTTCAGGGAAAACGGACGGAGTCTCCCCTGTTTCCAGGCGAAATGTAAAACCTGCGATAGCATATAAGTGGACCAATACCATGTCCATACATTTAAAACCACCTCAAGGTCATCCGAGCCTCGGTTCTCAACAATTTATACTCAGCAAGTATACATACATTTCCAATTTAAAAGCTAACCTATCTCTTTTTATTTTTGACAAGTACATTCAAACTAGACAGTTAAACCATACTAAGCTACTGCATAAGATAAACTATCATGCCATTCTAACTCTTTTCCTTTGGACATTACAAACATGCATTGAAGTTAAGCTATGCTAACTGATTTCATAAACTAGCTTATCAATAAATACATTTCTTCAAGCACAACTATTTCATTAACACAACTAGTTTATGCTAAATTAGCTGATTTCATAAACTAGCTTAGCTAATTCACCACAACTATTTAGCTAATTTAGATTACGTTTCTTTTAACAATAAATACATACAATACATAAAAGCATACATCTTGCATCTTTGACAACTCAAGCCACATAGCACACAAGACAACTCTTCAAGCACGAACTTTCACGAAATCACGAACTTTCCAGCTAACATGGCATTTCCTGAAATGTGGTGGTGAGAAGTGAGTATACACAACACGTATACTCAGTGAGGGCGAGACAGATATCGAATTGGAGAGAAAGAAAGTCGTGCAATGAAAATAAGACGGTTAAGCAATATAACAAATAAATAAGCAATCAAGACAAACAATCAATACAATAAGCAATTACTGAAAGCATTAACACAACCATTCAAAGCTATACCATACACTGAAGGCTGTGGTTCACTCATACGAGCAATGTACCATTTCACGAGCGATACATCAACCTCGAGCTTGATGTTGACAATGATGACAATAAGCGCGCAAGCACCTTATAACACCAGTTTGGAATACCCCGGAAGTACCCATCAATTCTACGACCCAAATCTCCCTGGGAGGCAACCCAAGCGAGAAAGGGAATAGCAGCGGAGCTAGAGCAACCAACACTGGCAACCCGAGGCTACCTAGAGAGGCCCATCACTCACGCGCGAGACATTATGAAATGCAAGACTCGATACAAGGCAATAAACGAGCGATAGCACAACAATACAAACTAGTGACAACAAACGAGATAACAAGCAATCACAATCAATACTAGCATTCAACTAACTTTTCAAGCATAACAAGCAATAGTAAGCAACAATAACAACAATTAAACAAGTAACGGCAGTTCAAACACGAAAACAACAAATATCACTATTCAACCCCAACTTCCAAGGACAATTACGAGCAAACGAGCTACGGGATTAGGAAACCGATTTCACTACATTCACTCAGGCACTACAAGGCACG
The DNA here is from genome assembly GCA_037974665.1 of Ehretia macrophylla. Classification (NCBI taxonomy): domain Eukaryota; kingdom Viridiplantae; phylum Streptophyta; class Magnoliopsida; order Boraginales; family Ehretiaceae; genus Ehretia; species Ehretia macrophylla. The sequence goes on from CM075782.1 coordinate 52,895,695, forward strand.
TTTCTATGTCACTAAACTTCACTTTCTCACCCGAGACCCGAAAGTCCACCTACTGCGTTTGAACTACAGCTATGCTAACCGGTCATTCAATCAATGCCACAACAGCGCCAAAAGTGCTTCCATGCCCTCAATTACGAAACCCCCAACTCAATTCGAGCTCGGTCAACTTTTGGTCAAACGGCCCCTTTACGTTTCTTTGTCTAATTTCCAATTTTAACAAAGGCCGATCCGTTTTTATTTCACATTTTATCTTTCTATCACTAATGGCACCTATCCAAATCTATCAATCGCAATTCGGATCGAAATCTGAAATTATAGGGTTTACTATTCATAATTCACTATTCATGTTCTTCCCCAATTTCAATTACGCATTTTCAATAGTAAAAATTGCTAAATAACTATCAAACAATGCTCTACGAACCCTAAGCAAGCTATTTCAAGCAACAACAGGCATCATAATGCGATAAATATCGAATCTGAAAAATTGACTCAAAAATCAAATTCATATTAAAATGTACAAAAGCGTGAAAATCCTCAAAGAGATTGAAGAAGAAGCCTTGCAAGAACCCTAGCCTCGATCCTCGTTCAATTCTACACCAAATTGTAGAAGGAAAATGCAAAACAATTTTTTTCTTTTTTTCTCTTGAGCCTTCGTGTCACGCCCCGACCCGACCCCGCAAAAGGCCAAGCCCGGACCCGACACATGGACGGAGTCTCCTCTGTACCGCGGACGATTCGAAAACCCTAAAATCAATATAATACTTGCGAAAGCTATATAATAATCAAACCAAGCCAACTTTCTTTACAACATACATTTCTTATTAACCAGCTTTCCAAACCAAAAATGCCATGCATACTACACAGGTATTTATGCCACTAAACCATTAGCTATTAGCATGCATTTCTTCACTAGTCATTAGTGTATAAGTTTACAACTTTACAAACTTCAATCCATTACAATATAAGACCATTAAAGGTCTCAAAATAGAAAAATACATACAAGGCTACAAGCCTCAAAATTAAGCGTCCTTCACGCAATATACATAACAAACAAGGTTTGCACAAAACTGGTAACCAACCACCAGCAAAGCAGGGAAGTGCTATCACGGAAACACCTCCACCTGCTCCTCCTCCTCTATTACCTCGAGAGGGTCTGCTTCAACTACTCCTGTAAAAACATGGTATAGAAAGGAATGAGCAAAAACTATTGCTCAGCGAGGGCAATTGGTCTCAAGGACGGAGATGAGAGGAGTATGCAATGCAATTAGCCAAGCAATACATACAAATCATATAAGTTACATCCAAAGCCAACAATAAAGCAAGGCAAGTATTTAAAGCAGCAAACACTCAATTAAAGGATACGATACTCTTTTCACGAGCAACTTTCAAACACGAATTCGATGACGACGCGCTGGCCCAAACCACCTTATAACACCAGTTTGGAATACCCCGGAAGTATCCATCAACCTACGACCCAAATCTCCCTGGGAGGCAACCCAAGCGAGAAAGGGAATAGCAGCGGAGCTAGAGCAACCAACACTGGCAACCCAAGGCTACCCAGAGAGGCCCATCACTCACGCGCGAGACACTATGCAATGCAAGACTCGATACAAGGCGATAAACAAGCGATAAAGCCACACGTGGGAGAATAACAAAATAGGTTACTCTCGCACGCAATAGCAGCAATTTGATAAGCAATTCAATCCAAAACAACTCAAACAAGTAATTCAAGTAATTCTAAGCATTCTATAAGCATAAAGACAAGAAAACACACAAAAACACTAATCGGCCCCAACTATCAAAACGCCACCATTTCCAAACGAGCCACGAGTTCTGGAAACCGACTTCGCCAACCCTCCTAGGTCACCATAAGGCACGTCTAAAGACCCCGAAATCTTACTTTACCCTAGAACTCGCGCAAAGCCCCGATTTCCCCCTTTCTCGTTTGAACTACAACTATAACAACCAAACACCCAACCAACGCCATAATCGCACCAAAAGTGCTTCCATGGCTTCCCGAAGCAATGCCAACACGCAAAACGAGAAAACACCAAAGTCGACCTAAACGACCCCGACTTTCCCAAAGGCTTAATTCTCATTTTTTCCACTACGCAACCCAAACAAACCACACATTTTAGCATTCTAGCATACCTAGCACGTTTCTACATCAATGGAAAGCATAACAGCGCAACTTCAACGTTTCAAGGTTTTACTATTCATAAAACACTATTCATTTCACAATTCAATTTGCAATCACAACATTTAACCGCAGAAAATGTTACAAAAGCTATAAATACATGTTCTACAAATGCTAAGGAACATTCTAGAAGCATCAAATCGCTTTAAATAACGATCTACGGATAAATCTAAAAATTGACAAAGTTAACATACACAACGTATAAATGCGCAAATAACATGCTTCCCTCACCTTAGGTACTCCTAGTCGCTAGGAAAACAACGTTGGTTGCCTCGGAAACCACCCCGCACGAGCTCACGCGAAGATTGATCGATTGGAAGGTTGAATATTTTTTTTTCTCTCTCTCTTGTTTCGGCCTGCTGCTCACTGTTTTTGTTGCTGTTTTTTTTTATTATGCTAAGTTATAAGCTTATTTAAGGGTCAAATGGTCAAAGGGTCAAAGGGCTAAGTCAACAACTTAAAAACTTGGTCAAAGGACCCTATTTGGTGCGTTTTAAAGCTATTTCAGCTAAGGTAAGTTCAATTAAAGCTAGCAACATTTAAAATACAAAATTTAAGTCATCTAAATACTAGTTTCACTATTTTCTGAGGACTGGAAATCGTTCTCTAGCTATCGCTCCTTAAATGCAATGCACGTTGCGTCGGCGAGAAAGTAACAATTAATTCACAAAGAATTTAAGGAAATATAATTTTCAAAATAATAAACAAAGAATTTTCACATTCCGGGCTCGGGTATTACACTTCGACCATGGCTGGTTTTCTTTGCCTTGTTTTATTTTTTTTCTTTTCTTTTGTTTAAAAGATGACACACAAAGGGTAAAATGGTCAATGGCAAAAGAATTGGTCAAAATCAAGTTAAAAATGGTCAAATTAGCTTATTTTGATGCCATTTAATCTAATTCAAGTTAAGACAATGCAATTAAATGAAAATCAACTAAAACTAACTCAATGGAAGATACAAACACTATTCACTAAATTCGGGAAATATTTCTCTAACTCTCGTTTTCGAAAAGCTACGATCGAACGGTCAATAATCGATCGCTAATAAAGTGATGAGCAACAATATAAAACTTTAATTCTTTGAAAAGTAGAATAGTAGAATAGTTTAAAATTCACTTCGGCTCGGAGTTACTTTCCTTATTTATTTGAAAACCGTGTGATTTTAATGCAAAACAACCAAAACCGATTATTAAAATAATCAAAACATTCAAAGTAGTCAATATTCATTTAAAATAATTAATTTAACTATTTCTAGAATATTTTAAAGAATTATGAAGTTAATGTTAAGTTACAAATGAACAAATAAATATAGACATGAAATCAAGTGCAATTAAATATTAACATTTAAGATGACACTTAATTAATCACAAGAGAATAAATTCAATTACAACAATTATTAGAAATAGGTAATAATCTTTTAATCAATTAATATAAATCCTTTTCGAATTCTTCTAAAAGAAATGGCAAAACAGTGAAAATTAGATGATTTAACTAATTAAACATTAAATCAAATGCAATCAAGTTCTATTAAATGCATGTCGGGTTCGGGTTATCACAGCTTGCCCCCTCTCTGGTTGTTTGAATTTCTTCACAAGCTTTTGTGCTTCTAGTATACTTACTCTCATGGAAGAAGGAAATGGTTGGTTGTTACTCAACTCCTAAAGATGTCCAAACATCCGCGATTAGTGATACTACTTCTACTCTGATAACCAGCATGGGATTAGCAAACTGGTAAGAGGTACTCGAATTTGACGATGGGTGGCTCAATCAATTGAATGATTATTATTGTAATTACATAAGTGATCACAGAGACTAGTAGCAGGGTTGAGCACACCTAGGATAGAACATATAATAGATAGATTCTCTCCGACAAAAAGACGAGATTTTCATGCTTTCAAATGAAAGAGAGAAGGAGCCCTATCAGTCCCCTAGAAACATGATTTTCCCTAGTCTAATCGTCCCCTTTGAATCAAAGCTACAATAAGCGCGGGTTCTTTCCCTTACTAGACTTTTCTCTCGGGTGAAGTCCTTATACTTGGCTTGGTCACTCTATCACTTGGCTTGGCGAAGATGAGGCGAAGGTTCAGGCAGAGGTGAAGGAGATAGAGAGTAGATCGGTGCAAGAAAGCATTGCCTAAATGGAATTTAGGAGTCAGCAGAGCGACAAGGAAAGGGATAAGGTATGAAGTAAGTCGACTGATAAGGAGAGGAAGATCGCTAGGCTTAACTTAGGGTAGGTTTCTTTCTTTACCTACGCAATTTCTTGATTTGGAAGGAAATCGACGATCAGTTTGAATAACAGCTGACGAAGTAGGAATCTCATTTCATCCTTTATCCGATACGGGAGACTACCGTATGACCCAAACAAATTGGTAAGTATCCACTTGTATCATGGGAAAACTTAGAATGCTTCAGCCGCTATTTGGAAGAAATTGGGAGTGTCGACTAAAGAATCACAACTGGAAGTATCTACGCCGTCGCTTTTTGATAGAGATAGCACCTTTGGTATGTAACCCACTCTCAGAGAAGGAGTGGATTCACTATTTGATGTACTTTCTGAAGCACTTTATTCTAGTACGAATAACTTTCTGCTGAACCTCTCTCTACATGTTCACTAGCCTTTAGAATCACTCTTATGTTAGTAGGTGTAAACCCGACTCAAAGAAAGAAGATGTTCAGTTGTTGATCCCCCATTTACCTTTTTCTTAGCTATTTCTTCCCATGGTAGGGAGGAATAGAGAAAGTGAGAACTTGAATGGCTCACGCCAGCATTGCAAACAGTCTTCTCTCATTAAGCTGGAAAAGTGCTTTTCCATAGGTCTGTACCCTCGACTAAGTTAGCTCAACCAATGTCTGGTGGAAATTGTTCTCAAGCCCCTTAGCGCTCTACGAGATAGTCTCCTTTAAAGGAGAGGGTCGTACCCACTTGGGCATTCTATAAGAAAGGTAGTGATTCACTTGTGATAAGGTAATCCCTATCAGTGTACCCATAAAGGCATATTTCAGAGAAGATCGGTCAGCAAGGAAGATTGGCGAGAACCTTTATAAACTACCTCAAGGAAGGCTACTTGAAGACCGAGCTAAACAGGCAAAAGTACAAAGACGTGCGACCAAGTTCATCATGTGGAAGGATACCCTCTATAAGCGATCGCTTGATGGGATCTATATGAAGTGCATAGCAAGCCAAAAAACGGATATCCAGTGCAATGCAAGAGGTCTATACGGGAGTGTGCTCCTGTGATACCCCGAAACTGGCATGTTTTCAATAGCATTTAAAGTTCATCTAAATTGCATTTTATTGACCGTTCACCTTCTTTGACCAAACTAGTTGACTTTTCATCTACATTGACCAACTAGGACAAGGTGGAAATTTTTGAAATGTTTAATGAATGGCAAACTTGGGATTAGAAATAAAAATGCAATGTTAAGTTAGTCAAATTTTGGGTCAACTTTGGAATTAAATCTGAAGTAATTCGAGACGAGTTAAGTAGCAAATTATATATGGTTGGAAAGCTCTATGAGTCTAGTTTCTGAGGCTTCAAACCGTTCGTGAATTGGAGTTTTCTAGAAGAAGTTATGGCCGTTTTCGTAAGGTCGCGCAAAACTGTTTTGGTTTAGTGGGTTGACCGAATCTTTGACCTTTGACTTCTTGTCATTTTTTTTTTCTTAAATAGCAGAATGCAAACGAAAAAACAGAGAAGAAAGGCTTGAAGCCATGAGGAAAAGAAAGAGAAAAAGAAAGAAAAAAATTTCAAAACAAATCATCAAATCTTCGCGTGAGCTTGCACGGGGTGGTTTCCGGGGCATCCTACGAGGTTTCCCTAGCGGCTAGGGCCGTCTAAGGTGAGGGTTTCATCGCTATTTGCCCATTTGAAAATGTTGAACATAAACTTTAATTTTTGTGATTTAACCGTAGGTTGTTACTTTGTCCATTTCATTGCTTAAAGTATGTTCCCTAGCAATCGTAGAACATGTATTTATAGCTTTTTAATATTTTCTGCGGTTGAATGTTGAAATTGAAATATAAATTGTTAGTTGAATAGTATTTTGTGAATAGTAAACCCTTGAAACGATAAAGTTGCATTTTTATGCTGTCTGTTGATGTGAAAAGATGCTAGATATGCTAGAATGCCTAAATGCATGATTTTTTTAGGTTGCGTAATGGAAAAAATGAGAAAAATGCCTTGGTAAAAGTCGGGGTCGTTTAGTTCGAGTTTAGTGTTTTCTCGTTTTGCGTGATGACATTGTTTCGGGAGACCATGGAAGCACTTTTGGTGTGATTATGGCATTGGTTGGGTGTTTCATTAATATAGTTGTAATTCAAACGAGCAAAGGGGGAAATCGGGACTTTACGTGAATTCCACGGTTAAGTAAGGTTTCGGGGTCTTTAGACGTGCCTTATAGTGACCTAGGAGGATTGGTGAAGTCGGTTTCCAAAACTCGTGGCTCATTTGAAAGTAGTAGAGTTTGGTAAGTTGGGGTCATTTTCATGATTTTGTGTGTTTTCATAGAATATTGCTTATAGAATGCTTATATTTCTTATAGAACGCTTATGTTGCCTATAAAATGTTTATAATACCTATAGAATACTTGTTATTGCTTGATAATGTTAGTTGGTGTTGTTCTTGTTACTTGTTTGATTGTAAATGCTTGGTAATGCTTATTACGCTTGTTAGAGTTGATTATTGATTGAAATGTTTAACAATTGTTGATAAAGCTTGATATCTCGTTTATCTCCTCTATTATGTATTGTTGTGCTATCGCTCGTTTATCGCCTTGTATCGAGTCTTCCATTGCATAGTGTCAGCGCGTGAGTGATGGGCCTCTCTAGGTAGCCTCGGGTTGCCAGTGTTGGTTGCTCTAGCTCCGTAGCTATTCCCTCTTCTCTCTTGGGTTGCCTCCCAAGGAGATTTGGGTTGTAGATTAATGGATACTTCTGGGGTATTCCAAACTGGTGTTATAAGGTGGTTGCGCGCTTATTGTCATCGTTGTCAACATCAAGCTCGAGATTGATGTATCGCTCGTGAAATGGTACATTGCTCGTATGAGTGAACCATAGCCTTCAGAGTGTGGTATAGCTTTGAATGGTTGTGTTAATGCTTTCAGTAATTGCTTATTGTATTGATTGTTTGTCTTGATTGCTTATTTATCAGTTATATTGCTTAACTATCTTATTTGCATTGCACGACTTTCTTTATCTCCAATTCGATATATGTCTCGCCCTCATTGAGTATACGTGTTGTGTATACTCACTCCTCACCACCACATTTCAGGAAATGTCATGTTAGCTGGAAAGTTCGTGATTTCGTGAAAGTTCGTTGCCTGAAGAGTTGTCTTGCGTGCCTATGTGGCTTGAGTGTCGAAGTTTGTAAAGATGTATGTTCATATGTTGTTTGTATTTATTGTCAAAAGAAATGTAATTTAAATTTAGCTAAGTAGCTGAGGTGAATTGATAAGCTAGTTTATGTAATCAGTTAGCATAGCTTAACTTCAATGCATGTCTGTAATGTCCAAAGGAAAAGAGTTAGAATGGCATGATAGTTTATTTTATGCAGTAGCTTAGTATGGTTTAACCGTCTAGTTCGAATGTACTTGTCAAAAATGAAAAGAGATAGGTTAGCTTTTAAATTGGAAATGTATGTATACTTGCTGAGTTTAAATTGTTGAGAACCGAGGCTCGGATGGCCTTGAGGTGGTTTTGAATGTTTGGACATGGTATTGGTCTACTTATATGCTATCGCAGGTTTTACATTTCGCCTAGAAACAGGGGAGACTCCGTCCGTTTTCCCTGAAAATTATGCCCGGGTTTGGTTTGGGTTGTGATTAGATCGATTGATAGAACTCCCGGTCTCGAGAGGGATCGGGGTATTTGTCACGCCCCAACTCGACCCCTCTTACAATCAGTCAGGACGCAACGGAATTTCGGCAGCATAACGACAGTAACATGAACATCAGGGCTCTAAACCAACCCTTAATAACAACATACATCAAACTCCACAAATCACCAACCAACTCCACAATCAAATTAACAACATACAACGCAACCATTTCATACATTAAACATTCTTTCATCAACTCATTCATAGTTATGCGCCTCCGTTCCAACATAATACATTAACCCTTAATATACAATACAAAAACATATTGAGCCAATCTAGCAACCTAATCATAAACAAAAGAGAAGCTACTAAGACAACATCAACTAATTCATTAACTTATCAACATCTTATACATTATAGACTATAAAGCAGATAAAAGTCTACTAAGTTAATTTACAAGATAATAAAACATGTACGACATCATGGATAAGACTCTGGAACATAGGACTCATCCACGTAAGACACGTTTTCCACATTCTCCTCTTCAGGAGGCACGTACCCGTAATCCTGTAAAAGTACACCTGTATGCATGCAATAATAGAGAGTGAGCTTATATAAATAAGCCCAGTGAGGATCCGATAGATCTCGAGCAAGGTCTACTAAACTCCTTGGAATAATCCTTTGAGTCAGTAAACACACAATAACATCAATAATACTATCATCACATAACTATATGACCATTCAATAAAGGATACTCTCTCTAGTTGGTGTAGCTCCAAACGCCATCACGATCTCAACCATTCTTCTTATAACTCCCCATTACTCACGCACCCGAGGTACCTCACTAGCCCCTCCCTCCATGACACCTCCGTCATGCGAGCTGGGGGTAGCCTATGGCAGTCATGCCGTTATCAACCCGACAGCCCGATGCTGCCCGAGAGGTGGCACACACATACCAAGACTCCATATTCATCAATCATCAATCAAACATCAATCAATCATCAATCAATCAATTGGGAGATCAGCAACAAAAGTGCCCGATTCCCGAACTCAATAATAATCAATCAATAACATCAATATAACATCAATATTTAATTAAACAACAAATAACGAAGTTAGATGACAAAGTAGGCCATCTAACCGGACATGCATAATATACATAATTAAACTCTAAATTACTCATCAACAACTCACCATTCATCACTCGAACACTACCCAACCATCTAAAGGCATCGTTCAAGAAATTAAAGAATGACAACCTAAACTTCTAAAATTCATAACTTACAATCTACTAATCCAAACATTGCCAAATCAGTTCCTATCACTCACCCATTCAACCTACTACATTAGCCCTCTCGGAAATCCACCATAACACCTCCAAATCATGCCCGATAACCCTAAAACCCTAAGATGTCATGGCTGGATTTTCCGGATTTTCACACAAACAATGTAATCGAAAATTCGGCATTACAACAGCGCTAACACGTAATTATCAAGTATTTAGAAATCGACGGCAATCGATTTCGATCAACACAACTCATTTAATTCAACTTTGAACATTTTAATCAAAATTAAATACCCGGAAAATAAAAATTATGCTACATCCGACAGAAATTCGTAGTATTAATATATAACGATCCCTAGCATGCAAGGAGCAATAATCTATCATCAGATTTCAATTCTAACGGTTCAATCTTCATTTATACACAAAAACATAAAAATGACATTTTGAGATCTAGAATTTTTCTCTCACCTTTGATCCGAAGTAAAGCTAGGAATGCGTGCAACAGGTGCCCAACAAGCGGAATCAAGCTCGGTTTGAAAAGATTCGGACTTTAAATGAGTTTTCTAAGGCAAAATTACTTTGAAAATAAGTTGAATAAAATCTCTTTTTTTCCCTAAGCTTTCACGGCTGCAAGGTGTGTGAAAATGTGGTGTTTTGCTTTGTTTCATTGTGTGTTGGTGATATATGCATGAAAGTCAACAAGTCAAATGAAAGTCAAAGTTGAAACTTTAGTATTTTTAGTGTTTTCTTGACTTTAAATGCATTTTATTGATCACCAAAGTTCAAAACATTTATTCAACACCCAAGCTAGCTCAAGTAAATTATTTTTAGGTGACAAGAAGTTTTACAATCAAACAATTTCACCCGAGTCGGCTTAAAACTCGATTTTCGCAAAAGTCGGTGTAAAAACCCTAATAAATTCTTAAGCCGATTTTAAAATCGTTTTCATCAAACACAGGTCTATTAAAGTCCGTTGACTAAGTCTAGAAGGGTTAAAAAGACCAGTTTCAAAATTTTAGCGGACGTGTTTCGAAAACACTATTCACTGAAAATCGACGATAAAATTTCTGATCCCGTTTTTGATGAAAATTTCATGAATGTACATTTAGCACGTATTAGGAGTATTGACATCAAAATTATAACATTCTAGGCCCTATAGCACATAAACAGGTAATATGCACGCAAAACGAGACAAAGCACGTAAATCAAGTTAAAGCAGAAAAATGGGGTTTCACATTCTCCCCTCCTTAAAACAATTGCGTCCGCGCAATTCACGAACTGATAGACAATTAAATCCTCAATCGTTACGCATAACAATACTTCTCTTAGTTCCCATTTATCTCTTAGGATGACAACTAACCAAAGACCTCAAAAGAACAATCGCTGTTGACTGCAAGTTGATGATCATAGTTCCATGACAATCTTCAATTCATAATTCTCTCATACCTAATATCATATTGCATATGAAATGAATCACAACTCCAAAGTCTTAGCATGACACCATTAATTATCAATCATCCCCTACTACACTAAAGAGCTCTATGAACACCCCGAGGGTTTAAAAACTCAATCACGATAACATGAATGATTACTGATCAAGGAAATATCTCAAAAGTGACATTGGTCAGAATATGGCTCTTATGAATTTTACAAGGAAATACGAATATGAAAAATCATATTCGAGCCAACAATCAAGTGAACATGAGGTCAAACAGGTTAGAGAATCAAGAGGTAAATAGTTTAATAAGGAAGCATGATAACTAAGATAAGAAATGTTTCAGCACCTTTCAGTTAAATAAGTACGAACAAAGGATGAAGACGGATCAAAACAGAGCTGAGTATGTTGAACAAAATTCCTGAACAAGTAGATATTTCAATTCTCGATGATTGTTCAAGGAACCAACAAGTAAGTTGTACTTGAGGTGAAATAAAATTAAGTGATAAGAGATGATTAATTCAATAGAAAATATGAGTGTCAAGATAATGAGTATCTCAGCACGCAATAACCAAAGAAGTATTAATAAGAAGGACAATACCGAGTATATTGAATGAGCAATTACAAGCAAAGTAATGACTCAAGATTTAATAATGAAACAATAGGATTAACAAGGATCAACAAGAATGACAATGATGTACTTAGGTAGGGAGTACATCAAGCAAGTGAAATTCGAATAAGTAAAATGGTATACCAAAGGAAAAATTACTTTCAAATGAATAGTAATAGGATGAAATGAAATATTGAAACGAATGGCTAGAGATATAGAATGAAATATAGAAGTCTCAAACCTTAACTCCAATAAGCGACATTGCTATAAGAAACAAATATGAATGTTAAGAATATAAACAATGTCAAATGAGTATAGGATCCATTAATCCAATAAGCAAAACTTTCAAGAAACAATTGATAGGCTAGAAAAGTGTAACCCTCTCTCAAATAAGTGAGAATAGAGTAAAAGATAATAATAACACTGATAGAATTATGAAGTACAAGAAGGGTGTCCCACCTACACACTTAAACACCAACAAGTCAAATCCTACAATTTATCTTCCTCCAAAACAAAACACTAAGGAGATCTAGAGAACCTAAGGAGTCATAACAATCACCCGACAAGATAAATCACTCCAAAATTTTACATTCCGTACCAGACCAATCACTAAACAAGATAAATCACCGATTACCCAACAAGATTAACTAATGAAGACTCCAAAATCTGATAACACAATACAGATTCATACTAACCCATTATAACACAAGCGAATCCTCAATCAACAATTTAGAAAGTCATACCACCTAGAACTCAAAAGCTTAATGTAGGTAAGTAAATGTTCAGTCACCAAAATGCATTCTTATTTCCTCAAATAATTCTATCTCCGAACAATTACATCTTCAAATGAAGAAACTTTAGTCAGGAATCACTCCAATTGTCTCCAAGGTTTAAAGATCAAAACTCCAAAATACCCATTAATAATATAGCAATCCCAAATAGTAGACATATTCACATGTTATACCACAGTTCATTCCATTCACAAATATACATCACTAATTCCTCAAATAAATTCATTCTAAAATAACCTCAAGAAAGTATAATCTGAGTTGAGACTCCAAAAGTGTTTAATCACAACCTCATGGAAACCTCAACTTATAATTCATCTCCAAGTAATAACAAGTTAAACATGGCAACAAAAGTAATTATAATCATCAAGATACGTTGCTATTTCCTCGAACAACTTCATTCTCGCTAAAGGAACATCAAGATCAATCCACTAAGCCGAAACTAAAATCCATAAATATAACAATTAAAATCTAACTGATAAACTTCTAGGATAATAATAATTCAAAATCATGGCCTATCTCTATTTCCGAAAGCTCTTACAACCACCCTAGACATTAAAAGGTCACTCACGAGTTAAAACATGTATGCAACTATATCATATGAAAGACAAGTATAACGTAATACACAATTATCATACAATGCAACATTATCACATAACACACAATTCAACATATAAGAAGCCAACATCACATAAACAGGTTATATCATAGAAGTAAGTTATAAACAATTAAAGTCACATAAGCAACAAACTTCACATAAGACAAGTTGATCACGTAACTCACATTGGTCACTTAAAGTACATTGAGCACCTAAAACACGTTGTTTCACATAAGCTAGTTATAAACAATTAAAAGCACATAAACAACTAACTTCACACAAGGCACAAAATCACATAAAACACAATTGTCACATAATACACATTAATCACATAATGCACATTAATTACAACACATTGAGTATGTATAACACGTTATCACATAAAACATATTCACCACATTAGTTCACTTAACACACAAGCCATACTGGTCACATAGAAAGTTAGACACATAAGTAAATTAATCACATAAACATATTAACATATGTATCACTTTTTTTTCACCTTATACATACTTGCATGCTTAGACCACTACCCATATTCCGAGGATACCCCGGTTGACAGCTAATCAAGCTCTGATACCACTTAAACTGTCACGCCCCAACTCGACCCCTCTTACAATCAGTCAGGACGCAACGGAATTTCGGCAGCATAACGACAGTAACATGAACATCAGGGCTCTAAACCAACCCTTAATAACAACATACATCAAACTCCACAAATCACCAACCAACTCCACAATCAAATTAACAACATACAACGCAACCATTTCACACATTAAACATTCTTTCATCAACTCATTCATAGTTATGCGCCTCCGTTCCAACATAATACATTAACCCTTAATATACAATACAAAAACATATTGAGCCAATCTAGCAACCTAATCATAAACAAAAGAGAAGCTACTAAGACAACATCAACTAATTCATTAACTTATCAACATCTTATACATTATAGACTATAAAGCAGATAAAAGTCTACTAAGTTAATTTACAAGATAATAAAACATGTACGACATCATGGATAAGACTCTGGAACATAGGACTCATCCACGTAAGACACGTTTTCCACATTCTCCTCTTCAGGAGGCACGTACCCGTAATCCTGTAAAAGTACACCTGTATGCATGCAATAATAGAGAGTGAGCTTATATAAATAAGCCCAGTGAGGATCCGATAGATCTCGAGCAAGGTCTACTAAACTCCTTGGAATAATCCTTTGAGTCAGTAAACACACAATAACATCAATAATACTATCATCACATAACTATATGACCATTCAATAAAGGATACTCTCTCTAGTTGGTGTAGCTCCAAACGCCATCACGATCTCAACCATTCTTCTTATAACTCCCCATTACTCACGCACCCGAGGTACCTCACTAGCCCCTCCCTCCATGACACCTCCGTCATGCGAGCTGGGGGTAGCCTATGGCAGTCATGCCGTTATCAACCCGACAGCCCGATGCTGCCCGAGAGGTGGCACACACATACCAAGACTCCATAATCATCAATCATCAATCAAACATCAATCAATCATCAATCAATCAATTGGGAGATCAGCAACAAAAGTGCCCGATTCCCGAACTCAATAATAATCAATCAATAACATCAATATAACATCAATATTTAATTAAACAACAAATAACGAAGTTAGATGACAAAGTAGGCCATCTAACCGGACATGCATAATATACATAATTAAACTCTAAATTACTCATCAACAACTCACCATTCATCACTCGAACACTACCCAACCATCTAAAGGCATCGTTCAAGAAATTAAAGAATGACAACCTAAACTTCTAAAATTCATAACTTACAATCTACTAATCCAAACATTGCCAAATCAGTTCCTATCACTCACCCATTCAACCTACTACATTAGCCCTCTCGGAAATCCACCATAACACCTCCAAATCATGCCCGATAACCCTAAAACCCTAAGATGTCATGGCTGGATTTTCCGGATTTTCACACAAACAATGTAATCGAAAATTCGGCATTACAACAGCGCTAACACGTAATTATCAAGTATTTAGAAATCGACGGCAATCGATTTCGATCAACACAACTCATTTAATTCAACTTTGAACATTTTAATCAAAATTAAATACCCGGAAAATAAAAATTATGCTACATCCGACAGAAATTCGTAGTATTAATATATAACGATCCCTAGCATGCAAGGAGCAATAATCTATCATCAGATTTCAATTCTAACGGTTCAATCTTCATTTATACGCAAAAACATAAAAATGACATTTTGAGATCTAGAATTTTTCTCTCACCTTTGATCCGAAGTAAAGCTAGGAATGCGTGCAACAGGTGCCCAACAAGCGGAATCAAGCTCGGTTTGAAAAGATTCGGACTTTAAATGAGTTTTCTAAGGCAAAATTACTTTGAAAATAAGTTGAATAAAATCTCTTTTTTTCCCTAAGCTTTCACGGCTGCAAGGTGTGTGAAAATGTGGTGTTTTGCTTTGTTTCTTTGTGTGTTGGTGATATATGCATGAAAGTCAACAAGTCAAATGAAAGTCAAAGTTGAAACTTTAGTATTTTTAGTGTTTTCTTGACTTTAAATGCATTTTATTGATCACCAAAGTTCAAAACATTTATTCAACACCCAAGCTAGCTCAAGTAAATTATTTTTAGGTGACAAGAAGTTTTACAATCAAACAATTTCACCCGAGTCGGCTTAAAACTCGATTTTCGCAAAAGTCAGTGTAAAAACCCTAATAAATTCTTAAGCCGATTTTAAAATCGTTTTCATCAAACACAGGTCTATTAAAGTCCGTTGACTAAGTCTAGAAGGGTTAAAAAGACCAGTTTCAAAATTTTAGCGGACGTGTTTCGAAAACACTATTCACTAAAAATCGACGATAAAATTTCTGATCCCGTTTTTGATGAAAATTTCATGAATGCACATTTAGCACGTATTAGGAGTATTGACATCAAAATTATAACATTCTAGGCCCTATAGCACATAAACAGGTCATATGCACGCAAAACGAGACAAAGCACGTAAATCAAGTTAAAACAGAAAATTGGGGTTTCACATTGTCTAGCTCATAAGCCAGGACAGGGTCCTCGGTCTAGTGGGTAGTGACCCTTGAATGTGTGCTTGTTAAGTGTATCTTGAAAGTGTATGCTTGTATGTGAGATTGTGTGTCTTGATCTGAATGTGTGCTCCTATGTGATATAGTTATGTGTTATGTGTTAATTGTGTGCTAAGTAAGGTGAAGTGTCTAGTTGTGCATTGAATTGACCTATCGAATTGGCATCGTGAATTGAATCGACCTCGTGGATTATTATTTGCTTGAAGTATTGCTTGTAATGTGTGTATTGGAATGTCTTGAATTAGCTATGTCGTGATTTGAATTAATTATGTTGTGCTTGACTTGATTGTCGTGATTGAGTGACTTTGTTGAATAAACTGTTTTGTAAACTTGCTTGCATAATAGTTTAAGGCATGTGTATAACTGTGATATATTGGCATTCATACATGTCTTATGTTAATGGTAAGTAAGTCATCTCCCTCCCCTGAAGAAAGTGGTTCACATCTGCCTTCTCAAGGTATATGGATTGGCAGGAAATGAATGGTATTTGACTAGCCTTTATTTGGGAATTGGTGTTTGCTTTTGGAGCTCGTTTATTGGCGAATCTCTATAGTCCTCCTCTGTGCCTAACAGTTGTGAAAGAGCAGCTTTCTCTTGGGGTTTTATTTGGTGGTTCTTTGGAGCATTCTTTGGTTTTCTTAATGGGTATTCTTTGGAGACTTCTGTTGGCATTTCTCGATGGATTTGGCTATTGGGATTTCAATCGGCCTTACTGCACAGTATTATCTAGGGTATATGTGTCTCGGTCTTTATTGGTGTAAAATTGGCATCCTTGATTGGAAATTCTTCAATGGTATTTTCTGGAATTCTCAGTGGCCAATTATTTATTATTTACTTATTAGGCAAACTTGGCTACTTTCTTATTGGAGCATTGTTTCAGATATCTTCTTCAGTGTTCCTCAGTAGGTTTGGTATTTGGAGTTCCTATCAGACTTATTATATAATACTACTTATGGTATTCTTTGAAATTCTTATTGGGCGTTCTACTGGTAATTTCCTTATTGGCAAGATTGTATGAAGTTCTCACTTGGCAAATAGTAGAGAGGCCTCAGAGTTTGGTTTTGGTGGGAAACTATGTTTGTTATTCAACTTGGTTGTCTTATTGGGCGCATTATATTTTCTCTAGTATTTCCTTAGACATTCTTCTCAGCATTTGATAGTGATACTTGGAATCTAATGGGTTGTCCTATGGAGTTATTATTTGGAAGGCTTCTTTGGAACTTTGGAAGTATATTTGATTGGGTTTCTTGGTATTTTCTTCGCACTCTTATCATGGAATTCTTCTATGAAATTCATGACCAGTGGGGTACTTATTTGGACCTCTGGATGGAACCTTTGTTTAAGCCTTTATTTGGCTTCTTGTTTGGGAATTCTCACGCAGTAATAATTAGACTTCTATTGGAGATTCATGCGTGGGGTATTCTTCTTATCATTAATATGTGATGTGATTTATATTCTTCTCATCATTAATATGTGATGTGATTTATCTACAGTATCTTTGCTTAGGTCTTTATTGGTATTATCTCGGCGCTTTTGGTTGGAATTTTATTCTTCTTCGGTATTCGTGTCAATGGGATTCTTCAACCGATGAAGATTAGTCAGAATTGGATTTCAGATGATGCTGAGTTCTATTGGAAGAAGAATTGCGAGGATGAAATTGTTTTAAGGGGGGAAGGATGTGATACCCCGAACATGGCATGTATACTCTAGCATTTTAAGTTCATCTAAATTGCATTTTATTGACCTTTCACCTTCTTTGACCAAACTAGTTGACTTTTCATCTACAATGACCAACTAGGACAAGGTGAGAATTTTTGAAATGTTTAATAAAAGGCAAACTGGGGATTAGAAATAAGAAAATACAATGTTAAGTTAGTCAAATTTTGGGTCAACTTTGAAATTAAATCTGAACCAATTGGGGAAGAGTTAGGTAGCAAATTATATATGGTTGGAAAGCTCTATGAGTCTAGTTTCTGAGGCTTCAAACTGTTCGTGAATTGGAGTTTTCTAGAAGAAGTTATGGCCGTTTTCGTAAGGTCGCGCATAGCTGTTTTGGTTTAGCGGGTTGACCGAATCTTTGACCTTTGACTTCTTGTCAATTTTTTTTTCTTAAATGGCAGAATGCAAACGAAAAAACAGAGAAGAAAGGCTTGAAGCAATGAGGAAAAGAAAGAGAAAAAGAAAGAAAAAAATTTCAAAACAAATCATCAAATCTTCGCGTGAGCTTGCACGGGGTGGTTTCTGAGGCATCCTACGAGGTTTCCCTAGCATCTAGGACCGTCTAAGGTGAGAGTTTCATCGTTATTTGCGCAATTGAAAATGTTGAACATAAACTTTAATTTTTGTGATTTAACCGTAGGTTGTTATTTTGTCCATTTCATTGCTTAAAGTATGTTCCCTAGCAATCGTAGAACACGTATTTATAACTTTTTAACATTTTCTGCGGTTGAATATTGAAATTGAAATATAAATTGTTAGTTGAATAGTATTTTACGAATAGTAAACCCTTGAAATGATAAAGTTACGTTGTTATGCTGTCTGTTGATGTGAAAATGTGCTAGGTATGCTAGAATGCCTAAATGCATGATTTATTTAGGTTGCGTAATGGAAAAAATGAGAAAAATGCCTTGGTGAAAGTCGGGGTCATTTAGGTCGAGTTTAGCGTTTTCTCGTTTTGCGTGATGTCATTGTTTCGGGAGGTCATGGTAGCACTTTTGGTGCGATTATGGCGTTGGTTGGGTGTTTCGTTAGTATAGTTGTAGTTCAAACGAGCAAAAGGGGAAATCGGGACTTTGCGTGAATTCCTGGGTCAAGTAAGGTTTCGGGGTCTTTAGACGTGCCTTATAGTGACCTAGGAGCATTGGTGAAGTCGGTTTCCAAAACTCGTGGCTCGTTTGAAAGTAGTAGAGTTTGGTAAGTTGGGGTCATTTTCATGATTTTGTGTGTTTAATTGAATATTGCTTATAGAATGCTTATATTGCTTATAGAATGCTTATGTTGCCTATAGAATGCTTATAATACCTATAGAATACTTGTTATTGCTTGATAATGTTAGTTGGTGTTGTTCTTGTTACTTGTTTGATTGTAAATGCTTGTTAATGCTTATTTCGCTTGTTAGAGTTGATTGTTGATTGAAATGTTTAAGAATTGTTGATAATGCTGGATATCTCGTTTATCTCCTCTATTTTGTATTGTTGTGCTATCGCTCGTTTATCGCCTTATATCGAGTCTTGCATTGCATAGTGTCAGGGCAGTGTGATGGGCCTCTCTGGGTAGCCTCGGGTTGCCAGTGTTGGTTGCTCTAGCTCCGTAGCTATTCCTTCTTCTCGCTTGGCTTGCCTCCCAGGGAGATTTGGGTCGTAGATTGATGGATACTTCCGGGGTATTCCAAACTGGTGTTATAAATGTTCATATGTTCGTTGCCTGAAGAGTTGTCTTGCGTGCCTATGTGGCTTGAGTGTCGAAGTTTGAAAAGATGTGTGTTCATATGTTGTTTGTATTTATTGTCAAAAGAAATGTAATTTAAATTTAGCTATGTAGCTGAGGTGAATTGATAAGCTAGTTTATGTAATCAGTTAGCATAGCTTAACTTCAATGCATGTCTGTAATGTCCAAAGGAAAAGAGTTAGAATGGCATGATAGTTTATTTTATGCAGTAGCTTAGTATGGTTTAACCGTCTAGTTCGAATGTACTTGTCAAAAATGAAAAGAGATAGGTTAGCTTTTAAATTGGAAATGTATGTATACTTGCTGAGTTTAAATTGTTGAGAACCGAGGCTCGGATGGCCTTGAGGTGGTTTTGAATGTTTGGACATGGTATTGGTCCACTTATATGCTATCGCAGGTTTTACATTTCGCCTAGAAATAGGGGAGACTCCGTCCGTTTTCCCTGAAAATTATGCCCGGGTTTGGTTTGGGTTGTGATTAGATCGATTGATAGAACTCCCGGTCTCGAGAGGGATCGGGGTATTACAACTCCAATGGCAAAAAGCAAGAAAAGATAGGCTAGCCAGGAAGCAGGATAGAAGTTGTACTCCTGTCGTGCCTTCAGCCGTTCTAAGACTGGAAAGAAAGTATTTGCCTAGCTAGTAAGAGGAGAAGCAAAAGAGCTATCGTCGAAAGCTTCTCATTTACACCTTCTAGCTTCAATCGAGAAAGGAACCTTGAAAAAAGTCTTTCAAAACTTTACATCCATCAGTATGGAAAATAGCCTTGGGGTGAGATAGACGGAGGCAGCCCTGTGAGATCTTATCAGTCGTTATGGACCTATTCCCAACCAGTCAATCAAAATAGACGGACAGGCTATTTGATTAGTTTTCCCCGTGTAAAGTAAAGAAAAAATACCTGAATCCAGGCTATCTTGCTTTTCTTTTTAAGGTGTTGAGACCCGGCTGGAAGTGGTAGAAGAAAACTTTCACTTTTCAGCGAGACTCTTCTCTCTATAAGGCATTCCCTTCCAGTAATTCTCATCTTAATAGAATGATAAGAGGGAAAGAGGGCAAAGTAGCTCCTCTTCAATCGTAAGTTAAATCTAGTGATAAGGCCATGCATTTCTAGGCCTAAGTCCTGTCATGTTGATCCAATCTAGTTATCATTCTAAGCCCAAGGAAATCCCTTCCTTAAGATAATCCCTTTGACCTGGGAGTTATCTTCCATCCAGTCTAGTCTTTCATTTTAAACTCTTGCAAGGGCTCCTCATAAACGTCGGTCCACTAACTAAAGGCGGTATGTTAACCCTCGGTGGAAGGAATATTATTTATATGTGACTGCCCTCATACTAAACCTTGAATCTTGGCCTTTTGCTTGGCACATTGTCGGAATAGGGGTAGGAGTTGTTATTTTATTTGCTGCTCTTCCCGCTGTTGGTGCTTCGTTGGTTTAGTCAGATACGCATTCCAATGGTTCGGGGGCACACGCATGAGCTGGCCTCCTAGTCAGTCTCAGTCGAAAGATAGGAGCCAATGAAATGATCCGTTATGGGAAAGAAAAGTCTAAAGTAGAGCGTGAAGTTATGCCTCTAATTCAGCTTGGCAAGTTAGACTGCTCTTTTTCTTTTTACGTAAGATCTAGTGTTAGAATTAGAACGAATTCTCCTTTATTAGCTAGTCGAAAATGGTTCACCTGGACTTGCATCCTATGAAGTTTTAAATGAATGAAAGAAGCCAAGCATTGAATGAATTTTGGAAATAAAGCCCGGAAGATGGAGGGTAAGCCATTAAGTCAGTAGGGTTTGGCATTGAATAAGCTATTTGCCTTGTGGCGAATCTGCTCTTAGTTAGAAAGAATAGATTGGAACTCTTGTTGCATGGTATGGCGTGTGATAACCCGAACCCGACATGCATTTAATGACATTTAATTGCATTTAATTAAATGTTTAATTAGTTAAATCATCCATTCTTGTACTATCTTGATATTTCTTTTAAAAGCATTCAATAATTTTTATATTGATTAATTAAAAGATTATTACCTATTTCTATTAATCATAGTAATTGGATTTATTTTCTTATATTTAATTAAGTGTCATCTTAAATGTTAGTATTTAATTGCATCTGACTACGTGTTTATATTAACTTATTCATTTGTATCTTAACATTAATTTCATAATTCTTTAAAATATTCTAGAAATAGTTAAATTAATTATTTTTAAATGAATATTTATTATTTTGATTGTTTTGATTATTTTAATAATCGGTTTTAATTTTCTTGCATTAAATTACTCGGTTTTCAATTACATGAGAAAATGGCTCGGAGTCCGGAGTGAATTTTTAAACTATTCTATTATTTTACTTTTCAAAAAAATTATGGTTTTATATTATTTCTCATCATTTGATTAGCGATCATTTATTGACCGTTCGATCATAGCATTTCAAAAATGAGAGTTGGAGAAATATTCCTCGGACTTAGTGAAAAATGTTTTTAGCTTAATTTAACTAGTTTTAGTTGTTTTTCATTTAATTGCATTGTTTTAACTTGAAATAGATTAAATGCGATCGAAATGAGCTTGTTGACCATATTTTCACTTAAGCTTGATCTTGCAAAATGACCAAAATGCCCTTTGTCATCTTTTATAAATAAAACAAGGCAAAAATCAAAACAAAACAAATCTAAAAATGCCTATTTTGTCCCTTGCTTGGCCGAATGCATTCAAGAGAGAAAAATAACAATTTTTCTTCAATTTTCTTCTACAATCATGCGTGGAATTGCTCGAGGGTCGTGGATCGGGTCCTTACGGGTCTTGGTCTTCAATCTATGTGAGGGTTTTCACGTTTTTGTGCATTTATATTTAAATTTGATTTTTGATCCAATTTCTTAGATTTGATATTTAATGTGTTATAATGCTTGAAATTGCTTGGAATTTCCTCCTTAGGGTTCGTAGAGCATTGCTTGTTAGTTATTTAGCGATTTTTACGGTTAGAAATGCAAATTAAATTTAGGCAAGAACGTGAATAGTAAAATTAAATAGTAAAACCCTAAAATTTTGGATTTTTTATCCGAATTGTGATTTCTTGATTTGGGTAGGTGCCATTAACGATAGAAAGATAAAATGTGCAATAAAAACGGATTAGCCTTTGTTAAAATTGGAAATTAGAGAAAGAAACGAAAAGGGGCCGTTTGACCAAAAGTTGACTATGCTCAAATTGAGTTGGGGGTTTTGCTATTGAGGGCATGGAAGCACTTTTGGTGCTGTTGATTGAATGACCAGTTAGCATAGCTGTAGTTCAAACGTAGTAGGTAGACTTTCGGGCTTCGATTGGGAAAATGAAGTTTCGTGACATAAAAACGTGCCTTGTAATGCCTAAGTGAATGTAGTGAAATCGGTTTCATAATCCTGTAGCTCATTTGCTCGTAATGGCCTTTGGAAGTTAGAGATTGAATAGTGATATTTGTCGTTTTCGTGTTTGAACTGCTATTACTTGTTTGATTGATGTTATTGTTGATATTAATGATAATCATGCTTGAAAAGTTAATTGAATGCTATTATTGATTGTAAATGCTTGATATCTCGTATATTGCCAATAGTCTGTACTTTTGTGCTATCGCTCGTTTATTGCTTGTATCTCGTATTGCATTGGATAGTGTCAGGTGCGTGAGTAATGGGCCTCTCTGGGCAGTCTCGGGCTGCCAAGGTTGGTTGCTCTAGCTCCGTGTCCTATTCCTATTCTCGCTAGGGGTGCCGCCTTGGGAGATTTGGGTCGTAGATGTGTCGGGGTACTTTCGGAGTACACCAAGTGGATGTTATAAGGTCATTGCGCGCTTAATGTCATCGTTGTCAACATCAAGCTCGAGATTGATGTATTGCTCGTGGAATGGTACATTGCTCATAAGAGTGAACCGTGACCTTCAAAGTATGGTATAGCTTTGAATGGTTGTGTTAATGCTTTCTTTAATTGTTTATTGTATTGTCGTTTATATTGAATGCTTTCTTATTGATTATATTGCTTAACTGTACCTATTTGCATTGCATGATCTTCTTTCTTTCTACCTCGATATCTGTCTCGCCCTCACTGAGTATATGTGTTGTGTATACATACTCCTGACCACCACATTTCCGAAAATTCCATGTTAGCTGGAAAGTTCGTGTATATGTGATTGTGTCACGCCCCGACCCGACCCCGCAAAAGGCCAAGCCCGGACCCGACACACGGACGGAGTCTCCTCTGTACCGCGAACGATCCGAAAACCCTAAAATCAATATAATACTTGCGAAAGCCATAAAATAATCAAAACAAGCCAACTTTCTTTAAAATATACATTATCTTATTAACCAACTTTCCAAACCAAAATGCGATGCATACTACACAAGTATTTATGCCTCTAAACAGTTAGCTATTAGCATGCATTTCTTTACTAGTCACAAGAGTAAACTTTTACAGCTTTACATTCTTTCAATTTATACAACATAAGACCGTAGAGGCCTCAACTAGAAAATACATACAAGGCTACAAGCCTCAAAATTAAACGACATCCAAGCAATATACATAACATGCAAGGCTCGCACAAAAATCTGGCAACCAACCACCAGCAAAGCAGAGAAGTGCTATCACGGAAACACCTCCACCTGCTCCTCCTCCTCTATTACCTCGAGAGGGTCTGCTTCAACTACTCCTGTAAAAATATAGTATAGAGAGGAATGAGCAAAAACTATTGCTCAGCGAGGGCAATTGGTCTCAAGGACAGAGATGAGAGGAGTATGCAATGCAATTAGCCAAGCAATGTATACATATATCATACCGAGATATAATAAAGCCATCAACAAAGCAAGGCAAGCATTAAAGCCATAAACACTCATTCAAAGGATACGATACTGTCACGCCCCGACCCAACCCCCAAGCCAAAGGTTAAGTCCGGACCCGACACACGGACAGAGTCTCCCCTGTACCGTGGACATTCTAAAAACCTGTAAACACCTAAACAAAGTCCCAACAATACAATACAAGCTTATCTTAAATAAACAACAAAGTTCTAAGGCCATCCGAGCCTTATGGTACACAATAGTTCCAAAACACACAAGCATGCGAGAACTTATTATCAACATAGTTTTATATTCATGACATTCTAGGAAATCAATTAAACATAATTGAAAGACCAAACATTTCTACTTTAAGTCATTCACTCCCAAGCAAGCAAAGCGAATAGAAGTAGATCATAAGTTATTACAGTTCATAGGCTTTCAAAGCTACAACACAACCAACTAGTATTCTACTTATATAACAAGCATATACATAGCCCTTGGCTGCAAAATAGTACAAGAAGTAATCAGATGAATCTTCCACATAGCAGCAAATCATTAACCACCTCAAGCTATCAGGCACAGCAACTAAGGTAAAGGCTCAATCTGAACTTCTTCTTCCTCAACTAAATCAACAAGCTGGGGATCACCCGCAGCGTGTCCTGAAACAGATATCCAGGGATGAGCAACCACTGTTGCCCAGTGAGGGATATAGTCCCGGGGCGTGCAATGCAACAGATAATATAGTTGTACAGCAATTTCACTTAGACAATTTAAGAAACAATGATGACTTAAGTAATCCACACATTAAAAAGGATACATTTCACACAATCCTCTATACACCAATCTTCACTGGTCTTCATTCACGATCCACGAACCACGAGCACGATCACGATAAGACGGCATAACCCCAATCACTCTAGTGGGTGTACTCCGGATGTACCCCGAATCCTACGACCCAACATCCCCTGGCAATCTCCGGACCAGGCGAATGAGGGAATAGGGCACGGAATTTGAATATCCACCGGCAAGCCCTCTGCCGCCCAGCCGATATTCAACACATCCGCCCCTGACACTATGGTTGCGCAACCACTATGCAATGCACTTAACGATGGCAAGTTAATAGCAATAATATAAGCATTAACACATATGGGGATCAACAAAGTAGGTTGAGCTCGATGCAATGAGAATAGAACAATTATATAAGCAAATATGCGGTTTTGCAAAGAGACATTACAAAATAACCATAGAATTATACCAAAAGCTCCAAATCAACTTAATATCACATATAAACACTCAAGAAGACATGCCGTGGGTTTAGAAATGTGAGACAACCGAGATTGCGCCTAAACCCCTTTATTTTACAAACTATTTCTCTTCCAAACCAAAGTTAATGATTTCATTTTCAAAGAGAACTCTCCCAACCTTCTAACTAACCCTCAAGGTACCCTCTCAACCCTCTAACTCATTCAAATGCCCGCGATTACCCCGAAAGCCCCAAATTTCCTCTTATGGCTTTAAACTACGGGTACATTGTACGGGCTTCAAACAAGGGATATCAAGGCATCTATAGCACCTAGGTAGCCTAAGGATACTAGAATTGAAGCCCGAATCCACCCGGATTCGCATTAACCCCAAAAGCCCCAAGTTAAAGTCGGCTATTTTCCATTTTGAGGCGATTTAAAGACAATGCAAGTACACGGGGCTATTAGGTTACCTTCACTAGCACCTAAGGCGTCTATTAGAAGCATTAAATCAAGCTAATTCGAGCAATTACGCAAAACCCTAGAAAAACATCACTATTCACCCAAAATTTCAAATTAACGATTCTAACCATTTAAAAAGCGAAACAACGGCTCAAATGTGTTCTCTAGCATTCATATAGATGGTATATTAGCGTAGATAACAATTACAATGGCATTTAATCATATTTTCAACAAATCAAGAAATGAGTAACTATTTAAAAATGCAAAAACAAGCCGTGAAATCCCTCACCAATACGCGTAGGAGCAACTAGGAACCTTGCAAACACCCTACACTAGTTGCTCAAGGCTTGGCTTGGCTTGAATTGATGATTTGATGAAGCAAAATCTCCAAATGCACAAGAGAGGGGCTGTCGGGTTTGGGGCACTGTTCACAGCTGAAATTGTTTTGTTTTTGTGCTCAAATGTGCTTATGTTATGTTTTAATAGGTAAGTCTTGAGGTGGGTTAGGTTTGGGTGCTTAAGGTGGTTTATTATAATGCGCGTTGCTAGCTCTAAACGAGGCTAATGTGTAAAATATATGCTAGCTAATTAATTACCTAAGTTAGTTACGTAATACTATTTACTCGACTACAAAAATTATTTTCTAAACGAGCTCTCCTAACGCCTTTAGCTCAAATGCACATTTTTCCCACTACTTTTACAATTAATATGATTTAATAAAAATTCTAATTAACTAATAGAAGGCAGTTTAAAAACGGAGTGAATAGTAGTCACAAAAGTCAGTTAGTAAGGCACAGAAGTAAATGCGCAAACAAGGGATGCAACAGTAATTAAATGCATGGCTAAATCTCGGGCGTCACATCCTCTCCCCCTTAAACTAATTGCGTCCACGCAATTCTTACATGATTCGGCGAATAACTCTGGATACCGTTCCCGCATCTGATCCTCTCTTTCCCATATCGCATCCTCTACTCCGTGATGATCCCACAGAACTTTAACCATCGGAATGCTTTTAGTCCTCAGCTCCTGAACTTTCTGATCAACAATTCCAAGAGGTTTCTCTATGTAGGTCAAAGTTTCACTGATCTCTAGCGGTTCCGGCTCAAGTATGTGAGAGGGATCTGGCTGATACTTCCGAAGCATGGAAACATGGAATACGTCATGAATTCTGCCCAGACTGGGAGGTAAAGCCAAACGGTAAGCCAAATCACCAACAGTTTCAGTTATCTCAAATGGTCCCACATATCGAGGACTGAGTTTACCTCCTTTACCATGCCGAATCAAACCCTTGCGAGGAGAAATTTTCAAAAATACTCGATCCCCCACGACAAATTTCAGATCACGACGGCGTCTATCTGCATAACTCTTTTGCCGGCTCTGTGCTGTAAGCATTCTTTTTCTGATAAGCTGCACATGATCAATCATCTTGTTCATTTCAGGTAAAAGAGTAGGGTCGATAGTCTTCATCTCACCAACATCATCCCAGTAGATAGGAGTCCGACATTTATGACCATAAAGTGCCTCATAAGGTGCCATACCAATAGTAGCTTGATAACTATTGTTATAGGCGAACTCTGCGAGTGGCAAATACTTCTCCCAACTTTTACCGAAGTCCAGAATACAAGCTCGCAACATATCCTCGAGGATTAAGATAGTTCTCTCGGATTGACCATCTATCTGAGGATGATAAGGTGTACTGAAATTCAAATTCGTGCCCAAAGCTTTCTGAATCTTCTGCCAGAACTGAAATGTGAATCTGGGATCTCTATCTGACACGATATTCTTTGGAATCCCATGAAGTCGGACAACATTCTCAATATACAACTCTACCAGTTTATCAAGAGAATCAGACTTCTTTTTAGCAATAAAGTGAGAAGTCTTGGTCAGTCTATCCATAATAACCCAAACTGAGTCATTACCCCTCGAAGACCTTGGTAAGTCAGAGACGAAATCCATGGTAATATGATCCCATTTCCAAACAGGAATAGCCAAAGGCTGCAATAACCCTGCAGGTCTCTGATGTTCTGTTTTAACTCTCTGACAAGTAAGACATCGGGAAACATAGTCAGCAATTTCTCTCTTCATATTATTCCACAAGAAATTCTGCTTTAAATCTTTATACATTTTTGTACTGCCTGGATGGATAGTGTATCTAGAACTGTGTGCCTCAGCAAGAATATCCTTCTTTAGAGTTGGATCATTCGGAATACAGATTCTACCCTTGAATTTGAGAATACCATCGTCGTGTAGTTTGAAATCCGACTCTCCATCTTTAGAATTCTCTAAGACTTTCAATAATTGAAGATCAGTCTGTTGAGCTTCTCGAATTCTAGATAATAACAGAGATTGAATCTGCAAACTTGCGAATTGAATACCAGAATTTGAAGTACTAGGCTTCCATAAGCACAATTCTTCCATGAATTCCCAATTCTTGATAATCAAGCTAGCAACAGTAGCCTTTCGGCTCAAAGCATCGGCAACAATATTGGCCTTGCCCGAAAGATAGTTAATAGTGCAGTTATAGTCCTCAAGTAATTCCAGCCAACGCCTCTGCCTCATGTTCAACTCTTTCTGTGAAAACAGATATGTCAAGCTCTTATGATCCGTAAAGATTTCAAACTTGTTGCCCCAGAGATAATGACGCCATTTCTTTAATGCAAGAATGATAGCTGCAAGCCCAAGATCATGAGTCCGATCGTTGAGTTCATAAGGCTTCAGTTTCCTGGAAGCATAAGCAATAACCCGGCCATTCTGCATCAATACACAACCCAGACCTTCCTTCGAAGCATCACTATAGATCACCAGATTATCATAACCCTCAGGTAAAGCAAGAATAGGAGCTGTAGTCAATCTCTTCTTCAATTCCTGGAAGCTGGCCTCGCATTTATCATTCCAGTCAAATACGGTTTTCTTCTGAGTAAGTTGAGTTAAAGGCCCTGCAATCTTAGAGAAATCCTTGACAAACCTCCGATAATACCCAGCTAAACCAAGGAAGCTACGAATTTCCGTTACAGTTTCAGGTCGTTTCCAAGATAACACAACTTCAATCTTCGCTGGATCAACAGAAATACCATCCTGCGAGATAATATGGCCAAGAAAAGCAACTTGCTTAAGCCAGAATTCACACTTGCTAAACTTTGCAAATAACTGATGCTCCTGAAGAGTCTGCAACACAATTCTGAGATGCTGTTCATGCTCTGCTTCAGATTTAGAATAGACAAGAATATCATCAATGAATATGACCACAAATTGGTCCAGATAAGGATGGAATACCCTCTGCATTAAATCCATGAATGCGGCGGGAGCATTAGTAAGACCAAACGACAAGACAACAAACTCATAATGGCCATATCGAGTTCTGAAAGTAGTTTTAGGAACATCATCTTTCTTAATCCTCAGCTAATAATAACCCTGCCTCATATCAAATTTAGAGAATACCCTGGCGCCTTGCAACTGATCAAATAACTCTTCGATTAAAGGCAAAGGATATTTATTTTGGATGGTTACCTGATTAAGACCCAGATAATCAATGCATAAGCGAAGAGATCCGTCTTTCTTTTTAACGAATAGAACTGGCGCACCCCACGGTGAAGAACTCGGCTGAATGAATCCCTTCTCAAGCAAGCCCTGCAATTGAACTTTCAATTCCTGCAACTCAGGTGGAGCCATTCTGTATGGAGTCCTAGAGATAGGTGAAGTCCCCGGCAATAAATCAATCATGAACTCTATCTCTCTATCAGGCGGTAACCCAGGTAATTCCTCAGGAAAGACCCCCGGAAACTCTCTCACGATAGGTACATCATTCAATTTCAATTGATCCCCAGGTTGATTAATCAAATATGCAAGATAAGCCTCACAACCCTTGCTCAATAATTTAGATGCCCTAATAGAAGAAATAATAGGAGTTCCCGTAGATTTTCTACTACCAACTATTTTAAGTATAGGCTGGTCAGGCATTTCTAGATACACAATCTTCTTTCTACAATCAAGCTGGGCATAATATTTACTTAACCAGTCTATCCCCAATATAATTTCAAAGTCATTGAAGGGTAGGATAATCAAATCAGCAGGAAAAACACGACCCTCAATAAATATACTACATGCTCTGCAAATAGATCTAGTAACAAACTTTGGACCCATAGGAGTATAAACCACAATCTTATGCAACAGTTTATCATGTTTCAATTTAGCATTTTGTGCACAAGTAGGAGTAATAAAAGAATGCGAAGCCCCGAAATCAATTAAAACCTTAACTGATTGATCATTAAGAAGAAAAATACCTTCTACCATAGCAGTAGTATCCGGAAGCTCCTCAGCATCCAAAGCAAATACACGGGCCTGACCTCGTGGTGGTGGTGCTGCAGCTGGTGCCCTGGTCTGAGAATTCTGAGCTGATGGCTGACCCCTAGGGTTCTTAAATTTATGACAGTCTTTAACCTTGTGCTGATCACTGCCGCAACCTGTACACTTGTTATGTTTCTTTCAACAAACATCCTCAGTGTGGCCCTGACGCTGACAGAAGCTTCACTGTTGGTGACGTCTTGCAACAGTGCCTCCCGAAGGAGCTCTGTAAGTAGAGGTAGCTGAACTACCCTGCTGCGAACGGGAAACTGCGGGACGGAACTGACTCTGAGTCTGACTCTGGACTGGTCGTGCCTGAGTCTGAGTAGGCCCTGTGTAACTCTAAGTCTGCCTCGGCTGTGAACTCTGCCCAACTAATACAGCCTGCCCCTGGTACCCTTGACTCTGAGACTGAAACCGTTTACTCGATTGACTGGTCTCGGCTAACACATCGTGTGATAACCCGAACCTAGCATATATTTAATAGCATTTAAAGTTCATTTAAATTTTATTTTTTTTGACCTTTCACCTTCTTTGACCAAACTAGTTGACTTTTCATCTACATTGACCAACTAGGACAAGGTGGGAATTTTTGAAATGTTTAATAAATGGCAAACTTGGGATTAGAAATAAAAAAATGCAATGTTAAGTTAGTCAAATTTTGGATCAACTTTGGAATTAAATCTGAACCAATTGGGGAAGAGTTATGTAGCAAATTATATATGGTTGGAAAGCTCTATGAGTCTAGTTTCTGAGGCTTCAAACCGTTCGTGAATTGGAGTTTTCTAGAAGAAGTTATGGCCGTTTTCGTAAGGTCGCGCATAGCTGTTTTGGTTTAACGTGTTGTCCAAAGCTTTGACTATTGTTGCCATCTTTTATAAGCATAAAATAGCATAGAAAAAAAATGAAAAGCTGAAAAAATAAAGAGAGAAAACCAAGAGTTCAAGGAGAAAAAAAAAAAAAAATAATTTTCAACTTCAAATCTACAGATCTTTGCGAGGGCTTGTACGGGATCGTTTCCGAGGCTTGTACTGTTGTTTTCCTAGCGTCTATTAGCAGCTAAGGTGAGGGATGCATCGTTATTTGTGCATTAGAAAATATGATGTCAAGAATTGAATTTTTAGAAATTGCACATAGAATGTTGTTTATTTCATTTTGTTGCTTGAAATATGTTCTATGATGTTAATAGACCTTACTTTTGTAAGTTTTTAGCAATTTCTGTGGTTAAAATTGATTATTGTATTTCAAATGTTGAGTGAATAGTGAAAAACGTGAATAGTAAACCCCCGTTCAGAATTTTGCTACGAGTTGCATTCTATTGATGTAGAAATGTGCTAGATATGCTAGAATGCCTAAATGTGTGGTTTAATTGGAATGTGTAATAGAAAAACGGAGAAAAATGGCTTAGTGAAAGTCGGGCTCGTTTAGGTCAAGTTTGGCATTTTCTCGTTTTTCGTGTTGGCATCGCTTTGGGAGGCCATGGAAGCACTTTTGGTGCGATTATGACATTGGTTGGGTGTTTGGTTGGTATAGTTGTAGTTCAAATGAGCAAAGGGGGAAATCAGGACTTTGCGTGAATTCTAGGGTAAAGTAGGGTTTCGGGGTCTTTAGACGTGCCTTATGGTGACCTAGGAGGATTGGTGAAGTTGGTTTCCAAAGCTCATGGCTCGTTTGAAATTAGTAGTGTTTTGAAGTTGGGGACATTTTTGTGATTTTGTGTGTATTCTTAGAATATTGCTTATAGTATGTTTATATTGATTATAGAATGCTTATATTGCTCATGGAATGATTGTATTGATTATAGAATGCTTATGTTGCCTATAGAATGCTTATAATGCTTATAGAATACTTGTTATTGTTTGATAATGTTAGTTGATTATGGATTGAAATGTTTATCTTTTGTTGAGAACGCTTGATATCGCTCGTTTATCGCCTTGTATCGAGTCTTGTATTGCATAGTGTCTCGCGCGTGAGTGATGGGCCTCTCTGGGTAGCCTCGGGTTGCCAGTGTTGGTTGCTCTAGCTCCGCTGCTATTTCCTTTCTCGCTTGGGTTGCCTCCCAGGGAGACTTGGGTCGTAGAATTGATGGATACTTCCGGGGTATTCCAAACTGGTGTTATAAGGTGGTTTGGGCCGGCGCGTCATCGTTAATGTCATCAGAATTGTGATCGGTACGTTACTCGCTTGAGTGATCCATAGCCTTCAAAGTGTGGTATAGCTTTGATTGGTTGTCTTAATGCTTTTCTTAATTGTTTATTGTATTGTTATATATATTGAATGCCTTTTATTGATTGTATTGCTTAACTGTACCTATTTGCATTGCACGATCTTCTTTCTCTCCAACTCGATATCTGTCTCGCCCTCACTGAGTATACGTGTTGTGTATACTCATTCCTCACCACCACATTTCAGGATATGCCATGTTAGCTGGAAAGTTCGTGATTTCGTGAAAGTCCGTGCTTGAAGAGTTGTCCTGCGTGCCTATGTGACTTGAGTTGTCAAAGTTGTAAAGTTGTATGCTTTTATGTATTAGATGTATTTAATGTTAAACGAGATCTAATTTAAGTTTCACTAGATTATGTATTTAGATAATGTAGCTTAACTTCAATGTATATTTATAATGACAAAGGAAAAGAGATAGAAAGGTATGATAGTCTAGCTTATGATATAGGTTGGTGTAGTTTAATTGCTAAGCTTGAATGTATATTTACTTGTATTTTGCTTGTTGTGAACCAAGGCTCGGATGGCCTTGAGGTGGTTGAATGTTTGGACATGGTATTGGTCCACTTATATGCTGTCGCAGGGTTTACTTTTCGCTTAGAAACAGGGGAGACTCCGTCCGTTGTCAATGAAAATTTATGCCCGGGTTTGGTTTGGGTTGTGTTTAGATCGATTGATAGAACTCCCGGTCTCGAGAGGGATTGGGGTGTTACAGGTGGATTCAGAGTTTGTCTAGCACATAAGCCGGGACAGGGTCCTCGGTCTGGTGGGTAGTGGTCCTTGAATGTGTGCTTGTTAAGTGTGTCTTGAAAGTGTATGCTTGTATGTGAGATTATGTGTCTTGACATGAATGTGTGCTCCTATGTGATATAGTTATGTGTTATGTGTTAATTGTGTGCTAAGTGAAGTAAAGTGTCTAGTTGTGCATTGAATTGACCTATCGAATCGACCTCGTCGATTGTTATTTGCTTGAAGTATTACTTTTAATGTGTGTACTGAAATGTCTTGAATTAGCTATGCCGTGATTTGAATTGATTATGTTGTGCTTGACTTGATTGTTATGCTTGAGTGACCTTGTTGAATAAACTATTTTGTAAACTTGCTGGCATAATAGCTTAAGGCATATGTATAACTGTGATATATTGGCATTCATACATGTTCCGTGGAAATGGTAAGTAAGTCCTCTTTCTCCGCTGAAGAAAGTGGCTCACTGCTGGCTTTTCAAGTTGTATGGATTGGCAGGAAATGAATGGCATTTGACTAGCCTTTATTTGGGAATTGGTGTTCGCTTTTGGAGCTCGGTTATTGGCGAATCTCTATGGTCTTCCTCTGTGCTTAACGGTTGTGAAAGAATAGCTTTCTCTTGGGGTTTATTTGGTTGTTGTCTGGTGGCATTCTTGGGTTTCTTACTGGGTATTCTTTGGAGACTCCTATTGGCATTTCTTGGTAGACTTGGCTATTGGGTTTTCAGTTGGACTTACTGCATGGTATTATCTATGGCATATGTGTCTCGGTCTTTATTGGAGTGTTACTGGTATTCCTTATTGGAAATTCTTCAATTGCATTCTCTAGGATTCTTAGTGGTCATTTATTTAGTATTACATATTGGGCAATTCTTGGTACTTTCTTACTGGAGCATTGTTCGAGTATTTTCTTTGGCATCCCTCAGTTGGTTTGGTAACTGGAATTCCTATCAGACTTATTGTATAATACTACTTATGGTATTCTTTGAAATTCTTATTGGGCGTTCTATTGGTATTTTCCTTATTGGCAAGATTGTATGAAGTTCTCACTTGGCAAACAGTGAAGAGGCCTCAGAGTTTGGTCTCGGTATATTGTTCACCAGTTCAGAGTTTATCCTTGGAGTTTTCGTCCATCTGAGAAACTATATTTGTTATTCAACTTGATTGTCTTAATGGGCACATTATATTTTCTCTGCTATTTCCTCTGACATTCTTCTCAGCATTTGATAGCGATATTCAAAAATTTAATTGGTTATCCTATGGGTTTATTATTTGGAAGACTTCTTTGGAACTTTTGAAGTATATTTGATTGGGTTCTTAGTATTTCCTTCAACACTCTTAACAGGGTATTCTTCTATGAAATTCATGACCAGCGGGGTAATTCTTTGGACCTCTAGATGGAACCTTTGATTGGGCCTTTATTTGGCTTTTTGCTTGGGAATTCTCGGGCAGTACTAGTTAGACTTCTATTGGAGATTCGTGCGTGACGTATTCTTCTTGTCGTTATTGTGTGGTATTAATGACATCTACAGTATCTTTGCTTTAGTCTTTATTGGTATTATCTTGGCGTTTCTAGTTGGAATTTATTCTTCTTCGGTATTCGTGTCAACGGGATTCTTGTACGGTATCTGCATTTGAGCTTCTATTTGGCGTTACCACTTGGCATTTCTACTTGAACTTTCCTATTGGTCATCTTGATAAAATACTTGTTCAGTAGCTAATGAAGACTAGTCAGAGTTGGATTTAAGATGATGCAGAGTCCTATTGGAAGAAGAATTGCGAGGACGCAATTGTTTTAAGGGGGGAAGGATGTGATAACCCGAACCTAGCATATAGTTAATAGCATTTAAAGTTCATTTAAATTGCATTTTTTTTGACCTTTCTCCTTCTTTGACCAAACTAGTTGACTTTTCATCTACATTGACCAACTAGGACAAGGTAGGAATTTTTGAAATGTTTAATAAAAGGCAAACTTGGGATTAGAAATAAAAAAATGTAATGTTAAGTTAGTAAAATTTTGGGTCAACTTTGGAATTAAATCTGAACCAATTGGAGAAGAGTTAGGTAGCAAATTATATATGGTTGGAAAGCTCTATGAGTCTAGTTTCTGAGGCTTCAAACCGTCGTGAATTGGAGTTTTCTAGAAGAAGTTATGGCCATTTTCGTAAGGTCGCACATAGCTGTTTTGGTTTAGCGGGTTGACCGAAGCTTTGACTATTGTTGCCATCTTTTATAACCATAAAATAGCATAGAAAAAAAACGAAAAGCTGAAAAATAAAGAGAGAAAACCAAGAGTTCAAGGAGAAAAGAAAAAAAAAAGAATTTTCAACTTCAAATCTTCAAATCTTTGTGAGGGCTTGCACGGGATCGTTTCTGAGGCTTCTAATGTTTTTTTCCTAGCGTCTATTAGCAGCTAAGGTGAGGGAGGCATCGTTATTTTGGCATTAGAAAATATGATGTCAAGACTTTAATTTTTAGAAATTGCATATAGAATGTTGTTTAATTCATTTTGTTGCTTGAAATATGTTCTATGATGTCAGTAGACCTTACTTTTGTAAGTTTTTAGCAATTTCTGCAGTTAAAATTGATTATTGTATTTCAAATGTTAAGTGAATAGTGAAAAAGTGAATAGTAAACCCCCGTTCAGAATTTTGCTACGAGTTGCGTTCTATTGATGCAGAAAGGTGCTAGATATGCTAGAATGCCTAAATGTGTGGTTTAATTAGAATGTGTAATGGAAAAACAGAGAAAAACGGCTTAGTGCAAGTCGGCGTCGTTTAGGTCGAGCTTGGCATCTTCTTGTTTTACGTGTTGGCATTGTTTCGGGAGGCCATGGAAGCACTTTTGGTGCGATTATGGCATTGGTTGGATGTTTGGTTGGTATAGTTGTAGTTCAAACGAGCAAAGGGGGAAATCGGGACTTCGCGTGAATTCTAGGGTAAAGTAGGGTTTCGGGGTCTTTAGACGTGCCTTATGGTGACCTAGGAGGATTGGTGAAGTTGGTTTCCAAAGCTCGTGGCTCGTTTGAAAGTACTAGTGTTTTGAAGTTGGGGTCATTTTTGTGATTTTGTGTGTATTCTTAGAATATTGCTTATAGTATGTTTATATTGATTATAGAATGCTTATATTGCTCATGGAATGATTGTGTTGATTATAGAATGCTTATGTTGCCTATAGAATGCTTATAATGCTTATAGAATACTTGTTATTGTTTGATAATGTTAGTTGATTATTGATTGAAATGTTTATCTTTTGTTGAGAACGCTTGATATCGCTCGTTTATCGCCTTGTATCGAGTCTTGTATTTCATAGTGTCTCGTGCGTGAGTGATGGGCCTTTCTGGGTAGCCTCGGGTTGCCAGTGTTGGTTGCTCTAGCTCCGCTGCTATTCCCTTTCTCGCTTGGGTTGCCTCCCAGTGAGTTTTGTCTCGTAGATTGATGGATACTTCCGGGGTATTCCAAACTGGTGTTATAAGGTGGTTTGGGCTGGCGCCTCATCGTTAATGTCATCGAAATCCTGATCGGGACATTACTCACTTGAGTGATCCATAGCCTTCAAAGTGTGGTATAGCTTTGATTGGTTGTGTTAATGCTTTTCTTAATTGTTTATTGTATTGTTGTATATATTGAATGCCTTTTATTGATTGTATTGCTTAACTGTACCTATTTGCATTGCACGATCTTCTTTCTCTCCAACTCGATATCTGTCTCGCCCTCACTGAGTATACGTGTTGTGTATACTCACTCCTCACCACCACATTTCAGGAAATGCCATGTTAGCTGGAAAGTTCGTGATTTCGTGAAAGTCTGTGCTTGAAGAGTTGTCCTGCGTGCCTATGTGACTTGAGTTGTCAAAGTTGTAAAGTTGTATGCTTTTATGTATTATATGTATTTAATGTTAAAGGGGATGTAATTTAAGTTTCACTAGATTATGTATTTAGTTAATGTAGCTTAACTTCAATGTATATTTGTAATGACAAAGGAAAAGAGATA
This sequence comes from Ehretia macrophylla, assembly GCA_037974665.1. Lineage (NCBI taxonomy): Eukaryota > Viridiplantae > Streptophyta > Magnoliopsida > Boraginales > Ehretiaceae > Ehretia > Ehretia macrophylla. The sequence goes on from CM075782.1 coordinate 52,932,777, forward strand.
GAAAGGTATGATAGTCTAGCTTATGATATAGGTTGGTGTAGTTTAATTGCTAAGCTTGAATGTATATTTACTTGTATTTTGCTTGTTGTGAACCAAGGCTCGGATGGCCTTGAGGTGGTTGAATGTTTGGACATGGTATTGGTCCACTTATATGCTGTCGCAGGTTTTACTTTTCGCTTAGAAACAGGGGAGACTCCGTCCGTTTTCAATGAAAATTTATGCCCGGGTTTGGTTTGGGTTGTGTTTAGATCGATTGATAGAACTCCCGGTCTCGAGAGGGATTGGGGTGTTACACATCGGACTTCCGTTTCTCATATCTCGAGGCCGCTCGGACTACTGCAGCATAGTTAGGAAAATCATTTGAAGACAAGTTCAGCATAATATCTCTCCTCAAACCCAGGATGAACCTCTGAATCTTCATGTCCTCCGGCTGAATTAAAGCTGGTGCATAACGGGAAAGCCGGGTAAAAGTAGCCTCGTATTGATCTACCGTCATACTTCCCTGCTTCAAGTTTATGAACTCAGTTTGTCGCCTCTCGCGGGCAACTACCGATATATACTTGTCTCGAAATTCTCGGACAAAGTCGGCCCACATATGATGAACTCCCTCAGCTCCCCATTTCTCACTGATGGTATTCCACCAATCTTCAGCATCACCCTCGAGAAGGAAAGTAGCATAAGTAATCTTCCTGTCATCATGGCACTCCAGTATCGCTGCCACTCTCTCGAACTTCCTTAGCCACATCTCAGCTTTCATATCGTCCGGCTCCCCAAAGAAAGTATAGGCCCCATGATGTATAAACCGATCATACAGATTCCCTCCGGTAGGGCCACTACCTCCGGCTCTAGCAGCCTGATTACCTCTAACGACCCCTGGCTGACCCTGTTGTGTAACAAACTGGGCGATAGTGTTCATAGCAGTGGCCATCGTGGCCAAGATCTGTGCAGTGCTCGGTTCTTGAACCTGCGGTGCATTTTCGGCCACCTCAGCTTCTTGCCCATGAACCCCCTCGGGTTCTCCACCAACATTCGGATTATCAGCACGACGGCGAGGCCCCATCTCGAATAGCTAGAATGCAAAGTGTTATGACAAATATATATATGTATATATGCAATTTATAAATAAACACATAAAGAAAAGTCCAATTAGATTCACAAAAGGTCAAGTACATAGAAGTTCAAATAAATATTCCACATTATTGAAGTACACATAAGTCATTAGATCATACTTGGCATTCTAGTCTCTTGATATTCTATTTCCATGCTAGCATGTTCATTTCTAATTCAAATTTCACTTAGGCAAATCAAAATCAAAGACTCATGTATTCACAAAGTCACATAACAAATCTCTACCCACAGACCGAGAAATTTAACCCGGCTTCATGCAATCTATAGCTCTGATACCACTTAAATGTCACGCCCCGACCCAACCCCCAAGCTAAAGGTTAAGTCCAGACCCGACACACGGACAGAGTCTCCCCTGTACCGTGGAAATTCTAAAAACCTATAAACACTTAACCAAAGTCCCAACAATATAATACAAGCTTTTCTTAAATAAACAACAAAGTTCTAAGGCCATCCAAGCCTTATGGTACACAATAGTTCCAAAACACACAAGCATGCGAGAACTTATTATCAACATAGTTTTATAATCATGACATTCTAGGAAATCAATTTAACATAATTGAAAGACCAAACATTTCTACTTTAAGCCATTCACTCCCAAGCAAGCAACGCGAATAGAAGTAGATCATAAGTTATTACAGTTCATAGGCTTTCAAAGCTACAACACAACCAACTAGTATTCAACTTATATAACAAGCATATACATAGCCCTTGGGCTACAAAATAGTACATAAAGTAATCAGATGAATCTTCCACATAGCAGCAAATCATTAACAACCTCAAGCTATCAGGCACATCAACTAAGGTAAAGGCTCAATCTGAACTTCTTCTTCCTCAACTAAATCAACAAGTTGGGGATCACCCGCAGCGTCTCCTGAAACAGATATCGAGGTATGAGCAACCACTGTTGCCCAGTGATGGATATAGTCCCGGGGCGTGCAATGCAACATATAATATAGTTGTACAGCAATTTCACTTAGACAATTTAAGAAACAATGATGACTTAAGTAATCCACACATTAAAAAGGATACATTTCACACAATCCCCTATACACCAATCTTCACTGGTCTTCATTCACGATCCACGAACCACGAGCACGATCACGATAAGCCGGCATAACCCCAATCACTCCAGTGGGTGTACTCCGGATGTACCCCGAATCCTACGACCCAACATCCCCTGGCAATCTCCGGACCAGGCGAATGAGGGAATAGGGCACGGAGTTTGAATATCCACTGGCAAGCCCTCTGCCGCCCAGCCGATATTCAACACATCCGCCCCTGACACTATGGTTGCGCAACCACTATGCAATGCACTTAACGATGGCAAGTTAATAGCAATAATATAAGCATTAACACATATGAGGATCAACAAAGTAGGTTGACCTCGATGCAATGAGAATAGAACAATTATATAAGCAAATATGCAGTTTTGCAAAGAGACATTACAAAATAACCATAGAATTATACCAAAAGCTCCAAATCAACTTAATATCACATATAAACACTCAAGAAGACATGCCGTGGGTTTAGAAATGTGAGACAACCGAAATTGCGCTTAAACCCCTTTATTTTACAAACTATTTCTCTTCCAAACCAAAGTTAATGATTTCATTTTCAAAGAGAACTCTCCCAACCTTCTAACTAACCCTCAAGGTACCCTCTCAACCCTCTAACTCATTCAAATGCCCGCGATTACCCCGAAAGCCCCAAATTTCCTCTTATGGCTTTAAACTACGCGTACATTGTCCGGGCTTCAAACAAGGGATATCAAGGCATCTATAGCACCTAGGTAGTCTAAGGATACTAGAATTGAAGCCCGAATCTACCCGGATTCGCATTAACCCCAAAAGCCCCTAGTTAAAGTCGGCTATTTTCCATTTTAGGCGATTTAAAGACAATGCAAGTACACGGGGCTATTAGGTTACCTTCACTAGCACCTAAGGCGTCAATTAGAAGCATTAAATCAAGCTAATTCGAGCAATTACGCAAAACCCTAGAAAAACGTCACTATTCACCCAAAATTTCAAATTATCGATTCTAACCGTTTAAAAAGCGAAACAACGGCTCAAATGTGTTCTCTAGCATTCATATAGATGGTATATTAGCATAGATAACAATTACAATGACATTTAATCATATTTTCAACAAATCAAGAAATGAGTAACTATTTAAAAATGCAAAAAACAAGCCGTGAAATCCCTCACCAATACGCGTAGGAGCACCTAGGAACCTTGCAAACACCCTACACTAGTTGCTCAAGGCTTGGCTTGGCTTGAATTGATGATTTGATGAAGCAAAATCTCCAAATGCACAAGAGAGGGGCTGTCGGGTTTGGGGCACTGTTCACAGCTGAAATTGTTTTGTTTTTGTGCTCAAATGTGCTTATGTTATGTTTTAATAGGTAAGTCTTGAGGTGGGTTAAGTTTGGGTGCTTAAGGTGGTTTATTATAATGCGCGTTGCTAGCTCTAAACGAGGCTAATGTGTAAAACATAGGCTAGCTAATTAAATTTATAAGTTATGTTACGTAATACTATTCACTCAACTACAAAAATTATTTTCTAAATGAGCTCTCCTAACGCCCTTAGCTCGAATGCACACTTTTCCCACTACTTTTACAATTAATATGATTTAATAAAAATGGTAATTAACTAATAGAAGGCAGTTTAAAAACGGAGTGAATAGTAGTCACAAAAGTCAGTTAGTAAGGCACAGAAATAAATGCGCAAACAAGGGATGCAACAGTAATTAAATGCATGGCTAAATCTCGGGCGTCACAGATACTCTTTTCATGAGCGACTTTCATACACGAATTCGATGACGACGCGCCGGCCCAAACCACATTATAACACCAGTTTGGAATACCCCGGAAGTATCCATCAACCTACGACCCAAATCTCCCTGGGAGGCAACCCAAGCGAGAAAGGGAATAGCAGCGGAGCTAGAGCAACCAACACTGGCAACCCAAGGCTACCCAGAGAGGCCCATCACTCACGCGCGAGACACTATGCAATGCAAGACTCGATACAAGGCGATAAACAAGCGATAAAGCCACACGTGGGAGAATAACAAAGTAGGTTACTCTCGCACGCAATAGCTCCAATTGATAAGCATTTCAATCCAAAACAGTTCAAACAAGTATTTCAAGCAATCCTAAGCATTCTATAAGCATAAAGTCAAGAAAACACACAAAAACACAAATCGGCCCCAACTATCAAAACACTACCATTTCCAAACGAGCCACGAGTTCTGGAAACCGACTTCGCCAACCCTCCTAGGACACCATAAGGCACGTCTGAAGACCACGAAACGTTCCTTTACCCTAGAACTTGCGCAAAGCCCCGATTTCCCCCTTTCTCGTTTGAACTACAACTATACCAACCAAACACCCAACCAACGCCATAATCGCACCAAAAGTGCTTCCATGGCTTCCCGAAGCAATGCCAACACGCAAAACGAGAAAATGCTAAAGTTGACCTAAACGACCCCGACTTTCTCAAAGGCATAATTCTCATTTTTTCCACTACGCAACCCAAACAAACCATGCATTTAGGCATTCTAGCATACCTTGCACATTTCTACATCCACGGAAAGCATAACAGCGCAACTTCAACGTTTCAAGGTTTTACTATTCATAAAATACTATTCAATTGACAATTTAATTTGCAATCACAACATTTAACCGCAGAAAATGTTACAAAGCTATAAATACATGTTCTACAAATGCCAAGGAACATACTAGAAGCATCAAATCGCTTTAAATAATGATCTACGGATAAATCTCAAAATTGACAAAGTTAACATACATAACGTTTAAATGCGCAAATAACATGCTTCCCAGACCTCAGGTACTCCTAGTCGCTAGGAAAACAACGCTAGTTGCCTCGGAAATCACCCCGCACGAGCTCTTGCGAAGATTGAACGATTGAAAGGTTGAAATCTTTTTTTTTTCTCTCTTGGAACTCACGGCCCTCTCTCTTTGTTCAGCTGCTGTTTCTTTTTTTATTTTGCTTAGTTAAATGCTTATTTAAGTGTTAAATGGTCAAAGGGTCAAAGGTCCAAGTCAAACAACTTAAAACTTGGTCAAAGGCTCTATTTTTGTGCATTTTTAAGCTCAATAACTAACACATATTAAATTTTCAGCTAGCGACAATGAAAATATAAAATTTAAGTAATCTAAATACTAGTTTCACTGTTTGCTGAGGACTAGAAATCGTTCTCTAGCTATCGCTCCTTAAATGCAATGCACGTTGCGACAGCGAGAAAGTAACAATTAATTCACAAAGAATTTAAGGAATATAATTTTCAAAATAATAAACAAAGAATTTTCACATTCCGGGCTCGGGTATTACACCCTCTCCCCCTTAAAACAATTGCGCCCACGCAATTCCTACCTGGTCAACAAACAACTCCGGATACTGATCCCGAACCTGGTCCTCTCTTTCCCAAGTTGCTTCCTCAAACCCATGATGATTCCACAGAACCTTGACTAACGGAATACTCTTCCTGCGAAGCTCCTGAATTTTCCGATCCATAATTCGAATCGGTTTCTCTTCATAAGACAACTTCTCTTCAATCTGCAAAGGCTCTGGTTCAAGTACATGTGAAGGGTCTGGATGATACTTCTTCAACATAGACACATGGAACACATCGTGCAGTCTCGACAAGCTCGGAGGCAAAGCTAATCGATAAGCCAAAGGACCTACCTTTTCGGTGATCTCATACGGACCCACATACCTGGGACTAAGCTTCCCGCTCTTACCGTGCCGAATCAATCCCTTCCGTGGAGAAATCTTAAGAAACACCCAATCTCCCAAATCAAACTCAAGATCCCGACGGTGCTTATCCGCATAACTCTTCTGACGACTCTGAGCTGTAAGCATACGCTGGCAAATAAGGTGAACATTATCTACCATCTTAATCATCTCAGGTAACACAGTCGGATCAACTGTTCTCATCTCTCCAACCTCTTCCCAATATAATGGGGATCTGTATTTCCGACCATACAACGCCTCATAGGGAGCCATACCGATAGTAGATTGATAACTATTATTGTAGGCGAACTCCGCTAAAGGCAAAAACTTCTCCCAATTCTTCCCAAAGTCTAACACACATGCCCGAAGCATGTCTTCCAAGATCCTGATGGTTCTCTCAGACTGGCCATCAGTTTGTGGATGATATGCAGTACTGAAGCTCAACTTAGTTCCCATGGCCTATGGCAACTTCTGCCAAAAACGAGATCTGAATCTGGGATCCCTATCTGACACTATACTCTGTGGCACACAATGCAATCTCACAATATTAGCAACATACAGTTCAGCTAACTTATCAAGGCTATCCTGTTTGTTCACGGGAATAAAATGCGTAACTTTAGTCAAGCGGTCCACAACAACCCAAACAGAATCACATCCTCTTGGAGATCTAGGAAGATCGGTCACAAGGTCCATTGTTATATGTACCCACTTCCATTGCGGAATCAACAACGGCTGTAGAAGTCCGGCTGGCCTTTGATGCTCAACTTTAACCCTCTGACAAGTCAAACATCTAGATACATACCCATCAATCTCCCTCTTCATATTGTTCCACTAGAAGTGTTGCTTCAAATCTCTATACATTTTTGTACCGCCCGGGTGAATCGTATACCTCGAATTATGTGCCTCGGATAGGATCTCATTCTTCAAAGTCGGATCCTCAGGAACACATACTCTATCCCTGAATCTTCAGATGCCATCTGCATGTAATTTAACCTCCGACTCTCCCCCTTTTGATTTTTCTTGGATCTTCAAGATGTGAGGATCAGTCTTTTGAGCCTCTCTGATCTGTGCTAGCAACCCTGACTGAATCTGTAAACTAGCAAATCGAATCCCTACCTCAGTAGCTTCTGGCTTCCATGAACAAATTTCTTCCAAAGTCTCCCAGTCCTTGATAATCAAGCTTGCAACAGTAGCCTTTCGGCTCAAAGTATCAGCAACAACATTTGCCTTACCTGGCACATAGTTAATAGAACAGTTATAACCACCCAATAGCTCTAGCCATCTCCGCTGCCTCATATTCAAATCCTTCTGCGAGAACAAATACTTGAGACTCTTGTGGTCAGTAAATATTTCAAATCTGCAACCCCACAAGTAATGACGCCACTTCTTCAATGCAAACACAACTGCAGCTAACTCAAGATCATGTGTAGGGTAATTGACTTCATAAGGTTTCAATTTCCTAGAAGCATAGGCAATCACCTTACCATTCTGCATTAAAACACAGCCCAAACCTTCTTTAGATGCATCACTGTAGACAACAAAGTTCTCTGTTCCCTCAGGTAAAGCTAGTATAGGAGCTGTAGTTAGTCTCTTCTTCAATTCTTGGAAACTGGATTCACACTTGGCATCCCAATTGTAAGCAACTTTCTTCCGAGTCAACTGGCTCAAAGGTCCAGAAATTTTGGAGAAGTCTTTAACAAATCTCCGGTAGTAACCTGCCAATCCAAGAAAACTCTGAATCTCTGACACCGTCTCAGGTCTCTTCCAAGATGAAACAACTTCAATCTTAGCTGGGTCCACTGAAATTCCTCGATCTGAAATGATATGGCTTAGAAAAGATATCTGATTCAACCAGAACTCACACTTGCTGAATTTAGCAAAAAGCTTGTTTTCCTGCAAAGTCTGAAGCACAATCCTCAAGTGTTGTTCATGTTCAGCCTCGTTCTTCGAATACACTAAAATGTTGTCAATAAAGATCACGACAAACTGATCAAGGTAAGGTCGGAAAACTCTCTGCATCAAGTCCATGAATGCGGCTGGTGCATTCGTCAAACCAAACGGCAAAACAACAAATTCATAGTGGCCATATCTAGTCCTGAATGCCGTCTTTGGTATATCGTCACTCCGAATCCTAAGTTGATAGTAACCCTGCCTCAAGTCAAATTTGCAGTAAACACTCGCACCCTGCAACTGGTCAAACATTCTTCAATCAACGGCAAGGGGTATTTGTTCTTAATCGTGACTTGATTAAGGCCCCTGTAATCAATGCATAACCGGAGTGTTCCGGCTTTCTTGCTCACAAACAACACAGGCGCACCCCACGGCCAGGAACTAGGTTGGAGAAACCCTTTCTCAAATAAGTTCTGAAGCTGAATTTTTAACTCCTGAAGTTCAGCCGATGCCATTCTATAAGGACTCCTAGAAATTGGCGCAGTGCCTGGCACAAGATCAATCACGAACTCAATCTCCCTATCCTGTGGTAAACCCCGTAATTCCTCCGGAAATACACCAGGGAAGTCTCTAACAATCGGAACCTCATTCAAACTCAACTTATTAGCAGGCTGATTGATCAGATAATCTAAGTAAGCTTCACAACCCCTATTCAACAACTTAGAAGTCTTGATCGCTGATAAAAGTGGAATGCAGGCACCCCTGCAGTTCCCAACAATGTCTAGTACCGGTACTTCACGAACCTTAAGATAAACGACCTTTGTTCTACAATCCAACTGAGCATAATACTTTCCCAACCAGTCCATTCCCAAAATGATTTCAAAGTCACGGAATGGCAATATAATTAAATCAGCAGGAAATTTACGGTTCTCAATACATATATCACAAGATTTGCAAATAGACTCAGTAACAAATTTTGCACCCAAAGGAGTACTAACTTCAACTTCATGCGGCAATTTATCAATGCAAACATTCACAGATCGTGCACATGTAGGAGTTATAAACGAATGTGTAGCTCCGGGATCAATCAAAACTTTAACTGGCTGAGTATTGAGAAGAAAAGTACCTTCCACAATAGTTGTTTATCGGGCAGTTCCTCTGCATCTAGTGCAAAGACCCTAGCTTGAACTCTCTGTGCTGGACGTGCACCTGCAGCCCTATTCTGAACACCTTGGCCTCCACCATGGCCCTGAACATTGTTATACTTAAGGCAATCTCTCACCCTGTGATCATCACTGCCACAACCCGTACATTTACCACTCTTCTTCCAGCAGTTAGCATCAATATGCCCTGACCGATTACAATAGTTACACTGCCGATTTTGCCTAACTGCAGTGTTTCATGTAGTTGCTGGGGCTCTGGCAGGGGTAGGAACTGTACCACCCTGCTGGGGTCTAGTCACAGCTGGCCTAGCCTGAATCTGTTGCTGTGGCTGATACGGACGTTGCTGAGGACCCTGTGCAGAAGCCTGATACTGCCTTAGCTGACTCTGGCTGCTCTGGCCCAAATACTGCTTCTTACTCGGCTGACTGCTCTCAGCTATCATCTCAGCCTTCCGTTTCTCAAACTTCGAGGCTGCTTGAAATGCCTCGGGAAAAGTAGTGTAGGTCTGCCCAGTCAAATGCAACTGTATATCCATTCTCAGCCCACGGACAAACCTATGAATCATCCTCCTAGCCGGCCGTACCAACTCGGGCATATACCTCGACAAGCTAACAAACCTAGCCTCGTACTGTGCAACAGTCATATTTCCCTGCTTCAAGGCCACAAACTCATCTTCCCTCCTCTCCATAGGCATCTCGGGAATATATTTGTCCCGTAACTCACTTACAAAATCATCCCATAAGTGTGGAACATCCTCACAATCCCACCTCAACCTAACAGTATTCCACCACTGCTTTGCATCACCCTCAAATAAGAATGACGCATAGTCTATTCTTGCCTCATCAGTATACCTTAACGCGGTGAAAATCTTCTCAACTCGATTAATCCATCTCTCGGCCGCCTCATCATCCGGCTCTCCGAAGAACTTTCCCGGCTCGTGCCTCAGAAATTTCTCTAACTGATTATTCTCAACTCTGTACCCCTGTCCACCAGGATTAGCTTGATTTCCCTGGGGATTATTCCGGTCCCGCCTCTGCTCATGCAGCACCTGTGTAATCCGGTCTACTGTAGTAGTCATAGTAGCCATAAATTGCTCAAGCAACGGCTGCTGACCCTGTTCTGCTGCCTCTTCATCTGATCCTATACCTTGAGTACCACGACGTGGCGGCATAGTAGCAATTCACAATAGCTGGCAACATTTAAAACCAGTTTATAGACAGAAATATAGCACATAAGATTAGATAACACCCAAGTCATTAACAATCCAATATTCTATCAGACAATTCACATAAGACAAGTTTAACTTGCCAAACTATTTCACTTAAACACATAAACATTCCAAGTTCACAAAGTCATGCTATAACAATTTTCTTTTCACTTAGCAATCATACATAAACACTTTAGCATTTTAGACCTTTACCCCACAGACCGAGAATCATATCCCGGCTCATGCAAGACTATCATGCTCTGATACCACCTAAAGATGTCACGCCCCGACCTGACCCCGCAAAAGGCCAAGCCCGGACCCGACACACGGACGGAGTCTCCTCTGTACCGCGGACGATCCGAAAACCCTAAAATCAATATAATACTTGCGAAAGCCATAAAATAATCAAAACAAGCCAACTTTCTTTAAAATATACATTCTCTTATTAACCAACTTTCCAAACCAAAATGCCATGCATACTACACAAGTATTTATGCCACTAAACAGTTAGCTATTAGCATGCATTTCTTTACTAGTCACAAGAGTAAACTTTTACAGCTTTACATTCTTTCAACTTATACAACATAAGACCGTAGAGGCCTCAGACTAGAAAATACATACAAGGCTACAAGCCTCAAAATTAAACGACATCCAAGCAATATAGATAACATGCAAGGCTCGCACAAAAATCTGGCAACCAACCACCAGCAAAGCAGAGAAGTGCTATCACGGAAACACCTCAACCTGCTCCTCCTCCTCTATTACCTCGAGAGGGTTTGCTTTAACTACTCCTGTAAAAATATAGTATAGAGAGGAATGAGCAAAAACTATTGCTCAGCGAGGGCAATTGGTCTCAAGGACGGAGATGAGAGGAGTATGCAATGCAATTAGCCAAGCAATGTATACATATATCATACCGAGATATAATAAAGCCATCAACAAAGCAAGGCAAGCATTAAAGCTATAAACACTCATTCAAAGGATACGATACTCTTTTCACGAGCAACTTTCATACACGAATTCGATGACGACGCGCCGGCCCAAACCACCTTATAACACCAGTTTGGAATACCCCGGAAGTATCCATCAACCTACGACCCAAATCTCCCTGGGAGGCAACCCAAGCGAGAAAGGGAATAGCAGCGGAGCTAGAGCAACCAATACTGGCAACCCAAGGCTACCCAGAGAGGCCCATCACTCACGCGCGAGACACTATGCAATGCAAGACTCGATACAAGGCGATAAACAAGCGATAAAGCCACACGTGAGAGAATAACAAAGTAGGTTACTCTCGCACGCAATAGCACCAATTGATAAGCATTTCAATCCAAATCAATTCAAACAAGTATTTCAAGCAATCCTAAGCATTCTACCGGCTTAAAGGCAAGAAAACACACAAAAACACAAACCGGCCCCAACTATCAGAACACTACCATTTCAAAACGAGCCACGAGTTCTAGAAACCGAATTCGCGAACCCTCCTAGGTCACCATAAGGCAAGACTAAAGACCCCGGAACGTTACTTTACCCTAGAACTCGCGCAAAGCCTCGATTTCCCTCTTTCTCGTTTGAACTACAACTATAACAACCAAACAACCAACCAACGCCATAATCGCACCAAAAGTGCTTCCATGGCTTCTCGAAGCAATGCCAACACGCAAAATGAGAAAACGCTAAAGTCGACCTAAACGACCTCGACTTTCCCAATGGCATTATTCTCGTTTTTTCCACTACGCAACCCAAACAAACCATGCATTTAGGCATTCTAGCATACTTAGCACATTTCTACATCAACGGAAAGCATAACAGCGCAACTTCAACGTTTCAAGGTTTTACTATTCATAAAACACTATTCTATTGACAATTTAATTTGCAATCACAACATTTAACGGCAGAAAATGTTGCAAAGCTATAAATACATGTTCTACAAATGCCAAGGTACATACTAGAAGCATCAAATCACTTCAAATAACAATCTACGGATAAATCTCAAAATTGACAAAGTTAACATACATAACGTTTAAATGCGCAAATAACATGCTTCCCTGACCTCAGGTACTCCTAGTCGCTAGGAAAACAACGCTAGTTGCCTCGGAAATCACCCGCATGAGCTCTCGCGAAGATTGAAGGATTGAAAGGTTGAAATCTTTTTTTTTTCTCTCTTGGAACTCACGGCCCTCTCTCTCTGTTCAGTTGCTGTTTCTTATTTTATTTTGCTTAGTTAAATGCTTATTTAAGTGTTAAATGGTCAAAGGGTCAAAGGTCCAAGTCAAACAACTTAAAACTTGGTCAAAGGCTCTATTTTTGTGCATTTTTAAGCTCAATAACTAACACATATTAAATTTTCAGCTAGCAACAATTAAAATATAAAATTTAAGTCATCGAAATACTAGTTTCACTATTTGCTGAGGATTAGAAATCGTTCTCTAGCTATCGCTCCTTAAATGCAATGCACGTTACGACAGCGAGAAAGTAACAATTAATTCACAAAGAATTTAAGGAATATAATTTTCAAAATAATAAACAAAGAATTTTCACATTCCAGGCTCGGGTATTGCAGATAGACCGTGCTTGAAGAGTTTTCTTGCGTGCTATGTGGCTTGAGTTGTCAGAGATGGAAAGATGTATGTCTCATGTGTTGTTTGTATTTAATGTTAAAAGGAATGTAATTTAAATTTAACTAGGTAATCGAGGTAGAATGATAAGCCAGTTTTTGTATCCAATTAGTATAGTGAACTTCAATGCATGATTGTATTGTCTAAAAGAAAGAGTTAGAATAGTATGGGTACTTGGAAATGAATATATACTTATTGTGTTTAATTGTTGAGAAACAAGGCTCGGATGGCCTTGAGGTGTTTGTATGGTTTGACACGGTACTGGTCCACTTATATGTTATTGCAGGTATTTGCATTTTGCCTAGAAACAGGGGAGACTTCATCCGTCTTTCCCTAAAATTTTGCTCGGGTTTGGAATTGGGTTGTGATTAGATTGATTGATAGAACTCCCGGTCTTAAGAGGGATTGGGGTGTTACATGGCGTTCTGGTCAGAGAAGAAGCGTATGAAGACGAGTTTCTAGGCACTTTCCAAAGGATCTCCTTCTCAGGATGGAAAGAAGTACGCAAGAAAGTCAATTGTCCATTCAAGGCAAGTCAAAAGCACTGAATTTGACCAAGGTAAGTGCTTTACCCCATAGGGGATTACACCTTCAACCCCAAGTAAATGGCCGTAAGCTCGCTGAAAAGTATTGCCGAAGCTACATTTGAGTACGCGGCATGCCATGAGCTATTTACTTTACTGTTGTTGACCCACCTAACCCCTAACCCTCATACAAATAGGCCATGTGATCTGTTCATATAGCAGCTTCAAATTCAAATGAGGGACCTACTTTTCGTTTTCGCTTCTTCACGCGATTTAGAGTTGCTCGCGCGTCAGGGAGATCCAATATCTTCAATGCATTTTTTGCTTGCGTGCCGGTGAGTATTCCTGCCGAAAGAATGGAATGCGTCAACGGAAGGGACCATTTTGAGCTGCTTAGAGAAAGCAATAAATAGATGCTTTGGGGAAATCTCCACAACGATATCCTTTTTGAGCATGAGGATATATTCGAGAAAGATGCACGTAGAAGCACGGGGTGATTCACGAGAGACGGCGGGAAAGCATTTCCAGCCAAAAGCATGTGTGGCAAGAGCTCGGTGAAAAGGTAAAGAGCTGGATGGGGGAGATATTACCCCCCTAAAATAAAACAGAGGTGCCCATAGATGAGATATATACTTTCAACTATTCCAAGATATATACTTTCAACTTTTCAATGGCAAGAGCTCGGTGAAAAGGGTTTGTTTCCTACGTTTGGATAAATATACTTTAAACTATTCCAACAGAAAAGGGCAAGTCTCCTCTCAAAGCGTTCCACCACCGTACCCCATATCGCCTTAGACTGTTATTTAGTGCCCAACGGGAGACCAAGATAGAAGGATAGGAGGTAGCCCACCGTGCACCCCAAATCCGCCTCGAGTTCCTCTATGTTGAGCACTTCCCCTACTACTAAGATATAACTTTTCATCAGGTTTTTCTTTATTCCTGAAATCGCCTCGAAGCAATGCAAGGTACATCTAAGGAGTTTGAGATGCAAATGATTGGCTTCACATAGGAAAAAAGTATCATTAGCAAACTGAAGGTGAGAGATAGGAGGCATCCCGGGTGACTGACAAGTGAAGAAGTCCCGTTTTGGCATGAATCAATTCCAAATAAGGGCAATCATCTGAACAACTCCAGATTCTATTGATTCGGACCAGCTGATCTATTTCATATGAAAATGCAAATCTTAATAAATGGGATAGTTCATCAAGCCACAAATATCTTTGGAGTTTGCTCTCCGATGAAAGGCCTTCCTCTTGTTAAGCTAAAAAAAGACGCTTCCCAACTAAACCCACTCTACTCTTAAAAAATAGCTCAAACTTGATCTTCGAAAAGAATGTCCGAGAACTTTTCTTAAGTCAACTATTGTATATTTAGTAGCTGCATCCTTAGAATGGAGTAATAGATAACAAACTATGAAGTGCTTCTAAACCGCAACCTAGGGATGGAAAGAAACAACACCTTATGATCAATGAAAGATCCTTTGAATATTGAGTGACACTCTATTTCTTATTAATATAATTAATCTAATAAACCCTGTCCAGAATAGAAGAGGGGAGCTATCTTCAAAGAAGAGAGTTGGAGGTCACTTAAAATGGGTTGGTTTGGTTCCATTCATAATGGGTTTTGCTGGTAATTTCTAGTTGGTCATAGAAATGCCGTGGGGGGGGGGGATGGCGACACGAGTGCCAGGGCGTAGAAGAGCAGCGAAAATCATACTATAATAGACGTAGTGGTTGTACCAGCTTAATTGATAGTAATCTTATATTGTGTGATCCCGTTCCCCTTGGGGAGTACAAGAATTGTATATTGAAGATTCACCGTTATAGGAGTATTGCACGATGACGAGGAGGCAGCATAGAGCCAGTGGTAAAGTGTGAGTTCGGCTTTTTCACAGATGTCGGTCTTGGAACATACTTCAATCTCGTTTTGATAGAAAGTCTTTTTTGTTTCTTTTTAAAAAGATCTTTCCAGTCTTGCGATGAATCATAACGTTGAGTCAAGGGAAGGGTCAAGGTCAAGATAAGAAACTCCATCCAAACCTCTTTCCCCTTTTTGTAGCCAACACCATCAACCCCATTTTTGACCTTGAATTAGTGAAAGCCAAAAATCTGATGAATAGAAGGAAAGAAGATAAGAAAGATAGCGAACGACTTGACTATAGTATAGGTCGAATGTTTCCGTGAGAAGTAAGCAGTAGATCTCCCCTTATTTTGGGAAAGCTGGTGGCCACGTGTGAATTCTTTCAAGGCAAGGGGCAGTCTGATTCGACATTGTTGTTTACTCTGATCCGGTCAAGGTGGTTTTCGTTTACCAGCATGTAGGTGGTCTAAATTCCTATGACCGAGTCTTTCTTGCCCCTGTGAACATCTTTTCTTAATGTATTAAAGAGTGTAATGCCCCAACTCGACCCCTCCTACGATCAGCCAGGACGCAACGGAATTTCAGCAGTATAACAACAGTAATTAGGACACCGAGGCTCTAAACCAACCTCTTCGAAACTCATACATCTAACTCCACAATAATTCAACATTTTACAACACAATCGCAATATATAATAAATATTCTTTACCATTTCATCCATAGGTTATACGCCTCCGTTCCAACATCATACATTTACTATATTACATACAATCCCAAAATAGATTATAACCAATCTAGTAGCCTAATCATATTCCAAAAACGAGACCACTAAACTAGCAACATTTAATCTATTATCATTACATCATCTTATATATCATGAACTTCTAAATAAATACATAACAGCTAAGTTTAATATACAATATAACAAAAGCGTACAATATCATAAATCAGGGACAAGACTCTGGCACATAGGACTCATCCACATATGGCACATAATCCTCTTCTAGAGGCACGTACCCGTAATCTGGATTGGTAACACCTATATGTATGCAATAATTGAGAGTGAGCTTATATGAAACAAGCCTAGCGAGGATTCGATAGATCTCTAACAGTATTTATTATACTCGTTGGAAATTATCCTTTGAGTAGTAAACACACAACAATCATCAATAACAATATAAGCACATTAACTATAATGACCAATCAATAAAGGATACTCTAGTTGTTGTAGCTCCAAACGCCATCATGATCTCAACCGTTCTTCTTGTAACTCCCCATTACGCACGCACCCGAGGTATCTCTCTAGCCCCTCCCTCCATGACACCTCCATCATTCGAGTTGGGAGTAGCCAATGGTAGTCATGCCGGTTTCAACCCGACAGCCCGATGTTGCCCGAGAGGTGGCACACACATACCAAGACTCAGCAATAATAATAAACATTTAATGACAGGAAGACAACCTTTTCCGTTGACTATCTCCCGGTTCATCAATAATAAATTATCATAGGAGGACAACAAAGTAGGTTGCCTATCTCCCGGTTCAACAATAATCAATCAATAATCATCAATTCAACAACATAACAACAACTATTCAATTAAACAACAAACGACTAAGTTATATGACAAAGTAGGCCACCCAACTTAACATGCATTAAACACACAACCAAACCCTAGTCTAACCATCAAGAACTAACAATTCAATCACTCAATCACCACCCAATCAACCAAAGGCATAATTCAAGATTTTAAAGAAAGACAACTCAAAATTTTAAAAGTCATAACTTACATTCTACTAATCCAATAACCTCCAAACCAATTTCTATCACTCACCCACTCAATCAACAACATTTGTCCCCTCGGAAACCAACCATAAATCATCCAAATCAAGCCCAACAACCCTATAATCTCAATGCATGTAGGCTGAAATTTCTGGACTTTCACACTAACATCACAATCAAAATTTTGGCATTACAACATTACTACCACATATTTAACAAACTTTTACAAGCTAAAGACAATTGATTCCAACCACCACAACTCCAAATAATCAACAAATAGCCAAATACTCAACTTTCAATACTCGAAAAATAAAATTCATGCTACAATGGTTCAAATCTTATATAAATACATATAAACGATCCTTAGCATGCACTAAGCAATAATATAGCATCAATTCAACTTTCTAATGGTTCAAAATTCAATTATATGCAAAAACATAAAAAATGACATTTGAGATCTAGAATTTTTCTCTCACCTTTTATTCGAAACAAGCCTAGATATGCATGCAATGCGTGCCCAACAAGCGGAATCCAAATTGGCTAAAAAAACTACGGACAAAAACTAGGTTTTTCAAGTGAATTTTGCTTTGAAAACCATCAAAATTTTCTCTCTATTTTTCTCTCCTTCCTCTCGGCAATGTGTGTAGAATGAGTGTGTTTTATGAGCATTTAATGTGTGTTGATCCAATATAGCTCAAAGTCAAACATATTTTAAAAGGTCAAAGTTGACAGTTAGTTTATTTTTTTGTATTTTTAGTCTTTTAATTCATTTTCTTGACTATTTCTTGCTCAAACACGAAATTGACACTTAAACTAATTCTAGATAATATATTTTAGGTGACAAAGAGTTTTATGTTCAAATATTTTCACCCGAGTCAACTTAAAACCCGATTTTTTTGTAAAAGAAAGTGTAAAAACTTTTAAAATTTCAAAACCGATACCAAATCTATTTTAATCAAACACGTGTCTATTAATACCCGAGGACTAGGTTTTAAAGCATTTAAAACACCCCTATAAAAATTTTAGCGGACAGGTGTTCAAAATACTATTCATTAAAACCGGTGATAAAATTTCTAGTGCCAATTTTGATAAAAATTTCATGAATGCACACATAGCATGTATTAGGAATATAAATCACATATTTAACACATTCTAACTCATATAACACATAAACATGTCAAATCACGCAAATCGAGACAAAACACACAAATCGAGATAAAGGCAAAATATGAGGTCTCACAAAGAGGGTCTCTCTAACTGTGAAATATGGTGGGTGTCCACTAATGGCCATTCCTAGCTTGGCTCCGATAACGCAATTCCGGGAGGAGTCGGTAGTTGGGCACTGGATCCCTTCGGACTTGGAGAACGTGTGATGCTGGGTCGGGGTTTGGTGAACCAACTGGTCGCTCTTCTAGTTGGATGTATCGGGCCCCTTTTTCGCTGCCTAGGTTATACCTTCTGGATACCCTAGAAGGGAATTTTCTCTACTCCCCATAATCTTCACTTTAAGCCCCGTCGACTCCCTTTTCGTCATAAGTCATAGAATTAGACCAAGGGGAATCTCCATAGGACCTAGTCCCTTATATTTTGCACATAGGAGATCGAGACACAGCCCTAGGGCTATGGGGAAAGATGTAGATCGATCGCCCTAGATAGACAACTACATAGAGGGTCTCTACAAGTCTATATATTCTTTGATTTCGTTCCCCCCATAAGATCAATATCACAAATATTGAGGTATACTAGTTTCACATCTAAGTAATACCCGATCCGATAGTTGACGATATAGATAAATATATATTTAACAACAATATTCTAAAAAAAGATATTAATAGATATCAGTAGTTGCCCGGTCATACCCAAACAATAATATTCCAGAGGAAAATGCACCTAAGATTAAATATTTGGAGCCAACTTGCGTGGAAAAATCAGATTTTCTTTGTGATGCTGTGATCACATAAAAACATAAACTTTGAGGCTCAATAGCTAAATACATGGCAATTGAATTATAAGCCGAGATCATAAAAAGTATATTGCGAGTAGGAAGTGGAATTAATACAATGAATTCAAAAGAATCAAACCTCTCTTTTTCGAAAGAATCGAAACACATCGAAATGGTACCGGTCGTACTTAATAATAGAAGGATTTGGCAGAAATATGTAAATTGTCCCTCCTAAAAAGATTATTCCAAAATAAATGGACAATAGTTAGGAGAGGTGCGCCAGCGGCGAGTAGAAGCAAGTTTATTAGATACCTCAGGAAAGCTCAGCCAGAACCACACGTGCAGGTTTCCCCGCATGTGGCTCATCCGTGATAACTTCTTCGGATTTGCGTGAACTAGCAGACCGATCATTAAGTGGGGATGCTCCCTACAACATGAGTGAACCCTTTTTGAACTGGTTAAGAATGGGTGCCACTACCCCAGCCCGGATCCTACCAGGTTCTATTGATCATGTCCTCCTCCCAACAATTGTACCCTGTCTTGGGACGTCTTTGACTTTACGAGAGAAAGCTCGCCGGAGAAAAAGCCAGGTGCCGTAGGTAAGCTCTATTCGACCCAGAGCATTGATTCGCCATAATGAATAGGCAAGCTCTATCTCTCAATTACCTATCCTATACTAAAGAAGGTCCCTCAGTTCCTCGACAACACCTCGAGGTGCATTTAGTTGTCTTACATGAGACTCGGGATATTCCCCCCTCCATGGCATGACACCTTTCACTCATCCATTCAGCCCGCCCGTCCAAACGCAGCGCCCTTTCTCATTATCATCTACCACCCTTTCTTTTCTTTTGACTATTCACGCATGAAGATCGTCGTATGTATGCTCGACTTCGGTTGTCGATGCTATAGGTAAGAGTACATTATGGTAGGATCAATCACCCGGGCGAACAACTTTCCACCAAGAAAAATTGTGCTATGCCCCCCCGATCCCTATAGAGCGAAAAAGCTGCCTGGTGATCCCTAGGTTGCAGCACATCTGGTCGTTAACTACTCGCACTACTGCCGCCATTTCTAGGACCTACTGACGCCTCACCTGTACAGGTACCTACGTAGTGTAGTCTAGGCCGCACATTCAACATAGCGTTCGGACTCATGTGCTTGCCAGAACCAGGGTATTCGAGCCTGCTGCGTACGATTAGCCAACCTTGCGGCGGTAAAAGGATTAGACGTCCCCCCATGCTAAGGTTTCCTGCGGTCCAAACCCGAGGCCGCATTAGGTTAGGGAGCTGGACGATAACAGCTCATCCGCAACCCAAAGCGTGCTGCCCTTCTATGCGTGCAACACTAAGTAATCCATGCCAACCCACATTACTGACTAACAGTGGATAATCATATGTCTTAGAGGTACTAAATACAACTCCATGAATGAGCAAAATGAAGGTTGCATTGATGACAAAGATCTCTGGGGAAACTACTAAAAAAAGATTGAACATGTAAGAGGATCCGAACGAATTCTACTTTCATTTCCCCAGTATGGAGCATAGCATTACTTACATTACAGTCTTCAGCTGGCAGGCTGAACTCTAGGCGACTAGGAAGGCTTGCTAGACCAACAGCCAGACCAAGAATGAATGTGTAATTATGGTGATTCCACACCAGGCTCAATAAATAATTGAATGTAGAAAAGGGATCCTAAACAAAAAAGGAGTCCATGACCTATTTTTAGAGGGTATAAGGGGAGGTTGAATTCCAAACCTTTTCTCTCGAGTATACCCATTACCAATAAGAGGACGTCACTTTGGGACACATGCGGATAGCCACCCCGCGTGGCTAAAAGTAAGCCATTTTTTATTTAAATCTCAAAGGTATAGGTGAAATTTTGAACAGTCATTTCAATCTTTTTCTAAGAAAGAGAAATCTCGAAAAATATGTTAATAAATGACGAACTCCGTTATACAAATGATAGGACAGGGCTAAGGCAGTAATCTCGATCGAGATTAGGATGAGCTTTGATGAATAAAAGAAGAATTTGTAGAAATTCTCATAGGTGAAGCAAATCAAACCTATTTTCAGACAAAGAAGATAAAAAAACAAAACTATAGTGGCTAGGAAACCTTTGGAGATTATATGGTAAATTGAAAACGTCAAAGTGAGTTGTGGCTTATAAATAGTAAGATAAGGAGATAACGGGCAAATGATATTTTGTCTATTATTAATTAGATTTCCACGTCTGATTAGATCATTACATAAGAAATCCGACAATGAATTTAGAAATTCTTTCTTTTCTTCATTTTTTATTCTCTTATTTAGTTTTTTTTATATTCAAAAATACATTTCTTATTTTTTGATTATCTAATTGTTGATTATTCTTAACCTGCAATTTCATTTGCTTTGCTTTCTTCTTTGACTGCTCTGCTCCCCAACAAAAATGAGAAAAGACTTGCTGGAAATTACCGGTTGGCTTGGTCCAACCAAGAAAGACATGGGGTTTTTTGGCCTGGGCGTCAAAGTTGCTATCTTCTCCTATGAAATTTCTATTCTAGTTGGATGAAAATAGCGCTCCTACTAGTCTTCCTCTCCCTATCAGTCGAGCATCTTCCACCCTCTCCCTATAGGTCGAGCATCTACCTTCATCTCCTTATCAGTCGAGTTGAATTCCATCTAGCCTCTCCTTATCGGTCGAGTTACTTCATACCTTGTTCTATCAAACAAGCTTGTAAACACCTTTCGGGTCCAAGTTTCTCTGAAATTCTTCCTTTGGTTAGCAGGAAAGGCTCACCTGCCTTGATCATGCTCAGTCTACTCATGTATCTGTCAGTAATGGAAGCATCCACGGGTTGTGTCCTTGGCCAGTACGATGTAGGAGTGAGACTCGTTCTTCCACAATTGGTAGCACTCATTCCAGAACGAGGGAAGAGGTTTCATCGGCAGACTTTTTTGTGGTGCTTCCGTTTCAATGACTTTACTCTGAGGCCTCTCACCTACCCCATGATTCTACCTGGACGTTTCATCGTGATTATTGCCTGGTGAGTGCGAAGTCAAAGTGGGAAAAAAAAGATGTACTCAGGACCATTCTAACAGATCTTAGGGTGGAATAGACCGACTTGATGCAATGGATGGCACTTTCTTCATTTTTAGGGCAAAAGAGGACACTACCTTTATTCATTCATTTATTCACCTCTGCCCATATCCTCGTTGGGGGGTCCCAATCTCAATCAAATGCAACTTACAATTTTTTTATGGTTGAGGCGATCGGTAATGTGTTTTATGATAGGAGTGGGTCGGCCTTGGATAATTTTGGTTGATTCTTCACTGAGGCATTAAGGAATCTCACATTGATCGAAGTCTTTGATCTTCCCCAGTCAGTCAAAAGAAGAGGAGTAAGTTGATCGAGGATAGACAAGTGGTAGAAGCATTGAACTACATTACAAATATCATGCCTAAATGCAACTGTGATCTAATATACGATACCACCAGACGTACCTTGGTACTTTTCCATCCACCAATCAAGGCTAGTGGAGCGAAGGGAGCCAAAAAAGGCAAGCGCCCCTACGCGAGCCTTATTGAAAAGGCCTCTTATTATAGATAGGGTGTTAGCACTTTACTAATAAGATGGAAAGGGGCAAGCCAAAACACTCCTAACAAGTTGGTGAGTTTCATACCTACTTTAGGGCTTATGTATGTAATATATAAAGAAGAGCCCTCTTAGGGCCTTTTTGTTTAAAGGTTGCTTGCCTTTTGAATAGAAGGAAGTGGGAGAGCGGAGGTGATTTTGGTAAACTGATGCACGAGCTTAGGCTCCTATGTCCGGTCGACCCTCTGAAAAAGTAAGGTTATAAACAACTCATAGGAAAGAAAAAGCAAACAGAGTCAAAGGTAGGTCAAACTCACATAAGCAGAGGGGGAGATACATTCATGAAAATCGAGAAGCCGTACTATGGGAGGCTGACCAACGATGAATACATCTTACTTACGGGTAAGACTAGGAACAACTATTAGTCCGTATCGTGGGTCTACTTGTTGCAAAAGGCGAACATCCCCATTCCAAAACATTCACATAGGTCATCAGGCAGACATCGTAAAGGGGACGAAAAGAGTCTATTTACCTTTACAATATTTCGGAATGTATCATGGCTCTATCTATTCATTTAAAAAAAAAGAGTTATGCTTCTCTCCAAGGCTGAGGGAACAAATAGGTGTGGGGAAGAGGGAGAGGGGGGCTACGAGCCCTTTCCCGTTGTTGTTCCCGGACTACCCATCCTTTCCTTCCCCTTCACCCGGCCCAGTGAGATCAGATTTCTCAAACGAAGTGAAGTGATAGGAAGAGAAGACTACTGGGGATGAGGGGGGAGATATCTCTATTCATTAAAGCCCCTTGTATAGTAAGGGGAAACCGAAAGTACGCTCCTACACACCAGCTGAAGAAATGAGCTTTGGAAGCTTACCTTGTTATTATTAAAAGGGGAAAGGGTTCCAAACTTATCAACCTAATAAGAAGAGAGGGGCAAGCCAAAACAGTCCTAACAAGTTGCTGGATCGAAGTAGCTCATTCTCCATCTACCCGCCAGCAACAGAGGGGGTTCGATTCCCGTTATACGCGATGTGGCGAAAAAGACTGATTCAACAAGATATGCCTTGCTTGTATTAAGATTTAAAACTTGTCGTCTACTTTCAGGAAATGTTTGGAATAGAGAACTAACAATAATACAACGCCACATTCTCTGAAGATTAAGAAACAAGAAGAGATCTATTAAGAGAAATATTTATTCGAGAGAAAATCTTAACAGTTACATTCAATTACAAACTACACGAAAGTTGTCACTTTTTCATGGAGATTTACCCATCACAAAGATGCACAAAGGAACAGAACGAACTTCATATATCCCTTCACTACTCAATCCAGAAACAAGATTGGACATTATTCCGGTTCATCTCCATTTTCGTGAAACTATTCCTCAAGCAAGGTAGCCGATAAGTCATTGAAATGTTTGTGTGAATAATGGAATGATAAGCATTACTTATTTTAAAGTGTCCCACGAAGATATAATATCTTTTCAAGAAAATGATGCGAGAACCCACGATGAAGAAATAAGGAGATCTTTCTATATGAAAATATCAGTTGAAAAAATAATAGGAAAATTCCTGGATCACCAGGTAAGAATGTGGAGAATAACCAAAATAGAATGGTTTCGCCTACTCAAAAATAAGAGGGGATACCACCTACTACTAAAATCATGCTTTTTGCAACAATTGCGTTCTTCTATGCAGGAATAAGACTCAGAAAGAACAAAGAAGTTTGGATCCAAAAAAGTATGCTTAGGCAGTTCTTTTGCTGAGCACAACAGAATGAAGAGGAATTTGTACCATTTCAAATCCCTATTCTTATCAAAGAGAAGGAAAGAGAAAAACTGAAATATTGCTACTCGAACAAGGAGTCCTATAGTTTACAACTCTTCTTTATATAGTAATTCGACCTATTGCTCCGCATCCCCCCCCCCCCATCAGAAAACTATGAAGAAAAAAATCAAAATGATCGAACTACCTACTCAGTATTCGGAGGTGAATCATAGAACACCAAATGTTGTGGTATCTTATGGACCTAACATAGGTCACATCCCTCACGACATAAGATTGAAAGATCTAAACCTTCTTCTTCGGAGTGGAAATGGACGTGGCCAAAACATGTAAAGATCGATGTAGTCGCTCATAGGGACATATCTATTCGGATAGAGGATAGTGACGATCGATTGATAGATAGATGTTTTTCCATATAGATAGGTATCTCCAAGGATAGAGATAAAGATAGGGATCCATCTAGATCTTGATTCACTATTTCTATTTTTTTCTTGATTCTGATTGATTGTCTTTTTTTGACAACAAGTTTTAAACCTTAATGCAGGTAAGGAAACATCATTTTTCAATTATTACTTGTTGGGTCAGAGCGTAGATGAATGAGCAGAGCCCAGGAAATAGGGAAGCCCGTCATAGAGTAGTCAACTAAAAGTAGAAGACTGCTGGCCTGAGAGAAGGCGGCCTCACTCGGGAAACATGGCCCAATTTCTCTTCTTTCTTTTTGATTTCAACTTTCTTTATTTTTTCATGGGCCCAAAATGCTAAAAGGTGGGGGAGAAGGAAGCCGAGCCTCTAATCAACTGTCACACGACCAAAATTCTCGGCGTCGAGAGATATTTGAGATTCCGTAAGTAACTCTGTGCTAAAAAAGGCATGGGAGAAAGAAAATGAGCCCAGCCCGAGCTCAAAATATGGGAAGATCTGACGGTCTACCTAGGAATACCCTAATTAACTTGGTTGAATAGTAAATTCATGCACACTTTGACTTCGTGCATCGCATTCAATCTTTCTTACTTAGTAAATTAGAAGAATTCTTCATTGATGATGACGTCGATTTTCTTAACCCATTCTCGAAACTCTCTTCTTTTATTACATAATTTCGACCTTCTAATCTAACTTATAAAGAGAGATTAGTGAAAAAACTACTAAGTGCACACTCACTATATCCACACTAACATGCAAAGGAAAGAAAAAATTCATCCCAACGCTTAGACCCAAGCGCGAGGGAGTGAAGATTCATATCCCATGGTGTGCTCAAAAATAGGATATGTTCCACTTACTCTAATGGTAAAGCCTTTACCAAAAGAGTCTCACTAATCCTGGTTGCAAGCAGACCAATAGTGAATAGGAAGCCTATTTGACTCAACATAGGTCTCATCTGACATTCTTGCTAGATCAGCGATTGAGGGATAAACATCATTCCTTTAGGCGCTCTCTAGTGCTAATCATCCGGCTTGCTAAAAAAGGCCTTTAGTTTGAATGTTTGAATCGACTTCTTTTCTTATTTGATTCCTGATCTAAAGGTGCAATCAATAGAAGCTTGAGCAAAGGGCTTGTCGAATGACCATCTTTGGGCATTAAAACTTCCAAGGCGGATACGCACCTCTATGCTTGGCTTCTTTCCTCCATAGAACACTTTCTACAATGGCGTGGGATAAAATTTGCTTATCTTCAAACCCGGTTCAGCATCTTCAAACCTCGGTATTTGCCGATGTGCCCCTGTGCTATCAAGAAGAAGGAATACCCGGCAAAGTCCCTTCTACTCATAGCGGGTTATTTCACTCCTAAATTCAGGAAGTGAACTTGATTTGTGCAAGAATAGGTTGAGATCTTTAAGCTAAGATCAACACAAGAACAGAACTGAAAGCAAGAAGATAGATAGGTTGTTTTCGACAAATCCTCTACATGAGAATCAGTTGTTCACGTTTCTCTCGCGCTATAGTTGGGAGAAAAAAAAGTCTCACGGGTCTCTCCGACTCTGATTAGTGAAATAGAGAAGAAGATTTTTTTTCCATTTTAGCTACTGAGATAACAACAGAAGACATTTTGTCCATTCTTGCTTGATTGACTTCTTTCCTAAAGCTGCCTAAATTTGATCAATAGAAGATCACACATGCGTCATTACCATGCCTCACGTTCTAGTTCTAGTTCTAAGCATAAGGAACTGAATTAGTCTAAGAAAAAAATAGGAAAGAGCTGGGCATGATAAATCTACTCATCCTAGCTTCAAATCCTAGCTTGAGTTGCCACGGGAACCTTAGTGCCCTGTGTGTGTTGTAGGCCAAGAAAGAGGCATAGAAAGAGTAAGAAAGCTCAATCCAATACATGAAAGTGGAATCACAACTGTCGGATCTCGTGCTTAAGCAAAGAGACAATTTCTTTTTGATAATGTGAAGGTACATCTCTGGGGTAAAGACTAGGACCAATTTTGTGTTTTAGGGAATTAGGTAACAAAAGACCCATGGAGCATAGCGCTTGAGAAGGTGCGAAGTTGACCATGCTCCTCTTGCTTATGGAAAGAAAGTCAGTCCCTATATTACCGCGTAGTGGGAACGTCGGATGTTTTTCTATTCCTTGTATCTGACGTGCAAAGAAAATGATTTTCCTTCCTAATCTAATGGTTTTGTTAACCAAAGTGCTAACCTCTTCCTATAGTAATAGTCATATTCAAGCTCTTGCACAACGGGCGGATACTCCTCATTCCTACTAAACCAAATCAGTGAAATAAGACTCAGCCACGGAAGACTTTTTCGAATCGTTTGGGTGAGAAAGTGTTACGGTAGTTTGGGATTGATCAGCAAGGGCAGAGAAGTTGTTTACTTGCTTGCTTAGCTAGAAAAAGTATGCTATGAAAAGTATCGAGAGGTCAATCAATTTCCTTGGATTCTCTAACATCGTATTCGTACTAACTAACCCCGAAAAGAACCCCTTCTTCTTCCCGGAAAAAAAGGTAAATAGAATATCCGCCCATAAGACAACTATTCTAGGAGTGCTTACTTCGTGCTTTACTTACTTCATGCTTTCTTTACTTCTCTTCTTTTTCTCACTGCGCTCGGTCAACGGTATACCTTATACAGTCCAATAACCCTTCTTTGGTCGGTATCATCGTCCAATCCATGCCTTGTTGCAGTCTCGGGCGTTAGTAAGATTGAAAACCCTCACTCTGTTCAGAATATAGAAATGGAATGAAGGACCTTTCCAGTCAAAGAGTTCGTTTAGCAATAGTACTTCAAAGTAGTAGCTCGCCGTCTCAGACGTAAGGGAAAATAGGAGAGGGTTCGTGGGGAAACCCCCCGAGCTGTTTAGAAATTTCCCATAGGGAAGCTGATTTGTTAGCCTGATAGATAGAGGCCTTTCTTCGTTTCATTTGTTGGTTTGTCTTCAGTTTGCTTTTCAACTCGGGGCCTTATTTCTCTCGAGACTGTCGAATGTTTTCTTTTCCGATACGAATTCATGCAAATCAATGAAGAAGATATTGATTCTATGGATTGAATATTTTATATATTTCCAGCTTAAGTCTTTCCCAGGGAAGGCCGCAAACAAAGAGTAGTTCTTATCGATAGCAAGGTAGGCTTTAGGTCGGCTTGTGATACCCCGAACCCGGCACACATTTAATAGCATTTAATTGCATTTAGTTAATTGTCATCTTAAATGATAGCATTGAATTTCATGTTTATTTTTAGTTAAACATTCATTTCTAGTAATAATTTTCTATTTTTTCAAAACTATTCAAATGATATTTGAATTTATTATTTTAAATCAATATTAACAATTTTGATTGTTTTCAAAACTCGGATTTATATTATTGCACTTAAATTAATTTATTTTCAACAAAATGGAAAAGTAACTCCGAGGTGGAGTAGGTTTTAAACTATTCTACTATTCTACTTTCTAAAAATTATATTTTAATCTTATTCTTTATGATATTTATCGTAATCGTTTATTGATCGTTTGATCATATCGCATTGAAAATGAAAGTTAGAGGAATATTTCTCAGATTTTATGAATAGTGTTTCTAGTTTAATTTAGCTAGTTTTAGCTGGTTTTCATTAAAATTGCATTATTTTAACTTGAATTAGATTAAATGGCATCAAAATAAGCTAATTTGACCATATTTAACTTAATTTTGACCAAGCTTTTTGCCTTTGACCATTTTGCCCCTAAGTTGTCATCTTTTATAAAACAAAAGAAAAGAAAAAAAAAATAAAACAAGGCAAAAATCAGCCCCATGGCCGAAACTTCAACAAGAAAAAAAGTAAATTTTGCTTAGCATTTTTCTTCCACAATTTTGCGTAGAATTGAATGAGGATCGAGGCTAAAGTTCTTGCAAGGCTTCTTCTTCAATCTCTATGAGGATTTTCACGTTTTTGTGCATATTTTATGAAATTTGATTATTGTTTTAAATTTTTAGATTTGATTTATATTGTGTTATAATGCCGATAACTGCTCGATATAGCTTCCTTTGAGTTCGTAGAGCATTATTTGATAGTTATTTAGGGATTTTTACAGGTAAAGATGCAAATTGAAATTGGGGAAGAATAATGAATAGTGTTTTTAAATAGTAAAATCCAAGATTTTCAGATTTTTTATCCGAATTGCGATTTCTTGATTTGGATAGGTGCCATTAATGTTAGAAAGATAAAATGTGCAATAAAAACGGATGGGCCTTTGTTCAAATTGAAAATTAGACAAAGAAACGTAAAGGGGCCGTTTGACCAAGTGTTGATCGAGCTCGAATTGAGTTGGGATTTTTTCTATTGAGGGCATGGAAGCCCTTTTGGCACTGTTTTGGCATTGATTGAGTGTCCGGTTAACATAGCTGTGGTCCAAACGTAGTAGGTGGACTTTCGGGCTTTGGTTGGGAAAGTGAGATTTCGTGCCATAGAAACGTGCCTTGTAGTGCCTGGAGGAGGGTAGTTGTCACGCCCGAGATTTAACCGTACTTCTAGCTTACTATTGCATCCACTATTTGTGCATTTATTTTGTGCTTTGCTTGTTGTCTTCTTTAATCACTATTCATTCCGTTTTTCAACTACTTAATTACCATGAATTATCATTTTTATTAAATCACATTAATTGTTAAAGGAGTGAGAAAAATGTGCTTACGAACTAGGAGTGATAGGAGCCTCCGTTTAGAAAATGATTTGTTGAAACTAGTGAATAGTATTACGTATGAAACTTTATGTTTTAGTTAGCTAACTTAATTATTACACCATTAGACTCGTTTTAATGCCAACTAGACTCATTTTAGTATACATTAAACACTCTCAACTTGACCCCACCCCTTTTATACCCAACATAACACACTATAACTCATAACAAAAAAAAAGAAGAAGAAGCTGAAAAATGGGCAGGAAACCCGACAGCAAGAAAGGAGAGGAAGGAGGAGATTTTTGCCATCAAATCTTCAATTCAAGCCAAGCCAAGCTAGGAGCACATAGTTTAGGGTGTTTGCAAGTCTCCCGAGAGCTCTTACGCGCATTGGTGAGGGATTTCACGGCTTGTTTTTGCATTTCTAAATAGTTGTCAATTTCTTGATTTGTTGAAAATGTGATCAAATGCCATTGTATTTGTTATCTACGCTATTATACCATGTATATGAATGCTAGAGAACATATTTGAGCCATCGTTTCGCAATTTAAACGGTTAGAATCGTTAGTTTGATTTTTAGGGTGAATAGTGACATTTTTCTAGGGTTTTGCATAATTGCTCGAATTAGCTTGATTTAATACTTCTAATAGATGCCTTAGGTGCTAGTGAAGGTAGCCTAATAGCCCCATGCACTTGCATTGTCCTTAAATCGCTTAAAAATGGAAAATAGCCGACTTTAATTTGGGGCTTTCGAGGGTAATGCAAATCCGGGTAAATTCGGGCTTCAATTCTAGTGTCCTTAGGCTACCTAGGTGCTATAGAAGCCTTTACATCCCTTGTTTGAAGCCTGGACGATGTATGTGTAGTTTAAAGCCATAAGAGGGAATTTGGGGCTTTCGGGGTAATCGTGGGCATTTGAATGAGTTAGAGGGTTGAGAGGGTACCTTGAGGGTTAGTTAGAAGGTTGGGAGAGTTTCCTTTGAAAATGGAATCGTTAACCTTGGTTTGGAAGAGAAATAGTTTGAAAAACAAAGGGGTTTAGGTGAAATTTCTGTTGACTCACACTTCTAAACCTATGGCATGACTTCTTGAGTGTTTATATGTGATATTAAGTTGATTTGCAGCTTTTGGTATAATTCTATGGTTATTTTGTAAATGTCCTTTTGTAAAACTGCTTATTAGCTTATATAATTGCTTCTATGCTCATTGCCTCGAGGTCACCCTACTTTATTGATGCTCATATGTGTTGATGCTTATATTATTGCTATTAACTTGCCATCGTTAAGTGCATTGCATAGTGGTTGCGCAACCATAGTGTCAGGGGCGGATGTGTTGAATATCGGCTGGGCGGCAGAGGGCTTGCCGGTGAATATTCAAACTCCGTGCCCTAGTCCCTCATTCGCCTGGTCCGGAGATTTCCAGGGGATGTTGGGTCATAGGATTCGGGGTACATCCAGAGTACACCCACTAGAGTGTTTGGGGATTATGCCGGCTTATCGTGTTCGTGCTCGTGGTTCGTGGATCGTGAATGAAGAATCAGTGAAGATTGGTGTATAGGGGATTGTGTGAAATGTATCCTTTTAAATGTGTGGTTATTTAAGTTATCATTGTTTCTTTAATTGTCTAATTGTTATTGTTGTTTAACTGTATTACCTGTTGCATTGCAAGTCCCTGGACTTTATCCCTCACTGGGCAACAGTGGTTGCTCATACCTTGCTAACATGTTTCAGGTGGCGCAATTGGAGGAGTTGCCCTAGTTGCTGTGTGTTGTTCTGAGGTGGCTGTGCCTTCTTGTTTCTATTTGGTATTTGTGTATCCATTTTGTGGCCTAAGGGCTTTGTTTATATTGGTTACTGTAAGAAGTTGAAGGATAGTTGGATGTAGTGTAGATTTGAGAACCTATGTCTTGTAATAACTTATGTTTCTGCTTTTATTCACTTTGCATGCTTGGGAGTGAATGGCTTAATGTAGAATATTTTATCTTCTAAGTATGTTTTAATGTTATCCTAGGAGGTCATGGCTATTAGATTATGTTGTAAATAATATTACTTGCATGCTTGTGTGGTTTTGGAACTATTGTTTGCTTCAAGGCTCGGATGGCCTTGAATCTTTAAATATTTAGTTATGAAAAGTTCATTTATCTTGTGGTTATCTCATTTGAGAGTTTACAGGTTTTCAGAATGTCCACAATACAAGGGAAACTATGTCCGTTTTCCCTAAAATTTTGTGACCGGGTTTGGTTGGGTTGAGAATAGCATGGTTATTAGAGCCTCCGGTCTCCTGAGGGATCGGGGCGTTACAGGTGGTATCAGAGCTTAATTAGCTCTAAGCCGGGACAGGGTCCTCGGCCTGTCGGGTAGTAACCCTTGAGCGTGTGCTTGTTAAGTATGTGTCTTGAAAGTGTATGCCTGCATGCTTGATTATGTGTCTTGTATTGAATGTGTGCACCTATGTGATATAATTATGTGTTACGTGCTAAACGTGTGCTAAGTGAAGTAAAGTGGCTAGTTATGCATCAAATTGACTTCGTGAATTATTAAATGCTTGAACTGTTGCTTGTAATGTGTGTATTTGAATGTCTTTGATTGAGTTGTGTTATGCTTGACTTGATTATCGTGCTTAAATGACTTTGATGGTTACACTATTTCACAAACTCTTTTATTAACATGTTTGCGTAATAGTTTAAGGAATGATTATACATATGCAATTGTTTGGCATGCATACATAGCCCGTCGAATGGTAAGAAAAACTCATTCCTCCCCTGAAGAGAGGTGATTAGTGGCAGGCCTTCCAAATTATGTTGATTAGCAGAAATGAGAGGCAATTAATCAGCCTTTATTTGGGAATTGGTGGATATAGTTGAAGCTCAGTTATTGGGATTCTTCTAAGGCCTTCTTCAGTGCTTAGCGGTCATAAATGAGTAGTTTCTTTTGGGGTTTCTATATGACAGTTCTCTGGAGTATATTCTTGGTATTTTCTTATCAACTATTCTTTTGGTATTCTTTTGTCAGCATCTCTCGGAAGAATTGGTATATGGGATTCTTTTCAGCCTTATTATCTGGTATTATTTACAATACTCCGGCTCGTAACTTTTATTGGTATTTTCTAGCTATTTTCAGTTGGGATTATATTATTCTACAGTGTTCGTGCCAGCGGGATTCTTATTTGGATTTCTATGAAGTATTTCTATTGGAGCCTTTATTTGGCCTTATTACTTGGGGATTCGCTGGCAGTACTACTGGGATTTCTTAATGGGTTCTTACGAGAATTCGTATATGGTATTCTTGCTTAGCAACTGATGACGAATAATCGGAGTTGGTTTTCAGTTGATGCGGAGTCCTCATGTGAAGAAGAATTGCGTGGACGCAATTAGTTTAAGGGGGAGAGGATGTGACGCCCGAGATTTAACCGTACTTCTAGCTTACTATTGCATCCACTATTTGTGCATTTATTTTGTGCTTTGCTTGTTGTCTTCTTTAATCACTATTCATTCCGTTTTTCAACTACTTAATTACCATAAATTATCATTTTTATTAAATCACATTAATTGTTAAAGGAGTGAGAAAAATGTGCTTACGAGCTAGGAGTGATAGGAGCCTCCGTTTAGAAAATGATTTGTTGAAACTAGTGAATAGTGTTACGTATGAAATTTTATGTTTTAGTTAGCTAACTTAATTATTACACCATTAGACTCGTTTTAATGCCAACTAGACTCATTTTAGTACACATTAAACACTCTCAACTTGACCCCACCCCTTTTATACCCAACATAGCACACTATAACTCATAACAAAAAAAAAAGAAGAAAAAGCTGAAAAATGGGCAGGAAACCCGACAGCAAGAAAGGAAAGGAAGGAGGAGATTTTTGCCATCAAATCTTCAATTCAAGCCAAGCCAAGCTAGGAGCACATAGTTTAGGGTGTTTGCAAGTCTCCCGAGAGCTCTTACGCGCATTGGTGAGGGATTTCACGGCTTGTTTTTGCATTTCTAAATAGTTGTCAATTTCTTGATTTGTTGAAAATGTGATCAAATGCCATTGTATTTGTTATCTATGCTATTATACCATGTATATGAATGCTAGAGAACATATTTGAGCCATCGTTTCGCAATTTAAACGGTTAGAATCGTTAGTTTGATTTTTAGGGTGAATAGTGACGTTTTTCTAGGGTTTTGCGTAATTGCTCGAATTTGCTTAATTCAATGCTTCTAATAGATGCCTTAGGTGCTAGTGAAGGTAACCTAATAGCCCCGTGCACTTGCATTGTCCTTAAATCGCTTAAAAATGGAAAATAGCCGACTTTAATTTGGGGCTTTCGAGGGTAATGCGAATCTAGGTAAATTCGGGCTTCAATTCTAGTGTCCTTAGGCTACCTAGGTTCTATAGAAGCCTTTACATCCCTTGCTTGAAACCCGAAGGATGTATGTGTAGTTTAAAGCCATAAGAGGGAATTTGGGGCTTTCGGGGTAATTGCGGGCATTTGAATGAGTTAGAGGGTTGAGAGGGTACCTTGAGGGTTAGTTAGAAAGTTGGGAGAGTTTCCTTTGAAAATGGAATCATTAACCTTGGTTTGGAAGATAAATAGTTTGAAAAACAAAGGGGTTTAGGTGAAATTTCTGTTGACTCACACATATAAACCCATGGCTTGACTTCTTGAGTGTTTATATGTGATATTAAGTTGATTTGGATCTTTTGGTATAATTCTATGGTTATTTTGTAAATGTCCCTTTGTAAAACTGCTTATTAGCTTATATAATTGCTTCTGTGCTAATTGCCTCGAGGTCAACCTACTTTGTTGATCCTCATATGTGTTAATGCTTATATTATTGCTATTAACTTGCCATCGTTAAGTGCATTGCATAGTGGTTGCGCAACCATAGTGTCAGGGGCGGATGTGTTGAATATCGGCTGGGCGGCAGAGGGCTTGCCGGTGGATATTCAAACTCCGTGCCCTAGTCCCTCATTCGCCTGGTCCGGAGATTGCCAGGGGATGTTGGGTCGTAGGATTCGGGGTACATCCGGAGTACACCCACTGGAGTGTTTGGGGTTATGCCGGCTTATCGTGATCGTGCTCGTGGTTCGTGGATCGTGAATGAAGACCAGTGAAGATTGGTGTATAGGGGATTGTGTGAAATGTATCCTTTTAAATGTGTGATTACTTATGTTATCATTGCTTCTTAAATTGTCTAATTGTTATTGTCGTTTAACTGTATTACCTGTTGCATTGCACGCCCCGGGACTTTATCCCTCACTGGGCAACAGTGGTTGCTCATACCTCGCTAACAAGTTTCAGGTGGTGCAGTTGGAGGAGTTGCCTTAGTTGCTGTGTGTTGTTCTGAGGTGGCTGTGCCTTCTTGTTTCTATTTGGTATTTGTGTATCCATTTTGTGGCCTAAGGGCTTTGTTTATATTGGTTACTGTAAGAAGTTGAAGGATAGTTGGATGTAGTGTAGATTTGAGAACCTATGTCTTGTAATAACTTATGTTTCTGCTTTTATTCACTTTGCATGCTTGGGAGTGAATGGCTTAATGTAGAATATTTTATCTTCTAAGTATGTTTTAATGTTATCCTAGGAGGTCATGGCTATTAGATTATGTTGTAAATAATATTACTTGCATGCTTGTGTGGTTTTGGAACTATTGTTTGCTTCAAGGCTCGGATGGCCTTGAATCTTTAAATATTTAGTTATGAAAAGTTCATTTATCTTGTGGTTATCTCATTTGAGAGTTTACAGGTTTTCAGAATGTCCACAATACAAGGGAAACTATGTCCGTTTTCCCTAAAATTGTGTGACCGGGTTTGGTTGGGTTGAGAATAGCATGGTTATTAGAGCCTCCGGTCTCGTGAGGGATCGGGGCGTTACAGTAGTGAAGATGGTTTCCCAAACCTGTAGCTCATTTGCTGGTAATTGCCTTTGGAAGTTAGAGATTGAATAGTGATATTTGTCATTTTCGTGTTTGAACTACTATTACTTGTTTGATTGATGTTATTGTTGATATTAATGACAATCATGCTTGAAAAGTTAATTGATTGCTAATATTGATTGTAAATGCTTGATAACTCGTTTATCGCCACTAATCTGTACTTTTGTGCTATCGTTTGTTTATTGCTTGTATCTCGTATTGCATTGCATAGTGTCAGGCGCGTGAGTGATGGGCCTCTCTGGGCAGTTTCGGGCTGCAAAGGTTGGTTTGCTCTAGCTCCGTGCCCTATTCCCATTCTTGCTAGGGATGCCGTCCTGGGAGATTTGGGTCATAGATGTGTCGGGGTACATCCAGAGCACACCTAGTGGAAGTTATAAGGTGGTTGCGCGCTTATTGTCATTGTTGTCAACATCAAGCTCGAGATTGATGTATTGCTCGAGAAATGGTACATTGCTCGTATGAGTGAACCATAGTCTTCAAAGTGTGGTATAGCTTTGAATGGTTGTGTTAATGCTTTTATTAATTGTTTATTGTATTGTTGATTATATTGATTGTTGTTCTTATTGGATATATTGCTTAACTGTCTTATTTGCATTGTACGATCTTCTTTCTCTCCACCTCGATATCTGTTTCACCCTCACTGAGTATACATGTTGTGTATACTCACTCCTCACCACCACATTTCACGAAATACCATGTTAGCTGGAAAGATCGTGGTTATGTGATAGATCATGCTTGAAGAGTTGCCTTGCGTGCTATGTGGCTTGAGTGGTCAAAGATGTAAAGATTTTACTTTCATGAGATGTATATAATCAATGTGTAAAGAAAAGTCATTTAAGTTTTATGTATAGGTTAATAAGATTTGGATTCAATGCATGTTTGTATTGTCTAAAGAAAAAGAGTTAGAATAGTCTGGGTACTTGGAAATATATATATATACTTGTTGTGTTTAATTGTTGAGAACCGAGGCTCGGATGGCCTTGAGGAATTGTGATTGGTTGGACACGGTACTGGTCCACTTATATGATGTTGCAGGTTTGCATTTTGCCTAGAAACAGGGGAGACTCCGTCCGTTTTTCCTAAAAATTTTATGCTCGGGTTTGGAATTGGGTTGCGATTAGATTGATTAATAGAACTTCCGGTCTCGAGAGGGATCGGGGTGTTACAAGTGGTATCAGAGCTTGTTTAGCTCGTAAGCCAGGACAGGGTCCTCAGTCTGTCGGGTAGTAACCCTTGGTTATATGCTTGTTAAGTGTGTCTTGAAAGTGTTTGCCTGTATATGAGATTGTGTGTCATGAATTGAATGTGTGTACCTACGTGATGTAGTTATGTGGTATGTGCTAAAGGTGTGTTACGTGAAGTGAAGTGCCCACTCGTGTATCAAATTGGCATCATGAATCGAATCGACCTCGTGAATTGTTATTTACTTGAAATATTTCTTGTAATGTGTGTATTGGAATGTCTTGAATTGGTTGTGTCGTGATTTGAATTGATTATGTCGTGCTTGAATTGATTGTCATGTTTGAATGACTTTGATGAATTAAATTGTTTTATAAATTCTTTTATAAACTTGTTTGCATAATAGTTTAAGGCATGTATGTATAAATGTGATATCTTGGCATTCATACATGTCCCGTTGAAATAGTAAGAAATACTTCTTCCACCCCTGAAGAGAAGTGGTTAGTAGCAGGCCCTCCAAGTTATATGGATTGACGGGAATGAGCAGTATTTGACTAGCCTTTATTTAGGAGTTGGTGTTTGCTTTTGGAGCTCGGTTATTGGCGAATCTCTAAGGTCTTCCTCTGTGCTTAACAGTTGTGATAGAGTAGCTTTCTTTCGGGGTTCTATTTGGCTGTTCTCTGGAGCATTCTTTGGTTTTCTTATTGGGTATTCTTTGGAAACTTGTGTTGGTACTTCTCGGTAGACTTGGCTATTGGGTTTTCAATCGGACTTATTGCATGGTATTATCTTTGGCATATGTGTCTCGGTCTTTGTTAGTATGGTACTGGCATCCCTGATTGGAAATTCTTCAATGGCATTCTATAGAATTCTTAGTGGCCATTTATCTAGTACTTACTTATTAGGAAATCCTTGCTACTTTCTTATTGGAGTATTGTTTCGGGTATTTTCTTTAGTGTTCCTCAATAGGTTTGGTATTTGGAATTCCTATCAGACTTATTGTATAGTACTACTTACGGTATTCTTTGGAATTCTTAGTGGGTATTCTACTAGTATTTTCCTTGTTGGCACTATTGGGAATCTTACACTTGGAGTCTTGTTCAGACTTATTATCTCATATTGCTTACGGTATGCTGTGGAATACTTTGGACTTTCTTGGTGGTAAGTTGTATAAAGTTTGCACTCGGCAAATGGAGATGAGGTCTTGGAGTTTGGTCTTATATGTGATGCATCTACTCTAGCTATCCTTTGACTTCCTTATTTGGTACTTGTTGAACTTCTACTGGAGATTTGTATGTGGGGTATTTCTTCGGCATCCTTCTTGTCATTAATATGCGATGTTAATTTTATCTACAGTATTTCTATTTCAGTCTTTAGTTGGTATTTTCTCGGCATTCTTGGTTGGGATTTCTATTTGGGTTTTCTTATGAGTATCTTATTCAGTGTCTTGCTCAGCAAGCAATAAAGAATGGTCAGAGTTAGATCTCAGGTGATGCTGAGTCCTATTGGAAGAAGAATTGCGAGGACGCAATTATTTTAAGGGGGGAAGGATGTGATACCCCAAACCCGGCACGCATTTAATTGCATTTAGTTAATTGTCATCTTAAATAATAGCATTGAATTTCATGTTTATTTTAGTTAAACATTCATTTCTAGTAATAATTTCATATTTCTTCAAAACTATTCAAATGATATTTGAATTGATTATTTTAAATGAATATTAACTATTTTGATTGTTTTCAAAACTCGGATTTATTTTATTGCACTTAAATTAATTTATTTTCAACAAAATGGAAAAGTAACTCCGAGGCGGAGTAGGTGTTAAACTATTCTACTATTCTACTTTCCAAAAATTATATTTTTATCTGATTCTTTATCATACTTATCGTAATCGTTTATTGATCGTTTGATCATATCGCAATGAAAATGAAAGTTAGAGGAATATTTCTCGGATTTTGTGAATAGTGTTTCTAGTTTAATTTAACTAGTTTTAGTTGGTTTTCATTAAAATTGCATTGTTTTAACTTGAATTAGATTAAATGGCATCAAAACAAGCTAATTTGACCATTTTTAACTTGATTTTGACCAAGCTTTTTGCCTTTGACCATTTTACCCCTAAGTTGTCATCTTTTCTAAAACAAAAGAAAAGAAAAAAAAAATAAAAACAAGGCAAAATCAGCACCATGGCCGAAACTTCAACAAGAAAAAAAGAAAATTTTTCTTTGCATTTTTCTTCCACAATTTTGCGTAGAATTGAATGAGGATCAAGGGTAGGGTTCTTACAAGGCTTCCTCTTCAATCTCTGTGAGGGTTTTCACGTTTTTGTGCATATTTTGTGAAATTTGATTATTGTTTTAAATTTTCAGATTTGATATATATTGTGTTATAATGCTTATAATTGCTCGATATAGCTTCCTTTGAGCTCGTAGAGCATTGTTTGATAATTATTTAGGGATTTTTACGGCTAGAAATGCAAATTAAAATTGGGGAAGAACAATGAATAGTGTTTTTGAATAGTAAAACCCTAGATTTTTGGATTTTTGATCCGAATTGCGATTTCTTGATTTGGATAGGTGCCATTAATATTAGAAAGATAAAATGTGCAATAAAAATGGACTGGCCTTTGTTAAAATTGGAAATTAGACAAAGAAACGTAAAGGGGCCGTTTGACCAAGTGCTGATCAAGCTCGAATTGAGTTGGGGGTTTTGCTATTGAGGGCATGGAAGCACTTTTGGTGCTGTTGTGGCGTTGATTGAGTGTCCGATTAACATAGCTGTGGTTTAAACGGAGTAGGTGGACTTTCGGGCTTCGGTTGGAAATATGAGGTTTCGTGCCATAGAAATGTGCCTTGTAGTGCCTGAAGTAGGGTAGTGAAGATGGTTTCCCAAACCTGTAGCTTGTTTGCTTGTAATTGCCTTTGGAAGTTAGATATTGAATAGTGATATTTGTCGTTTTCGTGTTTGAACTGCTATTACTTGTTTGATTGATGTTATTGTTGATATTAATGATAACCATGCTTGAAAGGTTAATTGAATGCTAATATTGATTGTAAATGCTTGATATCTCGTATATCGCCACTAATTTGTACTTTTGTGCTATCGCTCGTTTATTGCTTGTATCTCGTATTGCATTGCATAGTGTCAGGCGCGTGAGTGATGGGCCTCTCGGGCTGCCAGGGTTGGTTTGCTCTAGCTCCGTGCCCTATTCCTATTCTTGCTAGGGGTGCCGCCCTGGGATATTTGAGTCGTAGATGTGTCGGGGTACATCCGGAGTACACCCAGTGGAAGTTATAAGGTGGTTGCGCTCTTATTGTCATCGTTGTCAACATCAAGCTCGAGATTGATGTATCGCTCGTGAAATGGTACATTGCTTGTATGAGTGAACTATAGCCTTCAAAGTGTGGTATAGCTTTGATTGGTTGTGTTAATGCTTTCTTTAATTGTTTATTGTATTGTTGTTATATTGATTGTTGTTCTTCTTGGATATATTGCTTAACTGTCTTATTTGCATTGCACGATCTTCTTTCTCTCTACCTCGATATATGTTTCGTCCTCACTAAGTATACGTGTTGTGTATACTCACTCCTTACCACCATATTTCAGGAAATACCATGTTAGCTGGAAAGTTCATGGCTATGTGATAGATCGTGCTTGAAGAGATGTCTTGCGTGCTATGTGTCTTGAGTTGTCAAAGATGTAAAGATTTTACTTTCATGAGATGTATATAATCAATGTGTAAAGAAAAGTCATTTAAGTTTTATGTATAGGTTAATAAGATCTGGATTCAATGCATGTTTGTATTGTCTAAAGGAAAAGAGTTAGAATAGTCTGGGTACTTAGAAATATAAGTATACATTTGTTGTGTTTAATTGTTGAGAACCGGGGCTCGGATGGCCATGAGGAGTTGTGAATGGTTGGACACGGTACTAGTCCACTTATATGCTGTCGCAAGCTTGCATTTTGCCTAGAAACAGGGGAGACTCCGTCCGTTTTCCCTAAATTTTATGCCTGGGTTTGGAATTGGGTTGCGATTAGATTGATTAATAGAACTTCCGGTCTCGAGAGGGATTGGGGTGTTACACGGCTATCCAGCAACAAAGATTTTATATTCTGCTTTCCGGGGCTTCCCATTATCTCGGTCTGTAAATGACAAATAAGGCAATAGCGGCCTCATGGAGATGCGAAGTGAAAGAAGATGGACTTCCTTCGCAGCGGAGAATTCAAATAAACATCTCCAAAGTCTGCCCTCCCCCTCTTCGGGAACATTCCTTCCTTTACTACCACCGACTTGAGAACGGATTTCTACCAGAGGGAGGTTCCTATCTATAATGAAAGAGCAGACTGGCATATAGGTTTTTTTCCTTGACTCCAACTTCTTCCATGGCTTGTAAGACCGATCTATGAGGGTAGGTATATTCCATCTCTATCTCCCCAGGTGAAGTACTATAAGGTCAAGCAGTTACGGTTAGCGGTTTTAGGTTTTTTTCCAAAAGGTACCGTAGTCAAGAGATAATCCTTTCTTTTATGTTACCGGTCTAGTGCGCTAGTGCCCACCTATGGCCCAAGAAATATATACTAGACCAAAGAAAGAGAATAAAGTGAGCTGGTGTACCAAGCCGGCATCTAACGAAACTCAAAAGGTAAGCGTCTCTTGCAGGGCTGGGAATCTGTGCATAACGCTAAAATGTATTATTAATCTTCCTTAGCTTCTTCTCTTTTCCCTTATAATACGATACGAAGCCCTTTTTTAAATGCCGCTTGGCAAAGAAAAGAACTTAGAGAAGTTTCGAAGCGAGATTGTCGGGGCGGTACCCTGACTCTGCTTCCAAATCAACAAAACAAAACAAAAAGCTTCTACCATGCACGATATTTAAGGCAGCAGAAGCAACCTTTACTCCTTAACTAAATTAATATAAACAACAATCAACGCAAGAGCACGCCTGCTCCTAGGCTCGATATATCTCTAAAATTAGAATTCAAAAGAAACAAGCAGAAGTCCCAAACTAACACTAAAATAGTAACTGCTATTTGCTCACCCAAATTGGAGCTCAATTAATGAATTGAATTTATTATTCAACTAAGTTCCCGAGGTTTGAAGATGCTCGACCGATAGGGAA
Source organism: Ehretia macrophylla (assembly GCA_037974665.1). NCBI lineage: Eukaryota > Viridiplantae > Streptophyta > Magnoliopsida > Boraginales > Ehretiaceae > Ehretia > Ehretia macrophylla. The sequence goes on from CM075782.1 coordinate 52,974,297, forward strand.
AGGCTGGATGGAATCCAGCTCGACTGCTAAGGAGAGGAAGGTAGACGTTGTCAAGCCCCAACTCGACCCCTCCTATAATCAGTCAAGACGCAACGGAATTTCGGCAGTATAACGACAGTAAATAGGATACCGAGGCTCTAAACCAACCTCATTGGAACATCATACATCAACTCCATAAACCATACAACAAACAACTCCTCAATAACATAATAACATACATCATGACCATATCATACAATAATCATTCCTCGTTATATGCCTCCATTCCAACATAATACATGAACCCTTAATATACAATACAAAAACATATTGAGCCAATCTAGCAACCTAATCATAAGCAAAAGAAAGGCTACTAAGACAAGATCAACTAATTCATTAACTTATCAACATCTTATACATTATAAACTACAAAGCAGATAAAAGTCTACTAAGTTAATTTACAAGATAATAAAACATGTACGACATCACGGATAAGACTCTGGAACATAGGACTCATCCACGTAAGGCACGTTTTCCACATTCTCCTCTTCAGGAGGCACGTACCCGTAATCTTGCGAAAGTACACCTGTAAGCATGCAATAATAGAGAGTGAGCTTATATAAAATAAGCCCATCGAGGATCCGATAGATCTCAAGCAAGGTCTACTAAACTCCTTGGAATAATCCTTTGAGTCAGTAAACACACAATAACATAAATAATACTATCATCACATAACTATATAACCATTCAATAAAGGATACTCTAGTTGGTGTAGCTCCAAACACCATCACGATCTCAACCATTCTTCTTGTAACTCCCCATTACTCACACACCCGAGGTACCTCACTAGCCCCTCCCTCCATGACACCTCCGTCATGCGAGCTGGGGTAGTCTCTGGCAGTCATGCCATTTTCAACTCGATAGCCCAACACTGCCCGAGATGTGGCACACACATACCAAGACTCCATAACAATCATCAATAATCAATCAATCATCAATCAATAATCTGGGAGATCAGCAACAAAAATGCCCGATTCCCGTACTCAATAATAATCAATATAACATCAATATAACATCAATATTTAATTAAACAACAAACAACTAAGTTAGATGACAAAGTAGGCCATCTAACCGAATATGCATTAAACACACAATCAAACCCTAGTTTACCCATCATCAACTCACAATTCAATCACTCAAACCACACCCAATCAACTAAGGCTCAATTCAACAATGTAAAGAAAGATAACCTAAACTTCAATAAGTCATATCTTACATTCTACTAATCCAAACAACTCCAAATCAGTTTCAACTCACCCATTCAATCAACTACATTAGCCCCCCTCGAAAACCAACCAAAACACATCCAAATCATGCCCAATAACCCTAAAACCCTAAGATGTCATGGCTGAAATTTCTGGATTTTGGCAATAACATCACAATCAAAAATTCGGCATTACAACGGCGCTACCACGTAATTAACAAACTTTTAGAAATCAACGGCAATCGATTCCAATCAACACAACTCAATTTAATCAACTTTGAACAAATTAATCAAATTTAAATACCCGAAAAATAAAAATTATGCTACAACCGATAAAAAATCGTAGTATTACAGCTAAATGATCCCTAGCATGCAAGGAGCAATAATCTAACATCAGATTAACATTCTAACAGTTCAATAATCATTTATACGCATAAACACAAAATATGAGTTTTGAGATCTAGAATTTTTCTCTTACCTTTAATGTATTTTGATGCAAGAAATGTGTAGAATGGATGCCAAACAAGTGAAATCAAGCTTTGAATCACTCAATTCGGCTTTGAAATGCAAAATCTATGAGAAAAATGCTTTGAAAATGCCTTCATCTTTCTCCTCCAAGGAGCCACGGTTTTGTGTGTGTTTTTGGGGTATTTTTGTGCTTTGTGAGTGTGTGTTGGTGATATAAGCTTGTTGGTCAACCATTTAAATGATAGTCAAAGTTGAAACTTAGCATTTTTTTGTGTTTTCTTGACTTTAAATGCATTTTCTTGATCACCAAAGTTCAAAAAAATTATTCAACACCCAAGCTAGCTCAAGTAGGTTATTTTTAGGTGCCAAGAAGTTTTACAATCAAACACTTTCACCCGAGTCGGCTTAAAACTCGATTTTCGCAAAAGTCGGTGTAAAAACCCTAATAAATTCTTAAGCCGATTTTAAAACCGTTTTAATCAAACATAGGTCTATTAAAGTCCGTGGTCTAGGTCTAGAAGGGTTAAAAAGACCAGTTTCAAAATTTTAGCAAACGTGTTTGGAAAATACTATTCACTAAAAATCGACGATAAAATTTCTGATCCCGTTTTTTATGAAAATTTTATGAATGCACATTTAGCATGTATTAGGAGTATTGACATCAAAATTATAACATTCTAGGTCATACAGCACATAAACAGGTCAAATGCACGCAAAATGAGATAAAACACGTAAATCGAGTTAAAGCATAAAAGTGGGGTTTCACAGACGTTCGACAGAGGAATGGATGGATGAGAAAACGGTTCCTCATAACTTTCGTTTCACTTTCTATTCTATTGGAATTAAATGAATAGGCTTGTGGTACGGTACTCTTCAAATGTGAAAGGAAACTGCCTTGCCTTGCTAAACAAATATTCTTTTCGTTTTCGTATTCTATACCCCCAGCTGCAGGAACCTATTCTTTCATGAGCATAGGGCTAGGGGCACCGATTCACTACTGACGCTATTCTAGGCGATCGTCTTAGGAGATGCGTGTCTTACTTACTATTTACCATGTACCTATACCATACTAATCTATGCTCGGTCCCTTAGTTTCTTTTTTCTCCATTTCATTACTATCTCTCGAGAAGCCTATTATCTAGAATTTTGGTCTATGCCTAAGTACTTAGATTTTTTGAATGCACGGGAAAGTAAAAAGGCTTAGAGACTTAGAGAAAATTTCATTTCTTGCTTGGGAGCTTCAGCTCTTAGAATAGGGATGGTACCCTATTAAGAAGGTAGGGTTTTTAACCCGGGAGGGCTAACTATAAAAGATGGATTAAGTAACATATAAGGCTATAACAAAGGGCATAGGAAATCAGTCTTGCTATTGTATCAGTAGTCCTATAACTATTAAAGGAGTAGTGGAAAGTTTCACATTCCCTAAAAATAGACTCTAAGTCTACTGCCCAAAAAACATCTCTTTCTCTCCCAATAGACCACCCAGTTCCGGGAGACGAGGGACATAGGAGCCAATGGGCTCCATCCGATCAGTTTTCATTGGTAAATTCATTGAATACTAGAATATGGTTTAGTCAGCCTTGAAGAGTGTAGCCTATGCGAAGCAAGTTTGATTGATAAAGAAAGTTTCACTAGTTTAGAGTAATTCCAGGGGATTCTAGGAAATACTGGAGAATTTTTTAATTGAAGAAGGTTCAACCAACCGGAAGAACAAATGACTGAACTCGCTTCCATTCTTCTCCCTATCGGTCGAGCATCTTCAAACCTCTTTCTTTTTTGTTTTGATCTGTTTGTGTGACTGGCTTTACACTTTCAGCAGCTTTCGAAGTCTCACCCTGGCCTGCAACTGCTTTCTCCTTGGCTCCATTAGGTTCGTAGTATCATCCTACAAAGGTTTTTTGCCTTTATTTAGAACAGGTCTAGCTTTGCATTCATCTAGGCTGTGGCCTCTCATACGACAAAACAAGCAAGACTTTGGGGGATTCTCGTAAATGATTCATTGTCAGCGCCCAAACTTTCCCATCCCCAGCGAAGATTGGGCATATCCTTTAAGAGATCAACCAATATGCATACTCTAGCAACACTAGGCCTTGTAAGATTTCTGATTGGGGCGTCCATTGTAAGAACTCAACCGGAACCTCAATACAGTGTAGTACCCACAAATTTATTACACAATGTCATTTGGTCTAGTTTAGTGATAGAGGTAGGGCAGCTTGATCAAGAGGGGACCGACTTTTTATGCAACAAAAGCCTTGTGTCGCAGAATGAACCGAGACTCCTTCTATGCCTATTTCCCTTAGAGATAGACACATTCTTGTACTAATACAAAGAAGGCATATTCAGGGCCAAAAGATAACTTCTACTTATTAGGACCCTACTAGGGGAGGCCTCACTCTATTTAGATTTATGCCTGGCCACAGGAAGAGCGAACTAGTCTATTAGACAATTAGTAGGGCACCGTACTCTTTCCTATATGAACAATAAATAGCCGACTAGTCTGTTACACAATCTTATGGTATATCTGGTTTCTTTCCTTTATGCTCGTATCGCTTAACTCCAACAACATCAACTCATCCCCCGCCCAACTTTTACACAATCAGTTGTGGAGGACTCGGATAGGTCCCCATCTTCTGTATATTCTAAGTAACTCATAGATAGAGCTAGTATTGGACCACGACCTTGAATTTATTTAACAAAACTAACCTCACATAGATTTCTTGCAAGAAATGGGCCAATACAAGACATTCTTACGCGGGAGATAGCCCAAGAGAGTAGATTTGCATGTGGAAGAAATCCATATAATAGTATGACATAATCTATGATTCAGATACTCAAAAAATGACCAGACTATAGAGCACTTATCTCACCTTGAAATAAAGGAAGGTGGGCAGATACAGAAATTCTAACAAAACCAAATGCACGCCTACTCTCTTATTTAGAATTAGCAAGGCGCTTTGCTCGGTCGGAGATAGAAGGCTAGTTCCCTCTTGAGAAGAAGAGCTTGAAAGAAAAATACCTTACTTGACTCATAGACCCGTCCCCGGATGCCCTAAAAAGCGTAGGGGCAGGGCATACGAGACAGAGTAAGGTACTTAACTCCCCAAAGATGCTCTCTAAGAAAGCATACAAAGCTGCAAGAAAGCCCAATCCCCGGTATGGAGCCAACGTCGTAGTATAAATCGCAGCCCGCAAAACCATCTTGCAGATTGAATAGTTCATGCCTTCCCGGTAAGAGCACCTTAGCTAGAGCCATTCAAAACCATAGCCCCTGGATCTGTTGTGGCAATTAGATCTGTAGCGGGATCTTTCCCTTAGGCTTGTAAATGATAAATGAGAGAAGGCTGGCTTGTCAGCTAAGAAAGCTTACCTTAGAATGGAACTATCCTTTATTCCAATTGAAGGTCACTAGCGAGATTTACGTTACTCTCATTAGTAGCCTTCTAGCCTTACTAACTTATCCTATCCGCTACTTCTAGAAGAAGGTGAAAAGACTAGACTAGCGATCGTCAGCTTACTATACTATACTATCCTATCTAAAGAAGACTGACTTAGATGACTAGCCTAGACTAGCCTTATAGAATCGACGGGGAACTATGTCTGGTCTATCCTTGCCTTCTTCAGAGAAATTCTTAGGCAAGTGACGCAATAAGCTAGTATCTTGTTTTTCTGCTTCTGAAGCTGCATCCTTATCAGTTAGTGAGGTAGCTGCTACTAACCTTTTTAAGGCCTTTGTTATAGGCTTGTACTTGTTGAATCAGTGGAGCGTGAACTCACACAAAATGTACAGTGAGTGAAGTGATCCAAGGGTTCAAGCCGCTAAAACCCAATCTGATCCCGGTCGTCTTGCTGTTCTTGCCCTTTTGCCTAGTGAATCTTTTCTTTAATAAGCATCGGCTAACTCTGTGCCAGTTGCCGCGGTAATACAGAGGACGCAAGCCTTATCCGGAATGATTGGGCCTAAAGCGTTTGTAGGTGGCTTTTTAAGTCAAATCCCAGGGCTTAACCTTGGACATGCGGTGGAAACTACCAAGTTGGGGTACGATAGGGGTAGAGGGAATTTTCGGTGGAATGGTAAAATGCGTAGAGATCGGAAAGAACACTAACGACGAAAGCACTCCACTGGGCCGACACTAACACTGAGAGATGAAAGCTAGGGGAACGAATGGGATTAGATACCCCAGTAGTCCTAGCTGTAAATGATGGATACTAGGCACTATGCGTATTGACCCGTGCAATGATGTAGCTAATGCGTTAAGTATCCTGCCTAGGGTGTGATAACCCGAACCCGGCATGCATTTAATGACATTTAATTGCATTTGATTAAGTGTTATCTTAAATGTTAGCATTGAATTATGTGTTTACTTTTAGTTGAACATTTATTTGTAGCTCTATTTTCATATTTCTTTTGGAAGTAATTAAAATAATACTTGAGTTAATTATTTTAACGGAATATCACCTACATCTCATATTGATGTCAATCGGTTTTATTTTTCTTGCACTTAAAGGCTCGGTTTTCAATTAAATGAAAAGTAGCTCCGAGCCGGAGTAAATTTTAAACTATAATGCTTTTCAAAATGATATATTTCTTAGATTCTTCTAGATTTAATTGTTATTCTTTAGTTGTCGCAACGTGCATTGCATATCGAGAGCGTTAGCTAGGAAACGGTTTCCAGTCCTCAGCAAATAGTGAAATAGTATTTAGATCACTAAAATTTTATAATTTAATTGTTGCTAGCTAGAATTAATTTTGGTGTTAGTTATTTAGCTTAAAAATGCACAAAAATAAGCCATTTTGACTAGTTTTTAAGTTGTTTGACCAACCTTGACCAACTTTGACCAAATTGTCACCATTTTAAGCTTAAACAAAGCAAAAAAAAAAAAAATAGAGCTGAAATCAAAGAGGGCAGGGCCGAAAATGAGGGAGAGAAAAAAAAAATTCAACTTCAAATCATCAAATCTTCGCGTGAGCTTGCACAGGGTGGTTTTTGAGGCATCCTACGAGGTTTTCCTAGCGTCTAGGAGCGTCTAAGGTGAGGATTTCATCGTTATTTGCGCATTTGAAAATTTTGTATCTAAACTTTGATTTTTGGATTTTATGCGTAGATTGTTGTTTTAATCATTTTGTTGCTTAAAGAATGTTCCTTGTTGATTGTAGAACATGTATTTATAGCTTTTTAACATTTTCTGCGGTTAAATGTTGAGATTGCAATTTAAATTGATTAATGAATAGTGTTTTGTGAATAGTAAACCCTTGAAATGATGAAGTTGCTCCGTTATGCTGTCCGTTGATGTAGAAATGTGCTAGATATGCTAGAATGCCTAAATGTGTGGTTTAATTGGAATGTGTAATAGAAAAACGGAGAAAAACGGGTTAGTGAAAGTCGAGGTCGTGTATGTCGACTTTAGAATTTTCTTGTTTTGCGTGATGGCATTGTTTCGGGAGCCCATGGAAGCACTTTTGGTGCGGTCGTGGTGTTGGTTAGGTGTTTAGTTGGTATAGTTGTAGTTTAAACGAGTAAAGGGGGAAAACTGGGCTTTGCGTGAATTCTAGGGTTAAGTAGGGTTTCGGAGTCTCTAGACGTGCTTTATAGTGACCTAGGAAGATTGGCGAAGTCGGTTTTCGGAACTCGTGGCTCGTTTGGAGATGGTAGTGTTTTGATAGTTGGGGCCGATTTGTGACTTTGTGTGTTTTCTTGATGTTATGCCTATAGAATGCTTGTTAATGCTTTTTATTGCTTGTTATGCTTGCTAATGCTTATTCCGCTTGTTAGAGTTGATTGTCGATTGAAATGTTTATCCATTGTTGAGAATGCTTGATATCATGTTTATCGCTCGTTTATCGCCTTGTATCGAGTCTTGCATTGCATAGTGTCTCGCGCATGAGTGATGAGCCTCTCTGGGTAGCCTCGGGTTGCCAGTGTTGGTTGCCCTAGCTCCGCTACTATTCCCTTTCTCGCTTGGGTTGCCTCCCAGGGAGGTTTGGGTCGTAGATTTATGGATACTTCCGGGGTATTCCAAACTGGTGTTATAAGGTGGTTGCGCGCTTATTGTCATCGTTGTCAACATCAAGCTCGAGATTGATGTATCGCTCGTGAAATGGTACATTGCTCGTATAAGTGAACCATAGCCTTCAGAGTGTGGTATAGCTTTGAATGGTTATGTTATTGCTTTCTTTGATTGTTTATTGTGTTGCCAATTATATTGAATGTCTTTTTATTGATTATATTGCTTAACTGTACCTATTTGCATTGCACGATCTTCTTTCTCTCCACCTCGATATCTGTATCGCCCTCACTGAGTATACGTGTTGTGTATACTCACTCCTCACCACCACATTTCAGGAAATGCCTTGTTAGATGAAAAGTTCGTGGATATGTGATAGTTTGTGCCTGAAGAGTTGTCTTGCGTGCTTTGTGGCTTGAGCTGTCAAAGATGTAACGATATATGCTTTCATATGTTGTATGTATTTATTGTTAAAAGAAATGTAAATTTAAATCTAGCTTAGTGGTTGAGGTGGTTTGATAAGTTAGATTATGTACTTAGTTAATGTAGCTTATCTTCAATGTATGTTGTAATGACAAAGAAAAAAGATAGAAAAAATTGATAGTCTAGCTTATACAATAGGATGGTGAAGTTTAATTGCTAAGCATGAATTTATATTTACTTGTGATTTGCATGTTGTGAACCAAGGCTCGGATGGCCTTGAGGTGGTTGAATGTTTGGACATGGTATTGGTCCACTTATATGTTGTCGCAGGTTTGTTGCTTTTGACTAGAAACAGGGGAGACTCCGTCCGTCTTTCCCTAAAATTTTGCCCGGGTTTGGTTTGGGTTGTGATTAGTTTGATTGATAGAACTCCCAGTCTCGAGAGGGATCGGGGTGCCACATAGGGAGTACGTTCGCAAGAATGAAACTCAAAGGAATTGACGGGGCCCGCACAAGCAGTGGAGCTTGTGGTTTAATTCGATGCAAAGTGAAGAACCATACCAGGGCTTGACATGCCGTGAATCCTCTTGAAAGAAAGGGGTGCCTTCGAGAACGTGGACACAGGTGGTGCATGGCTGTCGTCCGCTCGTGCCGTAAGGTGTTGGGTTAAGTCCTGCAACGAGCATAACCCTCGTGTTTAGATGCCATCATTGAGTTTGGAACCCAGAACAGATTACCAGTGATAAGTCGGAGGAAGGTGAGGATGACGTCAAGTCATCATGCCCCTTATGCCCTAGGCGACACATGTGCTACAATGGCCGGGACTGTCATGCCCCAACTCGACCCCTCCTAAAATCAGTCTAGATGCAACGGAATTTCGGCAGTATAACGACTGTAAGCCGGTTACCGAGGGTCTAAACCAACCTCTTCGGGACTCACACATCCAACTCCACAATAATTCAACAATTAACAACACAACCACAACATATAATAAACATTCTTTACCATTGCATCTATAGGTTATACGCCTCCGTTCCAACATCAATATAACATACATTTCCAAAATAAGTTATAATCAACTTAGTAATCTAGTCATGATTAAATTAAAGACTACTGAATCAACATACATATGTCTTTATAATAAGTTAGGTTATACAACACATTATTTTACAACAACTAAGACAATCTCATGATAATGACTCATGCACATAAGACTTATCCACATATGGCACATTTCCCTCTTCAAGAGGCACGTACCCGTAGTCAGGCTCAGTAACACCTGCATGCTTGCAATAATTGAGAGTGAGCTTATATAAAACAAGCCCAGTGAGGATTCGATAGATCTCTAACAGTATTTACTATACTCCTTGGAAATCATCCTTTGAGCAATAAACACGCAATAAACGTCAATAACAATATAAACACATAAACTATAATGACCATTCAATAAAGGATACGCTAGTTGGTGTAGCTCCAAACGCCATCATGATCTCAACCAACTTCTTATCACCCCCATGACACACATACCAGAGGTACCTCACTAGCCCTGCCCTCCATGGCATCTCCACCCATGTGAGATGAGGGTAGCCTCTGATAGTTATGCCGTTTTCAATCCGATGGTCCGATACCACCCGAGAGGTGGCACACGCATATCAAGACTCAACAATAATAATAAACATTCAATCACAGGAGGACAACCTTTTCCGTTGACTATCTCCCAGTTCATCAATAATCAATATTCAATAATCAATAACCAATAATCAATAATCAGTTAATCATCAATCAATTAATAACATTTCAACAACATAACATCAATTAATCAATTAACAACTAAACAACTAAGTTAGATGACAAAGTAGGCCACCCAACTTAACATGCATTAGACACACAACCAAACCCTAATCAAGCCATCAACAACTCACAATTCAATCACTCAAACACCACCCGATCATCTAAAGGAATATATCAACATTTTAAAGAAAGACAACCTAAACATCTAATAATTGTAACTTACATTCCACTAATCCAAACAACTCCAAACAAGTTCCTATCACCCACTCACTCAATCAAATACATTAGCCCCCTTGAAAACCAACCAAAATACATCAAAATCAAGCCCAACAACCCTAAAACTTTAATGCACCTTGGCTGAAATTTCTGGACATTTGCACCAACATCACAATCAAAATTTTGGCATTTCAACGGTACTACCCCACATTTAACAAACTTTTACAAATCGACGGCAATCGATTCCAACCCCTACGACTCAAAATATTCAACAAATAGCCAACAACTCAACTTTTATTACCCGAAAATAAAATTTCATGCTACAACTGTTCAAATCTTATATAAACCCATATAAACGATCCTTAGCATGCACTGAGCAATAATATAACATCAATTCAACTTTGTAACGGTTCAAAATTCAATTATACGCAAAAACATAAAAGATGACATTTGAGATCTAGAATTTTTCTCTCACCTTTGATGTGTTTTGATGCAAGAAAGATGTAGAATGGATGCCCAACAAGTGAAATCAAGCTTTGAATGAAGTGATTTGGACTTGAATTGCAAAATCTATGAGAAAAATGCTTTGAAAAGCCTTGAAAATGCCTTATTCTTCCTCCTCCTTGAACTCACGGTTTTGTGTGTGTTTTTGGGGTGTTTTTGGCTTGTTTTAATGTGTGTTGATGATATAAGCTCAAGGTCAACAAAAATAATAAAGGTCAAAGTTAGTTTATTTAGTCTTTTAATCGTTTTCTAGTCTTTTAATTGTATTTTTAGACTATTTTGCTCACAAACATGCATTCAACACTTAGACTATTTTAAGTAGTATATTTTTAGTTGAAAACAAGTTTCATATGCATATATTTATACCCGACTTGGTTAAAAACTCGATTTTTGCAAAAGAAGGTGAAAAGTCATAATATTTGTTTTCAAATTTCTTTTGAATGCACAATTAATCTAAAATCATTTAATACCACATATAAATACATCTATATTAATATATACTGGGTCAACAAAAGTCAATGCAAGAATCGGGTTTAGAAGAAATTACTATTTGGCTCAAAAATGCTATTTTTCGCCCGAAAATTCTATTTAAATTACTATTTAGTTTCAAAACCATTTTTATCAAACATGGGCCCGAAAAGTCTATTTAAATTACTATTCAGTTTCAGAATCAATTTTTATCAAACATGGGTCGATTAATAATAGAGGACTATGTTTTAAGATGTTTAAAACACCCCTGTAAAAATTTTAGTGGACAGGTGTTTAAAATACTATTCACAAAAATTGTCGACAAAATTTCTGATGCCGATTTTGATGAAAATTTCATGAATGCACACATAGCATGTATTAGGAATATAAATCACATATTTAACACATTCTAAGTCATATAACTCATAAACAGGTCAAATCAAGCAAATCGAGGTATGTCACGCCCCGACCTAACCCCACGCTAAAGGTTAAGTCTGGACCCGACACACGGACAGAGTCTCTTCTATACCGTGGACATTCCGAAAACCTGTAATCACTCAATTAAAGCCGCAATACAACAAAATAAGCTTTTATAACTAAAGTTCAAAGGTTCCAGGCCATCCGAGCCTTGAAGCATACAACAGTTCAAAATCACACAAGCATGCAACCAACTTAACTTCTTCGTAAATCCGATTACCATACCATCCAAAATAACATTGGAACATTCCTAGGAGTTGAAACCAAGCATACTTTAAAACATACAATCCCAAGCATGCAAGTAGCTAGAAAATAGAACATAGTTATTACAACCATGGTTTCTCAAATCTATCACTACAACCACCTATCTTTCAACTTGCAACTACAAGAATATACATAGCACTAAGGCCACAAAATAGATCATAACATAGTAATACAAGTACGCCATGTAATAACAAGAGATCACATCCACCTCAGGCAACAACCACACAAGAACTAGAGCAAATGATCTGTCTGTACTTCTTCCTCTTCCACTATCACCTCAAATAGCTGGGGATCACCTTCAGGACTTCCTGAAACATATATCGAGGTATGAGCAACCACTATTGCCCAGTGAGGGATAAAGTCTCCTGGGGCGTGCAATGGAACAGTTAATACAGTTAAACAATAAAAGCAATTAAACCAATCATGAAATAACAATAGCTTAAATAATCACACATTAAAAGGATACATTTCACTTAACCCCAACATTTCAATCTTTACTTGATCTTCATTCACGATCCACGAACCACGATCTTGATCACGATAAGCCGACATAACCCCAAACTGTAATACCCGAGCCCGGAATGTGAAAATTCTTTGTTTATTATTTTGAAAATTATATTTCCTTAAATTCTTTGTGAATTAACGGTTACTTTCTCGCCGTCGCGACGTGCATTGCATTTAAGGAGCGATAGCTAGATAACGATTTCTAGTCCTCAGCAAATAGTGAAACTAGTATTTAGATGACTTAAATTTTATATTTTAAATGTTGCTAGCTTTAATTGAACTTACCTTAGCTGAAATGGCTTTAAAACGCACAACAAAGGGCTCTTTGACCAAGTTTTTAAGTTTTTGACTTAGCCCTTTGACCCTTTGACCATTTGACCATTAAATAAGCTTATAACTTAGCATAATAAAAAAAAGCAGCAAAAACAGTGAGCAGCAGGCCGAAACAAGAGAGAAAGAAAAAAAATATTCAACCTTCCAAACGATCAATCTTCGCGTGAGCTCGTGCGGAGTGGTTTCCGAGGCAACCAACGTTGTTTTCCTAGCAACTAGGAGTACCTACGGTGAGGGAAGCATGTTATTTACGCATTTATACGTTGTGTATGTTAACTTTGTCAATTTTTAGATTTACCCGTAGATCGTTATTTAAAGAGATTTGATGCTTCTAGAATGTTCCTTGGCATTTGTAGAACATGTATTTATAGCTTTGTAACATTTTCTGCGGTTAAATGTTGTGATTGCAAATTAAATTGTTGAATGAATAGTAATTTGTGAATAGTAAAACCTTGAAACGTTGAAGTTGCGCTGTTATGCTTTCTGTTGATGAGGAAATGTGCTAGGTACGCTAGAATGCTAAAATGTGTGGTTTGTTTGGGTTGCGTAGTGGAAAAAATGAGAATTAAGCCTTTGGGAAAGTCGGGGTCGCTTAGGTCGACTTTGGCATTTTCTCGTTTTACGTGTTGGCATTGCTTCGGGAAGCCATGGAAGCAATTTTGGTGCATTTATGGCGTTGGTTGGGTGTTTGGTTGTTATAGTTGTAGTTCAAACGAGAAAGGGGAAAATCGGGGCTTTGCGCGAGTTCTAGGGTAAAGTAAGGTTTCGAGGTCTTTAGACGTGCCTTATGGTGACCTAGGAGGGTTGGCGAAGTCGGTTTCTAGAACTCGTGGCTCGTTTGGAAATGGTGGCGTTTTGATAGTTGGGGCCGATTTGTGATTTTGTGTGTTTTCTTGTCTTTATGCTTATAGAATGCTTAGAATTACTTGAATTACTTGTTTGAGTTGTTTTGGATTGAATTGCTTATCAAATTGCTGCTATTGCGTGCGAGAGTAACCTACTTTGTTATTCTCCCACGTGTGGCTTTATCGCTTGTTTATCGCCTTGTATCGAGTCTTGCATTGCATAGTGTCTCGCGCGTGAGTGATGGGCCTCTCTGGGTAGCCTTGGGTTGCCAGTGTTGGTTGCTCTAGCTCCGCTGCTATTCCCTTTCTCGCTTGGGTTGCCTCCTAGGGGGATTTGGGTCGTAGGTTGATGGATACTTCCGGGGTATTCCAAACTGGTGTTATAAGGTGGTCTAGGCCGGCGCGTCGTCATCGAATTCGTGTTTGAAAGTTGCTCGTGAAAAGAGTATCGTATCCTTTAATTGCGTGTTTGCTGCTTTAAATACTTGCCTTGCTTTATTGTTGGCTTTGGATGTAACTTATATGATTTGTATGTATTTCTTGGAAAATTGCATTGCATACTCCTCTCATCTCCGTCCTTGAGACCAATTGCCCTCGCTGAGCAATAGTTTTTGCTCATTCCTTTCTATACCATGTTTTTACAGGAGTAGTTGAAGCAGACCCTCTCGAGGTAATAGAGGAGGAGGAGCAGGTTGAGGTGTTTTGCGTGATAGCACTTCCCTGCTTTGCTGGTGGTTGGTTACCAGTTTTGTGCAAACCTTGTTTGTTATGTATATTGCGTGAAGGACGCTTAATTTTGAGGCTTGTAGCCTTGTATGTATTTTTCTATTTTGAGACCTTTAATGGTCTTATGTTATAATGGATTGAAGTTTGTAAAGTTGTAAACTTATACTCTGATGACTAGTGAAGAAATGCATGCTAATAGCTAATGGTTTAGTGGCATAAATACCTGTGTAGTATGCATGGCATTTTTGGTTTGGAAAGCTGGTTAATAAGAAATGTATGTTGTAAAAAAAGTTGGCTTGTTTTGATTATTATATAGCTTTCGCAAGTATTATATTGATTTTAGGGTTTTCGGATCGTCCGCGGTACAGAGGAGACTCCGTCCGTGTGTCGGGTCCGGGCTTGGCCTTTTGCGGGGTCGGGTCGGGGCGTGACATCTTTAGGTGGTATCAGAGCATGATAGTCTTGCATGAGCCGGGATATGATTCTCGGTCTGTGGGGTAAAGGTCTAAAATGCTAAAGTGTTTATGTATGATTGCTAGGTGAAAAGAAAATGTTCTAGCATGACTTTGTGAACTTGGAATGTTTATGTGTTTAAGTGAAATAGTTTGGCAAGTTGAACTTGTCTTATGTGAATTGTGTGATAGAATATTGGATTGTTATTGACTTGAGTGTTATCTAATCTTATGTGCTATATTTCTGTCTATAAACTGCTTTTAAATGTTGCCAGCTATTGTGAGTTGCTACTATGCCGCCACGTCGTGGTACTCAAGGTATAGGATCAGATGAAGAGGCAGTAGAACAGGGTCAGCAGCCGTTGCCTGAGCAGTTTATGGCTACCATGACTACTGCAGTAGACCAGATCACACAGGTACTACATGAGCAGAGGCAGGACCGGAATAATCCCCAGGGTAATCAAGCTAATCCTGGTGGACAGGGGTACAGATTTGAGAACAATCAGCTAGAGAAATTTCTTAGGCACGAGTCGGGAAAATTCTTTGGAGAGCCGGATGATGAGGCGGCCGAGAGATGGATTAATCGAGTCGAGAAAATTTTCACCGCGTTGAGGTATACTGATGAGGAAAGAATAGACTATGCGTCATTCTTATTTTAGGGTGATGCAGAGCAGTGGTGGAATACTGTTAGGTTGAGGAAGGATTGTGAGGATGTTCCACACTTATAGGATGATTTTGTAAGTGAGTTCCGGGACAAATATATTTCCGAGATGGCTATGGAGAGACGGGAAGATGAGTTTGTGGCCCTGAAGCAGGGAAATATGACTGTTGCACAGTACGAGGCTAGGTTTGTTAGCCTGTCGAGGTATATGCCTGAGTTGGTACGGCCGGCTAGGAGGATGATACATAGGTTTGTCCGTGGGCTGAGAATGGACATACAGTTGCATTTGACTGGGCAGACCTACACTACTTTTCCCGAGGCATTTCAGGCAGCCTCGAAGTTTGAGAAACGGAAGGCTGAGATGTTAGCTGAGAGCAGTCAGCCGAGTAAGAAGCAGTTTTTGGGCCAGAGCAGCCAGAGTCAGCCGAGGCAGTTTCAGTCTTCTACACAGAGTCCTCAGCAGCGTCCGTATCAGCCACAGCAGCAGATTCAGGCTAGGCCAGCTGTGACTAGACCCCAGCAGGGAGGTACAGTTCCTACCCCTGCCAGAGCCCCAGCACCTACAGGAAACATTGCGGTTAGGCAAAATCAGCAGTGTAGTTATTGTAATCGACCAGGGCATATTGAGGCTAACTGCTGGAGGAAGAGTGGTAAATGTACGGGTTGTGGCAGTAATGATCATAGGGTGAGGGATTTCCCTAAATATAATAATGTTCAGGGCCGTGGTGGAGGCCAAGGTGTTCAGAATAGGGCTGCAGGTGAACGACCAGCACAGAGAGTTCTGGCTAGGGTATTTGCACTAGATGCAGAGGAGCTGCCCGATAATACAGCTATTGTGGAAGGTACCTTTCTTCTCAATACTCAGCCAGTTAAAGTTTTGATTGATCCCGGAGCTACACATTCGTTTATAACTCCTGCATGTGCACGATCTATGAATGTTTGCATTGATAATTTGCCTCATGAAGTTGAAGTTAGTACTCCTTTGGGTGCAAAATTTGTTACTGAGTCTATTTGCAAATCTAGTGATATATGTATTGAGAACCGTAAATTTCCTGCTGATTTAATTATATTACCATTCCGTGACTTTGAAATCATTTTGGGAATGGACTGGTTGGGAAAGTACTATGCTCAGTTGGATTGTAGAACAAAGGTCGTTTATCTTAAGGTTCCTGACCTACCGGTACTAGAGATTGTTGGGAACTACAGGGCTGCCCGCATTCCACTTTTATCAGCGAGCAAGACTTCTAAGTTGTTGAATAGGGGTTGTGAAGCTTACTTAGCCTATTTGATCAATCAGCCTGCTAATAAGTTGAGTCTGAATGAGGTTCCGATTGTTAGAGACATCCCTGGTGTATTTCCCGAGGAATTACCGGGTTTACCACCGGATAGGGAGATTGAGTTCGTGATTGACCTTGTGCCAGGCACTGCGCCGATTTCTAGGAGTCCTTATAGAATGGCATCGGCCGAACTTCAGGAGTTAAAAATTCAGCTTCAGAACTTGCTTGAGAAAGGGTTTATACAACCTAGTTCTTCGCCGTGGGGTGCACCTGTGTTGTTTGTGAGAAAGAAAGACGGCACACTACGGTTATGCATTGATTACAGGGGACTTAATCAAGTCACGATTAAGAATAAATACCCCTTGCCGTTGATTGAAGAATTGTTTGACCAGTTGCAGGGTGCGAGTGTTTACTCCAAATTTGACTTGAGGCAGGGTTACTATCAACTTAGAATTCGGAGTGACGATATACCAAAGACGGCATTCAGGACTAGATATGGCCACTATGAATTTGTTGTTTTGCCTTTTGGATTGACGAATGCACCAGCTGCATTCATGGACTTGATGCAGAGGGTTTTTCGGCCATACCTTGATCAGTTTGTCGTGATCTTTATTGACGACATTTTAGTGTATTCGAAGAACGAGGCTGAACATGAGCAACACTTGAGGATTGTGCTTCAGACCTTGCAGGAAAACAGGCTTTTTGCTAAATTCAGCAAGTGCGAGTTCTGGTTCAATCAGATATCTTTTCTAGGCCATATCATTTCAGATCGAGGAATTTCAGTAGACCTAGCTAAGATTGAAGTTGTTTCAGCTTGGAAGAGACCTGAGACGGTGCCAGAGATTCGGAGTTTTCTTGGATTGGCAGGTTACTACCGGAGATTTGTTAAAGACTTTTCTAAAATTTCTGGACCTTTGAGCCAGTTGACTCGGAAGAAAGTTGCTTACAATTGGGATGCCAAATGTGAATCCAGTTTCCAAGAATTGAAGAAGAGACTAACTACAGCTCCTATACTAGCTTTACCTAAGGGAACAGAGAACTTCGTTGTCTACAGTGATGCATCTAAAGAGGGATTGGGCTGTGTTTTAATGCAGAATGGTAAGGTGATTGCCTATGCTTCTAGGAAATTGAAACCTTATGAAGTTAATTACCCTACACATGATCTTGAGTTAGCTACAGTTATGTTTGCTTTGAAGAAGTGGCGTCATTACTCGTGGGCTTGCAGATTTGAAATATTTACTAACCACAAGAGTCTCAAGGATTTGTTTTCACAGAAGGATCTAAATATGAGGCAGGGGAGATGGCTAGGGTTATTGGGTGGTTATAACTGTTCTATATACTATGTGCCAGGTAAGGCAACTGTTGTTGCTTATGCTACGAGCCGAAAGGCTACTATTACAAGCTTGATTATCAAGGATTGGGAGAGTTTGGAAGAAATTTGTTCATGGAAGACAGAAGCTACTGAGGTAGGGATTCGATTTGCTAGTTTATAGATTCAGTCAGGGTTGCTAGCACATATCAGAGAGGCTCAGAAGACTGATCCTCACATCTTGAAGATCCTTGAAAAGTCAAAAGGGGGAGAGTCGGAGTTTAAATTACATGCAGATGGCATCTTCAGATTCAGGGATAGAGTATGTGTTCCTGATGATCCGACTTTGAAGAATGAGATCCTGTCCGAGGCACATAATTCGAGGTATACGATTCACCCGGGCAGTACTAAAATGTATAGAGATTTGAAACAACACTTCTGGTGGAACAATATGAAGAGGGAGATTGTTGGGTATATATCCAGATGTTTGACTTGTTAGAGGGTTAAAGTTGAGCATCAGAGGCTAGTCGGACTTCTACAGCCGTTGTCGATTCCGCAATGGAAGTGGGTGCATATAACAATGGACCTTGTGACCGATCTTCCTAGATCTCCGAGAGGATGTAATTCTGTTTGGGTTGTTGTGGACCGCTTGACTAAAGTTACACATTTTATTCCCGTGAACAAACAGGATAGCCTTGATAAGTTAGCTGAATTGTATGTTGCTAATATCGTGAGATTGCATGGTGTACCACAGAGTATAGTGTTAGATAGGGATCCCAGATTCAGATCTCGTTTTTGGCAGAAGTTGCAAGAGGCCATGGGAACTAAGTTGAGCTTCAGTACTGCATATCATCCACAAACTGATGGCCAGTCTGAGAGAACCATTAGGATCTTGGAAGACATGCTTCGAGCATGTATGCTTGACTTTGGGAAGAATTGGGAGAAGTTTTTGCCTTTAGCGGAGTTTGCCTACAACAATAGTTATCAATCTACTATCGGTATGGCTCCCTACGAGGCGTTGTATGGTCGTAAATGCAGATCCCCATTATATTGGGAAGAGGTTGGAGAGATGAGAACAGTTGATCCGACTGTGTTACCTGAGTTGATTAAGATGGTAGATAATGTTCACCTTATTCGCCAGCGTATGCTTACAGCTCAGAGTCGTCAGAAGAGTTATGCGGATAAGCACCGTCGAGATCTTGAGTTTGATTTGGGAGATTGGGTGTTTCTTAAGATTTCTCCACGGAAGGGATTGATTCGACACGGTAAGAGCGGGAAGCTTAGTCCCAAGTATGTGGGTCCGTATGAGATCACCGAAAAGGTAGGTCCTTTGGCTTATCGATTAGCTTTGCCTCCGAGCTTGTCGAGACTGCACGATGTGTTCCACGTGTCTATGTTGAAGAAGTACCATCCAGACCCTTCACATGTACTTGAACCAAAGCCTTCGCAGATTGAAGAAAAGTTGTCTTATGAAGAGAAACCGATTAGAATTGTGGATCGGAAAGTTCAGGAGCTTCGCAGAAAGAGTATTCCGTTAGTAAAGGTTCTGTGGAATCATCATGGGTTTGAGGAAGCGACTTGGGAAAGAGAGGACCAAGTTCGGGATCAGTATCCGGAGTTGTTTGTTGACCAGGTAAGAATTGCGTGGGCGCAATTGTTTTAAGGGGGGAGGGTGTAATACCCGAGCTCGGAATGTGAAAATTCTTTGTTTATTATTTTAAAAATAATATTTCCTTAAATTCTTTGTGAATTAACTGTTACTTTCTCGCCGTCGCAACGTGCATTGCATTTAAGGAGCGATAGCTAGATAACGATTTCTAGTCCTCAGTAAATAGTGAAACTAGTATTTAGATGACTTAAATTTTATATTTTAAATGTTGCTAGCTTTAATTGAACTTACCTTAGCTGAAATGGCTTTAAAACGCACAAAAAAGGGCTCTTTAACCAAGTTTTTAAGTTGTTGACTTAGCCCTTTGACCCTTTGACCCTTTGACCATTTGACCCTTAAATAAGCTTATAACTTAGCATAATAAAAAAAAGCAGCAAAAACAGTGAGCAGCAGGCCGAAACAAGAGAGAAAGAAAAAAAATATTCAACCTTCCAAACGATCAATCTTCGCGTGAGCTCGTGCGGAGTGGTTTCCGAGGCAACCAACGTTGTTTTCCTAGCAACTAGGAGTACCTACGGTGAGGGAAGCATGTTATTTACGCATTTATACGTTGTGTATGTTAACTTTGTCAATTTTTAGATTTACCCGTAGATCGTTATTTAAAGAGATTTGATGCTTCTAGAATGTTCCTTGGCATTTGTAGAACATGTATTTATAGCTTTGTAACATTTTCTGCGGTTAAATGTTGTGATTGCAAATTAAATTGTTGAATGAATAGTAATTTGTGAATAGTAAAACCTTGAAACGTTGAAGTTGCGCTGTTATGCTTTCTGTTGATGAGGAAATGTGCTAGGTACGCTAGAATGCTAAAATGTGTGGTTTGTTTGGGTTGCGTAGTGGAAAAAATGAGAATTAAGCCTTTGGGAAAGTCGGGGTCGCTTAGGTCGACTTTGGCATTTTCTTGTTTTGCGTGTTGGCATTGCTTCGGGAAGCCATGCAAGCACTTTTGGTGCGATTGTGGCATTGGTTGGGTGTTTGGTTGTTATAGTTGTAGTTCAAACAAGAAAGGGGGAAATCGGGGCTTTGCGCGAGTTCTAGGGTAAAGTAAGGTTTCGGGGTCTTTAGACGTGCCTTATGGTGATCTAGGAGGGTTGGCGAAGTCGGTTTCCAGAACTCGTGGCTCGTTTGGAAATGGTAGCGTGTTGATAGTTGGGGTCGATTTGTGTTTTTGTGTGTTTTCTTGTCTTTATGCTTATAGAATGCTTAGAATTACTTGAATTACTTGTTTGAGTTGTTTTGGATTGAATTGCTTATCAAATTGCTGCTATTGCGTGCGAGAGTAACCTACTTTGTTATTCTCCCACGTGTGGCTTTATCGCTTGTTTATCGCCTTGTATCGAGTCTTGCATTGCATAGTGTCTCGCGCGTGAGTGATGGGCCTCTCTGGGTAGCCTTGGGTTGCCAGTGTTGGTTGCTCTAGCTCCGCTGCTATTCCCTTTCTCGCTTGGGTTGCCTCCCAGGGGGATTTGGGTCGTAGGTTGATGGATACTTCCGGGGTATTCCAAACTGGTGTTATAAGGTGGTTTGGGCCGGCGCGTCGTCATCGAATTCGTGTTTGAAAGTTGCTCGTGAAAAGAGTATCGTATCCTTTAATTGAGTGTTTGCTGCTTTAAATACTTGCCTTGCTTTATTGTTGGCTTTGGATATAACTTATATGATTTGTATGTATTGCTTGGCTAATTGCATTGCATACTCCTCTCATCTCCATCCTTGAGACCAATTGCCCTCGCTGAGCAATAGTTTTTGCTCATTCCTTTCTATACCATGTTTTTACAAGAGTAGTTGAAGCAGACCCTCTCGAGGTAATAGAGGAGGAGGAGCAGGTGGAGGTGTTTCCGTGATAGCACTTCTCTGCTTTGCTGGTGGTTGGTTACCAGTTTTGTGCAAACCTTGTTTGTTATGTATATTGTGTGAAGGATGCTTAATTTTGAGGCTTGTAGCCTTGTATGTATTTTTCTATTTTGAGACCTTTAATGGTCTTATGTTGTAATGGATTAAAGTTTGTAAAATTGTAAACTTATACTCGGATGACTAGTGAAGAAATGCATGCTAATAGCTAATGGTTTAGTGGCATAAATACCTGTGTAGTATTAATGGCATTTTTGGTTTGGAAAGCTGGTTAATAAGAAATGTATGTTGTAAAGAAAGTTGGCTTGTTTTGATTATTATATAGCTTTCGCAAGTATTATATTGATTTTAGGGTTTTCGGATCATCCGCGGTACAGAGGAGACTCCGTCCGTGTGTCGGGTCCGGGCTTGGCCTTTTACGGGGTCGGGTCGGGGCGTGACACAAACACTCCAGTGGGTGAACTCCAGATGTACCCCGATAATCCTACGACCCAACAACCCCTGGCAATCTCCGGACCAAGCGAGTGAAGGAATAGGGTACGGAGTTTGAATATCCACTAGCAAGCCCTCTGTCGCCCAGCTAATATTCAACACAACCGCCCCTGACACTATGGTTGCACAACCACTATTCAATGTACTTAAAAATGGCAAGATATCAATAACAATATAATTAATAACACGAGGGAGGATCAACAAAGTAGGTTGACCTCAAAACAGATAGATTAGAAGTAGTTCAATACAAGCAATTAAGAGGTTTACAAAAGGGAATATCCAAGATACACATAGAACTATACTAAAAGCTTCAAAACAACTTGAAACCACATTTAAACACATATGGTGACATGCCAAGGTCTTAGATGCGAGTGACAACCGAATTTACCCTTAACCCCCTTTGTTTTTCCAACCGTTTTCCTTCCAAACTCATATTAATGATTCAATTTCAAGGAAAGCTAGACCAATCTTCTAACTAACCCTTAAGGTACCCTTACAACCCTCAACCACGTTCAATTACCCGCAATTACCCCAAAAGCCCCAATTTCTCTCTTATAGCTTTGAACTACACCTACTTTAACCATGCTTCAAACAAGAGTTAGCAAAGCTTTTATAGTACCTAGGTAGTCTAAGAATACTAAAAGTGAAGCCCGAATCCACCCGGATTAGCATTAACCCCGAAACCCCTTTGTTAAAGTCGGCTAATTCACATTCTATGCCAATTTAGAGCAATTCAAGTGCACGAGGCTATTAGAATACCTTAATTAGCACCTAAGATATTTAATAGAAGCAATTAATCAAGCCAATATGCACAATTACACAAAAGCCTAGAAATCTCATCACTATTCACCACAAAGATCAAAGCAATGATTCCAACCATTTAAAATGCGTTCTATTGGTTTAAAGGTGTTCTCTAGCACCTATATACAACGTATAATAGTATAGATAAGCATTACAATAGCATTTGATCACATTTCTAACAAATCAAGAAATGAGCAACAATTTTAAATATGCAAAAAGAGTCATGAATCCCTCACCAACGCACGCAAGAGCTCTCGGGAGACTTGCAAATACCCTAAACTATGTGCTCCTTGCTTGGATTGGCTTGAAGTGAATAATTGAAGAAGAAAAATTTCTCCCAAAGCACAAAGAGGGCTGTCAAGCTTTGCTAGGCTGTTTTCAGCTTTTATTTTTTTTTCTTTTGTGTATTATGAGCTTATGTTATGATATTTTAAGTATATAATGGGGTGGGGTCATGTTTGTGTGTTTAAGTGGTCCATTAAAATGCACATAGTAAGATTTAAACGAGTCTAAAGTGCAAATTGTATGCTAGCCAATTAAATCACTAAGTTAGTTACGTAACACTATTCCTAGTTTGCTTAAATATTTTCTAAACGAGTGCTCCTATCGTTTCTAGCTCCATTGCATATTTTTCCCATTCCTATAATAATTAATATGATTTAATAAAAATGCTAATTCATTAATATAATGCAGTTGAAAAATGAAATAAATAGTAACTAAGTAAGACAACAAGTAAAGCACATAATTAAATGCGCAATTAATGGATGCAACAGTAAGTGAATGTAGGCAAAAAGCTTGGGCGTCACATCCTCTTCCCCTTAAACTAATTGCGCCCATTCAATTCTTACATGATTCGGCGAATAACTCTGGATAGCGATCTCGTATCTGATCCTCTCTCTCCCAAGTAGCGTCCTCTATCCCGTGATGATCCCACAAAACTTTAACCATCGGAATGCTTTTAGTCCTCAGCTCCTGAACTTTCTGATCCACAATCCGAAGAGGTTTCTCTGTGCTGGTCAAGGTTTCATTGATCTCTAGCGGCTCTAGCTCAAGTATGTGAGAAGGATCTGGTTGATATTTCTGAAGCATAGAAACATGGAAGACATCATGAATTCTGCCCAGGCTAGGAGGCAAAGCTGGACGATAAGCCAATTCACCAATGGTTTCAATTATTTCAAACGGTCCCACAAAACGAGGACTGAGCTTACCTCCCTTACCATGCCAAATCAAACCCTTGCGAGGAGAAATTTTCATAAATACCGGATCACTTACGGCAAATTTCAGATCACGACGGCGTCTATCTACTTAACTCTTTTGTCGACTCTGTGTTGTAAGCATTCTTTTTCTAATAAGTTGCACATGATCAATCATTCTATTCATCTCAGGTAAAAGAGTAGGGTCGATAGTATTCATCTCACCAACCTCATCCCAGTAGAGAGGAGACCGGCATTTACACCCACAAAGTGCCTCATAAGGTGCCATACCAATAGTAGCTTGATAACTATTGTTGTAGGTGAACTCTGCGAATGGCAAATACTTTTCCCAACTCTTACCGAAGTCCAGAATACAAGCTCGTAACATATCCTTGAGGATTAAAATAGGTCTCTCAAATTGACCATCTGTCTGAGGATGATAAGCTGTATTGAAACTCAAAGTCACCCCCAAAGCTTTCTGAATCTTCTGCCAGAATAGAGATGTAAATCGGGGATCTCTATCTAACACAATACTCTTTGGAATCCCATGAAGTCTAACAACATTCTCAATATACAACTCTGCTAGCTTATCAAGAGAATCAGTCTTCTTTTTAGCAATGAAATGAGAAGTCTTGGTCAGTCTATCAACAACAACCCAAACAGAGTCATTACCTTTCGAAGACCTCGACAAATCAGAGATGAAATCCATGGTAATGTGGTCCTATTTCCAAAAAGGAATGGCTAACAGCTGCAACAACCCTGCCGGTCTCTGATGTTCAGCTTTAACCTTCTGACAAGTAAGACATCTAGCCACATAGTTAGCAATTTCTCTCTTCTTATTGTTCTACCATAAGTTCTGCTTCAAATCTTTATACATCTTTGTACTGCTCGGATGGATGGTATACTTAAAACTATGTGCCTCAGCAAGAATATCTTTTTTCATAGTTGGCTAACTCGGAATATAGATTCTACCTTTGAATTTGAGAATGCCATCATCATGCAAATTGAAATCCGACTCTCCCCCTTTAGACTTCTCTAAGACTTTCAACAATTAAGGATCGACCTGTTGAGCTTCTCGAATCCTAGATAATAATAGAGATTGGATCTGTAAACTTGCGAATTGAATACCATAGTTTGAAGTATTAGGCTTCCATAAGCATAGTTCCTCCATGAATTCTGAATTCTTGATGATTAAACTGGCAACTATAGCCTTACGGCTTAATGCATCATCAACAATATTAGCCTTACCTGGCAGATAATTGATAATACAATTATAATCCTCAAGCAACTGCAACCAACGCCTCTACCTCATATCCAACTCTTTCTGAGAGAAGAGATATTTCAGACTCTTGTGATCAGTAAAGATTTCACACTTGTTGCCCCAGAGATAATCACGCCATTTCTTTAATGCAAGAATGATAGCTGTGAGCTCCAGATCGTGTGTTGGATAATTGAGTTCATAAGGTTTCAGTTTCCTGGAAACATAAGCAATAACCTTTCCATTCTGCATTAATACGCAGCCCAGACCCTCATTCGAAGCATCACTATAGATCACTAGATTAGCATAACCGTCAGGTAAAGCAAGAATAGGAGCCGTAGTCAATCTCTTCTTGAATTCCTGGAAGCTGGCCTCACATTTATCATTCCAGTCAAATATTATTTTCTTCTGGGTAAGCTGAGTTAAAGGCCCTGCAATTTTAGAGAATTCCTTGACGAATCTCCGATAATACCCAGCTAAACCAAGGAAGCTACGAATCTTTGTAACTGTTTCTAGCCGTTTCCAAGATAACACAACTTCAATCTTCGCTGGATCAACATAAATACCATCCCGTGAGATAATGTGACCAAGAAAAGAATAAGCCAGAATTCACATTTGCTGAATTTTGCAAACAACTGATGCTGTTGAAGAGTTTGTAACACAATTTTGAGATATTGTTCATGATCCGCCTCAGATTTAGAATAGACAAGAATATCATCAATAAAGATAACCACAAATTGGTCCAAATAAGGATGGAATACCCTTTGCATTAAATCCATGAATGCGGCAAGAGCATTAGTTAGGCCAAACGGCAAGAAAACAAACCCATAATGGCCATAACGAGTTCTGAAAGCATTTTTATGAACATCATCTTTCTTAATCCTCAATTGATAATAGCCCAGACTCATATCGAATTTGGAAAATACTCTGGCCCCTTGCAATTGATCAAATAACTCTTCAATGAAAAGCGAATGATATTTGTTTTTGACAGTCACCTGATTAAGACCCCGATAATCAATGCATAAGTGAAGAGATCCGTCTTTCTTCTTAACAAATAGAACCGGTGCACCCCAAGGTGACGAACTCGGCTGAATGAATCCCTTCTCAAGCAAGCCCTGGAATTGAACTTTCAATTCCTACAATTCGGGCGGAGCCATTCTATATGGAGTCCTAAAGATAGGTGCAGTCCCCGATAATAAGTCAATCACGAACTCTATCTCTCTATTAGGCAGTAAACCAGGTAATTCCTCAGAAAAGACCCCCAGTGTAAAATCCTACTTTTCTATTCTGTCTCGTTGTGCGTGTTTATTCTCGTTTTGCGTGAATTGACCTGTTTATGTGCTATATTACTTAGAATGTGATAATTTTGACATTAATACTCCTAGAACATGCTAAATGTGCATTCATGGAATTTTCATAAAAAACGGAGTCAGAAATTTTATCGTCGACTTTTAGTGAATAGTATTTTCGAAACACCTCTGCTAAAATTTTGAAACTAGTCTTTTTAACCCTTCTAGACCTAGTCCTTGGACTTTAATAGACCTGTGTTTGATAAAAACAGTTTTCAAATCGGCTTAACAATTTATTAGGGTTTTTACACTGACTTTTGCGAAAATCGAGTTTTAAGCCGACTTGGGTGAAATTGTTTGATTGTAAAACTTCTTGTCACCTAAAAATAACCTACTTGAGCTATCTTAGGTGTTGCATATTTGTTTTGAGCAAAGAGATAGCTAAAATGCATTTAAAGTCAAGAAAACTCCAAAAATATTAAGTTTACTCAACTTTGACTATTTTAAATATTGACCAATATGCATATTAGTAGTTACACACATCAGCAAGCTCATAAAACGTACTCAAACACACACATAGGGCCAAGAGCTCCATCGGAGGAAAACCAAGCTTTTTCTTCAACTTTTTCAAATGCACTTTGCATTAAAAGTTGTAATCCAAGGCCAATTTCCATCAACCAAAGCTTGATTCCACCTTCTGAGCATCCATTGAGCACATTTCTAGGCTTATATCGCATCAAAGGTGAGAGAAAAATTCTAGATCTCAAAACTCATATTTTGTGTTTATGCGTATAAATAATTATTGAATCGTTAGAATGTTAATTTGAAGTTAGATTATTGCTCCATGCATGCTAGGGATCATTTATATGTAATCTTACGAGATTTGAACCGTTGTAGCATAATTATTTATTTTCGGGTATTTAAAGTTGATTAATTTGCTAAATATTGATTATCTTGAGTTTTATTGGTTGAAATTGATTGCCGTCGATTTCTAAAAGTTTTTTAATTACGTGGTAGCGCCATTGTAATGCCGAATTTTCGATTGCGAGGTCGGTGCTAAAGTCCGGAAATTTCAGCCATGACACACTAGGGTTTTAGGGTTATTGTGCATGATTTGGATGTGTTTTGGTTGGTTTCCGAGGGGGCTAATGTAGTTGATTGAATGGGTGAGTGATAGAAACTGATTTGGAGTTGTTTGGATTAGTAGAATGTAAGATATGAATATTTGAAGTTTAGGTTGTTTTTCTTTAAAATGTTAAATTATGCCTTTAGTTGATTGGGGGTGGTTTGAGTCATTGAATTGTGAGTTGATGATGGGTAAACTAGGGTTTGATTGTATGTTTAATGCATGTTCGGTTGGATGGCCTACTATGTCATCTAACTTAGTTATTTTTTGTTAAAATGATTATTGATGTTATTATGATTATTGATTGATTATTGAATGATGATTGATGAACCGGGAGATAGTCAACGGAAAATGTTATCCTCCTGTGAATGATTGATGTTTATTATTATTGCTGAGTCTTTGGTATGTGTGTGCCACCTCTCGGGCAGCATCGGGCTGTCGGGTTGATAACAGCATGACTACCAGAGACTACCTCCAGTTCACATGACGGAGGTGTCATGGAAGGAGAGGTTATTAGGGTACCTCGGGTGCGTGAGTTTATGGGAGTCACAAGAAGGCTGTTATGATCGTGATGGCGTTTGGAGCTATACCAACTAGTGTATCCTTTATTGAATGGTCATTATAGATTATGTGATGATATTATTATTGATGTTATTGTGTGTTTACTTGCTCAAAGAATTATTTTCTGTGTTTACTTGCTCAAAGGATTATTTTCAAGGAGTATAGTGAATACTGTTAGAGATCTATCAGATCCTCAATGGGCTTATTTTATATAAGCTCACTCTCTATTATTGCATGCTTACAGGTGTTGTAGAGCAGGACTATGGGTACGTGCCTCCTGAAGAGGAAAATGTGCCTTACGTGGATGAGTCTTATGTTCCGGAGTCTTATCCTTGATGTTGTATTGTTTTACTATCTTGTATATTATCTAGTTGACTTTTATATGCTTTGTAGTTCATAATGTAAAAGATGTTGAAAGGATAATGAATTAGTTGATGCTATCTTAGTAGTCTTTCTTTTGTCTGTGTTTAGGTTGCTAGGTTGGTATCAATATATTTTTTTAATGTATATTAAGGTTCATGTATTATGTTAGAACGGAGGCGTATAACAAAGAATGATTATGGTGTAATATAGTTATGTTGTATGTTGTTATTTTATTGAGGAGTTGTTTATTGTATGGCTTATGGAGTTGATGTATGATGTTCTAATGAGGTTGGTTTAGAGCCTCGGTATCCTATTTACTGTCGTTATACTGTCGAAATATCATTGCTTCCTGACTGATTATAGGAGGGGTCGAGTTGGGGCGTGACATTTAAGTGGTATCAGAGCGCATATTAGCTGTCAGCCAGGGTATTCTCGGAATGTGGGTAATGGTCTTAGCATGAAAGTATGTATGAAGTGAAAGAAAAGTGAACTATGTGTTAATATGATTAAGTGATTATGTGATTATGTGATTTAGTGCTTATGTGATTATGTGATTAATTTTTTTATGTGATTGATACTTAAGTGATTTATGTGTTTATGTGAATTGTTGCTTATTTGCTAATAATTGTCTATAGCCTGTTTACGTGCTATAACCTGTGCTATAACCTGTGCTAACTTTTTGATTAGTAGAATGACGGGTGGACCGAGGACCAGAGGTAGGCCTGAGGTGACTGATGAGGTTCAGAGAAATGTGGCACCGGGCCAAGTTAGGGATGATGATCGTATAGGTGCAGCTTTTGATAGGATGAACGAGATCATGGCCAGTCAGGCACAGTTACTGGCAGAGCAAGCTGCCCAGAATCAGGCATTGCAGAATCAGTTGTTGAATGCACAAGGTGGGTACCATGGTCATAGTGCACTGAAAGAGTTTTTAGGGCATTATCCACCACGGTTTTAGGGGGAGCCGGATGATAGGAAAGCTGAGGCGTGGGTTAGTAAGATGGAAAAGATTTTTGACCCTCTTGATTATACTGATGAGCGGAAGGTCACTTTTGCCGTGTACTTGTGGATGATGAGGCGAAAGAATGGTGGCACACGGTGAAAACTAGCTGGAGACTCAAGGTATTCCGTATGTTTGGGATACATTTCTGTTAGCTTTCTGGGCAAAGTATGTCCCGAGGATTGCGAGGGAGCAGAGAGAGGCTGAGTTTCTAGCCTTAGTGTAGGGAGATGCTTTCGTGGCTCAGTACGAGGCCACTTTCACTAGGTTGTCCTAGTATACACCATAGTATGTGGCTGACGAGGAACTTAAGACTCATAGGTTCATGTTGCGGTTGAGGCCCGAGATTCAGGATGCGATGGCCCTGAATCGGTATGATATACTTACGGAGGCCTTTGATGCAGCTTCTAGACTGGAGAAGAGAAAGGGATAACAGATTGTATCTAGCTAGCCTAGTAAGAGCCCATTTCAGCCGCAAGGTCAGCAGGGAGTGTATAGGCCTCCCGTATAGCATGGTGCGTACAGGCCGCCAGCTCAGCAGGGTTCTTTCAGGCCATAGGGTCAGCAGAGTTATTATCGACCTCAGTTTCAGCAGGGGTCCTACCAGGCTTAGTCCCAGTACAGGTTAGCCCAGTCTCAGGGTCAATACAGGCCTAGTTTTGTTAGACCTCAGTAGCAGGCTGGTACAACTGCTTCTTTAGCTTCTGGTTCTTCCAGGGGCAGTGTCAGTGCATCATCACCGTAGTGTACTTACTGCAAGCGCCAGGGCCATGTGGAGGCCGACTGTAGGGTGAAGTCAGGGGCTTGTTTGGGTTGCGGTAGCAATCAGCATAGGGTGAGGGATTGCCCTAGATATTAGAGGACTGAGGGTCGGGCATCGACTCAGGGTTATCAGGGTTGACCTGCGGGCAGTGCACCTCAGTAGCAGCGGGTTCAGGCTCGGGCCTACGCAGTTGACTTGGAAGAGATGCCTGAGGATACTGCAGTTGTGGAAGGTAACTTCCTTATACTTGATCAACTTGTTAAAGTGTTGATTGATTCTGGTGCTACGCATTCTTTTATTACTCCTGCTTGTGTGCAACGTGTTAATGTGCAACCTTAAAGACTGCCTTATGTGGTTGAGATTAGTACCTCTTTGACTGATAAGTATATTATTGGCTTAGTATGTAAGGATTGTATAATTCATGTTAAGGGATATAATTTTCCTTCGGACTTTATCTTATTTCCTATCCAGGGGTATGATGTTATCTTGGGTATCGATTGGCTTTCTAAGTATGATGGCCAGTTAAACTGTAGAACCAAGGTAGTACAGTTTCGATTGCCAGATCAGCTAGTAAAAGAGGTAGTAGGGAACCGGGGTCCTAAGACAAGCTTTGTTATCTCAGCAACTTAAGCAGTTAAGTTGGTGAGTAAGGGGTGTTCGGGTTATCTAGCTTATTTGATCAACAAGCCATCTGATAAACTACAGCTAGAGGAAGTCCCTATTATTCGGGAATATCCCAATGTATTTCCTGAGGAGTTGCCAGGGTTACCGCTAGAGAGAGATGTGGAGTTTGTGATCAATCTTATTCCCCATACTCAACCTATTTCTAAATCAGCGTACCGGGTAGGACCAGCTGAGTTGAAGGAGCTGAAGACTCAATTGCAGGAGTTATTGGAGAAGAGGTTCATTCAGCAGAGTTCTTCACCTTGGGGAGCCCCTATTTTATTTGTGAAGAAGAAGGATGGTACCTTGAGATTATGTATTGATTACCGTGGTTTGAATCAGGTGACCATCAAGAATAAATATCATTTGCCAATGATTGACGAGTTGTTTGATCAACTTCAGAGAGCTAAAGTCTATTATAAATTTGACTTGAGGCAGGGGTATTATCAGCTTCGGATTCGTACGGAGGATGTTCCGAAGTCTGCCTTCAGGACTCGATATGGGCATTATGAGTTTGTTGTTATGCCTTTTGGATTAACTAATGCACCAGTAGCATTCATGGATTTTATGCATCGGGTTTTTCAGCCGTATTTAGACCAGTTCGTGGTAATCTTTATTGATGATATCTTGGTCTATTCTAAATTTGAATCAGAGCATGAGCAACATCCATGGCTTGTCTTACAGAAGCTACAGGAGCATTAGTTGTTTGCCAAGTTCAGCAAATGTGAATTTTGGCTACAACGCATATCTTTTCTTGGCCACGTGATTACACAGATTGGTATATCTGTAGATCCCACTAAGATTGAATCAGTGATGTCTTGGAAACAGCCAGAGAATGTTTCTACGGTCCGTAGCTTTCTTGGCTTGGCGGGTTATTCCCGTAGGTTTGTGAAGGATTTTTCTAAGATTGCCGGGCCACTTTCTAAGTTGACTCAGAAACGGACTATCTTTGTTTGGGATGAGAAGTGTGAGAGTGGGTTTCAGGAGTTGAAAAAGAGGTTGACTATTGCTCCAGTAGTTGCTCTACCAGAGGGGACCGATAATATGGTTATTTACAGCGATGCATCCAAGGAGGGCTTGGGATGTGTTCTTATGCAGAATGGCTAAGTTATTACCTATGCTTCCAGAAAGTTGAAGCCTTATGAGGTGAATTATCCAACTCATGATCTTGAGTTGGCAGTAGTTGTCTTCGCACTAAAGAAGTGGCATCATTATCTGTGGGGCAGTAAGTTCGAGATTTTCACTAATCATAAGAGTCTGAAGTATTTATTCTCACAGAAGGAGTTGAATATGCGCCAGTGGAGGTGGATGGAGCTTCTTGGAGATTATAATTGTTCTATCAATTATCTTCCTGGCAAGGAAAATTTTGTAGCAGATACTCTTAGTCGTAAGGCGAGTATCTCTTGTTTAGCTGTCAAGAAGTGGGAAGTTCTTGAGGAATTCACTGGAGACCGGAGTTGACTCAGGTTGGGGTGATGTGTTCACATCTCCGTATTCAGCCTTTATTACTGTCTCAGATCAAAGAAGCTCAACAACTTGATGTTAAACTTCAGAAGATCAATGATCAGATCACGAATGATCAGTCTGACTTCAAAGTACACGAGGATGGTATTCTTCGATTTCGGAACAGGGTTTGTGTTCCCGATGAACCTGGCTTGAGGCGAGGTATTATGGAGGAAGCTCATAATTCTAAGTACACTATTCATCCCGGTGGAACCAAGATGTATCGAGATTTAAAGCAACATTACTGGTGGAATAACATGAACAGAGAGGTTGCTCAGTTTGTATCTAGATGTTTGACTTGTCAGAGGATGAAAGCCGAGCATCAACGACCTGCTGGGTTACTTCAGCTGTTGGCTATACCAGAGTGGAAGTGGGAGCATATTACGATGGATTTTGTCACTGGTTTGCCTAGAACACCGAGGGGTAATGATGAAGTTTGGGTTGTCATCGATCGTTTGACGAAGACAGCTCACTTTATTTCGATGCAGATGGTAGATGAAGTTGCAAAGTTGACGGATCTTTATTTGGATCAGATTGTTAGACTTCACGGGATTCCATCTAGTATTGTCTCAGATCGAGATCCTCGATTAATTTCTCATTTGTGGGAGAAACTTCAGGAGACCTTGGGTACTCAGTTGAACTTCAGTACCGCGTATCATCCACAGACCGACGGTCAGTCTGAGTGGACTATTCAGATTCTTGAAGATATGCTTATGGCTTATGTTCTGGCTTCGGGAAGAACTAGGAGAAACATCTACCACTTGTCGAGTTTGCCTATAACAATAGTTATCAAGCTACTATTGGAATGGCACCTTTCGCAGCTTTTTACGGTCGTAAGTGTTGTTCACCTTTATATTGGGACGAGATAGGGGAGATGAAGACTATTGATCCGACTATCATGCCAGAGCTTTTTGAGAAGATTGAGAATGTTCAGTTGATCTGGCAGAGAATGCTTACGGCGCATAGTAGATTCAAGAGTTATGCTGATAAGCGTCGTCGGGACTTGGAGTTTACAGTCGGAGATCGGGTTTTCTTGAGATTGTCTCCTCGTAAGGGGTTTGCTCGTTATGGTAAATGTGGAAAGCTGAGTCCAAGATTTGTTGGGCCGTTTGAAATTACCGACAGGGTTAGTAAGTTAGTATATCAGTTGACTTTACCGGAGAATTTCTCTAATGTCCACGATGTATTTCACGTGTCTAATTTGTGGAAATATAATCCGGATCCTTCTCATATTCTTTAGCTAGAGCCGTTATAGCTTCGTGAGAATCTGACTTATGACGAGCGTCCGATTCGTATTCTTGATCAGATGGAACGAGAGTTGAGGTCGAAGAAGATTATGATGGTTAAGGTGTTGTGGAAGCATCACG
The DNA here is from genome assembly GCA_037974665.1 of Ehretia macrophylla. Lineage (NCBI taxonomy): Eukaryota > Viridiplantae > Streptophyta > Magnoliopsida > Boraginales > Ehretiaceae > Ehretia > Ehretia macrophylla. Next base: position 53,008,157 of record CM075782.1, read on the forward strand.
GTATTGAGGAAGCGACTTGGGAGAGACGAGATCAGATGCAGCAGCAGTACTCAGATCTGTTCAGTACATCAAGTAAGAATTTCAAGGATGAAATTTCTTTAAGGGGGGAGGGGATAATGTGAAACTCCACTTTTCTATCCTGTCTCGTTTTGCGTGTTTATTCTTGTTTTACGTGAATTGACATGTCTATGTGCTATATGACTTAGAATGTGATAATTTTGATATTAATACTCCTAGAACATGCTAAATGTGCATTCATGAAATTTTCATAAAAAACGGAGTCAAAAATGTTATCATCGACTTTTAGTGAAGATTGTTTTCAAAACACGTCTGCTAAAATTTTAAAACTAGTCTTTTTAACCCTTCTAGACCTAGTCCTCGGACATTAATAGACCTGTGTTTGATGAAAAAGGTTTTCAAATCGGCTTAGGAATTTATTAGGGTTTTTACACCGACTTTTGCGAAAATCGAGTTTTAAGCCGACTCGAGTGAAATTGTTTGGATGTAAAACTTCTTGTCACCTAAAAATAACCTACTTGAGCTATCATAGGAGTTGCATATTTGTTTTGAGCAAAGAGAAAGCTAAAATGCATTTAAAAGACAAGAAAACACAAAAATATTAAGTTTACTCAACTTTGACTAATTTTAAATATTGACCAATATGCATATTAGTAGTTACACACATTAGGAAGCTCATAAAACACACTCAAACACACACATAGGGCCGAGAGCACTATAGGAGGAAAACCAAGCTTTTTCTTCAACTTTTTCAAATGCATTTTTCATTAAAAGTTGCAATCCAAGGCTAATTTCCATCAACCAAAGCTTGATTCCACCTTTTGAGCATCCATTGAGCACATTTCTAGGCTTATTTCACATCAAAGGTGAGAGAAAAATTCTAGATCTCAAAACTCATATTTTGTGTTTATGAGTATAAATAATTATTGAACCGTTAGAATGTTAATTTGAAGTTAGATTAGTGCTCCATGCATGCTAGGGATCATTTATACGTAATCTTATGAGATTTGAACCGTTGTAGAATAATTATTTATTTTTGGGTATTTAAAGTTGATTCATTTGCTAAATGTTGAATATTTTGAGTTGTGTTGATCGAAATCGATTGCCGTCGATTTCTAAAAGTTTGATAATTACGTGGTAGTGCCGTTGTAATGCTGAATTTTCAATTGCGAGGTCGGTGCTAAAATCTGGAAATTTCAGCCATGACACACTAGGGTTTTAAGGTTATTGGGCATGATTTGGATGTGTTTTGGTTGGTTTTCGAGGGGGCTAATGTAGATGATTAAATGGGTGAGTGATAGAAATTGATTTGGAGTTGTTTGGATTAGTAGAATGTAAGATATGAATATTTGAAGTTTAGGTTGTTTTTCTTTAAAATGTTAAATTATGCCTTTAGTTGATTGGGGGTGGTTTGAGTAATTTAATTGTGGGTTGATGATGGGTAAACTAGGGTTTGATTGTGTGTTTAATGCATGTTCGGTTGGATGGCCAACTTTGTCATCTAACTTAGTTATTTGTTGTTAATTTGATTATTGATGTTATTATGATGATAATATGATTATTGATTGATAATTGATGAACCGGGAGATAGTCAACGGAAAAGGTTGTCCTCCTGTGAATGATTGATGTTTATCATTATTGCTGAATCTTTGGTATGTGTGTGCCACCTCTCGGGCAGCATCGGGCTGTCGGGTTGATAACGGCATAACTACCAGAGACTACCTCCAGCTCGCATGACGGAGGTGTCGTGGAGGGAGAGGTTATTGGGGTACCTCGGGTGCGTGAGTTTATGGGAATCACAAGAAGGCTGTTATGATCGTGATGGCATTTGGAGCTGCACCAACTAGTGTATCATTTATTGAATGGTCATTATAGATTATGTGATGATATTATTATTGATGTTATTTTGTGTTTACTTGCTCAAAGGATTATTTTTAAGGAGTATAGTGAATACTATTAGAGATCTATCGGATCCTCACTGGGCTTATTTTATATAAGCTCACTCTCTATTATTGCATGCTTACAGGTGTTGTAGAGCAGGACTATGGGTACGTGCCTCCTGAAGAGGAAAATGTTCCTTACGTGGATGAGTCTTATGTTCCGTAGTCTTATCCTTGATGTTGTATTGTTTTACTATCTTGTATATTATCTAGTTGACTTTTATATGCTTTGTAGTTCATAGTGTAAAAGATGTTGAAAAGATAATGAATTAGTTGATGCTATCTTAGTAGTCTTTCTTTTGTCTATGTTTAGGTTGCTAGGTTGGTAACAATATATTTTTGCAATGTATATTAAGGTTCATGTATTATGTTGGAACGAAGGCATATAACAAAGAATGATTATGGTGTAATATGGTTACGTTGTATGTTGTTATCTTATTGAGGAGTTGTTTGTTGTTTGGTTTATGGAGTTGCTGTATCATATTCTATTGCAGTTGGCTTAGAGCCTCAGTATCCTATTTACTGTCGTTATACTGCTGAAATTTCGTTGCGTCCTGACTGATTATAGGAGGGGTCGAGTTGGGGCGTGACACCTAGGAACTCTCTCACAACAAGTACATCATTCAAGTTCAATTGATCCACAGGTTGATTAATCAAATATGCAAGATAAGCCTCACAACCCTTGCTCAATAGTTTAGATGCTCTAATAGAAGAAATAATAGGAGTACCAGTTGATTTTCTACTACCAATTATTTCAATTACAGGCTGATCAGGCATTTCTAATCTCACAATTTTCTTACTACAATCAAGCTGTGCATAATAACTCCCCAACCAATCCATGCCCAAGATAATTTCAAAGTCATTGAAGGGTAGAATAATCAAGTCAGCAGGAAAAACACGACCCTTAATAAAAATATTACATGCTCTGCAAATAGATCTAGTAACAAAATTCGGACCCATAGGAGTATAGACCACAACCTCATACAACAGTTTATCATGTTTTAGTTTAGCATTTTGTTCACAAGTAGCAGTAATAAATGAATAGTGGCTCCGGAGTTAATTAAAACCTTAACTAATTGATAATTAAGGAGAAAGTTACCTTCTACCACATCAGTCGTATCCGGAAGCTCCTCTGCATCCAAAGCAAATACACAGGCCTGACCTCACGGTGCTGGTGCGGTAGCTGGTGCCCTGGTATGAGAATTCTTAGCCGATGTCTGACCCCTGGTGTTCTTGTATTTCAGACAATCCTTCACTATGTGCTAGTCACTTCCACAGCCTATACACTTGTTCTGTTTCCTCCAACAAACCTTCTCAGTATGACCCTGACGCTGGCAGAAGCTGCACTGCTGGTGACGTCTTAGAGTAGTGCCTCCTGAAAGAGCTCTAAAAGTAGAGGTAACTGAACTACCCTACTACGAACGAGATACTGCTGGACGAGATTGACTCTAAGTCTGACTCTGAACTGGCCGTGCCTGTGTTTGAGTAGGCCCTGTATAACTTTGAGTCTGCCTCGGCTGTGGACTCTGCCCAATTGAAATAGTTTGTTTCTGGTACCCCTGACTCTGAGTCCGGAACTGCCGCTTACTGGATTGACTAGTCTCGGCTAACACGTCTGCCTTGCGCTTTTCATACCTCGAGGCGGCTCTGACCACTACAGCATAATTAGGGTAATCATTCACAGACAGATTTAGCATAATATCATTCCTCAACCCCATAATGAATCTCTGCATTTTCATATCCTCAGGTTGCACCAATACCGGTACATAACGGGAGAGCCTAGTAAAGTAGCCTCATATTGGTCCACTAACATATTTCCCTGCTTCAAAGCTATAAACTCTGCTTGGTGTCTCTCACGGGTAACCGCTGATATATACTTGTCTCAGAATTCACGGACGAAGTTAGCCCACGAATGATGAACCCTCACGGCTTCCCATTTCTCGCTAATAGTACGCCACCACTCTTCGGCGTCACCCTCCAAAAGGAATATGGCATAGGTAATCTTCATATCATCACTGCACTCAAGTATTGCAGCCACCCTTTCAAACTTCCTCAACCACAATTCAGCTTTCATATCATCAGGTTCTCCAAAGAAGTTGTAGGCCCCGTGATGTTAAAATCTGTCATACAAATTAACTCCAGTAGCACCACTACCCTCGGCTCTGGCAGCCTGATTACCTCTGGCAGCCCCTGTCTGACCCTGCTGAGTTACGAACTGGGCAATGGTATTCATAGCAGTAACCATAGTAGCCAGAATTTGTGCAGTGCTGGGTTCTGATCCCTATGGTAGTGCATTCTTTACTACACCTACTTCCTTCATGGGAATCTCTTCCGGTTCTCGATCAACATTTTGATTCTCAGTTCGACGACGGAGCCCCATTCCTGATAACTAGAATGCAAAGTATTATGACAAGCATTTGTATAATTCACAGTTAAATCACATAAAGACAAGTTCAAATAAGTTAACAAAAGATCGCACATAGGGTCATACAACACTTTACATATTAAAGATACAAGTAAAACGATTAGTCATACTCTCCATTCTTCACTTTCCACTTTTTCACAATAATTCAAATAAGACCTTTCACATTCTCGCTTTCATGCAAGCATACGCTTAACCATTCATTCTTTGTCTTAGCCATTCAAGGAAACATTTATTCACATAATCATACATTAACTCAACATACTCCTACCCACAGACTGAGAAAATTAACCTGGCTTCGTGCATCTCGAAGCACTGATACCACCAAAATGTCACGCCCCGACCCAGCCGCACGCTAAAGGTTAAGTCTGGACCCGATACACGGACAGAGTTTTCTCTGTACCGTGGACATTCTGAAAACCTGTAATCACTCAATTAAAGCCACAAAACAACAAGACAAGCTTTTATAACTAAAGTTCAAAGGTTCCAGGCAGCCTTGAAGCATACAACAGTTCAAAATCACACAAGCATGCAACCAACTTAGCTTCTTCGTAAATCCGATTACCATACCATCCAAAATAACATTGGAACATTCCTAGGAGTTGAAACCAAGCATACTTTAAAACATACACTCCCAAGCATGCAAGTAGCTAGAAAATAGAACATAGTTATTACAACCATGGTTTCTCAAATCTATCACTACAACCACCTATCTTTCAACTTGCAACTACAAGAATATACATAGCACTAAGGCCACAAAATAGATCATAACATAGTAATACAAGTACGCCATGCAATAACAAGAGATCACATCTACCTCAGGCAACAAACAAACAACAACTAGGGCAAAGGATCTGTCTGTACTTCTTCCTCTTCCACTATCACTTCAAATCGCTGGGGATCACCCTCATCACTTCCTAAAACATATATCGAGGTATAAGCAACCACTGTTGCCCAATGAGGGATAAAGTCTCCCGAGGCGTGCAATGCAACAATTAATACAGTTAAACAATAAAAGCAATTAAACCAATCATGAAATAACAATAGCTTAAATAACCACACACTAAAAGGATACATTTCACTTAACCCCAACACTCCAATCTTCACTTGATCTTCATTCACGATCCACGAACCACGATCTCGATCACGATAAGTCGACATAACCCCAAACACTCTAGTGGGTGTACTCCGGATGTACCCCGATAATCCCCTGGAAATCTCCGTACCAGGCGAGTGAGGGAATAGGGTACAGAGTTTGAATATCCACTAGCAAGCCTTCTGCTGCCCAGCCGATATTCAACACAACCGCCCTTGACACTATGGTTGTGCAACCACTATACAATGCACTTAAAAATGGCAAGATATCGATAACAATATATGTGATAACCCGAACCCGGCATGCATTTAATGGCATTTAATTGCATTTAATTAAGTGTTATCTTAGATGTTAGCATTGAATTTTGTGTTTATTTTTAGTTAAACATTCATTTGTAGCTTTATTTTCATCTTTATGTTAATCGGTTTTATTTTTCTTGCACCTTAATGCTCGGTTTTCAATAAAATGAAAAGTAGCTCCGAGCTGGAGTAAATTTGAACTATGTTACTTTTCAAAAATTATATTTTCTTGAATTCTTTGAGATTTAATTGTTATTCTTTTATTGTCACAAAGTGCATTGCATTTCGAGAGCAATAGTTAGAGAGTGATTTCTAGTCCTCAACAAATAGTGAAAACTAGTATTTAGTGTTTTAATTTTAGTGTTTTAAGTTGTATTTAACTAGAATTAGATTTGGGTTGGTTGTTTTAGCTTTAAAATGCATAAAATAAGCTTATTTGACCAAATTTTAAGTGCTTTGACCAAGGCTTTGACCATTGACTTGCTTGTCATCTTTTATATGCATGTTATAACAAAGAAAAAAAAATAAAACAAAGTTGAAAAATAGTAAGGAGCTGGCCGAAAATAGAAGGAGAGAAAAAAAAGGAATTTCAATCTTCAAAACTTCAAATCTTCGCGTGAGCTTGCACGGGGTGGTTTCCGAGGCACCCAACGAGGGTTTCCTAGCGTCTAGGAGTGTCTAAGGTGAGGGTTTCATCGTTATTTGCGCATTTGAAATAATTGTGTTTAAACTTTAATTTTTAAAAATTATGCGTAGATTGTTATTTTATCCATTTTGTTGCTTAAAGAATGTTCCTTGTTGATTGTATAACATGTATTTATAGCTTTTTAGCATTTTCTGCAGTTGAAAATTGAAATTGCAATTTGAATTGATTAATGAATAGTAAATTATGAATAGTAAACCCCCGTTTCGATGAAGTTACTCTGTTACACGTTCTGTTGATATAGGAAGGTGCTAGATATGCTAGAATGCCTAAATGTGCGGTTTAATTGGAGTGTTTAATGGAAAACTAGAGAAAAATGGCTTAGTGAAAGTTGGGGTCGTTTAGGTCGAGTTTGGCATTTTATCATTTTACGTGATGGCATTGTCTCGGGAGGCCATGGAAGCACTTTTGGTGTGGCTATGGCGTTGGTTAGGTGTTTGGTTAGGATAGCGGTAGTTCAAACGAGCAAAGGGGGAAATCGGGGCTTTGCGTGAATTCTAGGGTTAAGTAGGGTTTCGGGGTCTTTAGACGTGCCTTATGGTGACCTAGGAGGATTAGTGAAGTCAGTTTCCAAAACTCGTGGCTCGTTTGAAAGTAGTAGCATTTTGAAGGTTAGGGTCATTTTGTGTTTTTGTTTGTTTTCTTAGTGTAGTGCCTATAGAATGCTTAATATGGCTTGTTATGCTTGTTAAAGTTGATTATGATTGAATTTGTATGTCAATTGTTGATAATGCTTGTTAGTGTTGTTCTTGTTACTTTATAGATTGTAAATGTTTGATATCTTGTTTATCGCCTCTAATCTGTATTGTTGTGCTATCGCTCGTTTATCGCCTTGTATCGTGTCTTGCATTGCATAGTGTCAGGCACGTGAGTGATGGGCCTCTCTGGGTAGCCTCGGGTTGCCAGTGTTGGTTGCTCTAGCTCCGTGTCCTATTCCCTTTTCTCGCTTGGGTTGCAGCCCAGGGAGTTTTGGGTCATAGAATTGACAGAGTATGTTCGGAGTACTCTAACGGAAATTATAAGGTGTGTGAACCGGTGCATCATCGTTAAAGTCATCGAAATCGTGATCGGTACATTGCTCGTATGAGTGAACCATAGCCTTCAGAGTGTCGTATAACTTTGAATGGTTGTGTTAATGCTTTTATTAATTGGTTATTGTATTGATTGTTTATATTGAATGCTTGCTTGTCAATTATATTGCTTAGCTGTACCTATTTGCATTGCACGAACTTACTTCTCTCCACCTCGATATCTGTCTCGCCCTCACTGAGTATACGTGTTGTGTGTACTCACTCCTCACCAACGCATTTCAGGAAATGCCATGTTAGCTGGAAAGTTCATGATTTTGTGAAAGTTCGTGATTGAAGAGTTGTCTCGCGTGCCTATGTGACTTGAGTTGTCGAAGTTGTAAAGATGTATGCTTTTATGTATTGTATGTATTTAATGTCAAAGGGATGTAATTTAAGTTTCATTAGATTATTGAGGTCGTTTGATAAGTTAGATTTTGTATCTAGTTAATGTAGCTTAACTTCAATGCATGTTTGTATTGTCCAAAAGAAAAAGTTAGAAAGATATAATAGTCTAACTTATGCAATAGGTTGGTATAGTTTAATTGCTAAGCATGAATGTATATTTGCTTGTGATTGCTTGTTGTGAACCAAGGCTCGGATGACCTTGAGGTGGTTGAATGTTTGGACATGGTGTTGGTCCACTTATATGCTGTCGCAGGTTTGCTTTTTGCCTAGAAACAGGGGAGACTCCGTCCGTCTTTTCCTAAAAATTATGCCCGGGTTTCGACTTGGTTGCGATTAGATTGATTAATTGAACTCCCGATCTTGAGAGGGATCGGGGTGTTACAGGTGGTATCAAAGCTTGTTTAGCTCATAAGTCGGGACAGGGTCCTCAGTCGGGTGGGTAGTGGTCCTTGAATATGTGCTTGTTAAGTGTGTCTTGAAAGTGTATGCTTGTATATGAGATTGTGTGTCTTGACCTGAATGTGTGCTCCTATGTGATATAGTTATGTGTTATGTGTTAATTGTGTGCTAAGTGAAGTAAAGTGTCTAGTTGTACATTGAATTGACCTATAGAATTGGCATCGTGAATCGAATCGACCTCATGAATTGTTATTTGATTGAAGTGTTGCTTGCAATGTGTGTATTGAAATGTCTTGAATTGGTTATGCCGTGATATGAATTGATTATGTTTTGCTTGACTTGATTGTTGTGCTTGAGTGACTTTCTTGAATAAACTCTTTTGTAAACTTGCTTGCATAATAGTATAAGGCTTGTGTATAAATGTGATATCCTGGAATTCATACATGTCCCGTGGAAATGGTAAGTAAGTCCTCTTTCTCCCCTGAAGAAGGTGGTTCACCGCTGGCTATTCAAGGTGTGTGGATTGGCAGGAAATGAATGGCATTTAATTAGCCTTTATTTGGGAGTTGGTGTTTTCTTTTGGAGCTCGGTTAATGTCGAATCTCTAAGGTCCTCCTCTGTGTTTAACAGTTGTTAAAGAGTTGCTTTCTCTTTGGTTTTATTTGGTTGTTCTCCGGGGCATTCTTTGGTTTTCTTATTAGGTATTCTTTGGAATCTTTTGTTGGCACTTCTCGGTGGACTTGGCTATTGGGATCTCAATCGGACTTACTGTATGGTATTATCTATGGCATATGAGTCTCGGTCTTTATTGGTGTGTTACCGGCATCCCTGGTTGGAAATCCTTCAATGGCATTCTATAGAATTCTTGGTGGTAATTTATTTGGTACTTACTTATTGGGCAATTCTTGGTATTTTCTCACTGGAGCATTGTTTCGGGAATTTTCTTTAGTGTTCCTCAGTAGGTTTGGTATTTGGAATTCCTATCATACTTATTGTATAGTACTACTTACGGTACTCTTTGGAATTCTTATTGGGCATTCTATTGGTATTTTCCTTATTGGCAAGGTTGTATGAAGTTCTCACTTGGCAAACAGTGCAGGGGCCTCAGAGTTTGGTTTTGTATATTGTGCACCAGCTCGGTATTTTTCTTAGGGTTTTCGTCTATCTGGGAAACTATATTTGTTATTCAACTCGATTGTCTTATTGGGTGTCACGCCCCGACCCAACCCCCAAGCTAAAGGTTACGTCCGGACCCGACACACGGACAGAGTCTCCCCTGTACCGTGGACATTCTAAAAACCTGTAAACGCTTAAACAAGGTCCCAACAATACAATACAGCTTTCTCAATTAAACAACAAAGCTATAAGGCCATCCGAGCCTTATAGTACACAATTATTCCAAAACACACAAGCATGCGAGAACTTGTTGTCAGCATAGTCTTATAATCTTGACATACTAGGAAATCAATAAAACAACTTAAAGAGTAAAGCATTCTACCTTAACCATCCACTCCCAAGCATGCAAGGAAATAAGGCAAGAATAAAAGTTATTACAGTTCATAGACTTTCAAAGCTACAACCCAACCATCTAATCTTCAACTTATACAACAAGCATATACAAAGCCCTTGGGCTACAAAATAGTACATAAAATAATCAGATGAGTCTTCCACATAGTAACAAATTCATTAACCACCTCAAGTTATCAGACACAGCAACTAAGGTAAAGGCTCGATCTGAACTTCTTCTTCCTCAACTAAATCAACAAGCTGGGGATCACCCTCAGCGTCTCCTGAAACAGATATCGAGGTATGAGCAACCACTGTTGCCCAGTAAGGGATATAGTCCCGGGGCGTGCAATGCAACATATAATACAATCATACAACAATAACACTTAGACAATTAAAGAAACAACGATAACTTAACTACCACACAGTTAAAAGGTTACGTTTCAACAATCCCCTATCAACCTATCTTCCCTGGTCTTCAATCACGTTCCACGCACCACGAGCACGATCACGATAAGCCGGCATAACCCCATTCACTCCAGTGGGTGTACTCCGGATGTACCCCGAATCCTACGACCCAACATCCCCTGGCAATCTCCGGACCAGGAGAATGAGGGAATAGGGCACGGAGTTTGAATATCCACCGGCAAGCCCTTTGCCGCCCAGCCGATATTCAACACATCCGCCCCGACACTATGGTTGCGCAACCACTATGCAATGCACTCAACGATGGCAAGTTAATAACAATAATATAAGCATTAACACAGATGAGGATCAACAAAGTAGGTTGACCTCGTTGCAATTAGGATAGAAGCAAAGATAGAAGCAAATAAGCAGCTTACAAATGAACGTATACCATATAAGCATAGAATCATTCCAAAAGCTCCAAATCAAATTAAAATCATATATAAACACTTAAGAAGTCCTGACATGGGTTTAGAAGTGTGAGACAACTTAAATTGCACCTAAACCTCTTTGTTTTTTGAACTATTTCTCTTCTAAACCAAAGTTAATGATTTCATTTTCAAAGGAAACTCTCCCAACCTTCTAACTAACCCCCAAGGTATCCTCTCAACCCTCGAACTCAATCAAATGCCCGCGTTTACCCCGAAAGCCCCAATTTCCCTCTTTTGGCTTTAAACCACACCGACATTGTCCGGGCTTCAAACAAGGGATATCAAGGCATCTATAGCACCTAGGTAGCCTAAGGATACTAGAATTGAAGCCCGAATCCACCCGGATTCGCATTAACCCCGAAAGCCCCAACTTAAAGTCGGCTATTTTCCATTTTTAGGCGATTTAAGGGCAATGCAAGTGTACGGGGCTATTTAATTATCCTCACTAGTACCTAAGGCATCAATTAGAAGCATTGATTCAAGCCAATTCGAGCAATTACACAAAAACCTTAGAAAAATGTCACTATTCACCCTAGAAATCAAACTAACGATTCTAACCGTTTAAATTGCGAAACGACGGTTCAAAAGTGTTCTCTAGCATTCATATAGATAGTATATTAGCATAGATAACATTTACAATAGCATATAATCATATTTTCAACAAATCAATAAATGAGCAACTATTTAAAAATGCAAAAACAAGTCGTGAAATCCCTCACCACTACGCGTAGGAGCACCTAGGAAGCTTGCAAACACCCTACACTAGTTGCTCAAGGGTTGGAGTGGCTTGATTTGGAGAGTTGATGAGCAAAATCTTTTTTTTTTCTTCTTCTCCTTGCTCTCGGCCCTGCTACAGTATTCTGCTCTCTTTTTTTTTCTTTTGTTTTGTGTTTTAAGAGCCTTGGTTGAATTTTAAGGTATTTAGTTGGGTGGGGTCAAGCTTGGGTGTTTAAGTGGCTTTTAAAAATGCGCGTAGTAAGCTTAAAAACGAGCCTAAGGTGAACATGTGTGCTAGTTAATTAAATTTCTAAGTTAGTTACGTAACACTATTCACTCAACTACAAAAATCATTTTCTAAACGAGCCTTCCTAACGCCTTAAGCTCAAATGCACATTTTTCCCACTACTTTTACAATTAATATGATTTAATAAAAATGCTAATTAACTAATAGAAAGCAGTTTAAAAACGGAGTGAATAGTAGTCACAAAGTCAGTTAATAAGGCATAGAAATAAATGCGCAAACAAGGGATGCAACAGTGATTAAATGCATGGCTAAAACTCGGGCGTCACATCCTCTCCCCCTTAAACTAATTGCGTCCACGCAATTCTTACATGATTCGGCGAATAACTCTGGATACCGTTCCCGCATCTGATCCTCTTTTTCCCATGTCGCATCCTCTACTCCGTGATGATCCCACAGAACTTTAACCATCGGAATGCTTTTAGTCCTCAGCTCCTGAACTTTCTGATCAACAATTCGAAGAGGTTTCTCTGTGTAGGTCAAAGTTTCACTGATCTCTAGCGGTTCCGGCTCAAGTATATGAGAGGGATCTGGCTGATACTTCCGAAGCATAGAAACATGGAATACGTCATGAATTCTGCCCAGACTGGGAGGTAAAGCTAGACGGTAAGCCAAATCACCAACAGTTTCAGTTATCTCAAATGGTCCCACATATCGAGGACTGAGTTTACCTCCTTTGCCATGCCGAATCAAACCCTTGCGAGGAGAAATTTTCAGAAATACCCGGTCCCCCACAGCAAATTTCAGATCACGACGTCGTCTATCTGCATAACTCTTTTGCCGGCTCTGCGCTGTAAGCATTCTTTTTCTGATAAGCTGCACCTGATCAATCATTTTGTTCATTTCAGGTAAGAGAGTAGGGTCGATAGTCTTCATTTCACCAACATCATCCCAGTAGAGAGGAGACCGACATTTACGCCCATAAAGTGCCTCATAAGGTGCCATGCCAATAGTAGCTTGATAACTATTGTTGTAAGCGAACTCTGCTAGTGGCAAATACTTCTCCCAACTCTTACCGAAGTCCAGAATACAAGCCCGCAACATATCCTCGAGGATTAAGATAGTTCTCTCGGATTGACCATCTGTCTGAGGATGATAAGCTGTACTGAAATTCAAATTCGTGCCCAGAGCTTTCTGAATCTTCTGCCAGAACTGAGATGTGAATCTGGGATCTCTATCCGACACAATACTCTTTGGAATTCCATGTAGTCGGACAACATTCTCAATATACAACTCTACCAGTTTATCAAGAGAATCAGACTTCTTTTTAGCAATAAAATGAGAAGTCTTGGTCAGTCTATCCACAATAACCCAGACTGAGTCGTTACCCCTCGAAGACCTCGGTAAATCGGATACGAAATCCATAGTAATATGATCCCATTTCCAAACAGGAATAGCCAAAGGCTGCAACAACCCTGCAGGTCTCTGATGTTCTGCTTTAACTTTCTGACAAGTAAGACATCGGGCAACATAGTCAGCAATTTCTCTCTTCATATTATTCCACCAGAAGTTCTGCTTCAAATCTTTATACATTTTCGTACTGCCTGGATGGATAGTATATCTGGAACTGTGTGCCTCAGCAAGAATATCCTTCTTCAGAGTTGGATCATTCGGAATACAGATTCTACCTTTGAATTTAAGAATACCATCGTCGTGCAGTTTGAAATCCGACTCTCCCCCTTTAGAATTCTCTAAGACTTTCAACAATTGAAGATCAGCCTGTTGAGCTTCTCGAATCCTGGATAACAACAGAGATTGAATCTGCAAACTTGCAAATTGAATACCAGAATTTGAAGTACTAGGCTTCCATAAGCACAATTCTTCCATGAATTCCCAATTCTTGATAATCAAGCTGGCAACAGTAGCCTTTCGGCTCAAAGCATCAGCAACAATATTGGCCTTACCTAGAAGATAGTTAATAGTGCAGTTATAGTCCTCAAGTAATTCCAGCCAACGCCTCTGCCTCATGTTCAACTCTTTCTGGGAAAACAGATATTTCAAGCTCTTATGATCTGTAAAGATTTCAAATTTGTTGCCCCAGAGATAATGACGCCATTTCTTTAATGCAAGAATGATAGCTGCAAGCTCAAGATCATGAGTCGGATAGTTGAGTTCATAAGGCTTTAGTTTCCTGGAAGCATAAGCAATAACCCTGCCATTCTGCATCAATACACAACCCAGACCTTCCTTCGAAGCATCACTATAGATCACCAGATTATCATAACCCTCAGGTAAAGCAAGAATAGGAGCTGTAGTCAATCTCTTCTTCAATTCCTGGAAGCTGGCCTCACATTTATCATTCCAGTCAAATACTGTTTTCTTCTGAGTAAGCTGAGTTAAAGGCCCTGCAATCTTAGAGAAATCCTTTACAAACCTCCGATAATACCCAGCTAAACCAAGGAAGCTACGAATCTCCGTGACAGTTTCAGGTCGTTTCCAAGATAACACAACTTCAATCTTCGCTGGATCAACAGAAATACCATCCTGCGAGATAATATGGCCAAGAAAAGCAACTTGCTTAAGCCAGAATTCACATTTGCTAAACTTTGCAAATAACCGATGCTCCTGAAGTGTCTGTAACACAATTCTGAGATGCTGTTCATGTTCCGCCTCAGATTTAGAATAAACAAGGATATCATCAATAAATATGACTACAAATTGATCCAGATAAGGACGGAATACCCTCTGCATTAAATCCATGAATGCGGCGGGAGCATTAGTAAGACCAAACGGCAAGACAACAAACTCATAATGGCCATATCGAGTTCTGAAGGCAGTTTTAGGAACATCATCTTTCTTAATCCTCAGTTGATAATAGCCCTGCCTCAGATCAAATTTGGAGAATACCCTGGCACCTTGCAACTGATCAAATAACTCTTCGATTAAAGGCAAGGGATATTTATTTTTGATGGTTACCTGATTAAGACCTCGATAATCAATGCATAGGCGAAGAGATCCGTCTTTCTTTTTAACGAAGAGAACTGGCGCACCCCACGGTGAAGAACTCGGCTGAATGAATCCCTTCTCAAGCAAGCCCTGCAATTGAACTTTCAATTCCTGCAACTCAGGTGGAGCCATTCTGTACGGAGTCCTAGAGACAGGGGAAGTCCCCGGCAACAAATCAATCATGAACTCTATCTCTCTATCAAGCGGTAACCCAGGTAATTCCTCAGGAAAGACCCCCGGAAACTCTCTCACGATAGGTACATCATTCAATTTCAATTGATCCCCAGGTTGATTAATCAAATATGCAAGATAAGCCTCACAACCCTTGCTTAATAATTTAGATGCCCTAATAGAGGAAATAATAGGAGTTCCTGTAGATTTTCTACTGCCAACTATTTTAAGTACAGGATGGTCAGGCATTTCTAGATACACAATCTTCTTTCTACAATCAAGCTGGGCATAATATTTACTTAACCAGTCCATCCCCAATATAATTTCAAAGTCATTGAAGGGTAGGATAATCAAATCAGCAGGAAAAACACGACCTTCAATAAATATGCTACATGCTCTGCAAATAGATCTAGTAACAAACTTCGGACCCATAGGAGTATAAACCACAATCTCATGCAACAGTTTATCATGTTTCAATTTAGCATTTTGTGCACAAGTAGGAGTAATAAAAGAATGCGAAGCCCCGGAATCAATTAAAACCTTAACTGATTGATCATTAAGAAGAAAAATACCTTCTACCACAGCGGTAGTGTCCGGAAGCTCCTCGGCATCCAAAGCAAATACACGGGCCTGGCCTCGTGGTGGTGGTGTTGCAGCTGGGGCCCTGGTCTGAGAGTTCTGAGCTGATGTCTGACCCCTAGGGTTCTTAAATTTCTGACAGTCTTTAACCCTGTGCTGATCACTGCCGCAACCTGTACATTTGTTATGTTTCTTCCAACAAACATCCTCAGTGTGACCCTGACGCTGACAGAAGCTGCACTGCTGGTGACGTCTTGCAACAGTGCCTCCCGAATGAGCTCTGTAAGTAGAGGTAGCTGAACTACCCTGCTGCGAACGGGAAACTGCTGGACGGAACTGACTCTGAGTCTGACTCTGAACTGGTCGTGCCTGAGTCTGAGTAGGCCCTGTGTAACTCTGAGTCTGTCTCGGCTGCGAACTCTGCCCAACTGATACAGCCTGCCCCTGGTACCCTTGACTCTGAGACTGAAACCGTTTACTCGATTGACTGGTCTCGGCTAACACATCGGCTTTCCGTTTCTCATATCTCGAGGCAGCTCGAACTACTGCAGCATAGTTGGGAAAATCATTTGAAGATAAGTTCAGCATAATATCTCTCCTCAAACCCAAGATGAACCTCTGAATCTTCATGTCCTCCGGCTGAATTAAAGCTGGTGCATAACGGGAAAGCCGGGTAAAAGTAGCCTCGTATTGATCTACCGTCATATTTCCCTGCCTCAAGTTTATGAACTCAGTTTGTCGCCTCTCGCGGGCAACTACCGATATATACTTGTCTCGAAATTCTCGGACAAAGTCGGCCCACGAATGATGACCTCCCTCAGCTCCCCATTTCTCACTGATGGTATTCCACCAATCTTCAGCATCACCCTCGAGCAGGAAAGTAGCATAAGTAATCTTCCTGTCATCATGGCACTCCAGTATTGCTGCCACTCTCTCAAACTTTCTTAGCCACATCTCAGCTTTCATATCGTCCGGCTCCCCAAAGAAAGTATAGGCCCCATGATGTATAAACCGATCATACAGATTCCCTCCGGTAGGACCACTACCTCCGGCTCTCGCAGCCTGATTACCTGCAACGACCCCTGGTTGACCCTGTTGTGTAACAAACTGGGCGATAGTGTTCATAGCTGTGGCCATCGTGGCCAAGATCTGTGCAGTGCTCGGTTCTTGAACCTGCGGTGCATTTTCGGCCACCTCAGCTTCTTGCCCACGAACCCCCTCGGGTTCTCCACCAACATTCGGATTATCAGCACGACGGCGAGGCCCCATCTCGAATAGGTAGAATGCAAAGTGTTATGACATGTATATATATATGTATATATGCAATTTTTAAGAAACACATGAAGAAAAGTCCAATTAGATTCACATAAAGTCAAGTACATAGGAGTTCAAATAAATATTCCACATTCTTGAAGTAAACATAAATCACTAGATCATACTTGACATTCTGGACTCCTGATATTCTATTTACATGCTAACATGTTCATTCCTTATTCAAATTTCACTTAGGTCAATCAAAATCAAGGACTCATGTATTCACAAAGTCACATAACAAATCTCTACCCACAGACCGAGAAATTTAACCCGGCTTCATGCAATCTATAAGCTCTGATACCACTTAAATGTCACGCCCCGACCCAACCCCCAAGCTAAAGGTTACGTCCGGACCTGACACACGGACAGAGTCTCCCCTGTACCATGGACATTCTGAAAACCTGTAAACGCTTAAACAAGGTCCCAACAATACAATACAGCTTTCTCAATTAAACAACAAAGCTATAAGGCCATCCGAGCCTTATAGTACACAATAATTCCAAAACACACAAGCATGCGAGAACTTGTTGTCAGCATAGTCTTATAATCTTGACATACTAGGAAATCAATAAAACAACTTAAAGAGTAAAGCATTCTACCTTAACCATCCACTCCCAAGCATGCAAGGAAATAAGGCAAGAATAAAAGTTATTACAGTTCATAGACTTTCAAAGCTACAACCCAACCATCTAATCTTCAACTTATACAACAAGCATATACAAAGCCCTTGGGCTACAAAATAGTACATAAAATAATCAGATGAGTCTTCCACATAGTAACAAATTCATTAACCACCTCAAGTTATCAGACACAGCAACTAAGGTAAAGGCTCGATCTGAACTTCTTCTTCCTCAACTAAATCAACAAGCTGGGGATCACCCTCAGCGTCTCCTGAAACAGATATCGAGGTATGAGCAACCACTGTTGCCCAGTAAGGGATATAGTCCCGGGGCGTGCAATGCAACATATAATACAATCATACAACAATAACACTTAGAAAATTAAAGAAAAAACGATAATTTAAATAAAACACATTTAAAAGGATACGTTTCAACAATCCCCTATACATCAATCTTCACTGGTCTTCAATCACGATACACGAACCACGAGCACGATCACGATAAGCCGGCATAACCCCATTCACTCCAGTGGGTGTACTCCGGATGTACCCCGAATCCTACGACCCAACATCCCCTGGCAATCTCCGGACCAGGAGAATGAGGGAATAGGGCACGGAGTTTGAATATCCACCGGCAAGCCCTTTGCCGCCCAGCCGATATTCAACGCATCCGCCCCAACACTATGGTTGCGCAACCACTATGCAATGCACTCAACGATGGCAAGTTAATAACAATAATATAAGCAGTAACACATATGAGGATCAACAAAGTAGGTTGACCTCGTTGCAATTAGGATAGAAGCAAAGATAGAAGCAAATAAGCAGCTTACAAATGAACGTATACCATATAAGCATAGAATCATTCCAAAAGCTCCAAATCAATTTAAAATCATATATAAACACTTAAGAAGTCCTGACATGGGTTTAGAAGTGTGAGACAACTTAAATTGCACCTAAACCTCTTTGTTTTTTGAACTATTTCTCTTCTAAACCAAAGTTAATGATTTCATTTTCAAAGGAAACTCTCCCAACCTTCTAACTAACCCCCAAGGTACCCTCTCAACCCTCGAACTCAATCAAATGCCCGCGTTTACCCCGAAAGCCCCAATTTCCCTCTTTTGGCTTTAAACCACACCTACATTGTCCGGGCTACAAACAAGGGATATCAAGGCATCTATAGCACCTAGGTAGCCTAAGGATACTAGAATTGAAGCCCGAATCCACCCGGATTCGCATTAACCCCGAAAGCCCCAACTTAAAGTCGGCTATTTTCCATTTTTAGGCGATTTAAGGGCAATGCAAGTGTACGGGGCTATTTAATTATCTTCACTAGTACCTAAGGCATCAATTAGAAGCATTAATTCAAGCCAATTCGAGCAATTACACAAAAACCCTAGAAAAACGTCACTATTCATCCTAAAAATCAAACTAACGATTCTAACCGTTTAAATTGCGAAATGACGGTTCAAAAGTGTTCTCTAGCATTCATATAGATAGTATATTAGCATAGATAACAATTACAATGGCATATAATCATATTTTCAACAAATCAATAAATGAGCAACTATTTAAAAATGCAAAAACAAGTCGGGAAATCCCTCACCACTACACGTAGGAGCACCTAGGATCCTTGCAAACCCCCTACACTAGTTGCTCAAGGGTTGGAGTGGCTTGATTTGGAGAGTTGATGAGCAAAATCTTTTTTTTTCTTCTTCTCCTTGCTCTCGGCCCTGCTACAGTATTCTGCTCTCTTTTTTTTCTTTTGTTTTGTGTTTTAAGAGCCTTGGTTGAATTTTAAGGTATTTAGTTGGGTGGGGTCAAGCTTGGGTATTTAAGTGGCTTTTAAAAATGCGCGTAGTAAGCTTAAAAACGAGCCTAAGGTGAACATGTGTGCTAGTTAATTAAATTTCTAAGTTAGTTACGTAACACTATTCACTCAACTACAAAAATCATTTTCTAAACGAGCCTTCCTAATGCCTTAAGCTCAAATGCACATTTTTCCCACTACTTTTACAATTAATATGATTTAATAAAAATGCTAATTAACTAATAGAAAGCAGTTTAAAAACGGAGTGAATAGTAGTCACAAAGTCAGTTAATAAGGCATAGAAATAAATGCGCAAACAAGGGATGCAACAGTGATTAAATGCATGGCTAAAACTCGGGCGTCACATTGGGCACATTATATTTTCTCTGCTATTCCCTTTGACATTCTTCTCAGCATTTGATAGCTATACTCGGAATCTAGTTGGTTGTCCTAAGGGGTTATTATTTGGAAGGCTTCTTTGGAACTTTTGAAGTATATTTGATTGGGTTTCTTAGTATTTTCTTCAGCACTCTTAACAGGGAATTCTTCTATGAAATTCATGACCAACGGGGTACTTCTTTGGACCTCTGGATGGAACCTTTGTTTGAGCCTTTATTTGGCTCCTTGCTTGGGAATTCTCGGGCAGTAATAGTTGAACTTCTATTAGAGATTCGTGTATGGGGTATTCATTCGGTATTCTTCTTATCATTAATATGTGATGTGATTTTATCTATAGTATATTTGCTTTAGTCTTTATTGGTATTATCTTGGCGCTTTTGGATGAAATTTTATTCTTCTTCGGTATTCGTGCCAACAGGATTCTTGTCCAGTATCTACATTTGAGCCTTTATTCGGCATTACTACTTGGAATTTCTTCTTAAACTTTCCTATTGGTTATCTTGATGAATACACTTACTCCATAGCTGATGAAGATTAGTTAGAGTTGGAATTCAGTGGATGCAGAGTTCTATTGGAAGAAGAATTGCGAGGACGCAATTGTTTTAAGGGGGGGAGGATGTGATAACGCGAACCCGGCATTCATTTAATGGCATTTAATTGCATTTAATTAAGTGTTATCTTAAATGTTAGCATTGAATTTTGTGTTTATTTTTAGCTAAACATTCATTTGTAGCTTTATTTTTATATTTATGTTAATCGGTTTTATTTTTCTTGCACCTTAATGCTCGGTTTTCAATAAAATGAAAAGTAGCTCCGAGCCAGAGTAAATTTTGAACTATGTTACTTTTCGAAAATTATATTTTCTTGAATTCTTTGAGATTTAATTGTTATTCTTTTATTGTCGCAAAGTGCATTGCATTTCAAGAGCAATAGTTAGAGAGTGATTTCTAGTCCTCAGTAAATAGTGAAAACTAGTATTTAGTGTTTTAATTTTAGTGTTTTAATTGTAGTTAGCTAGAATTAGATTTGAGTCGGTTGTTTTAGCTTTAAAATGCATAAAATAATCTTATTTGACCAAATTTTAAGTGCTTTGACCAAGGCTTTGACCATTGACTTGCTTGCCATCTTTTATATGCATGAAATAACAAAGAAAAAAAATAAAACAAAGCTGAAAAACAGTAAGGAGCTGGCCGAAAATAGAAGGAGAGAAAAAAAAGAAATTTCAATCTTCAAAACTTCAAATCTTCGTGTGAGCTTGCATGGGGTGGTTTCCGAGGCATCCAGTGTGGTTTTCCTAGCATCTAGGAGCATCTAAGGTGAGGGTTTTATCGTTATTTGTGCATTTGAAATAATAGTGTTTAAACTTTAATTTTTAGAAATTATGCGTAGATTGTTATTTTATCCCTTTTGTGACTTAAAGAATGTCCCTTGTTGATTGTAGAACATGTATTTATAGCTTTTTAGCATTTTTTGCAGTTGAAAATCGAAATTGCAATTTTAATTGATTAATGAATAGTAAATTGTGAATAGTAAACCCCCGTTTCGATGAAGTTGCTCTGTTACGCGTTCTGCTGATGTAGGAAGGTGCTAGATATGCTAGAATGCCTAAATGTGTGGTTTAATTGGATTGTGTAATGAAAAACGGAGAAAAATGGCTTAGTAAAAGTTAGGGTCGTTTAGGTCGAGTTTGGCATTTTATCGTTTTGCGTGATGGCATTGTCTCGGGAGGCCATGGAAGCACTTTTGGTGTGTCTATGGCATTCGTTGGGTGTTTGGTTAGGGTAGCGGTAGTTCAAATGAGCAAAGGGAGAAATCGGGGCTTTGCGTGAATTCTAGGATTAAGTAGGGTTTTGGGGTCTTTTGACGTGCCTTATGGTGACCTAGGAGGATTGGTGAAGTTGGTTTCCAAAACTCGTGGCTCGTTTGAAAATAGTAGCGTTATGAAGGTTAGGGACATTTTGTGATTTTGTGTGTTTTCATATTGTAGTGCCTATAGAATGCTTAATATGGCTTGTTATGCTTGTTAAAGTTTATTATGATTGAATTTGTATCTCAATTATTGATAATGTTTGTTAGTGTTGTTCTTGTTACTTTATAGATTGTAAATGCTTGATATCTTGTTTATCGCCTCTAATCTGTATTGTTGTGCTATCGCTCGTTTATCGCCTTGTATCGTGTTTTGCATTGCATAGTGTCAGGCGCGTGAGTGATGGGCCTCTCTGGGTAGCCTCGGGTTGCCAGTGTTGGTTGCTCTAGCTCTGTGTCCTATTCCCTTTTCTCGCTTGGGTTGCTGCCCAGGGAGTTTTGGGTCGTAGAATTGACAGAGTATGTCCGAAGTACTATAACGGAAGTTATAATGTGGGTGAGCTGGCGCGTCATCGTTAAAGTCATCGAAATCGTGATCTGTACATTGCTCATATGAGTGAACCATAGCCTTCAGACTGTGGTATAGCTTTGAATGGTTGTGTTAATGCTTTTGTTATTTGGTTATTGTATTGATTGTTTATATTGAATGCTTGCTTGTCAATTATATTGCTTAACTGTACCTATTTGCATTGCACGAACTTCTTTCTCTCCACCTCGATATCTGTCTCGCCCTCACTGAGTATATGTGTTGAGTATACTCACTCCTCATCACCACATTTTAGGAAATGCCATGTTAGCTGGAAAGTTTGTGATTTCGTGAAAGTTCGTGCTTGAAGAGTTGTCTTGCGTGCCTATGTGGCTTGAGTTTTCGAAGTTGTAAAGATGTATGCTTCTATGTATTGTATGTATTTAATGTCAAAAGGGATGTAATTTAAGTTTCATTAGATTATTGAAGTGGTTTGATAAGTTAGATTTTGTATCTAGTTAATGTAGCCTAACTTCAATGCATATTTGTATTGTCCAAAAGAAAGAGTTAGAAATATATGATAGTCTAACTTATGCAATAGGTTGGTATAGTTTAATTGCTAAGCATGGATGTATATTTGGTTGTGATTGCTTGTTGTGAACCAAGGCTCGGATGGCCTTGAGCTGGTTGAATGTGTGGACATGATATTGGTCCACTTATATGTTGTCGTAGGTTTGCTTTTTGCCTAGAAACAGGGGAGACTCCGTCCGTTTTCCCTAAAAATTATGCCCGGGTTTGGAATTAGGTTGCGATTAGATTGATTGATAGAACTCTCGGCCTCGAGAGGGATCGGGGTGTTACAATATAAGTGATAATATGTGGGAGGATCAACAAAGTAGGTTGACCTCAAAACAAATAGCTTAGAAGTAGTTAAATACAAGCAATTAAGAGGTTTACAAAGGGGAATATCCAAGATACACATAGAACTATACTAAAAGCTTCAAAACAACTCGAAACCACATTTAAACACATATGGCGACATGCAACGTCTTAGATGCGAGTGACAACCGAATTCACCCTTAACCCCCTTTGTTTTTCCAACCGTTTTCCTTCCAAACTCATATTAATGAGTCAATTTCAAGGGGAAGCTATACCAATCTTCTAACTAACTCTTAAGGTACCTTTACAACCCTCAACCACGTTCAATTACCCACAATTACCCCAAAAGCCCCAATTTCCCTCTTACAGCTTTGAACTACACCTACCTTAACCGGGCTTCAAACAAGAGTTAGCAAAGGTTGTATAGCACCTAGGTAGCCTAAGAATACTAAAAGTGAAGCCCGAAACCACCCGGATTAGCATTAACCCGGAAACCCCTTTGTTAAAGTTGGCTAATTCATATTCTATGCAAATTTAGAGCAATTCAAGTGCACGGGGCTATTAGACTACCTTCATTAGCACCTAAGATATCTAATAGAAGCAATTAATCAAGCCAATACACACAATTACAAAAAACCCTAGAAATCTCATCACTATTCACCCCAAAGATCAAAGCAACGATTCTAATCGTTTAAAATGCTTTCTATTAGTTTAAAAGTGTTCTCTAGCACCTATATACAATGTATAATAGCATAGATAAGCATTACAATAGCATTTGATCACATTTCTAACAAATCAAGAAATGAGCAACAATTTTAAATATGCAAAAAGAGTCATGAATCCCTCACCAATGCGCGCAAGAGCTCTCGGGAGACTTGCAAACACCCTAAACTATGTGCTCCTAGCTTGGCTTGGCTTGAAGTGATGAATTGAAGAAGAAAAATTCCTCCCAAAGCACAAAGAGGGCTATCGGGTTCTACTAGGCTGTTTTCAGCTTTTTTTTTGTGTATTATGAGCTTATGTTATGATATTTTAAGTATATAATAGGGTGGGGTCATGCTTGGGTGTTTAAGTGGTCCATTAAAATGCGTGTAGTAAGCTTTAAATGAGTCCAAAGTGCAAACTGTATGCCAGCTAATTAAATCACTAAGTTAGTTACGTAACACTATTCCTAGTTTGCTAAAACATTTTCTAATGAGTGCTCCTATCGTTCCTAGCTCAATTGCACATTTTTCCCATTCCTATGGCAATTAATATGATTTAATAAAAATGCTAATTCATTAATATAATGCAGTTAAAAAATGGAATGAATAGTAACTAAGTAAGACAGCAAGTAAAGCACAGAATTAAATGCGCAAATAATGGATGCAATAGTAAGTGAATGCATGGCAAAAAGCTCGGGCATAACAAGGTAAAGACACACAAATCGAGGTAAAGACGAAAACTGGGGTTTCACATTCTCCCCTCCTTAAAACAATTGCTTCCGCGAAATTCTAGAACGGATAGACAATTAAATTCTCAATCGTTACACTTAACAATACTTCTCTTAGTTCTCATTTATCTCTTAGGATGACACCTAACCAAAGATCTCAAAAGAACAAACTTTGTTGACTGCAAGATGATTATCATAATTACAAGACAATCTTTAATTCATAGTTCTCTCCCACCTAATATCATATTGAATATGAAAGAATTCGCAACTCCAAAGTCTTAGCATGACACCACTACTTATCAATCATCTCCTACTACACAAAAGAGCTCTATGAACACCCCGAGGGTTTAAAAACTCATTCACGATAACACGAATGATTACTGATCAATGGAATATCTCAAAAGTGATATTGGTCAGAATATGGCCCTTATGAAATTTACAAGAAAATAAGAATATGGAAAGTCATATTTGAGCCAACAATCAAGTGAACAAGAGGTCAAACAGGTTAGAGAATCAAGAGGCTAATAGTTTAATAAGGAAGCATGATCACTAGGATAATAACTGTCTCAGCACCTATCAGTTAAATAAGTACGAACAAAGGATGATGACGAGTCAAGACAGTGCTGAGTATGTTGAACAAAATTTCTAAACAAGTAGGCATTTCGATTCTCGATGATTGTTCAAGGAACCAACAAGTAAGTTGTACTTGAGGTGAAATGAGATTAAGAAATAAGAGATGATTAATTCAATAGAAAACATGAGTGGCAAGAGTATCTCAGCACGCAATACCAAAGAAGTACGAATAAGAAATTATAACAACATGACAGTGCCGAATAATTTGAATGAGCATTACAAGCAAAGTAATGGCTCAGCATTTAATAATAAAACAATAGGATTAACAAGGATCAACAAGAATGACAATGATGTACTTACGTAGGGAGTATATTAAGCAATTGAAATTCGAACAAGTAAAAGGGTATACCAAAGGAAAAATTACTTTCAAATAAATAGTAATATGATGAAATAAAATATTGAAATCAATGGCTAGAGATATAGAATGAAATATAGAAGTCTCAAACCTTAACTCCAATAAACGACATAGCTATAAGAAGCAAATATGAATGTTAAGAATAGAAACAATGTAAAATGAGTATCGGATCCATTACTCCAATAAGTAAAACTTTCAAGAAACAATTGATATGCTACAAAAGTGTAACTCTCTCTCAAATAAGTGAGAATAGAGTAGAAAAGAATAATATGACCAGTAGAATAGGAAGCACAATAGGGGTGTCCCACCTACACATTTAAATACCAACAAGTCAAATCCTACAATTTATCTTCCTCCAAAACAAGACACTAAGGAGATCTAGAGAACCTAAGGAGTCATAACAATCACCAAACAAGATAAATAAAAAATTTACATTCCTTACCAGACCAATCACCAAACAAGATAAATCACCGATTACCCAACAAGATTGACTAATGAAGACTCCAAAATCTGATAACACAATACGGATTCATACTAACCCATTATAACACAAGCGAATCCTCAATCAACAATTTAGAAAGTCATACCACCTAGAACTCAAAAGCTTAATGTAGGCAAGTAAATGTTCAGTCACCAAAAATGCATTCTTATTTTCTCAAATAATTCTATCTCCCAACAATTACATCTTCGAATAAAGTAACTTTAATCAGGAATCACTCCAATTGTCTCCAAGGTTTAAAGATCAAAACTCCAAAATATCCATTAATAATATAGCAATCCCAAATAGCAGAAATAGTCACATGTTATACCACACTTCATTCCATTCACAAATATACATCACTAATTCCTGAAATAAATTCTTTCTAAAATAACCTCAAGAAAGTATAATATGAGTTGAGACTCTAAAAGTGTCTAATCACAACCTTCCGGAAACCTCAACTTATGTAGTGTTTGGTTTCCGAGACCAAAGTACTAATACAAAGAAGCTCATTCAGGAGCGTTGTTCTGTATTACTTTCTTTCCTATTTTTTATTTTCCTTTGCTTTTGTGAGACTATAATGGACTTTGATTTTCCCCAATCAATGATGTTAGCAGACCTCAAGGAGCCAGGTTTCGCCCTTGTGAGATGCGACCTTACCCGCTACTTTTTTCCAAAGTACGGAACTCTTGACTTGCAAGATCGAGAACATCGAAGCAAAATTATATATATATAGTAATATTAATTGTTCTTTTTTCTTTTTGTCTTTCTTCTCCTATTGCTTCTTACTCTACTTGAATCCCTAATAGGCTGTTAGCAATAAGAAGAATAGGCTGACTCCGCTCCAGCTTGCTCTACCACCTATGCAATCACAGCTCAGTCATTGACTGGCGAACTAAAATGGTTAGCTGCTGGGAGAATTACGATTGGTGAATCACGATCAGCCGCTGATTCCCTTGCCGTTAGATCCCTGCCTTAAGACTTTGCTACTAGGACTCAATCGGAAGAATCTACTGCAGGCATCTCTACCTACTTTTATGAATTCTAACCTCAACCAGCCAAGACAAGGCTGAATTTATTAAAAGACATTGTTGTTTAGAAAGACCGGGAGCTGGGAAAGATGCTCACTCATACTGCCATAAGGAATTTTTAAAGATAGCGGACAAGCAGAAGAACAAATACACTGGTTGGTAGCGCTAACGACCTCCATAGCATAAAGGAGGGAAGTGGACATTTCTTCTGATCAATAAAGTGCACTTCCCTGGTAGGGTGAGAATAACTAGTATTGGTTCTCTTTCTTTCATTGAAAAAGAAATGTTTTGGAATAATATAATGTTTAAGCTGCGTTTACTAAAAATGGGTTGAGCCCGAATCTCATTAGCTTGGCCTCAACCGGAGGGACTAGAAGGGGGATGCCAGAGAACCAAGCTCGTTCTCACTACTTATGGATAGACGTGGGTAGGATAATAGGCTAGCCTCCCATTGAAGAAAAAACACTCCCGACGAGCCTTGACCGGGTGGGGTATGCAGAAGTTGATCCGCTAGATCGACTAGAAGTTTCAGCTACTGCTCGTGATGATGATTTTGATTAGTGAGATGATGACGTTTACTCTTCTCCCACGACGTGCCTAGCTATTAGGTTCTGACTCATGCATCTGCCGGTAAAGCACGTCCAATGTGATGCGCGCTTTCAAAGAAAGAAGGATGCCTGCCTTCAACTTATCATATGGCTATGCTTATACGCGAGAACTTGTGTACATACAATCATGAAATAGCATTTTGAGATGGAAGCAAATACTTACTTATAATGAAATCATAGACTTAGTAATCGGGGAAGCTTTCAAGGCAGGGTAGCCCAACTTCTTTCGCACCACTTTTACAGCCCAAGAGAGAGCTCAACGAGGCATATCATCTAAGGTAGGACCTTCATGCTAATTTGAATATGTAGTTGACAAGGCCTCTCTCTGTCTAAGCAGGAAAATTAGGAGTTTACCATCATAGAGTCAGTTGTTTGATCAGGATACTATTACCTAGATTCCTAAACTTGGAATGGATGGTGGAGCGTAGGTGGCAAGCAGTTATATAGATACGGTGCTTTACCCGTAGACGCTTCTCCAGCTCTTGCAAGAATTGTATGGCAATCATCCTCGGAGGGACTTCCCGAATGACCGTATCGAGGAATTCTACTGTACTCCATGCAGCTATTATTCTTGATCCTACACAGTCTACCCAAAGGTTCAGGCCGGATTGAAGGAAGTGGGCGATACATTTTTGTATTTCTATGAGAAGCTCTACAGCACCCACGATTCCCAGTAGGAAGTCATCAGCATATCATGCATAACAAATCCTTATTAAGTAATGGGTTTTTAATAGGGCCAGCTTACGTGCCAGGCCTCTCTTTGACCTGATAACTAGTATCGCCTCGCCACCCAACTCTATCAACAAGCCCCTTCTTTTGCAATACTTAAAAAAGTCTCTCATGGCCCAATTATTATTACAACCTTATCTACCATAGAATTCGGCCTTCGGGGTCAACCCGGCGGCTTCTATGAGGAAGGCGGCACAAAGAAGACTCGAGGCCTTGTTAAGGAAGGCGGCAAGGGCCGGCGAAGGGGGGAAAACGAAAGGCATTTTCTGGTCCTCCCTGAGCTAGGGGGTGCTTGTGTGGGGGGGGGGGAGGGGGGGTGTGCCATGATGAAACAAGGGAATGAAAGGCCGCTTTGTGTTGGATGCTCTTTACCCTCCTCACATTGATGGCTTTGTTGTCTTGGGGAGTGTTGAAGCTTGCATAATCTCCAGAGTTTTCTTGGTCATCAATAGGACCTGTCCTTAATAGAACTGATCTGATTCTATGAACAATCAGAATTTCGTACTTCTGTCGGATCATACCTATCTGTCACGCTCTAACTCGACCCCCTTAAGATTAGTCAGGATGCAACGGAATTTCGGCAGTATAATGACTATAACCTGGATACCGAGGCTTTAAACCAACCTCTTCGCAACTCATACAACCAACTCCACAAACAATTCAACAATTAAACAACACAACCACAATATACACTAAACATTCTTTTGCCTTTGAATCCATAAGTTATACGCCTCCGTTCCAACACCATACATTTACTAAATAACATATTTTTTTTCCAAAATAGATTATAACCAATCTATCAACCTAATCATGTTCCAAAACAAGACTACTATGCTAGCAACATTTAATCCATTATCTTTACAACATCTTATACATCATAAACTTCTAAGTAAGTACAAACCAACTATTTTTAATATACAAGATAACAAAAGAGTAAAACATCTCAGATATCAAGGATAAGACTCTGACACATAGGAATCGTCCACATATGACACATTATCCCCTTCTGGAGGCACGTACCTGTAATCTGGATCGGTAACACCTGTATGCATGCAATAATTGCGAGTGAGCTTGTAATACCCCGAACCTGGCATGTATTCAATAGCATTTAAAGTTCATTTAAATTGCATTTTATTGACCTTTCACCTTCTTGACCAAATTAGTTGACTTTTCATCTACATTGACCAACTAGGACAAGGTGGGAATTTTTAAAATGTTTAATAAAGGGCAAACTTGGGATTACAAATAAAAAAAATGCAATGTTAAGTTAGTCAAATTTTAGGTCAACTTTGGAATTAAATCTGAACCAATTGGGGAAGAGTTAGGTAGCAAATTATATATGGTTGGAAAGCTCTATGAGTCTAGTTTCTGAGGCTTCAAACCGTTCGTGAATTGGAGTTTTCTAGAAGAAGTTATGACCGTTTTCGTAAGGTCGCGCATAGCTGTTTTGGTTTAGCGGGTTGACCGAAGCTTTGACCATTTGTCATCTTTTATTCAAGTGTGAAATACGAAACAAAAGAGCCAAAACCAGAAAAATAAAGAGCCATGGCTGAAACCATGGAGGAAAAAGAAAAGAAAAAATATTTCAACTTCAAATCTTCATTTCTTCGCGAGGGCTTCCACGGGGTGGTTTCCGAGGCATTCTACGAGGTTTTCCTAGCGTCTAGGAGCGTCTAAGGTGAGGGTTTCATCGTTATTTGCGCATTTGAAAAATGTATGTCTAAACTTTAAATTTTAGAACTTATGCGTAGATTGTTGTTTTAATCGTTTTGTTGCTTAAAGAATGTTCCTTGTTGATTGTAGAACATGTATTTATAGTTTTTTAGCATTTTCTGCGGTTGAAAATCGAAATTGCAATTTAAATTGATTAATGAATAGTAATGAGTGAATAGTAAACCCCCGTTTCGATGACGTTGCTCCGTTACGCGTTCTGTTGATGTAGGAAGATGCTAGATATGCTAGAATGCCTAAATGTGTGGTTTAATTGGAATGTGTAATGGAAAAACAAAGAAAGACGGCTTAGTGAAAGTCGGGGTCGTTTAGGTCGAGTTTGGCGTTATCTCGTTTTGCGTGTTGGCATTGTTTTGGTAGGCCATGGAAGCACTTTTGGTGCGATTATGGCGTTGGTTGGGTGTTTGGTTGGTATAGTTGTAGTTCAAACGAGCAAAGGGGGAAATCGGGACTTTGCGTGAATTCTAGGGTTAAGTAGGGTTTCGGGGTCTTTAGACGTGCCTTATGGTGACCTAGGAGGATTGGTGAATTCGATTTCCAGAACTCGTAGCTCGTTTGGAAATGGTAGTGTTTTGTTAGTTGGGGCCGATTTGTGATTTTGCTTGTTATCTTGATATTGTGCCTATAGAATGCTTAGGGTTGCTTGATATACTTGTTTAATTGGTGTTATTGTTGCTTATTATTGCTTGTTATGCTTGAAAAGTTAGATGAATGCTAGTATTGATTGTGATTGCTTGTTATCTCGTTTGTTGTCACTAGTTTGTATTGTTGTGCTATCGCTCGTTTTTTTCATTGTTTCGAGTCTTGCATTGCATAGTGCCTCGCGCGTGAGTGATGGGCCTCTCTGGGTAGCCTCGGGTTGCCAGTGTTGGTTGCTCTAGCTCCGCTGCTATTCCCTTTCTCGCTTGGGTTGCCTCCCAGGGAGATTTGGGTCGTAGAATTGATGGATACTTCCGGGGTATTCCAAACTGGTGTTATAAGGTGGATGTGCGCTTATTGTCATCGTTGTCAACATCAAGCTCGAGATTGATGTATCGCTCGTGCAATGGTACATTGCTCGTATGAGTGAACCATAGCCTTCAAAGTGTGGTATAGCTTTGAATGGTTGTGTTAATGCTTTCAGTAATTGCTTATTGTATTGATTGTTTGTTTTGATTGCTTATTTATCAGTTATATTGCTTAACTGTCTTATTTGCATTGCACGACTTTCTTTCTCTCCAATTCGATATCTGTCTCGCCCTCACTGAGTATACGTGTTGTGTATACTCACTCCTCACCACCACATTTCAGGAAATGCCATGTTAGCTGGAAAGTTCGTGATTTCGTGAAAGTCCGTGCTTGAAGAGTTGTCATGCGTGCCTATGTGACTTGAGTTGTCAAAGTTATAAAGTTGTATGCTTTTATGTATTGTATGTATTTAATGTTAAAGGGGATGTAATTTAAGTTTCACTAAATCATGTATTTAGTTAATGTAGCATAATTTCAATGTATATTTGTAATGACAAAGGAAAAGAGATAGAAAGGGTATGATAGTCTAGCTTATGAAATAGGTTGGTGTAGTTTAATTGCTAAGCTTGAATGTATATTTACTGGTGTTTTTCTTGTTGTGAACCAAGGCTCGGATGGCCTTGAGGTGGTTGAATGTTTGGACATGGTATTGGTCCACTTATGTGCTGTCGTAGGTTTTACATCTCGCCTAGAAACAGGGGAGACTCCGTCCGTTTTCCCTGAAAATTATGCCCGGGTTTTGGTTTGGGTTGTGAATAGATTGATTGTTAGAACTCCCAGTCTCGAGAGGGATCGGGGTGTTACAGAGCTTATATAAAACAGGCCCAGTGAGGATTCGATAGATCTCTAACACTATTTACTATACTCCTTGGAAATCATCCTTTGAGTAGTAAACACATAATAATCATCAATAACTATATAAGCACATTAATTATAATAACCAATCAATAAAGGATACTCTAGTTGGTGAAGCTTCAAATGCCATCACGATCTCAACAATTCTTCTTGTAACTACCTATTACTCACGCACTCGATGTACCTCACCAGCCCCTCCCTCTATGGCACCTCCATCCATGCGAGCTGGGGGTAGCCTATATTAGTCATGCCGTTTTTAACTCGATTGCCCGATGCTGCCCGAGAGGTGGCACACACATACCAAGACTCATAACAATAATAATAATCAATCATATCATAGGAGGACAAAATAACAAGTTGACTATCTCCTGGCTCATCAATAATCAATTATCGCAGGAGGACAACAAAGTAGGTTGCCTATCTCCCGGCTCACAATAATCAATCAATAATCTTCATTTCAACAACATAATCACAACTAGTCAATTAAGCAACAAACATCTAAGTTAGATGACAAAGTGAGCCACCCAACTTAACATGCAATAACCACACAACCAAACCCTAGTCTAACCATCAACAAATCACAATTCAATCCCTCAAACACCACCCAAATATCCAAAGGCGTAATTCAACATTTTAAAGAAAGACAACCTAAACTTCTAAAAGTCATAACTTACATTCTACTAATCTGTTAACCTCCAAACCAGTTTCTATCACTCGCCCACTCAATCAACAAAATTAGCCCCCTCGAAAACCAACCATAATCCATCCAAATCAAGCCCAACGACCCTAAAACCCTAATCCATCATGGCTGAATTTTCTGGACTTTTACACCTACATCACAATCAAAATTTCAGCATTACAACATTACTACCACATATTTAACAAACTTTTACAAGCTAACACCAATTGATTACAACCACCACAACTCCAAATATTCAAAAAATAACCAACAACTCAATTTTAATAGTTGGAAAATAAACACATATAATCAATCCTTAGCATCTACTAAACAATAATATAACATCAATTTAACATTTCAACGGCTAAAAATTCGATTATATGAATTAACATAAAAATGACATTTTGAGATCTAGAATTTTTCTCTCACCTTTGGTGTTATATGATGCTAGAAATGTGTGAAATGGATGCCCATCAAGTGAAATCAAGCTTTGAATGACTCAATTCGGCTTTGAAATGCAAAAACTATGAGAAAAATTCTTTGAAAAACTTTAAAAATGCCTTCTTTCTTCTCCCTCGTGGAGCCACGGTTTTTTATGTGTTTTTTTGGTGTTTTGGCTGATATTTGAGTATATATTAAGTTAAATATTAAGTGAATGCAAAAAGAATTGGTCAAAGTTAGCATTTTTTTGTCTTTTAATTTTGTTCTAGTATTTTAATTCTATTTCTTGACTATTTTGCTCACCAACATGCAACTAACTCCTAGACTATTTTAACTAGCATATTTTTAGTTGACAAGGAGTTCCACATGCATACATGTATACCCAACTGGGGTAAAAACTCAGTTTTTGTAAAAGAAGATGAAAAGTTATATTATTTGTTTTCAAATGTCTTTTAAAAGCATTTTTCAATTGTGGCATTTTATAAATATTTAAAATGAAATATAATTTGTATTTAATATATACTAGGTCAATGAAAGTCAATGCATGAATTGTTTTGCGTAAAAATCACTATTTTAGCTTAAAAATGTACTTTTTCACCCGTAAAATTTATTTAAATTCCTAATCAGTTTCAAAAATAATTTTTATTCAAATATAGGTCTATTAATAATGGAGGACTAGTTTTTAAAACGTTTAAAACACCCGTGTCAAAATTTTAGCGGGCGTGTGTTCAAAACACTACTCATAAAAGTCGTCAATAAAATTTATGATGTCGATTTTGATGAAAATTTCATGAATGTACACGTAGCATGTAATAGGACTATAAATCACAGAATTAGCACATTCTAACTCATATAACACATAAACAGATCAAAAAACGTAAATCGAGGCAAAGACAAAATCTAGGGTTTCACATTCTCCCCTCCTTAAAACAATTGTGTCCGCGCAATTCCTGCTTGATCCTCGAATTAACTCAAGCGCAGTTTTCTAAAACATATGAAATGAAAGACCGAATACCAAATTTCAAATACCAACTAAGAACACCAAGTAGGAACACCGAATAAGATCATCGAATAAGAATCCCCAAAAAAAAAGCTTGAATAAGAACGCTGAAAAAGAACATCGACTAGCATTTCTGAATAAGAATCCCAGATAAATTACCAAAGAAGAATGCCAATCATAGATCCCATAATAAAGCACCAATCAAGAATACCAACTGAGAACTTCGAACAAGATCACTGTTGGAGAATATCGAATAATAATCCTGAAATAAGAACTCGGGATAATACCATATAAGAATTCCACATAAGAATACCGATAGAAAATACAAAATAAGAATTCTAATCAAGTATACCGGATAAGAATCTTTATATAGAAATCTGGAGGAAGAATGCCGAATAAGATCACCAAATAAGAATCACAATAGTCAATACATAGTCATAAAGTAGCTTGACCCCTAATCTGAATTCCATATGCTTCAGTGTCACATACTACTCAGTCGGCAATTGATATAATGCACGTGCTAAGTTCAATCATATAAGGCAAACTTTCCACTCACATACTAGCACGTTGCATTCAAGAAGACATGACAAAAGAATGTGTAGCACCGGAATCATTTAATACCTTAACTAATTGATTAAGAATAAGAAATTACCTTTCACTACTACTGTTGCCTCTGGCAATTCCTCCATGACAACTGCATAGGCCCGAGCCTAAACCCGCTGCTGTTGAGATGTACTGCCCACAGGTGTACCTTGGTAATATTGGGTCACTGGCCGACCCTCAAACCTCTGATATCTAGGACAATCCCTCGCTCTGTGTTGGTTGCTGCCGCAACCCAAACATGTCCCTACCTTCTTCCGACAGCTAGACTCGAGATGGCCTTTTTAGCGGCAGAAGGTACAATATTTAACTTGATTCACAGCACGATTCCCAGAAGAATCTAGAACTAAGGAAGTAACTAAACCATCTTGTTGAGCTCTCACTATAGTAGGCTTTTCTTGGGCATCCCTAACTGTGGTCAAACCCCGATCATTTTGCCATTTATGACAGTCCTTTTTCATGTGTTGATCACTGCCACAACCTAGACACTTTACCGATTTCTTCGAACATCCAGTCTCAACATGACCCTTCTTGGTACAGAAAACACAAAATGGAACATGAAAAGCAGCACTATTACCCACAAAACCCTGAACTGGATAAACCATAAAACTGCTCCGCTGTATCCTTATGACCACTGGCCTATTTTGCCTCTGGAACTGACTCTGCCGACTTCGAGGATGAAATATCTTCATTGGTCCTGAGGCTGTGAAGGCATTCTACTCGATTGACTCAACCTTGCACCTACCTTATTCTTTCCTTTCTCAACTCTTGTTGCAACAGTAAGGGCTTCACCATATGTGGAAAACTGAAAAAAAGTCAAGCTATCTCGAACATCTGGCCTCAACCCTCGAATGAATCTCTGAATCCTCTTTTCTGTAGTTTGCACCATACCCAGAGCATAATGTGACAGATTATGAAATCGGGCCTCATACTGCGTAACAGACAGGCTACCCTGTTTCAAAGACATGAATTCATTCCTACGGAGTCTTCCTCTGATTCCAAGAGCTCTGACGGTCATCCTTACTTTACCCAAAAGAGTCATCCAAAGAGTCACCCACAGTTATAACATATATATATACAATTATATCACATGAAGACAGGTACAACATAATACATAATACATAATTAACATATAAAACAACATTATCACATAACGCACAATTCAGCACATAAGAAGCCAATATCACGTAAACAAGTTATATCACATAAGTAAGTTATAAATAATTAAAGCCTCATAAGCAACAAACTACACATAAGTCAAATTGATTAAGTAACTCACATTAATCACTCAAAGTACATTGAGCACCTAAAGCACGTTGTTTCACATAAGCAAGTTATAAACAATTAAAACCACATAAGTTCACTTAACACATAAGACATATTGATCACATAAAAAGTTAGCCACATAAGTAGATTAATCATATAAACATACTAACATGTAATTCACTTTACACTTAGTACATGCATTCATGTTAAGACCACTACCCACATTCTGAGGATACCCCGGCTGACAGCTAAACAAGCTCTGATACCATTTAATGTCACGCCCCAGCTCGACCCAATTAAGATCAATCAGGACGCAACGGAATTTCGACAGTATAACGACTGTAACCTGGATACCGAGGCTCTAAACCAACCTCTTTGCAACTCATACAACCAATTCCACAAATAATTCAACAATTAAACAACACAACCACAATATACATTAAACATTCTTTTACCATTGTATCCATAAGTTATACGCCTCCGTTCCAACACCATACATTTACTAAATAACATATTTTTTTCCCAAAATAGATTATAACCAATCTAGCAACCTAATCATGTTCCAAAACAAGACTACTAAGCTAGCAAAATTTTAATCCATTATCTTTACAACATCTTATACATCATAAACTTCTAAGTACGTACAAACCAACTAGTTTTAATATACAAGATAACAAAAGAGTACAACATCTCAAATATCAAGGACAAGACTCTGGCACATAGGACTCGTCCACCTATGGCACATTATCATCTTCTGGAGACACGTACTTGTAATCTGGATCAGTAACACCTGTATGCATACAATAATTGAAAGTGAGCATATATAAAACAAGCCCAGTGAGGATTCGATAGATCTCTAATAGTATTTACTATACTCCATGAAAATCATCCTTTGAGCAGTAAACACACAATATTCATCAATAACAATATAAGCACATTAATTATAATAACCAATCAATAAAGGATACTCTAGTTGTGTAGCTCCAAATGTCATCACGATCTCAACCATTCTTCTTGTAACTCCCCATTACTCACATACCCGAGGTACCTCACGAGCCCCTTCCTCCATGGCACCTCCGGCCATGCAAGCTGGGGGTATCCTAGGATAGTCATGTCGTTTTCAACCAGACAGCCCGATGCTGCCCGAGAGGTGGCACACACATAAGACTCATGACAATAATAATAATCAATAATATCACAAGAGGACAACACATCAAGTTGACTATCTCCTGGCTCATCAATAATCAATTATCACAGGAGGACAACAAAGTAGGTTGCCTATTTCCGGCTCACAATAATCAATCAATAATCTTCATTTCAACAACATAACAACAACTAGTCAATTAAGCAACAAACAACTAAGTTAGATGACAAAGTAGGCCACCCAACTTAACATGCAATAACCACACAACCAAACCCTAGTCTAACCATCAACAACTCATAATTCAATCACTCAAACACCACCCAAACATTCAAAGACATAATGCAACATTTTAAAGAAAGACAACCCAAACTTCTAAAAGTCATAACTTACATTCTACTAATCCGATAACCTCCAAAGCAGTTTCTATCACTCCCCCACTCAATCAAAAATGTTAATCCCCTTGGAAACCAACCATAATCCATCCAAATCATGCCCAACAACCCTAAAACCCTAATGCATCATGGCTGAAATTTCTAGACTTTCACACCGACATCACAATCAAAATTTTGGCATTACATCATTACTACCACGTATTTAACAAACTTTTACAAGCTAATAGCAATCGATTCCAACCGCCACAATTCAAATTATTCAACAAATAGCCAACAACTCAATTTTAATAGTCGAAAAATAAAAATTCATGCTACAACGGTTCAAATCTTATATAACCACATACAATCAATCATTAGCATCTACTGAGCAATAATCTAACAACAATTTAACATTTCAGTGGCTAAAAATTCGATTATATGAATTAACATAAAAATGATATTTTGAGATCTAGAATTTTTCTCTCACCTTTGATGTTATATGATGCTAGAAATGTGTGCAATGGATGCCCAACAAGTGAAATCAAGCTTTGAATGACTCAATTCGGCTTTGAAATGCAAAATCTATGTGAAAAATTCTTTGAAAAACCATGAAAATGTCTTCTTTCTTCTTCCTCATGGAGCCACGGTTTTTGATGTGTTTGTTTGGTTTTTTGGCTGATATTTGAGTATATATTAAGTTAAATAATAAGTCAATGCAAAAAGAATTGGTCAAATTTAGTATTTTTTGTCTTTTAATTGTTTTCTAGTCTTTTAATTCTATTTCATGACTATTTTGTTCACCAACATACAATTAACTCCTAGGCTATTTTTAGTTAAGGAGTTCCACATGCATACATTTACACCCAACTCGGGTAAAAACT
Organism: Ehretia macrophylla; assembly: GCA_037974665.1. NCBI lineage: Eukaryota > Viridiplantae > Streptophyta > Magnoliopsida > Boraginales > Ehretiaceae > Ehretia > Ehretia macrophylla. The sequence goes on from CM075782.1 coordinate 53,046,220, forward strand.
CGATTTTTGTAAAAGAATATAAAAAGTTATATTATTTGTTTTCAAATGTCTTTTAAATGCATTTTTCAATTGTGCCATTTTATAAATTTTTAAAATGAAATATAATTTGTATTTAATATATACTAGGTCAATGAAAGTCAACACAAAAATTGTTTTGAGCAAAAATCAATATTTTAGCATAAAAACTTACTTTTTCGCCCGTAAAATCTATTTAAAATCCTAATCATTTTCAATAATAATTTTTATTCAAATACTGGTCTATTAATGATGGAGGACTAGTTTTTAAAACATTTAAAACACCAATGTCAAAATTTTAGTGGACGTGTGTTCAAAACACTATTCACAAAAATCGTCGATAAAATTTATAATGCCGATTTTAATGAAAATTTCATAAATGCACACTTAACATGTAATAGGAACATAAATCACAGAATTAGCACATTATAACTCATATAACATATAAACTGTTCAAAACACGCAAATCGAGGAAAACACAAAATCTGGGGTTTCACATTATCTCCTGATCGAGCTTGTGTCGGTAGATGTTGCTTGGTAGGGCCGATAGTAATACACTGTGTAGGACGGAGTAAGGTAACTTCTCACCTTCTACAAGTCATCCGGCGTAAAAGACTTTCTGAATGGAGTAAAAGAACATGGGATCGTCAATCTCTTTCTTAAAGATTGGGATGTGTCGATGTCAGTCGATGGTATGAAAACACTTCCTCATGTCGATTTCCAAAAACCAGCGAGAGGTTGCCCACTCTTCTTTGATCCGTCTTAGGACTAGTGGCAGCCTCGACTCGAGCAGAAGTGCAATGTGTCTGGAAACTCGGGATCGTAAATGGATTCGAGTACCATTCTGATCGCCTCTTTCATGATCCTTTCTATATGTAGAACTACTGTGAGCAGTCTAAACTTCGACCCTTATTTCTTTCTTCATATTGTAAAGGGGTGCAAAGCCAATTTTTTTCTCTTTCTATTGATAGATCAAGGGCCTTCCTGCCGGTATTTCAGTGACTCATAGGGCTTCCATCAGCTCAGTATTTTTCTTTCTTGAGAATGGTCGCCACCTCTCACAGGACCGGAATGATTATCCCTGCCCGATGGGTTTATGTAACACCCCAATCCCTCTCGAGACCGGGAGATTCTAACAATCAATCTATTCACAACCCAAATCCAAACTCGGGCATAATTTTCAGGAAAGACGGACAGAGTCTCCCCTGTTTCTAGGCAAATTGCAAAACCTGTATTAGCATATAAATGGACCAATACCGTGTCCAACCATTCAACCACCTCAAGGCCATCCGAGCCTTGGTTCACAACAAGCAAATCACAAGTAAATATATATTCAAGCTTAGCAATTAAACTACACCAACCCGTTCATAAGCTAGACTATTATATCTTTCTATCTCTTTTCCCTTTGTCATTACAAATATACATTAAAGTTAAGCTACATTAACTAAATATATAATCTAATGAAACTTAAATTACATCCCCATTAACATTAGATACATGTAATACATAAAAGCATACAACTTTACAACTTTGACAACTCAAGTCACATAGGCACGCAGGACAACCCTTCAAGCACGGACTTTCACGAAATCACGAACTTTCCAGCTAACATGACATTTCCTGAAATGTGGTGGTGAGGAGTGAGTATACACAACACGTATACTCAGTGAGGGCGAGACAGATATCGAGTTGGAGAGAAAGAAGATCGTGCAATGCAAATAGGTACAGTTAAGCAATACAATCAATAAAAGGCTTTCAATATATACAACAATACTATAAACAATTAAGAAAAACATTAACACAACCAATCAAAGCTATACCACACTTTGAAGGCTATGGATCACTCGAGCGAGTAATGTACCGATCATGATTCCGATGACATTAACGATGACGTGCCGATCCAAACCACCTTATAACACCAGTTTGTAATACCCCGGAAGTATCCATCAATTCTACGACCCAAATCTCCATGGGAGGCAACCCAAGTGAGAAAGGGAATAGCAGCGGAGCTAGAGCAACCAACACTGGCAACCCGAGGCTCCCCAGAGAGGCCCATCACTCACGCGCGAGACACTATGCAATGCAAGACTCGATACAAGGCGATAAACGAGCGATATCAAGCGTTCTCAACAAAACATAAACATTTCAATCAATAATCAACTAACATTATCAAACAATAACAAGTATTCTATAAGCATTATAAGCATTCTATAGGCAACATAAGCATTCTATAATCAATACAATCATTCCATGAGCAATATGAGAATTCTATAATCAATATAAACATACTATAAGCAATATTCTAAGAATACACACAAAATCACAAAAATGACCCCAACTTCAAAACACTACTACTTTCAAACGAGCCACGAGCTTTGGAAACCGACTTCACCAATCCTCCTAGGTCACCATAAGGCACGTCTAAAGACCCCGAAACCCTACTTTACCCTAGAATTGACGCGAAGTCCCGATTTCTCCCTTTGCTCGTTTGAACTACAACTATACCAACCAAACACCCAACCAACGCCATAATCACACCAAAAGTGCTTACATGGCCTCCTGAACCAATGCCATCACGCAAAACAAAAAAACGCTAAACTCGACCTTACCGACCCCAACTTTTACCAAGGTATTTTTCTCTATTTTTCCATTACACATTCCAATTAAACCACACATTTAGGCATTCTAGCATATCTAGCACCTTTCTGCATCAATAGAACGCAACTCGGAGCAAAATTTCGAACGGGGGTTTGCTATTCACATTTTTTACTATTCACTCAACATTTGAAATACAATAATCAATTTTAACCGCAGAAATTGCTAAAAACTTACAAAAGTAAGGTCTACTAACATCATAGAACATATTTCAAGCAACAAAATGAATTAAACAACATTCTATGTGCAATTTCTAAAAATTAAAGTCTTGACATCATATTTTTTAATGCGTAAATAACGATGCATCCCTCACCTTAGCTGCTAATAGACGCTAGGAAAACAACATTAGAAGCCTCGAAAATGATCCCGTGCAAGCCCTCGCAAAGATTTGAAGATTTGAAGTTGAAAATTCTTTTTTTTTTCTTTTCTCCTTGAAATCTTGGTTTTCACTCTTTATTTTTCAGATTTTCGTTTTTTCTCTATGCTATTTTATGCTTATAAAAGATGGCAACAATAGTCAAAGCTTCGGTCAACCCGCTAAACCAAAACAGCTATGCGCGCCCTTACGAAAATGACCATAACTTCTTCTAGAAAACTCCAATTCACGAACGGTTTAAAGCCACAGAAACTAGACTCATAGAGATTTCCAACCATATATAATTTGCTACCTAACTCTTTCCCAATTGGTTCAGATTTAATTCCAAAGTTGACCCAAAATTTAACTAACTTAACATTGCATTTTTTTATTTCTAATCCCAAGTTTGCCTTTTATTAAACATTTCAAAAATTTCCACCTTGTCCTAGTTGGTCAATGTAGATGAAAAGTCAACTAGTTTGGTCAAACAATGTGAAAGGTCAAAAAAAATGAAATTTAAATGAACTTTAAATGCTATTAAATATATGCTAGGTTCGGGTTATCACAGTTTACATCTATCCCTGAATGTCATTGGGTACAGTTAACTTCCCCACCATTCTTGTAATTGTCACCTGTAATCCGCGCAGGTGTGTCTATACCCCCCTGAGTGGACGAGAAATAAAGGATTTCTCAGAGCAACCCCCCAGGTTCCAGACGCAAGAGTCAACTTTCCCGTATGAGCATTCAGTACATGTATTAGTCTGTGGAAGAGTGAAAGGGTCACCACTACAGAGGATCTCTCCCCTAATCTTAGATAGGTCATCTGAGGGGTCGTCGCAGTTCATTGCTATGCTTACACACTAGGCTACCCTTTTTCGAAAGCTCTGCGGGACCACCTACCACTAGGCTTTGACCGGAGGGGTTTATTGCACTAAAATGCCAGGACACAGGCTCCCGAAGAGGGAAGCCCAACAAATGGCAAATGCAAAGCCCCGCACTTCATTAAGATCATATTGGCATACTCTCCCAAAAATGAAAGAGCAAACCCCATTGAAGAAGAGCGTGAGGTATAACAAGGCCATTTCTGTCCACTGCCCTTCTCACGGAGCCGTACGTGGACGTTACCACTCATACAGCTCTCAGCCATCAAGCAGTTAGTCTTCCTCTACAAGGAATGGAAATGTGAATGAATTGACATCAAATAGAGGCATTTTTTTCTTTTCAGCAATAACATGATAAGAGCATCCCTTTCACAAAAACCTACGGACCCTCCCATCCTGTTACTTCAGCACCTTGTGATCATTTCAAAGATCATTATGAGCCCTCTCCATCAATGTTTTTATAGATTCCAAACATTCCATGGTGGATCAGGACGAAAATGAATCCAGGAATTCAGGACATACTCATCTTGGAGCTTCTGCTATCCTCTAGGGAGGGGTTTTTTTTATAAAGAAAGAGGTGAGTCAAAGGTAGCCTCCCGCTTGACCGATTTCTCAGAGTCGGAGGAAGATCTCTTATCTGATGACCCTGAACAAGAAGGAGCTACTCTTGATGTGAGATTAGCAACAAAAGAAAGAAGAGGAATTGAATGTCGTAGAGCAGGATAAGCCTTAAAAAAAAGACACAATTGACCGAACACAAACAAAAGAAAGAAGAAAAAGGGCCATGATCCTATGTTCATTTTTGCCCTGCCTTGATGATGCGCTCCTAGCTCGCGGAGCTGCATATAGAAAAAAGAAAAAGATTCCCTCCATTACATTGAGAAGAGAATCGTTGGTTTGACCGACGGACTATGTAGGAAATACGAGATCTAGGCAAGCCCTTACATGTTCTCCCGTTGCCCTTTTTTGATAGAAGAACTACTTATCCTCTCTTAGGTAGCAATCGATCGGTTCTCATCTATAGTCAATCAATAGGTCCGCAGATCTCTTCTTCTATACGATAAATCGCCATCTCGTAGCACCACCATGGCACTGATTCATCGACAAAACCCCCGATTTCCTAACAGTTCGGTAGCCAATAGTAGTAGAAGCTCTAAGGCTGCTATTCTTCACAAGGAATATAGTAAGGCCTTTACCGATCTGTTCTAGTCATCCGTTCTCCATACGTTGTCTATATCAAAATAACCTAGTGAACATGATGCCTCTTCGAAAAATTGTTTATTTAGATTTGATTTATCTTTTTGTAATTTTTATTCGAATTATGACTTTTGTTTTCCTCTAGTATGTTGCTCCATCATCTTCTATCTTGCGCCTAAGTAGTTGAAGAGGCCAAGTTGCATAATCGTTTTGGCTTCTGATTCTACTTCGCTTGCTTACGCGAGCTCCTCTTTGCTTGAAAAAGAATATATTACTTCACTACCTTTCTCTGAGCTCCTAGGCAACAGATCCTACTCCCTAAGAAGAGTCATTAAGAGAGAGGGATCCATTTAAAGGAATTTGTACTGTTTGTGCTTACTTACCTATTTGCTTATTAACATAACAAACAAACACAGCCATCTTCGCTTACCCCTTTGCCTACCAATGATACATAAAGGATTACCTCAGACCCGAAGCCCCTGTTACATGCCTGGGATAAACGTTCTTTGATCTAAGTACGAGCTCCTGTTTGCTTTCTGGCAATGAGCTAGCTTAACCCTGATTGTTTAAGGCTTAATACAGTCATGTTGGATCTCCTATTCGTACTGCTACCAGGAAGATAAAGACGAATTGCGTATATGATATTGTTTGCTATCTTCCCGAGCTGTTGCCTTTATCTTCTTTGGGGGGTCTTTTGCACATTCTAATGCGTGTTCGGATGCTTGTATAGGGATTCTATCAAATTAGATTTTGTGAGATTAGATGGGTTGGGCATCGGCTCAAAGCCATATCCCTACTAAGCTTGCATAGTGAGGATTGTTTTTTTTTATTTATTGCTTATTGCTCTCTCTTTCGGTTGTACATATGGGGGGAAGTTTCAGGTTGTTAGGCAAAAACAAGGCAGAAAAACCCGAACGAAAGAAAGCAAGATAAGAACCATCTTTCCATAGTTTAGAAACTAAGTGATTTCCATACCTATGTTGCATTTTTTTTTCTTTTAGACCGATAGTTGGTTGAAGAATAAACATAAGGTAGGTTTTAGTTCAGTTCATGACGTGGTATGACGTGGTATACCTAATCGTTTGGTGCCTTCTCCATCTTTCAAGCTAAGGCAACTAAATTGGTCACAGCAGGAAACCCATCAATCTTGGGTTTCAGTTCTTTGATCGAGTTGAGGTTTTTCTTCTTCCAACGAAGTCCTTTGCTGGGGGCAGAGTGCGTCCATTCTTTTTTAGTCGATTCAGGAGATCCGCTTTTTAGTCGAACAGCTTTTGTCAAATCATGAGTTCGTAATTTGGCCCTTGATTCGTACTAGCAATTAGGAGATCATCCTCGAACAAATATCTCAACAGCCTTGGATTTTATGCCGACTTTGGATCAAACCATTTCTTTGGCAGAGCACTCAAATCAGTAGAGACATAGGAATCGAATATGGTAGCTAAAAAAATCAATTATTGGTGTGTTCAACATAGTTGTCTGATCCGTTTAAGGTTTCACTTCCGCTGTGAACAAATCCCCACATCTTATGTCATTCTTTGGATTGAAGTACGTGCGTCATACTTCTGACCTAACCATTCTTTCTTTCACCAAAGATGTTGTTCCCCAAGGTCACCTTTTTCGGGAAAGCAGTTTGAGTGTTAAGGGAATAAAGGAGAAGAAGGCACTAAGATAAGATAAGAAAAGAAAGTGCCCTTATCTACCAAGATAAAGCTCGTTGCCAAGGTATATCGAATGTTAACAAACTAGAAGCGATTATTAAACAAAAACGAGAGCGCAAGATTTCAAATACGAATGCGTCAAAGTCAAAGAAGTGAATAAAAAATCTCCTTCATTCATTCTTGAAAATTAGAATGATGAAAGAAATACTCTAAAAAAAGAGGGGTTAAACCAAATATATCAAGCAAAGCCTGGTTATGCCCCTAATGAATAGAAAATGAAAATATATATTTGATTTGATTTGAAATAGGCATTCTCCCTTAAGTTGATCTATAATTGAATTATGTAACTCTCTCCCAGAGATACGGATCTAACGACTCTATTAGAAAGTCGAATTAGCAACATTTACACAAATTTTCAAGTGGATGAGATCGGTCGAGTGGTTTCAGTTGGAGATGGGATTGCATGTGTTTATGGATTGAATGAAATTCAAGCTGGGGAAATGGTTGAATTTGCCAGCGGTGTGAAAGGAATAGCCTTGAATCTTGAGAATAAGAATGTAGGGATTGTTGTCTTTGGTAGTGATATTGCTATTAAAGAAGGAGATCTTGTCAAGCGCACTGGATCCATTGTGGATGTTCCTGCGGGAAAGGCTACGCTAGGGCGTTTGGTCGATGCCTTAGGAGTACCTATTGATGGATGATGGGCTCTATGCGATCACGAGCGAAGACGTGTCAAAGTAAAAGCCCTTGGGATTATTGAACGTAAAAATGTGCACGAACCTATGCAAAAAGGGTTAAAAGCGGTAGATAGCCTGGTTCCTATAGGTCGTGGTCAACGAGAACTTATAATCGGGGATCGACAAACTAGAAAAACTGCTATTGCTATTGATACCATATTAAACCAAAAATAAATGAACTCAAGGGCCACCTTTGAGGGTGAGAGAATGTATTGTGTCTATGTAGCGTTTGGACAGATATGCTCAACTGTGGCATAATTAGTTCAAATTCTTTCAGAAGCGAATGCTTTGGAATATTCTATTCTTGTAGCAGCCACCGCTTCGGATCCTGCTCGTCTGCAATTTTTTGCCCTATATTCTAGGTGTGCCATGGGGGAATATTTTCGCAATAATGGAATACACGCATTAATAATCTATGATGATCTTAGTAAACAGGCGGTGGCATATAAACAAATGTCATTATTGTTACGCCGATCACCAGGTCGTGAGGCTTTCCAAGGGGATGTTTTCTATTTACATTCCTATCTCTTAGAAAGAGCGGCTAAACGATCGGACCAGAAAGGCGCAGACAGCTTGATCGCCTTACCTATCATTGAACCACAAGCCGGAGACATATCGGCCTATATTCCCACCAATGTGATCCCCATTACTGATGGACAAATCTATTTGGAAATAGAGCTCTTTTATCGCGGCATTACTCCTGCTATTAACTTCGGCTTATCTGTCAGTCGCGTCGGGTCTGCCACTCAGTTGAAGTCTATGAAACAAGTCTGCGGTAGTTCAAAACTAGAATTGGCACAATATAGCGAAGTGACCGCCCTTGCTCAATTTGGCTCAGACCTTGATGCTATGACTCAAGCATTACTCAATAGAGGTGCAAGGTTGACAGAAGTACCGAAACAACCACAATATGCACCACTTCCAATTGAAAAACAAATTCTAGTCATTTATGCAGCTGTCAGTGGATTCTGTGATCGAATGCCACTAGACAAAATTTCTCAATTTGAGAGAGCCATTCTAAATAGTATAAAACTAGAATTACGACAATCCTTTTTAGAAAAAAGGTGGCTTAACTAATGGAAGAAAGATGGAACCAGATGAATTCTTAAAAGAAAGTGCGAAAGCTTTTATTTAATACAAAGCAGGTAGGCCGCCTTTGATTTTCTGTTGAAAGGAAATGAATAAAGTATCTTAGGGGTACCACAAACAAATAATGGACTTACTAGTTCTTTTTCTATTTATCCTTAGAAGTAGGATGAGTGTCCTGCCTAATTCAATGCTAGGTAACCAAGTTAGTATCCTAGCGGAGCTCTTGAAGGGGGGAATATCCTAATGGATAGAGTATGAGCATGTTATACAGATCATATTATACCCCCCAACAAACCTATCAAATAAAAAGTGAAAAAGAGCCTGCTTCCTTTATCATATATATGATATGGGCGAGCCTTTTTAAGTAAAAGGTGATCCACTATAGGTTGTAGTCTTCTTGACATATCAAGTCAAGAGGGCGAGGCTCCTAGCAATGGAGGGAAATGAGAGTGGTGAGGAGGGCCTCTTCTACCAGATTACTTTACTAACTTCATTCATTCGAAAATTGTGCAGAAACTGGTTTATCAAAAGGGGTCAAGAACTACATAGATCTGATACTTTCTTCCTTGGTCTAGGAGGTAGGTTATGTAGGCAACAACTGTTCCTAGGTTGTTCGATCAAAAAAATGCCAAATTCATCGTTGTCAAAGAACTTATCCAATATGGCTCTCTAATGTTGTACCGTTGCCCAAGAAAGATGGCCTGGTAAGAGTTGGAACTCTGTGGACTGATAGGATAAGAAGTAGTCGGGCATCTCTAGAAATTGGCATTGTTTTAGGTACTGTTATATTTATCTATAAGGTTTTTAGTAATATATGAGCGGAAAGCTTGCCATAGACAACCTATTACCAACCTCGATGCATAGTAGATAGAGTAGAGTCAACTGACTTGAACCATGAAAGATGGACAAGCCGATTAGATAGACCTGATGTCAACTAGGTTAGCTTGGATAAGGTTCGAGTTTTGCTGACGCCCTTCACTTCGTTAGTACTAGTAGGATTGGTCTACCAGTTCCACTCATACAAGTCAATTGAGTTCTAGTCAAGATAGAAAGTACTGGCTCACTGGCAATCATACCAATGAATAGGTTTCCCATAACCCGTACATAAATCGGTGCAGGGACCATGGTTCCAAATCAGTTCTCGTTGTGGAAGTGAGTGTCTTCCTTTATCTTTCTAGTAACGCTTTACCCCTTACCTTTCTCCCTCCACTTTGTAAATAGTAGGAAAGTTTTGATTTGTCTAGCTTACTTATGTTCACTTCTTTTTTCGAAATAGAGGTAGGGGAAAAGCTGACCCTGACTTTCAAAGTTGCTAGCACTATCTTTCCTTTGCTCCAAGGGAATCTTGTCCATCAATCTGAAGATAAAAGCACAGCATACCAAGCTAATCTCACTAGTTTTTTAGCATTAGTTTCTTTCTTGCTTTCCTAGTTCGCACTTTACATCCTCGGGTCAGGTCAGGCTTGCCCTTATTCCCGTCAGTTCCGTCACTCTCTTTTCTTTCAATGGAATCCTCTTTCAATTAATTAAGAAAGGGATTGATTGGGATTCATTGACATCTGAGATTCATTTTGAAACCTATGGCAGATCCTCCTCCGTCCTCAAGACAATCTTTCCAACTCCAAACCCAACAGTTGAAGAAGTGAATGACGATTCACCTAAACAAACTAGTGATAGCTCCTAAACTACGGACCCATATCCAGCGCCAACCGATCTAGTTGCTTTGGCCAGGCCAACCATTGATCTAGTCGACCGCGTTCCCGCTATTTTTCATTAAGAGATGCCGGCTTCTGGTGTGGTGGTTGGAACCTTGTGAAGGACCAAGCAACAAAACGTTATGGGGTAGTTCCAAATGAGATGAATGATGGTGTAGCCAAGGTTAATAAGGAATATGAGATGCTAGTCTTGTCTTATGATTCTCCGTAAACCTCTTTCTACCGATTCGGATATAGGCAAAGAAGGGTTGTGGATGTAGAATGGGCTTATCCACCTCGTCCCTCACGTCACGTAATCAAGGTGGCTAAAGGTTTAAAAGGACCTTCTACGTTAGGAAAAGGAATAGAACTCCGAAGCTTTGGTAGCATTGGAAGGTTTGGGAACTGGACCTCCTCATCGAAAGGAACATATTTTCTTATCCACTGGGCAAGGGCCTACGACATAAGGCTCCTTCTACGAACCTATTGATCTATTGACCTCCATAAGATATCGACCTATGGACCTATTCACCTATTGACTTTTGAACCTAAGGAATAGAGTTCCACATCGGGAAGCCTACTCCTCGGGCTATTCGGTACTTTATATGCTTGCCGCAGATAAAGACTACTTTAACTATTCAAGATTACTTTACAGCAGGTGTGTGTCCCAGATGAAGGTGTACTGTAGGAAGGTACTTTGGTGCTTGCCTCACTTCGATCTTCGAATACCGGGTGATTTCACTCCTTATAAAATAAAGTCTCCCTCCCTACCTACTATAACTATAAGACTAAAGATTATGGTCGTAGGTCAACCTGTATGGAGTTGTGCCTGTGCCATCACTAAGGGTAGCCTTCCAACATCAATTGACCCCACCCGAGTTTACTGATGCTATGTCAGTTGAATTGGACAGTCTAGAGGAGGAAAGGCTAAACTGGTGCAGCCAAAGGAGTCCGTTTAGAAGGACTGAACACTAACTCCACTGAACTCAATTCGGCACACACCCCCGCATGCTTTTCACTTTGGTGCTTGCTCCTTTAATGCAGTGTTAGAGGCAGACTAATTAAGGTGTTCGAAACTTCGCAGAGGCAGTATGAATTCCGTTCTCGGCCAGCCTTCATTTTATTGACTTCTTAACGTCATTTCCTTAGATCAATCACCCTAGCAGCCTTCTTATCCATCACAGCACATACGCTCCAGACGGATGCATTGATTGAATATAAACAGTTTTGAAAAGACCTAAAGCAGATGGCATGTTCAACCAACTTCGTTAGGGATTATTATAACCAGTCACATTCTTCAACCAATTCAAAGCATGCATGAAATTCCGTTATTCTGTTATTGTCCCTTCGTGACTCGCAAAGACAAAACTCTAACAATGCTATCGCTATTTCCATCACCCAGTAGCGCAATCATCAAGCTGAGCAAAATCAGAGATGAAAATAGAGCGCTTCTACCCCAACAGCAAAGCTAAGCTGGCAAGCAAGACAAACTTAACATAAAAGTCCCCGATAATAACTAGTCTGGTCAGTCATTTGACCTTCGTGTGCGATGCAATGGAGCGGGTGTAGAGAAGTGATTGGAACATGCAAGTCTCACCTCATACAGGTTCAAAAAAGGAAATGGAGGGCATGATAGCGATGAATGAATTGAAGGCAAGCTGCTCTCCGAGACTCTATTTTCTTATCTTTGTCTACTCCTGTCCTCTCCAAACGAACTTCATGAAAGAAAGAAGGAACTCTTGAATTGAATCCAGGACTGGTGGTGGGAATGCCACCCTTGTGTTAATTGATCTCCTCCAATCTTCCTATTTTTGGGCAAAATAAGAATCTTTTCTGTAAAGGCTTGGATTCAGGTTACCGTCCAGTCAAATGAAGGCTCCCTCACAAATATCCGAACAAAGCTGTTCATCCATCCAAACATTGATAGTCTCCAAGTTAGGAATGCGGTACGAGCCATAAGGCAAGCGGTGCTTTCAGCCAGCTTAAGACTTTAGATTTTGAAGAGAAAGAATAGCCTTAGAAACGATTTCCCGATTCATATGTGTGAATTTATTAGATGCCTAAGTGTCCGCTTTTTTATGAGTTGGATATACCAGTTCAGAAAAAAAAGGGAGCTATTGGTTTGGAAGAAAAAAGATAGTTCGGCGGATGCAGGTTCGGATTGAAAGAGAGAAAGAGCAACCCTGGGCTCAACTTTAGTTGATTATTATCATTGTTTCATCTATTCCTCTCGATTCTGGTTGGGAATATACCCACTAGGAAAAAGGTCAAATTTATCTACATTTTTCCAAAAAGGTCTAGTAGTTTAGTAAAATAAGGAATCCGTCAATCAAGTTGGAACGCCGTGCCATCGGAGCACGATCGCCCTGCCATATAAGCTGGAATACCTTTCCATATGACCAGGTACGCCGTGCCATAAGGATCCATATGAGCAGGTACGCCATTCCATAAGGATACTGGAAAATCCCTAGTATTTACTCTACAAAAAATAGAAAAGGAAGGCTAAAACATGGATAAAATATCATTACATAATGCCCTATTTGAAATAGTGGAAACAGTGACTTCCTCAACAGTAGCTGGTAAGGCTGAAGTAGAGTTGGCTTGCTGTAATCGCTTAGATGGGGAACTCTAGTTAATAGATCTAGTGCGAAGAAGAGCCAACAAGACCGCTGACATCGTATGAGACAAAGCCAGTACGTAAAGGGACTAAGCCACAGCAGCGGATACGAATTGTTGGGATCATGCCCATTACAATAGTGTGAAGCGATAACAGAAAGCGGAGAATCCCAAATCTGGTCCATGTGAACTCGGTGATTAGACACAGAGATTACTCTTCCTGTGGCCCAGCAGGTTAGGCTCTTGCTTCTTATAGGAAAATAAGGCATTCTAGGGGAAGAAATAATCTGCGGGCGGCAGGAGTCAGCGAGACATACCATGTAACCCATCACAAGGAGGATTGTCCTGACAGACGAATCATATGCGCCCAGAGCTCATGGTCCATCAGAGGTAAAAAGGCCATTGGAAGAACGAGTAGCTAGTTCGTTTGAGTTGTTTCAGGAACTCAATTTCCTAGCTCAAAATGAGAGTCCGACATCCTTCTTGTCGTCCAACTCAAATGGGGTTAGTGGATCCCTTTAATTTAAATGGAGTTATTATGCTTGTGAAAGATAGCTATTCTTTGAATCGAAAAAGAAATGTATGAATAGAGGCCTTGCCTTACGAGTGAACTGCCTTACATAGCGAGGGCTAAGAGATACCCTCCTTGCTGTTGTGCAATTTACTAGTTTAAGAGAACTAAATTGATTATTACTAATGATAAATAGTAATCGGTAGGCCCTTACCCTATTTCTTTTTTGGGTCTGGTAGCAAGGCAAACGGGAGTAGGGCATAGGGATAAAATCGTTTGGTTGGTAAGAACCATGTCGAAGAAGTTCGACGTTGGAAAAAAGCCATTGCGAATGGAAAAGCCTAGTTCTTCCAAGCCAGGCCACAAAAAGCCTAAGCCAAAATGTTAAATAGTAGGAGACGGGTATACTGCCCAAAGTCCCGTTCAATCACTTCCAGGGTGAAGGCTAAAGCACCTATTCTCAATCGAAGGAAGAGAATGAGACATATCTTGATTACGATCTTTTTTTTCCATGAATCTTAATAAAAAACACTAGGCAATGAAATCGCACCCATTAAATAAAAGAAGACCGCTCGCCAACTACTATGATTAAAAGAACTACCATTGAACTGACTTTTCTCTCGTTATACCTAATCTATTCAAAGCAAATAGTCAATCCCATCCTTTCTCCCTTATTTTAATGGAATTTCCATCGAGCCACGCGCCTCGGTTCTCCTCCCGCTGGAACCTTCTTTACTTCAGGTCAGTGTTTTGAGATCGTTAAACACAAGCAGGAGATCGAGCATTCGCATAGAAAAAGGGTGAACAAATTAAAGTCCGTTCGTACAGATCCGGGTCAAGCCCTTTGATTTTGATTTGAGATCCCTAGTTACGTGTAAACCCAATCATTTCTATTCTATTTTAGTAGATCCCAGGGAAAAAGTCCTTCTAATGTCTCTTGTTGGAATGATCAATCTAATTTTCAATGAAAATAGTTTCCTTGTTCTTTCTCATGTAGAAAGGAGAAGAGTGAAAGAGATTACCTATCTCACATTTCTGGCTGGGGGAAGGCTGAAAGGCTCTTGCTTTGCGATCATGCTTCCTCCTTAAAAAGCCGCAAGACTCTTGGAAAGTCTCATTTGCAGTAAAGGATCCATTTCTGATGGAGCTAATTGCTTCATATATGGTAATTACTGTTGTAACTGAGTCCGGAGAGAATGTATTGCCAAACAAAGGACTGTCACCTATAGCTACCACAATTTTCTAAAATTTCTACTTTGATGACCTAGATCGGGCTTTCAATGCGATTTCTTACCATTTCCAAAAGGAGCTAGATACAACGAAGAAGGACTTCTTCCCTTCCTTTCCGAAAAATAAAAGAGAAGAAGTGCACTATTCAACAAATCACAGAGCTAATGATAGAACTAGAACTCTTATATAGAGTCATAGAAGTAGAGACGGGTGGTCCTGCCATAGATTGCGCAGGAGGCTCAAAGACCTCTTACTTTTCATTTTAAAGAGAATGGATATCAAAGTCTTGCATAAAGTGTGGCTTCCGATGATTGATATACATCTCAATCAGTTAAGAAAAGGCTAATCACATTATCAATCAGCCATTGATAAGAAATCGATTCCAAAGCACAATGCTAGCTGATGGCGGGCCTTCGCTTTTATTTTCATTAATTAAAGTTGCCAGTTATATTATATGGCCTTTTTGATTTCATCCGTATGAACATAGTTTAAGAATGAGAAAAAACCTTCTTTCTTCGATCTTGTATGAAGGTAGACTAAACATCAACAGAATCTCGACAGTAAAGGCAACAAAATAAGTAGAATCAAGGTGAAACTGGGCTAGCCTTCATCCTAGCTACCCTCTCTCTTATTATACGATACCCCTGGGAATTGGATGCTTCCTCAGAAGCTGCTCCTTCTCTAACAACTTCTTCTTTCCATTGTGCAAGAAGCTTCTTTCCTTACTAAGCTAAGCTTTCAGTGTCCTATCCAAACCTCCCTAACAGCCTATGAATGTGGAATCCCGTTCGTATTCTTCCTTAAAGCCATATTTTCCTTTATTTGATTTCAACCTATTGATCTTTACTGTGCATGGATATCTTTACTAATGATTCAACCTCCTCCCAGAGCAGTAACTAAAAGAGTTAACTGCCCCAGTGAACTCCCTCAGACCACTTGTCACGCCTCAACTCAACCCCCCTTAAGATTAGTCAAGACGCAATGGAATTTTGGCAGTATAACGACTGTAACCTGGATACCGAGGCTCTAAACCAACCTCTACGCAACTCATACAACTAACTCCACAAACAATTCAACAATTAAACAATACAACCACAATATATATTAAACATTCTTATACCATTTCATCCATAAGTTATACGCCTCCATTCCAACATCATACATTTACCCATTTCTCAAAATATATTATAACCAATCTAGTAGCTTAATCACTTTCCAAAACAAGACTACTAAAATAGCAACATTTAATTCATTATCTTTACAACATCTTATACATCATAAACTTCTAAGTAAATACAAAACATCTAGTTTTAATAAACAAGATAACAAAAGAGTACAACATCAGATAACAAGGACAAGACTTTGGCACATAGGACTAGTCCAAATATGGGACAATATCTTCTTCTAAAGGCACGTACCCGTAATCTTGTTCAATATCACCTGTATGCATGCAATAATTGAGAGTGAGCTTATATAAAACAAGCCCAGTGAGGATTCGACAGATCTCTTAACAGTATTTACTATACTCCTTGAAAATCATCGTGTGAGCAGTAAACACATAATAATCATCAATAACAATATAAGCACATTAGCAATAATGACCAATCAATAAAGGATACTCTAGTTGGTGTAGCTCCAAATTCCATCACGATCTCAACCATTCTTCTTATAACTCCCCATTACTCACGCACTCGAGGTACCTCTCTAGCCTCTCCCTCCATGGCACCTCCGCCCATGCGAGCTAGGGGTAGCCTATGATAGTCATGCCGTTTTCAACCCGATAGCCCGACGCTGCCCGAGAGGTGGCACACACATACCAAGACTCATGACAATAATAATAAACATTCATAACTCAGGAGGACAACCTTTCACGTTGACTATCTCTCGGCTCATCAATAATCAATTATCACAGGAGGACAACAAAGTAGGTTGCCTATCTCCCGGCTCATCAATAATCGATCAATAATCATCATTTCAACAACATAACAACAAGTAGTCAAATATGCAACAAACAACTAAGTTAGATGACAAAGTAGGCCACCCAACTAAACAAGCATTAAATACACAACCAAACCCTAGTCTAACCATCAACAACTCACAATTCAATTACTCAAACACCACCCAAACAACCAAAGGCATATTTTAATATTTTAAAGAAAGACAACCCAAACTTCTAAAAGTCATAACTTACATTCTACTAATCCAATGATCTCCAAACCAGTTTCTATCACTCACCCATTCAAGCAACTACATTAGGCCCCTCAGAAACCAACCATAATCCATCCAAATCAAGCCCAATAGCCCTAAAACCTCAATGTACCATGGCTGAAATTTTCGGACTTTCACCACGACATCGCAATCAAAATTTCGGCATTACAACATTACTCCCATGTTGTAACGCCCCGATCCCTCACGAGACCGGAGGCTCTAATAACCATGTTATTCTCAATCCAATACCAAACCCGGTCACAAAATTTTAGGGGAAAAACGGACAGAGTTTCCCCTGTACTATGGACATTCTGAAAACCTGTAAATTCTCAAATAAGGTAACTACAAGGTAAACAAACTTTTCATGGCTAAATATTTAAAGATTCATGGCCATCCGAGCCTTGAAACAAACAACAATTCCAAAACCACACAAGCATGCAAGTAACTTGTTTATAATATAGTCTAATAACCATGCCATTCTAGGATAACATTAAAACATACTTAGAGATAAAACATTCTACACTAAGCCATTCACTCCCAAGCATGCAAAGCAACTAGAAATAGAAATATAAGTTATTACAAGCCATAGAATTACCACTGCTACTACATTATCAGACTTCCAGCTTACATATTACTCAAATACATACATGAGCTTTAAGGCCCCAAAATAGATTATACATAGGACAACAAATTCTTCACATAGCAACCAGAAAGCACATCCACCTCAGACAAATATCACACAGCAGCTAAGGCAACTCCACCAACTGTGCCACCTGAAACATATTAGCGAGGTATGAGCAACCACTGTTGCCCAGTGAGGGATATAGTCCCGGGGCGTGCAATGCAACAGATAATACAGTTATACAACAATATCACTTAGACAATTTAAGAAGCAATGATAACATAAGTAACCACACATTTAAAAGGATACATTTCACACAATCCCCTATACACCAATCTTCACTGGTCTTCATTCACGATCCACGAACCACGAGCACGATCACGATAAGCCGGCATAACCCCAAACACTCCAGTGGGTGTACTCCGGATGTACCCCGATAATCCTACGACCCAACATCCCCTGGAAATCTCCGGACCAGGCGAATGAGGGACTAGGGTACGGAGTTTGAATATCCACCGGCAAGCCCTTTGTCGCCCAGCCGATATTCAACACATCCGCCCCTGACACTATGGTTGCGCAACCACGATGCAATGCACTTAACGATGGCAAGTTAATAGCAATAATATAAGCATTAACACATATGAGGATCAACAAAGTAGGTTGACCTCGAGGCAATTAGCATAGAAGCAATTATAGAAGCTAATAAGCAGTTTACAAAGGAACATATACAAAATAAGCATAGAATCATACCAAAAGCTCCAAATCGACTTGAAACCACATATAAACACTTAAGGAGTCATGCCATGGGTTTAGAAGTGTGAGTCAACCGAAATTGCACCTAAACCCCTTTGTTTTTCAAACTATTTCTCTTCCAAACCAAGGTTAATGACTCCATTTTCAAAGGAAACTCTCCCAACCTTCTAACTAACCCTCAAGGTACCCTCTCAACCCTCTAACTCATTCAAATGGCTGCGATTACCCCGAAAGCCCCAAATTCCCTCTTATGGCTTTAAACTACACATACAATGTCCGGGCTTCAAACAAAGGATATCAAGGCTTCTATAGCACCTAGATAGCCTAAGGATACTAGAATTGAAGCCCGAATTCACCCGGATTCGCATTAACCCCGAAACCCCTTTGTTAAAGTCGACTATTTTACGTTTTATGCGATTTTAGAACAATTCAAGTGCACGGGGCTATTAGACTACCTTCATTAGCACCTAAGGCATCTATTAGGAGTGTTGAATCAAGCTAATACGTGTAATTACACAAAACCCTAGAAAAACGTCACTATTCACCTCATAAATTAAACTAGCGATTTTAACCGTTTAAAAAGCGAAACGATGACTCAAATATGTTCTCTAGCATCCATATACATGGTATAATAGCATATATAATTAATACAATAGCATTTGATCACATTTTTAACGAATCAAGAAAATAGCAACAATTTTAAAATGCGGAAAAGGTGATGAAATCCCTCACCAAATTGCATAGGAACTCTCGGGAGGCTTGCAAACACCCTAAACTACTTGCTCCTAGCTTGGCTTGGCTTGGCTTGAAGATTTGTTGAGCAAAAATCTCTATTTCTCCTTCTATGCTATTCTCGAATTTGCTACAGTAATTCCTGCATCTTCTCTTTTTTTTTTTGTGTTTTGTTAAGTTATGAGATAGGTGGTGTTGTATGAGTATATATATTAAATGGGGTCAAGTTAGGTGCTTAAGTGGTCAATTATAATGCGCGTAGTAAGCTTAAAATGAGCCTAAAGTGAAGGATGTGAGCTAGCTAATTAATTTACCAAGTTTTGTTACGTAACACTATTCATTGAACCACTAAAAGCATTTTCTAAACGAGCTCTCCTATCGTCTCTAGCTCAATTGCACATTTTTCCCATTCCTTTAACAATTAATATGATTTAATAAAAATGCTAATTCACTAATATAATGCAGTTTAAAAATGGAATGAATAGTGACCAAGAAAGACAACAAGTAAAGCACATAATTTAATGCGCAATTAATGGATGCCACATTTAAAAATGTGTACGGTAGAATCTCGGGCGTCACATCCTCTCCCCCTTAAACTAATTGCGTCCACGCAATTATTCTTCACAAGGGAACTCCACAACAACTGAAAACCAACTCCGACTACTCGTCATCAGTTGCTAAGCAAGAATACCATATACGAACTCTCGTGGGAGCTCATTAAGAAATCCCAGTAGTATTGCCTGCGAACCTCACGTAATAAGGTCAAATCAAGGCTCCAATAGAGATGCTACTTTGAAATCTAAATAAGAATCCCGCAGGCACGAATACCATAGAAGAATAGAATCCTAACTAACAGTGGCGAGAAAATACCAATAAGAATTTAGAGTACAAATACCGAAGATAATTCCATATAATAAGGCTGATTAGAATCCCAAACTAAGTCTTCCGAGTAATACCAGCAAGAAAATACTAGAAGAATACTCAATAAGAAAACCGAGAGAACGGTCATATAGAAATCCCAAAGGAAGTCATTCATTTCTGACTACTGAGCGTAGAAGAATGCCTTGGAAGAAATCCCAATAACTGAGCTCCGCTTACAACATTCTCATTCCCGCTAATCCACACAACTTGGAGGGCTTGTTGTTAATCACTTCTCTTCAGGGGGAGGAAGAAGTCTTTCTTACCATTTCAACGGGACATGTATGAATGCCAAGATATCACATTTACACATATATGTTTTAAACTATTATGCAAACATGTTTATATAAGAGTTTATGAAACAGTGTAATCATCAAAGTCATTCAAGCACGACAATCAAGTCCATCATAACACAACTCAATCAAAGACTTTCAAATACACACATTACAAGCAACAGTTCAAGCAATTAACAATTCACGAGGTCAATTTGATGCATAACCAGCCACTTTACTTCACTTAGCACACATTTAGCACGTAACACATAATTATATCACATAGGTGCACACATTCAATACAAGACACACAATCACACAAGCAGGCATACACTTTCAAGACACACTTTTAACAAGCACACACCAAGGGTTACTACCCGACAGGCCGAGGACCCTGTCCCGGCTTAGAGCTAACTAAGCTCTGATACCACCTGTAACGCCCCGATCCCTCACGAGACCGGAGGCTCTAATAACCATGCTATTCTCAACCCAATACCAAACCCGGTCACAAAATTTTAGGGGAAAAACGGACAGAGTTTCCCCTGTACTATGGACATTCTGAAAACCTGTAAATTCTCAAATAAGGTAGCTACAAGGTAAACAAACTTTTCATGGCTAAATATTTAAAGATTCACGGCCATCCGAGCCTTGAAGCAAACAACAATTCCAAAACCACACAAGCATGCAAGTAACTTGTTTATAATATAGTCTAATAACCATGCCATTCTAGGATAACATTAAAACATACTTAGAGATAAAACATTCTACACTAAGCCATTCACTCCCAAGCATGCAAAGCAACTAGAAATAGAAATATAAGTTATTACAAGCCATAGAATTACCACTGCTACTACATTATCAGACTTCCAGCTTACATATTACTCAAATACATACATGAGCTTTAAGGCCCCAAAATAGATTATACATAGGACAACAAATTCTTCACATAGCAACCAGAAAGCACATCCACCTCAGACAAATATCACACAGCAGCTAAGGCAACTCCACCAACTGTGCCACCTGAAACATGTTAGCGAGGTATGAGCAACCACTGTTGCCCAGTGAGGGATATAGTCCCGGGGCGTGCAATGCAACAGATAATACAGTTATACAACAATATCACTTAGACAATTTAAGAAGCAATGATAACATAAGTAACCACACATTTAAAAGGATACATTTCACACAATCCCCTATACACCAATCTTCACTGGTCTTCATTCACGATCCACGAACCACGAGCACAATCACGATAAGCCGGCATAACCCCAAACACTCCAGTGGGTGTACTCCGGATGTACCCCGATAATCCTACGACCCAACATCCCCTGGCAATCTCCGGACCAGGCGAATGAGGGACTAGGGTACGGAGTTTGAATATCCACCGGCAAGCCCTCTGTCGCCCAGCCGATATTCAACACATCCGCCCCTGACACTATGGTTGCGCAACCACGATGCAATGCACTTAACGATGGCAAGTTAATAGCAATAATATAAGCATTAACACATATGAGGATCAACAAAGTAGGTTGACCTCGAGGCAATTAGCATAGAAGCAATTATAGAAGCTAATAAGCAGTTTACAAAGGAACATATACAAAATAAGCATAGAATCATACCAAAAGCTCCAAATCGACTTGAAACCACATATAAACACTTAAGGAGTCATGCCATGGGTATAGAAGGGTGAGTCAGCCGAAATTGCACCTAAACCCCTTTGTTTTTCAAACTATTTCTCTTCCAAACCAAGGTTAATGATTCCATTTTCAAAGGAAACTCTCCCAACCTTCTAACTAACCCTCAAGGTACCCTCTCAACCCTCTAACTCATTCAAATGGCTGCGATTACCCCGAAAGCCCCAAATTCCCTCTTATGGCTTTAAACTACACATACAATGTCCGGGCTTCAAACAAAGGATATCAAGGCTTCTATAGCACCTAGATAGCCTAAGGATACTAGAATTGAAGCCCGAATTCACCCGGATTCGCATTAACCCCGAAACCCCTTTGTTAAAGTCGACTATTTTACGTTTTATGCGATTTTAGAACAATTCAAGTGCACGGGGCTATTAGACTACCTTCATTAGCACCTAAGGCATCTATTAGGAGTGTTGAATCAAGCTAATACGTGTAATTACACAAAACCCTAGAAAAACGTCACTATTCACCTCATAAATTAAACTAGCGATTTTAACCGTTTAAAAAGCGAAACGATGACTCAAATATGTTCTCTAGCATCCATATACATGGTATAATAGCATATATAATTAATACAATAGCATTTGATCACATTTTTAACGAATCAAGAAAATAGCAACTATTTTAAAATGCGAAAATAAGCCGTGAAATCCCTCACCAATGCGCGTAGGAACTCTCGGGAGGCTAGCAAACACCCTAAACTACTTGCTCCTAGCTTGGCTTGGCTTGGCTTGAAGATTTGTTGAGCAAAAATCTCTATTTCTCCTTCTATGCTATTCTCGGATTTGCTACAGTAATTCCTGCATCTTCTCTTTTTTTTTTTTGTGTTTTGTTAAGTTATGAGCTAGGTGGTGTTGTATGAGTATATATATTAAATGGGGTCAAGTTAGGTGCTTAAGTGGTCAATTATAATGCGCGTAGTAAGCTTAAAACGAGCCTAAAGTGAAGGATGTGAGCTAGCTAATTAATTTACCAAGTTTTGTTACGTAACACTATTCATTGAACCACTAAAAGCATTTTCTAAACGAGCTCTCCTATCGTCTCTAGCTCAATTGCACATTTTTCCCATTCCTTTAACAATTAATATGATTTAATAAAAATGCTAATTCACTAATATAATGCAGTTTAAAAATGGAATGAATAGTGACCAAGAAAGACAACAAGTAAAGCATAGAATTTAATGCGCAATTAATGGATGCAACATTTAAAAATGTGTACGGTAGAATCTCGGGTGTCACACACGTATTTAACAAACTTTTACAAGCTAACAACAATTGATTCCAACCACCAAAACTCCAATTATTCAACAAATAGCCAACAACTCAATTTTAATACCCGAAAAATAAAAATTCATGCTACAACAGTTCAAAACTAATATAAACACATATAATCAACCTTAGCATCTACTGAGCAATAATATAACATCAATTTAACATTTCAACGACTAAAAATTCGATTATATGAACTAACATAAAAATGGCATTTTGAGATCTATAATTTTTCTCTCACCTTTGATGCAAACTAAGGCTAGAAATAGGTTGAATGGATGCCCAAAAGGCAAAATCAAGCTTTGAATTAAGTGATTTGGACTTGAATTGCAAAATCAATGTGAAAATGCTTTGAAAAACCTTGAAAATGTCTTCTTTTTGCTTCCCTTTGGATTTTCAGTAATGTGTGTGTTTTGTGAGTGTGTTTGCTTTGTTTTTAATGTGTGTTGGTGATATATTAGCTCAAGTCAACAAAATATAAAAGTCAAAGTTGATTTACTTAGTCTTTTAATTAGTATTTTTAGTCTTTTAATTTCATTTCTTAACTATTTTAACACAAAACTACTATGCAACACTTAGACTATTTTTAGATAGTTTATTTTAGGTGACAAAAACTTTCACATGCAAAGACTCTCACCCGACTCAGCTAAAAATGCGATTTTTGCAAAAGAAAGTGTAAAAACTTTTAAAATTTCAAAGCCAATTTGAAAACCGTTTTAATCAAACACGGGTCTATTAATATCCGAAGACTAGGTTTTGAAACGTTTAAAACACCCCCGTAAAAATTTTAGCGGACGTGCGTTTAAAATAATATTCTTAAAAAACCGTCGATAAAATTTCTGATTCCGTTTTTGATAAAAATTTCATGAATGCACACATAGCATGTATTAGGAATATAAATCACATATTTAGCACATTCTAACTCATATAACATATAAACAGGTCAAATAACACAAATCGAGGCAAAGACACGCAATTCGAGATAAAGACGAAAACTGGAGTTTCCATTCTCCCCCCTTTGAAACAATTGCGTCCACACAATTCTCGAACTGACAGACAACTAAGTCCTCAATCGTTACATGTTAACAATACTTCTCTTAGTTTCCATTTATCTTTTAGGATGACATCTAAACAAAGGCCTCAAGGGAAATAAACTCTATTAACTGCAAGATGATTATCACAATTCCCAAAACAGCTCTCAGTTCGTAATTTACTCCCACCTAATATCATATTGCATATGAAAGAAATTGCAACTCCAAGGTCTTAGCATGACACCACTACTTATCAATCATCCCCTACTACACAAAAGAGCTCTATGAACACCCCGAGGGTTTAAAAACTCATTCACGATAACATGAATGATTACTAATCAATGGAATATCTCAAAAGTGACATTGGTAAGAATATGGCTCTTATAAAATTTACAATGAAATAAGAATATGGAAAGTCATATTCGAGCCAATAATCAAGTGAACAAGAGGTCAAACAGGTTAGAGAATCAAGAGACTAATAGTTTAATAAGGAAGCATGATAACTAAGATAAGAAATGTCTCAGCACCTATCAGTTAAATAAGTACAAACAAAGGATGATGACGAGTCAAAATAGTGCTGAGTATGTTGAACAAAAATTCCTGAACAAGTAGACATTTCAATTCTCGATGATTATTCAAGGAACCAACAAGTAAGTTGTACTTGAGGCGAAATGAAATTAAGAAATAAGATATGATTAATTCAATAGAAAATATGAGTATCAATATAATGAGTATCTCAGCACGCAATACCAAAGAAGTACAAATAAGAAAGGACAATGCTGATTATATTGAATGAGCAATTACAAGCAAAGTAATGGCTCAGGAATTAATACTAAAATAATAGGATTAACAAGGATTAGCAAGAATGATAATGGTGTACTTAAGTAAGGAGTACATCAAGCCAGTGAACTTTGAATAAGTAAAATGGTATACCAAAGGAGAAATTACTTTCAAATGAATAGTAATAGGATGAAATGAAATATTGAAACCAATGGCTGGAGATATAGAATGAAACATAGAAGTCTCAAACCTTAACTTCAATAAGTGACATTGTCATCGGAAGCAAATATGAATGTTAAGAACAGAAACAATGTCAAATGAGTATAGGATCCATTAATCCAATAAGCAAAACTTTCAAGAAACAATTGATAGGCTAGAAAAGCGTAACTTTCTCTCAAATAAGTAAGAATAGAGTAAAAGAGAATAAGAAGACCAATAGAATAGGAAGCACAAAAGGGGTGTCCCATCTACACACTTAAACACCAACAAGTCAAATCCTACAATCTATCTCTCTTCAAAACAAGACACTCGGGAGATCTAGAGAACCTAAGGAGTCATACAATCACTCCAAAATTTACAATATGTACAGACCAATCACCAAACAAGATAAATCACCAATTACCCAACAAGATTTGTGAGACCCCATATTTTGCTTTATCTTGATTTGTATAACGCCCCGATCCCTCACGAGACCGGAGGCTCTAATGACCATCCTCCTCTCAACCCAATACCAAGCCCGGTCACAACATTTTTCCTAATGGTTAAGTCCGGACCCGACACACTGACAGAGTCTCCCCTGTACCGTGGACATACTGAAAACCTGTAAACACTCAATAAAGCCACAACATAACAAGACATTCATTTATAACCAAAGATCTTAGCTTTAAGGCCATCCAAGCCTTAAGACATACAAACAGTTTAGATACAGACAAGAATGCATTCATAACTTAACTTCTTTACAAAACCGCTTATCATGCCACTCCATGATAGCTTTTAAGTATTCTTAGAAATTGAAAACAACCAGTCATTCACTCCCAATCATGCGAAGAAGCTAATAGCATAAATATAAGTTATTATATGCCATGGTTCTAAATCTACCACTACAACATCTATCCCTCAATTTGCAAACTATATAATATACACATATCACTTAGGTTACAAAATAGAACATAAAGTAAAGAAAACAAGTCCTACTCTCATCAACAAGAACATAGTCCACCATAGGCAACTAGACACAGCAACTAATACAACTCCTCCAACTGCGCCACCTGAAACATGTTAGCGAGGTATGAGCAACCACTGTTGCCTAGTGAGGGATAAGGTCCCGGGGTGTGCAATACAACAGGTAATACAGTTAAACAACAATAACAATTAAACAATTCAAGAAACAATGATAGCTTCAATAACCACACATTTAAAAGGATACATTTCACATAACCCCTATACTCCAATCTTCACTAGGTCTTCATTCACGATCCACGAACCACGATCATGATCGCGATAAGTCGGCATAATCCCAATCACTCTAGTGGGTGTACTCCGGATGTACCCCGATAATCCTATGACCCAACACTCCCTGGCACTCTCCGGACCACGCAAATTAAGGACTAGGGCACAGAGTTTGAATATCCACCGGCAAGCCCTCTGCCGCCCAACCGATATTCAACACATCCGCCCCTGACACTATGGTTACGCAACCACTATGCAATGCACTTTACAATGGCAAGTTAATGTCAATAATATAAGCAATAACACATAGGAGGATCAACAAAGTAGGTTGACCTCGATGCAATTAGAATAGAAACAATTATATAAGTAAATAAGCAGTTTTACAAAAGGACATATACAAGGTAAGCATAGAATCATACCAAAAGCTCCAAATCAACTTGAAACCACATATAAACACTCAAGAAGTCATGCCATGGGCTTAGTAGCATGAGTCAACTGAAAATGCACCTAAACCCCTTTGTTTTTTAAACTATTTCTCTTCCAAACCAAAGTTAATGATTCATGTTCGAGGGAAAACTACATCAATCATCTAATTAACCCCTAAGGTACCCTTTCAACCCACAATTAAGCCCGATCACCCGCAATTGCCCTGAAAGCTCCAAATTCCCTCTTATAGCTTTAAACTACACGTACCTCATCCATGCTTCAAACAAGGGTTATCAAAGCTTCTATAGCACCTAGGTAGCCTAAGAATACTAAAAGTAAAGCCCAAATCCACCCGGATTCGCCTTAATCCCAAAACCCCTTTATTAAAGTCGATTATTTTACGTTTTATGCGATATTAGAGCAATTCAAGTGCACGGGGATATTAGACTACCTTCATTAGCACCTAAGGCATCTATTAGGAGTGTTGAATCAAGCCAATACGTACAATTACACAAAACCCTAGAAAAACGTCACCATTCACCTCATAAATCAAACTAACGATTCTAACCGTTTAAAAAGCGAAACAATGGCTCAAATATGTTCTTTAGCACTTATAAACAAGGTATAATAGCATAGATAATCAATACAATAGCATTTGGTCACATTTTCAACAAATCAAGAAAATAGCAACTATTTTAAAATGCGAAAATAAGCCGTGAAATCCCTCACCAATGTGCGTAGGAACTCTCGGGAGGCTAGCAAACACCCTAAACTACTTGCTCCTAGCTTGGCTTGGCTTGGCTTGAAGATTTGTTGAGCAAAAATCTCTATTTCTCCTCCTATGCTATTCTCGGATTTGCTACAGTAATTCCTGCATCTTCTCTTTTTTTTTGTGTTTTGTTAAGTTATGAGCTAGGTGGTGTTGTATGAGCATATATATTAAATGGGGTCAAGTTAGGTGCTTAGTGGTCCACTAAAATGAACGTTGATAACCTTAAAACGAGCCTAAGGTGAAGAATATATGCTAGCTAATTAAATTACTAAGTTATGTTACGTAACACTATTCATTGAACCATTAAAACATTTTCTAAACGAGTGCTCCTATCGCTCCTAGCTCAATTGCACATTTTTTCCATTCCTTTAACAATTAATATGATTTAATAAAAATGCTAATTCACTAATATAATGCAGGTTAAAAATGGAATGAATAGTGACCAAGAAAGACAACAGGTAAAGCACAGAATTTAATGCGCAATTAATGGATGCAACATTTAAAAATGTGTACGGTAGAATCTCGGGCGTCACAATTTGCGTGTTTTACCTCATTTTGCGTGAATTGACCTGTTTATGTGCTATATCACTTACAATATGTTAAAAATGTGATTAATACTCCTAATACATGCTAAGTGAGCATACATGAAATTTTGATAAAAAATAGAATAAAAAATATTATCGTCGGTTTTGGTGAATAGTATTTTTGAAAACCTGTCCGCTAAAATTTTTATAGGGGTTTTTTAAATATTTTAAAACCTAGTCCTCGGGTATTAATAGACCCGTGTTTGATTAAAACGGATTTGGGATCGGTTTTGGAATTTTAAAGATTTTTACACTTTCTTTTGCAAGAAATCGAGTTTTGAGCCGACTCGGGTGAAACTATTTTAATGTAACACTCTTTGTCACCTAAAATATATTGTCTAGAATTAATTTAAGTGTTAATTTATTAGTTGAGCAAGAAATAGTCAAGAAATGAATTAAAAGACTAAAAATAGAATTAAAAGACTAAAATTAACTTTGACTTTCTTTTAATTTATTTGACCTTAGCTTGTTTATGCATCAACACATACTTGCAAAGCACAAACACACCCTCAAAAACACACACATCGCCGAGAGCTTCAAGGGAGAAAAGAGAAAGGAATTTCAAAGGTTTTCAAAGAAAATTTTCATAGGAAAAGCTAGTTTTTGTTCGTAGATTTTCCTGCCGAGTTGGATTACGCTTGTTGGGCACGCATTGCACGCATATTTAGGCTTATTTCATATCAAAGGTGAGAGAAAAATTCTAGATCTCAAAAGTCATCTTTTATGTTTTTGCTTAGAATTGCGTTTTGAACCTTTAGAATGTTAATTTGAAGTTATATTATTGCTCAGTGCATGCTAGGGATCATTTATGTGTATTACTATGAGATTTGAACCATTGTAACGAAATTATTTATTTTCAGGTATTTAAAGTTGATAGATTGGCCATTTGATGAATATCTTGAGTTGTTGTGGTTGGAATCGATTGCCGTCGATTTCTAAAAGTTTGTTAATTACGTGGTAACGCCATTATGATGCTGAATTTTCGATTGCGATATTTGTGTGAAAATTCAAAAATTTCAGCCTAGGAGGATTGAGGTTTTAGGGTTGTTGGGCTTGATTTTGAAGGGTCTGGGTTGGTTTCCGAGAGGTCTAATGTAGTTGATTGAATGGGTGAGTGTTAGAAACTGATTTGGAGTTGTTTGGATTTGTAGAATGTAAGACATGATTGTTTGGAGTTTAGGTTGTCTTTCTTTAAATTGTTGAATTGAGCCTTTTGATGATTGGGTGGTGCTTGAGTGATTGAATTGTGAGTTGTAAATGGTTAGACTAGGGTTAGATTACGTGTTTAATGCATGTTAAGTTGGATGGCCTACTTTGTCATCTAACTTAATTGTATGTTGTGTAATTGATTGATTGATGTTATATTGATGATAATTGATGATTATTGATGATTATTGATTGATGATTGGTGAACCGGGAGATAGGAAATTCTTCTAGATTGTCCTCCTGTGAATGATGTTTATTATTATCGTTGAGTCGTGGTATGTGTGTGCCACCTTTCCGGCAGCACCGGGCTGTCGGGTTGATAACTGCATGACTACCAGAGACTACCTCCAGCTCGCATGACAGAGGTGTCATGGAGGGCGAGGCTAATGAGGTACCTCGGGTGCGTGAGTAATGGGGAGTTACAAGAAGAACAGTTGAGATCGTGATGGCGTTTGGAGCTACACCAATTAGAGTATCCTTTATTGATTGGTCATTATAGGTTATGTGATTATATTGTTATTGATGTTATTGTGTGTTTACTGCTCGGAGGATTATTTCCAAGAAGTATAGTAAATACTGTTAGAGATCTATCGGATCCTCACTGAACTTGTTTTATATAAGCTCACTCTCTATTATTGCATGCTTACAGGTGTCCTTGAGCAAGATTACGGGTATGTGCCTCTAGAATGGGAAAATGTGCCTTACGTGGATGAGTCTTATGTGCAGGAGTCTTTGCCATTAGATTGTTTATAGTTGTTGTAATATGATGTATTGTAAAACCTACCTTAGTATAAAGACTTATGTATAATGGTTTAGTAGTCTTCTTTTGATCATGTTTAGATTACTAAGTTGGTTTATAATCTATTTTGACATGTATGTTAAAGTTAAGGTATTATTTTGGAACGGAGGCGTATAACTAAGAATGATTATTGTATAATATGGTTATGTTGTATGTTGTTAATGGTATTGAGGAATTGATTGTTGTTTGGTTGAGGAGTTTGATTGTATGATGTTCTGAGAGGTTGGTTTAGAGCATCGATGTCTTAATTACTATCATTATACTGCCGAAATTTTGTTGCGTCCTGACTGATTGTAGGTGGGGTCGAGTTAGGGCGTGACATTTACGTGGTATGATAGCGCATGTAGCTGTCAGCCGGGGTATTCTCAGAATGTGGGTAATGGTCTTAGCATGAAAGTATGTATGAAGTGAAAGAAAAGAGAACTATGTGTTAATATGGTTAAGTGATTAAGTAATTATGTGATTATGTGGTTAATTTGTTTATGTGATTGATACTTAAGTGATTTATGTGCTTTATATGAGTTTGTTGTTTATGTGTTAATAGTTGTTCATACTTTGTTAATGTGCTATAACCTGTGCTAACTCTTTGATTAGTAGAATGACTGGTAGACCGAGAACCAGAGGTAGGCATGAGGTAACTGATGAGGTTCCGAGAAATGTGGCACCAGGCCAAGTTGGGGGTGAGGATCATATAGGTGCAGCTTTTGATAGGATGAACGAGATCATGGCCGGGCAGGCACAGTTACTGGCAGGGTAGGCTGCCCAAACTCAAGCATTGCAGAATCAGTTATTGAATGCACAAGGTAGGTACCACAGTCGTGGTACACTGAAAGAGTTTTTAGGGTATTATCTACCATGGTTTCAGGGGGAGCCGGATGATTGGAAAGTTGAGGCGTGGATTAGTAAGGTGGAGAAGATTTTTGACCTTTTTGATTATACCGATGAGCGGAAGGTCACCTTTGCCGTGTACTTGCTGGATGATGAGGCAGAAGAATGGTGGCGCACGGTGAAAACTAGCTGGGAGACTTAGGGTATTCCGTATGTTTGGGATACCTTTCTGTTAGCTTTCTGGGCGAAGTATGTCCCGAGGATCGCGAGGGAGCAGAGAGAGGCAGAGTTTCTAGCCTTAGTGCAGGGAGATGCTTCAGTGGCTTAGTATGAGGCCACTTTTACTAGACTATCCCGGTATGCACTGGAGTTTGTGGCTGACGAGGAAGGCAAGACTCGTAGGTTTGTGTTAGGTTTGAGGCCCGAGATTCAGGATGCGATGGCCCTGAATCAGTATGATATACTTACTAGGCCTTTGATGCAGCTTCTGGGTTAGAGAAGAGAAAGGGGCAACAGATTGTGTCTAGTCAGCCTAGCAAGAAGCCCTTCCAGCCGCAGGGTCAGTAGGGAGTGTTTAAGCCTTTGGTATAGCAGGGTGGTTATAGGCCTGCAGTGCAACAGGGTTCTTTCGGGCCACAGGGTCAGCAGAGTTATTATCGACCCCAGTTTCAGCAGGGGTCTTATCATGCTCAGCCGTAGTTTAGGCCAGCCCAGTCTCAGGGTCAATATAGGTCTAGTGTTGTAAGACCTCAGCAGCAGGCTGGTACAGCTACTTTCTCAACTTCTGATTCTTCCAGGGGCAGTGTCAGTCCATCATTACTGCAGTGTACTTACTGCATGCGCTAGGGCCATATGGAGGCCGACTGCCGAGTGAAGTCAGGGGCTTGTTTGGGTTGCAGTAGCAATCAGCGTAGGGCGAGGGATTGCCCTAGATATTAGAGGACTAAGGGTCGGGCAGCGACTCAGGGTTATCAGGGTCGACCTACTGGTAGTGCACCTCAACAGCAGCGGGTTCAGGCTCGGGCCTACACAGTTGACTTGGAAGAGATGCCTGAGGAGACTGCAGTTGTAGAAGGTATTTTCCTTATACTTGATCAACTTGTTAAAGTGTTGATTGATTCTGGTGCTACACATTCTTTCATTACTCCTGCTTATGTGCAACGTGTTAATGTGCAACCTGAAAGACTGCCTTATGTTGTTGAGATTAGTACCTCTTTGACTGATAAGTATGTGACTGGCTTAGTATATAAGGATTGTAAAATACATGCTAAGGGGTATAATTTTCCTTCGGACCTTATCTTATTTCCTATTCGGGGGTACAATGTTATCTTGGGTATGGATTGGCTTCCTAAGTATGATGCCCAGTTAAACTGTAGAATAAAGGTAGTACAGTTTCGTTTTCCAGATCAGCCAGTAGTTGAGATGGTAGGGAACCGGGGTGCTAAGACGACTTTTGTTATCTTAGCAACTAAAGTCGTTAAGTTGGTGAGTAAGGGATGTTCGGGTTATCTAGCTTATTTGATCAACAATCCATCTGATAAGCTATAGCTGGAGGAAGTACCTATTATTCGGGAATATCCCAATGTGTTTCCTGAGGAGTTGCCAGGGTTACCTCCAGAGAGAGATGTGGAGTTTGTGATTAACCTTGTTCCCGATACTCAACCTATTTCAAAATCAGCGTACCATATAGCACCAGCTGAGTTGAAGGAGCTGAAAACTCAGTTGCAGGAGTTAATAGAGAATGGTTTCATTCAGCAGAGTTCTTCACTGTGGGGAGCTCCTGTTTTATTTGTGAAGAAGAAAGATAGTACCTTGAGGTTATGCATTGACTATTGTGGTTTGAATCAAGTGACCATCAAGAACAAGTATCCTTTGCCATTGATTGACGAGTTGTTTGATTAACTTCAGAGAGCCAAAGTCTACTCTAAGTTTGACTTGAGGCAGGGGTATTATCAGCTTCGGATTCGCACGGAGGATGTTCCGAAGTCTGTCTTTAGGACTCGGTACGGGCATTATGAGTTTGTAGTTATGCCCTATGGATTAACTAATGCACCGACAGCATTTATGGATCTTATGTATTTGTTTTTTCAGCCATACTTATACTAGTTCGTGGTGATCGTTATTGATGATATCTTGGTTTATTCTAAGTCTGAATTGGAGCACGAGCAACATCTACGGCTTGTCGTACAGAAGCTACAAGAGTATCAGTTGTTTGCAAAGTTCAGCAAATGTGAATTTTGGCTACAACGCATATCTTTTCTCAGTCATGTTATCACACAGAGCAGTATTTCTGTAGATCCCACTAAGATTGAAGTAGTGATGTCTTAGAAACGGCCGGAGAATGTTTCGGAAGTTCGTAGCTTTCTTGGCTTGGCAGGTTATTACCGTAGGTTTGTCAAGAACTTTTCTAAGATTGCAGAGCCACTTTCTAAGTTAACTCAAAAACAGACTAGTTTTGTTTGGGATGAGAAATGTGAGAGTGGGTTTCAAGAGTTGAAAAAGAGGTTGACTACTGCTCCAGTACTTTCTCTACCAGAGGGGACCGATAATATGGTCATTTACGGCGATGCATCCAAGGAGGGCTTAGGATGTGTACTTATGCAGAATGGCCAGGTTATTGCCTATGCTTCTAGAAAGTTCAAGCCTTATGAGGTGAATTATCCGACTCATGATCTTGAGTTGGCAACTGTTGTTTTCTCACTGAATAAGTGGCATCATTATCTGTAGGGCAGTAAGTTTGAGATTTTCACTGATCATAAGAGTCTTAAGTATTTATTCTCACAGAAGGAGTTTAATATGCGTCAGCGGTGGTGGATGGAACTTCTTGGAGATTATAATTGTTCTATCAGTTATCTTCCTGGGAAGGCAAATGTGGTGGCAGACGCTCTTAGCCGTAAGGCGAGTGTTTCTTGTTTGGCTGTCAAGAAATAGGAGGTTCGTGAGGAATTCACTTATTGGAGATCGGAGTTAACTCAGGTTGGGGTGATGTGTTCACATCTCCGTATTCAACTTTTATTGTTGTCTCACATCAAGAAGCTCAGCAACTTGATGTTAAACAGCAGAAGATCAAGGATCAGATCACGGATGATCGACTGACTTCAAAGTGCACGAGGATAGTATTCTTCAGTTTCGGAACAGGGTTTGTGTTCCTGATGAACCGGGCTTGAGGTGAGGTATTCTGGATGAGGCTCATAATTCTAAGTATACTATTCATCCTGGTGGAACCAAGATGTATCGGGACTTGAAGCAACATTACTAGTGGAATAATATGAAAACAGAAGTTGCTCAGTTTGTATCTAGATGTTTGACTTGTCAGCAAGTGAAAGATGAGCATCAATGACCTGCAGGTTTGCTTCAGCTGTTGGCTATACCACAGTGGAAATGGGAGCATATTACGATGGACTTCATCACTGGTTTGCCTAGAACACCGAGAGGTAATGATGCAATTTGGGTTGTCGTGGATCGTTGGACAAAGACAGCTCACTTAATTTCGATGGAGATGGGAGATGAAGTTGCAATGTTGACAGATCTTTATTTGGATCAGATTGTTAGACTTCACGGGATTCCATCTAGTATTGTCTCAAATCAAGATCTTCGATTTACTTCTCGTTATGGGAGAAACTTCAGCTTAATTTCAGTACAGCGTATCATCCATAGACCGACGGTCAGTCTGAGAGAACTATTCAGATTCTGGAAGATATGCTAAGGGCTTGTGTTCTGGACTTCGGGAAGAAGTGGGAGAAACATCTACCACTTGCCGAGTTTGCCTATAACAATAGTTATCAAGCTACTATTGGTATGGCACCTTTTGTAGCTCTTTACGGTCGTAAGTGTCGTTTGATGCAACCCGGTGGGCGTGTGAAAAGTGTGTAAAATAAACTAAGTTAAAATACCCGCAAGTGCACGGATCTTCATAGTGTAGTGTGCTATGAGTGCGGAATCATACCATACGGAAGCTCGTTAGTTAAGTTAGTGAAGTAGTGTGAAAGTATTAAAGCGCTTAAGTGACAGCTCGTAAAGAGTTTGAAGTAACGTGCGAGAATGTAAACTAAACTATAACTAACAAAATTGCCTAAGTTAAGCTAAATAATAGCTAAATACGGAAGAATATCCAGGGATCAGATATGTAAATAAGGCAATTAATGTAGGCTCGGTATCCGGATTCTCAAATTATATACAAGAGGTTAAGCTACAAGCATTAACCTAGTCAATTATCTTAGTCTATTAAAATCCCGATTACTAACTCTGATGTAGGTGTCCTTCCATCTACGAGCGTATAGCCATAGTATGGATCTGTCCTTGCAACCTGGTGTAAAAGGTTTGTTTCAACATAAGTAATCAACATCTCCTTACTAGTCTAGAAACTATGGTATACTTAAAAGCATTACCTATAATCTCTTGGAATCTTTAAGGTTGTCAAGCTATTTATTCACTATTAAAGTATGGATATATGACACGAAAATAAAGCAATCATATCATCTACTTAAAAGCATTATGTATGAAAGACAATACTTAATTAATACAAGCCATATATTGCATTAAAACTAAATTATCTGAATCCGAGACCATATATTAAAAGACCATTATTTACAATATCCTACCCTAGATAAGAATTCT
The DNA here is from genome assembly GCA_037974665.1 of Ehretia macrophylla. Taxonomy (NCBI): domain Eukaryota; kingdom Viridiplantae; phylum Streptophyta; class Magnoliopsida; order Boraginales; family Ehretiaceae; genus Ehretia; species Ehretia macrophylla. The sequence continues at coordinate 53,081,820 of CM075782.1, forward strand.
ACTCAGACATAATAAATACGAGTTTATACAAATAAAAGAGAGTCAAAAAAGGCTCCCCCGTATTGACGAACGCGTATTTCTGAACTCCAAGTCTGAACAGAAATTCTATAGTTATTCGGGCAGAACTTTCCCCCGAATAAGAGCTATTTTTGAGCAAAGGCTCAAAAATGAACGTTAGGATGTCCACTGTACAGTAGCTATTCAGGTAGAATGCCCCTGAATAAGAGCCACTAGGCAGGACTTCCTCCGTATATAGCTATTTAGGCAAAATCCTAAATAAGAACTATAAAATTAACTTGACAAAAATTGAAAATATTGGAAAAATATCCAAAGCTCTCAAAAATTGTAAGAAAAAATGAAGAGGCTTGATGTCTATTTATAGGAAAATTTAGCTACTATTCACGCGGGTACTATTCATGTGGTTACTATTCACTCGACTACTATTCCCGTAGTTACTATTCACTCGACTACTATTCAAGTATTTTGCATGCAATTTTTACTGTTCACGCATTGACCATTTTTATTCACGCGTTGACCGTACTATTCATGCGTTGACCAAAAAGTTGACCAATGCTATTCCAAGGTTATTCAGCGTCCTGAGTCCATTTTCGCATTCTGTTTGGTCAAATTCTTCATCTACAGGCTTTAATTCTTGGTCAACACTTGAGCTTGTCTTTGACTTTGACCGGTTCGTTGACCGCAGCATCTTCAGGCATTTGTCACTATTTTGACCCTCCAAACGATGGAATTTGGCTAAAATCACGCCACCCACAGGACAAAGTCCTGTGTTTTGCTCAGACTGTTGTTTCTACCCGAAAAACGGATATGGTTTGCCAAAAACGGACATGGGTTACTATTTGAGATCATCTGGGTCAATGCTCTGAATCCAATTTCGTGGTAGTTTCAGCCAAATTTCTTCTCTATGAGCTTCATTCTTCAACTGCTTCTCGTGCTTCCGCATTCTTGACTTCTTGACTTGCAATTTGGATCATTTTGGGTCTGATTTTTCACTTTTTTGTGTCATCCTACATTGCATCGAAAATATCAAAGTATTGCAATAATTCCCAAATTAAGATGCAAATATAGTACAAATATCAAGGTTTGAGTGCTGCAAATACAGTCACATCAACATCCCCAAACCTAAACCTTGTTTGCCCTCAAGCAAGACAATCTTTAAAATAGATGTGGAAATAGATTTTGCAGTAATTTTAGAAGTCAAAAACAGATGAAGTAATCCATCTTATCTTTTTGTCAAACACTTTCCAAATCTGAAACATGAGAAATGCAATCTACTATCTTAAACATATTTAGCAATTAATGACAAACATGATAAGAGAACTTTGTACATAGTTTTCACAAATAGGTACTCTTATTGGAAATCGACTATTGATTGCTTCGGAGTACATATTTAGAAGTAAACTAAGCAAATTAAGTTCATTCAATTTCCAACTTTCAAGTTATGCAAATAGATTGGGCCTTGATATTCTTACCTACATTTGTAATTAAACTCTTGATCATGCCTTAACCCTTTAACATTTTCCAGAAATATAAAAGTACAACTAATAATACCTCTATATAGTGTTCAGTTTCCTTTGCTTTCTGAATATCCCATGTAGTGGGCTTTAAGGCCAACAATCCCCCGCCATTATGACTGAGGTTGCCAAGTTTCAAAGGGACCCCTACGTGCCTTAATCACCCGAGATATCCAGGCTCGAACCCTTACACTATAGCACATATCCCAAATTATAATGTCTAGGATAGTGGTGCTTAGAGATTTACAACATATTTACACCAAAATTTTATTCAACAGTAAAGGAATGTACAACTATTTTTTGTTTTTTCTTTTTTTCATTGTTTTCTTTGTTTTTTTTTTCTTTTTTCTTTCTTTTTCTCTTTTTTCTTCTTGTTTTTTTTTTCAGAGTGTACATACAGATAGAGTAACATAACATAATGTACAAACATGACATAAGGGTTCAAGTTTCAATCACAAGAAGTTCTCATAACAAACGGTAATCCTATCTTAGTCCTTTCCTAATCACAAACCTATCAATTGAAGAACAGAAGAACAGCTAGGTTTACTGATGAATACAGTAATCCAAAGTTTTTCTTATAGAGTTTCCTCAGAGTTTTTCACAATACATAGCTAACAAAACAGGTTCTCAAATCATCTAAATCATCGTTTTTAAATAGGTAAGGTAGCAGACTACTCTTCTCATAAACAAAAATGGTGTATTTCTTGCATATTTTGAAAAAGGTTTTCATGAATGTACGCACCCCCACACCAAAACTTTGCTTGTCCTTGAGCAAATAGCAATGTAAAAGAGTGAGAGTGTAATATGCAAGTAATAACATAATAACAAATGCTACATCCCCAAACCTATGGTTTTCTTACTCTACAGCGCAGGTTGATCAGGTATAAAGGGAAATATAGTAAGGAAAGATATCACCTGATATGAAGCATTCTATGTTGATGTCAAAGCCTCTCTACTAACTTTTATCAAAAGATGTATCATTCTGTAATTAAAGATTAGTAGAAAAAGTATTTTACAGATTATCATCAACACATCAAAAATAATCGATAGCTATACTAAAATAGTCAAACAAAAATATAGGGTAGAAATCAAAAAAATATGGTCACGGAAAATAACTAATATACTAAGCAAATAATTTAACTACCCCGACCATTTATACTCTTTAATGGGGTTCAAGAGTAAATTTAAACAAACATTAAAGCATTTAAAAGAACACTAGGTTGCCTCCTAGTAGCGCTAAGTTTATTGTCATTAGCCAGACTACAAAAATCACACAAACAGAAAATAAACACACAGAATAAGAAAGCATTTTTTTTAAAATCTAGGTTGCCTCTTAGTAGCGCTGAGTTTTAAGTCCTCAGCTAGGCGCCAATGTTAGAGTCATCTATGTTTAAAGCTCTTCGGCACATATTGCTTAATAATCATTTCAGCACAGTTCTTGAAAGGAAAAGGATCGTGCAACAGATGCTGGTTCATTGTTCCTATAGAACATGCCTTTTCCAAGTCACTTTGAAAAAGTGACAATTCCCATCCCAATGTGTTATGTGTGGGAATGTTCTCAACTATGTCAACATGGGGCATAATATTTTGTAAATCAGTGTGTCCTAATTGGTTAACCCATAAGTTAAAAGATGTATGCAACATATTGTTCATAAATGGGCCAAATCCAAATTGTGCCTCCTTGGGTAATGTTGTGAGTTGCACAACGGAGGAAGGCGCATCAAATGAAGAACTGAGATGACTTTCAATAGGAGAGAGAATGGGTGTTGAAGCTTCTTTATCAGAGTTAAAACCAGTTGAAAATGATATAGAAGCATTGTACTCATTCTCTTGGTCAATTTGATACAAAAGTCGGTCAATCTCGTTAACTTCTTCTTCAGGAGATAAGAAGGATGGAGGAATTAAAATAGACTCAGTAGACTTGTCTTGACAGAGTATAGGCTCTAAGGAAGTGTGTACACTCATCTTCCTTGAAGAGTATTCAAAGTCGGGTTGAATCAAAACATTACTAAGGTCATCATGTCCTTCTAAGTAAGGCATTGTATCATCTTTTTCCTCAAATTTATTTTCCCTATCAGATGTTTCCCAAATAACCTCGCTTATTTCATTAGTCTGTTCACAGGGTATTTCATCAAAGGTGCTCATAACAAACTGAAGGTGTTGATCTAAAGATTGAAGTATGCGAGCATTAGATTCGGCAAGTAGATAAAGTTGGTCATACTTGTCATTGGATTTGGGAGAAGCAGAGTCAATCAAATCATCATGTTGATGATTTTGTTTGAAAAGATTAAGGATAGGGTCAACAGAAGATTCAGATTGAAAAGATGTAGGGTCTTGACTTTCAAAGCTTTGAGAGAAATTTTCTTGACTCCAAGGTGATGGCTGGTTTTGCCAACCTGGAATGTGTGCCTCAAACATGTTATCTACCTCATTCCTAGTGTTACATTCTCTACCCACATTATCTCCACTAAACACTTCTATTTCCTCAACAACCTGGTTTTGGATAGGTTCGTGATGAACGAAACTATATTGGTTTGGTGAACTCAGAACAGGTTGAATAGGATGCTCGTCTTTTTCCCACCCATTTATACACTCGGCTAATTGACCGATTTGGTCTTGTAACCTATCTATGGATTGGTGGTTGGATTCGACGAGCTGGACAAGTTGGCCGAACTTGTCGTCGAAGTTTTGTTCAGTAGAAAAAAATTCAATCGAGTTGGGATAGCAAAAGTTTTGTTTGAAAGAATTAGTTTGAAAGCTTTCGCAAATCTCGGAAGAATTAGGGTTTTAAAAGGTAAAATTTTTAAAATCTTGAGGCAGAAAAGATGCATTATTTTGATCCCAAAAGAAATTTTGTTGATTCTGCCACTCTGGGTTATATGCATTAGAGTACGAATTTTGGTTTGAATAATAACCCTGAGTAGTAAAATCATGACTATGTAAAAACTGGGGATTTTGGGGACAATTTACAAAAGTATGCCCAGATTGAGAACAAATTTCACAAGTATTTGGGATAGGGGGTTGGGTTGTATCATTAAAAGCCCATTGATCGGATGAACCATTAAAATGAGTCATATTCCAATCAATCAAAATTCCCAAACAATTTTTTTAATTTTTTTTTAATTTTTTAATTTTTTTTTTAAATTAAAGGGGATAAAATAAACACTTAAACAAGTTCACAAATACTTTTATCAAAAACTAAACTATACCGTGCTTCCCCGGCAACAGCGCCAAAAACTTGATGCAACCCGGTGGGCGTGTGAAAAGTGTGTAAAATAAACCAAGTTAAAATACCCGCAAGTGCACGGATCTTCGTAGTGTAGTGTGCTATGAGTGCGGAATCGTACCACAGGGAAGCTCGTTAGTTAAGTTAGTGAAGTAGTGTGAAAGTGTTAAAGCGCTTAAGTAACAGTTTGCAAATAGTTTGAAGTAAAGTGCGAGAATGTAAACTAAACTATAACTAACAAAATTGCCTAAGTTAAGCTAAATAATAGCTAAATACGGAAGAATATCTAGGGATCAAATATGTAAATAAGGCAATTAATGTAGGCTCGGTATCCAGATTCTTAAATTCTATACAAGAGGTTAAGCTACAAGCATTAACCTAGTCAATTATCTTAGTCTATTAAAATCCCGATTACTAACTCTGATGTAGGTGCCGTTCCATCTACGAGCGTATAGCCATAGTATGGATCTGTCCTTGCAACCTAGTGTAAAAGGTCTGTTTCAACAAAAGTAATCAATATCTCCTTACTAGTCTAGAAAATATGGTCTACTTAAAAGCATTACCTATAATTTCTTGGAATCTTTAAGGTTGTCAAGCTATTGATTCACTATTAAAGTATGGATATATGACACGAAAATAAAGCAATCATATCATCTACTTAAAAGCATTATGTATGAAAGACAATACTTAATTAATACAAGTCATATATTGCATTAAAACTAAATTATCCGAATCCGAGACCATATATTAAAAGACCATTATTTACAATATCCTACCCTAGATAAGAATTCTACTCAGACATAATAAATACGAGTTTATACAAATAAAAGAGAGTCAAGAAAGGCTCCCCCGTATTGACGAACGCGTATTTTTGAACTCCAGGTCTGAACAGAAATTCTATAGCTATTCGGGCAGAGCTTCCCCCCCGAATAAGAGCTATTTTTGAGCAAAGGCTCAAAAATGAACGTTAGGATGTCCGCTGTACAGTAGCTATTCAGGCAGAATGCCCCTGAATAAGAGCCACTAGGCAGGACTTCCTCCGTATATAGCTATTTAGGCAAAATCCTAAATAAGAACTATAAAATTAACTTGACAAAAATTGAAAATATTGGAAAAATATCCAAAGCTCTCAAAAATTGTAAGAAAAAATGAAGAGGCTTGATGTCTATTTATAGGAAAATTTAGCTACTATTCACGCGGGTACTATTCACGTGGTTACTATTCACTCGACTACTATTCCTGCGGTTACTATTCACGCGACTACTATTCACGTATTCTGCATGCAGTTTTTACTGTTCACGAGTTGACCATCACTATTCACGCGTTGACCGCTACTATTCATGCGTTGACCAAAAAGTTGACCAATGCTATTCCAAGTTTATTCGGCGTTCTGAGTCCGTTTCCGCATTCTGTTTGGTCAAATTCTTCCTCTACGGGCTTCAATTCTTGGTCAACACTTGAGCTTGTCTTTGACTTTGACCGGTTCGTTGACCGCAGCATCTTCAGGCATTTTTCACTGTTTTGACCCTCCAAACGATGGAATTTGGCTAAAATCACGCCACCCACAGGACAAAGTCCTGTGTTTTGCTCAGACTGTTGTTTCTACCCGAAAAACGGATATGGTTTGCCAAAAACGGACATGGGTTACTATTTGAGATCATCTGGGTCAATACTCTGAATCCAATTTCGTGCTAGTTTCAGCCAAATTTCTTCTCTATGAGCTTCATTCTTCAACTGCTTCTCGTGCTTCTGCATTCTTGACTTCTTGACTTGCAATTTGGATTATTTTGGGTCTGATTTTTCACTTTTCTGTGTCATCCTACATTGCATCGAAAATATCAAAGTATTGCAATAATTCCCAAATTAAGATGCAAATATAGTACAAATATCAAGGTTTGAGTGCTGCAAATCCAGTCACATCACCGTTCACCTTTGTATTGGGATGAAGTAGGGGAGATAAAGACTAATGATCTGACTATTATGCCAGAGCTTCTAGAGAAGAGTGAGAATGTTTAGTTGATCAGGCAGACAATGCTTATGATGTAGAGTAGATTCAAGAGTTATGCTGATAAGCGTCGTCGGGACTTGGAGTTTGCAGTCAGAGATCGGGTTTTCTTGAGATTGTCTCCTCGAAAGGGGTTTGCTCGTTATGGTAAAGGTGGTAGTAGAGTCCGAGGTTTGTGGGGCCGTTTGAGATTACTGGCAGAGTGGGCAAGTTGGCGTATGGTTGGCTTTACTGGAGAATTTTTCTAATGTCCACGAAGTATTTCACGTGTCAAATTTGTAGAAATATAATCCGGATCCTTCTCATATTCTTGAGCCAGAGCCGTTACAGCTTCGTGAGAATCTGACTTATGACGAGCGACCGATTCGTATTCTTGATCAGATGGAACAAGATCAATGGTCAAGGTATTGTGGAAGCATCACGGTATCGAGGAAGCTACTTGGGATAGGCGAGATCAGATGCAGCAGCAGTACCCAGATCTTTTAACTCAGCAAGTAAGAATTTCGGGGATGAAATTTCTTTAAGGGGGGGAGAATGTGAGACCCCATATTTTGCTCTATCTCATTTTTTGTGTTTTACCTCGTTTTGCGTGAATTGACCAGTTTATATGCTAAAAATGTGCTTAATACTCCTAATACATGCTAAGCGTGCATTCATGAAATTTTCATAAAAAACGGAATCATAAATTTTATCGTCGGTTTTGGTGAATAGAATTTTTGAACATCTGTCCGCTAAAATTTTTATAGGGGTGTTTTAAACATTTTAAAACCTAGTCCTCGGGTATTAATAGACCTGTGTTTGATTAAAACGGATTTAGAATTGGTTTTGGAATTTTAAAGATTTTTACACTTTCTTTTTCAAGAAAACGAGTTTTGAGCTGACTCGGGTGAAACTATTTTAATGTAACACTCTTTGTCACCTAAAATATATTGTCTAGTATTAATTTAGGTGTTAATTTATTAGTTGAGCAAGAAATAGTCAAGAAATGAATTAAAAGACTAAAAATAGAATTAAAAGACTAAAATTAACTTTGACTTTCTTTTAATTTATTTGACCTTAGCTTATTTATGCATCAACACACACTTGCAAAGCATAAACACACCTTCAAAAACACACACATAGCCGAGAGCTTTAAGGGAGAAAAGAGAAAGGAATTTCAAAGGTTTTCAAAACAAATTTTCATAGAAAAAGCTAGTTTTTGTCCGTAGATTTTCGTGCCGAGTTGGATTTCACTTGTTGGGCATGCATTGCACGTATATCTAGGCTTATTTCGCACAAAGGTGAGAGAAAAAATCTAGATCTCAAAAGTCATTTTTTATGTTTTTTCTTATAATTGCATTTTGAACCGTTAGAATGTAAATTTGAAGTTATATTATTACTCAGTGCATGCTAGGGATCATTAATGTGTATTACTACAAGATTTGAACCATTGTAGCGAAATTATTTATTTTCGGGTATTAAAAGTTGATTAACTAGCTATTTGATGAGTATTTTGAGTTGTAATGGTTGGAATCGATTGTCGTCGATTTCTAAAAGTTTGTTAATTACGTGGTACCACTGTTATAATGCTGAATTTCTTATTACAATGTTTGTGTGAAAATCCAGAAATTTCAGCCTAGGTGCATTGAGGTTTTAGGGTTGTTGGGCTTGATTTTGATGAGTCTTGGTTGGTTTCCGAGAGGGCTAATGTAGTTGATTGAATGGGTGAGTGATAGAAACTGATTTGGAGTTGTTTGGATTAGTAGAATGTAAGATATGATTATTCGGAGTTTAGGTTGTCTTTCTTTAAATTGTTGAATTGAGCCTTTAGATGATTGGGTGGTGTTTGAGTGATTGAATTGTGAGTTGTAAATGGTTAGACTAGGGTTAGGTTACGTGTTTAATGCATGTTAAGTTGGATAGCCTACTTTGTCATCTAACTTAATTGTATGTCGTGTAATTGATTACTTGACGTTATATTGATGATAATTGATTATTATTGATTGATGATTGATGAACCGGGAGATAGGCAATTCTTCTAGATTGTCCTCATGTGAATGATGTTTCTTATTATTGCTGAGTCTTGGTATGTGTGTGCCACCTCTCGGGAAGCATTGAGCTATCCGGTTGATAACGACATGACTACCAGAGACTACTTCCAGCTCGCATGACGGAGGTGTCATGGAGGGCGAGGCTAATAAGGTACCTCGGGTGCGTGAGTAATGGGGAGTTACAAGAAGAATAGTTGAGATCGTGATGGCGTTTTGGAGTTACACCAACTAGAGTATCATTTATTGATTGGTCATTATAGTTTATGTGATTATATTGTTATTGATGTTATTGTGTGTTTACTGCTCAGAGGATTATTTCCAAGGAGTATAGTAAATACTGTTAGAGATCTATCGGATCCTCACTGAGCTTGTTTTATATAAGCTCACTCTCTATTATTGCATGCTTACAGGTGTCCTTGAGCAAGATTACGGGTATGTGCCTCCAGAAGGGGAAAATGTGCCTTACGTGGATGAGTCTTATGTGCAGGAGTCTTTGCCATGAGATTGTTTATAGTTGTTGTAATATGATGTGTTGTAAAACCTACCTTAGTATAAAGACTTATGTATAATGGTTTAGTAGTCTTCTTTTGATCATGTTTAGATTACTAAGTTGGTTTATAATATATTTTGACATGTATGTTAAAGTTAAGGTATTATGTTGGAACAGAGGCATATAACTAAGAGTGATTATTGTATAACATGGTTATGTTGTATGTTGTTAATGGTATTGAGGAATTGATTATTGTTTGGTTGAGGAGTTTGATTGTATGATGTTCTGAGAGGTTGGTTTAGAGCCTCGGTGTCTTAATTACTGTCGTTATACTGCCGAAATTCCGTTGCGTCCTGACTGATTGTAGGTGGGGTCGAGTTGGGGCGTGACAAGATTGACTGATGGAGACTCCAAAATCTGATAACACAATACAGATTCATACTAACCCATTATAACACAAGAGAAACCCCAATCAATAATTTAGAAAGTCATACCACCTAGAACTCAAAAGCTCGATGTAGGCAAATAAATGCTCAGTCACCAAAATGCATTCTTATTTCCTCAAATAACTCTACCTCCCAACAATTACATATTCGAATAAAGTAACTTTAGTCAAGAATTACTCCAATTGGCTATAAGGTTTAACGATCAAAACTCTAAAATATCCATTAATAATATAGGAATCCCAAATAGTAGAAATATTCACATATTATACCACAATCTATTCCATTCACAAATATACATCACTAATTCCTCAAATAAATGTTATTCTAAAATAACCTCATGAAAGTATAATTTGAGTTGAGATTCCAAAAGTGCATGATCACATCTTCGAAGGAATCTCTGCTTATGACTCAACTCCAAGTAATAACAAGTTAAACAGGGCAAGAAAAGTAATTCTAATAATCAAAATACATTGTTATTTCCTCAAACAACTTCACTCTCGCTAAAGGAACATCAAGATCAATCCATTAAGTCGAGACTAAAATCTATAAACATAACAATTAAAATCTCACTGATAAACTACTAGAATAATAATAATTCAAAATCACAGCCTAACTTTGGTTCCAAAAGCTCTTGTAGCTTCCCTTGGCATTAAATTGTCACTCACGAGTTAAACAGGTATGCAACTATATCATATGAAAGACAAGTACAATGTAATACGCAATTATCATACAATAAAACATTATCAAATAATGCACAACTTGGCACATAGGAAGCAAATATCACTTAAGCTGGTTACATCACGTAAGCAAGTTATAGGCAATTAAAGTCACATAAGCAACAAACTTCACATAAGGCAAGTTGATCACGTAACTCACATTAGTCACTTAAAGTACATTGAACACCTAAAGCACGTTGTTTCACATAAGCTAGTTATAAACAATTAAAACCACGTAAACAACTAACTTCACACAAGACATTTCGATCACATAAAACACATTTGTCACATAATGCACATTAAATACAACACATTGAGTACATAAGGCACGTTGTCACATAAAACATATTGACCACATTTGTTCAGTTAACACATAAGGCATATTGGTCACATAGAAAGTTAGACACATAAGTAAATTAATCACATAAACATATTAACATATGTTTCACTTTTCTTTCAATTAATACATACTTGCATGCTTATACCACTACCCACATTCCGAGGATACCCCAGCTAATAGCTAAATAAGTTCTAATACCACATAATGTCACGCCCCAACTCGACCCCCCTTAAGATCAGTAAGGATACAACGAAATTTCGGCAGTATAACGACTGTAACCTGGATACTGAGGCTCTAAACCAACCTCTTTGCAACTCATACAACCAACTCCACAAACAATTCAACAATTAAACAACACAACCAAAATATACATTAAACATTCCATTACCATTGCATCCATAAGTTATATGCCTCCATTCCAACATCATACATTAACTATATAACATACATTTCCCAAAATAGATTATAACCAATATAGTAGCCTAATCATTTTCCAAAGAGAACACTACTAAACTAACAACATTTAATCCATTATCTTTACAACATCTTATACATCATAAACTTCTAAGTAAATACAAACCAACTAGTTTTAATATACAAGATAACAAAAGAGTATAACATCAGATATCAAGGAAAAGACTCTGGCACATAGGACTAGTCCACATATGGCACATTATCCTATTCTGGAGGCACGTACCCGTAATCTTGTTCAATATCACCTGTATGTATGCAATAATTGAGAGTGAGCTTATATAAAACAAGCCCAGTGAAGATTCGATAGATCTCTAACAGTATTTACTATACTCCTTAGAAATCATCATTTGAGCAGTAAACACATAATAATCATTAATAACAATATAAGCACATTAGTTATAATAACCAATCAATAAAGGATACTCTAGTTGGTGTAGCACCAAACGCCATCACAATCTCAACCATTCTTCTTGTAATTCCCCATTACACATGCACCTGAGGTACCTCTCTAGCCCCTTCCTCCATGGTACCTCCGCCTATGCGAATTGGGGGTAGCCTATGATAGTCATGCTGTTTTCAACTCGACAGCCCAACGCTGCCCGAGATGTGACACACACATACCCAGACTCATGACAATAATAATAAACATTCATAACTCAAGAGAACAACCTTTCACGTTGACTATCCCCAGGCTCATCAATAATCAATTATCATAGGAGGATAACAAAGTAGGTTGCCTATCTCCCGACTCATCAATAATCAATCAATAATCATCATTTCAATAGCATAACAACAACTAGTCAAATAAGCAATAAACAACTAAGTTAGATGACAACAAAATATAAAAGTCATAGTTGATTTACTTAGTCTTTTAATTAGTATTTTTAGTCTTTTAATTCGTTTATTGACTTTTTTTACTCAAAACTAGTATGCAACACTTAGACTATTTTTAGATAGTTTATTTTAGGTGACAAAAACTTTCACATGCAAAGACTCTCACCTGACTCGGTTAAAAACGCGATTTCCGCAAAAGAAAGTGTAAAAATCTTTAAAATTCCAAAGCTGATTTGAAATCCGTTTTAATCAAACACGGGTCCATTAATATCCGAAGACTAGGTTTTGAAACGTTTAAAACACCCCCGTAAAAATTTTAGCGGACGTGCGTCCAAAACATTGTTCATAAAAAACTGTCGATAAAATTTCTGATTCCGTTTTTGATGAAAATTTCATGAATGCACACATAGTATGTATTAGGAATATAAATCACATATTTAGCACATTCTAACTCATATAACACATAAACAAGTCAAATTACACAAATCGAGGCAAAGACATGCAATTCGAGGTAAAGACGAAAACTGGGGTTTCACACCACTGGCATTAAAGAAGAGTTGTGCCGAAAAGAAAATAGCATATATTATTGCTATTGCTTGTGCAAAGATCGGAATCTTACCTCTAGCGGGCATTGTCTTCTATTACCTAAACAATTGTCATTTCTACTTTACTGAAATAGAGACTTTCATTAATACTTGAACTATTGACCTGGCTCGCGCTAGTGCTTTGCAAGGTAATTGGAGACTAGTCCGCTTGAAATCGCTAGAGTTGAGAATGGTCTATTAATCATGGTACGAATTATCTGTTTAGGTAAGTAGACTACCGAAGCAGTTATGCCGACAAGAGTTGAAATAGCAGAGGTGATTACCGACACTCTTTATCTATAGGATAAGCAGTTAGATCGATTCCTAACAAGAGAGTTACTATGTGTAACAGTAAAACATTGAATTGGACCCCTTCGCCCCTTGGCTTGGCTGATCTTTCTAGCCTATTTATATTCTGAAATCTAGACAGATCACTCGGAGGAACCGGATCCCCATCTCTAGAACGGAAGAAAGCGATTCCATGCCAAAGCTAAATTGCTCCTGATCTTAGGCCCAGTCGAAAGAAGATTACTTATTCAAAAGAGTGAAGTTTGGGGTATTGACTTATAAGTAATTTACATAAAAGTAATGGAATAGGCAACAAATCGCCTCACTCCTCACCTACTGATCTTCGTCCAAGAGATTCAATGGGACTTGGTCTCGATGTCAACTAAAGAATTTACTGAGTCCGGTATTCCCTTATGAAGTGCTAATGCAGTCGATTTCTTCACATCTTTGGTTGCCAGTTCAATCAGACTTTTTTCGAGACTTGCCTTAATAAAAGGTATTCCCATATAAGTTGAATGACTAGATCGAGATAAGTTGGCCTTCTCTTCATCTATCTGAATCCTGAATCTATCAATAGAAGGACAACGATACTCGAAGACTTTCTATTTTCTGCCAAAGAAGGAACCTTCCCATAACTCTCAAACGTGATAAAAGCCCTTTTTCGGCACCTTCTCGCTCCTTCTTGAAAAGGGGTCCAACCCAATAATCTAATCGTTGGGGTTTTGATTTGTCTTTCTCCTTAGGGATGGACCTCGTGTGATACCCCGAACCTGGCATGTATTCAATAGCATTTAAAGTTCATTTAAATTGCATTTTATTGACCTTTCACCTTCTTTGTCCAACTTAGTTGACTTTTCATCTACATTGACCAACTAGGACAAGGTGAAAATTTTTGAAATGTTTAATAAAGGGCAAACTTGGGATTAGAAATAAAAAAATGCAATGTTAAGTTAGTCAAATTTTAGGTCAACTTTGGAATTAAATCTGAACCAATTGGGGAGGAGTTAGGTAGCAAGTTATATATGGTTGGAAAGCTCTATGAGTCTAGTTTCTGAGGCTTCGAACCGTTTGTGAATTGGAGTTTTCTAGAATAAGTTATGGCCGTTTTTGTAAGGTCGCGCATAGCTGTTTTGGTTTAGCGGGTTGACCAAATCTTTGACCTTTGACTTGTCATTTTTTTTCCTAAATAAGCAGAATTGCACACGAAAAAAAACAGAGAAGAAAGGCTTGAAACCATGAGGAAAAGAAGGAGAAAAAAAAAAAAAAATTTCAACTACAAATCACCAAATCTTTGCGTGAGCTTGCACGGGGTGGTTTCCGAGGCACTCTACGAGGTTTTCCTAGCGTCAAGGAGCGTTTAAGGTGAGGGTTTCATCATTATTTGCGCATTTGAAAATTTGGTATCTAAACTTTGATTTTTGGATTTTATGCGTAGATTGTTGTTTTAATCGTTTTGTTGCTTAAATAATGTTCATTGTTGATTGTAGAACAAGTATTTATAGCTTTTTAACATTTTCTGCGGTTAAATGTTGAGATTGCAATTTAAATTGATTAATGAATAGTGTTTTGTGAATAGTAAACCCTTGAAACGATGAAGTTGCTCCGTTATGCTGTCCGTTGATGTAGAAATGTGCTAGGTATGCTAGAATGCCTAAATGCATAGTTTGTTTGGGTTGCGTAATGGAAAAAACGGGAATTATGCCTTGGGGGAAGTCGGGGTCATTTAGGTCGAGTTTAGCATTTTCTCATTTTGCATGATGGCAGTGTTTTGGCAGGCCATGGAAGCACTTTTGGTGCGATTATGGCGTTGGTTGGATGTTTGGTTAGTATAGTTGTAGTTCAAACGAGCAAAGGGGGAAATCGGGGCTTTGCGCGAATTCTAGGGTAAAGTAGGGTTTCGGGGTCCTTAGACGTTCCTTATGGTGACCTACGAGGATTGGCGAAGTCGGTTTCCAGAACTCGTGGCTCGTTTGGAAATGGTAGTGTTTTGATAGTTGGGGCCGATTTGTGATTTTGCTTGTTATCTTGATATTATGCCTATAGAATGCTTAGGGTTGCTTGATATACTTGTTTAATTGGTGTTATTGTTGCTTATTATTGCTTGTTATGCTTGAAAAGTTAGTTGAATGCTAGTATTGATTGTGATTGCTTGTTATCTCGTTTGTTGTCACTAGTTTGTATTGTTGTGCTATCGCTCGTTTATTGCCTTGTATCGAGTATTGCATTGCATAGTGTCTCGCGCGTGAGTGATGGGACTCTCTGGGTAGCCTCGGTTTGCCAGTGTTGGTTGCTCTAGCTCCGCTGCTATTCCCTTTCTCGCTTGGGTTGCCTCCCAGGGAGATTTGGGTAGTAGAATTGATGGATACTTCCGGGGTATTCCAAACCGGTGTTATAAGGTGGTTGCGCGCTTATTGTCATTATTGTCATTGTTGTCATTGTTGTCAACATCAAGCTCAAGATTGATGTATCGCTCGTGAAATGGTACATTGCTCGTATGAGTGAACCATAGCCTTCAAAGTGTGGTATAGCTTTGAATGGTTGTGTTAATGCTTTCAGTAATTGCTTATTGTATTGATTGTTTGTCTTGATTGCTTACTTATCAGTTATATTGCTTAACTGTCTTATTTGCATTGCATGACTTTCTTTCTCTCCAAATCGATATATGTCTCACCATCACTGAGTATATGTGTTGTGTATACTCACTCCTCACCACCACATTTCAGGAAATGTCATGTTAGCTGGAAAGTTCGTGATTTTGTGAAAGTTCGTTGCCTAAAGAGTTGTCTTGCGTGCCTATGTGGCTTGAGTGTCGAAGTTGTAAAGATATATGTTTTCATATGTTGTAGGTATTTATTGCTAAAAGAAATGTAATTTAAATTTAGCTAAGTAGTTGAGGTGAATTGATAAGCTAGTTTATGTAATCAGTTAGCATAGCTTATCTTCAATGCATGTTTGTAATGTCCAAAGGAAAAGAGTTAGAATGGCATGATAGTTTATTTTATGCAGTAGCTTAGTATGGTTTAATTGTCTAGTTTGAATGTACTGGTCAAAAATGAAAAGAGATAGGTTAGCTTTTAAATTGGAAATGTATGTATACCTGCTGAGTTTAATTGTTGAAAACCGAGGCTCGGATGGCCTTGAGGAAGGTTTGTATGGTTGGACACAGCGTTGGTCTATTTAAATGCTATTGCAGGTTTTATATTTTGCCTAGAAACAGGGGAGACTCCGTCCGTTTTCCCTAAAAATTTTGCCCGGGTTTGGATTTGGGTTGTGATTAGATTGATTGATAGAACTCCCGGTCTCGAGAGGGATCGGGGTGTTACAGGTGGTATCAGAGCTTGTCTAGCTCATAAGCCAGGACAGGGTCCTCGGTCTGGTGGGTAGTGATCCTTGAATGTGTGCTTGTTAAGTGTGTCTTGAAAGTGTATGCTTGTATGTGAGATTGTGTGTCTTGACTTGAATGTATGCACTTATGTGATATAGTTATGTGTTATGTGTTATGTGTTAAATGTTTCTCAAGAAAGGTGAAATATCTAGTTGTCTATCGAATTGACTTATTGAATTGGCATCGTGAATCGAATCGACCTCGTGAATTGTTATTTGCTTGAAGTATTGCTTGTAATGTATGTATTGAAATGTCTTGAATTGGTTATGTTGTGATTTGAATTGATTATGTTGTGCTTGACTTCATTATCGTGATTGAGTAACTTTGTCGAATAAACTCTTTTGTGAACTTGCTTGCATAATAGTATAAGGCATATGTATAACTGCGATATATTGGCATTCATACATGTCCTATTGAAATGGTAAGTAAGTCATCTTCCTCCCCTGAAGAAAGTGGTTCACAACTAGCCATTCAAGGTGTATGGGTTGGCAGGAAATGAATGGCATTTAATTAGCCTTTATTTGGGAGTTGTGTTTGCTTTTGGATCTCGGTTATTGGCGAATCTCTAAGGTCTTCCTCTGTGATTAACAGTTGTGAAGAGTAGCTTTCTCTTGGGGTTTTATTTGATTGTTCTCTTAGGCATTCTTTGGTTTTCTCAATGGGTATTCTTTGGAGACTTCTGTTGGCACTTTTTGGTGGACTTGGCTATTGGGGTTTCAATTGGATTTACTGCACGGTATTATCTATGGTATATGTGTCTCGGTCTTTATTGGTGTGATACTGACATCCCTGATTGGAAATTCTTCAATGGCATTTTATAGAATTCTTAGTGGGCATTCTACTAGTATCTTTCCTTGATGGCACTTATTGGAAGTCTTACACTTGGAATCCTGTTCAGACTTATTATCTCATATTGCTTATGGTATGATGTGGAATACTTTGGGCTTTCTTGGTGGTAAATTGTATAAGTTCTAACCTGGCGAACAGTGAAGAGGCCTTGGAGTTTGGTTTTGTATGTTGTACACCTGCTCGGGAATCTTACTCGGATTTCTCATCTAGTTGGAAAAATTATATTTGTTATTTAACTTGACTGTCTTATTAGACACATGATAATTCCTCTAGTATTTCCTTAGACATTCTTCTCAGCATTTGATAGCGATACTCGGAATCTAATGGGTTGTCCTATGGGGTTATTATTTGGAAGGCTTCTTTGGAACTTTTGAAGTATATTTGATTGGGTTTCTTAGTATTTTCTTCGCACTCTTATCAGGGAATTCTTCTATGAAATTCATGACCAGTGGGGTACTTATTTGGACCTCTGGATGGAACCTCTGTTTGAGCCTTTATTTGGCTTCTTGTTTGGAAATTCTCGTGCAGTAATAGTTGAACTTCTACTCGAGATTCATGTATGGGGTATTCATTCGGTATTCTTCTTATCATTAATATGTTATGTGATTTTATCTACAGTATCTTTGCTTAGGTCTTTTTTGGTATTATCTCGGCGCTTTTGGTTGGAATTTTATTCTTCTTCGGTATTCATGTCAATGGGATTCTTCAACCGATGAAGATTAGTCAGAATTGGATATCAGATGATGCTGAGTTCTATTGGAAGAAGAATTGCGAGGACGCAATTATTTTAAGGGGGGAAGGATGTGATACCCCGAATCTAGCATGTATTCAATAGCATTTAAAGTTCATTTAAATTATATTTTATTGACCTTTCACCTTCTTTGACCAAACTAGTTGACTTTTCATCTACATTGACCAACTAGGACAAGGTGAAATTTTTTGAAATGTTTAATAAAAGGCAAACTTGGGATTAGAAATAAAAAAAATGCAATGTTAAGTTAGTCAAATTTTGTGTCAACTTTGGAATTAAATCTGAACCAATTGGGGAAGAGTTAGGTAGCAAATTATATATGGTTGGAAAGCTCTATGAGTCTAGTTTCTGATGCTTCAAACCGTTCATGAATTGGAGTTTTCTAGAAGAAGTTATGGCCGTTTTCGTAAGGTCGCGCATAGCTGTTTTGGTTTAGCGGGTTGACCGAATCTTTGACCTTTGACTTGTCATTTTTTTTCCTAAATAAGCAGAATTGCACACGAAAAAAAACAGAGAAGAAAGGCTTGAAACCATGAGGAAAAGAAGGAGAAAAAAAAAAAAAATTTCAACTACAAATCACCAAATATTTGCGTGAGCTTGCACGGGATGGTTTCCGAGGTACTCTACGAGGTTTTCCTAGCGTCTAGGAGCGTCTAAGGTGAGGGTTTCATCGTTATTTGCGCATTTTAAAATTTTGTATCTAAACTTTGATTTTTGGATTTTATGCGTAGATTATTGTTTTAATCGTTTTGTTGCTTAAAGAATGTTCCTTGTTGATTGTAGAACATGTATTTATAGCTTTTTAACATTTTCTGCGGTTAAATGTTGAGATTGCAATTTAAATTGATTAATGAATAGTATTTTATGAATAGTAAACCCTTGAAACGATGAAGTTGCTCTGTTATGCTGTCCGTTGATGTAGAAATGTGCTAGGTATGCTAGAATGCCTAAATGCATAGTTTGTTTGGGTTGCGTAATGGAAAAAAATGGGAATTATGCCTTGGTGAAAGTCAGGGTCGTTTAGGTCGAGTTTAGCATTTTCTCATTTTGCATGATGGCATTGTTTCAGGAGGCCATGGAATCACTTTTGGTGCGATTATGGCGTTGGTTGGATGTTTGGTTAGTATAGTTGCAGTTCAAATGAGCAAAGGGGAAAATCGGGGCTTTGCGCGAATTCTAGGGTAAAGTAGGGTTTCGGGGTCCTTAGACGTGTCTTATGGTGACCTAGGAGGATTGGCGAAGTCGGTTTCCAGAACTCGTGGCTCGTTTGGAAATGGTAGTGTTTTGATAGTTGGGGCCGATTTGTGATTTTGCTTGTTATCTTGATATTATGCCTATAGAATGCTTAGGGTTGCTTGATATACTTGTTTAATTGGTGTTATTGTTGCTTATTATTGCTTGTTATGTTTGAAAAGCTAGTTGAATGCTAGTATTAATTGTGATTGCTTGCTATCTCGTTTGTTGTCACTAGTTTGTATTGTTGTGCTATCGCTCGTTTATTGCCTTGTATCGAGTCTTGCATTGCATAGTATCTCGCGCGTGAGTGATGGGCCTCTCTAGGTAGCCTCGGGTTGCCAGTGTTGGTTGCTCTAGCTCCACTGCTATTCCCTTTCTCGCTTGGGTTGCCTCCCAGGGAGATTTGGGTCGTAGAATTGATGGATACTTCCGGAGTATTTCAAACTGGTGTTATAAGGTGGTTGCGCGCTTATTGTCATTATTGTCATTGTTGTCATTGTTGTCAACATCAAGCTCGAGATTGATGTATCGCTCGTGATATGGTACATTGCTCGTATGAGTGAACCATAGCCTTCAGAGTGTGGTATAGCTTTGAATGGTTGTGTTAATGCTTTCAGTAATTGCTTATTGTATTGATTGTTTGTCTTGATTGCTTATTTATCAGTTATATTGCTTAACTGTCTTATTTGCATTGCACGACTTTCTTTCTCTCCAACTCGATATCTGTCTCGCCCTCACTGAGTATACGTGTTGTGTATACTCACTCCTCACCACCACATTTCAGGAAATGTCATGTTAGCTGGAAAGTTCGTGATTTCGTGAAAGTTCGTTGCCTGAAGAGTTGTCTTGCGTGCCTATGTGGCTTGAGTGTCGAAGTTGTAAAGATATATGTTTTCATATGTTGTAGGTATTTATTGCTAAAAGAATTTAAATTTAGCTAAGCAGTTGAGGTGAATTGATAAGCTAGTTTATGTAATCAGTTAGCATAGCTTATCTTCAATGCATGTTTGTAATGTCCAAAGGAAAAGAGTTAGAATGGCATGATAGTTTATTTTATGCAGTAGCTTAGTATGGTTTAATTGTCTAGTTTGAATGTACTGGTCAAAAATGAAAAGAGATAGGTTAGCTTTTAAATTGGAAATGTATGTATACCTGCTGAGTTTAATTGTTGAAAACCGAGGCTCGGATAGCCTTGAGGAAGTTTTGTATGGTTGGACACGGCGTTGGTCCATTTAAATGCTATTGCAGGTTTTATATTTTGCCTAGAAACACGGGAGACTCCGTCCGTTTTCCCTAAAAATTATGCCCGGGTTTGGATTTGGGTTGTGATTAGATTGATTGATAGAACTCCCGATCTCGAGAGGGATCGGGGTGTTACACCTCGACTCACTACATGAAGGAGTAGACCAAGGCGAAGAATTTTAACTGAATGCATATATCGCATAGAGGATAAGACTGCATTGGAAGATTGATGAGCGAGTTAATCAGTTCAGGCAGATTCAGCTAGTTCCAAGCCAATCTCTAAAGTTAGATGTTCAGATTGAGCAATATCATTTTACAGAGCTCCAAGCTTTTTTCTTCGTTAGTGGCTCAAATCCAAGCCGAGCCTAGCTTCTCTTTGTTGTTGGAATTGTCTCGAATCGAAAGTTCTATCTTCAAAGAGATAGAAAGACCGGGGTAGGCATTAGATGCTTTAACATTATCTTCGTTCAGTCTTAATATTTAGGCTTCTTGCTTCAATAGAAATTCAACCTTTCTGACTTAACTTAATCAAGATTCAACTCGAGTAAAGGAAGGTTGAGCTAGTCTTTGTCTAGTCAATCAAGTAGCTTTCCTTCGATTCGTTCTGACTGATCAAATCTGCTCTAAATGACCATAGCGATGTGCACGTCCGCCCGTGCCTAGATCTGAGCTTTCATGATAGGTGAAAGAACATTTTCCGTAGGGGAGAAAAACGGACTATACGTTAAGTTAACTAAGCCCTTGTTGGTAAGGAAGGCTATTTTAAGACCTAAAGTAAAGGAAACTATTAAGAGGTTGGGCTTGGCAGGTGGACTTTCTTTCCTAAACATAAAAAGGGACTCTTGGAGATTGACTAGGGATATCTTTGACTATATTTACTATATAGTAAAGGTTCGATATTTCACTAAAAAGATAGAAAATGAGGGTGAATCTGGTCCTCAAGGGTATGACCTATAACTCAAGAGTTGCCATTCTCTTTACTTCGACAGGCGAATCACTACTAACATAGACTACCATACTTTTCCAACCCACCGCCCTCAACTTCAATGCAAATAATTATTTTCCTTTCCTTTTGCTTCTGCGTGAGAAGATTCCTTACCCACCATCCTAGCTTCGTAGTCTAGGTATGTTTATACGGAGTGATTCAGCCTTAAATGCTACAACTTGTAAGAGGACCCCCTATATCCAGCCCAGTACCACAAAGCCTCATAGAGGTAGAAGTCTGGAATGGAAGTAAACTAGCTCTGATTTTTCTCAATCAAGCCCTAGAATCCTATATTTCTTTTTTCACTGGATTAAGTTACTTGGCGTTGTTATGATAACACGAGCTAAGGGAAGTTGGTTTCACTAAAAGGAGAAAGGCGCATAGGATCAGATCACTTGCTCATACCACAACGGGCACATTGTTTGGCTTACTCCAAAACATTGAACAAAGATTAGATTCCTGATTCTTGAATCGGAGAAAGACATGAAGCCTTCTCCTATATTACCTTCCATTTTCTCCTTTGTCTTCTCGAGCAAGTTCTATAGATTCTATAAGCCAGAAGAGCCATTTCATACGATCCATGAAACAAGGGCCTAACTCTTGCTATGACACCAATCTGACTTTGCTCCCTATCTATGGTTGATGTAATACATCTTTCGAACGTAGAGTAAGCCAACCCTCAAGGTCCCTTCATGCTATGACATTCCCATAAGGATAGATTAAGGAGTCATCTTTTGTCCTACTCAAGGGGTTCTATAGGTTTCTTTTTCCCTCCCCTCAATAGATTACGAGGCCCCTTATAAGACTGTGCTATCTCTTCCTCCTTGCAGGTCCAAGCACAAGGTGAACAATGCCTATCTTTGGGATCCTAGCTTTGCAGCAGGGGACCAAAACCACCGTTTTGCTAGCTCTTTTGACATCCTGCCGAGAGTATGGATCTGTATCCACCACTCACTCTATTAGGCGGCTACCTGATCGTTAACAAGTAGAAACTATAGTCGTTTAACAACGCTAGATCCTGCTTCTTTCATGGTCCCAAAGAGTAGGTTGGAACGAACCTATCTAAACCCATCCATCTTCATTCGATCGATATGTGATCCTTATTCCTTATATAATTAATAAGAATCTTATCCGTTTAACCAGCTGATAGGCAACTACACTCCTTTTTATATGCATTATGGTAAGACTGATAGACTGTCATTCTATCCTTTTCTTGAAAGAGCGTATATGATGGTTATGAATGGATAAATGCAATGATTGATCCCATAGCGCTTTATTTAGCAAGCCATACAATAGTAAGGTTGTATGAAAACAGACCATGATATAGACAAAGGGCTAGATCGTGATAAGGGCATTATAGAAAAAATCCCTAATTAAAATTAAGGTAGTAGCCCGTCATGACTGCATCTCAAAGGAAAACCTGTAAAAGGAACTAATGGAAGAAGGAAAATTTGATCAATCTCCAGTCCTTTACACCCTCCTGACTGTGCCATTTGTGGTGAACTGTGTCGTGCAGCACATCTTTTCGTATCTTGACTTGGTACAATCCCCTTTTCAAATTCATCCTGTAAGCAGGTTTGAGCGCTTTGACCATCTATAAAAAAGCTTATCTTCCTACTCCTACACCTCTCTTGTGTTGTGAGGCTTGGCTTGATGCATCTTCTTATTTGGATTTGGGTTCTATTCCTTAAAGAAGGCCCTTTTCAAGCGGCAATATCAGGGATCATAGATAATAGGCTCTCATGTGAAAAGGTGAACAAGATGCCCAATGGGATGGAAAGGGAAAATGGCCTTTGACCGAATGTCCCTATTAAGATATGAAGATGAGATTTTTTCCTTGTTGTGAAGGTGTAGCGGGAGACTACCCAAATCCATATAAATCCAATCCTCATTGCTTTAGCCCTAGCCCTTGTCATTCTAAACGTACTATTCTCTATGCTATTGAATAGATCAATTTGTTATGCTAGTCCTTTCTTTGATTGGAAAGGCGATAATCCAGTTGTTGTATCGGACAAGGATCGAAAAAGGCTGGCTTGCTTGCTACTTGAACTAGAGCACATAAAGAAGGCCAATGTTACAACGTTAATGGACCGTATAGCTCCCTATTGGATTTCACAGGGCTTCTTTTTAGATCAAATAGTCCATAAAAATTCACTCATAACAGAAGCTAGAGGACAGTCTTCGTAGGACGCATGGACGGATGAGCGATTGGACCACTTACAGGACAGTTACTTGACAGATGCGACTGTTACCTATTGACAGATGATAAACAGAAGAGCGGGAAGTAACTCTATTTGAAGGAAAGGAATCGTGTATTGAGCTAACCTGCATTGAACTTGAAGTAGGCAGTATCTCCTATATTTGACAGCTTTAACTGGCCTTGTTACTACAAATATTATAAAGAAATTTCCATAGATCGAAACTTTTTCCAGTCTTAGTATCTTTGGATAGACTCTATAAAAGAAGACGAGTCATAAAGGGAAATATCTAACAGTTGAAGGGGGTTACATCCTAACGCACCTAGAAAGAGAGGCGCTGAACCAATTGGCAATAGTGAAGAAAAATGCTTTACCCAATGATACTAATCTGGAAAGATCAAGATGTAATAATCATGTAGATAGGTTGGCTTATTCCGTGTATAAATACTTTCTTTAAAGGGGTAGAGCCTCATAATTTCCTTGCTCCCTCCGTTGGAAAGAATGAGACCTAAAAGTGATATCTGTAGGCCGACTTGGGATTGTGATACGCTTCAACTTAGCCTTGATAGGCGAATGTAATCTAGTTTATTAAAAAGTTTTTTAGTATGGCCTATCAAAGCGATCTACTCCTTTATGTCTGCCACTATCTGAGGGAAGTGAGCTCTTGCCTATCGACTTCTTTTCGTGCCGTAAGTGATATTCTCTAGTTTCGTCTTTCTTTTCATTATCTGTATGAGCCATGTACATTTCTTAACTAAAAGCCTGTGATATTGACGAGACGGCCGCATCTCATCGTATAAGGAGGCCCCTGAAATTGAAGCGCAGGGCATCGATCATTGTCAAATCAAGGGGAGGGGTACTATGAATACATTGATTATCTGGGTCCGTCTAGTCTGGGTAAGGGCTCCTTTGTTGCCTTAAGTAGAGTTGGATACTACCAAAAGACCAAAGGCGGGCTAGAACGTGTCAGGTGATGACGAGCCGTAATACTTCGATCTGAAGTGGCCCATTCCTGATAATAAGACTCCTCTGATCCGACTCCTTGAGTCACCCATTTAGCTTCTGAACCCGAAACCTACGAACGATTCCACATTTCCTGAAACGCTAGGAAAAACCTCTTTTGAATCACCCGACAACCCCTCTGCCAAAGAAAAGAATATTAAGCCAAAAAGAAAGAAATTTTATGAAACTTTCATTCAGTGTCTCAAAAGGCGTGTAAAGGGCTTTCTTTCATGCATGAGTTATACCGAGTACTAAATGAATTATGGATCATTTCGCCACGACGAACAAAACCAATGGCAGTAAAAGCAGATGTTTGGTCTCGATTAAGCCCAACGCTACATGGTTATGTAGCTCTTATGGGATTCAAATGCATGATTCAAGACGGTTGTATATAGATCTAGCAAATCAGTGTCTTAAGCCCACCCGTAAGGCTAGTTGGTAGAGCGATCAGCTTATCTGAATAAAGGTAGGTTTGAATCCTACTTCGGGTTCAAATTCGAATAGAAAGAAGGCCATCGACCTCTCATTCTTGCTTTTCAACCTCTTTTGAATACATATTCTACATCCTCCAAACTCCACTAACAAATAAGAGAACTAGTGCATTATGATAGCTTTCCCTCGATTCATTTTGGGTAAGGCAGTAGCTTCGGGCAAGTAGATTGACTGATATGAGATTAAGCGAGGAAATTACAAAGCCAAGGCTAACTCTCTCTCCTACGCTAGTTAATCATATGCCATCCTTAGAGTGCAGTAGGGATACCTTTAAAGGAGAGTAACCCACCCCTTTAAGATGGGCCTCATCACTTGCCGTATCACCTGTCGGCAAAGATGGGCTAACTCTACTCTTATAGAGATAGGAAGTAGAATGTTTAGTGGGTGACCCTTGCCTGGCTTGATGGGAAATCGAATAGATTGATTGGTATTTTCCCGAATTTACTGCCAAAGAAGAGGAATGAGTCAGAACAGAAGTTATGGCATTTCATTTAGTCGTCGTTCTCGTATAGTTTCACACCGCTGCCAGAACCTTTAAATCTCATAAGAGGAGAAAGCATAAAAAAGAAAGATAAAGATGGCTACCCTTCTCTCGTCTATCTTGGTATTTGTATTGATGAATCAGTTGTATCTAGTATAGAGTAGGGGGCTTCATGATATATATATATAAGTCATAGACTAAGCTCTTTGAGAGGCTAACCAGAAATATCTTATTAGGAGAACTGAGTTCGATTCAATTATAGGCTAGATTAGATTCACGCTATGCTAGTTGCATATAAAATTTCGAAGAAGTAGCAATTTTATATAGAAACTTATATTTTATAGAAAAAGTTAGTGCGCCAGGCAAGGAAACATATCATATAGATAGAAGGGATATCGCCTAAGCTGAGTTATGAGCTCTGACATGACGGCTCTCAAATCTAGGCATGCACGTATAAAGGAGGTGCGAGGTTACGCTCCCGTAACCTGTCTGTCCATCACTCCAAAGTCGTCGAGGAGTCTCTTAGGTACGTAACCCTAGATTGACTCCTGCTCTCTGAGTTACAAGCCATGTAGTGTGATAACCCGAACCCGACATGCATTTAATTGCATTTAATTAATTGATATCTTAAATGTTAGTATTGAATTCTGTGTTTATTTTTAGTTAAACATTCATTTGTAGCATTATTTTCATATTTCTTTTAGAAGTAATTAAATAATACTTGAGTTAATTATTTTAACGGAATACCAACTACTTTCATATTTATGTTAATCGGCTTTATTTTTCTTGCACCTTAATACTCGGTTTTCAATTAAATGAAAAGTAGCTCCGAGCCGGAGTAAATTTTGAACTATGTTACTTTTCAAAAATTATATTTTCTTAAATTCTTTGAGATTTAATTGCTATTCTTTTATTGTCACAAAGAGCATAGCATATCGAGAGCGATAGTTAGGAAACGATTTCCAGTCCTCAGCAAATAATGAAAACTAGTATTTAGTGTTTTAATTGTTGTTAGCTAGATTTAAAATTGTGTTAGTTGTTTAAGCTTTTAAATGCCTAAAATAAGCCTATTTGACCTATTTTAAGTAGTTTGACCAAGGATTTGACTTGAGAACTTGTTGTCATCTTATTTAAGCTTATAACACATTGCAAAATAAAAACACAAAAGCTGAAAATAGAAAAGGAGCTGGCCAAAACTCCAAAGGGAAAAAAAACATTTCAACATTCAAATCTTCAATTCTTCGCTTGAGCTTGCACGGGGTTGTTTCTGAGGCATCCAGCGTGGTTTTCCTTGCGACTAGGAGCGTCTAAGATGAGGGAAGCATGTTTATTTGAGCATTTGAATATTTGGTTCACAAACTTTGATTTTTGGATTTTATGCGTAGATCGTTAGTTTAATCATTCTAATGCTTAAAGAATGTTCCTTGATAGTTGTAGAACATGTATTTGTAGACTTTTAGCATTTTCTACGGTTAAATATAGCTATTGTAATTTGAAATGCAAATTGAATAGTAAAATATGAATAGTAAACCCTCGTTTCGTAGAAATTGCTTCGTTATGCGTTCTGTTGATGTGAAAAGATGCTAGATAGGCTAGAATGCCTCAATGCATGAGTTGTTCAGATTGTGTAATGGAAAAACGAGGAAAAATGCCTTGGTACAAGTTCGGGTCGTTTAGGTCGAGTGTAGTATTTTCTCGTTTTGCGTGATGGCATTGTCTCGGGAGGCCATGGAAGCACTTTTGGTGTGGTTATGGCATTGGTTGGCTGTTTGGTTAGGGTAGCGGTAGTTCAAACGAGTAAAGGAGAAAATCGGAGCTTTGCGGGAATTCTAGGGTAAAGTAGGGTTTCGCGGTCTTTAGACGTGCCTTATGGTGACCTAGGAGGATTGGTGAAGTCGGTTTCCAAAACTCGTGGCTCGTTTGAAAGTAGTAGTGTTTTCAAAGTTGGGGTCATTTTGTGATTTTGTTTGTTTTCATAGTGTAATGCCTATAGAATGCTTAATATTGCTTGTTATGCTTGTTAAAGTTGGTTATGATTGAATTGTATATCAATTGTTGATAATGCTTGTTAGTGCTGTTCTTTTTAATTTATAGATTGTAAATGCTTATTGTATTGTATGTTGTTACTAACCTACACTTCAGTGCCTTGCTCGATTATCGTTATATGTCTCGTATTGCATTGCATTAATGTCAGGCGCATGAGTGACGGGCCTCTCTGGGTAGCCTCGGGTTGCCAGTGTTGGTTGCTCTAGCTCCGTGTCCTATTCCCATTCTCGCTCGTGTTGCCACCCAGGGAGTTTTGGGTCATAGAATTGACAGGGTATGTCCGGAGTACTCTAACGGAAGTTATAAGGTGGGTGAGCCGGCGCGTCATCGTTAAAGTCATCGAAATCGTGATTGGTACATTGCTCGTATGAGCGAACCATAGACTTCAGAGTATGGTATAGCTTTGAATGGTTGTGTTAATGCTTTTATTAATTGTTTATTGTATTGATTGTTTATATTGAATGCTTACTTGTCAGTTATATTGCTTGACTGCCTTATTTGCATTGGACGACTTTCTTTCTCTCCACCTCGATATTTATCTCGCCCTCACTGAGTATACGCGTTGAGTATACTCACTCCTCACCACCACATTGCAAGAAATGCTTTGTTAGCTGGAAAGTTCGTGGATACGTGAAACTTCGTGCTTGAAGAGTTGTCTTGCGTGCTATGTAATTTAAGTTTTACTAGATTATTGAAGTGGTATGATAAGCTAGTTTGTGTATTCAGATAGTATAGTTTAACTTCAATGCATGTTTGTAATGTCCAAAGGAAAAGAGTTAGAATGGTTTGATAGTCTAACTTATGCAATAGGTTAGTATGGTTTAATTGTCAAGCATAAATGTACTTGTAAAAGATGGGAAGAGATAGGTTAGCATTTAAACTGGAAATGTATATTTACTTGTGTTCGCTTGTTGAGAACCAAGGCTCGGATGGCCTTGAGGTATTTGTATGGTTGGGACACGGTCCATTTATATGCTATTACAGGTTTTTACATTTTGCCTAGAAACAGGGGAGACTCCGTCCGTCTTTTCCTAAATTTTATGCCTGGTTTTGGAATTGGGTTGTGATTAGATTGATTGATAGAACTCCCATTCTCGAGAGGGATCGGGGTGTTACATGTAGTGCCCACCAAACACTTAATCAACACCCGACAGTTCGTGAATGAGATTGTGTTAAGTGCTGCTCTAGCTCCCGTAACCTTCGCATAGCACGGTTGAGTCGAAACCGACAATGACGATGCCCCTCCAACAGTCCAAAGGTCTGAAAGGAGGCACTTCCCTCCCTTTCTTTCCTCGTTCTTCTACTGGATTGTTGCTCCCGCACTTACCCCAATGGACCACTTAGAAGATACCGAATCGAATGACTTTCTATATCATCTTCTTCAGGGCCCTTTCCTATTCTACATTTTTAATAGCGTCAGAAACGATTTTACAGTTGATTCCGTGGAATCACCAACGTCTGTTTACTTGTACGAGCGAAGTCTTCACACTGATCTCGATCCATATCCAGATCATCTAGTCATTTCGTTCAGAAGCCCCCGTATCATTAATCCCGGTTCTAGGAACACTCACTCCATGGCCTGTGTGTGGCGCAGTGACATACAGGATTGGTACCAGCTATCATAGAGGATGACCCCGGCTTTTGTTATATATGAGCATTCGTGTGATCCCCTGATACGCTATAAAGAAGGTTTAATGCAGCCCCTCGGATTGAGAAGAGGAAGGGGCTCTTGTCTTGAATACAATATTTTTGAAGTTTCACTATATGTCAGTTGCCACCATCCAGCATTAGTAACCCTAATGATTGGATAAACGGATGACACACGTTCAAAGTGAACTAGTATTGTTTTGACTGAGTAGTGTGTTTCCTTCATCACTTAAGATTATAACTTTCCGATGGCAGAGATTTTTAGAAGATTCTCGGGTACTAAGATCATTTCTATCAAAGGTGATCTTAATAATCACCGATGGTCTGAATAAGGAGATGTATATTGCCGCCTACTTGTTCGCCAAACAGGTAATCTATTTGGGTCGAAAGAGCGGACATTTACATCTTGCGCTTTATCTTAAGCACTGTAATACTGGTCTTATGATTGCCTATGGTGGCGTCAATCGACCAAATGGTTCTTTATTTGTCCCTATCTCTCTAACACGGTCCAGTTATCCTAGGATTATTCCTTATTTTCACATAAAGATGATCATTCGAAAAGATGACCGTGCTGATGTATTAGTGCGTCTTTATTGTTCTTTCTTCAGTTTAGCCTAAATTAGAGTATTGGTTAAGTGTGCAAATAAGAAGCTTTTTGAGCCAATCATCAGTCTGGTTAAGAATATCGCTAGGGTCCGTGGTTGGGTAAGTCAAGTGAAATGTGACTTAGTTAAGATCATGGACCGTTATCTACCATGGTTGTCCACCATACCCCTTGAACTAGGGTTGGTGTGGCTGGCTATGACCTTCTGGGCCTGAGACTTCATGGGTAAGAGTTGGTTCCTCTAGTTAGACTTTCCCATGCTTTGTCTGGAGTGGCGTCACTAACGGTTCTCGTTCTGAATACAGAAGAAATGAGCGATTGTCTCTCGGCTTGGGTATTTCGTAAGTTCACTTTATTCATAAAGGCATAATTCTTTCCCATCCGACAAGAAAGTGAATGCAGAATTTTCGGTCTTAGTTTTCGATCCTTATGGTATAAAAGATTCTAACTAGAAATTTCATAAGAGAAGACAGCTAGTAGCATAGGTTGGATCCTAGCGTAGATTCCTACTGTCCCTGTTGAATGATCGAGTAGCTTCGAATTCACCTTCTATCAAAATTTGGTTCGTGTTCAGTATACCGTTGTTCAAGATCGATAAGAATTCGATAAGTTCATATTCTCTAGATTCGACTATAAACCAGGTAGTGGGGGTCCAAAGGAGAAGCATAAGCTACCTCGTTCGTGCTCTCGTCTTTCCCGCTGCCATCTTCGGTGGATGCCCTCATTTCACTTAAAGGCGGATAGGG
The DNA here is from genome assembly GCA_037974665.1 of Ehretia macrophylla. Classification (NCBI taxonomy): domain Eukaryota; kingdom Viridiplantae; phylum Streptophyta; class Magnoliopsida; order Boraginales; family Ehretiaceae; genus Ehretia; species Ehretia macrophylla. Next base: position 53,112,449 of record CM075782.1, read on the forward strand.
CACTTAGCCAACCTTTTAGACTGAATAAAGTTACTAAGCTAGTCACCTTACCTCTCTTTCTTACCCTACTTCTTAGTAGTAGCCAACCATTTTTTCTCGCCTTTATTCTAGCTTTTTCCAGATAAAGGTCTAATAGAGTGGCGCTTTCTTAGTACATTGCCTTTCATTACCAACCTGTTGTTTTACAGCATGAAGTTACCTGATGTTCGCTACTACTAAGAAGGGTGGAGAGATGTTAACCTTTCGCTATTAGTAAACACTCCCCTAGTTTTGACCTAATGAGCTTTCTTTACGTTGAGTTAACTTGGCGGGTTCGCCTAGATGCCTAGTAAAAAATGAGCTGGTGGGAAAGAGCTGGAGATCATAAAAAATATTTCCACACAAAGAGGCAGGTAGCCAGGAAGCTTTGCTTTTAGATTGCCAACTACATGGGAACATATGTTTTATAGGTTGATTATCATTTTTGCTACCCGCTCGATTTCAAGATGTTCCTGAGAAGAAAGAGCTCGCGAGAAAGCTCGTCAGTGAAAATTTGATTCTCGATTATGAGGTTTGAAGATGCTCGAACGATAGGGAGAGGAATGGAGTTGGCTCGATAGAGGTATGAAGTAACTCGACTGCTAAGGAGAGGAAGGTAGACGCTCGACAGAGGAATGGACAGAGGGCTTGACCAAAATTTTCTAAGTAAGAAATAGAATCTCCCTAATTGGAAGGAAAAGGGGGGCTTTAATCCATTGTGATTCAGTTTCTTGGAGTGGAGAGATCTCTACCACAAAAGAGAGAGCTCCTTGGCCTCATTCGGCAGATCAAAGAGCGACATAATTCCCCATTCATCTGAAATAGTATTTTAGTATAGAACAAAGGCATTCTGGGCCGACTACTACGACTGTATGCCCTACTAGCTGAATAGGCATAAGAAAGCTACCTTGACTATCGTCCGAAGTTCTAAATAATCTACTGATCAAAGGCTATAAGGGCGGACTGCTCTATATTCAGCCACACCACAGTGACCCTCGAATCGATCTTCTTCTAGTTGCGGGATGAAATTTGACAGCCAATTGCTGGCTCTGAATAACCAGCCCAGCAATAAGCTCAATTCTTCCATAACATAAGGGGGTGGGCTTGCGCGCGAGCTAAATGACGTAGGTGCACATGAGTACTTCGCGCCACAACCATATACTTTTTATAGGTTCTACGGATTGATGCTTGTTGCTTCATCTGGGAAAAAAGAATCATAGATATGCGGTCATTAGAAGGAAGAACCACCATAAAAAGATTCCTCGTGTATCATCTTTAGCAAAACCATGAACGGGAGCTAGAAATCCGGACCGTATTGAAAATATTCCTAAGACACAGCATGGAAGAGTCACAATATTAAGAAACGAGGTCCAAGAATGAAGAAGGGGTAGAATTACTGAATGAATACAAGCAGTGGCTAATACCCGAGGCATAAAAGAAGCATTTCCTACGGGATCCTGAAACCACTAGCCACCCCGACCTAATTCATGATGAGCCCACAAACTTCCTAACAAAATGCGTACGGTTAAAAACCACCGACATGTCAAGATCCAAATTCGAATTGGTTCTTGGTCCTGGTCAGAGACCGATGTATTCGCGCCGGCGGTCCAACAAAGAGGCGAAGTAGTGGTATCTTTCTTTCCATTACAAACGACACGCTTCGCCTGCTCCCTCCCCGTATCTACTAGTGCTCATGTCCAGAGCGAAGAGAAGGCAAAAAAGTGCTGCCGAAGCAGCATAAGCAGGCTTCTATTGCTACGTAACAATAGAGCAGGATAGCATTTTGCACCCACATGTTTGAATTTGAGTGTAAAGAGCTTGCTTGTTATACGGGATCCGATGCATCAAACAGAAGGAAAGAGTGTTCCATTCTTTTCGGCGGCATCCTTCCGCATAGGCGGTGAGTGGAGTGACACAATCCCATTCATCATTTTTGATCTACATAAGCCAAAGCCCATAGCACTGGCGATGTCTCCGGCATAAATTCAAGGAGGATGTATTGTAACACCCCGATCCCTCTCGAGACCGGGAGTTCTATCAATCAATCTAATCACAACCGAATTCCAAACCCGGACACAATTTTTAGGGAAAGACGGACGGAGTCTCCCCTATTTCTAGGCAAAATGTAAAACCTGTATAGCATATAAGTGGACCAGCACTGTGTCCAACCATATAAACACCTCAAGGCCATCCGAGCCTTGGTTCTCAACAAGCGAACACAAGTAAATATACATATTTCCATGTACCCAAACTATTCTAACTATTTTCCTTTAGACAATTACATATATGCAATGAAGTTAAACTATATTAACTGAATACATAAACTAGCTTTTGAAATCACTTCAATAGCCTAGTAAAACTTAAATTACATTCCTTTTTAACATTAAATACAAACAACACATGAAACATACATCTTTGTCTCTTTAACAACTCAAGCCACATAGCACGCAAGACAACTCTTCAAGCACGAACTTTCACACAATCACGAACTTTCCAGCTAACATGGCATTTCCTTAAATGTGGTGGTGAGGAGTGAGTATACACAACACGTATACTCAGTAAGGGCGAGACAGTTATCGAGGTGGAGAGAAAGAAAGTCGTGCAATGCAAATAAGACAGTTAAGCAATATAATTGACATGTAAGCAATCAATATAAACAATCAATTAATAAAAGCATTAACATAACCATTCAAAGCTATACCACACTCTGAAGGTCACGGTTCACTCATACGAGCAATGTACCAAGCGATTCGATTCCACGAGCAACTCTCAATCACGAATTCGATGACGACGCGCTGGCCCAACCACCTTATAACTTCAGTTTGGAATACTCCGGAAGTATCCAATCAATTCTACAACCCAAATCTCCCTGGGAGGCAACCTAAGCAAGAAAGGGAATAGGACACGGAGCTAGGGTAACCAACCCTGGCAACCCAAGGCTACCCAGAGAGGCCCATCACACCGCCCCTGACTCTATGAATGCAATACAATACGAGATACAAGCAATAAACGAGCAATGGTACGAAAGTACAGATTAGTGGCGATAAACGTGATATCAAGCATTTACAATCAATAATAGCAATCAATTAACTTTACAAGCATGATTACATTAACTTCAACAAGAACATCAATTAAACACATAATAGCAGTTCAAACACGAAAACGACAAATATCAATATTCAATCCCCAACTTCCAAAGGCAATTACGAGCAAACGAGCTATAGGATTAGGATTCCGATTTCACTACATTCACTTAGATACTACAAGGCATGTTTCTATATCACGAAGCTTCACTTTCTCACCCGAGACCCGAAAGTCCACCTACTACGTTTGAACTACAGCTATGCTAACCGATTATTCAATCAACGCCACGACAGCGCCAAAGGTGCTTCCATTCCCTCAATAGCAAAACCCCCAACTCAATTCGAGCACGGTCAACTTTTGGTCAAACGGCCCCTTTCCGTTTCTTTGTCTAATTTCTAATTTTAACTAAGGCTGATTCGTTTTTATTGCATATTTTATCTTTCTATCATTAATGGCACCTATCCAAATCAAGAAATCACAATTCGGATCGAAAATCAGAAATTCTATGGTTTTACTATTCATGTTCGTGCCTAAATTCAATTTTCATTTCTAACGATAAAAATCACTAAATAACTAACAAGCAATACTCTACGAACCCTAAAGAGGCATTTCCAAGCAATTTCAAGCATTATAATGCAATAAATATCAAATCTAAAAGTTTGAAACAATAATCAAATTTCACAAAATATGCACAAAAATGTGAAAACCCTCACAGAGATTGAAGACCAAGACCCGCAAGGACCCGAGCCACGACCCCCGAGCAATTCCACACATGATTGTAGAAGAAAATGCAAGCAAAATCATTTTTTTTCCTCCTTGGGAGCTTCGGCCAAGCAAAGGACAAAATGGGCATTTTGCATTTTGTTTTGTTTTGATTTTTGCCTTATTTTATTTATAAAAGATGACAAATGGCATTTTGGTCATTTTGCAAAGTCAAGCTTAAGTTAAAATTGGTCAAATAAGCTTATTTTAATGCCATTTAATCTAATTCAAGTTAAAACAATGCAATTAGATGGAAAAAAACTAAAACTAGCTAAATTAAACTAGAAACGCTATTCACGAAGTTCAGAAAATATTCTTCTAACTTTCATTTTCGAAATGCTACGATCGAACAGTCAAATAAACGATCGCTAATAAAATGATGAGCAATAATATAAAACTATAATTTTTGAAAAGTGGAATAGTAGAATAGTTTAAAATTCACTCCAGCTCGGAGTTACTTTTCTCATTTAATTGAAAACCGAGTAATTTTAATACAAGACAATTAAAACCAATTATTAAAATAAGCAAAACAATCAAAATAATCAAGAATCATTTAAAAAAAATTAATTTAACTATTTCTAGAATATTTCCAAGAATTATGAAATTAATGTTAAGTTACAAATAAACAAGTTAATATAAGCACGTAATCAAATGCAATTAAACACTAACATTTAAGATGACACTTAATTAAATACAAGAAAGTAAATCCGATTTCTATAAATAATAAAAGTAGGTGATAATCTTTTAATTAATCAATATAAAAATTATTAAATGCTTCCAAAAGAAATATCAAAATAGTGCAAAATGGTTGATTTAACTAATTAAGCATTTAATTAAATGCAGTCAAATGCCATTAAATGCATGCCGGGTTCCGGTTATCACATGTATAACTGATATAGAATCTTGTGGAATAGGATTTGATTCTGCAAGTGGTTCGGTACAAATGAAGAAATTGCGAACAAAAGGGTCGGAACTCGCTGATAGGAAAGAAGAGAAAAACAAAGTAGTGCCAAGAGCTCCATCAATCCACTATTCATCGATAGATGAAGCTCTCTCTTTATCATCTCGTGCCAGATGCAACAAAGGATGAGTCATTTTTCCTTCTCGCGAACCACGGGAGCGCCTAGCGCCTAGATGAGCAAAGCTCATTTTCCTTTTAGGGTAAAGCGACACATAAAAAAGGGCTACCCCGTCAAAAGTCCGGGTCCTTCACAAACGAAGTTTAGAATCAACAAGGGTTCGTAGAACGAAGGAAGTGTACAATTGGTGCGGAACCCTACTTTTTGGTTTGGAACTAGGGAGAGATAGAATGGAATTCTTCACGAAGTTCGAAACAAAGGAATAAAAAAAGAGTTTCTCTATGGCCTCCTCGTTTTGAGACATTATGGCTTTGGGGTCGACCTCGATAACAAAGAAGGAATCCAAAAAAACTTAGGATCCGACACCATGATAAAATACCACCCTCATGATTAGACCATGTCCCTGAGATTTGATAAAAGAAAGGTGCATTACCAGTTAATACGTTGTAATTGGATAAGTTATTAGGAATATGACGAAACGAAAGACCAAGGAAAGAAAGAAGAATACATCAAAATGCAAGTGTTGGATCAAACACTGGTAGTTGTTTCTTGTTGTAAGTGAATGCAACGAATAAACCCAAAAATAACGAATAATGAAACAATTCATATATTGGTATTTCGTGCTCATTTCCAAATTTCTGTTTTGTTATTCCCATCATCCGATAACCACTGGATGATCCACAAGAAAGGTGGCAGGATTCGAACCTATGGTTGGCCCACCCCTGACCTGCTAGGTTGGGTGGCCGGTTTAGCACCCCTCGTTGCCTCTGTACCCGAAATAGATGCGCTGTGCTACCCAGCGCTAACCTTGTCTCCCATACTTCTTTTCTGGTTATGCTATTACCAATCGCGGGTAACCTCCGGTCCGGCCGTCCCTGACCTAAGAAGAACGATTATCCTTATGACCAAACAAGGACCAGCTTACTTACTTCTCAAGCGTGAGTTCCACGATCCCAACCAACAACTTGTTGGGAGTAAGGGCATCAAAGCTTGCCCAACCTAGTGAAGGGGCTTGGAGATAGAGGGTTTTCTAGGGGAGATAAGGTTTCCAGGTTGAATTTTATAGATCAAATAGGACTAGTTGGGTAGATAGAGGTGGTGAAATCTAACCTTTGCATCGATATTTAGCAGGGCGGGTCGCTTGAGTATGAAAACCAAGCGGTGCTTGGTTTTCCTTGGCTTATCGAACCAGCGTATACCGATTCCTCCTTTGATGACTCCTAATAAAGAAAGCCTAAATTTGCCGATGTGGATTGAAAGAAAGTTGGGGATGGACATAGATCATTCCGCTTATCCGGAGGTGTGGAAATCAAGCAATGGTTTTTGTATTTCTGATTTCTCGATCATTGGAAGCAATCTTTACTGGCCCAAGGATCACCACAGAGCAACCTCCACTACGATAGAACCCGACAATGAGTTTACGAAGGCTTCTAGTAGTGCGGGATAGGCTAATCGCCAAACTTGTCTGGAATAGGTTAATCACTGGAGACAAGAACAAGTGAATCTAGTTTCGAGAGCATGCTTTACTCTAATAGGGGGCGTAGAGTTTCTAAGTGAAGGCAAACTCAACTATATATGTAATATCCTAGCTATCAGCAAGACAGGTCCGCTATAAATATAAAGCCTACTGGCCTCAAGAACGAGAAAGACGACCAAAAGACTATTCTATTCCATAACCGACTTTTGTTGCCGAATCGGGGGGGCTTGGCTGGCACCAGGTTCTAAAAGAGTTTTCTTTTAGCGAGCGATTTTTTCTATCTTTTTGGGTTGCATGCCCAAGGCAATGCTTTTTTTAAATTGAGATGGATTGATTTTCCCTATCCTGCCTCCTCCTTGTACAAGTTGACGTGCGGTAGTGCTTAATATGAGTTTGCTTATGCCCCAAACAGCTTCGAGGTTCCCATCAATCGATTACAAAGGTTTCAACCACTGAACTTGCTTATGCTTCCCTTTGATCGAATGCTATTTCTAGAAGATTGAGTAGGAAATTTTGGAATTGACTTCAATCGAGATTGCCTCGGCTTCTTAGGCACATAAGGAAGCGGCCTAACATCTTTTCAATCGAAATCCCAATAAAAAATAAGTTCTACCAAGGACAAGATCTGAAAGAGAAGATTCACTTTCCGAAATTCCAAGTGACAAGATTCCTTCAGAAGCTTAGGTTGAATGATCGAAGTCTCCTTTAGGTTCAGTCGAAGAGATCAAAGCGAAGTCAACAATTCAACCATTTGAATGGTCTCCCCGTAAGACTGACCTTTTTTCCAAATGAACCGAACTTCGATACCATATTCATCAAAGAGATAGGGCCATCTCTGATGGTTGCACAACCCCTTTAGATAGATTGTTCTATTCGTGCTTGAAAAACGACCCCATTGGTCCACTCTTTTTAATGGACATTCTTAGCCATCCTCCGAGGGTTAAGACCCTATAGATCAGATTGTGAACTCTTTCAGACCCTTAGTTTCACTTGGGTACAGCAGACTTTCAGCTTGCCTTCCACCGAATATAAAAACCTTAGAGCTGCCTAACTTGCTGACATCTCGGCGAAGAGTTTGTGTCATATCTTCGAATTCGTTAGAAGGATTTCCTGTTATCTCTCAAATTATAGGCATTGAATCGATCAAGCGAGAGAAAGAAAGAAAACTATTGCACACGCCCCTCATTCGAGCTTTACTAATATATAAAGGGGGCAAGCTTTAGAAAGTAGAGGCGAGGTCACTATACTAAAGAAAGTCGTGAGTAGTGGCTCGACGTAGATGGTTCAAATCAAGCAAAACCAAAGGTATGAAGTAACTCGACTAATAAGGAGAGGAATGGAGTTGGCACCCGGGATGCTAAGATTGAAGACTTTTAGGATATAGAACAGCTTATCGAACTACATCCGGGGAGGCGTCGGCGAATATGACTGCCATCTATCTTGATGGTTTAGCCAAGTTCTGGTGGCAGACCAAAAGCTGTAAAGAACGTGGAGCGTGAAGTGCAATTAGATCAATTTTGGGGACGAGTTTCAAGCAGAATGGGGGGTTCCTGCCTGATTGTGGTCCGCCATATTGATAAGCCTGAAGCAAACAGGCCCCATACGCGAGTATGTGAAGGCCACCTTTCGTAGTTCTCCCTTGTCATTTTTGGTATGATGGAAGAGGTATGAAAAAACTCGACTGATAAGGAGAGGAAAGGCTCTTCGATTTCATGAAGGGGCTCCAACCTGTGCCAAAATGTCCAAGATTTAGGGGCGGTACAACTAGCTAGCCTGCAAGATTGAAAGTACTTAGCCAGGGGGAGTCGAGACCAGGCCAAGGGCAGGGGCCTAGAGTATTGAAAAGGCAAGGACTCTAAGAAGAAGCCAAGTGTGAGACCCCATATTATGCTTTATCTCAATTTGCGTGCTTTACCTCGTTTTACGTGAATTGACATGTTTATGTGTTATATGAGTCAGAATGTGTTAAAAATGTGATTTATATTCCTAATACATGCTATATGTGCATTCATAAAATTTTCATATAAAAAACGGAATCAAAAATTTTATCGCCGGTTTTAGTGAATAGTATTTTTGAACACCTATCCGCTAAAATTTTTACAGAGGTGTTTTAAAAATTTTAAAACCTAGTCCTCGGGTATTAATAGACCCGTGTTTGATTAAAACAGATTTGGAATCAGTTTTGGAATTTTAAAGGTTTTTATACTTTCTTTTGCAAGAAAACGAGTTTTAAGTCGACTCGGGTGAAAATGTTTTAATGTAAGACTCCTTGTCACCTAAAATATAATGTCTAGAAATAATTTTGATGTCAATTTAAAATATGGGCAAAAAATAGTCAAGAAATGAATTAAAAGACTAAAAATAGAATTAAAAGACTAAATAAACTACTTTGACTTTCTTTTAATTTATTTGACCTTAGCTTATATTGCATCAACACACACTTGCAAAGCACAAAAACACCATCACACACACACACATGACTGAGAGCTTCAAGGGAGAAAAGAGAAGTTGATTTTCAAGGTTTTCAAAGCAGAATTTCATAGAAAATGCTAGTTTTTGTCTGTAGTTTTTCATACCGAGTTGGATTCCGCTTGTTGGGCATGCATTGCACGCATATCTAGGCCTATTTCGAATCAAAGGTGAGAGAAAAATTCTAGATCTCAAAAGCCATTTTTTATGTTTTTGCTTATAATTGCATTTTGAACTGTTAGCATGTTAATTTGAAGTTATATTATTGCTCAGTGCATGCTAAGGATCTATTATATGTATTCTTACAAGATTTGAACCGTTGTAGCAAGAATTTTTTTTTCGGGTATTTAAGGTTGATAGTTTGGCTATTTGTTGATTATCTTGAGTTGTAGTGGTTGGAATCAATTGCCGTCGATTCGTAAAAGTTTGTAAAATACGGGGTAGTGCCGTTGTAATGCCAAAATTTTGATTGAGATGTTGGTGCAAAAATTCGGATATTTCAGCCTAGGTGCATTGAGGTTTTAGGGTTGTTGGGCCTGATTTGGATGTATTTTGGTTGGTTTCCGATGGGGCTATTGTAGAGGATCGTGCGGGTGAATGATAGGAACTGGTTTGGAGTTGTTTGGATTAGTAGAATGTAAGTTTTGATTATTTGAAGTTTTGGTTGTCTTTCTTTAAAATGTTGTTATGGGCCTTTAGATGATTGGGTTGTGTTTGAGTGTTTGAATTGTGAGTTGTTGATGGTTAAATTAGGGTTTGGTTGTGTGTCTAATGCATGTTAAGTTGGGTGGCCTACTTTGTCATCTAACTTAGTTGTTTAATTGTTAATTGATTAATAAATGTTGTGTTGTTTTAATGTTATTAATTGATTGATGCATTATTGATTATTGATTATTGAATATTGATTATTGATGAACCGGGAGATAGTCAACGGAAAAGGTTGTCCTCCTATGATTGAATGTTTATTTTTATTGCTGAGTCTTGGTATGCGTGTGCCACCTCTCGGGCGGTATCAGACCGTCGGGTTGAAAACGGCATGGCTACCAGAGGCTACCCTCATCTCGCATGGGCAGAGATGCCATCGAGGGCAGGGTTAGTGAGGTACCTCGGGTGTGTGTGTCATAGGGGTGATAAGAAGTTGGTTGAGATCGTGATGGCGTTTGGAGCTACACCAAATAGAGTATCCTTTATTGATTGGTCATTATAATTATGTCTTTATATTGTTATTGATGTTTCTTGTGTGTTTACTGCTCAAAGGATCATTTCCAAGGAGTATAGTAAATACTGTTAGAGATCTATCAAATCCTCACTGGGCTTGTTTTATATAAGCTCACTCTCAATTATTGCATGCATGTAGGTGTTACTGATTCTGACTACGGGTACGTGCCTCTTGAAGAAGGAAATGTGCCGTATGTGGATGAGTCTTATGTGACGGAGTCTTTGCCATGAGATCATTTATAGTTGTTGTATTATGATGTATTATAAACCTACTTTAACTTAAAGACTTGTGTATGATGATTTAGTAGTCTTTATTTTGATCATGATTAGATTACTAAGTTGGTTTTAATCTATTTTGAAATGTACGTATAGCCTATGTACTAAGTTGGAACGGAGGCATATAACTATGAATGGGTTGTTGAAGGAACGATTATTGTATAATATGGTTATGTTGTATGTTGTTAATTGAGGAGTTGATTGTTGAATGGCTGTGGAGTTAGTTGAATGATATTCTTAAGAGGTTGGTTTATAGCCTCGGTGTTTTAATTACTGTCGTTATACTGTCGAAATTCTGTTGCGTCCTGACTGATTGTAAGTGGGGTCGAGTTGGGACGTGACACCAAGTCTGAGGCCAAGAACAACGAGCTCAAGATCTCAAGCCAAAGCGGACCGAGAAGAAAGAAGGAAGGCTTCATCTGCTCCAAGCCCCTAAAAAAAATTGGAAAGAGTTCCTACCAGTCTTTTTTTCCCTATCGGTCGAGCATTTTCAAACCTCTGTCGAGCATTCTTTCCTCTCCCGTTGGTCGAGCATCTTCAAACCTCAAATTGGATTAATAGGTTGTCCAACTGGAAATGATAGCAGAATGCATAGGTTATTAGAAGGAGTTCCAATAAGAGGATAAATATAGTATACCATCTTACTTATTTCCTCTATGAGGGAGAAAGCAAATTGAAGAACCCGCAAATATGTGCAAAACTGAAATTCTTATTAGCCAAGGAAAATGACTCGTGGTAAAGACAAGATAGACTTTGACCAGACGTGCTAGGAATCTTTTTTTTTTCAATTCGGGGGAAGTCATCGCTTTTTCACCTCGTAAACTCAATAGCTGCTAAACTCACTCCTCGCTTTTGTTCAATTATAAATAAATAAGCACTTTGATGGAGACTTGTAGCATCATTCAAGTAAATACAGATTGAGATTGTAGAAACATGAGCTTGTGATATAGCTACACCTAATTCTAGACCGGTTAATGCAAGAACTATAAATAAAGGACCAGGATCTCCTATGAAATATAAAAGATCATTCATACATATCATAGTCCAAGCAGACCCACTTAAAATATTTACTAAACTATGACCGGCCGTCATATTAGCAAATAATCGTATTCCTGAGCTCAATGCGTGAAAACAATGAGGGATTAGCTCAAGGAGTACTAAAAAAGGTGCTAATGGCAGTAGGACTCCTGCGGGTAATGAGAAGCTTAAAAAAAGCCCATTTCTTTGAAATCCCACTATAGTAATGCCAATAAAAATCGAAAATAAAAGACCCAAAATAATGAGAAAATGACTTGTAACTGTGAAGCTATAAGGTATCATACCCTGGGGATTACTGTCATAACCCGAACTCGGCATGTATTTAATGGCATTTAACTGCATTTAATTAAATGTTTAATTAGTTAATCAATCATTTTTGCACTATTTTGATATTTCTTTTAAAAGCATTCAATAATTTTTATATTGATTAATTAAAAGATTATTACCTATTTTTATTATTCATAGAAATTGGATTTACTTTCTTGTATTTAATTAAGTGTCATCTTAAATGTTAGTGTTTAATTGCATTTGATTACGTGTTTGTATTAACTTGTTTATTTGTATCTTAGCATTAACTTCATAATTCTTTAAAATATTCTAGAAATAGTTAAATTAATTATTTTTAAATGAATATTGTTTATTTTGATTGTTTTGATTATTTTAACAGTCGGTTTTAATTGTCTTCCATTAAAATTACTCGATTTTCAAATAAATGAGAAAAGTAACTCCGAGCCGGAGTAAAATTTAAACTATTCTACTATTCTACTTTTCAAAAATTATAGTTTTATATTATTGCACATCATTTGATTAGCGATCGTTTATTGACCGTTCGATCGTAGTATTTCGAAAATGAGATTTAGAGAAATATTTCCCGAATTTCGTAAAAAAAATGTTTATAGCTTAATTTAGCTAGTTTTTAGTTAGTTTTCATTAAAATTGCATTGCTTTAACTTGAATTAGATTTAATGGCATCAAAATAAGCTAATTTGACCATTTTTAACTTGAATTTGACCTTGCCTTTTTACCATTTTGCCTGTGAAACCCCACTTTCCTGCTTATCTCGTTTTACGTGCTATACGTCATTTTGCGTGCATATATTCTATTTATGTGCTATAGGACCTAGAAAGTTATAATTTTGATGTCAATACTCCTAATACATGCTAAATGTGCATTCATGAAATTTTCATCAAAAACGGAGTCATAAATTTTATCGTCGATTTTTAGTGAATAGTGTTTTCGAAACACGTCCGCTAAAATTTTGAAACTGGTATTTTTAACCCTTCTAGACCTAGTCCACGGACTTTAATAGACCTGTGTTTGATGAAAACGGTTTTAAAATCGGCTTAAGAATTTATTAGGGTTTTTACACCGACTTTTGCGAAAATCGAGTTTTAAGCTGACTCGGGTGAAATTGTTGGATTGTAAAACTTCTTGTCACCTAAAAATAATCCACTTGAGATATCTTGGGGGTTGCATAATTATTTTTAACTTTGGTAATCAAGAAAATGCAATTAAAGTCAAGAAAACACAAAAATATCAATTTAAATTAACTTTGACTTTATTAAATTATTGACCTTATAAGCTATTGTCATCAACACACACTCACACAACACAAAAACACCACCACAAACACACACAAGGCCGAGAGAAAGAGGAGAGAAAAAGAAAGAGAAAAACTCAAGCTTTTCAATCAATTTTTCAAAGAAAACCCTACTTTTTGTCCGTAGAACTTCGCACCGACTTGGATTCTGCTTGTTGGGCACGCATAGCACGTATTCCTAGGCTTATATCGCATCAAAGGTGAGAGAAAAATTCTAGATCTCAAAATGTCATTTTTATACTTTTGCTCATAAATGAAAATTTAACCGTTAGAATTGAAATCTGATGATAGATTATTGCTCCTTGCATGCTAGGGATCGTTATATACTAATACTACGAATTTCTGTCGGATGTAGCATAATTTTTATTTTCCGGGTATTTAATTTTGATTAAAATGTTCAAAGTTGAATTAAATGAGTTGTGTTGATCGAAATTGATTGCCGTCGATTTCTAAATACTTGATAATTACGTGTTAGCGCTGTTGTAATGCCAAATTTTCGATTACATTGTTCGTGTGAAAATCCGGAAAATCCAGCCATGACATCCTAGGGTTTTAGGGTTATCGGGCATGATTTGGAGGTGTTATGGTGGATTTCCGAGAGGGCTAATGTAGCAGGTTGAATGGGTGAGTGATAGGAACTGATTTGGAAATGTTTGGATTAGTAGATTGTAAGTTATGAATTTTAGAAGTTTAGGTTGTCATTCTTTAATTTCTTGAACGATGCCTTTAGATGATTGGGTTGTCTTTGGGTGTTGAATTGTGAGTTGTTGGTGAGGAATTTAGGGGTTAATTGTGGATATGATGCATGTCCGGGTAGATGGCCTACTTTGTCATCTAACTAAGTTAATTGATTGATTGATTATTATTGAGTTCGGGAATCGGGCACTTTCATTGCTGATCTCCCAATTGATTGATTGATTATTATTGAATTCGGGAATCGGGCACTTTCGTTGCTGATCTCCCAATTGATTGATTGAATGATGATTGATGATGATTATGGAGTCTTGGTATGTGTGTGCCACCTCTCGGGCAGCGTTGGGCTGTCGGGTTGATAACGGCATGACTGCCATAGGCTACCCCCAGCTCGCATGACGGAGGTGTCATGGAGGGAGGGGCTAGTGAGGTACCTTGGGTGCGTGAGTAATGGGGAGTTATAAGAAGAACGGTTGAGATCGTGATGGCGTTTGGAGCTACAACAAATAGAGTATCCTTTATTGATTGGTTATATAGCTATGTGATGATAGTATTATTTGCGTTATTGTGTGTTTACTGACTCAAAAGGATTATTCCAAGGAGTTTAGTAGACCTTGCTCGAGATCTATCGGATCCTCACTGGGCTTATGTATATAAGCTCACTCTCTATTATTGCATGCTTACAGGTGTTGCAGAGCCGGATTACGGGTACGTGCCTCCTGAGGAGGAAAATGTGGAAAATATGCTTTACGTGGACGAGTCATATGTTCCTGAGTCTTATCCGTGATTTTATGTTGTTTAATGTCTTGTATATTAGCTTAACAGACTTTTATATGCTTTATGGTTCTTTTTGTAATAGATGTTTAAAGATGATGATCCAAATGATGTTAACTTAGTGGCTTTCTTTTGTCTATGGTTAAGCTGTAGATGTGTCTCGACTTATTTTTGAAATGTATGATAAGGTTGAGGTATTGTATGTTATGTTGGAACGGAGGCGTATAACGAGGATGGTTTATTGTATAATATGATTGTGCAGTATATTCTAAATTTGATTTGAGGAGTTACTGGATGTATGATGTTTAATAAGGTTGGTTTGGAACCTCGGTGTCCTATTTACTGTCGTTATACTGCCGAAATTCCGTTGCGTCCTGACTGAGCCTAGAAGGGGGCGAGGTGGGGCGTGACAGATTAAGTGGTATCAGAGCGCATGTGAGTTGTCAGCTGGGGTATTCTCGGAATGTGGGTAATGGTCTTAGCGTGAAATATGTATGAAAAGAAAGAAAAGTGAAATATGTATTGATATGATTAAATGATTATGCGATTATGTGATTTAAGTGCTTATGTGATTATGTGATCAATTTGCTTATGTGATTGAAACTTATGTGATCTATGTGCTTTATATGAGTTTGTTGTTTATGTGTTAAAAGTTGTATATACCTGTTTACGTGCTATAACCTGTGCTAACTCTTTGATTAGTACAATGGCCGGTAGACCGAGGACTCGTGGTAAGCCCGAGATTGTAGAGGAGGTTCCTGGTAATATGGCACAGGGCAGTGATAGGGGTGATGCCGGGTTAGGGGCAGCAATGGATCGGATTGCAGATTTGATGGCTGGGCAGGCCCAGTTGTTAGCAGGTCAGGCTGTTCAGACTCAGGCGTTGCAGGCTTAGATACAGAATGTACAGGGTGGTAATCACGGTCGAGGTACTATGAAGGAGTTTCTGGGGTACTATCCTCCTAGATTTCAGGGAGAGCCTGATGATAGGAAGGCTGAGTCGTGGATTAGTAAGTTAGAGAAAATTTTTGATTCTCTCGGGTACACTGATGAGAGGAAGGTGACTTGTGCTGTCTATTTGCTTGATGATGAGGCAGAGGAATGGTGGCGCACTGTGAGAGCTAGTTGGGAGACCCGGGGTGTTCCGTATGTTTGGGATACCTTTCTGACTACTTTTAGGGATAAGTATGTCCCGAGGGTTGCATGGGAGAGGAGAGAGGCTGAGCTCTTATCTTTGGTACAGGGGGATTCTACTGTGGCTCAGTATGAGGCTACATTTACTAGGTTTTCCCGGTATGCACCGGAGTTTGTAGCTGTGGAGGAGAGGAAGACCCGTAGATTTATGTTGGGATTGAGGCCCGAGATTCAGGATGCAATGGCTCTGAATCGCTATGATATCCTTACTGAGGCTTTTGATGCAGCTTCTAGGTTAGAGAAGAGGAAAGGGGATCAGATTGTCTCCAGTCAGCCTAGTAAGAGGCCGTATCAGCCACAGGGCCAGCAGGTTATATATAGGCCTCCAGTACAGCAGGTTGTCTACAGGCCACCAGCCCAGCAGGGTTCTTATAGGCCACAGGGTCAGCAGAGTTACTATCGGCCTCAGTTTCAGCAGAGGCCATATCAGGTTCAGACTCAGTATAGGCCAGCGCAGTCTCAGGGTCAGTATAGGCCTAGTGTGGTGAGACCTCAGCAGCAGGCTGTATCAGCTGCTTCTTCAGCTTCTGGTTCTTCTAGGGGCAGTGTTAGTGCCACATCATCGCAGTGTAATTACTGCAAGCGCCCAGAGCATGTGGAGTCCGACTGCAGGGTAAAGGCAGGGACATGTTTGGGTTGTGGTAGCATCGAGCATAGGGCGAAGGATTGCCCTAGGTATGCGAGAACTGAGGGTCGGGCAGCGACTCAGGGTTACCAGGGTAGGCCTACAGGCAGTGTACCACAGCAGCAGCAGGTTCAGGCTCGGGCTTACGCAGTGGACTTAGAGGAGATGCCTGAGGAGACTGCAGTGGTGGAAGGTAACTTCCTTATACTTGATCAACTTGTTAAAGTGTTGATTGATTCTGGTGCTACGCATTCTTTCATTACTCCTGCTTGTGTGCAACGTGTTAAATTGTAACCTGAAAGATTGCCTTATGTGGTTGAGATTAGTACCTCTTTGACTGATAAGTATGTTACTGGCTTAGTATGTAAGGATTGTATAATACATGTTAAGGGGCATAATTTTCCTTCGGACCTTATTTTATTTCCTATCCGGGGGTATGATGTTATTCTGGGTATGGATTGGCTTTCTAAGTATGATGCCCAATTGAACTGTAGAACCAAGGTAGTACAGTTTCGCTTCCCGGATCAGCCAGTAGTAGAGGTAGCGGGTAACCGGGGTGCTAAGACGAGTTTTGTTATCTCATCAACTAAAGCCGTTAAATTGTTGAGTAAGGGGTGTTCGGGTTATCTAGCTTATTTGATCAACAAGCCATCTGATAAGCTACAGCTAGAGGAAGTCCCTATTATCCGGTAATATCCTAATGTATTTCCCGAGGAGTTGCCAGGGTTGCCGCCAAAGAGGGATATAGAGTTTGTGATTAATCTTGTTCCCGGTACTCAACCTATTTCTAAATCGGCGTACCGGATGGCACCAGCTGAGTTGAAGGAGTTGAAGACTCAGTCACAGGAGTTATTGAAGAAAGGATTCATTCAGCAGAGTTCTTCACCTTGGGGAGCTCCTATTTTATTTGTGAAGAAGAAGGATGGTACTTTGAGATTGTGTATTAATTACCTTGGTTTGAATCAGGTGACCATCAAGAACAAATATCCTTTGCCACTGATTGATGAGTTGTTTGATCAACTTTAGGGAGCCAAAGTCTATTCTAAATTTGATTTGAGGCAGGGGTATTATCAGCTTCGGATTTGTACGGAGGATGTTCCGAAGTCTGCCTTCAAGACTCGGTACGGGCATTATGAGTTTGTTGTTATGCCCTTTGGTTTGACTAATGCACTGGCAGCATTCATGGATCTTATGCATCGAGTCTTTCAGCCGTACTTGGACCAGTTCGTGGTGATTTTTATTGATGATATCTTGGTCGATTCTAAATCTGAATCGGAGCACGAGCAACATCTACGGCTTGTATTAGAGAAGTTGCAGGAGCATCAGTTGTTTGCCAAGTTCAGCAAATGTGAATTTTGGCTGCAACGGATTTCTTTTCTTGGCCATGTTATTACACAGAGTGGTATTTCTGTAGATCCCACTAAGATTGAATCGGTGATGTCTTGGAAGCGGCCAGAGAGTGTTACTAATGTCCGTAGTTTTCTTGGCTTGGCGGGTTATTACCGTAGGTTTGTCAAGGACTTCTCAAAGATTGCGGGGCCACTATCTAAGTTGACTCATAAACGGACTATCTTTAATTAGGACGAGAAGTGTGAGAGTGGATTTCAGGAGTTGAAAAAGAGGTTAACTACCGCTCCAGTTCTTGCTCTACCAGAGGGGACCGATAATATGGTCATCTCCAGCGATGCATCCAAGGAGGGCTTGGGATGTGTTCTTATGCAGGATGGCCGAGTTATTGCTTATGCTTCTCGAAAGTTGAAGCCTTATGAAGAAAATTATCCGACTCATGATCTTGAGTTGGCAGCAGTTGTCTTTGTACTCAAGAAGTGGGATGATTATCTTTGGGGAGGTAAGGTTGAAATTTTCACTAGTCATAGGAGTCTAAAGTACTTGTTCTCACAGAAGGAGTTGAATATGCGCCAACGGAGGTGGATGGAGCTTCTTGGAGATTATAATTGTTCTATCAATTATCTGCCTGGAAAGGCAAATGTTGTAACAGATGCTCTCAGCCAGAAGGCTAGTATTTCTTGTTTGGCTGTCAAGAAGTGGGAGGTTCTTGAGGAGTTTAGTTATTGGAGACCAGAGTTGACTCAGGTTGGGGTGATGTGTTCACATCTCCGTATTCAGCCTTTATTATTGTCTCAGATCAGGGAAGCTCAGCAACTTGATGTTAAACTTCAGAAGATCAAGGATCAGATCACGGGTGATCAGTCTGACTTCAAACTGCATGAGGACGGTATTCTTCAGTTTCGGAACAGGGTTTGTGTTCCCGATGAGCCGAGTTTGAGGCGAGGTATTCTGGAGGAAGCTCATAATTCTAAATATACTATTCATCCCAGTGGAACCAAGATGTATCGGGATTTGAAGCAACATTACTGGTGGAACAACATGAAGAGGAAGGTTGCTCAGTTTGTATCTAGATGTTTGACTTGTCAGAGAGTGAAAGCCGAGCATCAACGACCTGCAGGTTTGCTTCAGCTGTTGGCTATACCAGAGTGGAAATGGGAGCATATTACGATGGACTTCGTCACTGGGTTGCCTAGATCACCGAGGGGTAATGATGCAGTTTGGGTTGTCGTGGATCGTTTGACGAAGACAGCTCATTTTATTGCAATGAGGTTAGGAGATGAGGTTACAAAGCTGACGGATCTCTATCTCGATCAGATTGTTATACTTCACGGTATTCCATCTAGTATTGTCTCTGATCGAGATCCTCGATTTACTTCTCGTTTGTGGGAGAAACTTCAGGAGACTTTGGGTACTCAGTTGAACTTCAGTACTGCGTATCATCCACAGACCGACGGTCAGTCTGAGCGGACTATTCAGATTCTGGAAGATATGCTTAGGGCTTGTGTTCTGGACTTCGGGAAGAACTGGGAGAAACATCTACCACTTGCCGAGTTTGCCTATAACAATAGTTATCAAGCTACTATTGGGATGGCGCCTTTCGCAGCTCTTTACGGTCGTAAGTGCCGTTCACTTTTATATTGGGACGAGGTAGGAGAGATGAAGACTGTTGATCCGACTATTATTCCAGAACTTCTTGAGAAGATTGAGAATGTTCAGTTGATCAGGCAGAGAATGCTTACGGCGCAGAGTAGATTCAAGAGTTATGCTGATAAGCGTCGTTGAGACTTAGAGTTTGCAGTTGGAGATCGGGTTTTCTTGAGATTGTCTCCTCGAAAGGGGTTTGCTCGTTATGGTATAGGTGGAAAGCTGAGTCCGAGATTTGTTGGGCCGTTTGAGATTACTGGCAGGGTTGGTAAGTTGGCATATCGGTTGGCTTTACCGGAGAACTTCTCTAATGTCCACGATGTATTTCACGTGTCTAATTTGCGGAAATATAATCCGGATCCAGAGCCGTTACAGCTTCGAGAGAATTTGACTTATGATGAGCGTCCGATTCGTATTCTAGATCAGATGGACCGAGAGTTGAGGTCGAAGAGGATTCCGATGGTTAAGGTGTTGTGGAAGCATCACGGTACTGAGGAAGCTACGTGGGAGAGACGAGATCAAATGCAGCAGCAATACCCAGATCTATTCCGTACATCAAGTAAGAATTTCGAGGACGAAATTTCTATAAGGAGGGGAGAATGTGAAACCCCACTTTTCCTGCTTATCTCGTTTTACGTGTTATACCTCGTTTTGCGTACATATGATCTGTTTATGTGCTATAGGACCTAGAAAGTTATAATTTTGATGTCAATACTCCAAATACGTGCTAAATGTGCATTCATGAAATTTTCATCAAAAATGGAGTCAGAAATTTTATCGTTGATTTTCATTGAATAGTGTTTTCGAAACACGTCCGCTAAAATTTTGAAACTGGTCTTTTTAACCCTTCTAGACCTAGTCAACGGACTTTAATAGACTTGTGTTTGATGAAAACGGTTTTAAAATCGGCTTAAGAATTTATTAGGGTTTTTACACCGACTTTTGCGAAAATCGAGTTTTAAGCCGACTCGGGTGAAATTGTTGGATTGTAAAACTTCTTGTCACCTAAAAATAATCCACTTGAGATATCTTGGGGGTTGCATAATTATTTTGAACTTTGGTAATCAAGAAAATGCAATTAAAGTCAAGAAAACACAAAAATATCAATTTAAATTAACTTTGACTTTATTAAATTATTGACCTTATAAGCTAATGTCATCAACACACACTCAACACAACACAAAACACCACCACAAACACACACAAGGCCGAGAGAAAGAGGAGAGAAAAGGAAAGAGAAAAACTCAAGCTTTTCAATCAATTTTTCAAAGAAAAACCTAGTTTTTGTCCGTAGAACTTCGAACGACTTGGATTCTGCTTGTTGGGCACGCATAGCACGCATTCCTAGGCTTATATCGCATCAAAGGTGAGAGAAAAATTCTAGATCTCAAAATGTCATTTTTATACTTTTGCTCATAAATGAAAATTTAATCGTTACAATTGAAATCTGATGATAGATTATTGCTCCTTGCATGCTAGGGATCGTTATATACTAATACTACGAATTTCTGTCGGATGTAGCATAATTTTTATTTTTCGGGTATTTAATTTTGATTAAAATGTTCAAAGTTGAATTAAATGAGTTGTGTTGATCGAAATCGATTGCCGTCGATTTCTAAATACTTGATAATTACGTGTTAGCGCTGTTGTAATGCCGAATTTTCGATTACATTGTTCGTGTGAAAATCCGGAAAATCCAGCCATGACATCCTAGGGTTTTAGGGTTATCGGGCTTGATTTGGAGGTGTTATGGTGGATTTCCGAGAGGGCTAATGTAGTAGGTTGAATGGGTGAGTGATAGGAACTGATTTGGCAATGTTTGGATTAGTAGATTGTAAGTTATGAATTTTAGAAGTTTAGGTTGTTATTCTTTAATTTCTTGAATGATGCCTTTAGATGATTGGGTTGTGTTTGAGTGTTGAATTGTGAGTTGTTGATGAGTAATTTAGAGTTTAATTGTATATATGATGCATGTCCGGTTAGATGGCCTACTTTGTCATCTAACTAAGTTAATTGATTGATTGATTATTATTGAGTTCGGGAATCGGGCACTTTCGTTGCTGATCTCCCAATTGATTGATTGATTATTATTGAATTCGGGAATCGGGCACTTTCGCTGCTGATCTCCCAATTGATTGATTGAATGATGATTGATGATGATTATGGAGTCTTGGTATGTGTGTGCCACCTCTCGGGCAGCGTCGGGCTGTCGGATTGATAACGGCATGCCTGCCATAGGCTACCCCCAGCTCGCATGACGGAGGTGTCATGGAGGGAGGGGCTAGTGAGGTACCTCGGGTGCGTGAGTAATGGGGAGTTATAAGAAGAACGGTTGAGATCGTGATGGCGTTTGGAGCTACACCAAATAGAGTATCCTTTATTGATTGGTTATATAGCTATGTGATGATAGTATTATTTGTGTTATTGTGTGTTTACTGACTCAAAAGGATTATTCCAAGGAGTTTAGTAGACCTTGCTCGAGATCTATCGGATCCTCACTGGGCTTATGTATATAAGCTCACTCTCTATTATTGCATGCTTACAGGTGTTGCAGAGCCGGATTACGAGTACGTGCCTCCTGAAGAGGAGAATGTGGAAAATGTGCTTTACGTGGACGAGTCATATGTTCCTGAGTCTTATCCGTGATTTTATGTTGTTTAATGTCTTGTATATTAGCTTAATAGGCTTTTATATGCTTTATGGTTCTTATTGTAATAGATGTTGAAAGATGATGATCCAAATGCTGTTAACGGCTTTCTTTTGTCTATGGTTAAGCTGTAGATGTGTCTCGACTTATTTTTGAAATGTATGATAAGGTTGAGGTATTGTATGTTATGTTGGAACGGAGGCGTATAACGAGGATGGTTTATTGTATAATATGATTGTGCTGTATATTCTAAATTTGATTTGAGGAGTTACTGGATGTATGATGTTTAATGAGGTTGGTTTGGAACCTCGGTGTCCTATTTACTGTCGTTATACTGCCGAAATTCCGTTGCGTCCTGACTGATCGTAGAAGGGATCGTGTTGGGGCGTGACATTGCCCTTGTCACCTTATAACACAAAAACAAGCCAAAATTGTCAAAAAAACAAATTGCCAAATTCCCATTTAGTCCCTCCCCCCTTGGCCGAAGGTTTAAGGAGAAAAGAAAAAAAATGATTTTCCATTTTTAAGCCAAAATCATGCGTGGAATTGCTCGAGGGTCATGGCTCGGGTCCTTGCGGGTCTTGGTCTTCAATCTCTGTGAGGGTTTTTGTGATAACCCGAACCCGGCATGCATTTAATAGCATTTAATTGCATTTAATTAAGTGTCATCTTAAATGTTAGTGTTTAATTGCATTTGATTACGTGCTTATATTAACTTATTCAATTGTATCTTAACATTAACTTTCTAATTATTTAAAATATTCTAGACATAGTTAAATTAATTATTTTTAAATGAATATTGATTATTTTGATTGTTTTGGTTATTTTAATAATCGGTTTTAATTGTCTTGCATTAAAATCACTCGATTTTCAAATAAATGAGAAAAGTAACTCCGAGCCAGAGTGAATTTTAATCTATTCTACTATTCTACTTTTCAAAAAATTATAATTTTCTATTAGTGCTCATCATTTGATTAGCGATCATTTATTGACCGTTCAAACGTAGCGTTTCGAAAATGGGAGTTAGAGAAATATTTATCGGACTAAGTGAAAAATGTTTTTAGCTTAATCTAACCAGTTTTAGTTGTTTTTCATTTAATTGCATTGTTTTAACTTGAATTAGATTTAAATGGCATTAAAATAAGCTTATTTGACCATTTTTAACTAAAGATTGATTTTGCAAATGACAAAAATGCCCTTGTCACCTTTTTAAATAATAAAACAAGGCATAAATAAAAAAAAAACAAAACCATAAATGCCATCCATGTTCCCCCCATGGCCGAAAGCTTGAGGGAAAAGAAAAAAAAAATTCTTTTGCATTTTTTCCTACAATCGTGCTTGGAATTGCTCGGGGGTCGTGGCTCGGGTCCTTACTGGTCTTGGTCTTCAATCTCTGTGAGGGTTTTCACGCTTTTGTGCATTTAAATTCGAATTTGAATTTTGTGTCAAATTTTTAGATTTGATATATAATGTGTTATAATGCCTGTAAATGCTTAATATAGCTTCCTTTGAGTTCGTAGAGCATTGTTTGATAGTTATTTAGCAATTTTTACAGTTGAAACTGCGTATCTGAAATTGGGGAAGAATAATGAATAGTGAATTATGAATAGTAAACCCTAGAATTTTGGATTTTGATGCGAATTGCGATTGCTTGATTTGGATAGGACCATTAGTGATAGAAAGATAAAATGTGCAATAAAAACGGACCGGCCTTGGAAATTAGACAAAGAAACGTAAAGGGGCAGTGCTCGAATTGAGTTGGGGGTTTTGCAATTGAGGGCATGGAAGCACTTTTGGCGCTGTTGTGGCGTTGATTGAATGACCGGTTAGCATAGCTATAGTTCAAACATAGTAGGTGGACTTTTGGGCCTCAGGTGAGAAAATGAAGTTTAGTGACATAGAAACGTGCCTTGTAATGCTTAAGTGAATGTAGTGAAATTGGTTTCCTAATCCTGTAGTTGTTTGCTGGTAATTGCCTTTGGAAGTTAAAGATTGAATAGTGATATTTGTCGTTTTTGTGTTTGAACTGATGTTACTTGTTTAATTGGTGTTCTTGTTGCTATTAATGATGGTTATGCTTGAAAAGTTAATTGAATGCTAGTATTGATTGTAAAAGCTTGATATCTCGTTTATCGCCACTAATCTGTATTGTTGTGCTATCGCTCATTTATCGCTTGTACCTTGTCTTGCATTGCATAGTGTCAGGCGCGTAAGTGATGGGCCTTTCTGGGTAGCCTCGGGTTGCCAGTGTTGGTTGCTGTAGCTTCGTGTCCTATTCCCTTTCTCGCTTGGGTTGCCGCCCAGGGTGTTTGGGTCGTAGAAATGACAAAGTATGTCTGGAGTACTCTAACGGAAGTTATAAGGTGGGTGAGCCGGTGCGTCATCGTTAAAGCCATCGAAATCGTGATCGGTACATTACTCGCTCGAGTGAACCATAGCCTTCATAGTATGGTATAGCTTTGAAAGGTTGTGTTAATGCTTTCTTAATTGTTTATTGTATTGTCGTTTACATTGAATGTTTTCTTATTGATTAAATTGCTTAACTGTACCTATTTGCATTGCACGATCTTCTTTCTCTCCACCTCGATATATGTGTCGCCTTCACTGAGTATACGTGTTGAGTATACTCTGTGATAAGCCGAACCCGGCATGCATTTATTAGCACTTGACTGCATTTGATTAAATGTTTAATTAGTTAAATCATCTAATTTTCATTGTTTTGCTATTTCTTTTAGAAGAATTCGAAAAGGATTTATATTATTTGATTTAAAGATTATTACCTATTTCTAATCATTATAGTAATTGAACTTATTCTCTTGTGATTAATTAAGTGTCGTCTTAAATGTTAATATTTAATTGCACTTGATTACATGTTTATATTTATTTGTTCATTTGTAACTTAATATTAACTTCATAATTCTTTAAAATATTATAGGAATAGTTAAATTAATTGATTTTAAATGAATATTGATTACTTTGACTATTTTGATTATTTTAAAAATCGGTTTTAATTTTCTTGCATTAAATTACTCAGTTTACAATTAAATGAGAAAAGTAACTCCAAGACGGAGTTAATTTTAAACTATTCTACTTTTCAAAGAATTAGAGTTTTATATTTTTGTTCATCACTTTATTAGCGATCGATTAGTGACCGCTCGATCGTAGAATTTCAAAAATAAGAGTTAGAGAAATATTTTTCTGATTTAGTGAAAAATGTTTTAAGCTTAATTTAACTAGTTTTAGTTGTTTTTCATTTAATTGCATTGTTTTAACTTGAATTAGATTTAATGGCATCAAAATAAGCTTATTTGATTATTTTTTTAACTAAAGTTTGATTTTACAAAAGACCAAAATGCCCTTTGTCACCTAATAAATAATAAAACAAGGCTAAAATAAAAAAAAAACAATTTGCAAAATGCCTCCTATGTCCTAGCCATGGCCGAAAAACACAAGGAAGAAAAAAAGATGATTTTTTCTTGCATTTTATTCTACAATTGCCCGTGGAATTGCTCGGGGGTCGTGGCTCGAGTCCTTGTGGGTCTTGGTCTTCAATCTCTATGAGGGTTTTCACGCTTTTGTGCATTTTAATATGAATTTGATTTTTGAGTCAATTTTTCAGATTCGATATTTATCGCGTTATAATGCCTGTTGTTGCTTGAAATAGCTTGCTTAAGGTTCGTAGAGCATTGTTTGATAGTTATTTAGCAATTTTTACGGTTGAAAACGCGTATTCGAAATTGGAAAAAAACATGAATAGTGAATTATGAATAGTAAATCCTAGAATTTTGGATTTCGATCCGAATTGCGATTGATTGATTTGGATAGGTGCCATTAGTGATAGAAAGATAAAATGTGAAAAAAAACGGATCGGCCTTTGTTAAAATTGAAAATTAGACAAAGATACATAAAGGGGCCGTTTGACCAAAATTTGACCGAGCTCGAATTGAGTTGGGGGTTTCGTAATTGAGGGCATGTAAGTACTTTTGGCACTGTTGTGGCGTTGATTGAATGACCGGTTAGCATAGCTGTAGTTTAAACGCAGTAGGTGGACTTTCGGGTCTCGGGTGAGAAAGTGAAGTTTAGAGACATAGAAACGTGCCTTGTAGTGCCTGAGTAAATGTAGTGAAATCGGTTTCCTAATCCCGTAGCTCGTTTGCTCGTAATTGTCCTTGGAAGTTTGCGTTGAATAGTGATATTTGTTGTTTTCGTGTTTGAACTGCCGTTACTTGTTTAAATATTGTTATTGTTGCTTATTATTGCTTGTTATGCTTGAAAAGTTAGTTGAATGCTAGTATTGATTATGATTGCTTGTTATCTCGTTTGTTGTCACTAGTTTGTATTGTTGTGCTATCGCTCGTTTATTGCCTTGTATCGAGTCTTGCATTGCATAGTGTCTCGCGCGTGAGTGATGGGCCTCTCTGGGTAGCCTCGGGTTGCCAGTGTTGGTTGCTCTAGCTCCGTTGCTATTCTCTTTCTCGCTTGGGTTGCCTCCCAGGGAGATTTGGGTCATAGATTGATGGATACTTCCGGGGTATTCCAAACTGGTGTTATAAGGTGGATGCGCGCTTATTGTCATCGTTGTCAACATCAAGCTCGAGATTGATGTATCGCTCGTGAAATGGTACATTGCTCGTATGAGTGAACCACAGCCTTCAGAGTGTGGTATAGCTTTAAAGGGCTGTGTTAATGCTTTCTTGATTGTTTATAGTATTGTTGTTTGTATTGAATGTTTCCTTATTGTCTTTATTGCTTAACTGTGTTTATTTGCATTGCACGATCTTCTTTCTCTCCAACTCGATATCTGTCTCGCCCTCACTGAGTATACGTGTTGTGTATACTCACTCCTCACCACCACATTTCAGGAAATGCCATGTTAGCTGGAAAGTTCGTGATTATGTGTTAGTTCGGGCCTGAAGAGTTGTCTTGCATGCTTTGTGGCTTGAGTTGTCAAAGATGCAAGATGTATTGTGATACCCCGAACCTGGCATGTATTCAATAGCATTTAAAGTTCATTTAAATTGCATTTTATTGACCTTTCACCTTCTTTGACCAAACTAGTTGACTTTTCATCTACATTGACCAACTAGGACAAGGTGGGAATTTTTGAAATGTTTAATAAAAGGCAAACTTGGGATTAGAAATAAAAAAATGCAATGTTAAGTTAGTCAAATTTTGGGTCAACTTTGGAATTAAATCTGAACCAATTGGGGAAGAGTTAGGTAGCAAATTATATATGGTTGGAAAGCTCTATGAGTCTAGTTTCTGAGGCTTCAAACCATTCGTGAATTAGAGTTTTCTAGAAGAAGTTATGGCCGTTTTCGTAAGGTCGCGCATAGCTGTTTTGGTTTAGCGGATTGACCGAATTTTGACCTTTGACTTCTTGTCAATTTTTTTTCTAAATAAGCAGAATGCACATGAAAAAAACAGAGAAAAAAAGGCTTGAAACCATGAGGAAAATAAGGAGAAAAAAAAAAGAAAATCTCAACTTCAAATCTTCGATTCTTCGCGTGGGCTTGTGCGGGGTTGTTTCCGAGGCACTCTATGAGGTTTTCCTAGCGTCTAGGAGCGTCTAAGGTGAGGGTTTCATCGTTATTTGCGCATTTGAAATATTTGTATCTAAACTTTGATTTTTGGATTTTATGCGTAGATTGTTGTTTTAATCGTTTTGTTGCTTAAAGAATGTTCCTTGTTGATTGTAGAACATGTATTTATAGTTTTTTAACATTTTCTGCGGTTAAATATTGGAATTGAAATATAAATTGTGTGATGAATAGTAAATTGTGAATAGTAAACCCCCGTTTCGATGAAGTTGCTCCGTTACACGTTCTGTTGATGTAGGAAGATGCTAGATATGCTAGAATGCCTAAATGTATGGTTTAATTGGAATGTGTAATGGAAAAACGGAGAAAAACGGCTTAGTGAAAGTTGGGGTCGTTTAGGTCGAGTTTGGTATTTTCTCGTTTTGTGTGTTGGCATTGTTTCGGGAGGCCATGGAAGCACTTTTGGTGCGATTATGGCATTGGTTGGGTGTTTGGTTGGTATAGTTGTAGTTCAAACGAGCAAAGGGGGAAATCGGGGCTTTGCGTGAATTCTAGGGTAAAGTAGGGTTTCGGGGTCCTTGGACGTGCCTTATGGTGACCTAGGAGGATTGGTGAAGTCGGTTTCCAGAACTTGTGGCTCGTTTGGAAATGGTAGTGTTTTGGTAGTTGGGGCCGATTTGTGATTTTGTTTGCTATCTTGATATTGTGCCTATAGAATGCTTAGGGTTGCTTGATATACTTGTCTAATTGGTGTTATTGTTGCTTATTATTGCTTGTTATGCTCGAAAAGTTAGTTGAATGCTAGTATTGATTGTGATTGCTTGATATCTCGTTTGTTGTCACTAGTTTGTATTGTTGTGCTATCGCTCGTTTATTGCCTTGTATCGAGTCTTGCATTGGATAGTGTCTCGCGTGTGAGTGATGGGCCTCTCTGGGTAGCCTCGGGTTGCCAGTGTTGGTTGCTCTAGCTCCGCTGCTATTCCCTTTCTCGCTTGGGTTGCCTCCCAGGGAGATTTGGGTCGTAGAATTGATGGATGCTTCCGGGGTATTCCAAACTGTTGTTATAAGGTAGATGCGCGCTTATTGTCATCGTTGTCAACATCAAGCTCGAGATTGATGTATCGCTCGTGAAATGGTACTTTGCTCGTATGAGTGAACCATAGCCTTCAGAGTGTGGTATAGCTTTGAATGGTTGTGTTAATGCTTTCAGTAATTGCTTATTGTATTGATTATTTGTTTTGATTGCTTATTTATCAGTTATATTGCTTAACTGTCTTATTTGCATTGCACGACTTTCTTTCTCTCCAATTCGATATCTGTCTCGCCCTCACTGAGTATACGTGTTGTGTATACTCACTCCTCACCACCACATTTCAGGAAATGCCATGTTAGCTGGAAAGTTCGTGATTTCGTGAAAGTCTGTGCTTGAAGAGTTGTCCTGCGTGCCTATGTGACTTGAGTTGTCAAAGTTGTAAAGTTGTATGCTTTTATGTATTATATGTATTTAATGTTAAAGGGGATGTAATTTAAGTTTCACTAGATTATGTATTTAGTTAATGTAGCTTAACTTCAATGTATATTTGTAATGACAAAGGAAAAGAGATAGAAAGGTATGATAGTCTAGCTTATGATATAGGTTGGTGTAGTTTAATTGCTAAGCTTGAATGTATATTTACTTGTATTTTGCTTGTTGTGAACCAAGGCTCGGATGGCCTTGAGGTGGTTGAATGTTTGGACATGGTATTGGTCCATTTATATGCTGTCGCAGGTTTTACTTTTCGCCTATAAACAGGGGAGACTCCGTCCGTTTTTCCCTGAAAATTTATGCCCGGGTTTGGTTTGGGTTGTGATTAGATTGATTGATAGAACTCCCGGTCTCGAGAGGGATCGGGGTATTACATGTATGTTCATATGTTGTATGTATTTATTGTTAAAATAAATGTAATTTAATCTAGCTAAGTAGTTGAGGTAGATTGATAAGTTAGTTATGTATTCAGTAGTATAGTTAACCTCGATGTATGTTTGTAATTGTCTAAAAGAAAAGAGTGAGAATGGTATGATAGTATATTTTGTGCAGTAGATTAGTATGGATTAAATGTCAAGCTTGAATGTTCTTGTAAAAGATGTAAAGAGATAGGTTAGTTTTAAACTGGAAATGTATATTTATATGCTGTGTTTAGTTGTTGAGAACCAAGGCTCGGATGACCTTGAGGTGGTTGAATGTTTGGACATGGTATTGGTCCACTTATATGTTGTCGCAGGTTTTTACATTTCGCCTAGAAACAGGGGAGACTCCGTCCGTTTTCCCTGAAAATTTATGCCCGGGTTTGGTTTGGGTTGTGATTAGATTGATTCATAGAACTCCCGGTCTCGAGAGGGATTGGGGTATTACATACTCACACCTCACCACCACATTTCAGGAAATGCCATGTTAGCTAGAAAGTTCATGACTGTGTGAAAGTTCGTGCTTGAAGAGTTGTCTTACGTGCTATGTGGCTTGAGTTGTCGAAGTGGCAAAGATGTATGCTTTCATGTATTGTATGTATTTAATATTAAAAGAATCTAATTCAAGTTTTACTAGGTTATTGAAGTGATTTGAAAAGCTAGCTTATGTATTTAGTTAGTATAGTTTAACTTCAATGCATGTTTGTAATGTCCAAAGGAAAAGAGTTATAATGGTTTGATAGTCTAACTTATGCAATAGGTTAGTATGGTTTAATTGTCAAGCATAAATGTACTTGTAAAAGATGGGAAGAGGTAGGTTAGTCTGTAAACTGGAAATGTATATTTGCTTGTGATTGCTTGTTGAGAACAAGGCTCGGATGGCCTTGGGTTGGTTGAATGTTTGGACATGGTATTGGTCCACTTATATGTTGTCACAGGTTTGCTTTTTGCCTAGGAACAGAGGAGACTCCGTCCGTCTTTCCCTAAATTTTATGCCCGGGTTTGGAATTGGGTTGTGATTAGATTGATTGATAGAACTCCCGGTCTCGAGAGGGATCGGTGTGTTACAGGTGGTATCAGAACTTGTTTAGCTCATAAGCCAGGATAGGGTCCTCGGTCTGGTGGGTAGTGATCCTTGAATGTGTGCTTGTTAAGTGTGTCTTGAAAGTGTATGCTTGTATATGAGATTGTGTGTCTTGACTTGAATGTATGCACCTATGTGATATAGTTATGTGTTATGTGTTAATTGTGTGCTGAGTGAAGTGAAGTGTTTAGTTGTGCATTGAATTGACCTATTGAATTGGCATCGTGAATCGAATCGACCTTGTGAATTGATATTTGCTTGAAGTATTGCTTGTAATGTGTGTATTGAAATGTCTTGAGTTGGTTATGCAGTGATTTCAATTGACTATGTTGTGCTTGACTTGATTGTCGTGGTTAAGTGACTTTGTTGAATAAATTGTTTTATAAACTCTTTTGTAAACTTGCTTGCATAATAGTTTAAGGCATGTGTATAGATGTGATATATTGGCATTCATACATGTCCTGTTAAAATGGTATGAAAGACTTCTTCCTCCCCTGAAGAGAAGTGGTTAGTAGCAGGCCCTCCAAGTTTTATGGATTGACGGAAACGAGCAGTGCTTGACTAGGCCTTTATTTCGGAGTTGACATTTATAGTTGGAGTTTGTTTATTGGGGTTCCTTGAAGGTTATCATAAATGCTTTGTATAAATGACTTCCTTTGGAGTTCTACATGATTATTCTTTGGAGCATTTTCTTAATGTTTTCTTGTTGGGCATTCATCGGGTATTTCTGTATTGGCATTTCGTGGGAGACTTGGTTGGGATTTTAATCAACCCTTGGTGCTCTTTCTGCATTCTTATGGGGGAACTTTGACTTGAGTCTACTTACAATGATCAACTTTGCGTGAGGCGTACTACTTTGGTATTCCTTGTGGACATTTCTCAGTGGATTTGGCAATCGGAATTCTTATCGGACTTGCCGCATAATATTGTCTATAATATCTTTGCTCTAGTCTTTTTTGATATTTTATTGGCAATCGTGATTAGGATTCCTCAATAATATATGGTTCACCTGCACGACATTTCCTCTAGTATTTTACCGAATATTCGGTAGCAATATTATTTTTGGAATCTACTTGGTTATTTAGCTTGGTGTTCATTCATGGACTTTTGATAATTATATATATGTTGGCGTACATTTTGGATTCCCTATTCAGATGCTTCTTGAGCTATATTTTGGAAGACTTCCTTGAAACTTCTGAAATATGATTGACTGGATTTCTTGTCTGGAGTCTTCCTGAGCAGTACTTGGGTTCTCGTTTAGACTCTACTTCAGACTATTTATTGTTATGTTCTCGGTGCTTTTAGTTGGGAATCTATTATGGCATTCATGTCTAGTAAGATTTTTATTTGGAGTTCTATTTGGTATTCTGTAGAACCTTTATTTGGCTTTGTTATTTTGGAAATTCTGGGCGGTACTACTCGGGCTTCTTCTTCGGCCTTTCCACACAGGGGAAATATATACTTGCTGTTTTACTAAGATGTTGCGGGAGGAACTCAGTCATTGGAGAATTTCATTTAGAGATTGGCCTTTGGTATTCTTCTTGTTATTAATATGTGGTATTGATATTATCTACAGTATCCCTGCTTTAGTCTTTAGTTGGTATTTTCTCAACATTCTTGGTTGGGATTTCTATTCGGGTTCTCCTACGGGCATCCTTATTCACTATCTTGCTCAGCAGCCAATGAAGATTAGTAAGAGTTGGATTTCAGTGGATGCAGAGTTCTATTGGAAGAAGAATTGCAAGGACACAATTGTTTTAAGGGGGAAGGATGTGATAACCCGAACCCGGCATGCATTTAATAGCATTCAATTGTATTTAATTAAGTGTCATATTAAATGTTAGTGTTTAATTGCATTTGATTACGTGCTTATATTAACTTATTCAATTGTATCTTAACATTGACTTTCTAATTCATTGAAATGTTCTAGAAATAGTAAAATTAATTATTTTTAAATGAATATTGATTATTTTGATTGTTTTTGTTATTTTAATAATCGGTTTTAATTGTCTTGCATTAAAATCACTCGGTTTTCAAATAAATGAGAAAAGTAACTCCGAGCCGGAGTGAATTTTAATCTATTATACTATTCTACTTTTCAAAATTTATAATTTTATATTAGTGCTCATCATTTGATTAGCGATCGTTTATTGACTGTTCGATCGTAGCATTTCAAAAATAAGAGTTAGAGAAATATTCTTTGGAATTAGTGAAAAATGTTTTTAGCTTAATTTAACCAGTTTTAGTTGTTTTCATTTAATTGCATTGTTTTAACTTGAATTAGATTTTAATGGCATTAAAATAAGCTTATTTGACCATTTTTAACTAAAGATTGATTTTGCAAATGACCAAAATGCCCTTGTCACCTTTTTAAATAATAAAACAAGGAAAAATAATAAAAAAACAAAACCATAAATGAAATCCATGTCCCCCTCCCCCTGGCCGAAAGCTTGAGGGAAAAGAAAAAAAAATTGTTTTGCATATTTCTCCTACAATCGTACGTGGAATTGCTCGGGGGTCGTGGCTCGGATCCTTGCGGGTCTTGGTCTTCAATCTCTGTGAGGGTTTTCACGCTTTTGTGCATTTGAATTCGAATTTGAATTTTGTGTCGAATTTTTAGATTTGATATATAATGTGTTATAATGCATGTAATTGCTTGATATAGCTTCCTTTGAGTTCGTAGAGCATTGTTTGATAGTTATTTAGCAATTTTTACAGTTGAAACTGCGTATTTGAAATTGGGGAAGAATAATGAATAGTGAATTATGAATAGTAAACCCTAGAATTTTGAATTTTGATCCGAATTGCGATTGCTTGATTTGGATAGGTGCCATTAGTGATAGAAAGATAAAATGTGTGATAAAAACGGACTGGCCTTTGATAAAATTGGAAATTAGACAAAGAAACGTAAATGGACCATTTGACCAAAAGTTGACCGTGCTCGAATTGAGTTGGGGGTTTTGCTATTGAGGACATAGAAGCACTTTTGGCGCTGTTGTGGCGTTGATTGAGCGACCGGTTAGTATAGCTGTAGTTCAAACACAGTAGGTGGACTTTCGAGCCTCAGGTGAGAAACTGAAGTTTAGTGACATAGAAACGTGCCTTGTAGTGCCTAGGTGAATGTAGTGAAATCAGTTTCCTAATCCCGTAGTTCGTTTTCTCGTAATTGCCTTTGGAAGTTAGAGATTGAATAGTGATATTTGTCGTTTTTGTGATTGAACTGTTGTTACTTGTTTAATTGGTATTCTTGTTGCTATTAATGATGGTTATGCTTGAAAAGTTAATTGAATGCTAGTATTGATTGTAAATGCTTGATATCTCGTTTATCGCCACTAATCTGTATTGTTGTGCTATCGCTCGTTTATCGCTTGTATCTTGTCTTACATTGCATAGTGTCAGGTGCGTGAGTGATGGGCCACTCTGGGTATGTGGTAACACAATCCCAGATCGGAAGTCTTGGAAGTGAGAGAGCTGGATATAAGAGCTCGTCTCTTATATAAGCCCAGGCGCCTTTTGAGAGGAGATTCTCGAAGGGACAAAACCGTGAGGGGCCTTTGCCTGCGGGCAGGGTAACCCAATAGCGGACAATACCTGGGTAGTATCGGCCCTGTGAGACTCTGCATGGGCTCCACGTGGGGAGCGGGGTCGTTACAAATGGTATCAGAGCCAGTCTTCCCTTGTGCTCGTGCCCGCGAGGGCGCGGGGCCTCTTAAGGGGG
This sequence comes from Ehretia macrophylla, assembly GCA_037974665.1. Lineage (NCBI taxonomy): Eukaryota > Viridiplantae > Streptophyta > Magnoliopsida > Boraginales > Ehretiaceae > Ehretia > Ehretia macrophylla. The sequence goes on from CM075782.1 coordinate 53,146,683, forward strand.
GTGGAATGTGGTAACACAATCCCACATCGGAAGTCTTGGAAGTGAGAGAGCTGGATATAAGAGCTCGTCTCTTATATCAGCCCAGGCGCCTTTTAAGAGGAGACTCTTGAAGGGACAAAACCGTGAGGGGCCTTTGCCTGCGGGCAGGCTAACCCAATAGCGGACAATACCTGGGTAGTATCGGCCCTGTGAGACTCTGCGTGGGCTCCAGGTGGGGAGCGGGGTCGTTACAGGATAGCCTCGGGTTGCCAATGTTGGTTGCTCTAGCTCCGTGTCCTATTCCCTTTCCCGCTTGGGTTGCCGCCCAAGGAGTTTGGGTCGTAGAAATGACAGAGTATGTCCGGAGTACTCTAACGGAAGTTATAAGGTAGGTGAGCCGGCGCGTCATCGTTAAAGTCATCGAAATCGTGATCGGTACATTACTCGCTCGAGTGAACCATAGCCTTAAAAGTGTGGTATAACTTTGAATGGTTGTGTTAATGCTTTCTTAATTGTTTATTGTATTGTCGTTTACATTGAATGTTTTCTTATTGATTAAATTGCTTAACTATACCTATTTGCATTGCACGATCTTCTTTCTCTCCACCTCGATATCTGTCTCGCCCTCACTGAGTATACGTGTTGAGTATACTCACTCCTCACCACCACATTTCAGGAAATGCCATGTTAGCTGGAAAGTTCGTGACTGTGTGAAAGTTCGTGCTTGAAGAGTTGTCTTGCGTGCTATGGGGCTTGAGTTGTCGAAGTGGCAAAGATGTATGCTTTCATGTATTGTATGTATTTAATATTAAAAGAATGTAATTTAAGTTTTACTAGGTTATTGAAGTGATTTGAAAGGCTAGCTTATGTATTTAGTTAGTATAGGTTAACTTCAATGCATGTTCGTAATGTCCAAAGGAAAAGAGTTAAAATGGTTTGATAGTCTAACTTATGCAATAGGTTAGTATGGTTTAATTGTCAAACATAAATGTACTTGTAAAAGATGGGAAGAGGTAGGTTAGTCTGTAAACTGGAAATGTATATTTGCTTGTGATTGCTTGTCGAGAACAAGGCTCGGATGGCCTTGAGGTGGTTGAATGTTTGGACATGGTATTGGTCCACTTATATGCTGTCGGAGGTTTGCTTTTTGCCTAGGAACAGGGGAAACTCTATCCGGTTTCCCTGAATATTATGCCCGGGTTTGGATTTGGGTTATGATTAGATTGATTGATAGAACTCCCGGTCTCGAGAGGGATCAGGATGTTACAGTTTTCACGTTTTTGTGCATTTTTATTTGAATTTGATTATTGTTTCAAATTTTCAGATTTGATATATATTGTGTTATAATGCCTATAATTGCTTGATATAGCTTCCTTTGAGTTTGTAGAGCATTGCTTAGTAGTTATTTAGCAATTTTTACGGTTGAAATGGTGTATTTGAAATTGGGAAAGAACAAGAAATAAATATTTTGAATAGTAAAACCCTAGAATTTTTGATTTTGATCCGAATTGCGATTTCTTGATTTGGATAGGTGTCATTAATGATAGAAAGATAAAATGTGTAATAAAAATGGACCGACCTTTGTTAAAATTTGAAATTAGACAAAAAAACGTAAAGGGGCCGTTTGACCAAGTGTTGACCATGCTGTTGTGGCATTGATTGAGCGACCGATTAGTATAGCTGTAGTTCAAACGCAATAGGTGGACTTTCGGGCTTCGGTTCGGAAAATGAAGTTTAGTGACATAGAAACGTGCCTTGTAGTGCCTAAGTAAATGTAGTGAAATCGGTTTCCTAATCTTGTAGCTCATTTGCTCGTAATTGCCTTTGGAAGTTAGGGATTGGATAGTGATATTTATTGTTTTTGTAACGCCCCGATCTCTCACGAGACCGGAGGCTCTAATAACCATGCTATTCTCAACCCAATACCAAGCCCGGTCACAAAATTTTTCCTAATGGTTAAGTCCGGACCCGACACACGGACAGAGTCTCCCCTGTACCGTGGACATTCTGAAAACCTGTAAACACTCAATAAAGCCACAACATAACAAGACATTCATTTATAACTAACGATTTTAGCTTTAAGGCCATACGAGCCTTAAGACATTCAAACAGTTTAGATACAGACAAGCATGCATTCATAACTTAACTTCTTTACAAAACCGCTTATCATGCCACTCCATGATAGCTTTTAAGTATTCTTAGAAATTGAAACAACCAGTCATTCACTCCCAAGCATGCGAAGCAGCTAATAGCAGAAATATAAGTTATTACATGCCATGGTTCTAAATCTACCACTACAACATCTATCCCTCAATTTGCAAACTATATAATATACACATATCACTTAGGTTACAAAATAGAACATAAAGTAAAGAAAACAAGTCCTACTCTCATCAACAAGAACATAGTCCATCTCAAGCAACTAGACACAGCAACTAATGCAACTCCTCCAACTGCGCCACCTGAAACATGTTAGCGAGGTATGAGCAACCACTGTTGCCCAGTGAGGGATAAGGTCCCGGGGTGTGCAATGCGACAAGTAATACAGTTAACAACAATAACAATTGAGAAAATCAAGAAACAATGATAGCTTAAATAACCACATATTTGAAAGGATACATTTCTCATAACCCCTATACACCAATCTTCACTGGTCTTCATTCACGATCCACGAACCACGATCACGATCACGATAAGCCAGCATAACCCCAAACACTCCAGTGGGTGTACTCTGGATGTACCCCGATAATCCTACGACCCAACATTCCCTGGCAATCTCCAGACCAGGCGAATGAGGGACTAGGGCACGGAGTTTGAATATCCACCGGCAAGCCCTCAGCCGCTCAGCCGATATTCAACACATCCGCCCCTGACACTATGGTTGCGCAACCACTATGCAATGCACTTAACAATGACAAGTTAATAGCAATAATATAAGCATTAACACATAGGAGGATCAACAAAGTAGGTTGACCTCGAGGCAGTTAGAATAGAAGCAATTATATAAGCTAATAAGCAGTTTTACAAAGGGACATTTACAAAATAAGCATAGAATCATACCAAAAGCTCCAAATCAACTTGAAACCACATATAAACACTCAAGAAGTCATGCCATGGGTTTAGAAGTGTGAGTCAACCGAAATTGCACCTAAACCCCTTTATTTTTCAAACTATTTCTCTTCCAAACCAAGGTTAATGATTCCATTTTCAAGGGAAACTCTCACAACCTTCTAACTAACCCTCAAGGTACCCTCTCAACCCTCTAACTCATTCAAACGCCCGCGATTACCCCGAAAACCCCAAATTCCCTCTTATGGCTTTAAACTACACATACCTTATCCGGGCTTCAAACAAGGGTTATCAAAGCTTCTATAGCACCTAGGTAGCCTAAGAATACTAGAAGTGAAGCCCGAATCCACCCGGATTCGCATGAACCCCGAAACCCCTTTGTTAAAGTCGGCTATTTCACGTTTTATGCGATTCTAGAGCAATTCAAGTGCACGGGGCTATTAGACTACCTTCATTAGCACCTAAGGCATCTATTAGGAGTGTTGAATCAAGCTAATATGTGCAATTACACAAAACCCTAGAAAAACGTCACTATTCACCTCATAAATTCAAATGACGATTCCAACCGTTTAAAATGCGAACTAATAGCTCAAATGTGTTCTCTAGCACTCATATACAAGGTATAATAGCATAGATAAGCTTTGCAATAGCATTTGATAACATTTTCAACAAATCAAGAAAAATGTAACATTTTAGATATGCATAAAAAGTCATGAAAACCCTCACCAATTGCGCGTAGGAACTCTCGGGAGGCTAGCAAACACCCTAAACTACTTGCTCCTAGCTTGGCTTGGCTTGGCTTGAAGATTTGATGAGCAAAATCCTCTCATTCTCTTCCTACACTATTCTCGGATTTGCTACAGTGATTTTTCAGCATTTTTTTTTGTTTTGTTCTTTGCTAGTTATGAGCTAAGGTGGGTAATATAGGGTGCATAGTTGGGTGGGATCAAGTTTGGGTATTTAAAAGGTCACTTATAATGCGCGTAGTAAGCTTAAAACGAGCCTAAAGTGAAGCATGTGTGCTAGTTAATTAAAACTCTAAGTTAGTTACGTAACACTATTCATTGAACTACTAAAATCATTTTCTAAACGAGTGCTCCTATCGCTCCTAGCTCAATTGCACAATTTTCACATTCCTTTAACAATTAATATGATTTAATAAAAATGCTAATTCACTAATATAATGCAGTTTAAAAATTGAATAAATAGTGACCAAGAAAGACAACAGGTAAAGCACATAATTTAATGCACAATTAATGGATGCAACATTTAAAAATGTGTACGGTAGAATCTCGGGCGTCACAATTTTCATGTTTGAACTGCTATTACTTGTTTGATTGATATTATTTGTTGATATTAATGATAATCATGCTTAAAAAGTTGAGTGATTGCTATTATTGATTGTAAATGCTTGATATCTCGTTTGTCGCCACAAATATGCACTTTCGTGCTATTGCTCGTTTATTGCTTGTATCTCGTATTGCATTGCATTAGTGTCAGGCACGTGAGTGATGGGCCTCTCTGGGCAGTCTCGGGCTACCAGGGTTGGTTGCTCTAGCTCCGTGTCCTATTCCGATTCTCGCTAGGGGTGCCGCCCTGGGTAATTTGGGTCGTAGAGGTGTCGGGGTCCATCCAGAGTACACCCAGAGGATGTCATAAGGTGGTTGCGCGCTTATTGTCATCATTGTCAACATCAAGCTCGAGATTGATGTATTGCTTGTGAAATGGTACATTGCTCGTATGAGTGAACCATAGCCTTCAGAGTGTGGTATAGCTTTGAATGGTTGTGTTAATGCTTTTATTAATTGCTTATTGTATTGATTGTTTATAGTGATTGCTTACTTGTTAGTTATATTGCTTAGTTTCTTTATTTGCATTGCACGACTTTCTTTCTCTCCATCTTGATATCTGTCTCGCCCTCACTGAGTATACGTGTTGAGTATACTCACTCCTCACCACCACATTTCAGGAAATGCCATGTTAGCTGGAAAGTTCATGGTTACGTGAAAGATCGTGCTTGAAGAGTTGTCTTGCGTGCTATGTGGCTTGAGTTGTCAAAGATGCAAATATGTATGTTTCATGTGTTGTTTGTATTTAATGTTAAAAATGAATGTAATTTATGTTTTACTAGATTATTGAAGTGGTATGATAAGCTAGTTTATGTATTCAGTTAGTATAGTTTAACTTCAATGCATGTTTGTAATGTCCAAAAGAAAAGAGTTAGAATGGTATGATACTCTATTTTATGCAATAAGTTAGTATAGCTTAGTTGTCAAGCCTGAATGTACTTGTCAAAGATGAGAAGAGGTAGGTTAGCATTTAAACTAGAAATGTATAATTACTTGTGTTCGCTTGTTGAGAACCAAGGCTCGAATGGCCTTGAGGTGTTTGTATGGCTGGACACGGTGCTGGTCCACTTATATGCTATTATAGGTTTTACATTTTGCCTAGAAATAGGGGAGACTCCGTCCGTCTTTCCCTAAAAATTTTGCATGGGTTTGGAATTGGGTTGTGATTAGATTGATTGATAGAACTCCCAGTCTCGAGAGGGATTGGGGTGTTACAATTATGAAATAACGAAATAACGAAAAAGTATAGTGACAGAGATACAAGGGAAAAACTTTTGTTTAACATTTCCGGAAAGACCACCTATTTGTTCATTTACCGGGTTCGACACAAAATCATAAATAATCTCTACCAAGGATTGCCAAGCATTTGGTACTGAGTTTCCTTCTCCATTTTTAGTAACAAAATGAAGCAAAAGTAGGACGAAACTGAGAGTTTGTAGCGTAAACAAAGATGGATTTGTGAATGAGAAATAAAAGTTTCCTATATTCATAAGAATTAATGGAAGAATGGCAAATTGCTCAAGTGGGCTGTTGGGCGTAATCGTAAGAATCACTTTTCATTTCAACCCTGTAGTTCCGCTTCTTGCTCTAAAAATGAAGAAAGACTTATCGTAAATCGCCGGTTGGGTTGGTCGGACCAAGAAAGGCATGGGTGTGACGCCCGAGATCTTATCCATACTTCGAGTTTACTATTGCATCCACTATTTGTGCATTTCTTTTGTGTTTTACTTGTCTTCTTTGACTACTATTCATTCAATTTTTCAACTGCTTAATTACCTTGAATTAGCATTTTTCTTAAATCATATTAATTGTTTTAAGAATGAGAAAAAGTTGCGTTTGAGCTAAAAGCGGTAGGAACGCCTATTTAGAAAATGTTTTCCAATCTAGTGAATAGTATTACGTGTGAAACATTATGTTTTAGTTAGCTAACTTAAATTATGCACAATAGACTCATTTTTAAGCTAACTAGGCTCATTTTAATAGACCATTTATGCACCCAACTTGACCCCAACTTATTATATACTCACATGCACACACAACTAACCTCATAAGTTAGCAAAAAAAAAAGAGCAAAGCTGGAAACACTGTAGCAGGGCCTGTCACGCCCCAACTCGACCCCACCTACGATCAGTCAGGACGCAACGGAATTTCGGCAGTATAACGACAGTAAATAGGACACCGAGGCTCTAAACCAACCTCTATAGAATATCATACATCAAACTCCATAAACAATCCCAACAATCATCTCCTCAATTAAGTTAACAGCGTACAACACATCCATATTATACAATAATCATTCTTCAACATTCCAATCATAGTTATACGCCGCTGTTCCAACTTAATACATATGCTATACATACATTTCAAACAAAAAATTATACAAAACCTTATTTTACAACAACTAAGATAATCACATGCAATGACTCCTGCACACAAGACTCGACCACATAAAGCCCATTCTCAGCTTCCTAAAGCACGTACCCGTAGTCAAAATCGGTAACACCTGCATGCATGCAATAATAGAGAGTGAGCTTATATAAAATAAGCCCAGTGAGGATCCGATAGATCTCGAGCAAGGTCTACTAAACTCCTTGGAATAATCCTTTGAGTCAGTAAACACACAATAACATAAATAATACTATCATCACATAACTATATGACCATTCAATAAAGGATACTCTAGTTGGTGTAGCTCCAAACGCCATCACGATCTCAACCGTTCTTCTTATAACTCCCCATTACTCACGCACCCAGGGTACCCTCAATAACCTCTCCCTCCATGACACCTCCGTCATGCGAGCTGGAGGCAGTCTCTGATAGTCATGCCGTTATCAACCCGACAGCCCGATGCTGCCCGAGAGGTGGCACACACATACCAGAGACTCAGCAATAAATATAAACATCAATCATCAATATTCCGAGATATCAGCAACGAAAGTGCCCAATTCCCGTACTCAATAATCAATCAATATTCTGAGAGACCAGCAACGAAAGTGCCCGATTCCCGTACTCAATAATCAATCAATATTCATCAATCATCATATTATCATCATCAAAAATCATATCAATAATCAATTTAACAACACTTAACTAAGTTAGATGACAAAGTAGGCCATCCAACCGGACATGCATTAAACACACAATCAAACCCTAGTTTACCCATCAACAACTCACAATTCAATCACTCAAACCACACCCGATCAACTAAGGCTCAATTCAATAATTTAAAGAAAGATAACCTAAACTTCAAATAATCATATCTTACATTCTACTAATCCAAACAACCCCAAATCAGTTTCAAACACTCACCCATTCAACCAACTACATTAGCCCTCTCGGAAATCCACCATAACACCTCCAAATCATGCCCGATAACCCTAAAACCCTAGGATATCTTGGCTGGATTTTCCAGACTTTCCCACGAGCAATGTAATCGAAAATTCGGCATTACAACAGCGCTAACACGTAATTATCAAGTATTTAGAAATTGACGGCAATCGATTTCGATCATCGCAACTCAATTAATTCAACATTGAACAAATTAATCAAATTTAAATACCCGAAAAATAAAAATTATGCTATATCTGACAGAAACTCGTAGTATTACCACTAAATGATCCCTAGCATGCAAGGAGCAATAATCTAACATCATATTACAATTATAACGGTTCAAATTTCATTTATACGCAAAAACATAAAAATGACATTTTGAGATCTAGAATTTTTCTCTCACCTTTGATGTGTTTTGATGCAAGAAATGTGTAGAATGGATGCCAAACAATCAATTTCAAGCTTTGAATCACTCAATTCGGCTTTGAAACGCAAAATCTGTGAGAAAAATGCTTTGAAAATGCCTTTATCTTTCTCCTCCAAGGAGCCACGGTTTTGTGTGTGTTTTTGGTGGTGTTTTTGCTTTGTTTTCAATGTGTGTTGATCATATATTAAGCAAAGGTCAAATAAATAAAAGAAAGTCAAAGTGGAAACTAATTATTTTTAGTGTTTTCTTGACTTTAAATGCATTTTATTGATCACCAAAGTTCAAAACAATTATTCAACACCCAAGATAGCTCAAGTAGGTTATTTTTAGGTGACAAAAAGTTTTACAATCGAACAATTTCACCCGAGTCGGCTTAAAACTCGATTTTTGCAAAAGTCGGTGTAAAAACCCTAATAAATTCTTAAGCCGATATTAAAACCTTTTTAATCAAACACATGTCTATTAAAGTCCATGGACTAGGTCTTGAAGGGTTAAAAAGACCAGTTTCAAAATTTTAGCGAACGTGTTTCGAAAACACTATTTATTAAAAATCAACGATAAAATTTCTGACTCCGTTTTTTATGAAAATTTCATGAATGCACATTTAGCATGTTCTAGGAGTATTGATACGAAAATCACCATATTATAAGCCATATAGCACATAGACAGGTTAATTCACGCAAATCGAGGCAAAGGCACGCAAATCGAGGTAAAGGAGGATGAGAGATTTTTGCTCAACAAATCCTCATTCCAAGCCATGCGAAGATAGGTGCAAGTGGTTTAGTGTGTTTACTAGCCTCCTAGGAGCTCCTACGCGCAATAGGTGAGGGATTTCATACCTATTTTTGCATTTGAAAAATGTGACAACTGTCTTGAATTCCTAGATTTGCTATCAAATGCTTATGCAATGCTTGAATATGTTTATGTATGTTGTATATAAGTAGTATAGGCCTAATTTATGCTATTGTTTCATAGTTTAACGGTTGAAATTACTTGTTGATCGTAGGGCCTGAATAGTGATGGAAAAACTAGGGTTTTGAGAAATAAGACCATATAGCATGAATTAATGGTTCTAATAGGTGCTTTAAATGTTAATAAAAGTAGTGTAAAGGCCCCGTAGGGTTTAATTCCTTACAACCTAGCAAAAAAATGAAATAGCCGACTTTTAGAAAAGGGTTTCGGGGTTATCACGAATACGGGTTGAATTGGCCTCCACATTTAGCATTCCTAGGCTACATAGGTCCTAAATAAGCTTTGCTAGCTCCTATTTGAGTCCCTATTGTGGTACGTATAGTACAAAGTCATAAGGGAAAAATTGGGGCTTTCAGGTTAAATGCGGGTAATTGCAGGACTTCGAGGGTCCTAAGGGTGCCTAAGGAGTTAACTAGAAGAATGGAATAGGCCGCTTACTAATCTAGAACCATAGCATGAGTTTGGAAGGAAAACGGGTTGAGTTACAAAAGGGTTTAAGTGCAAATTCGATTGTCTCATGCTTCTAAGGCCTTGTCATGACTTCTTAAGTGTTTAAATGTGTTTTCAAGATGTTCTGGAGCTTTTGGTATAGTTCAATGTTAATGTCGCAAATGCCCTTTGTAATTTGCTTAAGTACTTACATGAAATTACTTCTTTTCTAACTGTTTTGAGGACAACCTACTTTGTTGTTCCTCCCATTGTTATTGATTCTATTATTGATATTATATTGCCATTGTTATGTGAATTGCATAGTGGCTGTACAACCATAGTGTTAGGGGCAGTAATAATGAATATCGGTGAGCGGCGGCGGGCTTGCCAGCGGATATTTGATCTTCTTACCCTATTCCCTCCCTCTCCTAGTCTGGAGATTGCCAGGGGGTGTTGGGTCGTAGGATTATCGAGGTACATCCGGAGTACACCCACTGGAGTGATTGGGGTTATGCCGACACATTGATCGTGGTTTGTGGCTAGTGGTTCGTGATCAAAGAAAAGAGAATTCTGGAGTATGGGGGATTGAGTGTATCGTATCCTTTGATATGTGTGGTTACTTACTGTTTCAAATGCAATTTACTCGCTTTTCTTGCTTAATTTCTATAATTGTGGCATTGCATGTCATGGGTAGTCCTTTTCCCTCAATGGGCAATTATGGTTGCTCATACCTCGCTAACATATTTTAGGAGGTGCAGTTGGAGGATGAGTTACCTTAGTTGTTGTGTCATACTTGCTTGAGGTGGATGTGTTTCCTGTTGGTTATATGAAGACTTTGTTTGTATTACTTATGCCCTATTTTGTAGCCTATGGGCTCACGTGTATATTGTTTAGCTATAAGTTGAATGTAATGTATGATAAGTACCCATGGCTTGTAATAACTAAACTTCCTACTTTTAGTTGCTACATGCTTGGGTGTGGTTGCAGGGGATTGTAGGGTTGACTTTAATTTCTAAGAATGTTTAAATGCTATCATGGAGTGGTATGATAAACGGTTTTATAAATAAGTTATATTTTTGGATGCATGCTTGTTTGTATCTAAACTTTTATGTGTCTTAAGGCTCGGATGGCCTTGAAGCTAGGATTTGAATTAGAAATGGTGTTCTTGTTGTTCTGTGACTTATTTGAAAGCTTACAGGTTTTCAGAATGTCCACGGTACAAGGGAGGCTCTGTCTATTTTTCCTAAAATTTGTGTCTGGGTTTGGACTTGGGTTGAGAATAGCATGATTATTAGAGCCTCCGATCTCGTGAGGGATCGGTGCGTTACATGTGGTATCAGAGCTTAGTAGCTCATAGCCGGGATAGGGTCCTCGGTCTGTTGGGTAGGGAACCTCGAGATTGTGCTTGTGAAGTGTGTTTTGAATAAGTGTATGCTTGCATGTAGGTTTGAGTTGTTTGAGTGAAAATGAGTTCCTATGTGTTATATTGGCGTGAATTAGGAAGGTTATGCGATAGGTGTAACTATGTGATTTTGGGAGACTTAAATGCAAATTTAATCCTGCGCTAATTTCTTAATTGAAATATGAAGAATGTTTTGGATGTGCAATTGTGTGACTGTGCGTACTAATGTTGTTTTTAGTGGAATTAATTGTATTTATGTGTCTTAATTGTGCAATATGTAAACGTTGTATGGAAAAAATGTTTATGTGGTTAATTTGTATCTAAGTGATTCCCTGAGAACTTATTACCCTAGATACGTGTGATAATGTATATTAAGTATTTATTCTATGTTTAACCCATTGCATACATGTATTGTCCCTTGAGTTGGTAAGTAACCCTCCCCTATAATGAGATGGCCAGTAACGGATCTTCTAGAGATATACAGCTGGTGTCCTTAGCAAGTCTCCTTATTCGGATATCTTATCAGAGGCTTTATTTGGGTATCTTATCTGGCCGGGAAATCTCCAGTTAAGCTCGTAAGGTATTCTCTTGGGTATTTCCACTTGACACTCCTATTGGGACTTCTTATATACAACCTTAATTGAAATCTTATTTGGAATTCTTGAACGGGCCTTTATTTGTCAATCTCCTTAGGGATTTCTACTACGGATTTCTTGATTGGTATTTTCTCGGACTTCCGGATTAGTATTCCTATTCAGAGCCTTGTTTGGCATCCATATTGTGAGACTTCCTATCTGATAATTCATTTGTTGGTCTACTGGGGTTTTCAACGGTATTCCTTCATCAGATGCGTTGGTATTTTTCTTGGCATTTTACTTCAAAGTTCTTATTTGAAATGTTCCTCTTATACACTTCCTTGGAAACTTCGATGGTATTTGCATGTGAGATTTTATTCAGGTGCTTTTAGAATGCGTAGCAAGAGTTCTTTGAAAGAAGAATTGCGTGGACATAATTTGTTTAAGGGGGAGAGGATGTGATGCCCGATATCTTCGCCATACTTCGAGTTTACTATTGCATCCACTATTTGTGCATTTCTTCTGTGCTTTACTGGTTGTCTTCTTTGACTATTATTCATTCCGTTTTTCAACTGCTTAATTTCCTTGAATTAGTATTTTTCTTAAATCATATTAATTATTTTAGGAATGAGAAAATTGTGCGTTTGAGCTAAAAGTGGTAGGAACGCCTGTTTAGAAAATGTTTTACCAATTTAGTGAATAGTATTACGTATGAAACATTATGTTTTAGTTAGCTCACTTAAATTATGCGCAATAGACTCGTTTTTAAGCTAACTAGGCTCATTTTAATAGACCATTTAAGCACCAAACTAAACGCCAACTTATTATATACTCACATGCACACACAACTAAGCTCATAAGTTAGCAAAACAAAAAAAAAAGAGCAAAGCTGAAAACACTGTAGCAGGGCCGAAATTCAGCATAGAAGGAGGATGAGAGATTTTTGCTCAACAAATCCTCATTCCAAGCCAAGCCAAGTTAGGTGCAAGTGGTTTAGGGTGTTTACTAGCCTCCTAGGAGCTCCTACGCGAAATAGGTGAGGGATTTCATACCTATTTTTGCATTTGAAAAATGTGACAACTTTCTTGAATTCCTAGATTTGCTATCAAAAGCTTATGCAATGCTTGAATATGCTTATGTATGTCGTATATAACTAGTAGAGACCTAATTTATGTTATTGTTTCATAGTTTAGACGGTTGAAATTGCTTGTTGATCGTAGCGCATGAATAGTGATGGGAAAACTAGGGTTTTGCGAAATAGGACCTTATAGCAGGAATTAGTGGTTCTAATAGGTGCTTTAGATGTTAATAAAAGTAGTGTAAAGGCCCCGTAGGGTTTAATTGCTTATAACCAAGAAAAAGAATAAAATAACCAACTTTTAGAAAGGGATTTCGGGGTTATCGCGAATTCGGGTTGAATTGGCCACCACATTTAGCATTCCTAGGCTACATAGGTCCTAAATAAGCTTTGCTAGCTCCTATTTGTGTCCCGATTGAGGTACGTGTAGTACAAAGTCATAAGGGAAAAATTGGTGCTTTCTGGCTAAATGCGGGTAATTGCAGGACTTCGAGTGTCCTAAGGGTGTCTAAACGGTTAACTAGAAGCATGGAATAGGCCGCTTACTAATCTAGAACCATGGCATGAGTTTGGAAGGAAAACGGGTTGAGTTACAAAAGGGTTTAAGTGCAAATTCGATTGTCCCATGCTTCTAAGGTCTTGTCATGACTCCTTATGTGTTTAAATGTGTTTTCAAGATGTTCTGGAGCTTTTGATATAGTTTCACGTGAATGTTGCAAATGCCCTTTGTAATTTGTTTAATTACTTACATGAAATTATTTCTTTTCTAACTGTTTTGAGGACAACCTAATTTGTTGTTCCTCCCATGTGTTATCGATTCTATTATTGATATTATATTTCCATTGGTAAGTGCATTGCATAGTGGTTGTGCAACCATAGTGTCAGGGGCAGTTGTATTGAATATCGGCTGGGCGACGATGGGCTTGCCAATGGATATTTGATCTCCATGCCCTATTCCCTCACTCGCCTAGTCCGGATATTGCCAGGGGGTATTGGGTCGTAGGATTATCGGGGTACATCCGGAGTACGCCCACTGGAGTGATTGGGGTTATGCCGACACATTGATCATGGTTCGTGGTTCGTGGTTCGTGATCAAAGAAAATAGAATTATGGAGTGTTAGGGATTGAGTGTATCGTATCCTTTGATATGTGTGGTTACTTACTAATTCAAAAGCACTTTACTTGCTTTTCTTGCTTAATTGCTATAATTGTTGCATTGCACGTCATGGGTAGTCATTTTCCCTCACTGGGCAATTATGGTTGCTCATACCTCACTAACATGTTTCAGAAGGTGCAGTTGGAGGAAGAGTTGCCTTAGTTGCTGTGTGATACTTTCTTGAGGTGGATGTGTTTCATGTTGGTTATATGAAGACTCTGTTTGTATTACTTATCCCCTATTTTGGAGCTTATAGGCTCATGTGTTTATTGTTTAGTTGTAAGTTGAATGTAATGTATGATAAGTACCCATGGCCTGTAATAACTAAACTTCCTACTTTTAGTTGCTGCATGCTTGGGTGTGGTTGCAGGGGATTGTAGGGTTGACTTTAATTTCTAAGAATGTTTAAATGCTATCATGGAGTGATATGATAAACGGTTTGTTAAATGAGTTATATTTCGGGATACATGCTTGTTTATATCTAAACTGTTGTGTGTCTTATGGCTTGGATAGCCCTGAAGCTAGGATTTGAATTAGAAATGGTGTTCTTGTTGTTTTGTGACTTATTTGAATGCTTACAGTTTTTCAGAATGTCCACGGTACAGGGAAGACTCTGTCCGTTTTCCCTAAAATCTGTGTCCTGGTTTGGACTTGGGTTGAGAATAGCATGATTATTAGAGCCTCTAGTCTCGTGAAGGATCGGGGTGTTACAATGGGAGTCTTTGCGCATTGCTTGGGCCAAGTTAAGTAAAGACTGGCTACCTAGCAAGAAAACGGATGTGCGTTAGCGCAACGGCTTTCGCGCCCCTTGCTTGTTCCCTCACAGCACACTTTCTCTATATCTGTCTCCATCCAATCAAAGACGTCCATAACATAGAGAACAAGGCTCGGCAAAAATTAGACTAGGGACCATGCTCCCCACTTTCTTCCTGTGGTTACTATTAGAACACAAGCCAAGGAACTCAAAACCACAACACAAGCACCCCTTACTAGTTATGGAGTTTTCACCCTTTGCTTCCGGCTTGGAAGGTAAATAGTCAAAAAAGTTCCCCGTGAGCCTTGAGGCTTTCATCAAAACAAAGAGAGATGTTTGAAGATGCTCGACCGATAGGGAGAGGAATAGAGTTGGCTCGACAAATGTATGAAGTAACTCGACTGCTAAGGAGAGGAAGGTAGACGCCCGATAGAGGAATGGATGGTGCTTTTTTCTGTGTTAGCTAGGTGAAAGGCTTGCTTGATTATAAATAGATTAGTAATAATAATAAGGACCTAATAAAACCGCTATTCCCATTTTTGGGCTATAAGACTCTTAGCTTCCAGCGAGCTACGTACATAAGCTTTTTTTACTACAAAAATGATTCCTCCTCCAGCAAAAAGTGGTCTGTCAACTGAACTTGCCTTTTTGTGATAGAGGTACTGCCTTTTCATTCCCACCAAGGAATGAAATTGACTTAGATAAGGCTTGACTGCCTTACCTTCTATTATATTAGTAAAGGGGCATACATCCACTTTTTTGTAAAGAAAGAAGGCTACTTCACGAGCCGCTACTAATAATCGAAAAGGTTCACAACGAGTTCGGTCTGATAGTGAGGGAACCTTTCCGCCGGAGGGGTTTGTCTCCATGGAACAAGTATTCACTATTGCTAACAGCACCTTCATTCACTCGTGAAGCTACTTCAGAACTGTTCAGCGGACATGTGGAGTGGAAGGTCTCTCTACAATGTACCATAGGTAGACTGATTCTTGTAGGTGACTATCTCTAGTGGTTTGGAAAGAGTTTTGTTGCTACCAACTTCTTTGTTTGTAGTCTAGTAGATCTACATGTTCTAGTGGATCTAAAGTAGGTTTATGTTTAAGCAACAGAAAGAGGTGAGGTTTTGCTTTCTTACCCGAGAATATTTACAAGAGGGAAGCCTCGAAAGGCATATGAGCGCGCCTCTCGTAGATGAATACCGACTCAGTCCGCTCCTACTGTGCGGGAGTATCAACTGGTCGGTGTCTTATACCTAGGGCACTATTCACCTTGGGAATGGTTCAACCATCAAGCTACTTTGAGAGGTAGAGGACCAGACTGGTGACTGTTGCAGCTCTTGTTTGTAGTGCATATAATACCCTACTTAAGTAGTGCTGAGACAGGTCTTCGAGCCTTTGGATCGTTATAACGCTTGTTGAACGGTTCAAGTAAAAGTAAACAGGTAAGAAGTGGAAACCCCCCATTTCAATCCATCTTTATAGGATACAATATGAGCAAAAGACAGGAATCCCTAAATCCCGCAGAAAAAAACTCACTCCAAGGGGAGTGAGGGGGGGAGCCGCATGTTCTTTCTTTTACTTGTAGGAAAGGTCTTGGTTTGGTATGACATTGGAGAATTCTTGTTATGGTTATGTGGCTATATAGAAAAGGCGGGTGGGGCTTCAGGTTTTTATTCCTAAATATAATCAATCAAAATTCCATCGATTGTAGCTAATGATTTTTCGGGTCGGTGTGTGATCACCAAAGGTGAAGCAACACTTCAAATGCTCTCTAAACCGATGCCGAATACCCCCGGCCGGTAACGCCGGGTAAGGCCAGGAGCTGGTTTGTGGAATCACAAGGCCTTCCTTTACTTATTCAGGGGGGATTTTCTTCTGAAATGGAATGATTGATAGAATCGATATTTCATAGAAGAATGACCGAGGCAAAAAAATCCTTTCATACCTGGCTGAATATATAAGGAAGTTAACACACCCTGGATAAATCCATCATGTATCCTTTATTTGCCAGCTTGATCGCTTGTATTATTTATCATTTTCCTTAGCGGGTGGCCTAAGTCTGGTCCTTTCGGGTCATTTGACCTGGGCTGATGGCCCTTCGTAACGGCTTGTTTGGAGTCTAGCGGCTCTCTAAGACTTCGATGTACTAGTACCTGACACCAAAACATCATGAAGGATTCAGTGAACGTCTTGAAAGGCAGTAACACAAGACAATTCACTGAATGCTTCTTGGCTCTACCGGAGGAGTATGAAATCAAAAATGTGTAACTACTTGGGCATTGAGTGTTCCGCCACTTGAGGAAGTATGTGAGAGGATCGATGTTGAGCAGAAGTGGGGTTGAAGTAGCCAACAATACTTCCCCTTTACTTCGTAGGGCTTGAAAGGCTGGACAGTTTTCCTTTCCTATCGAGTATTTTCCATCCCAGCCGAAATAGGAAAAGCTACAAGCATTACTAGGCCCAGTTGTCAGTTGAACGTCAGTAGGGTCCGATATTAATTCCTTACTCAAATAGGAAGGTAGTAGTCATCCCAAAATAAACTGGTAGTATGAATAACGCAGCGTGGTCCAGAATAAGCCTTTGCTGATCCATGATGTTTTTGGTTACAATAAGTGCTTCTTCGCTCGCTTGCAGCGCTTCGACTCGAGTTTCCGCTATAGGATTGAGTGAGGTGACGAGAGCGGAAGCCAAGGCTCCTTACTACGCTCCATAGATGTTCGTACGATTGTTGTGGATCTTGGGTGTCTTTGAATTCAGCCTCTCATTAAGTCTTCACTGAATGATTGTCCACCTTCTCAAGTGCCTCTACCATACCCTTAGAAAGTGACAACGGATGACTTCTATTACAAAATGGAAGAACTTTTCAAACTAGTTGATAGTTG
The DNA here is from genome assembly GCA_037974665.1 of Ehretia macrophylla. Taxonomy (NCBI): domain Eukaryota; kingdom Viridiplantae; phylum Streptophyta; class Magnoliopsida; order Boraginales; family Ehretiaceae; genus Ehretia; species Ehretia macrophylla. The sequence goes on from CM075782.1 coordinate 53,164,084, forward strand.
TTCCCTGGTTGCACCACAAAATGGGTTCTAATTTACTAAATCATATGTTTCTGTTTTCGGAACATCACATGTAGAGTTTTTTGAGGAAGAATCACTCGGCACGGGGCCTCCCGTGTGAGGTCAGGTTAGGTGATGGTCAACAACTCAGGCAAGTAATACTAAGAAGCGGCTAACGATGCAAGAGCTCTTTTGCCCTTAACGCTCTAAAAAAAAGGGTATGTCCGGTTTTTGGACCCTATGTTGATTAAGGGTTCCAAACCTTCCAAAGGTGATAGGTATGTGTTGTTTCTTGGCACTCTCTTTCTATATTATGCCAACCTAAAAAGAGCGATTGAGAGTGGATTTCAGGTTCGATAGTGTCGATAAGGTATTAGCCACTGGTGACCGTACTTTCGTAAGAGCACCATAGGGTCCATTCCTCTCCTTATCGGTGAGCATCTTCAAACCTCTCATTCCTTTTGAACCTCGAACAAAAAATCAATCTCGCCATCAGCTCGACTAAGAGTTTCAAATTGAGAAAAGAAACTGAACTTGACTTAAGACGAAGGTTTGAAGACGCTCGACCAACGGGAGAGGTTTGAAGATGCTCGACAAAGAATGGTTGAGGTATGAAGGACCCAATAATGGTTTTACAACTACAGCCCTAGGGCATATAAGCCAAGCTCGTTTTCTCTGCCGCCCCCTAGCTGCTCCATTCTAGGAAAGGCTCTACTTTGGAGAGTATTTTATCCAACTTGCTACTAGTCTCTGTGATCACTTACGTAATTACAGTAATTATCATTCATTAGCTCTAAAGCCAGTAAATGTGTAGCGAAAGAAGGGGACAATGGGTATTGCGCCCTTGTGAGCAAGAGTAATGCTAGTGAGCTATGGTCAAGCCAATGAATGTCCATCGGTCTATCTACATACCTTCTATCGTAAGGCAAATCTCTTCGACCTTCCGAAGATGGGGCAGCAAAGCTAGCTCTTCGTATCATTGGCATTGGGCAGGTGAACTTGGCTACACAACAACTATGACTCTAGCAGAGGATCTAGTTCCACACCAATAAGCTTATCTTATATAAGATAATATAAAAACTTAGTGTACCTACGCTTGATTGCCCTCTTGCTTTAGCTATTTACTCTGGAGCTAGCCTGATCTACGACCATCCTCACCCCAGGAACTGAAAGGTGTGTTGATTGCTTGTTACAGGGGTGTTTCCGTTCCTCCGGTGTGGGATAGTTTATCCCTAGTCTGGTCCTATTATGGGTAGTTCAGGTGCGCTTAAAGTCTTATATAAGGCATTCCGATGTTGCCACCAACCGTTTATTCCTTGCCAAATCAGATAGGTCTGACAGCCCTTTATTTAGGAAGGGTGTTGATCCCCGCACCGAAGTCTAAGCGAGTGGATCATCGTGAGACCTTGTTGGCATGCCTCCAAGAAGGCTGATAAGACCCTCGTTGGGGCTGAGGAACATAACCTGGCGTGGGTTGGGATGTGAAACCTAGCTGATTTGCAAGAGGTTTTACGAGACTACAGGTGGAACATATCCCATTTGGAAAGGTTTTCGGACTGGAAAACATCGGGGTCTAGCCCTTGGAGGTAATGTGTGAAGCGCTTGTGCTAGACCTTGCACATTAAGTGCGGCTTGCGACCTACTTACTGAAGGGGATCCTTGCTTTACATTGGAGGATGTTTTCTAGGAATCAGTTGGACATTGCACTCGGTATTTTGAGCATGGAATGCTTCCACATAAAACTTGCAAGCTCTCTTGTGAGATTCTCTTCCTCCTAGACTAGAAGAGTATTGCCTTCGTCGAATGATCACATCGACAAGTTGATCAGAAACTTCAGTCCCCACCTGTACTTGAACTCTTGGATTGGATATATTTTGAGATCTCTTTTGGACCCAAACCTGCTTGGCTTTCTTCTTCGTAGCCTTACAATGCTCAGGTTTGTGCCCGATAACACCACAATCACCACATAAGGCTGGTACCAAAACCCATTCATGCTCAACTGGAATTTTAGGTTGAATCCCTTCATTGTTCATCAGTAGAACCTCTTTTGGTAACTTTGATTTCAGCATAACTTCGACGCAGACCCTAACATATGCCAATCTGTCTCTCTGAACGGTGGTGGGAGAATCACACCTAAGTGGATTGCCTATCTGCCTAAAGAGGTACCCAAACTCAGCGCCCTCTCTAGGTCAACTTCTTCCTGCCTCCTCAAATGAGTTGTACAGAGAGAGAAGTTTGAAGATGCTCGACTGATAAGGAGAGGAATGGGCTCTCATCATATTGTAGCAAGGACATTAGGCATATTAGCAGGCCTATTCTATTCTATCTTAGTGTCTGTCCGCCCCAACGACCAGTTACTTTAGCTCTTCCAATCTATGAAAGAGAGTTGTCTGGCTATTTAGTATAGCTTTTGAAGCATACTCCTAATGCTTGTGCTTTACTCGTTTGGCAGCTCTGCAACAACGAACACTAGCTCAAGGAGTTCTCGGTCAGCTTCAATGTAGGAAATTCCTTCTTCTTAGCCATTCACTATAGTTCTTTCTTTTTAAAGGCTTGGTTCCTTGGTAGCCTATTCTGGAAGACGGGATTGATAGCTTGCCCTAAGTTGATTAGTCACAGTGACCTTGGGAAAAAGAGAGGTGGTGTTGAGTCCATGCAGACTTTAAATTCGTCTAGCGCTTCAAGGCATATTGGATTACTAGATAAAGAGCGAGTGATCACCCATGAGTAAATGAAATGGGCATTGTCTAAATCTCTTTTCTAATAAGTTGAAAGAACATTTTTACCATGTCCTTTATAAGCTTTTACACGAAGAAATGAATGAGTTGCTCGACGACATTCGTCTGCCTTTTTAGTAAAGTAAGTCTTTTAAGTAAGCCTGCCTAACATTAAAGTCAAGCCTTGAACTTCATTGTTCTAGCAAAAGCCTACTTTTCTTTCAAGTCCACCTTCTCCCTATCGGTCGAGTTACTTCATACCTTGTTCTATCTAACAAGTTTGTAAACACCTTCAGAGAAAACTCCTTCTTTCGAGGTACAGGTCGACCACTCTCAGTTGTTGTTTTGAAATATTCTCGAACACGATTCAGTCTGCCTCTATCAAATAAATAGAGTGGATGGTGAGCCTTCTTATTGTTTTAGGTCTGGCCTCTCTCTTCCACTTTCCACCTCCCTAAGCTTTACTAGTAGGAGGATCATCAACACCGTCAGAACCTTGCATTTACGACTTTTGCAGCTAAGGTGGCTGGCGCATCTGATATCTGATTCTGCTCTTGAGGCGAGTAATTAAACTAACCTCTTCATATTGCTCGCCTAGCCCTCGAGTAGCTATGGTATGGTCGTACTTTTTCAAATTCCTTTCTTTATGCTTTAGTCGGCTAAGTGTCCCTTGTTAGCCGTGAGAAGGAATTGATTTTCTTTCTTCCCTCAGCGAGTGGAGTTCCTTTCATATCTTATTATTCCTTTTGGTAAGGTAAGGTAAAATCACCTATTATATTACGTCTGTGATGAGTCTTCGATTCATTAGAAGCCTTCTAATAGTTTCCGGGCCTTTTTCTTTCGACAACAGTAAAACCTAAAGGCATGTGTTAAGCCCCTTGGCTTGACATCCAGTGGAAGTTGATAGCTCCAGTATAAAATAGTCTGTGGCAGGTATCGAAATAGGAAATTGGAAATTCAAGTAGGGTTATTTTGAATCTATGTCTGCCCTTCACTCTCCTCTGGCCAGCTAGCACCTTTACATAAGTTCCAAGGCAAGCAGGAAGTGAAATTGGCATACTCCTGTCGAACATAATTTCAATAAGTTGAAAGCTTTAAGGTAGTAGAAAAAAAGTGCTTTTATGTCCTTCCATAGTCGTGAGTAGGATGCATAGGCAGTAGGTAATGGGTTGCAGACCCTGTTTTCTTCTATGCATGATCTCTACCTTGTAAGAGGGGGGTAATTAGCGGGATCGACCAGTCAAAGCCAAGTCTGTAGCCCTTCTTTTGCGGTGCCAGTTACACCAAGAATGTACTTACTACTCCTCCAAGAGGTAAAGGTAAAGCAACCCCTATAGCTCTCATTTTCACTTTTGTTTTCTGCTATTCATTGCCTGAAGGGATTCACCCTGACTACCTTTCAATCAAGTAGGCTAGATGAAAGGAATTGACTACAACTAGAAATCCTTTTTTTTACTTGTTTGGGATTGGGGGATAATGCTGACATAAAAAAACATAGACTCAACTCTGGTTCGGACTACTGAAATGAAGCAAAGGCTAGGGTATTGTGACACAAATTGACCACTCACTTCTTCATCTCCTTAACTTTCTTGTTGTATACAACTCATTCCCAAGGATCCTAGCCAACTAAGCTACTAAACTCAACACCTGTAAGCTGTTGTTAGGTTAGGAAAGGTAGGAAATACCAGATTTTTAGCTACATTTTGAATGCTAGCTCAGGCCTTTAGCTCCAAAGTAGTACCCGTTCATTCCTCTAAGTAATGTTCTTGTAAAGGATCCCACTGTTTGAAGTAATACTGGAGCAATCCTTGGTAGTCCGCTCAATAGCTCTCTTGTATTGTTTAAAACAACGAGTGATAACAGCTTCTTAGGTAAATTTGAAATCAATAGCAAGGGTAGCGGATTCATGAGAATTATGGGACTACAGCTTAGTTAGGACTAAGTATCTTATTCATAAGTAGAGATAACCCTAGCATAGACATTTGAAGGGGAAAACAAATTAAGCTTCTTTCTCTCGCACTAACTGGATTGTTTCCTTGACTCCGACTATTTAACTGTAAGGAGATGATCGATGTAATTGAGCTCATATTTCTATAGGGTCCGAGATAGCCAGGTCAGCAATGGAACTCGTCTAGTAACTAGTAAGAAGGTGCATATTTTCTCATTGTTGACTCACAAGGGTTGGGCAAGCTCTTTCGAGGAGATCAACCATCTGGGATATTCAGAAGAAAGAAGGAGCAAACTTCACTTTAATATCTATATGACAGAGGCTGAAGCCTTCCCATAACAAAAAAAGTCTTTGTCTAAGCCAAGGTAAGTGGTGGTCAGCTGTCCCCACTACCATATGACTTGGTCAGAAAGGCAGATAGCCAAGCCAGAGGTGATGGGAGATAAGCAAGGGCTTATCCCAAGCACGGAAGACAAAGCAAATCTATCTTATTCTAAAGAAAAAAAGGTGACTATACCAATATAATCTTACAATAGAGCTAGTGAACTACAGCTCGAAAGTGGCAAAAGTGGGCCAAGTTACGACGTCTGGGCTTATGGTTCATGGTCATTTCTCTTCTCAGTAAATGGTATATCTTATAAAATAGAAAGAAAAGACTTCCTCTCCTTATTAGTCGACTTACTTCATACCTTTACTCGCGGGAATCGAGTACTTCTTAAGCGGGAAGTCAGGTTTAGTAGAAAGGGAGAATCTAGTAGGCTTATAATCTTTGTTAGCAGTAACGGGTGATGGCGAAGGTTTTTTCCCTTGGGCGATCTAATCATAGGAATGATAATAGGATAGGGCGGTCAATTATTCCGGTGGCGACATTCAGAATAGCTTCTAAAATATTCTAGTCTTGATACTAAGTTTGGTGGGTTTACAACGGAGAACTAGCTAACGAAGCCTTTAATACTGACCCCTAGTACGTACTCTTTCGAAGTCCTCATAGTTGAACTATTCAATCCGCAAGATGGTTTCTGGGCAGTAATTTGTAATGCGACGTCGCAGTACAAATCTAACATAAAGGGAGACCTAGTTGCTAACTTAACCTTAAGGAGCTTTGCTGCACTCCTTTCTCAAGTAGGGGATGCTAAAGTTATTATGACCCTAGAGGAAAGCACTGCAATCAATCCTAAAGGTAGATGCAACTTCGTTCCTTTATTTTCTTATAAGAGTTTTAGTGCACTAAATCTCAAGGCAATTGCACCTTAGCCCATGGACTGAGAGAGAGAGACAAGGTTTGAAGATGCTCGACCGATAGAGAGAGGAAAAGATGGCCAAAAGGGAAAAAGGCTTAGAAGCCCTAACAGGATAAGGCACTTACTGATTGATTCGTTGATAGATGGATTGGAAAGGCATTGCGCCTTAGACTAATAAACAAGACAGGGAAGGCTCTTACACCAAGAAAGGCATGGGATTCTTTTAATTTGGGCGTGTCATCTCAAAGCTAGATTGTGCGTATCTCTCTTATATATAATATATACATGTAATTGTATCTCCGACTTTTGATAGGTCAAAAGACAAGATCAATAATTTAGTCTAGTCAAAAAAGCATCTATTATACGCGAATTCCTTGGGATCTATAGAGATGCGCTATCGGTGACTCGATTCTTTCTCTTTATTTCCCTGTAACCAGAAAGGGCTCGACTCTCTTTCTTAGCAACTATGGATTCTTTGGGCAGCCATATTTTCTTTTAGTTACATAAGTACATTAGTTAGACGAGCAGTGGATTATATCACCCCGATTCGCACCAAGGTTTCTCTATTGGACATGGAGAAAGCTCCAAGGATTGATCCGGGGTTAGACTACTCTACGGAACCCCTTTGGACGACTGTTCTGTGCTTGCCGGTATCTTTCGTTCTTTCGGCCAGGACCAATTTTGCCTAAAGCCATGATCGAGTCATGACTCGTGATGACGCTCTTTCAAGGACTGGTAAAACTCTCTAATGCGGATGATCAATGCTTGCTTTGGATGTGTATGAGAAGGAAGCTTCTCACATATATTGACTCTTAGATAGATACCAGCGTAGTATCTTAATTAACAATTTCTTTAACTTGGTTGCACTCGTAAAGCGATCGATAGCTTAAGAGAGCAGCGAAAAAAGCCCACAGAGCAGTGATGTTTCCTAACTAGCAAGTGGAAGATCATTCCAATCTCTGATGGCATAGCCGATGTCTCATGCTAGGAAGCTATGCTAGGGCATTTTTTCTTTCTCAATGGGAGAAAAAACCTTCCTCTATATTGATAGAAGCTGAGACTTTGACAACAAAGAAGGAAGCAGGCTAGGGACTTGTTAATAGCAATCTTTGTTCACTCATGCTTGCTGCTTAAGACTCTCTTTTCCCTCTCCCGCAACTGAATGAATGGCGGGATTGAATCTCTAAAGAGAAGGTCTTCTTCCACGCTTATACCATTTCTGGGCTTCCATTTCATCGGCGAGGAACTTAGACTTCTAGTAGTAATGAACTCAACTCATGGCCTCTGGTTTTACTCCTTGCACTAGACCGTACTTCCCTCACTTGGTACTCATTAGCATAGCACTCTGCTCCCAACCAAATCTCCATGTGATCCCTACCATCATCCATTAATAGTTGACGGGCAGTAGTCTTAGGTGAATATTTTTTTAAAGAATCCCTTCCTAGGTTAGAGTTGTAGTGGCAGCCAAGTTTGCTTATATGATGGTGACTTTGTTTTATTGCTTTGCAATCTCTTAGCCATGCTAGTGAAAAAGCCTGTCTTAGCTTAGGAGACCCCTCAGACAAAGTCAATCCAGTTGAAGTTGATTCTTTTTGCTAGGTTAGTTGCCTTCGTTTGTAGGCCAGTTGAAGAAAAGAGTGCTTCGATAAGAATTTTTCGTGCCAAGAGCAACCGAACAAGTGCCATCAAGTTACAAGTTATTTAGGAGATTTTCTTTTATCTTTGCTTATCTCATTATTATATAATAGAAGTGCTATATCCTTATAATTATGTTGACCCCATGGTATAACCCTTTGGCAGGATATGGGCCTCTTTCCCGCTCTTTTTTTGAGATTGCTTTTTTCTTTTCTAATAAACAACTGCTAAGTTCTTTGATGTCGGTGTAGCCGAGCCAACTGGAGTGGCTTTCGATAATGTTAGTCTAGTCAAGTTTACTTACCTTGTGGGGTCAAGCATGGGATTCCTCTCAATAGAGCTGATTCAATCAGGTACTTTTTCCTTAATTATTTCCCGCCGTCTTGAGCCATTTTGAGTGCTTCTAGCTGCTGAGAGGTCAAAGCCCTACCTATTTACGTGTGTGGGGCAGCTAACTATCATTCTTTCCCTTGTATTTTACTAAATAACTAGTGCTCACACACACTTTCTTGACCTTGCCTTTTAGACCTTGCTTGCTTTAGTCCTACTATCCCTGGCTCTTGAAATTTTAGACTATCTTAACTACAAATACAAAAGGTAATAAAGATTCTATTCTTCAATAACCTACCTACCATATAAGTACCAGATGTGATGCAAGCCCCTGAACCCCAAAAGGATAACACTCCGAATACGAACCAAAGCGTCAGAGGATTAAGTCGAGAATGGATAGAGGAGCATGATTGCAAAACCATTTCATCTTACGGGCTCTAGAGAGCTCTAAGACCACAATTAGAGGATTGCTAACGTTGGACATTACGAAGACTTTAAACAGGTTTGAAGCAAAAGTCAAGATTGGTAATGAGGACGAATTAGATAACTACTCAACAAAGAATAAAGCGAGACCAAGCCAAAATCTCTGCTAAGTAACCCATTCTCGGATAAATCGCTTTTTCGCCTAAAAGAATACATCGGAGAATTACATGCTGCTTGAAAGAATCACATGATTAGATCAGAAACCAGAATCAAAGAAATACAACCTCGAACTCCCGCACTGAAAATCTACCAATTCACACTCCAACGTCTATTTCACTCCACAATCTCTCGATTCATAGCTTCACCAATCATACGCTTATTTAACTAGACCGACCCATTCATCACTTCTCACTTCGATTCCTCTCACTTACAATCGCTCACCTTCTTCTTTCTTAGCTTGCAGAGCCGACCCCCTTATATCGGAGCACGAACCTGCCTAGGCAGGCGAATTTGGCATCTCCTAGAAGCGGGAATAACTCCTCAATTTGGGCATCCACTCAAATTCAAGCCGTGGCAGCTGTTCCAACTAATCCCTACTTTTTGCAGTCTCTCCTACGATAACTAGAAAGAGCTACTTCTTTGAGCTAGGTGGGGGTCAAGCCCCTTCCTATATCTATGTCTAGAAGACAATCCCCACCACTTCAGGAAGGGAAGGTTCGATCAAAGGGTTCATCAGTGGATAATGAAGAAAGTACTGAACAGGGCATGGGAGGCTTCCACGGTGTATAGAATAACATAGGGTAGAGTGAAAGGTTGATTGCAATCCCTGAAAAGCCAAGCCACTGATGCTACTGCTGCTAAATCAACCAATGGAGTGTAACATTACCAGGGCATTCTTTTGGTTTTAAGGCTTCGGCAACCGACGAAGAAACACCGTTTTGAGCAGTAGTCACACTTATAGCAAGAAAAAAAGATGGGGTAAAGGGGCCAAATGGTGGGAAAGTCAAGTGTTCTTTAGAGAGTCGGAGAGCTAGTAGAGCTCAAAGGGTTCTTCCTGTGATTGCCTTTCCAACCAAAAAGCTAAGCCACAGGGTTTTTTCTAGACTAGACCTTAAGGATTTTTTTATGATTCATACATGCTAGTCGAAGAATCTGCTCTAGAGCTACTACTCCGCCTAGCCTATCTTCCTGCCCACCCCGATTGTTTGAAGAAATCACTGCACTCGTACCCTGTTGCAGACAGACTGGCTTAAATACAGGGGCAAGATCGTTCACTCATTGCGTAAGGACACTACTTAAAGTGAAGTCGGAACTCGGGCTGGCTGAGCGAATATTAATGTAATACCCGAGCCCGAAATGTGAGATTTTCTTGTTTATTATTTTGGAAATTATATTTTCTTAGATTCTTTGGAATTTAATTGTTACTTCTTTATTGTCGCAAAGTGCACTGAATATCGAGAGCGATAGTTAGAGGGTGACTTTTAGTCCTCAGCAAATAGTGAAACTAGATTTTGGTGACTTAAATTTTATATTTTAGTTGTTTATAGCTAGAATTAAATTGGTGATGTTTGTTTAGCTTTAAAAATGCATGAAAATAGGCTCAATTGACCAATTTTTAAGTAGTTGACCAAGGGGTTTGACCATTTGACCAAGCTTGTCACCTTATAAGCTTAAAATATAACAAAATAAAAAAAAACAAAGCAAAAACAGAACAAGGAGCTGGCCGAAAACAAGAAGGAAAGAAAAAAAAAATTCAACCTTCCAAACTTCCAATCTTGGCGTGGGCTTGTGCGATGTTGTTACCGGGGTGTCCAGCGTTGTTTTCCTAGCGACTAGGAGTGCCTAAGGTGAGGGAAGCACGTTATTTGCGCATTTGAATAACATGTTTATCAACTTTGTAATTTTTGGGTTTTATCCGTAGGTTGTTGTTTTAATCGTTTTGAAGCTTCTAGAATGTTCCTTGACAATTGTAGAACATGTATTTATAGCTTTTAAACATTTTCTGTGGTTGAATGTTGAGATTGTAATTTAAAATGTCAATTGAATAGTAAAACGTGAATAGTAAACCCTTGAAACGATGAAGTTGCGTTGTTATGCTTTTTGTTGATGTAGAAAGATGCTAGATATGCTAGAATGCCTAAATGTATGGTTTGTTTAGGTTGCGTAATGGAAAAAATGAGAAAAATGCATTGGGGAAAGTCGGGGTCGTTTAGGTTGAGTTTAGCGTTTCCTCGTTTTGCGTGATGGCATCTCGGGAGGCCATGGAAGCAGTTTTGGTGCGGTCGTGGTGTTGGTTGGGTGTTTGGTTAGGGTAGCAGTAGTTCAAACGAGCAAAGGGGGAAATCGGGCCTTTGCGTGAATTCTAGGGTTAAGTAGGGTTTCGGGGTCTTTAGATGTGCCTTATGGTGACCTAGGAGGATTGGCGAAGTCGGTTTCTAGAACTCGTGGCTCGTTTGGAAAAGGTAGCGTTTTGATAGTTGGGGCCGATTTGTGATTTTGCTTGTTATCTTGATATTATGCCTATAGAATGTTTAAAATAGCTTGATATGCTTATTAGAGTTGATTTTGATTGGAATGGTTATCAACTGCTGCTATTGCTTGCGAGAGTAACCTATTTTGTTATTCTCCCACATGTGGCTTTATTGCTCGATTGTTGCATTGTATATTGTATTGCATTCATAGAGTCAGGGCGGTGTGATGGGCCTCTCTGGGTAGCCTCGGGTTGCCAGTGTTGGTTGCCCTAGCTCCGTGTCCTATTCCCTTTCTCACTTGGGTTGCCTCCCAGGGAGATTTAGGTAGTAGAATTGATGGATACTGCCGGGATATTCCAAACTGAAGTTATAAGGTGGTTTGGACCGGCGCGTCGTCATCGAATTCGTGAGTGAAAGTTGCTCGTGGAAAGTGAATCGTATGCTTTGATTAAGTGTTTACAGTTTTAATGCTTGTCTTGTATTATTGTGGGCTTTGTTTGTATCTCTATATGATAATTGAATGAATTGCTTTGCTATTTGCATTGCATTCTCCTCTCATCTCCGTCCTTGAGACCATTTGCCCTCACTGAGCAATAGTTTTTGCTCATTCCTTTCTATATCAGATTTTTACAGGAGTAGTTGAAGCTGATCCTCTTGAGGTAATTGAGGAGGAGGAGCAAGTGGAGGTGTTTCCTTGATAGCTCTTATTAGCTTAGCTGGTGGTTGGTTGCCAGACTTTTGTGCGAGCCTTGCTTGATATGTATATTGCTTGGATGACGCTTTATTTTGAGGCTTGTAGCCTTGTATGTAGTTTTATTTTGAGGCCTTTATGGTCTTTTTGTTGTAAAGGTTTAAAGATTTTAAAGTTGCAAGTTATACTCCTATGACTAGTAAAGAATTGCTTACTAATGGTTAACTGTTTAGTGGCACGAATACTTGTGTAGTATGCATGACATTTTGGGTTGCAAAGTTGTTAATGAGAAGATGTATATTTTGTAAAAGGAAGTTGGCTTGTTTCAAGTGTTTATTATGGCTTTCGCAAATTTTATATTGATTGTAGGGTTTTTAGATTGTCCGCGGTACAGAGGAGACTCCGTCCGTGTATCGGGTCCGGGCTTGGCCTTTTGCGGCGTCGGGTCGGGGCATGACATCTTTAGGTGGTATCAGAGCATGATAGTCTTGCATGAGCCGGGATATGTTTCTCGGTCTGTGCGGTAATGGTCTAAAATGGTAAAGTGATGTTGTATGATTGTTAAGTGAAAAGAAAATGTTATAGCATGATTATGTGAACTTGAGTGCTTATGTGGTTAAGTGAAATGGTTGGCATGTCAATCTTGTTTTATGTGAATTGTGTGATAGGATATTTGATTGATATTGATTTGAGTGTTATCAAATCTTATGTGCTATATTTCTATCTATAAACTGCTTTTAAATGCTGCCAGCTATTGTGAGTTGTTACTATGCCGCCACGTCGTGGTATTCAAGGTCAAGGGGGAGATGAAGAGGCAGCAGAACAGGGTTAGCAACCGTTGCCTGAACAGTTTATGGCTACTATGACCACTGTAGTTGACCGGATTACACAGGTACTGCATGAGCAGAGGCAGGACAGGAATAACAATCCCCAGGGAAATCAAGCTAATCCTAGTGGACAGGGGTATAGAGTTGAGAATAACCAGTTGGAGAAAATCCTGAGGCACGAGCCGGGTAAGTTCTTTGTAGCGCCGGATGACGAGGCAGCCGAGAGATGGATTAACCGTGTTGAGAAAATTTTCGCTGCTTTGAGGTACAATGATGAGGCAAGAATGGATTGTACGGCATTCCTGTTAGAGGGCGACGCAAAACAGTGGTGGAACACTGTTAGGTTAAGGTGGGATTGTGAGGATGTTCCACATTTCTGGGATGATTTTGTGAGTGAGTTTCGGGATAAGTATATTCCCGAGATGGCTAGGGAAAGGCGAGAGGATGAATTTGTGGCCCTGAAGCAGGGAAACATGACTGTTGCACAGTATGAGGCTAGGTTTGTTAGCCTGTCGAGGTATATGCCCGAGCTAGTACGGCCAGCTAGGAGGATGATTCATAGGTTTGTTCGTGAGCTGAGAATGGATATTCAGCTACATTTGACTAGACAGGCTTTGAGAAACGGAAGGCTGAGATGATAGCTGAGAGTAGTCAGTCGAGTAAGAAACAGTACTTGGACCAGAGCAGCCAGAGTCAGCCGAGGCAGTATCAGCCTTCTGCGCAGGTTCCTCAGCAATGTCACGCCCCAACTCGACCCCTCCTATAATCAGTCAGGACGCAACGGAATTTCGGCAGTCTCACGATAGTATATAGGACTCCAAGGCTCTAAACCAACCTCAACAGAACTTCATTCATCTAACAACTCCTCAATAAAATAATACCATACATCATAACCATATTATACAATAATCATCTCTCGTTATACGACTCCATTCCAACATAATACATAAACCTTAATAGACATTACAAAACATATTGAGCCAATCTAGCAACCTAATCAAAGACCAAAGAAAGGCTACTAAGGCAGCATCAACTAATTCATTATCTTTTCAACATCTTTTACATAATGAACTACAAAGCATATAAAAGTCTACTAAGTTAATATACAAGATAGTAAGACAATACAACATCAAGGATAAGACTCCGGAACACAAGACTCATCCACGTGAGGCACATTTTCCACATTCTCCTCTTCAGGAGGCACATACCCGTAATCTTGCGATAGTACACCTGTATGCATGCAATAATAGAGAGTGAGCTTATATAAAATAAACCCAGTGAGGATCCGATAGATCTCGAACAAGGTTTACTAAACTCCTTGGAAATAATCCTTTGAGTTAGTAAACACACAATAACATCAATAATCATTATAAATGCAACAATAGTAACAACTATAAACATACAATAAGGATACAATACGTTCACTGATGAAGCTCCATACACCAATTCCATGCTCAACAACTCCTCCAAACTCAATGACACAAACCTGAGGTACCTTGACCTAGACCCACACCCCATAGCCTCTCCGCCCATGCGAGATAGGGATTAGCCATGATAACTGTGCCCGCAGCCGAGGATGCCTCCCGAGGTGACACAACATTATCAAAGCTCACAACAATGAGACTTAACATAAATAAACCGAGAGATCAGCAACAAAAGTGCCCGATTCCCGTAATCAATAATCAATAAATAAACTGGGAGATCAGCAACAAAAGTGCCCGATTCCCATACTTAATAATAAATAAATAAACAGGGAGATCAGCAACAAAAGTGCCCGATTCCCATAATCAATAATCAATCAATAATCTGGGAGATCAGCAACAAAAGTGCCTGATTCCCGTACTCAATAATAATCAATATAACATCAATATAACATCAATATTTAATTAAACAACAAACAACTAAGTTAGATGACAAAGTAGGCCATCCAACTTAACATGCATGAAACACGTAATCTAACCCCAGTCTAACCATTAACAACTCACAATTCAATCACTCAAATACCACCCAATCATCTAAAGGCTCAATTCAACAATTTAAAGAAAGACAACCTAAACTTCAAATAATCATATCTTACATTTTACTAATCCAAACAACTCCAAATCAGTTTCAAACACTCACCCGTTCAATCAACTACATTAACCCCCTCGGAAACAAACCAAAACACATCCAAATCATGCCCAATAACCCTAAAACCCTAGTGTATCGTGGCTGAAATTTTTGGATTTTGGCCCGGACATCAAAATCAAAAATTCGGCATTACAACTGCGCTACCACGTAATTATCAAGTATTTAGAAATCGACGGCAATCGATTTCGATCAACGCAACTCAATTAATTCAACATTGAACAATTTAATCAAAATTTAATACCTGAAAAATAAAAATTAAGCTACATCTGACAAAAACTCGTAGTATTACCACTGAACGATCCCTAGCATGAAAGGAGCAATAATCTAACATCATATTACAATTCTAACGGTTCAATCTTCATTTATAAGCAAAAACATAAAAATGACATTTTGAGATCTAGAATTTTTCTCTCACCTTTGATGCAAACCAAGCCTAGAAATAGGTAGAATGGATGCCCAACAAGCAAAATCAAGCTTTGAATGAAGTGATTTGGCCTTGAAATGAAGTTTTTATGTGAAAATTACTTTGAAAAACCTTGAAAATGCTCTTATTCTTCCTCCCCCTTGAACTCACGGTTTTGTGTGTGTTTTGTGGTGTTTTTGGCTTGTTTTAATGTGTGTAACTACTTATGAGCAAGGTGGTCAACATTTAAATGAAAGTCAAAGTTAAAAACTTAGTATTTTTAGTGTTTTCTTGTCTTTAAATGCATTTTCTTGATCACCAATGCTCAAAACAATTATGCAACACCCAAGTTATCTCAAGTGGGTTATTTTTAGGTGACAAGAAGTTTTACAATCAAACAATTCTACCCGAGTCGGCTTATAACTCGATTTTCGCAAAAGTCAGTGTAAAAACCCTAATAAATTCCTAAGCCGATTTTAAAACCGTTTTCATCAAACACAGGTCTATTAAAGTCCATGGACTAGGTCTAGAAGGGTTAAAAAGACCAGTTTCAAAATTTTAGCGGACGTGTTTCGAAAATACTATTCACTAAAAATCGACGATAAAATTTCTGACTCCGTTTTTTATGAAAATTTCATGAATGCACATTTAGCATGTTCTAAGAGTATTGATATCAAAATTATCACATTCTAAGTCATGTAGCACATAGACATGTCAATTCATGCAAAACGAGAAGAAAACACGCAAAGCGAGATAAGGTCAAAAATTTGGGGTTTCACAAGCACCGTCCGCATCAGCCACAGCATCAGATTCAGGCTAGGCTAGCTGTGACTAGACCTCAGTAGGGAGGTACAGTTCCTACCACTGCCAGAGCCCCCACACCTACGGGAAACACTATTGTAAGACAAAATCAGCAATGTAACTTTTGTAATCGATCGGGGCATATTGAGGCTAATTGTTGGAGAAAGAGTGGTAAATGCACAGGTTGTAGGAGCGATGATCATAGGGTGAAAGATTGCCCTAAGTATAGGAATGTTCAGGGCCGTACTGGAGGCCAAGGTATGCAGAATAGGGCTGCAGGTGCAGGTCCAGCACAGAGGGTGCAGGCTAGGGTCTTTGCACTGGATGCAAAGGAGCTACTTGACACTACAGCAATAGTAGAAGGTACCTTTTTTCTCAATACTTAGCTAGTTAAAGTTTTGATTGATCCCGGAGCTACACATTCGTTTATAACTCCTACATGTGTACAATCTATGAATGTTTGCATTGATAAACTGTCGCATGAAGTTGAAGTTAGTACGCCTTTGGGTGCGAAATTTGTTACTGAGTCTATTTGCAAATCTTGTGATATATGCATTGAGAACCGTAAATTTCCTGTTGATTTAAATATATTGTCCTTCTGTGATTTTGAAATCATTTTGGGAATGGACTGGTTGGGGAAATATTATGCTCAGTTGGATTGTAGAGCAAAAATTGTTTATCTTCAGATTCCTGACCTACCGGTACTGGAGATTGTTAGGAACTGCAGGGCTGCCCAGATACCTCTTTTATCATCGATCAAGGCTTCTAAGTTGTTGAATAAACGTTGTGAAGCTTACTTAGCTTATCTGATCAATCAACCTACTGATAAGTTGAATTTGAATGAGGTTCCAATTGTTAAAGACTTCCCTGATGTATTTCCTGAGGAATTACCGGGTTTTCCACCAGATAGGGAGATTGAATTTGTGATTGACCTTATGCCAGACACTGCGCCAATTTCTAGAAGTCCTTATAGAATGGCATCGGCTGAACTTCAAGAATTAAAAATTCAGCTTCAGAACTCACTTGAGAAAGGGTTTATACAACCTAGTTCTTCGCCATGGGGTGCGCTTGTGTTGTTTGTGAGAAAGAAAGATGGCACGCTACGGTTATGTAATGATTACAGGGGACTTAATCAAGTCACGATTAAGAACAAATACCCCTTGCCGTTGATTGAAGAATTGTTTGACCAGCTGCAGAGTGCGAGTGTTTACTTCAAATTTGATTTGAGGCAGAGTTACTATCAACTTAGGATTCGGAGTGACGATACACCAAAGACGGCATTCAGGACTAGATATGGCCACTATGAATTTGTTTTGTTGCCGTTTGGATTGACGAATGCACCAGCCGCATTCATGGACTTAATGTAGAGGGTCTTTTGAATTTATCTTGATCAGTTTGTCGTAATCTTTATTGATGACATTTTAGTGTACTCGAAGAATGAGGCTGAACATGAACAACATTTGAAGATTGTGCTACAGACTTTGCAAGAAAACAAGTTTTTTACAAAATTCAGCAAGTGTGAATTCTGGTTGAATCAAATATCTTTTCTAGGCCATATCATTTCAGATCAAGGAGTTTCAGTAGACCCAGCTAAGATTGAAGTTGTTTCATCTTGGAAGAGACCTGAAACGGTGTCAGAGATTTGGAGTTTTCTGGGTTTAGCAGGTTACTGTCGGAGGTTTGTTAAAGACTTTTCAAAAATCTTTGGACCTTTAAGCCAGTTGACTCGAAAGAAAGTTACTTACAACTGGGATGCTAAATGTGAATCCAATTTCCAAGAATTGAAGAAGAGACTAACTACAGCTCCTATACTAGCTTTACCTGAGGGAACATAAACTTTGTTGTCTACAGTGATGCATCGAAAGAAGGTTTGGGCTGTGTTTTAATGTAGAATGGTAAGGTGATTGCTTATTCTTCTAGGAAGTTGAAACCCTATGAAGTCAATTACCCTACACATCATTTGGAGTTAGCTACAGTTGTATTTGCTTTAAAGAAATGGCGTCATTACTTGTGGGGTAGTAGATTTGAAATTTTTACTAACCACAAGAGCCTCAAATATTTGTTTTCACAAAAGGATTTGAATATGAGGCAGCGGAGATGGCTAGAGCTATTAAGTGGCTACAATTGCTTTATTAACTACATGCCAGGTAAGGCAAATATTATTGCGAATGCTTTGAGCCGAAAGGCTACTGTTGCAAGTTTAATTATCAAGGATTGGGAGACTTTGGAGGAAATTTGTTCATGGAAGCCGGAAGCTACTGAGGTAGGGATTCGATTTGCTAGCTTACAAATTCAGTCGGGATTGCTAGCACGGATCAAAGAGGCTCAGAATATTGATCCTCACATCTTGAAAATCCAAGAAAAAGCAAAAGGGGGAGAGTTGGAGTTTAAATTGCATGCAGATGATATCTTTAGATTCAGGGACAGGGTGTGTGTTCCTAGTGATCCGACTTTGAAGAATGAGATTATGTCTGAGGCACATAATTCAAGATATACGATTCACCCAGGCAGTACTAAAATGTATAGAGACTTGAAACAACACTTCTAGTGGAACAATATGAAGAGGGAGATTGTTGGGTATGTATCCAAGTGTTTGACTTGTCAGAGGGTTAAGGTTGAACATCAGAGGCCAGCCAGGCTTCTACAACCGTTGTCGATTCCGCAATGGAAATGGGTGTATATAACAATGGACCTTGTGACCAATCTTCCTAGATCTCCGAGAGGATGTGATTCTGTTTGGGTTGTTATGGATCGATTGACTAAAGTTTCACATTTTATTCCCGTGACCAAAAAGGATAGTCTTGATAAACTAGCTGAGCTTTATATTGCTAATATTGTGAGACTGCATGGTGTGCCACAGAGTATAGTGTCAAATAGAGATCCCAGATTTAGATCTCGTTTTTGGCAGAAGTTGCAAGAGGACATGGGAACTAAATTGAGCTTCAGTACTGCATGCTATCCACAAACTGATGGCCAGTCTGAGAGAACTATCAGGATGTTGGAGGACATGCTTCGAGCATGTGTGTTAGACTTTGGGAAGAATTGGGAGAAGTTTTTGCCTTTAGCGGAGTTCGCCTACAATAATAGTTATCAATCTACTATAGCTATGGCTCCCTACGAGGCGTTGTACGATCGTAAATGTAGATCCCCATTGTATTAGGAAGAGGTTGGAGAGATGAGAACAGTTGATCCGACTGTGTTACCTGAGATGATTAAGATGGTAGATAATGTTCACCTTATTCGCCAGCGTATGCTTACAGCTCGGAGTCGTCGGAAGAGTTATGCCGATAAACACCGTCGGGATCTTGAGTTTGCTTTGGGAGATTGGGTATTTCTTAAGATTTCTCCTCGAAAGGGATTGATTCGGCATGGTAAGAGCGGGAAACTTAGTCCCAGGTATGTGGGTCCGTATGAGATCATCGAAAAGGTAGGTCCTTTGGCTTATCGGCTAGCTTTACCTCTAAGCTTGTCGAGACTGCATGATGTTTTCCACGTGTCAATGTTGAGGAAATACCATCCAGACCCTTCACATGTACTTGAACCCGAGCCTTTGCAGATTGAAGAAAAGTTGACTTATGAAGAGAAACCGATTCGAATTGTGGATCAGAAAATTCAGGAGCTTTGCAGAAAGAGTATTCCATTAGTAAAGGTTCTGTGGAGTCATCATGGGTTTGAGGAAGCGACTTGGGAAAGATGACCAAGTTCGGAATCAGTATCCGGAGTTGTTTGTTGACCAGGTAAGAATTGCGTGGGCGCAATTGTTTTAAGGGGGAGAGGGTGTAATACCTGAGCCCAGATTGTGAGATTTTCTTGTTTATTATTTTGGAAATTATATTTTCTTAGATTCTTTGGAATTTAATTGTTACTTCTTTATTGTCGCAAAGTGCATTGCATATCGAGAGTGATAGTTAGAGGGTGACTTTTAGTCCTTAGCAAATAGTGAAACTAGTATTTTGGTGACTTAAATTTTATATTTTAGTTGTTGATAGCTAGAATTAAATTGATGATGTTTGTATAGCTTTAAAAATGAATGAAAATAGGCTAAATTGACCAATTTTTAAGTAGTTGACCAAGGGGTTTGACCATTTGAGCAAGCTTGTCACCTTATAAGCTTAAAACATAACAAAAAAAAAAACAAAGCAAAAACAGAACAAGGAGCTGGCTGAAACCAAGAAGGAAAGAAAAAATAAATTCAACCTTCCAAACTTCCAATCTTCGAGTGGGCTTGTGTGAGGTTGTTACCGAGGTGTCCAGCGTTGTTTTCCTGGCGACTAGGAGTGCCTAAGGTGAGGAAAGCACGTTATTTGCGCATTTGAATAACATGTTTATCAACTTTGTAATTTTTGGGTTTTATCCATAGGTTGTTGTTTTAATCGTTTTGAAGCTTCTAGAATGTTCCTTGACAATTGTAGAACATGTATTTATAGCTTTTAAACATTTTCTGTGGTTGAATGTTGAGATTGTAATTTAAAATGTCAATTGAATAGTAAAACATGAATAGTAAACCCTTGAAACGATGAAGTTGCGTTGTTATGCTTTCTGTCGATGTAGAAAGATGCTAGATATGCTAGAATGCCTAAATGTATGGTTTGTTTAGGTTGCGTAATGGAAAAAATGAGAAATATGCCTTGGTGAAAGTCAGCGTCGTTTAGGTCGAGTTTAGCGTTTTCTCGTTGTGCGTGAAGGCATTGGCTGGGGAGGCAATGGCAGCACTTTTGGTGTGGTCGTGGTGTTGGTTGGTGTTTGGTTAGGGTAGCGGTAGTTCAAACAAGCAAAGGGGAAAATCGGGGCTTTGTGTGAATTCTAGGGTAAAGTAGGGTTTCGGGGTCTTTAGACGTGCCTTATAGTGACCTAGGAGGATTGGTAAAGTCGGTTTCCAAAACTCGTGGCTCGTTTGGAAATGGTAACATTTTGATAGTTGGGGCCGTTTTGTGATTTTGCTTGTTTTCTTGATATTATGCCTATAGAATGTTTAAAATAGCTTGATAAGCTTGTTAGAGTTGATTTTGATTGGAATGGTTATCAACTGTTGCTATTATGTGCTAGAGTAACCTACTTTGTTATTCTCCCACGTGTGGCTTTATTGCTCGATTGTTGCATTGTATATTGTATTGCATTCATAGAGTCAAGGCAGTGTGATAGGCCTCTCTGGGTAGCCTCGAGTTGCCAGTGTTGGTTGCCCTAGCTCCGTGTCCTATTCCCTTTCTCGCTTGGGTTGCCTCCCAGGGAGATTTGGTTCGTAGAATTGATGGATACTTCCGGGGTATTCCAAACTGAAGTTATAAGGTGGTTTGGGCCGGCGCGTCGTCATCTAATTCGTGATTGAAAGTTGTTCATGGAAAGTGAATCGCATCCTTTGATTGAGTGTTTACAGTTTTAATGCTTGTCTGGTTTTATTGTTGGCTTTGTTTGTATCTCTATATGATAATAGAATGAATTGCTTGGCTATTTGTATTGCATTCTCCTCTCATCTCCGTCCTTGAGACCATTTGCCCTCGCTGAGTAATAGTTTTTGCTCATTCCTTTCTATACCATATTTTTTACAAGAGTAGTTGAAGCTGATCCTCTTGAGGTAATTGAGGAAGATGAGCAAGTGGAGGTGTTTCCTTGATAGCACTTCTTTGCTTAGTTGGTAGTTAGTTGCCAGACTTTTGTGCGAGCCTTGCTTGATATGTATATTGCTTGGATGAAGTTTTATTTTGAGGCTTGTAGCCATGTATGTAGTTCTATTTTAAGGCCTTTATTGTCTTTTGTTGTAAAGGTTTAAAGATTGTAAAGTTGTAAGTTATACTCCTATGACTAGTAAAGAATTGCATACTAATGGTTAACTGTTTAGTGGCACGAATACTTGTGTAGTATGCATGACATTTTGGGTTGCAAAGTTGTTAATGAGAAGATCTATATTTTCTAAAAGGAAGTTGGCTAGTTTCAAATGTTTATTATGGCTTTCGCAAGTATTATATTGATTGTAGGGTTTTCGGATCGTCCGCGATACAGAGGAGACTCCGTCTGTGTGTCGGGTCCGGGCTTGGCCTTTTGCGGGGTCGGGTTGAGGCGTGACAATTAAAGTTGATAGCGTAATGGTGCGTATCCAATCTCTCCAATAAGAATGATTCTTCCTCATTCAAGAATGAACCTATCCTTGCCCAGCTCATGTCATGGGAGGACACTATTGAGCCTAACACTTCAATATACTCTAAAAAAGGCATTTCATATCTATCTCTCGTGCTAACAGGAGCCAACTACGTCATCATACAATTGACATTGCCTTCATATGATATTTACTTAAATAAGTATCGACGAAAAGATGCATTGATGCCACGGTCCTACTGAAGTTCTCTACAGGCTAGTGTATTACAGGGAAAGGAAGAAGTGGTTGTCTCAGTTATTTCCCCAATTAGCGGATTCGAAAATATAAAGCAATTCATTTTGTATTTCTTCTGAGCCCTATGACTTCGATTTAATCATTCCTGTGAAAGAGAGGGCATGCCACTATCATGCTCATTTGGATGGGACATTTCCCTTGTTAACTCTAATTTAGATCGGCGCTGCCTAATGCATGAAAGGGGAAGGCGGAGCAAAAAAGACATTCATGATTCAACCAATTGAAAGAGGAAGAGTGGAAAGCATCCTAAAGAGGGGTTGCTGTGCTATGGCTTGATGTCTATGTGCCTTAGTACGTGCGATATCGCTTTCCTAAGCTACATGCTAAGCTAGCTCACTTTCTTTGGGTCACGACTAAAAGGTATTTAGTTAATGACCCATAAGCGAAGGTCGCTTCAATCAAATAAAAAAAGCTGGTTTTTTTTTGGTAGGCAAGAGCAAAGATTTTAGATGATAAGGCAGAGGCAAAACAGGCACATCAAAAAGTTGATTCGGTTAGTTAAAACTCTGAGGATGACCTGTTGACTATCTTGTTAGTCTTTCGGTAGGAATACCGAAAATCTTTCATGATGAGCACCAAAGAATCAAAAGCTCACGCACGATCTACTGATCAAATAGCATAACATCACCACGTTAAGGGACAGGCTTTCTCCCCAAAGCATTCTTTTGCTTGCTCGCCATAACACAAGCTAATCACATTGTGACGTCGAGCACTTCGGAGGAAACGCGGTTAACAAATTTCTAAGCGCTTAAAGCAAGATTCAAAACTTTAGTTAGGGTCATCATTTCATCTGCCCTTTCTCTTTCGAAAGAAGGTCTTGTCTTGGTCTGTGTTGATGTTGTCATGAGCTTAGCTAGGCAGAGAGCTGTATGCTGGACCATCGAAAGGGCGAAAGCGTGGAATAAAGTCAAGTCTTGCCATTTTCTCATTTATCCAATCATCCAGCAACCAAGATCAGATATCGAGATTCAAAACCCAGATCAAGGGTATCTATTTCTGATACGGATTCCTATGTTTAATAATTTAGGCCCAACCTTTCCCACCCTTCACTCAGCTATCTCGCGCTATTGCTTACTTAGCTCTACTCCTCACGCTTAGCTTGTTTGGTCCTATCCCACCCGCCACCAAACAGATGAAGAGAAGGAGCCATACCAGACCTAGAGAAGAATGTTCCACACAGACTACACGATGAAGCTTTCTTTCTCGTATCACAAACAGCTGACAGAGAGATGGATGTCTCACTTGAAGCTTATAGTTCCATGTGTTAGTCAATCAAGAGGGCTAGATCAAGGTGGCAAAGTAGAAGGAAGCGTAGGACGAAATGAAAGCCAGTTCCTTATTAAAGCATTTCGTAGATTACTACGCCCTTCCTCCTTTCTAGGTGCCTAGGTGTCCACCATAAGCCTTTCCTCATTTGAACCTCGCCCTTAACTTTACTTTTAAGGCTATGCCATCGTAAGGTGCTGCTAAATGTATGGAACTTATCAACGTCCATGAATGATAAATCATAGGTCGAACCACCGAATAGGACAAATTGGGTGCTATCATATAGCTTTGTATGGGTTAAGTTCACGAGTTGGAGATAAGCGAACTCGAACAGTTGACATCTGACGCAGGGTAAACTACCGTCTCTTAGGTCCCCCAACCATAGAGGCCACCGATAGACAATAACTCCTCCCCGAACACAACTTACAACTTTTATCGTATTGTGCTCTTCAAAGAGCAACTCTTTCTCATGGTAGTATGAAGGGGAAGCAGAATCGTATCCGGCAGTGCGAACCCTCAGACGACCTATCTAAGATTAGAGGGGAGATCCTCAGTAGTGGTGACCCTTTCACTCTTCCAAGGACTAATACATGTACCGAATGCTTATACGAAAAAGTTGACTATTGGGTGTAGAACCTGGGGGGCTGCTCCGAGGCCCAGAAGTTTGCTTCTAGCGACTAGCTTTTATCGCTGCTAGTGCTTGGACTTCATCCCCAAGAAAATAGATTGACTAGTAGGAGGAGGAAGGACTTGCGCCTAGCTAATGTAGTTCACGAGGAACCGACTTAAGTTATTGAAGCGAGGCCTCAAACATCAAACCATATCTTACTGAATAATCTGACTGAACCGAATCAGGTATAGACAGATTATCTCACAGCTTGTGTTGTGGCGAGACGAAGGGCCGGAAGGAGCCGTTTCCCTTGCTTGCTTACTGGACAAGAAAGATTATACTTTTTCCCACTAATGGACTATAACGAGCTGAGTAGTGTTGTACTAAAGCTCTGAGTGACTCTTGGCTGCCTTCAGTGATAGACACAATTACTTTGACTACTCTATTCCTATGAAATGAGCCAATAAAGAATGGGGGAAGGAATGAATTTGAGACTACTAACGTCTCTAGCGCTAATACATAGAGCAGCTGGGTAGTGGATTTATTACAAATAGTCTTTTCCCCTTTTATTAGAGTATATGTAACGCCCGCGCTCCCCACGTGGAGCCAACGCGGAGTCTCACGGGACACGTCACTACTACAATATTGTCCGCTATTGGCAGTCCGTGGCCCGCAGGCACAGGTCCCTCACGGCTTTGTTTCTCCCACGGTCTCCCATGGGAAAAGGCCTTGTGGCTGATATAAGGAACTAAGCCCTTATATCCAGCTCTCTCACTTCCAGGACTTCCGATGTGGGATTGTGTTACTATACTCCACCCCCCTTAAGGAGTTTTGCGCCCTCGCGGGCACGAGCACAAGGGAAGACTGGCTCTGATACCATTTGTAACGCCCCTGCTCCCTATGTGGAGCCCACGTAGAGTCTCACGGGACACGTCACTACCACAATATTGTCCGCTATTGGCAGTTCCTCGCCCGCAAGCACAGGTCCCTCACGACTTTGTTTCTCCTACGCTCTCCCATGGGAAAAGGCCTTGTGGTTGATACAAGGAACTAAGCCTTTATATCCAGCTCTCTCACTTCCAGTAATGTGGTAACACAATCCCACATCGGAAGATTGTAAAGTGATCCTCTTGAATATGTAGAATGAAGTCCTTTGTATTAGCAACAAGGCCTTTTCCCATGGGAGACCATGGGAGAAACAAAGCCATGAGGGACCTATGCCTGTGGGCCAGGAACTGCCAATAGTGGAAAATATTGTTGTAGTGACGTGTCCTGTGAGACTCCGTGGTGGGCTCCACCCGGGGAGCGGGGGTGTTACAAAGTGGTATCAGATCCAGTCTTCCCTTGTACTCGTGCCCGCGAGGGTGCGGGGTCTCTTAAGGGGGGTCGAAAGATTGTGAAGTGATCCTCTTGAATATATAGAATGAAGTCCTTTCTATTAGCAACAAGGCCTTTTCCCATGGGAGACCGTGGGAAAAACAAAGCCGTGAGGGACCTATGCCTGCGGGCCAGAGACTGCCAATAGCGGACAATATTTTTATAGTGACGTGTCCCGTGAGACTCCGTAGTGAGCTCCACCCGGGGAGCGGGGGCGTTACAAAGAGATGTGATACCCCGAACCCAGCACGTATACAATTGCATTTAATTGCATTTAATTAAGTGTCATCTTAAATGTTAGTATTGAATTTTGTGTTTATTTTTAGTTAAACATTCATTTATAGCATTATTTTCATATTTCTTTTAGAAGTATTTAAATAATACTTGAATTAATTATCTTAACTAATTATCAACTACTTTTCATATTTATGTTACTTGGTTTTATTTTCCTGCACTTTAATGCTCGGTTTTCAATTAAATGGAAAAGTAGCTCCGAGCCGGAGTGAATTTTGAACTATGCTACTTTTCAAAAATTATATTTTTCTTATATTCCGTAATATTTATGTGTTATTTGTTCTTCGTCGTTTTGTGCATTGCATTTCGAGAGCGATAGTTAGAAAATAATTTCTAGTCCTCAGCAAATAGTGAAAACTAGTATTTAGTGTTTTAATTTTAGTATTTTAGTTGTTGTTGACTCGAATCATAATTGTGTTGGTTGTTTTAAGCTTAAAATAAGCTTAGTTGACCAACTTAAGTTAGCTTTGACCAAATCCTTGACCATTGACTATTGTTGTCATCTTTTATAAGCATAAAATAGCATTAATAAAAAAGGAAAGGATGGAAAATAAAGAGAGAAAATGGAGAGTTCAAGGAGAAAAAAAAAGAATTTTCAAGCCAAATCTTCAAATCTTCGCGAGGGCTTGCACGAGATCATTTCTGAGGCTTCTAACGTTGTTTCCCTAGAGTCTACTGGCAGCTAAGGTGAGGGATGCATCGTTATTTGCGCATTAGAAAATATGATGTCAAGACTTTAATTTTTAGAAATTGCATATAGAATGTTGTTTAATTCATTTTGTTGCTTAAAATATGTTCTATGATGTTAGTAGACCTTACTTTTGTAAGTTTTTAGCAATTTTTGTGGTTAAAATTGATTATTGCATTTCAAATGTTGATTGAATAGTGAAAAACGTGAATAGTAAACCCATGTTCAAAATTTTGCTTTGAGTTGCGTTCTATTGATGAAGAAAGGTGCTAGATTTGCTTAAATGCTAAAATGCATGGTTTATTTTGTTTGTGTAATGGAAAAATGGACAAAAATATCGAGGTTTATGTTGGGGTCGTTTCGATCAAGTTTGGCATATTCTCGTTTTGCGTGAAGGCATTGTCGTAGTATGCCATGGAAGTACTTTTGGTGCAGTTATGGCATTGGTTGGATGATCGGTTGAGGTAGCTGTAGTTCAAACGAGTATTGGGGAAAATTGGGGATTTGCGAGAATTCTAGGGTAAAGTAGTGTTTCATGTCTTTTAAACGTGTCTTATGGTGTCCTAGGATGATTGGTGAAATTGGTTTCCAAATCTCATGGCTCGTTTGGACGGGGTAGCATTGAGAAAGTTGGAGTCATTTAGTATTTTAGTTGATTTTTATAATGCTTGCTTATATAATGCTTATTGTGGATTATTATGTTTGTTATACTTGATTATGATTGAAATGTATATCAATTGTTGATCATGCTAGTTAGTGTTCTTGTTATTTTATTGATTGTAAATGCTTATTGTATCGCATGTTGATACTAAGCTGCACTTCAGTGCCCTTGCTCGATTATCGTTATATTCCTCGTATTGCATTGCATTGTGTTAGGCGCGTGAGTGACAGGCCTCTCTGGGTAGTCTCGGGCTGCCAGGGTTGGTTGCTCTAGCTCCGTGTCCTATTCTCATTCTCGCTTGGGTTGCTGCCCAGCGAGTTTTGGACATAGAATTGACAGAGTATGTCCGGAGTACTCTAACGGAAGTTATAAGTTGGGTGAGTCGGCGTGTCATTATTAAAGTCATCGAAATCGTGATTGGTACATTACTCGTTCGAGTGAACTGTAGCCTTCAAAGTGTGGTATAACTTTGAATGGTTGTGTTAATGCTTTTATTAATTGTTTATTGCATTGTTGTTTATATTGATTGCTTTACTTGTCAGTTATATTGCTTAACTGTCTTATTTGCATTGCACGATCTTCTTTCTCTCCACCTCTATATTTGTTCCGTCCTCACTGAGTATACGTGTGTTGAGTATACTCACTCCTCACAACCACATTTCAGGAATTGTCGTGTTAGATGAAAACCTCATGCTTGAAGGGTTGTCTTGCGTGTTTTGTGGCTGAGTGGTAGAAAGATGCAAAGATGTATATTTTCATGTATTGTACGTATTTAGTGTTAAAAGGAATGTAATTTAAGTTTAACTAGGTTATTGAAGTGGTATGATAAGCTAGTTTATGTATTCTGTTAGCATAGTTTAACTTCAATACATGTATGTAATTGTCTAAAGGAAAGAGTTGGAATGGTCTTGGTACTTGGAAATATATATTTGTTGTGTTTAATTGTTGAGAACCGGGGCTTAGATGGCCTTGAGGAGTTGTGAATGGTTGGACACGGTACTGGTCCACTTATCTGCTGTCGCAGGCTTTGCATTTTGCCTAGAAACAGGGGAGACTCCGTCTATTTTTTCCTAAATATTATGCCCGGGTTTGGAATTGGGTTGTAATTAGATTGATTAATAGAGCTTCCTGTCTCGAGAGGGATCGGGGTGGTACAAGTGGTATCAGAGCTTAGTTAGCTCATAAGCCAGGACAAGGTCCTCGGTTTGGTGGGTAGTGATCCTTGAATGTGTTCTTGTTTTGTGTGTCTTGAAAGTGTGTGCTTGTATGTGAGATCGTGTGTCTTGACTTGAATGCGTGCACCTATATGCTATAGTTATGTATTATGTGCTAAATGTGTGCAAAGTGAAGTGAAGTTGCATTGAATCGACCTTGTGAATCAAATTGACCTCGTGAATTGTTAATTGCTTGAATTATTACTTGTAATGTGTGTATTAGAATGTCTTGAATTGGTTTTGTTGTGATATGAAGTGATTGTGTTTTGATTGAATTGATTGTCGTGCTTTAATGACTTTATTGAATAAACTGTTTTATAAACTGTTTCACAAACATGCTTGCTTAATAGATTAAGGCATATATATATAAATGTGATATCTTGGCATTCATACATTTCCTGTTGATATGGTAAGAAAGACTTCTTCCTTCCCTGAAGAGAGGTGATTGGTAGTAGGCCTCCAAGTTATGTGGATTGATGGGAATAAGTAGTACTTGACTACCCCTTTATTTGGGAGTTGGTATTTATAGTTGGAGTTGTTTATTGGAGTTATGTGGATTGACGGGAATAAGTAGTACTTATCTTCTATGGTCAGTAAATAAATGACTTTCTTTGGAGTTCTACATGATTATTATTTGGAGCATTTTCTTAATATTTCCTTGTTGGGCATTCGTCGGGTATTTCCATATTGGCATTCCGCGGAAGACTTGGTTGGGATTCTAATTGGCCTTTGGTGTTCTTTCTGCATTTTTTTTCTAGGTAACTTTGATTTGAGTTTACTTACGATGATCAGTTTTGCATGAGGCGCATTATTTTGGTATTCTCTGTGGACATTTCTCAGTGGATTTGGCAATTAGAATTCTTACCGGACTTACAGCATAATATTATCTACAGTATCTCTTCTCTAGTCTTTCTTGATATTTTATCGGCAATCGTGATTGGAATTCTTCAATGGTATATGGTACATCTGCACGATATTCTCTCTGGTATTTTACTTAGTATTCGATAGCAATATTATTTTGGGAATCTCCTTGGTTATTCTACTTGGTGTTCATTTATGGACTTTTGATAAGTATATATATGTTGGTGTACATTTTGGATTCTTTATTCATATGCTTTTGGAGCTATATTTTGGAAGACTTCCTTAGAACTTTTATAATATGATTGACTGGATTTCTTGTCTGGAGTCTTCTTGAGCTGTACTTGGGTTCTCGTTTAGATTCTACTTGAGACTGTCTATTGGTATGTTCTCGGTACTTTTAGTTGGGATTCTATTATGGCATTCATGTCTAGTAAGATTTTTATTCGGAATTCTATTTGGTATTCTCTAGCGCCTTTATTTGGCCTTATTACCTTGGAATTTTCGGGCTGTACTATTGGGGTTTCTTAGATGGGTTTTCTTCAAGTGTCCTTACTTGGTCTTGCTCAACAACAGATGAGAATTGGTCAGAGTTGGATTTGGGTGGATGCGATGTTCTATTGGAAGAAGAATTGCGAGGACGCAATTGTTTTAAGGGGGGGAGGATGTGATCCCCAAACCCAGCACATATAAAATGGCATTTAATTGCATTTAATTAAGTGTCATCTTCAATGTTAGCATTGAATTTTGTGTTTATTTTTAGTTAAACATTCATTTCTAACATTATTTTCATATTTCTTTTAGAAGTATTTAAATAATACTTGAGTTAATTATTTTAACTGATTATCAACTACTTTTCATATTTATGTTACTTGGTTTTATTTTCTTCCACTTTAATGCTCGGTTTTCAATTAAATGGAAAAGTAGCTCCGAGCCGGAGTGTGTAATACTCGAGCCCGGAATGTGAAATTCCCTTGTTTATTATTTTGAAAATTATATTTCCTTAAATTCTTTGGGAATTAATTGTTACTTTCTTGCTGTCACAACGTGCATTGCATTTAGGGAGCGATAGCTAGAGAACGGTTTCTAGTCCTCAGAAAATAGTGAAACTAGTATTTAGATGACTTAAATTTTATATTTTAATTGTTGCTAACTGAAAATTATATTGGTGATAGTTATTTTAGCTTAAAATACACAAAATAAGGCCATTTGACCAAGTTTTAAGTTGTTTGACCTAGGACTTTGACCATTTGACCAACTTAACACCTTAATAAGCTAAAACAAAGAAAAATAAAAAAAAAATAGCAGCTGAACAGCAGCAAGCAGGCCGTGAGCTTCAAGAGAGAGAAAAAAAAACCTTTTAACTTCCAATCGTTCAATCTTCGCGTGAGCTCATGCGGGGTGGTTTCCAAGGTGACCAGCGTTGTTTTCCTAGCGACTAGGAATGTCTAAGGTGAGGGAAGCAGGTTATTTTCACATTTAAATGTCAAGTGTATCAACTTTGTGATTTTTAGATTTTATCCGTAGATTGTTGTTTAAAGCGTTTTGATGCTTCTAGAATGTTCCTTGGCAATTGTAGAACGTGTATTTATAGCTTTTAAACATTTTCTACAGTTAAATGTTGAGATTGTAATTTAAATTAGTTGTTGAATAGTGTTTTATGAATAGTAAACCCTTGAAACGATGAAGTTGCTCCGTTATGCTGTCCGTTGATGTAGAAATGTGCTAGGTGTGTTAGAATGCCTAAATGCATGGTTTGTTTGGATTGCGTAATGGAAAAAATGGGAATTAAGCTTTGGTGAAAGTCAGGGTCGTTTAGGTCGACTTTAGCGTTTTCTCATTTTGTGTGTTGGAATTGTTTCGGGAGGCCATGGAAGCACTTTTGGTGTGATTATGGCATTGGTTGGGTGTTTGGTTGATATAGTTGTAGTTCAAACGAGCAAAGGGGGAAAACGGGACTTTGCGTGAATTCTAGGGTTAGGTAGGGTTTCGGGGTCTTTAGACGTGCCTTATGGTGACCTAGGAGGATTGGTGAAGTCGGTTTCCAGAACTCGTGGCTCGTTTGGAAATGGTAGTGTTTTGATAGTTGGGGACGATTGGTTATTTTGTTTGTTTTCTTGATATTATGTCTATAGAATGCTTAGGATTGCTTGATATACTTGTTTGAATTGATTTTGATTGGAATGCATATCAACTGATGCTAATGCGTGCGAGAGTAACCTATTTTGTTATTCTCTCACGTGTGGCTTAATTGCTCGTTTATCGCCTTGTATCGAGTCTTGCATTGCATAGTGTCTCGCGCGTGAGTGATGGGCCTCTCTGGGTAGCTCGAGTTGCCAGTGTTGGTTGCTGTAGCTCCGCTGCTATTCCCTTTTCTCGCTTGGGTTGCCTACCAGGGAATTTTGGGTCGTAGGTTGATGGATACTTCCGGGGTATTCCAAACTGGTGTTATAAGGTGGTTTGGGCTGCCGTATCGTCATCGAATTCGTGTTTGAAAGTTGCTCGTGAAAAGAGTATCGTATCCTTTGAATGAGTGTTTACAGCTTTAAATATTTGCCTTGTTTTGTTGATGGCTTGTTGTATCTCTATATGATATTTGTATGTATTGCTTGACTAATTGCATTGCATACTCCTCTCATCTCCGTCCTTGAGACCAATTGCCCTCGCTGAGCAATAGTTTTTGCTCATTCCTCTCTATACTATATTTTTACAAGAGTAGTTGAAGCAGACCCCATTGAGGTAATAGAGGAGGAGGAGCAATTGGAGGTGTTTCCGTGATAGCACTTCTTTGCTTTGCTAGTGGTTGGTTACCAGATTTTGTGCGAGCCTTGCTTGATATGTATATTGCTCACTTGTATGTATTTTCTAGTTTGAGGCCTCTACGGTCTTATGTTGTATAAGTTGAAAGAATGTAAAGTTGTAAACTTATACTCTTGTGACTAGTAAGGAAATGCATGCTAATGGAATTGATTAGTGGCATAAATAATTGTGTAGTATGCATATCATTTTTGGGTTGCAAAGTTGGTAATGAAGAAATGTATGTTTCAAGGGAAGTTGGTTTATTTTATTTGTTTTATGGCTTTCGCACGTATTATGTTGATTTTAGGGTTTTCGGATCGTCCGCGGTACAGAGGAGACTCCGTCCGTGTGTCGGGTCTGGGCTTGGCCTTTTGCGGGGTCGGGTCGGGGCGTGACATCTTTAGGTGGTATCAGAGCATGATAGTCTTGCATGAGCCGGGATATGTTTCTCGGTCTATGGGGTAAAGGTCCAAAATGCTAGAATGTTATTGTATAATTGTTAAGTGGAAAGAAAATGATATAGCATGACTTTGTGAACTTGTAGTGCTTATGTGTTTAAAGTGAATTAGTTTGGCATTTCAATCTTGTGTTATGTGAATTGCGTGTTAGAATGTTTGATTGTTATTGACTTGAGTGTTATCTAATCTTATGTGCTATATTCCTGTCTATAAACTGCTTTTATATGCTGCCAGCTATTGCGAATCGCTACTATGCCGCCACGTCGTGGTACTCAAGGTATAGGGTCAGATGAAGAGGCAGCAGAACAGGGTCAGCAACCGTTGCCTGAGAAGTTTATGGCTACTATGACTACTGCAGTTGACCGGATTACACAGGTGCTGCATGAGCAGAGGCAGGACATGAATAATCCCCAGGGAAATCAAGCTAATCCTGGTGGACAGGGGTATAGAGTTGAGAATAACCAGTTAGAGAAATTTCTGAGGCACGAGCCGGGAAAGTTCTTCGGGGATCCGGATGATGAGGCGGCCGAGAGATGGATTAATCGTGTTGAGAAAATTTTCACCGCTGTGAGGTACACTGATGAGGCCAGAATAGATTATGCGTCATTCTTGTTTGAGGGCGATGCAGAGCAGTGGTGGAATACTGTCAGATTGAGGTGGGATTGTGAGGATGTACCGCATTTGTGGGATGATTTTGTAAGTGAGTTTCGGGACAAGTATATTCCCGAGATGGCTATGGAAAGGAGGGAAGACGAGTTTGTGGTCCTGAAGCAGGGAAATATGACTGTTGCACAGTACGAGGCTAGGTTTGTTAGCCTGTCGAGGTATATGCCCGAGTTGGTACGGCCGGCTAGGAGGATGATTCATAGGTTTGTCCGTGGGCTGAGAATGGACATACAGTTGCATTTGACTGGGCAGACTTACAATACATTTCCCGAGGCATTTCAGGCAGCCTCTGTGATAACCCGAACCCGGCATGCATTTATTAGCACTTGACTGCATTTGATTAAATGTTTAATTAGTTAAATAATCTAATTTTCACTGTTTTGCTATTTCTTTAAGAAGAATTCGAAAAGGATTTTTATTAATTGATTAAAAGATTATTACCTATTTCTAATAATTGTAGTAATTGAATTTATTCTCTTGCGATTAATTAAGTGTCATCTTAAATGTTAATATTTAATTGCACTTGATTACATGTTTATATTTATTTGTTCATTTGTAACTTAACATTAACTTTATAATTCTTTAAAATATTCTAGGAATAGTTAAATTAATTGATTTTAAATGAATATTGATTACTTTGACTATTTTGATTATTTTAAAAATCTGTTTTAATTTTCTTGCATTAAATTACTCGGTTTTCAATTTAATGAGAAAAGTAACTCCGAGCCGGAGTTAATTTTAAACTATTCTACTTTTCAAAGAATTAGAGTTTTATATTATTGTTCATCACTTTATTAGCGATCGATTAGTGACCGTTCGATCGTAGAATTTCAAAATAAGAGTTAGAGAAATATTTTTCGGATTTAGTGAAAAATGTTTTTAGCTTAATTTAACTAGTTTTAGTTGTTTTTCATTTAATTGCATTGTTTTAACATGAATTGGAATTAATGGCATCAAAATAAGCTTATTTGACTATTTTTAATTAAAGTTTGATTTTGTAAAAGACCAAAATGCCCCTTGTCACCTAATAAATAATAAAACAATGCAAAAATCAAACAAAACAAAATGCCAAATGACCATTTTGTCCTAGCCATGGCCGAAGCTTCAAGGGGAGAAAAAGAAAAAGATTTTCTTGCATTTTCTTCTACAATTGCGCGTGGAATTGCTCGGGGGTCGTGGCTCGGGTCCTTGCGGGTCTTGGTCTTCAATCTCTGTGAGGGTTTTCACGCTTTTGTGCATTTTATTA
This sequence comes from Ehretia macrophylla, assembly GCA_037974665.1. Classification (NCBI taxonomy): domain Eukaryota; kingdom Viridiplantae; phylum Streptophyta; class Magnoliopsida; order Boraginales; family Ehretiaceae; genus Ehretia; species Ehretia macrophylla. Next base: position 53,198,220 of record CM075782.1, read on the forward strand.
CGAATTTTATTTTTGAGTCAATTTTTCAGATTCGATATTTATCGCGTTATAATGCCTGTTGTTGCTTGAAATAGCTTGCTTAAGGTTCGTAGAGCATTGTTTGATAGTTATTTAGCAATTTTTACGGTTGAAAACGCGTATTTGAAATTGGGGAAAAGCATGAATAGTGAATTATGAATAGTAAATCCTAGAATTTTGGATTTCGATCCGAATTGCGATTGATTGATTTGGATAGGTGCCATTAGTGATAGAAAGATAAAATGTGAAATACAAACGGATCGGCCTTTGTTAAAATTAAAAATTAGACAAAGATACGTAAAGGGACCATTTGACCAAAAGTTGATCGAGCTCGAATTGAGTTGGGGGTTTCGTAATTGAGGGCATGGAAGTACTTTTGGCGCTGTTGTGGCGTTGATTGAATGACCGGTTAGCATAGTTGTGGTTCAAACGCAGTTGGTGGACTTTCGGGTCTCAGGTGAGAAAGTGAAGTTTAGAGACATAGAAACGTGCCTTGTAGTGCCTGAGTGAATGTAGTGAAATCGGTTTCCTAATCCCGTAGCTCGTTTGCTGGTAATTGTCCTTGAAAGTTGAGGTTGAATAGTGATATTTGTTGTTTTCGTGTTTGAACTGCCGTTACTTGTTTAAATGTTGTTATTGTTGCTTATTATTGCTTGTTATGCTTGAAAAGTTAGTTGAATGCTAGTATGGATTGTGATTGCTTGTTATCTCGTTTGTTGTCACTAGTTTGTGTTGTTGTGTTATCGCTCGTTTATCGCCTTGTATCGAGTCTTGCATTGCATAGTATCTCGCGCGTGAGTGATGAGCCTCTCTAGGTAGCCTCGGGTTGCCAGTGTTGGTTGCTCTAGCTCTGCTACTATTCCCTTTCTCGCTTGGGTTGCCTCCCAGGGAGATTTGGGTCGTAGATTGATGGATAGTTCCGGGGTATTCCAAACTGGTGTTATAAGGTGGATGCACGCTTATTGTCATCGTTGTCAACATCAAGCTCGAGGTTGATGTATCGCTCGTGAAATGGTACATTGCTCATATGAGTGAACCACAGCCTTCAGAGTGTGGTATAGCTTTGAAGGGTTGTGTTAATGCTTTCTTGGTTGTTTATAGTATTGTTGTTTGTGTTGAATGTTTGGACATGGTATTGGTCCACTTATATGTTGTCGCAGGTTTTTACAATTTGCCTAGAAACAGGGGAGACTCCGTCCGTTTTCGCTGAAAATTTATGCCCGGGTTTGGTTTGGGTTGTGATTAGATGGATCATTAGAACTCCCGGTCTCGAGAGGGATCGGGGTGTTACAGGTGGTATCAGAGCTTGTTTAGCTCATAAGCCGGGACAGGGTCCTCGGTCTGGTGGGTAGTGACCCTTGAATGTGTGCTTGTTAAGTGTGTCTTGAAAGTGTATGCTTGAATGTGAGAATGTGTGTCTTGACTTGAATGTATGGACTTATGTGATAGAGTTATGTGTTATGTGTTAAATGTTTCTCAAGAAAGGTGAAATGTCTATTTGTCTATCAAATTGACTTATTGAATTGGCATCGTGAATTGAATTGATCTTGTGAATTGTTAATTGCTTGAAGTATTACTTGTAATGTGTGTATAGAATGTCTTGAATTAGCTATGCCATGATTTGAATTGATTGGCATGTTTGAATGACCTTGATGATTAAATGGTTTTGTGAACTTTTGTGTAAACTTGCTTACATAATAGTTTAAGGCATGTGTATAAATGTGATATCTTGGCATTCATACATGTCCCGTGGAAATGGTAAGAAAGACTTCTTCATCCCGTGAAGAAGTGGTTCACAGTTGGCCTTCCAAGGTGTATGGATTGGCAAGAAATGAATGGCATTTAACTAGCCTTGATTTGGAAGTTGGTGTTTGCTTTTGGAGCTCGGTTATTGGCAAATCTCTATGGTCCTTTTTTGTGCTTAACAGTTGTGAAAAAGATAACTTTCTTTGGGGTTTCGGTATGATGGCTCTTGGTAGCATTCTTTGGCTTCGTTATTGGGTATTCTTTGGAACTTCTGTTGGCACTTCTTGGTAGACTTGGCTGTTGGGGTTCCTCTATGATTATCTCCTATGCTTAGTAAAAAATGACTTTCTTTGGAGTTCTTATTGGACTTGCTGCATAATATTGTCTACAATATCTTTGTTCTGGTCCTTCTTGATATTTTATTGGCAATCGTGATTGGAAATCTTCAATAGCATATGGTGTACCTGCACGGCATTTCCTCTGCTATTTTACCCAATATTCGATAGCAATATTATTTTGGGAATCTACTTGGTTATTCAGCTTGGTGTTCATTCATGGACTTTTGATAAGTATATATATGTTGGCGTACATTTTGGATTTCCTAATCAGATGCTTCTTGAGCTATATATTGAAAGACTTGAAACTTCTGTAATATGATTGACTGGGTTTCTTGTTTGGAGTCTTCCTGGTACTTGGGATTCTTGGTTAGACTCTGCCTCAGATTGTTTATTGGTATGTTCTTGGTACTTTTAGTTCGGATTCTATTATGGCATTCTCTAGGATCCTTAGTGGCCATTTATTTAGCATTTACTTATTGGGTAAACTTGGCTACATTCTTACCGGAGCATTGTTCGGTGGGCATTCTACTAGTATTTTCCTTATTGGCATTTATTGGAAGATCCTACACTTGGAATTCTGTTTGGACATATTATCTTGTACTGTTTACGGCTTCTCCTTCGGCCTTTCCACTCAGGGGAAATCTATATTTGCTGTTTGACTAAGATGTTGCGGTAGGAACACAGTGATTGGAAGATTTCATATAGAGGTTGGCCTTCGGTATTCTTCTCTATATTTCTTTACAGAACTTTCAGCTGGGTATATTTATGGTAGTCAGTACTGCATGAGGTGCATCTACTCTGGATATCTCTTAACTTTCTTATTTGGTACTTGTTAGACATCTATTGAAGATTCTTAAATAGGGTATTCCTTCGGTACTCTTCCTGCCATTAGTATGTGGTATTGATGATATCTACAGTATCTTTGCTTCAGTCTTTAGTTGGTATTTCCTCAGCATTCTTGATTGGAATTTCTATTCGGGATTTCCTACGAGCATTCTTATATATTATCTTGCTCAGCAACCGATGAAGATTTATCAGAGTTGGATTTTAGATGATACAGAGTCCTATTGGAAGAAGAATTGCGAGGACGCAATTGTTTTAAGGGGGAAGGATGTGATAACCCGAACCGGGCATGCATTTATTAGCACTTGACTGCATTTGATTAAATGTTTAATTAGTTAAATCATCTAATTTTCACTGTTTTGCTATTTCTTTTAGAAGAATTCAAAAATGATTTATATTAATTGATTAAAAGATTATTACCTATTTCTAATAATTGTAGTAATTGAATTTATTATCTTGCGATTAATTAAGTGTCGTCTTAAATGTTAATATTTAATTGCACTTGATTACATGTTTATAATTATTTGTTCATTTATAACTTAACATTAACTTCATAATTCTTTAAAATATTCTAGGAATAGTTAAATTAATTGATTTTAAATGAATATTGATTACTTTGACTATTTTGATTATTTTAAAAATCGGTTTTAATTTTTTTGCATTAAATTACTCGGTTTTCAATTTAATGAGAAAAGTAACTCCGGGCCGGAGTTAATTTTAAACTATTCTACTTTTCAAAGAATTAGAGTTTTATATTATTGTTCATCACTTTATTAGCGATCGATTAGTGACCATTCGATCGTAAAATTTCAAAATAAGAGTTAGAGAAATATTTTTCGGATTTAGTGAAAAATGTTTTTATCTTAATTTAACTAGTTTTAGTTGTTTTTCATTTAATTCCATTGTTTTAACATGAATTGGAATTAATGGCATCAAAATAAGCTTATTTGACTATTTTTAATTAAAGTTTGATTTTGTAAAAGACCAAAATGCCCCTTGTCACCTAATAAATAATAAAACAATGCAAAAATCAAACAAAACAAAATGCCAAATGACCATTTTGTCCTAGCCATGGCCGAAGCTTCAAGGGGAGAAAAAGAAAAAGATTCTCTTGCATTTTCTTCTACAATTGCGCGTGGAATTGCTCGGGGGTCGTGGCTCGGGTCCTTGCGGGTCTTGGTCTTCAATCTCTGTGAGGGTTTTCACGCTTTTGTGCATTTTATTACGAATTTTATTTTTGAGTCAATTTTTCAAATACAATATTTATGGCGTTATAATGCCTGTTGTTGCTTGAAATAGCTTGCTTAAGGTTCGTAGAGCATTGTTTGATAGTTATTTAGCAATTTTTACGGTTGAAAATGCGTATTTGAAATTGGGGAAAAACATAAATAGTGAATTATGAATAGTAAACCCTAGAATTTCATATTTCGATCCGAATTGCGATTGATTGATTTGGATAGGTGCCATTAGAGATAGAAAGATAAAATGTGAAATAAAAACGGATCGGCCTTTGTTAAAATTGAAAATTAGACAAAGATCGGTAAATGGGCGGTTTGACCAAAAGTTGACCGAGCTCGAATTGAGTTGGGGGTTTCGTAATTGAGGGCATGGAAGTACTTTTGGCGCTGTTGTGGCATTGATTGAATGACCGGTTAGCATAGCTGTAGTTCAAACGCAGTAGGTGGACTTTCGGGTCTCGGGTGAGAAAGTGAAGTTTAGAGACATAGAAACGTGCCTTGTAGTGCCTGAGTGAATGTAGTGAAATTGGTTTCCTAATCCCGTAGCTCGTTTGCTTGTAATTGTCCTTGGAAGTTGGGGTTGAATAGTGATATTTGTTGTTTTCATTTTGAATTGCCGTTACTTGTTTAAATGTTGTTATTGTTGCTTATTATTGCTTATTATGCTTGAAAAGTTAGTTGAATGCTAGTATGGATTGTGATTGCTAGTTATCTCGTTTGTTGTCACTAGTTTGTATTGTTGTGCTATCGCTCGTTTATTGCCTTGTATCGAGTCTTGCATTGCATAGTTTCTCGCGCGTGAGTGATGGGCCTCTCTGGGTAGCCTTGGGTTGCCAGTGTTGGTTGCTCTAGCTCCGCTGCTATTCCCTTTCTCGCTTGGGTTGCCTCCCAGGGAGATTTGGGTAGTAGATTGATGGATACTTTCGGGGTATTCCAAACTGGTGTTATAAGGTGGATGCACGCTTATTGTCATCGTTGTCAACATCAAGCTCGAGGTTGATGTATCGCTCGTGAAATGGTACATTGCTCATATGAGTGAACCACAGCCTTCAGAGTGTGGTATAGCTTTAAAGGGCTGTGTTAATGCTTTCTTGGTTGTTTATAGTATTGTTGTTTGTGTTGAATGTTTGGACTTGGTATTGGTCCACTTATATGCTGTCGCAGGTTTTACATTTCGCCTAGAAACAAGGGAGACTCCGCCCGTTTTCCCTGAAAATTTATGCCCAGGTTTGGTTTGGGTTGTGATTAGATGGATCGTTAGAACTCCCGGTCTCGAGAGAGATCGGGGTGTTACAGGCTCGAAGTTTGAAAAACGGAAGGCTGAGATGTTAGTTGAGAGCAGTCAGCCGAGTAAGAAGCAGTATTTGGGCCAGGGTAGCCAGAGTCAGCCGAGGCAGTATCAGACTTCTGCGCAGGTTCCTCAGCAACGTCCGTATCAGCCACAGCAGCAGATTCAGGCTAGGCCAGCTGTGACTAGACCCCAGCAAGGAAGTACAGTTCCTACTACTACCAGAGCCCCCGCACCTACGGGAAACACTGTTGTAAGGCAAAATCAGTAGTGTAACTATTGTAATCGATCGGGGCATATTGAGGCTAATTGCTGGAGGAAGAGTGGTAAATGTACGGGTTGTAGCAGTGATGATCATAGGGTGAGAGATTGCCCTAAGTATAACAATGTTCAGGGCCGTACTGGAGGCCAGGGTGTTCAAAATAGGGCTGTAGGTGCACGTTCAGCACAAAGGGTTCAGGCTAGGGTTGCACTGGATGCAGAGGAGCTACCCGACACTACAGCTATAGTGGAAGGTAGCTTTCTTCTCAATACTCATCCAGTTAAAGTTTTGATTGATCCCAGAGCTACACATTCGTTTATAACTCCTGTATGTGCACGATCTGTGAATGTTTGCATTGATAAACTGCCGCATGAAGTTGAAGTTAGTATGCCTTTGGGTGCAAAATTTGTTACTGAGTCTATTTGCAAATCTTGTGATATAGGTATTGAGAACCGTAAATTTCCTGCTGATTTAATTATATTGCCATTCCGTGACTTTGAAATCATTTTAGGAATAGACTGGTTGGGGAAGTACTATGCTCAGTTGGATTGTAGAACAAAGATTGTTTATCTTCAGGTTCCTGACCTACCGGTACTAGAGATTGTTGGGAATTGCAGGGCTGCCCAAATTCCACTTTTATCAGCGATCAAGACTTCTAAGTTGTTGAATAGGGGTTGTGAAGCTTACTTAGCTTATTTGATCAATCAGCCTATTGATAAGTTGAGTTTGAATGAGGTTCCGATTGTTAGAGACTTCCCTGGTGTATTTCCCGAGGAATTACCGGGTTTACCACCGGATAGGGAGATTGAGTTCGTGATTGATCTTGTGCCAGGCACTGCGCCAATTTCTAGGAGTCCTTATAGAATGGCATCGGCTGAACTTCAGGAGTTAAAAATTCAGCTTCAGAACTTGCTTGAGAAAGGGTTTATACAACCTAGTTCTTCGCCGTGGGGTGCGCTTGTGTTGTTTGTAAGAAAGAAAGACGGCATGCTACGGTTATGTATTGATTACAGGGGACTTAATCAAGTCACGATTAAGAACAAATACCCCTTGCCGTTGATTGACGAATTGTTTGACCAGTTGCAGGGTGCGGGTGTTTACTCCAAATTTGATTTGAGGCAGGGTTACTATCAACTTAGGATTTGGAGTGACGATATACCGAAGACGGTATTCAGGACTAGATATGGCCACTATGAATTTGTTGTGTTGCCTTTTGGATTGACGAATGCTTCAGCCGCATTCATGGACTTGATGCAGAGAGTTTTCCGACCTTATCTTGATCAGTTTTTTGTAATCTTTATTGACGACATTTTAGTGTACTGGAAGAATGAGGCTGAGCATGAGCAACACTTGAGGATTGTGCTACAGAATTTGCAGGAAAACAAGCTTTTTGCTAAATTCAGCAAATGTGAGTTCTGGTTGAATCAGATATCTTTTCTAGGCCATATCATTTCAGATCGATGAATTTCAGTAGACCCAGCTAAGATTGAAGTTGTTTCATCTTGGAAGAGGCTTGAGACGGTGTCAGAGATTCGGAGTTTTCTTGGGTTGGCAAGTTACTACTGGAGATTTGTTAATGACTTTTGCAAAATTTCTGGGCCTTTATGCCAGTTGACTCGAAAGAAAGTTGCTTACAACTGGGATGCCAAATGTGAATCCTGTTTCCAAGAATTGAAGAAGAGACTAACTACAGCTCCTATATTAGCTTTACCTGAGGGAACAGAGAACTTCCTTGTCTACAGTGATGCATCTAAGGAAGGATTGGGCTGTGTTTAAATCCAGAATGGTAAGGTGATTGCTTATGCTTCTAGGAAGTTGAAACCTTATGAAGTCAATTACCCTACACATGATCTTGAGTTAGCTGCAGTTGTGTTTGCTTTGAAGAAGTGGCGTCATTACTTGTGGGGTAGTAGATTTGAAATTTTTACTGACCACAAGAGTCTCAAGTTTTTGTTTTCACAAAAGGATCTGAATATGAGGCAGCGGGGATGGCTAGAGCTATTGAGTGGTTATAACTGTTCTATTAACTACGTGCCAGGTAAGGCAAATGTTGTTGCTGATGCTTTGAGCCGAAAGGCTACTGTTGCAAGCTTAACTATCATGGATTGGGAGACTTTGGAAGAAATTTGTTCATGGAAGCCAGAAGCTACTGAGGTAGGGATTCGATTTGCTAGTTTGCAGATTCAGTCAGGGTTGCTAGCACAGATCAGAGAGGCTCAGAAGACTGATCCTCACATCTTGAAGATCGAAGAAAAATCTAAAGGGGGAGAGTCGGAGTTTAAATTACATGCAGATGGTATCTTCAAATTCAGGGACAGGGTGTGTGTTCCTAGTGATCCGACTTTGAAGAATGAAATCCTGTCTGAGGTACATAATTCGAGGTATACGATCTACCCGGGTAGTACTAAAATGTATAGAGACTTGAAACAAGACTTCTGGTGGAACAATATGAAGAGGGAAATTGCTGGGTATGTATTCAGATGTTTGACTTGCCAGAGGTTTAAAGTTGAGCATCAGAGGCCAGCCGGGCTTTTACAGCCGTTGCCGATTCCTCAATGGAAGTGGGTGCATATAACAATGGACCTTGTGACCGATTTTCCTAGATCTCCGAAAGGATGTGATTCTGTTTGGGTTGTTGTGGACTGCTTGACTAAAGTTACATATTTTATTCCCGTGAACAAACATGATAGCCTTGATACGCTAGCTGAGCTTTATGTTGCTAATATTGTGAGATTGCATGGTGTGCCATAGAGTATAGTGTCAGATAGGGATCCCAGATTTAGATCTCATTTTTGGCAGAAGTTGCAAGAGGCCATAGGAACTAAGTTGAGCTTCAGCACTGCATATCATCCACAAACTGATGGACAGTCTGAGAGAACTATCAGGATCTTAGAGGACATGCTTCGAGCATATGTGCTAGACTTTGGGAAGAATTGGGAGAAGTTTTTGCCTTTAGCAGAGTTCGCCTACAACAATAGTTATCAATCTACTATAGGTATGGCTCCCTACGAGGCGTTGTATGGTCGGAAAAGCAGATCCCCATTATATTGGGAAGAGGTTGGAGAGATGAGAACAGTTGATCCGACTGTGTTACCTGAGATGATTAAGATGGTAGATAATGGTCACCTTATTCGCCAGTGTATGCTTACAGCCCAGAGCCGTCAGAAGAGTTATGCGGATGAGCACCGTTGAGATCTTGAGTTTGTTTTGGGAGATTGGGTGTTTTTTAAAATTTCTCCACGGAAGGGATTGATTCGGCACGGTAAGAGCGGGAAACTTAGTCCCAGGTATGTGGGTCCATATGAGATCACCGAAATGGTAGGTCATTTGGCTTATCGGTTAGCTTTGCCTCCGAGTTTGTCGAGGCTGCACGGTGTGTTCCACGTGTCTATGTTAAAGAAGTACCGTCCTGATCCTTCACATGTACTTGAACCAGAGCCTTTGCAGATTAAAGAGAAGTTGTCTTATGAAGATAAACCAATTCGAATTGTGGATCGGAAAGTTCAGGAGCTTCGCAGAAAGAGTATTCCATTAGTAAAGGTTCTATGGAATCATCATGGGTTTGAGGAAACAACTTGGGAAAGAGAGGACCAGGTTCGGGATCAGTATCCAGAGCTGTTTGTTGACCAGGTAGGAATTGCATGGGCGCAATTGTTTTAAGGGGGAGAGGGTGTAATACTCGAGCCCGGAATGTAAAAATTTCTTGTTTATTATTTTGGAAATTATATTTCCTTAAATTCTTTTAGAATTAATTGTTACTTTCTTGCTGTCGCAACCTGCATTGCATTTATGGAGCGATAGCTAGAGAACGGTTTCTAGTCCTCAGCAAATAGTGAAACTAGTATTTAGATGACTTAAATTTTATATTTTAATTGTTGCTAGCTGAAAATTGTATTGGTGATAGTTATTTTAGCTTAAAATACACAAAATAAGGCCATTTGACCAAGTTTTAAGTTGTTTGACCTAGGACTTTGACCATTTGACCAACTTAACAGCTTAATAAGCTAAACCAAAGCAAAAATAAAATAAAATAGCAGCTGAAATCAGTGAGCAGGCCGTGAGATTCAAGAGGAAAAAAAAACATTTCAACTTCCAATCATTCAATCTTCATGTGAGCTCGTGCGGGGTGGTTTCTGAGGTGACCAACGTTGTTTTCCTAGCGACTAGGAGTGCCTAAGGTGAGGGAAGCATGTTATTTGCGCATTTAAATGTCAAGTGTATCAACTTTGTGATTTTTAGATTTTATCCGTAGATTGTTGTTTAAAGCGTTTTGATGCTTCTAGAATGTTCCTTGGCAATTGTAGAACGTGTATTTATAGCTTTTTAACATTTTCTGCGGTTAAATGTTGAGATTGCAATTTAAATTGGATGTTGAATAGTGTTTTATGAATAGTAAACCCTTGAAACGATGAAGTTGCTCCGTTATGCTGTCCGTTATACTATCCGTTGATGTAGAAATGTGCTAGGTGTGTTAGAATGCCTAAATGCATGGTTTGTTTGGGTTGCGTAATGGAAAAAACGGGAATTAAGCTTTGGTGAAGGTCAGGGTCGTTTAGGTCAACTTTAGCGTTTTCTCATTTTGCATGTTGGCATTGTTTCGGGAGGCCATGGAAGCACTTTTGGTGCGATTATGGCGTTGGTTGGGTGTTTGGTTGATATAGTTGTAGTTCAAACGAGCAAAGGGGAAAAACGGGACTTTGCGTGAATTTTAAGGTTAAGTAGGGTTTCAGGGTCTTTAGACGTGCCTTATGGTGACCTAGGAGGATTGGCAAAGTCGGTTTCCAGAATTCGTGGCTCGTTTGGAATTGATAGTGTTTTGATAGTTGGGGCCGATTGGTGATTTTTTTTGGTTTCTTGAGATTATGTCTATAGGATGCTTGGGGTTGCTTGATATACTTGTTTGAATTGATTTTGATTGGAATACGTATCAACTGATGCTAGTGCGTGCGAGAGTAACCTACTTTGTTATTCTCTCACGTGTGGCTTTATTGCTCGTTTATCGCCTTGTATCAAGTCTTGCATTGCATAGTGTCTCGCGCGTGAGTGATGGGCCTCTCTAGGTAGCCTCTGGTTGCCAGTGTTGGTTGCTCTAGCTCCGCTGCTATTCCCTTTTCTCGCTTGGGTTGCCTCCCAGGGAGTTTTGGGTCGTAGGTTGATGGATACTGCTGGGGTATTCCAAACTGGTGTTATAAGGTGGTTTGGGCCGGCGCGTCGTCATCGAATTCGTGTTTGAAAGTTGCTTATGAAAAGAGTATCGTATCCTTTGAATGAGTGTTTACAGCTTTAAATACTTGCCTTGCGTTGTTGATGGCTTGTTGTATCTCTATATGATATTTGTATGTATTGCTTGACTAATTGCATTGCATACTCCTCTCATCTCCGTCCTTGAGACCAATTACCCTCGCTGAGCAATAGTTTTTGCTCATTCCTCTCTATAATATATTTTTACAGGAGTAGTTGAAGCAGACCCCATTGAGGTAATAGAGGAGGAGGAGCAGGTGGAGTTGTTTCCGTGATAGCACTTCTTTGCTTTGCTAGTGGTTGGTTACTAGATTTTGTGCGAGCCTTACTTGATATGTATATTGCTTGGATGTCGCTTAATTTTGAGGCTTGTAGCCTTGTATGTATTTTCTAGTTTGAGGCCTCTACGGTCTTATGTTGTATAAGTTGAAAGAATGTAAAGTTGTAAACTTATACTCTTGTGAGTAGTAAGGAAATGCATGCTAATGGAATTGATTAGTGGCATAAATAATTGTGTAGTATGCATATCATTTTTGAGTTGCAAAGTTGGTAATGAAGAAATGTATGATTCAAGGAAAGTGGGCTTATTTCAATTGTTTTATGGCTTTCGCAAGTATTATGTTGATTTTAGGGTTTTCGGATCATCCGCCGTACAGAGGAGACTCCGTCCGTGTGTCGGGTCCTGTCTTGGCCTTTTGCAGTGTCGGGTCGGGGTGTGACAGAGTGAATTTTGAACTATGTTACTTTTCAAAAATTATATTTTTCTTATATTCCATAATATTTATGTGTTATTCGATCTTCATTGTTTTGTGCATTGCATTTCTAGAGCGATAGTTAGAAAATGATTTCTAGTCCTCAGCAAATAGTGAAAACTAGTATTTAGTGTTTTCATTTTGGTATTTTAGTTATTGTTGACTAGAATCATAATTGTGTTAGTTGTTTTAAGCTTAAAATGCATAAAATAAGCTTAGTTGACAACTTAAGTTAGCTTTGACCAAAGCCTTGACCATTGACTATTGTTGTCATCTTTTATAAGCATAAAATTGCAAAAAAAAATAAAGGAAAAGCTGGAAAATAAAAAGAGTAAACAGTGACTTTAAGGAGAAAAGAAAAAAAAAAGAATTTTCAAACCAAATCTTCAAATCTTCGCGAGGGCTTGCACAGGATCATTTCCGAGGCTTATAACGTTATTTTCCTAGCGTCTACTAGCAGCTAAGGTGAGGGATGCATCGTTATTTACGCATTAAAAAATATGATGTCAAGACTTTAATTTTTAGAAATTACATATAGAATGTTGTTTAATTCATTTTGTTGCTTGAAATATGTTCTATGATGTTAGTAGACCTTACTTTTGTAAGTTTTTAGCAATTTCTGCGGTTAAAATTGATTATTGCATTTCAAATGTTGATTGAATAGTGAAAAACGTGAATAGTAAACCCCCGTTCGAAATTTTGCTCTGAGTTGCATTCTATTGATGCAGAAAGGTGCTAGATATGCTTAAATGCTAAAATGCGTGGTTTATTTTGTTTGTGTAATGGAAAAACGGAGGAAAATGTCGAGGTTTATGTTGGGGTTATTCCGGTCAAGTTTGGCATTTTCTCGTTTTCCGTGAAGGCATTGTCGTAGTATGCCATGGAGCACTTTTGGTGCAGTTATAGCATTGGTTGGGTGATCGGTTGAGGTAGTTGTAGTTCAAACAAGTATTGGGGAAAATCAGGTATTTGTGGGAATTATAGGTTAAAGTAGGGTTTCGTGGCTTTCAAACATGTCTTATGGTGTCCTAGAATGATTGGTGAAATCGGTATCCAAATCTCATGGCTCGTTTGGACGGGGTAGCATTGAGAAAGTTGGGGTCATTTAGTATTTTAGTTGATTTTTATAATGCTTGCTTATATAATTCTTATTGTGGATTATTATGTTTGTTATACTTGATTATGATTGAATTGTATATCAATTGTTGATAATGCTTGTTAGTGTTCTTGTTATTTTATTGATTGTAAATGCTTATTGTATCGCATGTTGATACTAATCTGCACTTCAGTGCCCTTGCTCGATTATCGTTATATTCCTTGTATTGCATCGCATTGTGTCAGGCGCGTGAGTGACGGGCCTCTCTGGGTAGTCTCGGGCTGCAAGGGTTGGTTGCTCTAGCTCCGTGTCCTATTCTCATTCTCGCTTGGGTTGCTGCCCAGGGAGTTTTGGGTCATAGAATTGACAGAGTATGTCCGGAGTACTCTAACAGAAGTTATAAGGTGGGTGAGCCGGCGCGTCATCATTAAAGTCATCGAAATCGTGATTGGTACATTACTCGTTTGAGTGAACCGTAGCCTTCAAATTGTGGTATAGCTTTGAATGGTTGTGTTAATGCTTTTATTAATTGTTTATTGCATTGTTGTTTATATTGATTGCTTTACTTGTCAGTTATATTGCTTATCTGTCTTATTTGTATTGCACGATCTTCTTTCTCTCTACCTCTATATTTGTTCCGCCCTCACTGAGTATACGTGTGTTGAGTATACTCACTCGTCACTACCACATTTCAGGAATTGCCGTGTTAGCTGAAAAGCTCGTGCTTGAAGGATTGTCTTGCGTGTTTTGTGGCTGAGTGGTAGAAAGATGCAAAGATGTATGTTTTCATGTATTGTATGTATTTAGTGTTAAAAGGAATGTAATTAAAGTTTACCTAGGTTATTGAAGTGGTATGATAAGCTAGTTTATGTATTTTGTTAGTATAGTTTAACTTCAATACATGTATCTAATTGTCTAAAGGAAAGAGTTGGAATGGTCTTGGTACTTGGAAATATATATTTGTTATGTTTAATTGTTGAGAACCGGGGTTCGGATGGCCTTAAGGAGTTGTGAATGGTTGGACATGGTACTGGTCCACTTATATGCTGTCACAGGGTTTGCATCTTGCCGAGAAACAGGGGAGGCTCTGTGATAACCCGAACCTGGCATGCATTTAATGGCATTTAATTGCATTTAACTAAGTGACATCTTAAATGTTGGCATTGAATATGTGTTTATTTTTACTTAAACATTTATTTGCAGCTTTATTTACATTTTTCTTTTAGAAGTAATTGAAATAATACTTGAGTTAATTATTTTAAGGGAATATCAACTACTTTTCATATTATTGCTAATCGGTTTTATTTTTCTTGCAACTTAATGCTCAGTTTTCAATTAAATGAAAAGTAGCTCCGAGTCGGAGTAAATTTTAAACTATGATGCTTTCCAAAAATGATATATTTCTTAGATTCTTTGAGATTTAATTGTTACTTATTTGTTGTCGCAAAGTGCATAGCATATCGAGAGAGATAGTTAGGAAATGATTTCTAGTCCTCAACAAATAGTGAAAACTAGCATTTAGTGTTTTAATTTTAGTGTTTTAAGTTGTATTTAACTGGAATTGGATTTATGTTACTTGTTTTAGCTTTAAAATGCATGAAATAGGCTAGTTTGACCAATTTTTAAGTGGTTTGACCAAGGGGCTTGACCTTTGTCATCTTTTTAATAGCCTAAAATAGCACAAAATAAAAGAAAAATCAGAGCTGAAACAGAGAAGGAGGGCCGAAAAAATAAGGAGAGAAAAAAAAAAGAAAATTCAACTTCAAATTTTCAATTCTTCGCGAGGGCCTCCACGGGGTGGTTTTCGAGGCATCCTACGAGGTTTTCCTAGCGTCTAGGAGCGTCTAAGGTGAGGGTTTCATGTTTATTTGCGCATTTGAAAGTTTTATGCTTTAACTTTAATTTTTGGATTTTATCCGTAGAATGTTATTTTGATCATTTTGAGGCTTATAGAATGTTCTCTAGCAATCGTAGAACATGTATTTATATCTTTTTAACATTTTCTGCGGTTAAATATTGAAATTGAAATAAAAATTGTTAATCGAATAGTAATTTGTGAATAGTAAACCCCCGTTTCGATGAAGTTGTTCCGTTACGTGTTCTGTTGATGTAGGAAGATGCTAGATATGCTAGAATGCCTAAATGTGTGGTTTAATTTGAATGTGTAATGGAAAAAGGGAGAAAAATGGCTTAGTGAAAGTCGGGGTCGTTTAGGTCGAGTTTAGCGTTTTCTCGTTTTGCGTGATGGCATTGTTTCGGGAGGCCATGTAAGCACTTTTGGTGCGATTATGGCCTTGGTTGGGTGTTTGGTTAGTATAGTTGTAGTTCAAACGAGCAAAGGGGGAAATCGGGGCTTTGCGCGAATTCTAGGGTAAAATAGGGTTTCGGGGTCTTTAGACGTGCCTTATGATGACCTAGGAGGATTGGCGAAGTCGGTTTCTAGAACTCGTGGCTCGTTTGGAAATGGTAGTGTTTTGATAGTTGGGGCCGATTTGTGATTTGCTTGTTATCTTGATATTATGCCTATAGAATGCTTAGGGTTGCTTGATATACTTGTTTGAATTGATTATGTTTGAAATGCTTATCAACTGTTGCTATTGCGTGCGAGAGTAACCTGCTTTGTTATTCTCCAACGTGTGGCTTTATTGCTCATTTATCGCCTTGTATCGAGTCTTCCATTGCATAGTGTCTAGCGCGTGAGTGATGGGCCTCTCTGGGTAGCCTCGGGTTGCCAGTGTTGGTTGCTCTAGCTCTGTGGCTATTCCATTTTCTCGCTTGGGTTGCCTCCCAGGGAGATTTGGGTCGCAGAATTAATGGTTACTCCCGGGGTATTCCAAACTGGTGTTATAAGGTGGTTGCGCGCTTATTGTCATCGTTGTCAACATCAAGCTCAAGATTGATGTATCGCTCGTGAAATGGTATATTGCTTGTAAGAGTGAACCATAGCTTCAGAGTGTGGTATAGCTTTGAATGGTTGTGTTAATGCTTTCTTGAATGTTTAATATATTATCGTTTGTATTGAATGCTTTCTTATTGACTTTATTGCTTAGCTGTGTCTATTTGCTTTGCACGACTTTCTTTCTCTCCAACTCAATATATGTCTCGCCCTCACTGAGTATACGTGTTGTGTATACTCACTTCTCACCACCACATTTTAGGAAATGTCATGTTAGCTGGAAAGTTCGTGATTTCGTGAAAGTTCGTGGCTGAAGAGTTGTCTTGCGTGCCTATGTGGCTTGAGTGTCGAAGTTGTAAAGATATATTCTTTCATATGTTGTATGTATTTATTGTTAAAAGAAATGTAATTTAAATCTAGCTAAGTAGTTGAGGTGGTTTGATAAGTTAGATTATGTATTTAGTTAATGTAGCTTAACTTCAATGTATGGTTGTAATGACAAAGGAAAAAAAATAGAAAAATATGATAGTCTAGCTTATGCAATAGGTTGGTGTAGTTTAATTACTAAGCATGAATGTATATTTACTTGTGATTTGCATGTTGTGAACCAAGGCTCGGATGGCCTTGAGGTGGTTGAATGTTTGGACATGGTATTGGTCCATCTATATGGTGTTGCAGGTTTTACATTTCGCCTAGAATCATGGGAGACTATGTCCGTTTTCCCTAAAAATTTATGCTCGGGTTTGGTTTGGGTTGTGATTAGATCGATTGATAGAACTCCTGGTCTCGAAAAGGATCGGGGTGTTACAAGTGGTATCAGAGCATGTCTAGCTCATAAGCCGGGGCAGGGTCCTCGGTCTGGTGGGTAGTGACCCTTGAATGTGTGCTTGTTAAGTGGGTCTTGAAAGTGTATGCTTGTATGTGAGATTGTGTGTCTTGACTTGAATGTATGCACTTATGTGATAAAGTTATGTGTTATGTGTTAAATGTTTCTCAAGAAAGGTGAAATGTCTAGATGTCTATCGAATTGACATATTGAATTGGCATCGTGAATTGTATTGACCTCGTGAATTGTTATTTGCTTGAAGTATTACTTGTAATGTGTGTATAGAATGTCTTGAATTAGCCAAGCCGTGATTTGAATTGATTATGTTGTGCTTGACTTGATTGTCGTGATTGAGTGACTTTGTTGAATAAACTGTTTTGTAAACTTGCTTGCATAATAGTTTAAGGCATGTGTATAACTGTGATATATTGGCATTCATACATGTCCTATGGAAATGGTAAGTAAGTGCTCTTCCCCCCCTAAAGAAAGTGGTTCACCGCTGGGTTTTCAAGGTGTATGGATTGGCAGGAAAAGAATGGGATTTGACTAGCCTTTATTTGGGAATTGGTGTTTGCTTTTGGAGCTCGGTTATTGGCGAATCTCTAAGGTTCTCTTTTGTGCTTAATAGTTGTGAAGAGTAGCTTTCTCTTGGGGTTTTATTTGGTTATTCTTTGGAGCATTTGTTTTGGTTTTCTTAATGGGTATTCTTTGGAGACTCTTGTTGGCATTTCTCGGTGGATTTGGCTATTAGGATTTCAATCGGCCTTACTGCACAGTATTATCTATGGTATATGTGTCTCGGTCTTTATTGGTGTGATACTGGCATCCCTGATTGGAAATTCTTCAATGGTATTTTATGGAATTCTCTGTGGCCAATTATTTAATATTTACTTATTAGGCAAACTTGGCTACTTTCTTATTGGATCATTGTTTCGGATATCTTCTTTAGTGTTCCTCAGTAGGTTTGGTATTTGGAATTCCTATCAGATTTATTGTATAGTACTACTTATGGTATTCTTTGAAATTTTTATTGGGCGTTCTATTGGTTTTTTCCTTATTGGCAAGATTGTATGAAGTTCTCACATGGAAAATAGTGAAGAGGCCTCAGAGTTTGGTTTTTGTGTGAAACTATGTTTGGTATTCAACTTTGTTGTTTTATTGGACACATTGTATTTTCTCTGCTACTTCCTTTGACATTCCTCTCAGCATTTGATAGCAAAACTCAGAATCTAATTGGTTGTCCCATGGGGTTATTATTTGGAAGGCTTCTTTGGAACTTTGGAAGTATATTTGATTGGGTTTCTTAGTATTTTCTTATATGAAATTCATGACCAGCGGGGTACTTCTTTGGACCTCTAGATAGAACCTTTGATTAAGCCTTTATTTGGCTTTTTGCTTGGGGATTCTCGGGTAGTAATAGTTAGACTTCTATTGGAGATTCGTGCGTGGGGGTACTCTTCTTGTCGTTATTGTGTGGTATTAATGACATCTATAGTATCTTTGCTTCAGTCTTTATTGGTATTATCTCGGCGCTCTTGGTTGGAATTTTATTCTTCTTCGATATTCGTGTCAACGAGATTCTTCAACCGATGAAGATTAGTCAGAATTGGATTTCTGATGCAGAGTTCTATTGGAAGAAGAATTGCGAGGACGCAATTGTTTTAACGGAGGAAGGATGTGATAACCCGAACCCGGCATGCATTTAATGGCATTTAATTGCATTTAACTAAGTGACATCTTAAATGTTGGCATTGAATTTGTGTTTATTTTTAAGTTAAACAATTATTTGTAGCTTTATTTTCATATTTCTTTTAGAAGTAATTGAAATAATACTTGAGTTAATTATTTTAAGGGAGTATCAACTACTTTTCATATTATTGCTAATCGGTTTTATTTTTCTTGCAACTTAATGCTCGGTTTTCAATTAAATGAAAAGTAGCTCCGTACCGGAGTTAATTTTAAACTATGGTGCTTTCCAAAAATGATATATTTCTTAGATTCTTTGAGATTTAATTGTTACTTCTTTGTTGTCGCAAAGTGCATAGCATTTCGAGAGAGATAGTTGGGAAATGAATTCTAGCCCTCAACAAATAGTGAAAACTAGTATTTAGTGTTTTAATTTTAGTGTTTTAAGTTGTATTTAACTGGAATTGTATTTATGTTACTTGTTTTAGCTTTAAAATGCATGAAATAGGCTAGTATGACCAATTTTTAAGTGGTTTGACCAAGGGGCTTGACCTTTGACCTTTATCATCTTTTTAATAGCCTAAAATAGCACAAAATAAAAGAAAAATCAGAGCTGAAACAGAGAGGGAAGGTCAAAAATAAAAGGAGAGAAAAAAAAAATCAACTTCAAATCTTCAATTCTTCGCGAGGGCTTCCACGGGGTGGTTTCCGAGGCATCCTACGAGGTTTTCCTAGCGTCTAGGAGCGTCTAAGGTGAGAGTTTCATGTTTATTTGCGCATTTGAAAGTTTTATGCTTTAACTTTAATTTTTGAATTTTATCCGTAGAATATTATTTTGATCGTTTTGAGGCTTATGGAATGTTCCCTAGCAATCATAGAACATGTATTTATAGCTTTTTAACATTTTTTGCGGTTAAATATTGAAATTGAAATATAAATTGTTAATTGAATAGTAAACCCCTGTTTTGATGAAGTTGCTCCGTTACGCGTTCTGTTGATGTAGGAAGATGCTAGATATGCTAGAATGCCTAAATGTGTGGTTTAATTGGAATGTGTAATGGAAAAATGGAGAAAAACGGCTTAGTGAAAGTCGGGATCGTTTAGGTCGAGTTTAGCGTTTTCTCGTTTTGCATGATGGCATTGTTTCGGGAGGCCATGGAAGCACTTTTGGTGCGATTATGGCCTTGGTTGGGTGTTTGGTTAGTATAGTTGTAGTTCAAACGAGCAAAGGGGAAATCGGGGCTTTGCGCGAATTCTAGGGTAAAGTAGGGTTTCGGGGTCTTTAGACGTGCCTTATGGTAACCTAGGAGGATTGGCGAAGTCGGTTTCCAGAACTCGTTGCTCGTTTGGAAATGGTAGTGTTTTGATAGTTGGGGCCGATTTGTGATTTTGCTTGTTTTCTTGATATTATGCCTATAGAATGCTTAGGGTTGCTTGATATACTTGTTTGAATTGATTCTGATTGAAATGCTTATCAACTGTTGCTATTGCGTGCGAGAGTAACCTACTTTGTTATTCTCCCACGTGTGGCTTTATTGCTCGTTTATCGCCTTGTATCGAGTCTTGCATTGCATAGTGTCCAGCGCGTGAGAGATGGGCCTCTCTGGGTAGCCTCGGGTTGCCAATGTTGGTTGCTCTAGCTCTGTGGCTATTCCATTTTCTCCCTTGGGTTGCCTCCCAGGGAGATTTGGATCGCAGAATTAATGGTTACTCCCGGGGTATTCCAAACTGGTGTTATAAGGTGGTTGCGCGCTTATTGTCATCGTTGTCAACATCAAGCTCAAGATTGATGTATCGCTCGTGAAATGGTATATTGCTCGTAAGAGTGAACCATAGCCTTCAGAGTGTGGTATAGCTTTGAATGGTTGTGTTAATGCTTTCTTGAATGTTTAATATATTATTGTTTGTATTGAGTGCTTTCTTATTGACTTTATTGCTTAGCTGTGTCTATTTGCATTGCATGCCTTTCTTTATCTCCAACTCGATATCTGTCTCGCCCTTACTGAGTATACGTGTTGTGTATACTCACTGCTCACCACCACATTTTAGGAAATGTCATGCTAGCTGGAAAGTTCGTGATTTCATGAAAGTTCGTGCCTGAAGAGTTGTCTTGCGTGCCTATGTGGCTTGAGTGTCGAAGTTGTAAAGATATATTCTTTCATATGTTGTATGTATTTATTGTTAAAAGAAATGTAATTTAAATCTAACTAAGTAGTTGAGGTGGTTTGATAAGTTAGATTATGTATTTAGTTAATGTAGCTTAACTTCAATGTATGTTTGTAATGACAAAGGAAAAAAAGATAGAAAAATATGATAGTCTAGCTTATGCAATAGGTTGGTGTAGTTTAATTGCTAAGCATGAATGTATATTTACTCGTGATTTGCATGTTGTGAACCAAGGCTCGGATGGCCTTGAGGTGGTTGAATGTTTGGACATGGTATTGGTCCATTTATATGCTGTCGCAGGTTTTACATTTCGCCTAGAATCAGGGGAGACTCTGTCCGTTTTCCCTAAAAATTTATGCCCGGGTTTGGTTTGGGTTGTGATTAGATCGATTGATAGAACTCCTGGTCTCGAAAGGGATCGGGGTGTTACAAGTGGTATCAGAGCATGTCTAGCTCATAAGCCGGGACAGGGTCCTCGGTCTGGTGGGTAGTGACCCCTGAATGTGTTCTTGTTAAGTGTGTCTTGAAAGTGTATGCTTGTATGTGAGATTGTGTGTCTTGACTTGAATGTATGCACTTATGTGATAAAGTTATGTGTTATGTGTTAAATGTTTCTCAAGAAAGGTGAAATGTCTAGTTGTCTATCGAATTGACTTATTGAATTGGCATCATGAATTGAATTGACCTCGTGAATTGTTATTTGCTTGAAGTATTACTTGTAATGTGTATAGAATGTCTTGAATTAGCCATGCCGTGATTTGAATTGATTATGTTGTGCTTGATTTGATTGTCGTGATTGAGTGACTTTGTTGAATAAACTGTTTTGTAAACTTTCTTGCATAATTGTTTAAGGCATGTGTATAACTGTGATGTATTGGCATTCATACATGTCCTATGGAAATGGTAAGTAAGTCCTCTTCCTCCCCTGAAGAAAGTGGTTCACCGCTGGCTTTTCAAGGTGTATGGATTGGCAGGAAATGAATGGCATTTGACTAGCCTTTATTTGGGAATTGGTGTTTGCTTTTGGAGCTCGGTTATTGGCGAATCTCTAAGGTCCTCTTTTGTGCTTAATAGTTGTGAAGAGTAGCTTTCTCTTGGGGTTTTATTTGGTTATTCTTTGGAGCATTTGTTTTGGTTTTCTTAATGGGTATTCTTTGGAGACTCTTGTTGGCATTTCTCGGTGGATTTGGCTATTGAGATTTCAATCGGCCTTACTGCACAGTATTATCTATGGTATATGTGTCTCGGTCTTTATTGGTGTGATACTGGCATCCCTGATTAGAAATTCTTCAATGGTATTTTCTGGAATTCTCAGTGGCCAATTATTTAATATTTACTTATTAGGCAAACTTGGCTACTTTCTTATTGGAGCATTGGTTCAGATATCTTCTTTAGTGTTCCTTAGTAGGTTTGGTATTTGGAATTCCTATCAGACTTATTGTATAGTACTACTTATGGTATTCTTTGAAATTCTTATTGGGCGTTCTATTGGTATTTTCCTTATTGACAAGATTGTATGAAATTCTCACTTGGCAAATAGTGAAGAGGCCTCAGAGTTTGGTTTTGGTGGGAAACTATGTTTGTTATTCAACTTGGTTGTTTTATTGGGCACATTGTATTTTCTCTGCTACTTCCTTTGACATTCATCTCAGCATTTGATAGCAAAACTCGAAATCTAATTGGTTGTCCCATAGGGTTATTATTTGGAAGGCTTCTTTGGAACTTTGGAAGTATATTTGATTGGGTTTCTTAGTATTTTCTTCTATGAAATTCATGACCAGCGGGGTACTTCTTTGGACCTCTAGATGGAACCTTTGATTGAGCCTTTATTTGGCTTTTTGCTGGGGGATTCTCGGGCAGTAATAGTTAGACTTCTATTGGAGATTCATGCGTGGGGTATTCTTCTTGTCGTTATTGTATGGTATTAATGACATCTACAGTATCTTTGCTTTAGTCTTTATTAGTATTATCTCGGCGCTCCTGGTTGGAATTTTATTCTTCTTCGATATTCGTGTCAACGGGATTCTTCAACCGATGAAGATTAGTCAGAATTGAATTTCAGATGATGCAGAGTTCTATTGGAAGAAGAATTGCGAGGACGCAATTGTTTTAAGGGGGGAAGGATGTGATAACCCAAACCCGACATGCATTTAATGGCATTTAATTGCATTTAACTAAGTGACATCTTAAATGTTGGCATTGAATTTGTGTTTATTTTTAGTTAAACATTTATTTGTAGCTTTATTTATATATTTCTTTTAGAAGTAATTGAAATAATACTTGAGTTAATTATTTTAAGGGAATATCAACTACTTTTCATATTATTGCTAATCGGTTTTATTTTTCTTGCAACTTAATGCTCGGTTTTCAATTAAATGAAAAGTAGCTCCGAGCCGGAGTAAATTTTAAACTATGATGTTTTCCAAACATGATATATTTCTTAGATTCTTTGAGATTTAATTCTTACTTCTTTGTTGTCGCAAAGTGCATAGCATATCGAGAGAGATAGTTAGGAAATGATTTCTAGTCTTCAACAAATAGTGAAAACTAGTATTTAGTGTTTTAATTTTAATGTTTTAAGTTGTATTTAACTGGAATTGGATTTATGTTACTTGTTTTAGCTTTAAAATGCATGAAATAGGCTAGTTTGACCAATTTTTAAGTGGTTTGACCAAGAGGCTTGACCTTTGACCTTTGTCATCTTTTTAATAGCCTAAAATAACACAAAATAAAAGAAAAATCAGAGCTGAAACAGAGAGGGAGGGCCGAAAATAAAAGGAGAGAAAAAAAAAATAAAATTCAACTTCAAATCTTCAATTCTTCGCGAGGGCTTCCACGGGGTGGTTTCCGAGGCATCCTACGAGGTTTTCCTAGCGTCTAGGAGCGTCTAAGGTGAGGGTTTCATGTTTATTTGCGCATTTGAAAGTTTTATACTTTAACTTTAATTTTTGGATTTTATCCGTATAATGTTATTTTGATCGATTTGAGGCTTATAGAATGTTCCCTAGCAATCGTAGAACATGTATTTCTAGCTTTTTAACATTTTATGCGGTTAAATATTGAAATTGAAATATAAATTGTTAATTGAATAGTAATTTATGAATAGTAAACCCCCGTTTTGATGAAATTGCTCCCTTACACGTTCTGTTGATGTAGGAAGATGCTAGATATGCTAGAATGCCTAAATGTGTGGTTTAATTGGAATGTGTAATGGAAAAAGGGAAAAAAACGGCTTAGTGAAAGTCGGGGTCATTTAGGTCAAGTTTAGTGTTTTCTCGTTTTGCGTGATGGCATTGTTCCGGGAGGTCATGGATGCACTTTTGGTGCAATTATGGCATTGGTTGGGTGTTTGGTTAGTATAGTTGTAGTTCAAACGAGCAAAGGGGGAAATCGGGGCTTTGCGCAAATTCTAGGGTAAAGTAGGGTTTCGGGGTCTATAGACGTGTCTTATGATGTCCTAGGAGGATTGGCGAAGTCGGTTTCCAGAACTCGTGGCTCGTTTGGAAATGGTTGTGTTTTGATAGTTGGGGCCAATTTGTGATTTTGCTTGTTTTCTTGATATTATGCCTATAGAATGCTTAGGGTTGCTTGATATACTTGTTTGAATTGATTCTGATTGAAATGCTTATCAACTGTTGCTATTGCGTGCGAGGGTAACCTGCTTTGTTATTCTCCCACGTGTGGCTCTATTGGTCATTTATCGCCTTGTATCGAGTCTTGCATTGCATAGTGTCTAGCGCGTGAGTAATGGGCCTCTCTGGGTAGCCTCGGGTTGCCAGTGTTGGTTTCTCTAGCTCCGTGGCTATTCCCTTTTCTCGCTTGGGTTGCCTCCTGTGAAACCCCACTTTTCTGCTTTAACTCGATTTACGTGTTTTATCTCGTTTTACGTGCATTTGACCTGTTTATGTGTTATATGACCTAGAATGTTATAATTTTGATGTCAATACTCCTAATACATGCTAAATGTGCATTCATGAAATTTTCATCAAAAACGGAGTAAGAAATTTTATCGTTGATTTTCAGTGAATAGTGTTTTCGAAACACGTCCGCTATAATTTTGAAACTGGTCTTTTTAACCCTTCTAGACCTAGTCCACGGACTTTAATAGACCTGTGTTTGATGAAAAAGGTTTTAAAATCGGCTTAAGAATTTATTAGGGTTTTTACACCGACTTTTGCAAAAATCGAGTTTTAAGCCGACTCGGGTGGAATTCTTTGAATGTAAAACTTCTTGTCACCTAAAAATAATCCACTTGTGATATTTTGGGGGTTGCATAATTATTTTTAACTTGGTGAGCATTAAAATGCAATTAAAGTCATTAAAAACACAAAAATACCTATTAAAACTAACTTTGACTTTGCATTTTTTTAATTGACCAAGCTTTTTATTATATAATGTCATCAACACACACTCACACAACACAAAACACACTCCAAAAACACACACAAAACCGTGGCTCCTTGGAGGAGAAAGATAAAGGCATTTTCAAAGCATTTTTCTCACAGATTTTGCGTTTCAAAGCCGAATTGAGTGATTCAAAGCTTGAAATTGATTGTTTGGCATCCATTCTACACATTTCTTGCATCAAAACACATCAAAGGTGAGAGAAAAATTCTAGATCTCAAAATGTCATTTTTATGTTTTTGCGTATAATTAATTATTGAACCGTTAGAATGTTAATCTGATGATAGATTATTGCTCCTTGCATGCTAGGGATCATTATATACTAATACTACGAGTTTCTGTCGGATATAGCATAATTTTTATTTTCCGGGTATTTAATTTTGATTAAAATGTTCAAAGTTGATTTAATTGAGTTGCGTTGCTCGAAATCGATTGCCATCGATTTCTAAATACTTGATAATTACGTGTTAGCGCTGTTGTAATGCCGAATTTTCGATTACATTGTTTGTGTGAAAATCCGGAAAATCCAGCCATGACATCTTAGGGTTTTAGGGTTATCGGGCATGATTTAGAGGTGTTATGGTGGATTTCCGAGAGGGCTAATGTAGTAGGTTGAATGGGTGAGTGATAGGAACTGATTTGGCAATGTTTGGATTAGTAGATTGTAAGTTATGAATTTTAGAAGTTAGGTTGTCATTCTTTAATTTCTTGAACGATGCCTTAGATGGTTGGGTAGTGTTCGAGTGATGAATGGTGAGTCGTTGTTGAGTAATTTAGGGTTTAATTATGTATATTATGCATGTCCGGTTAGATGGCCTACTTTGTCATCTAACTACGTTGTTTGTTGTTTAATTTAATATTGATGTTATATTGATGTTATTGATTGATTATTATTGAATGCGGGAATCGGGCACTCTTGTTGCTGATCTCCCAATTGATTGATTGATTTATGCTTGCATGATGATTGATGAATATGGAGTCTTGGTATGTGTGTGCCACCTCTCGGGCAGCGTCGGGCTGTCGGGTTGATAACGGCATGACTGCCATAGGCTACCCCCAGCTCGCATGACGGAGATGTCATGGAGGGAAGGGGATAGTGAGGTACCTCGGGTGCGTGAGTAATGGGGAGTTATAAGAAGAACGGTTGAGATCGTGATGGCGTTTGGAGCTACACCAAATAGAGTATCCTTATTGATTGGTTATATAGTTATGTGATGATAGCATTATTTATGTTGTTATGTGATGATAGCATTATTTATGTTGTTATGTGATGATAGCATTATTATTGTTGTTGTGTGTTTACTTGCTCAAAGGACTAAATCCAAGGAGCGTAGTGAATACTGTCGAGATCTATCGGATCCTCACTGGGCTTATGTATATAAGCTCACTCTCTATTAATGCATGCTTACAGGTGTTGCAGAGCCGGATTACGGGTATGTGCCTCCTGAAGAGGAGAATGTGGAAAATGTGCTTTACGTGTACGAGTCATATGTTCCCGAGTCTTATCCATGATTTTATGTTGTTTAAATGTCTTGTATATTAGTTTAATAGACTTTATATACCTTATGGTTCTTAATGTAATAGATATTGAAAAGATGATGATCCAAATGTTGTTAACTTAGCGGTTTTCTTTTGTTTATGGTTAAGTTGTAAATGTGTCTCAACTTATTTTTGAAATGTATGATAAGGTTGAGGTATTGTATGTTATGTTGGAACGGAGGCGTATAACGAGGATGGTTTATTGTATAATATGATTGTGTTGTATGTTGTTGTTTGAATTAAGGAGTTGCTGGATGTATGATGTTTAATGAGGTTGGTTTGGAACCTCGGTGTCCTATTTACTGTCGTTATACTGCCGAAATTCCGTTGCGTCCTGACTGATCATAGGAGGGGTCGTGTTGGGGCGTGACAGTTTAAGTGGTATCAGAGCGCATGTTAGCTGTCAGCCGGGGTATCCTCGGAATGTGGGTAGTGGTCTAAGCATGCAAGTATGTATTAAGTGAAAGAAAAGTGAAACATATGTTAATATGTTTATGTGATTAATTTACTTATGTGTCTAACTTTCTATGTGACAAATATGCCTTGTGTGTTAAGTGAACTAATGTGGTCAATATGTTTTATGTGATAACGTGTTATACATACTCAATGTGTTGTAATTAATGTGCATTATGTGATTTATGTGTATTATGTGACAATTGTGTTTTATGTGATTTTGTGCCTTGTGTGAAGTTAGTTGTTTATGTGCTTTTAATTGTTTATAACTAGCTTATGTGAAACAACGTGCTTTAGGTGGTCAATATACTTTAAGTGACCAATGTGAGTTACGTGATCAACTTGTCTTATGTGAAGTTTGTTGCTTATGTGACTTTAATTGTTTATAACTTACTTCTGTGATATAACCTGTTTATGTGATGTTGGCTTCTTATATGTTGAATTGTGTGTTATGTGATAATGTTGCATTGTATGATAATTGCGCATTACGTTATACTTGTCTTTCATATGATATGGTTGCATACATGTTTTAACTCGTGAGTGACCTTTTAATGTCTAGGGTGGTTGTAAGAGTTTTCGGAAATAGTGGTAGGCCATGATTTTGAATTATTATTATTCTAGAAGTTTATCAGTTAGATTTTAATTGTTATGTTTATGGATTTTAGTTTCGGCTTAGTGGATTGATCTTGATGTTCCTTTAGCGAGAATGAAGTTGTTCGAGGAAATAGCAACGTATCTTGATGATTATAATTACTTTTGTTGCCATGTTTAACTTGTTATTACTTGGAGATGAATCATAAGTTGAGGTTTTTGTGAGGTTGTGATTAGACACTTTTGGAGTCTCAACTCAGATTATACTTTCTTGAGGTTATTTTAGAATGAATTTATTTGAGGAATTAGTGATGTATATTTGTGAATGGAATGAAGTGTTGTATAACATGTGAATATTTCTACTATTTGGGATTGCTATATTATTAATGGATATTTTGGAGTTTTGATCTTTATACCTTGGAGACAATTGGAGTGATTCCTGACTAAAGTTACTTTATTCGAGGATGTAATTGTTGGGAGATAGAATTATTTGAGGAAATAAGAATGCATTTTGGTGACTGAACATTTACTTACCTACATTAAGCTTTTGAGTTCTAGGTGGTATGACTTTCTAAATTGTTGATTGAGGATTCGCTTGTGTTATAATGGGTTAATATGAATCTGTATTGTGTTATCAGATTTTGGAGTCCTCATTAGTGAATCATGTTGGGTAATCGGTGATTTATCTTGTTTAGTGATTGGTCTGGTACGGAATATAAATTTTGGAGTGATTTATCTTGTTTGGTGATTGTTATGACTCTTTAGGTTCTCTAGATCTCCTTAGTGTCTTGTTTTGGAGGAAGATAGATTGTAAGATTTGACTTGTTGGTGTTTAAGTGTGTAGGTGGGACACCCTTCTTGTGCTTCATAATTCTATCGGTCTTATTATCTTTTACTCTATTCTCACTTATTTGAGAGAGAGTTACACTTTTCTAGCCTATCAATTGTCTCTTGAAAGTTTGCTTATTGGATTAATGGATCCTATGCTCATTTGACATTGTTTCTATTCTTAACATTCATATTCATTTCTTATAGCAATGTCGCTTATTGGAGTTAAGGTTTGAGACTTCTACATTTCATTCTATATCTCCAACCATTGGTTTCAATATTTCATTTCATCCTATTACTATTCATTTGAAAGTAATCTCTCTGTGGGTATACCATTTTACTTATTCGATTTCACTTGGTTGATGTACTCCTTACCTAAGTACATCATTGTCATTCTTATTGATCCTTGTTAATCCTATTGTTTCATTATTAAATCCTGAGCCATTACTTTGCTTGAAATTGCTCATTTAATATACTCAGCATTGTCCTTTCTTATTTATACTTCTTTGGTTATTGCGTGCTGAGATACTCATTATCTTGACACTCATATTTTCTATTGAATTAATCATTTCTTATTTCTTAAATTCATTTCGCCTCAAGTACAACTTACTTGTTGGTTCCTTGAACAATCATCGAGAATTGAAATGTCTACTTGTTCAGGAATTTTGTTCAACATACTCAGCACTGTTTTGATCCGTTATCATCCTTTGTTCGTACTTATTTAACTGATAGGTGCTGAGACATTTCTTATCTTAGTTATCATGCTTTCTTATTAAACTATTAGCCTCTTGATTCTCTAACTTGTTTGACCTCTTGCTCCCTTGATTGTTCGCTCAAATATGACTTTCCATATTCTTAATTCCTCGTAAATGTCATAAGAGCCATATTTTGACCAATGTCACTTTTGAAATATTTCCTTGATCAATAATCATTCATGTTATCGTGAATGAGTTTTTAAACCCTCGGGGTGTTCATAGAGCTCTTTTGTGTAATAGGGGATGATTGATAATTAGTGGTGTCACGCTAAGACTTGGAGTTGGAATTTCTTTCCTATGCAATATGATATTAGGTAGGAGAGAATTATGAATTGAAGATTGTCTTGGAACTATGATCATCAACTTGCAGTCAACAGATGTTGTTCTTTTGAGGTCTTTGGTTAAGTGTCATCCTAGGAGATAAATGAGAACTAAGAGAAGTATTATTAAGTGTAACGATTGGGGATTTAATTGTCTATCAATTCGAGAATTGCGCGGACGCAATTGTTTTAAGGAGGGGAGAATGTGAAACCCCACTTTTCTGCTTTAACTCGATTTACGTGTTTTATCTCGTTTTACGTGCATTTGACCTGTTTATGTGTTATATGACCTAGAATGTTATAATTTTGATGTCAATACTCCTAATACATGCTAAATGTGCATTCATGAAATTTTCATCAAAAACGGAGTCAGAAATTTTATCGTCGATTTTCAGTGAATAGTGTTTTCGAAACACGTCCGCTATAATTTTGAAACTGGTCTTTTTAACCCTTCTAAACCTAGTCCACGGACTTTAATAGACCTGTGTTTGATGAAAATGGTTTTAAAATCGGCTTAAGAATTTATTAGGGTTTTTACACCGACTTTTGCAAAAATCGAGTTTTAAGCCGACTCGGGTGGAATTCTTTGAATGTAAAACTTCTTGTCACCTAAAAATAATCCACTTGTGATATTTTGGGGGTTGCATAATTATTTTTAACTTGGTGAGCATTAAAATGCAATTAAAGTCATTAAAAACACAAAAATACCTATTAAAACTAACTTTGACTTTGCATTTTTTTAATTGACCAAGCTTTTTATTATATAATGTCATCAACACACACTCACACAACACAAAACACACTCCAAAAACACACACAAAACCGTGGCTCCTTGGAGGAGAAAGATAAAGGCATTTTCAAAGCATTTTTCTCACAGATTTTGCGTTTCAAAGCCGAATTGAGTGATTCAAAGCTTGAAATTGATTGTTTGGCATCCATTCTACACGTTTCTTGCATCAAAACACATCAAAGGTGAGAGAAAAATTCTAGATCTCAAAATGTCATTTTTATGTTTTTGCGTATAATTAATTATTGAACCGTTAGAATGTTAATCTAATGATAGATTATTGCTCCTTGCATGCTAGGGATCGTTATATACTAATACTACGAGTTTCTGTCGGATATAGCATAATTTTTATTTTCCGGGTATTTAATTTTGATTAAAATGTTCAAAGTTGATTTAATTGAGTTGCGTTGCTCGAAATCGATTGCCGTCGATTTCTAAATACTTGATAATTACGTGTTAGCGCTGTTGTAATGCCGAATTTTCGATTACATTGTTTGTGTGAAAATCCGGAAAATCCAGCCATGACATCTTAGGGTTTTAGGGTTATCGGGCATGATTTAGAGGTGTTATGGTGGATTTCCGAGAGGGCTAATGTAGTAGGTTGAATGGGTGAGTGATAGGAACTGATTTGGCAATGTTTGGATTAGTAGATTGTAAGTTATGAATTTTAGAAGTTAGGTTGTCATTCTTTAATTTCTTGAACGATGCCTTAGATGGTTGGGTAGTGTTCGAGTGATGAATGGTGAGTCGTTGTTGAGTAATTTAGGGTTTAATTATGTATATTATGCATGTCCGGTTAGATGGCCTACTTTGTCATCTAACTACGTTGTTTGTTGTTTAATTTAATATTGATGTTATATTGATGTTATTGATTGATTATTATTGAATGCGGGAATCGGGCACTCTTGTTGCTGATCTCCCAATTGATTGATTGATTTATGCTTGCATGATGATTGATGAATATGGAGTCTTGGTATGTGTGTGCCACCTCTCGGGCAGCGTCGGGCTGTCGGGTTGATAACGGCATGACTGCCATAGGCTACCCCCAGCTCGCATGACGGAGATGTCATGGAGGGAAGGGGATAGTGAGGTACCTCGGGTGCGTGAGTAATGGGGAGTTATAAGAAGAACGGTTGAGATCGTGATGGCGTTTGGAGCTACACCAAATAGAGTATCCTTATTGATTGGTTATATAGTTATGTGATGATAGCATTATTTATGTTGTTATGTGATGATAGCATTATTTATGTTGTTATGTGATGATAGCATTATTATTGTTGTTGTGTGTTTACTTGCTCAAAGGACTAAATCCAAGGAGCGTAGTGAATACTGTCGAGATCTATCGGATCCTCACTGGGCTTATGTATATAAGCTCACTCTCTATTAATGCATGCTTACAGGTGTTGCAGAGCCGGATTACGAGTATGTGCCTCCTGAAGAGGAGAATGTGGAAAATGTGCTTTACGTGATCGAGTCATAAGTCCCCGAGTCATATCCAGGAGTATATGGTGTTTAATGGCTTGTATATAAGTTTATTAGACTTTATATACCTTATGGTTGTTAATGTAATAGATATTGAAAATATGATGATCTAAATGTTGTTAACTTAGCGGTTTTCTTTTGTTTATGGTTAAGTTGTAAATGTGTCTCAACTTATTTTTGAAATGTATGATAAGGTTGAGGTATTGTATGTTATGTTGGAACGGAGGCGTATAACGAGGATGGTTTATTGTATAATATGATTGTGTTGTATGTTGTTGTTTGAATTAAGGAGTTGCTGGATGTATGATGTTTAATGAGGTTGGTTTGGAACCTCGGTGTCCTATTTACTGTCGTTATACTGCCGAAATTCCGTTGCGTCCTGACTGATCATAGGAGGGGTCGTGTTGGGGCGTGACACCTCCCAGGGAGATTTGGGTCATAGAATTGATGGTTACTCCCGAGGTATTCCAAACTGGTGTTATAAGGTGGTTGCACGCTTATTGTCATCGTTGTCAACATCAAGCTCGAGATTGATGTATCGCTCGTGAAATGGTATATTTCTCGTAAGAGTGAACCATAGCTTTCAGAGTGTGGTATAGCTTTGAATGGTTATGTTAATGCTTTCTTGAATGTTTAATATATTGTCGTTTGTATTGAATGCTTTTTTATTGATTTTATTGCTTAGCTGTGTCTATTTGCATTGCACGATTTTCTTTCTCTCCAACTCGATATCTGTCTCGCCCTCACTGAGTATACGTGTTTTGTATACTCACTCCTCACCACTACATTTCAAGAAATGTCATGTTAGCTGAAAAGTTCGTGATTTTGTGAAAGTTCGTGCCTGAAGAGTTGTCTTGCGTGCCTATGTGGCTTGAGTGTCGAAGTTGTAAAGATATATACTTTCATATGTTGTATGTATTTATTGTTAAAAGAAATGTAATCTAAATTAGCTAAATAGTTGAGGTGGTTTGATAAGTTAGATTATGTATTTAGTTAATGTAGCTTAACTTCAATGTATGTTTGTAATGTCAAAGGAAAAGAGTTAGAAAGATATGATAGTCTAACTTATGCAATAGGTTTGTATAGTTTAATTGCTAAGCATGAATGTATATTTGCTTATGATTTGCATGTTGTGAACCAAGGCTCGGATGGCCTTGAGGTGGTTGAATATTTGGACATGGTATTGGTCTACCTATATGCTGTAGTAGGTTTTACATTTTGCCTAGAATCAGGGGAGACTCCGTCCGTTTTCCCTAAAAATTTATGCCCGGGTTTGGTTTGGGTTGTGATTAGATCGATTGATAGAACTCTCGGTCTCGAGAGGGATCAGGGTGTTACAGGCTCCGTCTGTTTTTCCTAAATATTATGTCCAGGTTTGGAATTGGGTTGCGATTAGATTGATTAATAGAGCTTCTGGTCTCGAGAGGGATCGGGGTGTTACAGTATAGGTCTTTCCCTCTTCTCTTCTCCGTGTGTATTGATGATGGAATGAATGTGTTGTTGATAAAGAGCATAGCGGGCGGGGGCTCATGATCTGCTTTCGACCTTCCCCATCTGTTTTCATGCGCGAATTCTGCCCCTTACTTTCTTTATGGCCGGCGTCTGTGTCATGCCCCGACCCGACCTCGCAAAAGGCCAAGCCCGGACCCGACACACGGACG
This sequence comes from Ehretia macrophylla, assembly GCA_037974665.1. Lineage (NCBI taxonomy): Eukaryota > Viridiplantae > Streptophyta > Magnoliopsida > Boraginales > Ehretiaceae > Ehretia > Ehretia macrophylla. The sequence continues at coordinate 53,231,436 of CM075782.1, forward strand.
GAGTCTCCTCTGTAACGTGGACGATCCGAAACCCTACATTCAACATAATACTTGCGAAAGCCATAATAAACATTTGAATCAAGACAACTTTCTTTTAGAAAATATATATATCTTCTGATTAACAACTTTGCAAACCAAAAATGTCATGCATACTACACAAGTATTCGTGCCACTAAACAGTTAAATCATTAGTATGCAATTCTTTACTAGTCATAAGAGTATATCTTTACAACTTCACATTCTTTACAACTTCACATTCTTTCAACTTTACAACATAAGACCATAGAGGCCTCAAAATAGAAACTACATACAAGGCTACAAGCCTCAAAATGAAGCGTCAACCAAGTATTAAACACATCAAGCATGGCCTGCACAAAACTCTGGCAACCAACCACCAGTTAAGCAAAGAAGTGCTATCAAGGAAACACCTCCACTTGTTCCTCCTCCTCAATTACCTCAATAGGGTCCGCTTCAACTACTCCTGTAAAAATATGGTATAGAAAGGAATGAGTAAAAACTATTGCTCAGCGAGGGTTATTGGTCTCAAGGACGGAGATGAGAGGAGAATGCAACGCAAATCGTCAAGCAATTCATTCAAGTACCATATAGAGATACAAACAAAGCCAACAATAAACAAGACAAGCATTAAAACTATAAACACTCATTCAGAGGATACGATTCAATTTTCCACGAGCAACTTGCAATCACGAATTCGATGACGACGCACCGGCCCAAACCACCTTATAACTTCAGTTTGGAATACCCCAGAAGTATCAATCAATTCTACGACCCAAATCTCCATGGGAGGCAACCCAAGCGAGAAAGGGAATAGGACACAGAGCTAGGGCAACCAACACTGGCAACCCGAGGCTACCCAGAGAGGCCCATCACACCGCCCCTAACTCTATGAATGCAATACAATATTCAATGCAACAATCGAGCAATCAAGCAATAGAGCCACACGTGGGAGAATAACATAGTAGGTTACTCTCGCACGCAATAACAACAATTAATAAGCATTTCAATCAAAATCAACTCTAATAAGCATAACAAGCATTAACAGGCATTAGCAAGCATTCTACAAGCAAATTTCTATGAAACCATCAAAAACACAAAACGACCCCAACTTTCAAAACACCACTACTTTCAAACGAGCCATGAGTTTTGGAAACCGACTTCACCAATCCTCCTAGGTCACCATAAGGCACGTCTAAAGACCCCGAAACCCTACTTTACCATACAATTCACGCAAAGCCCCAATTTTCCTCTTTGCTTTTTTGAACTACCACTACCCTAACCAATCACTCAACCAACACCATAACCGCACCAAAAATGCTTCTACGTCCTCCCGAGACAATGCCATCACGCAAAACAAGAAAACACTAAACTCGACCTAAACGACCCCGACTTTTACCATGGCATTTTTCCTCATTTTTCCATTACACAATCCAAACCAATCATGCATTTAGGCATTCTAGCATATCTAGCATCTTTTTACATCAACAGAACACATAACGGAGCAACTTCATCGAATCAAGGTTTTACTATTCATAATTTACTATTCAACTAACAATTTAAATTGCAATCTCAATATTCAACCGTAGAAAATGTTAAAAAGCTATAAATACATATTCTACAATTGTCAAGGAACATTCTTTAAACATCAAAACGATTAAAACAACAAACTACGGATAAAACCCAAAAATCATAAAGTTGATATACATGATATTCAAATGCCCAAGTAACGTGCTTCCTTCACCTTAGACACTCCTAGTTGCTAGGAAAACCGCGCTGGATGCCTCAGAAGCAACCCTGCACAATCTCACGCGAAGATTTGAAGTTTGGAAGTTGAAAATCTTTTTTTTTTCTCTTGGAGTTTCGGCCAGCTCAAGGACTGTTTTGTGCTTGTTTTTTTATTTTTATTCTTCTATGTTATAACTATTAAAAGATGACAAGCTTTGGTCAAAGGTCAAGCCCATTGGTCAAACTAACTTAAGTTGGTCAATTTGCCTATTTTTATGCATTTTAAAGCTATAACAACTATCACCAAATTAATTCTAGCTAACAACAAATAAAATATAAAATTTAAGAAACCAAAATACTAGTTTTCACTATTTGTTGAGGACTAGAAAACACCCTCTAACTATCGCTCTCGATGCAATGCACTTTGCGACAATAAAGAAGTAACAATTAAATCTCAAAGAATTTAAGAAAATATAATTTTCAGAAAGATAAACAAGAAAATTCCACATTCCGGGCTCGGGTATTACACCCTCTCCCCCTTAAAACAATTGCGTCCACGCAATTCTTACCTGGTCAACAAACAACCCCGGATACTGACTCCGAACCTGGTCTTCTCTTTCCCAAGTCGCTTCCTCAATCCTATGATGATTCCACAGAACTTTTACCAACTGAATACTCTTTCTGCAAAGTTCCTGAACTTTCTGATCCACAATTCGAATTGGTTTCTCCTCATAAGTTAACTTTTCCTCAATCTACAAAGGCTCTGGTTCAAGTACATATGAAGGATCAGGATGGTATTTCCTCAACATTGATACATGGAAAACATCATGTAGTCTCAACAAGCTCGGAGGTAAAGCTAATCGATAAGCCAAAGGACCCACATTTTTGGTGATCTCAAACGGGCCCACATACCTGGGACTAAGTTTCCCGCTCTTACCGTGCCGAATCAATCCCTTTCGAGGAGAAATCTTAAGAAACACCCAATCTCCCAAAGCAAACTCGAGATCCTGACGGTGCTTATCCGCATAACTATTCTGACGACTCTGAGTTGTAAGCATACGCTGGCGAATAAGGTGAACATTATCTACCATCTTAATCATCTCAGGTAACACAGTCGGATCAATTGTTCTCATCTCTCCAACCTCTTCCCAATACAATGGGGATATGCATTTACGACCGTACAACACCTCGTAGGGCGCCATACCTATACTAGATTGATAACTATTATTGTAGGCGAACTCCGCTAAAGGCAAAAACTTCTCCCAATTCTTCCCAAAGTCTAACACACATGCCCGAAGCATGTCCTCTAAGATCCTGATGGTTCTCTTAGACTGGCCATTAGTTTATGGATGATATGAAGTGCTAAAGCTCAATTTAGTTCCCATGGCCTCTTGTAACTTCTGCCAAAAACGATATCTAAATTTGGGATCTCTATCTGACACTATACTCTGTGGCACACCATGAAGTCTCACAATATTAGCAACATAAAGCTCAGCTAGTTTATCAAGGCTATCCTGTTTGTTCACGGGAATAAAATCTGAAACCTTAGTCAATCGGTCCACAATAACCCATACAGAATCACATCCTCTCGGAGATCTAGGAAGATCGGTCACAAGGTCCATTGTTATATGCACCCACTTCTATTGCGGAATCGACAACGGTTGCAAAAGCCTGACTGGCCTCTGATGCTCAACCTTAACCCTCTGACAAGTTAAACACCTGGATATATACCCAGCAATCTCCATCTTCATATTGTTCCACCAGAAGTGTTGTTTCAAATCTCTATACATTTTAGTACTGCCCGAGTGAATTGTATATCTTGAATTATGTGCTCGGACACAATCTCATTCTTCAAAGTCGGATCTCCAGGAACACACACTCTGTCCCTGAATCTGAAGATACCATCTGCATGTAATGTAAACTACGACTCACCCCCTTTTGCTTTTTCTTGGATTTTCAATATGTGAGGATCAGTCTTCTGAGCCTCTCTGATTTCTGCTAGCAATCCCGACTAAATTTGTAAGCTAGCAAATCGAATCCCTACCTTAGTAGCTTTCGGCTTCCATGAACAAATTTCTTCCAAAGTCTCCCAATCCTTGATAATTAAACTTGCAACAGTAGCCTTTCGGCTCAAAGCATCTGCAACAACATTTGCCTTACCTGGCATGTAGTTTATAGAACAATTGTAGCCACTTAATAGCTCTAACCATCTTCGCTGCCTCATATTCAAATCTTTTTGTGAAAACAAATATTGGAGACTCTTGTGGTCAGTAAAAATTTCAAATTTGCTACCCCACAAGTAATGACGCCACTTCTTCAAAGCAAACACAACAACAGCTAACTCCAGATCATGTGTAAGGTAATTGACTTCATATGGTTTCAACTTCCTAGAAGCATAGGCAATCACCTTACCACTCTGCATTAAAACATAGCCCAAACCTTCTTTAGATGCATCACTGTAGACAACAAAGTTTTATGTACCTTCAGGTAAAGCTAGTAGAGGAGCTGTAGTCAATCTCTTCTTCAGTTCTTGGAAACTGGATTCACATTTATCATCCCAGTTTTAAGTAACTTTTTTTTGAGTCAACTGGCTTAAAGGTCCAGAAATTTTGAAAAAGTCTTTAACAAACCTCTGGTAGTAACCTGCCAAACCCAGAAAACTCCGAATCTCTGACACCGTTTCAGGTCTCTTCCAAGATGAAACAACTTCAATCTTAGCTGGGTTTACTGTAATTCCTTGATCTGAAATGATATGGCCTAGAAAAGATATTTTATTCAACTAGAATTCGCACTTACTGAATTTTGCAAAAAGCTTGTTTTCTTGCAAAGTCTGTAGCCCAATCTTCAAATGTTGTTCATGTTCAGCCTCATTCTTAGAGTATACTAAAATGTCGTCAATAAAGATTACGACAAATTGATCAAGATAAGGTCGAAAAACCCTCTGCATTAAGTCCATGAATGCAGCTGGTGCATTTGTCAATCCAAACGGTAATACAACAAATTCATAGTGGCAATATCTAGTCCTGAATGCCGTCTTAGGTATATCGTCACTCCGAATTCTGAGTTGATAGTAACCCTGCCTTAAATCAAATTTGGAGTAAACACTCGCACCCTGCAACTGGTCAAACAATTCTTCAATCAACGGCAAGGGGTATTTGTTCTTAATCGTGACTTGATTAAGTCCCCTGTAATCAATACATAACCGTAGCATGCCGTCTTTCTTTCTCACAAACAACACAGGCACACCCTACAACGAAGAACTACGTTGTATACACCCTTTCTGGAGCAAGTTCTGAAGCTGAATTTTCAATTCCTGAAGTTCAGCCGATGCCATTCTATAAGGACTTCTAGAAATTGGCGCAGTTCCTGGCATAAGGTCAATCACAAACTCAATCTCCCTATTCGGTGGTAAACCCGGTAATTCCACGGGAAATACACTAGGGAAGTCTTTAACGATTGGAACCTCATTCAAATTCCACTTAACAGTAGGTTGATTGATCAGATAAGCTAAGTAAGCTTCACAACCCTTATTCAACAACTTAGAAGCCTTGATTGATGATAAAAGAGGTATCCGGGCAGCCCTGCAGTTCCCAACAATCTACAGTACCGGTAGGTCAGGAATCTGAAGATAAACAATTTTTGTTTTACAATCCAACTGAGCATAACATTTCCCCAACCAGTCCATTCCCAAAATGATTTCAAAATCATGGAAGGGCAATATAATTAAATAAGCAGGAAATTTACAGTTCTCAATGCATATATCACAAGATTTGCAAATAGACTAAGTAACAAATTTTGCACCCAAAGGTGTACTAACTTCAACTTCATGCGGCAGTTTATCAATGCAAACATTCACAGATCGTGCACATGCAGGAGTTATAAACGAATGTGTAGCTCCGGGATCAATCAAAACTTTAATTGGCTAAGTATTGAGAAGAAAGGTACCTTCCACTATTGTTGTAGTGTTGGGTAGCTCCTCCGCATCTAGTGCAAAGACCCTAGCCTGTACCCTCTGTGTTGGACCTGCACCTGCAGCCCTATTCTGCACACCTTGGCCTCCAGTACGACCCTGAACATTCTTATATTTAGGGCAATCTTTCACCCTATGCTCATCACTTCCACAACTGGTGCATTTACCACTCTTGCTCCAGCAATTAGCCTCAACGTGCCCCGATCGATTACAAAAGTTACACTGCTAATTTTGTCTTACAATAGTGTTTCCCGTAGGTGTGGGGGCTCTGGCAGTGGTAGGAGCTGTACCTCCCTGCTGGGGTCAAGTCATAGCTGGCCTCCCCTGAATCTGATACTGTGGCTGATACGGACGTTGCTGAGGAGCCTGAACAACAGTCAGATACTGCCTCTGCTGACTCTGGCTACTTTGGCCCAAGTACTGTTTCTTACTCGGCTGGCTACTCTCAGCTATCATCTCAGCCTTCCGTTTTTCAAACTTCGAGGCTTCTTGGAATGCCTCGAGAAAAGTAGTATAAGTCTGCCCAGTCAAATATAACTGTATATCCATTCTCAGCCCACGAACAAACCTATGAATCATCCTCCTAGCTGGCCGTACCAGCTCAGGCATATACCTCGACAGGCTAACAAACCTAGCCTCATACTGTGCAACAGTCATGTTTCCCTACTTTAGGGCCACAAACTCGTCTTCCCGCCTTTCCCTAGCCATTTCGGGAATATACTTGTCCCGAAACTCACTCACAAAATCATCCCACAAATGCGGAACATCCTCACAATCCCACCTCAACCTGACAGTGTTTCATCACTGCTCTGCGTCGCCCTCAAATAGGAATGCCGTACAATCCATTATTGCCTCATCAGTGTACCTCAAAGCAGCGAAAATTTTCTCAACACAGTTAATCCATCTCTTGGCTGCCTCATCATCCGGCTCTCTAAAGAACTTACCCGGCTCGTGCCTCAGGAATTTCTCCAGCTGATTATTCTCAGCGCTAGGCCCTTGTCCACCAAGATTGGCTTGATTTCCCTCGGGATCATTATTCTTGTCCTGCCTTTGTTCATGGAGTACCTGTGTAATCCGGTCAACTGTAGTGGTCCTAGTAGCCATAAACTGTTCAGGCAACGGTTGCTGACCCTGTTCTGCTGCCTCTTCATCTGCACCTTGACCTTGAGTACCACGACGTGGCGGCACAGTAACAACTCACAATAGCTGCCAACATTTAAAAGCAGTTTATAGACAGAAATATAGCACATAAGATTAGATAACACTCAAGTCAATAACAATCAAATATCCTATCACACAATTCACATAACACAAGATTGACATGCCAACCCTTTCACTTGAACACATAAGCACTCAAGTTCGCATAGTCATACTATAACATTTTTTTTTTCACTTAACAATCATACAACAACACTTCAGCATTTTAGACCTTTACCCCACAGACCAAGAAACATATCCTAGCTCATGCAATTCTATCATGCTCTGATACCATCTAAAGATGTCACGCCCTGACCCGACCCTGCTAAAGGCCAAGCCCGGACCCGACACACAGATGGAGTCTCCTCTGTACCGTGGACGATCCGAAACCCTACATTCAACATTATACTTGTGAAAGCCAAAATAAACATTTGAATCAAGACAACTTTCTTTTAGAAAATATACATCTTCTCATTAACAACTTTGCAAACCAAAAATGTCATGTACACTACACAAGTATTCGTGCCACTAAACAGTTAAACCATTAGTATGCAATTCTTTACTAGTCATAAGAGTATATCTTTACAACTTCACATTCTTTCAACTTTACAACATAAGACCATAGTGGCCTCAAAATAGAAACTACATACAAGGCTACAAGCCTAAAAAATGAAGCGTCAACCAAGCATTAAACACATCAAGCATGGCCCGCACAAAAGTCTGGCAACCAACCACCAGCTAAGCAAAGAAGTGCTATCAAGGAAACACCTCCACTTGCTCCTCTTCCTCAATTACCATAATAGGGTCCGCTTCAACTAGTCCTGTAAAAATATGGTATAGAAAGAAATAAGAAAAAACTATTACTCAGCGAGGGTTATTGGTCTCAAGGACGGAGATAAGAGGAGAATGCAATGCAAATAGTCAAGCAATTCATTCAATTATCATATAGAGATACAAACAAAGCCAACAATAAACAAGACAAGCATTAAAACTATAAACACTCATTCAAAGGATACGATTCACTTTCCACGAGCAACTTTCAATCACGAATTTGATGACGACGCGCCGGCCCAAACCACCTTATAACTTCAGTTTGGAATACCCTGGAAGTATCCATCAATCCTACGACCCAAATCTCCCTAGGAGGCAACCCAAGTGAGAAAGGGAATAGGGCACGGAGCGAGGGCAACCAACACTGGCAACCCGAGGCTACCCAGAGAGGCCCATCACACCGCCCATGACTTTATGAATGCAATACAATATTCAATGCCACAATCGAGCAATCAAGCAATAGAGCCACACGTGGGAGAATAACATAGTAGGTTACTCTCGCACACAATAGCAACAATTAATAAGCATTTCAATCAAAATCAACTCAAATAAGCATAACAAGTATTAACAGGCATTAGCCAGCATTCTACAAGCAAAATTCTATGAAACCATCAAAAACACAAAACGTCCCCAACTTTCAAAACACTATTACTTTCAAACGAGCCATGAGTTTTGGAAACCGACTTTACCAATCCTCCTAGGTCTCCTTAAGGCACGTCTAAAGACCCTGAAACCCTACTTTACCCTAGAATTCACGCAAAGCCCCGATTTTTCCCTTTGCTCGTTTGAACTACAGCTACCCTAAACGAACACCCAACCAACACCATAACCTCACCAAAAGTGCTTCCATGGCCTCCCGAGACAATGCCATCACACAAAACGAGGAAACGCTAAACTCGACCTAAACGACCCAGACATTCACCATGGCATTTTTACCCAATTTTCCATTACACAATCCAAACAAATCATGCATTTAGGCATTCTAGCATATCTAGCATATCTAGCATCTTTTCACATCAACAGAACGCATAATGGAGCAACTTCATCGAATCAAGGTTTTACTATTCATAATTTACTTTTCAACTAACAATTTAAATTGCAATCTCAATATTCAACAGCAGAAAATGTTAAAAAGCTATAAATACATGTTCGACAATTATCAAGGAATATTCTTTAAGCATCAAAACGATTAAAACAACAAACTACGGATAAAACCCAAAAATCATAAAGTTGATATACATGATATTCAAATGCGCAAATAACGTGCTTCCCTCACCTTGGACACTCCTAGTCGCTAAGAAAACCACGCTGGATGCCTCAGAAACAACCCCGCACAAGCTCACACGAAGATTGGAAGTTTGGAAGTTGAAAAAAAAAAAATTTCTCTTGGAGTTTCGGCCAGCTCAAGGACTGTTTTGTGCTTGTTTTTTTTTTTTTTTGCTATGTTATAACTATTAAAAGATGACAAGCTTTTGTCAAAGGTCAAGCCCCTTGGTCAAACTAACTTAAGTTGGTCAATTTGCCTATTTTTATACATTTTAAGCTATAACAACTATCACCAAATTAATTCTAGCTAACAACAAATAAAATATAAAATTTAAGACACCAAAATACTAGTTTTCACTATTTGTCCTCTAACTATCGCTCTCGATGCAATGCACTTTGCGACAATAAAGAAGTAACAATTAAATCTCAAAGAATTTAAGAAAATATAATTTTCAGAAAGATAAACAAGAAAATTCCACATTCCAGGCTCGAGTATTGCAGTCTGGATTTATTTTGCTTTCGTACGTACTGATGCTTACAGCTTTGCTCAAATAGGGGGTGGCATTCTATTCCACACTTAATCATGGGCTGGGCTCACTCACTTTTTCTCTATAGAAAAGGCTTCGATCATAAGCTTCTGTGATCGGAGCCAGTATTTCAAGGAGCCATAAGCCATCATAAGCTTCTTTGAAGGTATCCCTTCTATATCATTGTGATAAGATTGCATAAAGCGTCTCCTAGCCTAGGGATCGAAGCTTCTCTTTCTATGAGAATCCCGCCCAGATGAAAGATCATACGCTGCCCTCGATAACCTTCATGAAAATAGGGATATGTATGCCATAGAAGCCCCCTACTAATCTAAAGGGGGGGCAAGGGGTAAAAGTCATTGGTTGAAGACGTAGATAATAAATGGGCTTGTTCTGGCATAAGACATAAGGAGTCTCAATGAGGGGATTTTTTATTATTAATTACTTAACATAAAGTCTATGCATAGAAGCAACTTAGTAAAGAGGGAAGCCATTGAACAGAAGGCGTGATCATTAATGAGCAGGGCATAGGCTTTTGTGACAAGGCATGTATAGAATTCCATGCGGATCGATAGTTGACAAGTCCAACCTCCTTTTACGACCAACAACACTTTGTAGATGGAAAGAATGGAAAAATAGAGCTGCATGAGCTTTTCAGCTCGATCCACTCGATCTATCATCATCCTTCGATGGAAAGCGGGAAGGAGGTGAGATATACCCAACCAGGTCAAGGAAACCCACACCTTATTGGGATCCTTAGAGTTGGTTGAGATCCTATTTGATGCCTCCCCTAAAGACCATTAGATAATTCAAACATTGTTGAAGGTATTGGGACATTCAAGTAGGTGGCCAACATTCATTTCATTAATCAATAAATGCTTGAAATTGGAAGAAAAGGTAAAATAGATTCCTTCTTCCCTGGTTAGCTTTTAGCAGTAGTGAAAGGAAATTCTTAGCTAAAAGTTAGGATATGAAATATATCATTTAGAGGTAGTTTAAAACATAAAGTAGAAAGCCGACTTATCTAGGTTGTTGGGATTGAAGGAGGAAGAAGTGTTTCATCTACGAGCTACTTGCACTGAATTGACTGACTTACCAACTTGACTTGCCTACCGACCGAGATAGGACTAACGCTAGATGTAAGCCCTAAAGCACTCTCTCTCTCCAACCTTCTCAAAAACTTTTAAAGGTCCAAAGGACACTTAAAGGTTTTGAAGGAAAAAATATGCAAGTGGTAGTTCGGTATCAGTTGTCTCATCTCGTCAATCTCATCCAGCACAAGAAGGATTTTTATGTAAGCCTGTACCCAGAAGCGAAAGTGAAAGGGAATATCAAACTAAAAACCATAGTGAAAGCGATGCGTTCTATAAGGGCTTGAATTAGTGAGCAAACCAACCGTACCCACCAACTGAGCCAAGGTTATAGGTCGACAAAACGTCCTTTTTGATTTGATGCCACAAAGATTTTGACTATCGAATAAGGTTTCGAACCCTTGATTCCTTTTTTTTAACTCTTGTAACATGAAAACAAATGCTTTATAGAAGCCTCTAAGGCCGCTATTCCTGACTTTAGGAAGGACTAGAGAAAGGCCTTTACCGATTCTATGTCTCTATAGAACTTTTTTCTTTTCTTTTATTATTGATTATCTATTTATTATCTTATCTTTAGTAAAAGTCTAAAATTCTTTTTTTTTTGAAATGCAAGGACTTATATAGCACCTAACGGAACACCTATTTGATCCATCTAGCCTGCCTTAAAGGGCTCGGGCTTCTATTCAAGGAGTGACTTTGTTGAGCTCTTTTTTTAAGTGAGTAGCCACTTCCTAATAAATACATTCCATTCAGACGATTCGGTGGCTGAGTTGGTCTGACTCAGGAAGTTCTCTCCATAGCACAGCAAGCTGTAAGTCAGTTTCAAGTCTGCCTTTCCGCTAGAAAACTCATTACACGCAACGTCACATTTTACTTAGCAAAGAAAGACAAGCTACAAACTACCACTGCCCCTCTGTAAGTAAAATTCTATCCTTTAGCTATAATTTAAGGAAATTGAAAGGAGAGAAAAATGATCAAAGGTGGTTGCTAGCATCGAAGAGATCCATCATCTACGATATAGTGGGAGTTAAGACTTGGCGAACGAGTTCTTGCCGCAGGAGAGGAAAGCGGGTACGTGTGGGTTGTCCTATCGGTAGGGATATACTCATAGGAGAAGTAGTATATAACCCTAGGCGCCATGATTTGTTCGACCAAGTCGGCCAGCCTCTTGGGATTGATATTGTCTTTTACATGGGCCTTTTGCAGAACCTCAATCATTTCCTCTCGGTGATGTTCTGAGGTTATCAATAGATCAACAATTGAGATCTGTGTGGGGATCTTTTTTAGTAGTTCCGCCACATTCTACTCTGGCTTCTTGAGAGCCCTGTGAAAGGCCTCTCTTGTTGGGTCTTTCTCTACTGCTTTATCCTTTCCTTGGTCCTTCCGTGGCTCTCAAATGGTCAGGTTTGAAGTATCGTCCCCACCTAGTCATATTTTCTATCTTAGCACATTCTTCACCCTCTTTCTTATCCACTTTCAAAGCTATCGTCTTGCTTTCATATTGTGATACCCCGAACCTAGCATGTATTCAATAGCATTTAAAGTTCATTTAAATTTCATTTTATTGACCTTTCATATTCTTTGACCAAACTAGTTGACATTTCATCTACATTGACCAACTAGGACAAGGTGAGAATTTTTGAAATGTTTAATAAAGGGAAAACTTGGGATTAGAAATAAAAAAATGCAATGTTAAGTTAGTCAAATTTTGGGTCAACTTTGGAATTAAATCTGAACCTATTAGGGAAGAGTTAGGTAGCAAATTATATATGGTTGGAAATCTCTATGAGTCTAGTTTTTGAGGCTTCAAACTGTTCGTGAATTGGAGTTTTCTAGAAGAAGTTATGGCCGTTTTCGCAAGGTCGCGCATAGCTGGTTTGGTTTAGCGGGTTGACCGAATCTTTGACCTTTGACTTCTTGTCATCTTTTCCTAAATAAGCAAAAGACAAACGAATAAACAGAGAGAAGAAAAGGCTTGAAGCCATGAGGAAAAGAAAGAGAAAAAGAAAGAAAAAAATTTCAAAACAAATCAACAAATCTTCACTTGAGCTTGCTTAGGATCATTTCCGGGCCATTCAACGTTGTTTTCCTAGCGTCTAAGGTGAGGGTTTCACGTTTATTTGCGCATTTGAATATTTTGTGTATTAACTTTGATTTTTGGGTTTTATCCGTATATTGTTATTTTAATCATTTTGAGGCTTAAAGAATGTTCCCTAGCAATTGTAGAACATGTATTTATAGCTTTTTAACATTTTATGCGGTTGAATGTTGAGATTGTAATTTAAAATATCAATTGAATAGTAAAATATGAAAAGTAAACCCTCGAAACGTAGAAGTTGTTCCGTTATGCGTTCTGTTGATGTGAAAAGATGCTAGATGTGTTAGAATAGCTAAATGCATGATTTGTTTGGATTGTGTAATGGAAAAAACAAGAAAATTGCATTGGTGAAAGTCGGGGTTGTTTAGGTCGAGTTTAGCATTTTCTCGTTTTGCGTGATGGCATTGTCTCGGTAGGCCATGGAAGCACTTTTGGTGTGGTTATAGCATTGGATGGGTGTTTGGTTAGAGTAGCGGTAGTTCAAATGAGCAACGGGAGAAATCGGGGCTTTGCGTGAATTCTAAGGTTAAGTAGGGTTTCGGGGTCTTTAGACGTGCCTTATAGTGACCTAGGAGGATTGGTGAAGTCGGTTTCCAAAACTCGTGGCTCGTTTGAAAGTAGTAGCGTTTTAAAGGTTAGGGACATTTTTTGATTTTGTGTGTTTTCATAGTGTAGTGCCTATAGAATGCTTAATATGGCTTGTTATGCTTGTTAAAGTTGATTATGATTGAATTTGTATGTCAATTGTTGATAATGCTTGTTAGTATTGTTCTTGTTACTTTATTGATTGTAACTGCTTGTTGTATCGCATGTTGATATTGACTTGCATTTCAGTGCTTTGCTCGATTATCGTTATATGTCTCGTATTGCATTGCATTAGTGTCAGGCGCGTGAGAAAGTGAAAGATTCTATCTTTGTCAGGTTTAAAGTAAAGGGCATGAGAAAAAGAAAGTTCTTATTTCCGGGCATATCGATGGGAATAAGAATAGGCGGTAAGTGAGGTAATTCCTTCCGATAGTACATGCTGGTAAATCAGAGTCAAATCTATCTTTTCAGAAGTGAAGTCGTAACTTATACCGTTCGAAAGGCGCTCCAGCCCTTATGGATAAATAGATAGAACCGTTGTTTCTTTGTGGTTACGGTAAGCAAGTCTGTTAGTATAGTACACAACACTTGCTTATAAAAGGCGAATAACTGATGAGTGTGAGAGCGATGCGCTTTGTCTTTTGGTTTGAACTTCTATGAGATTTTAAGTCGGAACTCAAAGCTAGTGCGTTCGCAAGCTTGTTTGTTGTAAAGCTATCGGATAAGAGAATTCATTCTTTTAGCTTTGCTCGCCCCACTTCTAAGGATAGATAATTTAGGGAAAGCAAGTGCTGTTAGGAGATCTATCTTTCGGCTTGGTCGAGGACTCTATTACCTTGTTGCTCGGATAGTGATCGATGTAGATTCTTCCTCTCTAGAGCCTCAACCGGTCTTGATTGAAAAGCTTTCAGACCCCTGTGTGAGCAAGTTATACTAGCAACTTGCTATGTCATGTCCCCTCTCGTTACACATATGATATGGTACCTCTTTCTCTTGAGATCTCTATTGCTACTGGTGCAATCATCTCTCATGAGGTTGAAGCTGAGCCAAAATCTGTCCTACTAACCTAGCCAATCTCTCTGGTGAAATGTCTAGGGTGACATGTGCATTCCGAAATATTTCCATCATTTGTTCTCGGTGGTGCTCTTAAGTTAAAAGAAGACCTAAGATCAAAAATTTTCATCAATCAAGTGAGGGCTTTCTGGACTTTACCCACCCTTCCCCTCATTCCCCCTTTTTCAATAAATAAGCCCTGCTTCCTAAGAAGCCCCTCTCTGATAAGGAAGGAAACAAAATAATCTCAATTTTATGACAAATCCGGTCCGATGGTTGTTCTCTACTAACCACAAGGATATAGGGACTCTATATTTCATCTTCGGTGCTATTGCTGGACTGATGGACATATGCTTCTCAGTACTGATTCGTATGGAATTAGCATGACCTGGCGATCAAATTCTTGGTGAGAATCATCAACTTTATAATGTTTTAATAACGGCTCACGTTTTTTTAATGATCTTTTTTATGGTTATGCCGGCGATGATAAGTGGATCTGGTAATTGGTTTGTTCCGATTTTGATAGGTACACCTGACATGGAATTTCCACGATTAAATAATATTTCATTCTGGTTGTTGCCACCAAGTCTCTTGCTCCTATTAAGACCAGCCTTAGTAGAAATGGGTAGCGAAACTGGGTGGACGGTCTATCTGCCCTTAAGTGGTATTGTGACACCCCGATCCCTCTCGAGACCGAGAGTTCTATCAATCGATCTAATCACAACCCAAACCAAACCCGGGCATAATTTTCAGGAAAACGGACAGAGTCTTCCCTGTTTCTAGGCGAAATGTAAAACATGCGATAGCATACCAGAGGACCAATACCATGTCCAAACATTCAACTACCTCAAGGCCATCCGAGCCTCGGTTCTCAACAATTAAACTCAGCAAGTATACATACATTTCTAATTAAAAAAAAAACTAACCTATCTCTGTTCATTCTTGACAAGTACATTCAACTAGACAATTAAACCATACAAAGCTACTGCATAAAACAAACTATCATGCCACTCTAATTCTTTTCCTTTGGACATTACAAACATGCATTGAAGTTAAGCTGTGCTAACTGATTACATAAACTAGCTTATCAATTTACCTCAACTACTTAGCTAGATTTAAATTACATTTATTTTAACAATAAATACATACAACATATGAAAGCATATATCTTTACAACTTAGACAGTCAAGCCACATAGGCACGCAAGACAACTCTTCAGGCACGAACTTTCACGAAATCACGAACTTTCCAGCCAACATGACATTTCCTGAAATGTGGTGGTGAGGAGTGAGTATAAAAAGCACGTATACTCAGTGAGGGCGAGACAGATATCGAATTGGAGAGAAAGAAAGTCGTGCAATGCAAATAAGACAGTTAAGCAATATAACTGATAAATAAGCAACCAAGACAAATAATCAATACATAAGCAATTACTGAAAGCATTAACACAACCATTCAAAGTTATACCACACTCTGACAGCTATGGTTCACTCATACGAGCATTGTACCATTTCACGAGCGATACATCAATCTCGAGCTTGATGTTGACAACGATGACAATAAGCGCGCAACCACCTTATAACACCAGTTTGGAATACCCCGAGAGTAACCATCAATTCTACGACCCAAATCTCCCTGGGAGGCAACCTAAGCGAGAAGAGGAAATAGCCACGGAGCTAGAGCAACCAACACTGGCAACCTGAGGCTACCCAGAGAGGTCCATCACTCACGCGCGGGACACTATGCAATGCAAGACTCGATACAAGGCAATAAATGAGCGATAGCACAACAATACAAACTAGTGACAACAAACGAGATAACAAGCAATCACAATCAATACTAGCATTCAACCAACTTTTCAAGCATAACAAGCAATAATAAGCAACAATAACACCAATTAAACAAGTAACAACAGTTTAAACACAAAAACAACACATATCACTATTCAATCCCTAACTTCTAAAGGCAATTACGAGCAAACGAGTTACGGGATTAGGAAACCGATTTCACTACATTCACTCAGGCACTACAAGGCACGTTTCTATGTCATTAAACTTCACTTTCTCACTCGAGGCCCGAAAGTCCACCTACTGCGTTTGAACTACAACTATGCTAACCGGTCACTCAATCAACGCCACAACAGCGCCAAAAGTGCTTCCATGCCCTCAATTGCAAAACCCCCAACTCAATTCAAGCATGGTCAACTTTTGGTCAAACGGCCCCTTTACGTTTCTTTGTCTAATTTCCAATTTTAACAAAGGCCGATCCGTTTTTATTTCACATTTTAGATTTCTATCATTAATGACACCTATCCAAATCAATCAATCGCAATTCGGATCGAAATCCGAAATTCTAGGGTTTACTATTCATAATTCACTATTCATGTTCTTCCCCAATTTCAAATACGCAGTTTCAACCGTAAAAATTGCTAAATAACTAACAAGCAATGCTCTACGAACCCTAAGCAAGCTATTTCAAGCAATAACAGGCATTATAACGTGATAAATATCAAATCTGAAAAATTGACTCAAAAATCAAATTCATATTAAAATGCACAAAAGCGTGAAAACCCTCACAGAGATTGAAGACCAAGACCCGCAAGGACCCGAGCCACGACCCCCGAGCAGTTCCACGCACAATTGTAGAAGAAATTGAAAGCAAAATCATTTTTTTCTCTTGAAAACCATTCGGCCAAGAGGGGGGTCACAAGGGTCATTTTTGGTTTTGTTTTGAGTCATTGTTGCCTTGTTTTTTTAATTTAAATGGTAACAAGGGCATTTTGGTCATTTGCAAAATCAAACTTTAATTAAAAATAGTCAAATAAGCTTATTTTGATGCCATTAAATCCAATTCAAGTTAAAACAATGCAATTAAATGAAAAACAACTAAAACTAGTTAAATTAAGCTAAAAAAATTTTCACTAAGTCCGAAGAATATTTCTCTAACTCCTATTTTCGAAATTCTACGATCGAACGGTCACTAATCGATCGCTAATAAAGTGATGAACAATAATATAAAACTTTAATTCTTTGAAAAGTAGAATAGTAGAATAGTTTAAAATTCACTCCGGCTCGGAGTTACTTTCCTCATTTATTTGAAAACCGAGTGATTTTAATGCAAAACAACCAAAACCGATTATTAAAATAATCAAAACAATCAAGGTAATCAATATTCATTTAAAATAATTAATTTAACTATTTCTAGAACATTTTAAAGAATTATGAAGTTAATGTTAAGTTAGAAATGAAAGTTAATATAAACACATAGTCAAATACAATTAAACACTAACATTTAAGATAACAATTAATTAATCACAAGAAAAGAAATTCAATTACTGTAATTATCAGGAATAGGTAATAATCTTTTAATTATTCAATTTACAACTACTAAATGCTTCCAAGAGGAATATTAAAATAGTGCAAATTGGTTGATTTAACTAATTAAACATTTAATCAAATGCAGTCAGGTGCTATTAAATGCATGCCGGGTTCGGGTTATCCCAAGTATTACCAACCATTCTGGATGAGCAGTTGATTCAGTAATTTCTAGTCTTCATCTATCTGGTGTTTCATCCATTTTAGGTTCTATCAATTTTTTAACAACCATCTCCAACATGTGTGAACCTGGAATGACTATGCATAGATCACCCTTATTTGTGTGGTCCGTTTTAGTGACAACATTCCTACTTTTATTATCACTTCTAGTACTGGCTTGGGCAATTACCATGTTATTTACTGATCGAAACTGTAATACAACCTTTTCTGATCCTGCTGGAGGGGGAGACCCCATATTATAACAGCATATCTTTCGGTTCTTCGGTTTTAAATGGCCCTTTTTAGATTCAAATATGAGTACGCATTGCGCTATATGCTGGGACTTTCTGCTTAATGGTACTCCTACTATGTTCATAAGTGGTTTTCTAGTAAAACCTCTATCTAGTAAAAAAGGAGTATCTAAGACACAATCAACAGGTAACCAATGACATAAAAGCAGTCTAGTAGGAACCTCAGAGATTACATGCGCAACAACTTATCCTAAATCTTTCGGTGAGTGGCTAGCTGGAATTATCGATGGTGATGGAAGTATTCAAGTTAGTAAACAAGGATATACTTCTCTTGAAATTACTATGGGACTTGAAGATCTACGACTACTACGATATATTCAACATATGCATGGTGGAAGTATTAAAATGCGATCAGGTGCTAAAGCTTATCGTTATCGACTACATAATAAACTTGGTATGATTAAACTAATTAATTGTATTAATGGTCATATTCGACATTCAGCACAACTACTTCAACTACATCGTGTCTGTCATGTACTGGATATCCCTATAATTCTACCTATTATACTAGATGCTCACTCCAATTGGTTTGCAGGATTCTTCGATGCTGATGATACCATTGGTATCGCTATGAAATATCGACTACCTCAACTAAGTATTCGAGTAAATAATAAACTTCTACAAGATGTAGAGTCTTATAAGGTAGTATTTGGAGGAAATATATACTTTGATAGTAGTCAAAATGGTTACTATCAATGGTTTGTACAAAGTCAAAAACATGTTATCATGATTCTAGATTACTTTAAATTAAGTACTTTTCGAAGTCATAAATCACGACGATTCTTCCTTATTGAGGAATATTACAGTCTTTACGATCTCAAAGCATTTAAACCTGACAGTATTCACCATAAAGCATTGCTAGCTTTCCTAGACAAATGGAATAAGTTGATGATATAGTCCACCTTTCTTCTATTCATCCACTTACATTAGTAGAAGAGAGAAGTACCCTGTAGTGTACATCCTCATTCTGCCTGGATCCGGTATCATAAGTCATATCGTTTTGACTTTTTCGGGAAAACCGATCTTCGAGTATCTACGCATGGTTATTGCCATGATCAGTATAGGTGTTCTTGGATTTCTTGTTTGGGCTCATCATATGTTTACTTTGGGCTTAGACGTTGATACCTGTGCCTACTTCACCGCAGTTACAATGATCATAGCTGTCCCTACTGGAATCAAAATCTTTAGATAGATCACTACCATGTGGGGGGGTTCGATACAATACAAAACACCCATGTTATTTGTTGTAGGGTTCATCTTTTTGTTCACCATAAGAGGACTCATTGGAATAGTTCGGGCAAATTCTAGGCTAGACATTGCTCTACATGATACTTATTATGTGGTTGCACATTTCCATTATGTACTTTCTATGGGAGTCATTTTTGCTTTATTTGTAGGATTTCACTATTGGGTAGGTAAAATCTTTGGTCAGACATACCCTGAAACTTTAGGTCAAATCAATTTTTGGATCACTTTTTTCTGGGTTAATCCGACTTTCTTTCCCATGCATTTCTTAGGGGTTTCGGGTATCCCACGTCGCATTCTAGATTATCTAGATGCTTACGCTAGATGGAATACCCTTAGCAGTTTTGGCTCTTATATATCCGTAGTTGGGATTTGTTGTTTCTTCTTGGTCGTAACAATTACTTCAAGCAGTGGAAAGAACAAAAGAAGTGCTCTGAGTCCTTGGGCTGTTGAACATAATCCAACCACACCGGAATGGATTGTACAAAGTCCTCTAGCTTTTCATACTTTTGGAGAACTTCCAGCTATCAAGGAGACGAAAAGCTATGTGAAGTAAAAGAAGAAAAGGTCATCGATTGCTACTAAGAACCTAACATAACTTTTCTTGTATTTTGATCGCAGAGGTGCGGGTTCGACTCTAGCTCGCGACAAGACCTTTTTGGTTATAATATCTATGCGCCTCTGTTTTCTTCTTATATAGATGACTCTCCCATTTTTTGGCTGGTAAATACGGGATAAGACCCACTCTGCCAACTGAGCTTCTTTACTGTCTTTTGTGCTGGTTGTTCAATACACCCATCAATCAACGGAACGTAGTGCGGTAGCTCTGCCATCTGTAGCGAAGGAAGGATAAGACCAATCGGTCGAATGATTGTTATTCCACTTACAGTGTGTCTATCGAAGCAGAAAAAAAATACTCCAAACCGGGTTTCGAGTATTTCATTTTGTTCCAAACTTGGCAGCTCTTTTTTCTTTCTTTCTAATATGAAATTTGTTTGACCTAATTTTTTTTTTCAGACTAAATACCAATCTCGATTTTAGATATAACCAGTTTACGATCAGAGCCCTAGCGGGTTACCTAGCTTGTTTAGGGTCCTCGAGCTAGACTTTCTACAGTGACATCCAGGCCTTGCTCTATTATCACGACATGGACTCGGGGACATTTTATTCAATGCCAAGGTGATAATATTTTTCTCTAGGGGAAAAAGAATGATAGCTAGAAAGGAAAGGCAACGAGATTGAGCCGCTAGTAGGATGGCATTATGCAACTGGGAATGAGTTTAAACAAATGTACGGGCACTCTTCCTGAAAGTATTTCCTAACTGCGAGGGGTTTGACAGATGACCAGAGGAATAGCATTCATTCATAGGCATCATTTATCTCGGTTATAAAGAATATAGATGATATATGAAATTAAGGAAAGATATTCATATGCCTCTCTGGCTCCTAAGGTGTAACCACGCGATCTTTAGGTCATCCGGTGGCGTGATTGTAATTGGTTTTTTATACATGTCTAGGCAAGTATGATTTAATTGAACCATTAACTGAGCTAAGACAAGTGAGGTATGGTTAGCATCATTGGCGATAAGGCATTTTTCTCGTGTGATAGCAAAAAAGACATGTGGTGTCAGTGAAAGCTTAAGCTCATTTGATGTAGAAGGGCTCCTTGCCTTGCCAATAGAGAAAGTTTTTCCCTGGCTCTGTAGGCCCAATACCGCTTTCAATAGTTATTTGAAGTTCTTTTCCTTCTAGAGCAAGCTGTAGAAAAAAGGTAAGGCTTTTTGTAAGTTAGTGCTAATGGGTTCTCAGTTGCCTTCTTGGGGGCTTGGGTTCTCCTTACAACCCCTGTTTTTTACTAGCTAGTATCTTAGTATCTTTTCTTGCTTCGAGTTAGGAGAGCCCTTACTGTCACGCCCCGACCTAACCCCGCAAAAGGTCAAGCCCGGACCCGACACACGGACGGAGTCTCCTCTGTACCGCGGACGTTCCGAAACCCTACATTCAATATGATATTCGAGAAACCACAACATTCATATGAGGCAAGCCAACATTCTTTTAGAAAACATACATCTTTTCATTAACAACTTTGCAACCCAAAAATGATATGCATACTACACAATTATTTATGCCAATAAACAATTAACCATTAGCATGCATTTCCTTACTAGTCACATGAGTTTATATTTACAACATTACAACCTTTAATGCTTTACAACATAAGACCATCTAGGCCTCAAAATAGATAATACATACAAGGCTATAAGCCTCAAAAATAAAGCGACAACCAAGCATATACATATAAAGCATGGCTCACACAAAAGTCTGGCAACCAACCACCAGCAAAGCAAAGAAGTGCTATCACGGAAACACCTCCAACTGCTCTTCCTCCTCTATTACCTCGATAGGGTCTGCTTCAACTACTACTGTAAAAAAAAAAAAAAAAAGTATAGAAAGGAATGAGCAAAACTATTGCTCAGCGAGGGCAATTGGTCTCAAGGACAGAGATGAGAGGAGTATGCAATGCAATTAGCCAAGCAATTCATACAAATATCATATAGAGATACAACAAGCCATCAATAAAGCAAGGCAAGTATTAAAACTGTAAACCCTCATTCAAAGAATACGGTACTCTTTTCATGAGCAACTTTCAATCACGAACTCGATGACGATGCGTCGGCCCAAACCACCTTATAACACCAGTTTGGAATACCCCGAAAGTATCCATCAATCTACGACCCAAATCTCCCTGGGAGGCAACCCAAGCGAGAAGATGGAATAGCCACAGAGCTAGAGCAACCAACACTGGCAACCCAAGGCTACCTAGAGAGGCCCATCACTCACACGCTAGACACTATGCAATGCAAGACTCGATACAAGTCGATAAACGAGCAATAAAGCCACACGTAGGAGAATAACAAAGTAGGTTACTCTCGCACGCAATAGCAATAGTTGATAAGCATTCCCATCAAAATCAATTCAAACAAGTATATCAAGCAACCCTAAGCATTCTATAGGCATAATATCAAGAAAACAAGCAAAATCACAACTCGACCCCAACTATCAAAACACTACCATTTCCAAACGAGCCACGAGTTCTGGAAACCGACTTCACCCATCCTCCTAGGTCACCATAAGGCACGTCTAAAGACCCTGAAACCCTACTTAACCCTACAATTCACGCAAAGCCTCGATTTCCCCCTTTGCTCATTTGAACTACAACTATACCAACCAAACACCCAACCAACGCCATAATCGCACCAAAAGTGCTTCCATGGCCTCCCGAAACAATGCCAACACAAAAAATGAGAAAACGCCAAACTCGACCTAAACGACCCCGACTTTCACTAAGGAATATTTCTCGTTTTTTCCATTACGCAACCCAAACAAGACATGCATTTAGGCATTATAGCATACCTAGTACATTTCTGCATCAACGGAAAGCATAACAGCGTAACTTCATCGTTTCAAGGGTTTACTATTCAAAAAACACTATTCAATTGGCATTTTAAATTGCAATCTCAATATTTAACCATAAAAAATGTTAAAAAGCTATAATTACACGTTCTACAATTGCCAAGGAAGATTCTAGAAGCATCAAAACGCTTTAAACAACAATCTCCGGATAAATCTCAAAAATCACAAAGTTGACATACATAACATTTAAATGCACAAATAACATGCTTCCCTCACCTTAGGCACTCATAGTCGCTAGGAAAACAACGCTGGATAGCTCACTAACAACCCCGCACGAGCTCACGCGAAGATTTGAATTTTTTAAAGTTGAAAATGGTTTTTTTTTCTCCTCAAAGCCACGGCCTGCTTGTTCTGTTTTCAGCTGGTTTTTTTTATTTTGCTTTGTTTTAGCTTATTAAGGTGTTAAGTCTTTGGTCAAAGGGTCAAGCATTTGGTCAATATAGCTTAAGTTGGTCAAATGACTTATTTTTATGCATTTTTAGGCTAAAACAACTAAGGAAGTGTTAATCTTAGCTAACAACAATTAAATTATAAAATTTAAGTAATCTAAATACTAGTTTCACTATTTGCTGAGGACTAGAAAACACTCTCTAGCTATCGCTCTCGAAATGCAATGCACTTTGCAACCACAAAGAAGTAACAATTAAATCACAAAGAATTCCAGAAAGATAATCAAGAAAATTCCACATTCCGGGCTCGGGTATTACACCCTCTCCCCTTTAAAACAATTGCGCCCATGCAATTCTTAACTGGTCAACAAACAACTCTGGATACTGATTCCGAACCTGGTCCTCTCTTTCCCAAGTCGCTTCCTCAAACCCATGATGATTCCACAAAACCTTTACTAACGGAATACACTTTCTGCGAAGCTCCTGAATTTTCCGATCCACAATTCGAATCGGTTTCTCTTCATAAGACAACCTTTCTTCAATCTGCAAAGGCTCTGGTTCAAGTACATGTGAAGGATCTGGATGGTACTTCTTTAACATCGACACGTGGAACACATCGTGCAGTCTCGACAAGCTCGGAGGCAAAGCTAACCGGTAAGCTAAAGGACCTACCTTTTCAGTGATCTCATATGGACCCACATATCTGGGACTAAGTTTCTCGCTCTTACCGTACCGAATCAATCCCTTTCGAGGAGAAATCTTAAGAAACACCCAATCTCCCAAATCAAACTCAAGATCCCGACGGTGCTTATCCGCATAACTCTTTTGACGACTTTGAGCTGTAAGTATACGCTGGCGAATAAGGTGAACATTATCCACCATCTTAATCATCTTCGGTAACACAGTCGGATCAACTATTCTCATTTCTCCAACCTCTTCCCAATACAATGGGGATCTGCATTTACGACCATACAGTGCCTCGTAGGGAGCCATACCTATAGTAGATTGATAACTATTATTGTAGGCGAACTCCGTTAAAGGCAAAAACTTTTCCCAATTCTTCCCAAAGTCAAGCACACATGCCCGAAGCATGTCTTCCAACATCCTGATAGTTCTCTCAGACTGGCCATCAGTTTGTGAATGGTATGCAGTGCTAAAGCTCAACTTAGTTCCCATGGCCTCTTGCAACTTCTGCCAAAAATGAGATCTGAATCTAGGATCCCTATCTGACACTATACTCTGTGGCACACCATGAAGTCTCACAATATTAGCAACATAAAGCTCAGCTAGTTTATCAAGGCTATCCTGTTTGTTCACGGGAATAAAATGTGTAACTTTAGTCAAGCGGTCCACAACAACCCAAACAGAATCACATCCTCTCGGAGATCTAGGAAGATCGGTCACAAGGTCCATTGTTATATGCACCCACTTCCATTGCGGAATCGACAACGGCTGTAGAAGCCCGGCTGGCCTCTGATGCTCAACTTTAACCCTCTGACAAGTCAAACATCTGGATACATACCTAGCAATCTCCCTCTTCATATTGTTCTACCAGAAGTGTTTTTCAAATCTCTATCCATTTCAGTACTGCCCGGGTGAATCATATACCTCAAATTATGTGCCTCGGACAGAATCTCATTCTTCAAAGTCGGATCACCAGGAACACACACCCTGTCCCTGAATCTGAAGATACCATCTGCATGTAAATTAAACTCCGACTCTCCCCCTTTTTATTTTTCTTGGATTTTCAAGATGTAAGGATCAGTATTCTGAGCCTCTCTGATCTGTGCTAGCAACCCTGACTGAATCTGCAAACTAGCAAATCGAATCCCTACCTCAGTAGCTTTTGGCTTCCATGAGCAAATTTCTTCCAAAGTCTCCCAATCCTTGATAATTAAGCTTGCAACAGTAGCCTTTCGGCTCAAAGCATCAGCAACCACATTTGTCTTACCTGGCACGTAGGTAATAGAACAGTTGTAACCATTCAATAGCTCTAGCCATCTCCGCTGCCTCATATTCATATCCTTCTGTGAAAACAAATACTTGAGACTCTTGTGGTCAGTAAAAATTTCAAATCTGCTACCCCACAAGTAGTGATGCCACTTCTTCAAAGCAAACACAACTACAGCTAACTCAAGGTCATATGTAGGGTAATTGACTTCATATGGTTTCAACTTCCTAGAAGCATAGGCAATCACCTTACCATTCTGCATTAAAACGCAGCCCAAACCTTCTTTAGATGCATCACCGTAGACAACAAAGTTTTCTGTTCCCTCAGGTAAAGCTAGTATAGGAGCTGTAGTTAGTCTCTTCTTCAATTCTTGGAAATTGGATTCACATTTGGCATCCCAATTGTAAGCAACTTTCTTTCGAGTGAACTGGCTTAAAGGCCCAGAAATTTTGGAAAAGTTTTTAACAAACCTCCGGTAGTAACCTGCCAACCCAAGAAAACTCCGAATCTCTGACACCGTCTCAGGTCTCTTCAAGGATGAAACAACTTCAATCTTAGCTGGGTCCACTGAAATCCCTTGATCTGAAATGATATGGCCTAGAAAAGATATTTGATTCAACCAGAATTCATGTCACGCCCCAACTCGACCCCACCTATAATCAGTCAGGACGCAACGGAATTTCGGCGGCATAACGACAGTAAAAAGATTTTCGAGGTTCTAAACCAACCTCATTAAACATCATACATCCAGTAATTCCTCAATACAAACAACAACATACAACACAACCATATTATACAATAAAACATCCTCGTTATACGCCTCCGTTCCAACATGACATACAATACCTCAACTTTATCATACATTTCAAAAGTAAGTTGAGACACAACTACAATTTAACCATAGACAAAAGAAAGCCACTAAATTAACATCATTTGGATCATCATCTTTTCTACAACTATTACACTAAGAACCGTAAGACATATAAAGTCCATTAAGCTAATATACAAGACATTTAAACAACATAAAGTCATGGATAAGACTCGGGAACATATGACTCATCCACGAAAGGCACGTTTTCCACATTCTCCTCTTCAGGAGGCACGTACCCGTAATCTTGCTCTGCAACACCTGTAAGCATGCATTAATAGAGAGTGAGCTTATATACATAAGCCCAGTGAGGAGCCGATAGATCTCGACAGTATTCACTACGCTCCTTGGATTTAGTCCTTTGAGTAAGTAAACACACAACAACAATAACAACATAAATAATGCTATCATCACATAACTATATAACCAATCAATAAGGATACTCTATTTGGTGTAGCTCCAAACGCCATCACGATCTCAACCGTTCTTCTTATAACTCCCCATTACTCACGCACCCGAGGTACCTCACTAGCCCCTCCCTCCATGACACCTCCGTCATGCGAGCTGGGGGTAACCTATGGCAGTCATGCCGTTATCAACCCGACAGCCCGACGCTGCCCGAGAGGTGGCACACACATACCAAGACTCCATATTCATCAATCATCATGCAAGCATAAATCAATCAATCAATTGGGAGATCAGTAACAAGAGTGCCCGATTCCCGCATTCAATAATAATCAATCAATAACATCAATATAACATCAATATTAAATTAAACAACAAACAACGTAGTTAGATGACAAAGTAGGCCATCTAACCGGACATGCATAATATACATAATTAAACTCTAAATTACTCAACAACAACTCACCATTCATCACTCGAACACTACCCAACCATCTAAGGCATCGTTCAAGAAATTAAAGAATGACAACCTAAACTTCTAAAATTCATAACTTACAATCTACTAATCCAAACATTGCCAAATCAGTTCCTATCACTCACCCATTCAACCTACTACATTAGCCCTCTCGTAAATCCACCATAACACCTCTAAATCATGCCCGATAACCCTAAAATTCTATGACGTCATGGCTGGATTTTCCGGATTTTCACACAAACAATGTAATCGAAAATTCGGCATTACAACAGCGCTAACACGTAATTATCAAGTATTTAGAAATCGACGGCAATCGATTTCGATCAACACAACTCAATTAAATCAACTTTGAACATTTTAATCAAAATTAAATACCCGGAAAATAAAAATTATGCTATATCCGACAGAAACTCGTAGTATTAGTATATAATGATCCCTAGCATGCAAGGAGCAATAATCTAACATCAGATTTCAATTCTAAAGGTTCAATCTTCATTTATACGCAAAAACACAAAAATGACATTTTGAGATCTAGAATTTTTCTCTCACCTTAGATACGATATAAGCCTAGGAATGCGTGCTATGAGTGCCCAACAAGCAGAATCCAAGTCGGTGCGAAGTTTCACGGACAAAAACTAGGTTTTTCTTTGAAAAATTGATTGAAAAGCTTGAGTTTTCTCTTCTCTTTTTCTCTCCTCAACCTCACGGCAATGTGTGTGTGTGTGATGGTGTTTTTGTGTTGTGTGAGTGTGTGTAGGTGACATTAGCTTATATGGTCAATTAATTAATTAAAGTCAAAGTTATTTTAATAGGTATTTTTGTATTTTTAATGACTTTAATTGTATTTTAGTGCTCACCAAGTTAAAAATAATTATGCAACCCCCAAAATATCACAAGTGGATTATTTTTAGGTGACAAGAAGTTTTACATTCAAAGAATTCCACCCGAGTCGGCTTAAAACTCGATTTTTGCAAAAGTCGGTGTAAAAACCCTAATAAATTCTTAAGCCGATTTTAAAACCGTTTTCATCAAACACAGGTCTATTAAAGTCCGTGGACTAGGTCTAGAAGGGTTAAAAAGACCAGTTTCAAAATTATAGCGGACGTGTTTCGAAAACACTATTCACTGAAAATCGACGATAAAATTTCTGACTCCGTTTTTGATGAAAATTTCATGAATGCACATTTAGCACGTATTAGAAGTATTGACATCAAAATTATAACTTTCTAAGTCCTATAGCATATAAACAGATCATATGCACGCAAAACGAGGTATAGCACGTAAAACGAGATAAGCAAGAAAGTGGGGTTTCACATTCTCCCCCCCTTATAGAAATTTCGTCCTCGAAATTCTTACTTGATGTACGGAATAGATCTGGGTATTGCTGCTGCATCTGATCTCGTCTCTCCCACGTAGCTTCCTCAATGCCGTGATGCTTCCACAACACCTTAACCATCGGAATCCTCTTCGACCTCAACTCTCGGTCCATCTGATCTAGAATACGAATCGGACGCTCGTCATAAGTCAAATTCTCTCGAAGCTGTAACGGCTCTGGCTCAAGAATATGAGAAGGATCCGGATTGTATTTCCGCAAATTAGACACGTGAAACACATCGTGGACATTAGAGAAGTTCTCCGGTAAAGCCAACCGATATGCCAACTTACCAACCCTGCCAGTAATCTCAAACGGCCCAACAAATCTCGGACTCAGCTTACCACCTTTACCATAACGAACAAACCCCTTTCGAGGAGACAATCTCAAGAAAACCCGATCTCCAACTGCAAACTCCAAGTCTCGACGACGCTTATCAGCATAACTCTTGAATCTACTCTGCGCCGTAAGCATTCTCTGCCTGATCAACTGAACATTCTCAATCTTCTCAAGAAATTCTGGCATAATAGTCGGATCAACAGTCTTCATCTCTCCTACCTCGTCCCAATATAAAGGTGAACGGCACTTACGACCGTAAAGAGCTGCAAAAGGTGCCATTCCAATAGTAGCTTGATAACTATTGTTATAGGCAAACTCGGCAAGTGGTAGATGTTTCTCCCAGTTCTTCCCGAAGTCCAGAACACAAGCCCTAAGCATATCTTCCAGAATCTGAATAGTTCACTCAGATTGACCGTCGGTCTGTGGATGATACGCTGTACTGAAGTTCAACTGAGGACCTAAGGTCTCCTGAAGTTTCTCCCATAAACGAGAAGTAAATCGAGGATGCCGATCAGACACAATACTAGATGGAATACCGTGAAGTCTAACAATCTGATCCAGATAGAGATCCGTCAGCTTTGTAACCTCATCTCCCAACCTCATGGCAATAAAATGAGCTGTCTTCGTCAAACGATCCACGACACCCCAAACTGCATCATTACCTCTCGGTGATCTAGGCAAACCAGTGACGAAATCCATCGTAATATGCTCCCATTTCCACTCTGGTATAGCCAACGGCTGAAGCAAACCTGCTGGTCGTAGATGCTCGGTTTTCACTCTCTGACAAGTCAAACATCTAGCCACAAACTGAGCAACCTCCCTCTTCATGTTGTTCCACCAGTAATGCTGTTTCAAATCCCGATACATCTTGGTTCCACCGGGATGAATAGTATATTTAGAATTATGAGCTTCCTCCAGAATACCTCGTCTCAAGCCCGGTTCATCGGGAACACAAACCCTGTTCCGAAACTGAAGAATACCGTCCTCATGCAGTTTAAAGTCAGACTGATCATCCGAAATCTGATCCTTGATCTTCTGAAGGTTAACATCAAGCTGCTGAGCTTCCCTGATCTGAGACAACAATAAAGGCTGAATACGGAGATGTGAACACATCACCCCAACCTGAGTGAACTCTGGTCTCCAATAACTAAACTCCTCAAGAACCTCCCACTTCTTGACAGCCAAACAAGAAATACTAGCCTTCCGGCTGAGAGCATCTGCCACAACATTTGCCTTTCCAGGCAGATAATTGATAGAACAATTATAATCTCCAAGAAGCTCCATCCACCTCCGCTGGCGCATATTCAACTCCTTCTGTGAGAATAAGTACTTAAGACTCTTATGATCAGTGAAAATCTCGAACTTACTGCCCCACAGATAATGACGCCACTTTTTCAGTGCGAAGACAACTGCTGCCAACTCAAGATCATGAGTCGGATAATTCACCTCATAAGGCTTCAACTTCCTGGAAGCATAGGCAATAACTCGGCCATCCTGCATAAGAACACATCCCAAGCCCTCCTTGGATGCATCGCTGTAAATGACCATATTATCGGTCCCCTCTGGTAGAGCAAGTACTGGAGCGGTAGTTAACCTCTTTTTCAACTCCTGAAATCCACTCTCACACTTCTCGTCCCAATTAAAGATAGTCCGTTTCTGAGTCAACTTAGATAGTGGCCCCGCAATCTTTGAGAAGTCCTTGACAAACCTACGGTAATAACCCGCCAAGCCAAGAAAGCTACGGACATCAGTAACACTCTCTGGCCGCTTCCAAGACATCACCGATTCAATCTTAGTGGGATCTACAGAAATACCACTCTGTGTAATAACATGGCCAAGAAAAGAAATCCGTTGCAGCCAAAATTCACATTTGCTGAACTTGGCAAACAACTGATGCTCCTGCAACTTCTCTAATACAAGCCGTAGATGTTGCTCGTGCTCCAATTCAGATTTAGAATAGACCAAGATATCATCAATAAAAATCACCACGAACTGGTCCAAGTACGGCTGAAAGACTCGATGCATAAGATCCATGAATGCTGCCGGTGCATTAGTCAAACCAAAGGGCATAACAACAAACTCATAATGCCCGTACCGAGTCCTGAAGGCAGACTTCGGAACATCCTCCGTACGAATCCGAAGCTGATAATACCCCTGCCTCAAATCAAATTTAGAGTAGACTTTGGCTCCCTGAAGTTGATCAAACAACTCATCAATCAGTGGCAAAGGATATTTATTCTTGATAGTCACCTGATTCAAACCACGGTAATCTATACACAATCTCAAAGTGCCACGTTACTCGGAGTCTCATCAGCCAACTCAGACCTACCTCTAGTTCTCGGTCGACCGGCCATTCTACTAATCAAAGAGTTAGCACAGTTATAGCACGTAGACAGGTTATAAACAACTATTAACACATAAATAACAAACTCATATAAAACACATAAACAAATTGATCACATAATCACATAAGCATTTAAATCACATAATCACTTAATCAATTAATCATACCAATACATATTTCATTTTTCTTTCCTTTCATACATATTTCATGCTAAGACCATTACCCACATTCCGAGAATACCCCGGCTGACAACTAACATGAGCTCTGATACCACTTAAACTGTCACGCCCCAACTCGACCCCACCTATAATCAGTCAGGACGCAACGGAATTTCTGCGGCACAACGACAGTAAACGGATTTCCGAGGTTCTAAACCAACCTCATTAAACATCATACATCCAGTAATTCCTCAATACAAACAACAACATACAACACAACCATAATATACAATAAAACATCTTCGTTATACGCCTCCGTTCCAACATGACATACAATACCTCAACTTTATCATACATTTCAAAAGTAAGTTGAGACACAACTACAACTTAACCATAGACGAAAGAAAGCCACTAAATTAACATCATTTGGATCATCATCTTTTCTACAACTATTACACTAAGAACCGTAAGACATATAAAGTCCATTAAGCTAATATACAAGACATTTAAACAACATAAAGTCATGGATAAGACTCGGGAACATATGACTCATCCACGAAAGGCACGTTTTCCACATTCTCCTCTTCAGGAGGCACGTACCCGTAATCTTGCTATGCAACACCTGTAAGCATGCATTAATAGAGAGTGAGCTTATATACATAAGCCCAGTGAGGATCCGATAGATCTCGACAGTATTCACTACGCTCCTTGGATTTAGTCCTTTGAGCAAGTAAACACACAACAACAATAACAACATAAATAATGCTATCATCACATAACTATATAACCAATCAATAAGGATACTCTATTTGGTGTAGCTCCAAACGCCATCACGATCTCAACCGTTCTTCTTATAACTCCCCATTACTCACGCACCCGAGGTACCTCACTAGCCCCTCCCTCCATGACACCTCCGTCATGCGAGCTGGGGGTAGCCTATGGCAGTCATGCCGTTATCAACCCGACAGCCCGACGCTGCCCGAGAGGTGGCACACACATACCAAGACTCCATATTCATCAATCATCATGCAAGCATAAATCAATCAATCAATTGGGAGATCAGCAACAAGAGTGCCCGATTCCCGGATTCAATAATAATCAATCAATAACATCAATATAACATCGATATTAAATTAAACAACAAACAACGTAGTTAGATTACAAAGTAGGCCATCTAACAGGACATGCATAATATACATAATTAAACTCTAAATTACTCAAGAACAACTCACGATTCATCACTCGAACACTACCCAACCATCTAAGGCATCGTTCAAGAAATTAAAGAATGACAACCTAAACTTCTAAAATTCATAACTTACAATCTACTAATCCAAACATTGCCAAATCAGTTCCTATCACTCACCCATTCAACCTACTACATTAGCCCTCTCGGAAATCCACCATAACACCTCTAAATCATGCCCGATAACCCTAAAATCCTATGACGTCATGGCTGGATTTTCCGGATTTTCACACAAACAATGTAATCGAAAATTCGGCATTACAACAGCGCTAACACGTAATTATCAAGTATTTAGAAATCGACGGCAATCGATTTCGAGCAACGCAACTCAATTAAATCAACTTTGAACATTTTATTCAAAATTAAATACCCGGAAAATAAAAATTATGCTATATCCGACAGAAACTCGTAGTATTAGTATATAATGATCCCTAGCATGCAAGGAGCAATAATCTAACATCAGATTTCAATTCTAACGGGTCAACCTTCATTTATACTCAAAAACACAAAAATGACATTTTGAGATCTAGAATTTTTCCCTCACCTTAGATGCGATATAAGCCTAGGAATGTGTGCTATGAGTGCCCAACAAGCAGAATCCAAGTCGGTGCGAAGTTTCACGGACAAAAACTAGGTTTTTCTTTGAAAAATTGATTGAAAAGCTTGAGTTTTCTCTTCTCTTTTTCTCTCCTCAACCTCACGGCAATGTGTGTGTGTGTGATGGTGTTTTTGTGTTGTGTGAGTGTGTGTAGGTGACATTAGCTTATATGGTCAATTAATTAATTAAAGTCAAAGTTATTTTAATAGGTATTTTTGTATTTTTAATGACTTTAATTGCATTTTAGTGCTCACCAAGTTAAAAATAATTATGCAACCCCCAAAATATCACAAGTGGATTATTTTTAGGTGACAAGAAGTTTTACATTCAAAGAATTCCACCCGAGTCGGCTTAAAACTCGATTTTCGCAAAAGTCGGTGTAAAAACCCTAATAAATTCTTAAGCCGATTTTAAAACCGTTTTCATCAAACACAGGTCTATTAAAGTCCGTGGACTAGGTCTAGAAGGGTTAAAAAGACCAGTTTCAAAATTATAGCGGACGTGTTTCGAAAACACTATTCACTGAAAATCGACGATAAAATTTCTGACTCCGTTTTTTATGAAAATTTCATGAATGCACATTTAGCACGTATTAGAAGTATTGACATCAAAATTATAACTTTCTAAGTCCTATAGCACATAAACAGATCATATGCACGAAAAACGAGGTATAGCACGTAAAACGAGATAAGCAAGAAAGTGGGGTTTCACAATTCACACTTGCTGAATTTTGCAAAAAGCTTGTTTTCCTGCAAAGTATGTAGCACAATCTTTAATGTTGTTCATGTTCAGCCTCATTCTTCGAGTACACTAAAATGTCATCAATAAAGATCACGACAAACTGATCAAGATAAGGTCGAAAAACCCTCTGCATCAAGTCCATGAATGCGGCTGGTGCATTCGTCAAACCAAACGGCAACACAACAAATTCATAGTGGCCATATTTAGTCCTGAATGCCGTCTTTGGTATATCGTCACTCCGAATCCTAAGTTGATAGTAACCCTGTAACACCCCGATCCCTCTCGAGACCAGGAGTTCTATCAATCGATCTGATCACAACCCAAACCAAAGCCGGACATAAATGTTCAGGAAAAAAAGGACGGAGTCACCCCTGTTTCTAGGCGAAATGTAAAACCTGGAATAGCATATAAATGGACCAACACCGTGTCCAACATTCAACCACCTCAAGGCCATCCGAGCCTTGGTTCTCAACAACTAAACACAGCATATAAATATACATTTCCAGTTTAAAAACTAACCTATCTCTTTACATCTTTTACAAGAACATTCAAACTTGACATTTAATCCATACTAATCTACTGCATAAAATATACTATCATACCATTCTCACTATTTTCTTTTAGACAATTATAAACATGCATCGAGGTTAACTATACTACTAAATACATAACTAGCTTATCAATCTTCCTCAACTACTTAGCTAGATTAAATTACATTTCTTTTAATAATAATTACATACAACATATGAAAGCACATATCTTTGCAACTTCGACACTCAAGCCACATAGGCACGCAAGACAACTCCTCAGGCACGAACTTTCACATAATCACGAACTTTCCAGCTAATATGACATTTCCTGAAATGTGGTGGTGAGGAGTGAGTATACACAACACGTATACTCAGTGAGGGCGAGACAGATATCGAGTTGGAGAGAAAGAAAGTCGTGCAATGCAATTAGTCACAGCTAAGCAATAAAGTCAATAGGAAAGCATTCAATACAAACGACAATATATTAAACATTCAAGAAAGCATTAACACAACCATTCAAAGCTATACCACACTCTGAAGGCTATGGTTCACTCTTACGAGCAATATACCATTTCACGAGCGATACATCAATCTCGAGCTTGATGTGACAACGATGACAATAAGCGCGCAACCACCTTATAACACTAGTTTGGAATACCCCGGAAGTATCCATCAATCTACGACCCAAATCTCCCTGGGAGGCAACCCAAGCGAGAAAGGGAATAGCAGCGGAGCTAGGGCAACCAACACTGGCAACCCGAGGCTACCCAGAGAGGCCCATCACTCACGCGCTGGACACTATGCAATGCAAGACTCGATACAAGGCGATAAACAAGCGATAAAAAAGATATCAAGCATTATCAACAATTGATAAACATTTCAATCAATAAACAACTCTAACAAGCGTAATAAGCATTAACAAGCATTTACAATCCAACAAGTAACAAGAACAACACCAATTAACCTTATCAAGCAATAACAAGTATCCTATAGGCATTATAAGCATTCTATAAGCATTCTATAAGCAATATATACATTCTATAAGCATTATAAACATTCTATAAGCATTATACTATGAAAACACACAAAATTTCGAAAATGACCCCAACTTTCAAACGCTACTACTTTCAAACGAGCTACGAGCTTTGGAAACCGACTTCACCAATCCTCCTAGGTCACCATAAGGCACGTCTAAAGACCCCGAAACCCTACTTTATCCTAGAATTCACACAAAGTCCCGATTTCCCTCTTTGCTCGTTTGAACTACAACTATACTAACCAAACACCCAACCAATGCCATAATTGCACCAAAAGTGCTTCCATGGCCTCCCGAAATAATGCCAACACGCAAAACGAGATAACGCCAAACTCGCCCTAAACGACCCCGACTTTCACTAAGCCTTTTTTCTCCGTTTTTCCATTACACATTCCAATTAAACCACACATTTAGGCATTCTAGCATATCTAGCATCTTCTTACATCAACAAAACGCGTAACGGAGCAACTTCATCGAAACGGGGGTTTACTATTCATTAATTACTATTCATTAATCAATTTAAAATGCAATTTCGATTGTCAACCGCAGAAAATGCTAAAAAGCTATAAATACATGTTCTACAATCATCTAGGAACATTCTTTAAGCAACAAAACTATTAAAATAACAATCTACGCATAAGTTCAAAAAATTAAAGTTTAGACATACATTTTTCAAATGCGCAAATAACGATGAAACCCTTACCTTACACGCTCCTAGCCGCTAGGAAAACCACGCTGGATGCCTCAGAAACCACCCCGCACAAGCTCACGCGACGAAATGAAGATTTGAAGTTGAAATGTTTTTTCTTTTTCTTTTTCCTCCATGGTTTCAGCCATGGCTCTTTATTTTTTTGGTTTTTGCTCTTTTGTTTCGTATTTCATACTAAAATAAAAGATGACAAATGGTCAAAGCTTCGGTCAACCCGTTAAACCAAAACAGCTATGCACGACCTTACGAAAATGGCCATAACTTCTTCTAGAAAACTCCAATTCACGAACGGTTTGAAGCCTCAGAAACTAGACTCATAGATCTTTCCAACCATATAAAATTTGCTACCTAACTCTTCCACAATTGGTTCAAATTTAATTCCAAAGTTGACCCAAAATTTGACTAACTTAACATTGCATTTT
Source organism: Ehretia macrophylla (assembly GCA_037974665.1). Taxonomy (NCBI): domain Eukaryota; kingdom Viridiplantae; phylum Streptophyta; class Magnoliopsida; order Boraginales; family Ehretiaceae; genus Ehretia; species Ehretia macrophylla. The sequence goes on from CM075782.1 coordinate 53,267,943, forward strand.
TTTATTTCTAATCCCAAGTTTGCCCTTTTTTAAACATTTCAAAAATTCCCACCTTGTCCTAGTTGGTCAATGTAGATGAAAAGTCAACTAGTTTGGTCAAAGAATGTGAAAGGTCAATAAAATGCAATTTAGATGAACTTTAAATGCTATTGAATACATGCCAGGTTCGGGGCATCACAAACCCTGCCTCAAGTCAAATTTGGAGTAAACACTCGCACTTTGCAACTAGTCAAACAATTATTCAATCAACGGCAAGGGGTATTTGTTTTAATCGTCACTTGATTAAGTCCCCTGTAATCAATACATAACCGTAGTGTGCCATCTTTCTTTCTTACAAACAACACAGGTGCACCCCACGGCGAAGAACTAGGTTGAATAAACCCTTTCTCAAGCAAGTTCTGAAGCTGAATTTTTAATTCCTGAAGTTCAGCTGATGCCATTCTATAAGGACTCCTAGAAATTGGCGTAGTGCCTGGCACAAGATCAATTACAAATTCAATATCCCTATCCGGTGGTAAACTCGGTAATTCCTCGGGAAATACACCAAGGAAGTCTCTAATAATCGGAACCTCATTCAAATTCACCTTATCAGTAGGCTGATTGATCAAATAAGCTAAGTAAGCTTTACAACCCTTATTCAACAACTTAGAAATCTTGATCGCTGATAAAAGAGGAATTCGGGCAGCCCTGCAGTTCCCAACAATCTCCAGTACCGGTAGGTCAGGAACCTGAAGATAAACAATCTTTGTTCTGCAATCCAACTGAGCATAATACTTCCCCAACCAGTCCATTCCCAAAATAATTTCAAAGTCACAGAATGGCAGTATAATTAAATCAGCAGGAAATTTACGGTTCTCAATGCATATATCACAAGATTTGCAAATAGACTATGTAACAAATTTTGCACCCAAAGGTGTACTAACTTCAACTTCATGAGGCAATTTATCAATGCAAACATTCATAGATCGTGCACATGCAAGAGTTATAAACGAGTGTGTAGCTCCGGGATCAATCAAAACTTTAACTGGCTGAGTATTGAAAAGAAAGGTACCTTCCACTATAGCTGTAGTATCGGGTAGCTCCTCTGCATCCAGTGCAAAGACCCTAGCCTGAACTCTCTGTGCTGGACGTGCACCTGCAGCCCTATTCTGCACACCTTGGCCTCCAGTACGACCCTGAACATTGTTATACTTAGGGCAATCTCTCACCCTATGGTCATCACTCCCACAACCTGTGCATTTACCTCTATTTCTCCAACAATTAGCCTCAATATGCCCCGATCGATTACAATAGTTACACTGCTGATTTTGCCTTACAACTGTGTTTCCTGTAGGTGCTGGGGCTCTGGCAGTAGTAGGAACTGTACCTCCCTGCTGGGGTCTAGCCACAGCTGGCCTATCCTGAATCTGTTGCTGTGGCTGATACGGACGTTGCTGAGGAACCTGCGCAGAAGTCTGATACTGCCTCGGCTGACTCTGGCTGCTCTGGCCCAAATACTGCTTCTTACTCGGCTGACTACTCTCAGCTAACATCTCCGCCTTACGTTTCTCAAACTTCGAGGCTGCCTGGAATGCCTCGGGAAAAGTAGTGTAGGTCTGCCCAGTCAAATGCTACTGAATATCCATTCTCAGCCCACGAACAAACCTATGAATCATCCTCCTAGCTGGCCGTACCAACTCGGGCATATACCTCGACAGGCTAACAAACCTAGCCTCATACTGTGCAACAGTCATGTTTCCTTGCTTCAGGGCCACAAACTCATCCTCCCTCATTTCCATAGCCATCTCGGGAATATACTTGTCCCGAAACTCACTCACCAAATCCTCCCCCAACTGCGGTCCATCCCCACACTCTCACCTCCTCCTGACAGTATTCCACCACTGCTCTGCATCCCCCTCAAACAGGAATGACGCATAATCTATTCTTGCCTCATCAGTGTACCTCAAAGCGGTGAAAATTTTCTCAACACGATTAATCCATCTCTCGGCTGCCTCATCTTCCGGCTCTCCGAAGAACTTTCCCGACTCGTGCCTCAAGAATTTCTCCAACTGATTATTCTCAACTCTATACTCCTGTCCACCAGGATTAGCTTGATTTCCCTGGGGATTATTGTTCCTGTCCTGCCTCTGCTCATGTAGTACCTGGGTAATCCAGTCAACCGCTGTAGTCATTGTAGCCATAAACTGCTCAGGCAACGGTTGCTGACCTTGTTCTGCTGCCTCTTCATCTGACCCTATACCTTGAGTACCACGACGTGGCGGCATAGTAGCAATTCACAATAGCTGGCAACATTTAAAAGCAGTTTATAGACAGAAAGATAGCACATAAGATTAGATAACACTCAAGTCAATAACAATCCAACATTCTATCACGCAATTCACATAACACACGATTGACATGCCAAACTAATTTACTTTAAACACATAAGCACTCTAAGTTCACAAAGTCATGCTATAACACTTTCTTTCCTCTTAACAATCATACAATAACACTCTAGCATTTTGGACCTTTACCCCATAGACCGAGAAACATATCCCGGCTCATACAAGACTAACATGCTCTGATACCACCTAAAGATGTCACGCCCCGACCCAACCCCGAAAAGGCCAAGCCCCGACCCGACACACGGACGGAGTCTCCTCTGTACCGTGGACGTTCCGAAATCCTACATTCAATATAATATTCGAGAAACCACAATATTCATTTGAGACAAGCCAACATCCTTTTAGAAAACATACATCTGTTCATTAACAACTTTGCAACCCAAAAATGATATGCATACTACACAATTATTTATGCCACTAAACAATTAACCATTAGCATGCATTTCCTTACTAGTCACACGAGTTTATATTTACAACATTACAACCTTTAATCCTTTACAACATAAGACCATCTAGGCCTCAAAATAGATACTACATACAAGGCTATAAGCCTCAAAATAAAGCGACAACCAAGCATATACATATCAAGCATGGCTCGCACAAAAGTCTGGCAACCAACCACCAGCAAAGCAAAGAAGTGCTATCATCGAAACACCTCCAGCTGCTCTTCTTCCTCTATTACCTCGATAGGGTCTGCTTCAACTACTCCTGTAAAAAAAAATAGTACAGAAAGGAATGAGCAAAACTATTGCTCAGCGAGGGCAATTGGTCTCAAGGACGGAGATGAGAGGAGTATGCAATGCAATTAGCCAAGCAATTCATACAAATATCATATAGAGATACAACAAGCCATCAATAAAGCAAGGCAAGTATTAGAACTGTAAACACTCATTCAAAGGATACGGTACTCTTTTCACGAGCAACTTTCAATCACGAACTCGATGACGACGCGCCAGCCCAAACTACCTTATAACACTAGTTTGGAATACCTCGGAAGTATCCATCAATCTACGACCCGAATCTCCCTTGGAGGCAACCCAAGCGAGAAGAGGGAATAGCCACGGAGCTAGAGCAACCAACATTGGCAACCCAAGGCTACCTAGAGAGGCCCATCACTCATGCGCTGGACACTATGCATTGCAAGACTCGATACAAGGCGATAAATGAGCAATAAAGCCACACATAGGAGAATAACAAAGTAGGTCATTCTCGCACGCAATAGCAACAGTTGATAAGCATTCCCATCAAAATCAATTCAAACAAGTATATCAAGCTACATTAAACATTCTATAGACATAATATCAAGAAGACAAGCAAAATCAAAAATCGGCCCCAACTATCTAAACGCTACCATTTCCAAACGAGCCACGAGTTTTGGAAACCGACTTCACCAATCCTCCTAGGTCACCATAAGGCACGTCTAAAGACCCCGAAACCCTACTTAACCCTAGAATTCACGCAAAGCCCCGATTTCTCCCTTTGCTCGTTTGAACTACAACTATGCCAACCAAACACCCAACCAACGCCATAATCGTACCAAAAGTGCTTCCATGGCCTCCCGAAACAATGCCAACATGCAAAATTAGGCATTCTAGCATACCTAGCACATTTCTACATCAACGGATAGCATAACAGCGCAACTTCATCATTTCAAGGGTTTACTATTCTTAAAGCACTATTCAATTGACATTTTAAATTGTAATCTCAACATTTAACTGCAAAAAATGTTAAAAAGCTATAATTACACGTTCTACAATTGCCAAGGAACATTCTAGAAGCATCAAAACGCTTTAAACAACAATCTACGAATAAATCTCAAAAATAACAAAGTTGACATACATAACATTTAAATGTGCAAATAACATGCTTCCCTCACCTTAGGCACTCCTAGTCGCTAGGAAAACAATGCTGGATGGCTCGCTAACAACCCCGCACGAGCTCACGCGAAGATTTGAATTTTTTAAAGTTGAAAATGGTTTTTTTTCTCCTCAAAGCCATGGCCTGCTTGTTCTATTTTCAGCTGGTTTTTATTTCTATTTTGCTTTGTTTTAGCTTACTTAAGGTGACAAGCCTTTGGTCAAAGGGTCAAGCCTTGGTCAATATAGCTTAAGTTGGTCAAATGACTTATTTTTATGCATTTTTAGGCTAAAACAACTAAGGAAATGTTAATCTTAGCTAACAACAATTAAAATATAAAATTTAAGTAATCTAAATACTAGTTTCACTATTTGCTGAGGACTAGAAAACACTATCTAGCTATCGCTCCCGAAATACAATGCACTTTGCAACAACAAAGAAGTAACAATTAATTCTCAAAGAATTTAAGAAATATAATTTCTAGAAAGATAATCAAGAAAATTCCACATTTTGGGCTCGGGTATTACACTTACAAGCTGCAAGTTTTTCTACAACCCTTCTAGCTGAGATTGCCATTACAACCCCTGGGATAGATGCAGTTAACTTGGAGAGCCTGGTTTTGCACCCTATGTAGGTAAAACCTCCTCTTTTTGCCTTTCTAATAGTAGTGACTCCCTCCTAGTGTAAATATCAAGAGGGGAGGCTTAAGGATTTAATATCATAAGGCTCGGAGAAAAGAAACATATTACTTAGGAAGTTTACTCTCCTTGCTCTATCCATAAGGTTAGACCTGCTTACCTCTTATATGCAGGACTGCCAAAATAGGCTCTTGTCTCTTTGAACTCCTTTATGGAGGAACTATCTTATTTATAATGAATATATATCTTTTTTGTATTTGAAAGAAATTACCTCTCACTTAGCTCTTCTCCAAATTCCAATTAGACTTATAAGTTCTAGCTTTCTGACCTTTTTAAAGGATTTTTTTCCAACAAAATAAGAGTTAGCGAAATAAAATGCCATCTTCGACATCCGGCGCAGAGCATCACATCCTGGAGACACTTTTCAAAAATATTAGTATATATAAAGTGCCATACTTTGGGACTAAAGAAGGTTATCTCTAGTTCTCGAAGGATTTCTTGGAAAATAGATTAGCAGACTAGCTGATAAAACCTATAATCCAAAACCATCAAAGCATAGGAACTAGTTTACCGAAAGTGCTTTTTTAATTAAGTCCATATCAGATTCACTATATTCAAGCAAATAGTAAGTTGGGCTATCTAAGACTAAGACATAAAGTTTGAAAGATAGGAGTGTAAGTCTAGTTGTAGTATACAAAGAGTAAATCCCCTAATTCCTAGACCCGACTATCCTATGAGCAGACCAAGAAGGGACGAATAAAAGGCTTTCACCTCAAAAGGAAATGGAGAGTTCAACTCTACCTAAGCTACTTTTCTTTTTGGGAGATATTTTGTCTTATCAATCATTGATGAAAGTATGGGAAGCAGGTAATCAACATAGTCTTCTTCCCAAGATCGACTCATCTTCTTCTCTTTCCAAAGCGTAGAAGAAATCTCTTTAGTAGTCCCACTGTGAACTGAAAGCCTTACTTGCTGCATATACTAGATTGTTAGAAAGAACTCCATTCGTACTTGGCCTTCCCCTAAAGAGAAGATATCCCATACCTTAAACCAGCCTCTGCTGCACCCAAGAGTATCTTGTCCGCTGCCTTCGAATCGAAAGAAGAGACGTAAGAAAACGAAAGGAATCTCGAGGAAAGAGAGTTAGGTCTCCATGGAAGGAGAAGACATAAGGACAAGACCTCTCACTGGCTGTCTTGCCCATAGGATTTCTTGACCTAGTTTCCAAGAACTTGATGTTAAGTAAACTCCAAAGAGAACTTTCAAATAAATGTTATTGCCTTAGCTTATCAATTTCAATTCAACCCTATGGTTAGCAACTACCATATAAAGAACTTTTAGAATAGTATTCGTCTAACTGGCTTTAAGCCGAGCTTCTTCTACAACTGGCTAATCGGATGGAAATAAAGAGGGAAGGACTTTTGTTTAACTTACAGGCTTACCAATAGAATGAAAAGAGGCTTGTTCAGGACGGGAAAGGAATCCCTAAAAGAAAATTCCTATTTAATGACCTACATCGTCTATTCTCTTCTCTGGCTCGACCACTTGTGTACGTAAAGTATACGTGTACATGGTCGATGAATAGGACCTACGTGGGAAAGAGACTCCCTGGTAACTAGGAGGGATTTCTTAAATGTAATGTCTCTTTTCTTACTTGGGAGGATAAACACTGTAACCAAGCAAGTAGGTAAAAAGCTCTTTTGGAACACTATCTTATCTAGAGTTCCCCTAGGGAAAGTATTCTACCTCATTGGACCGTATTCGCTACTATCCATAGAAAAAGAGGCCAAAACAAAATGACTTACTACTTATTATTACAGGATTCCTCCAAAGCATACTATAGCAGTGCTAAATAAAAAAATCTTATTAGGGAAGAAGGTGAAAGGGGTGCCTTTTTATAACTCTCTTGTACTAGACCTTTACCTGCTACTTAGTCTGTTGATTAAGATGTGGGCAGATTATGATTTTGATTGCACTTCTACTTATATGCCCACCAACTTCCACCTTAGCTTTCACCAACTAAACGAAAGGGAACTGTTGGCACAAGTAACATTTTCACTACGAACTTAATAAACACTTCCTTATCGGCTATGCACTAGGATCCCCGGTACCAGATCATACCATCATAAGCGACTACCCTTTTTGGTTATGGTATTGTATTTCCACCTTGAAAGCAAGCAGCCCATCCACCAATAAACAGTTTTGTGCGCAAGCCCCTTCCTGTCAAAGTAGGCATATCCTTCTGGTTCAGATGCAAAAGGATGTTTGCTGGGTCTTGGAACTACTGGAAAAGCGTTTACCTACTAGGAAACACCACTACCTCGAGTAGCTTTCTCTATTCGGAGATATTGACTATTCTTCAACCATTTTACCAAGCCCTCCCTTCCCTCTATTACATAGACCTTTGCCTTTAATCTTCTTTCTTCAACTTAACTCGCGACCTAACTAGGTTGTCCGACTTTGCTCTCCCCATTGGATGGCATGAATGCTGGACTTTATTCAATAGAAGAAATAACATCATATCTCCAGCTCTCGGGGCCTGTTTAGAGTGGAAAGCACAATTAAGGCAGACTTCTGATAATCCTATATCTTCATAGGTGAGATCAAAAGCATAATATATAAGAAAGCAAAATATCTCTTCTTAATCTACTTCTTCTATACTTTCTTCACTATCAAAATAGCTTTCTTCATTCACTATACCTTCTGTTGGATCCATGGTCTCAATCAGTCCTTATCTAACTTAAAAAGATAGTCAAACTTCGCGATTCCAATATCTCAAATGGAAAAACCTTTTCTCGCCTTCCCTCTCTCTGCTTTTCGTACTTCTACGACGTAGCCTAAAGTAGCTTAATGGTCTCACCTCGTTCTGCCCCGTACTAAGATAGGAAGCTCCATGCCTTATTATAGCAAGAAAGTGGTAAACCCCTCGGTGTGGTGCAGATAACTGCTTATGCCTTCGATCGAGAAAGAGTGATGATAAGGACATCTAGTCTAAGTACTTATGCTTCTGCCAAAAAGGTCCATACCCTTTAATGTAATCTTTACGGATATAAACCAAATGTCCTGCCAAAACAATTTTACCCTATCCATCTAATCTCGATTTGCTGTAAATAGACGATAGTGTCAATTGGCTTATTCGATGTTCACTGCCTGAATTTAGGAGTTAACCCGGTCCAGATCAGATGGTGCAAGGATCGGATTTGAGAAACTTTCAAAAAATTCGCCTCTCATTGATTTAGCTTACGATTGGGTTAGTCTGAAGCATTGGCTTTCTACCTTAAGCTCGCCTCTGACTGTCCTACTCTCCCAAGTCTATTTCGAATCTGGATGACCTACTATTTTGACTAGCTTACTGCTGGATCGCTTAGTTTTGGGATGATTGATGCCTTCTAGACATCAAGATTCTATAAGTACTGCTTTTGTTCCCTATCTTCTTTCGAACTCGAAAGACTTGGCTGCCTAGCACCTTCTTTCCTTATCTAATGATATAGAGAGAAAAGTCTTTATTGCCTAGCCTTACGCTAGGAGAGTGATAATTGACTAATGACTGATTCAAGCCCCTCACAAGGTGACAGAGTAGACTTCTAAGCAAGATCGAGTATAGACTGAGGTTTGAGCGTGAGGGTACTAAGGCCTACTTTCCCTCTGCCCATTGCCCCTACTTTTAGTAATTATATGTGGTTAAGCCCTAAAAGCTTCTCTTTATCCCATGAGAAAAGAAATCCCAAACTAGGAAAGACAGAAAGGGATAGCCACCTTTGCTTCAATCTAATGCTAATGCCGGCCTTGAATGGGCCTTGAATGCCATCGGAGTGAATGTGATTTGAGCGTTATCCCTACAGGTGAGCTACTCCAACCTACTGATTTGTTACTATCTTCAACCGACCTGGGGTTCGCAACTATCCTACCTATGCCCTCTTTCTCGTTCGAATACCCAAGACTCGTGATTAAAGAAGTGGGTTGGCATTGGTTGACTATCTTGAATGATCAAAGAGGTTTCTGCGCTATCACTTTACTGTTAAGACAAGCTTACCACAGGCCCCATTTTCTTAGCTTCTCACGCTACCTTATAATATAATAGAAATGGTTAAGTTGTTTATATATTGTTGAGGATAGTGCTCACTTCTTATCTTTCCTTTCTAAACTATGGCCTTCCACAATGAAATATCTCACGGAGAAAGGTTATGTTCTATGAAATAAGAAGGTTGACAAAATCCAGGCGAATGAATAAAGGGAGGCGAAGGCAGTAGGAAGAAGACCGTCTGTTACAGGATTGGGACTTTATGCCAAGTCTTAAAGAGATGAGAGGGCCTTTCTAGAAACTATAGTACGAGTTAATGATTTAACAGCCGCTTTCAGGTCTCCTTGTAATACCCGAGCCTGGAACGTGAAATTTTCCTGTTTATTTTTCTGAAAATTATATTTTTTTTCTTAAATTCTCTGAAATTTAATTGTTATTCCTTTATCGTCGCAAATTGCATTGCATTTCGAGAGCGATAGTTAGAGAGCGTTTTCTAGTCCTCAACAAATAGTGAAAACTAGTATTTAGTGTTTTAATTTTAGTATTTTTGTTGTTGTTAAGTAGAATTAAATTTGTATTAGTTGTTTTAGCCTTATAATGCATGAAATAAGCCTAGTTGACCAACTTAAGTGACCTTTGATGAAATCCTTGACTTTTGACTTAGCTTGTCATCTTTTAAAAGCTTATTATAGCACAAAATAAAACAAAGAAAGCTGAAAAAACAAGAGAGAATGCCGAAACTTCAAGGGAAGAAAAAAAAAAGTTGTCAACTTCCAATCTTCAAACCTTCGCAAGAGCTTGCACGGGGTTGTTTCCAAGGCTTCCAACGTGGTTTTCCTAGTGTCTCGGAGCGTCTAAGGTGAGGGAAGCATCTTTATTTGCGCATTTGAATATATGATACACAAACTTTAAATTTTGAGAATTATGCGTAGATTGTTATTTTATCTATTTTGTTACTTAAATAATGTTTCTTGATGATTGTAGAACATGTATTTGTAGGGTTTTAGCATTTTCTGCGGTTGAATATATAAATTGCAATTTAAATTGATAATGGAATAGTAATTTATGAATAGTAAATTCCCATTTTGTAAAAGTTGCTCCGTTTTGCGTTCTGTTGATGTATGCTAGATATGTTATAATACCTAAATGCATGATTCGTTTGGGTTGTGTAATGTAAAAATGGAAAAAAATGCCGTGGTACATGTTGGGGTCGTTTCGATCGAGTTTATCGCTTTCTCGTTTTGCGTGATGGCGTCGTCTCTGGAGGCCATGGAAGCACTTTTGTTGTGGTTATGGCATTGGTTGGGTGTTTGGTTAGGGTAGTTGTAGTTCAAACGAGCAAAAGGGAAAATCGAGGCTTTGCGGGAATTCTAGGTAAAGTAGGGTTTCGTGGTCTTTAGATGTGCCTTATGGTGTGAAACCCCACTTTCTTGCTTATCTTGTTTTACGTGTTATACCTCGTTTTGCGTGCATATGACCTGTTTATGTGCTATAGGACCTAGAAAGTTATAATTTTGATTTCAGTACTCCTAATACGTGCTAAATGTGCATTCATGAAATTTTCATCAAAAATGGAGTCAGAAATTTTATCGTCGATTTTCAGTGAATAGTGTTTTCGAAACACGTCCGCTAAAATTTTGAAACTGGTCTTTTTAACCCTTCTAGACCTAGTCCACGGACTTTAATAGACTTGTGTTTGATGAAAACGGTTTTAAAATCGGCTTAAGAATTTATTAGGGTTTTTACACCGACTTTTGCGAAAATCGAGTTTTAAGCCGACTCGGGTGAAATTGTTGGATTGTAAAACTTCTTGTCACCTAAAAATAATCCACTTGAGATATCTTGGGGGTTGCATAATTATTTTTAACTTGGTGAGCAATAAAATGCAATTAAAGTCATTAAAAATACAAAAATACCTATTTAAACTAACTTTGACTTTGCATTTTTTTATTTGACCAAGCTTTTAATTATATACTATCACCTACACACACTCACACAACACAAAACACACTCCACAAACACACACATTGCCGTGAGAAAGAGGGAGAAAAAGAGAAGAGAAAACTCAAGCTTTTCAATCCAATTTTTCAAAGAAAAACCTAGTTTTTGTCCGTGAAACTTCGCACCGACTTGGATTCTGCTTGTTGGGCACGCATAGCACGCATTCCTAGGCTTATATCGCATCTAAGGTGAGAGAAAAATTCTAGATCTCAAAATGTCATTTTTGTGTTTTTGCGTGTAAATGAAGATTGAACCGTTAGAATTGAAATCTGATGATAGATTATTGCTCCTTGCATGCTAGGGATCATTATATACTAATACTACGAATTAATGTCGGATGTAGCATAATTTTTATTTTCCGGGTATTTAATTTTGATTAAAATGTTCAAAGTTGAATTAAATGAGTTGTGTTGATCGGAATCGATTTCCGTCGATTTCTAAATACTTGATAATTACGTGTTAGCGCTGTTGTAATGCCGAATTTTCGATTACATTGTTCGTGTGAAAATCCGGAAAATCCAGCCAAGACATCTTAGGGTTTTAGGGTTATCGGGCATGATTTGGAGGTGTTATAGTGGATTTCCAAGAGGGCTAATGTAGTAGGTTGAATGGGTGAGTGATAGGAACTGATTTGGCAATGTTTGGATTAGTAGATTGTAAGTTATGAATTTTAGAAGTTTAGGTTGTCATTCTTTAATTTCTTGAACGATGCCTTTAGATGGTTGGGTAGTGTTTGAGTGATGAATTGTGAGTTGTTGATGAGTAATTTAGAGTTTAATTATGTATATGATGCATGTCCGGTTAGATGGCCTACTTTGTCATCTAACTACGTTGTTTGTTGTTTAATTTAATATTGATGTTATTGATTGATTATTATTGAGTTCGGGAATCGGGCACTTTCGTTGCTGATCTCCCAATTGATTGATTGATGATTGATTGATGATTGATGATTATGGAGTCTTGGTATGTGTGTGCCACCTCTCGGGCAGCGTCGGGCTGTCGGGTTGATAACGGCATGACTGCCATAGGCTACCCCCAGCTTGCATGACGGAGGTGTCATGGAGGGAGGGGCTAGTGAGGTACCTCGGGTGCGTGAGTAATGGGGAGTTATAAGAAGAACGGTTGAGATCGTGATGGCGTTTGGAGCTACACCAAATAGAGTATCCTTTAATGAATGGTTATATAGTTATGCGATGATAATGTTATTGTTGTTGTTGTGTGTTTACTTACTCAAAGGACTAAATCCAAGGAGCGTAGTGAATACTGTCGAGATCTATCGGATCCTCACTGGGCTTATGTATATAAGCTCACTCTCTATTAATGCATGCTTACAGGTGTGAAACCCCACTTTCTTGCTTATCTCGTTTTACGTGCTTTACCTCGTTTTGCGTGCATATGATCTGTTTATGTGCTATAGGACCTAGAAAGTTATAATTTTGATGTCAATACTTCTAATACGTGCTAAATGTGCATTCATGAAATTTTCATCAAAAACGGAGTCAGAAATTTTATCGTCGATTTTTAGTGAATAGTGTTTTCGAAACACGTCCGCTATAATTTTGAAACTGGTCTTTTTAACCCTTCTAGACCTAGTCCACGGACTTTAATAGACCTGTGTTTGATGAAAACGGTTTTAAAATCGGCTTAAGAATTTATTAGGGTTTTTACACCGACTTTTGCGAAAATCGAGTTTTAAGCCGACTCGGGTGAAATTATTGGATTATAAAACTTCTTGTCACCTAAAAATAACCCACTTGAGATATCTTGGGGGTTGCATAATTATTTTTAACTTGGTGAGCAATAAAATGCAATTAAAGTCATTAAAAACAAAAAAATACTAATTTAAATTAACTTTGACTTTACTTAATTATTTGACCTTATAAGCTAATGTCCTCAACACACACTCACACAACACAAAAACACCATCACACACACACACATTGCCGAGAGAAAAGAGGGAGAAAAGAGAAGAGAAAAACTCAAGCTTTCAATCCAATTTTTCAAAGAAAAACCTAGTTTTTGTCCGTGAAACTTCGCACCGACTTGGATTCTGCTTGTTGGGCACGCATAGCACGCATTCCTAGGCTTATATCGCATCTAAGGTGAGAGAAAAATTCTAGATCTCAAAATGTCATTTTTGTGTTTTTGCGTATAAATGAAGATTGAACCGTTAGAATTGTAATCTGATGTTAGATTATTGCTCCTTGCATGCTAGGGATCATTATATACTAATACTACGAGTTTCTGTCGAATGTAGCATAATTTTTATTTTCCGGGTATTTAATTTTGATTAAAATGTTCAAAGTTGAATTAAATGAGTTGTGTTGATCGAAATCGATTGCCGTCGATTTCTAAATACTTGATAATTACGTGTTAGCGCTGTTGTAATGCCGAATTTTCGATTACATTGTTTGTGTGAAAATCCGGAAAATCCAGCCATGACATCTTAGGGTTTTAGGGTTATCGGGCATGATTTGGAGGTGTTATGGTGGATTTCCGAGAGGGCTAATGTAGTAGGTTGAATGGGTGAGTGATAGGAACTGATTTGGCAATGTTTGGATTAGTAGATTGTAAGTTATGAATTTTAGAAGTTTAGGTTGTCATTCTTTAATTTCTTGAACGATGCCTTTAGATGGTTGGGTAGTGTTCGAGTGATGAATGGTGAGTTGTTGTTGAGTAATTTAGAGTTTAATTATGTATATTATGCATTTCCGGTTAGATGGCCTACTTTGTCATCTAACTACGTTGTTTGTTGTTTAATTTAATATTGATGTTATATTGATGTTATTGATTGATTATTATTGAATGCGGGAATCGGGCACTCTTGTTGCTGATCTCCCAATTGATTGATTGATTGATGATTGATTGATGATTGATGATTATGGAGTCTTGGTATGTGTGTGCCACCTCTCGGGCAGCGTCGGGCTGTCGGGTTGATAACGGCATGACTGCCATAGGCTACCCCCAGCTCGCATGACGGAGGTGTCATAGAGGGAGGGGCTAGTGAGGTACCTCGGGTGCGTGAGTAATGGGGAGTTATAAGAAGAACGGTTGAGATCGTGATGGCGTTTGGAGCTACACCAAATAGAGTATCCTTATTGATTGGTTATATAGTTATGTGATGATAGCATTATTTACGTTGTTATTGTTGTTGTGTGTTTACTTGCTCAAAGGACTAAATCCAAGGAGCGCAGTGAATACTGTCGAGATCTATCGGATCCTCACTGGGCTTATGTATATAAGCTCACTCTCTATTAATGCATGCTTACAGGTGTTGCAGAGCAAGATTTCGGGTACGTGCCTCCTGAAGAGGAGAATGTGGAAAACGTGCCTTTCGTGGATGAGTCATATGTCCCTGAGTCTTATCCATGATTCTATGTGGTTAAACGTCATGTATATTAGCTTAATGGACTTTTATATGCTTTACGGTTCTTAGTGTAATAGTTGTTGAAAAGATGATGATCTAAATGATGTTAATTTAGTGGCTTTCTTTTGTCTATGGTTAAGTTGTAGTTGTGTCTCAACTTACTTTTGAAATGTATGATAAAGTTGAGGTATTGTATGTCATGTTGGAACGGAGGCGTATAACGAGGATGTTTTATTGTATAATATGGTTGTGTTGTATGTTGTTGTTGTATTGAGGAATTACGGGATGTATGATGTTTTATGAGGTTGGTTTAGAACCTCGGAAATCTGTTTACTGTCGTTATGCCGCCGAAATTCCGTTGCGTCCTGACTGATCGTAGGTGGGGTCGAGTTGGGGCGTGACAGTTTAAGTGGTATCAGAGCTCATGTTAGTTGTCAGCCGGGGTATTCTCGGAATGTGGGTAATGGTCTTAGCATGAAATATGTATGAAAGGAAAGAAAAATGAAATATGTATTGGTATGATTAATTGATTAAGTGATTATGTGATTTAAGTGCTTATGTGATTATGTGATCAATTTGTTTATGTGTTTTATATGAGTTTGTTATTTATGTGTTAATAGTTGTTTATAACCTGTCTACGTGCTATAACTGTGCTAACTCTTTGATTAGTAGAATGGCCGGTCGACCGAGAACCAGAGGTAGGCCTGAGATGGCTGATGAGACTCCGAGTAACGTGGCACCGGGCCGTGACGGGGGTGATGACCGATTAGGAGCAGCTATGGAGCGGATTGCAGAGTTAGTGGCTAGTCAGGCACAGTTATTAGCAGGGCAGGCTGCCCAGAATCAGGCTATGCAGGCTCAGCTTCTGAATATTCAGGGTGGTAACCACGGGCGTGGTACCCTGAAGGAGTTTTTAGGATATCACCCACCGAGATTTCAGGGGGAGCCGGATGATAGGAAGGCGGAGGTATGGATTAGCAAGTTGGAGAAGATTTATGATCCACTTGGCTATACTGATGAGCAGAAAGTCTCTTTTGCCGTGTATTTGTTAGATGACGAGGCAGAGGAGTGGTGGCGCACGGTAAGGACTAGCTGGGCGGCACAGGGTATTCCTTATGTTTGGGGTACCTTTCTGATGGCTTTCCGAGCAAAGTATGTCCCGAGGATTTGCAGGGAACGGAGAGAGGCCGAGTTTCTAGCCTTGGTCCAGGGAGATCCTACAATGGCTCAATATGAGGCCACATTTACTCGATTGTCCCGATATGCACCGGAGTATGTGGTAGACGAGGAGCGGAGGACTCGCAGGTTTATGTTGGGGTTGCGGCCCGAGATTCAGGATGTGATGGCTCTGAATCGATATGATATTTTCACTGAGGCTTTTGAGGCAGCTTCTAGGTTAGAGAAGAGGAAAGGGGATCAGATTGTCTCCAGTCAGCCTAGTAAGAGGCCGTATCAGCCACAGGGCCAGCAGGTTATATATAGGCCTCCAGTACAGCAGGTTGTCTACAGGCCACCAGCCCAGCAGGGTTCTTATAGGCCACAGGGTCAGCAGAGTTACTATCGGCCTCAGTTTCAGCAGAGGCCATATCAGGTTCAGACTCAGTATAGGCCAGCCCAGTCTCAGGGTCAGTATAGGCCTAGTGTGGTGAGACCTCAGCAGCAGGCTGTATCAGCTGCTTCTTCAGCTTCTGGTTATTCTAGGGGCAGTGTTAGTGCCACATCATCGCAGTGTAGTTACTGCAAGCGGCCAGGGCATGTGGAGTCCGACTGCAGGGTAAAGGCAGGGACATGTTTGGGTTGTGGTAGCATCGATCATAGGGCGAAGGATTGCCCTAAGTATGCGAGGACTGAGGGTCGGGCAGCGACTCAGGGTTACCAGGGTAGGCCTACAGGCAGTGTACCACAGCAGCAGCGGGTTCAGGCTCGGGCATACATAGTTGATATGGAGGAGATGCCTGAGGAGACTGCAGTTGTGGAAGGTAACTTCCTTATACTTGATCAACTTGTTAAAGTGTTGATTGATTCTGGTGCTACGCATTCTTTCATTACTCCTGCTTGTGTGCAACGTGTTAAATTGCAACCTGAAAGATTGCCTTATGTGGTTGAAATTAGTACCTCTTTGACTGATAAGTATGTTACTGGCTTAGTATGTAAGGATTGTATAATACATGTTAAGGGGCATAATTTTCCTTCGGACCTTATTTTATTTCCTATCCGGGGGTATGATGTTATTCTGGGTATGGATTGGCTTTCTAAGTATGATGCCCAGTTGAACTGTAGAACCAAGGTAGTACAGTTTCGTTTGCCAGATCAGCCAGTAGTTGAAGTAGCGGGTAACCGGGGTGCTAAGATGAGTTTTGTTATCTCAGCAACTAAAGCCGTTAAGTTGGTGAGTAAGGGGTGTTCGGGTTATCTAGCTTTTTTGATCAACAAGCCATCTGATAAGCTACAGCTAGAGGAAGTCCCTATTATCCGGGAATATCCTAATGTATTTCCCGAGGAGTTGCCAGGATTGCCGCCAGAGAGGGAGATAGAGTTTGTGATTAATCTTGGTCCCGGTACTCAACCTATTTCTAAATCGGCGTACCGGATGGCACCAGCTGAGTCGAAAGAGTTGAAGACTCAGTTACAGGAGTTGTTGGAGAAAGGATTTATTCAGCAGAGTTCTTCACCTTGGGGAGCTCCTGTTTTGTTTGTGAAGAAGAAGGATGGCACCTTGAGGTTATGTATTGATTATCGTGGGTTGAATCAGGTGACTATCAAGAATAAATATCCTTTGCCACTGATTGATGAGTTGTTTGATCAACTTCAGGGAGCCAAAGTCTATTCTAAAATTGATTTGAGGCAGGGGTATTATCAGCTTCGGATTCCCGCCGACGCTGTTCCGAAGTCTGCCTTCAGGACTCGGTATGGGCATTATGAGTTTGTTGTCATGCCCTTTGGATTGACTAATGCACCGGCAGCTTTCATGGATCTTATGCATCGAGTCTTTCAGCCGTACTTGGACCAGTTCGTGGTAATTTTTATTGATGATATCTTGGTCTATTCTAAATCTGAATTGGAGCACGAGCAACATCTACGGCTTGTATTAGAGAAGTTGCAGGAGCATCAGTTGTTTGCCAAGTTCAGCAAATGTGAATTTTGGCTGCAACGGATTTCTTTTCTTGGCCATGTTATTACACAGAGTGGTATTTCTGTAGATCCCACTAAGATTGAATCGGTGATGTCTTGGAAGCGGCCAGAGAGTGTTACTGATGTCCGTAGCTTTCTTGGCTTGGCGGGTTATTACCGTAGGTTTGTCAAGGACTTCTCAAAGATTGCGGGGCCACTATCTAAGTTGACTCAGAAACGGACTATCTTTAATTGGGACGAGAAGTGTGAGAGTGGATTTCAGGAGTTGAAAAAGAGGTTAACTACCGCTCCAGTACTTGCTCTACCAGAGGGGACCGATAATATGGTCATTTACAGTGATGCATCAAAGGAGGGCTTGGGATGTGTTCTTATGCAGGATGGCCGAGTTATTGCCTATGCTTCCAGGAAGTTGAAGCCTTATGAGGTGAATTATCCGACTCATGATCTTGAGTTGGCAGCAGTTGTCTTCGCACTGAAAAAGTGGCGTCATTACCTGTGGGGCAGTAAGTTCGAGATTTTCACTGATCATAAGAGTCTTAAGTACTTATTCTCACAGAAGGAGTTGAATATGCGCCAGCGGAGGTGGATGGAGCTTCTTGGAGATTATAATTGTTCTATCAATTATCTGCCTGGAAAGGCAAATGTTGTGGCAGATGCTCTCAGCCGGAAGGCTAGTATTTCTTGTTTGGCTGTCAAGAAGTGGGAGGTTCTTGAGGAGTTTAGTTATTGGAGACCAGAGTTCACTCAGGTTGGGGTGATGTGTTCACATCTCCGTATTCAGCCTTTATTATTGTCTCAGATCAGGGAAGCTCAGCAACTTGATGTTAAACTTCAGAAGATCAAGGATCAGATCACTGATGATCAGTCTGACTTCAAACTGCATGAGGACGGTATTCTTCGGTTTCGGAACAGGGTTTGTGTTCCCGATGAACCGGGCTTGAGGCGAGGTATTCTGGAGGAAGCTCATAATTCTAAATATACTATTCATCGCGGTGGAACCAAGATGTATCGGGATTTGAAACAGCATTACTGGTGGAACAACATGAAGAGGGAGGTTGCTCAGTTTGTGTCTAGATGTTTGACTTGTCAGAGAGTAAAAGCCGAGCATCAACAACCAGCAGGTTTGCTTCAGCCGTTGGCTATACCAGAGTGGAAATGGGAGCATATTACGATGGACTTCGTCACTGGTTTGCCTAGATCACCGAGGGGTAATGATGCAGTTTGTGTTGTCGTGGATCGCTTGACGAAGACAGCTCATTTCATTGCCATGAGGTTGGGAGATGAGGTTACAAAGTTGACGGGTCTTTATTTGGATCAGATTGTTACACTTCACGGGATTCCATCTAGTATTGTCTCAGATCGAGATCCTCAATTTACTTCTCGTTTGTGGGAGAAACTTCAGTAGACCTTGGGTACTCAGTTGAACTTCAGTACCGCGTACCATCCACAGACCGATGGTCAATCTGAGCAGACTATTCAGATTCTGAAAGATATGCTTAAGGCTTGTGTTCTGGACTTCGGGAAGAACTGGGAGAAACATCTACAGCTTGCCGAGTTTGCCTATAACAATAGTTATCAAGCTACTATTGGAATGACACCTTTTGCAGCTCTTTACGTCGTAAGTGCCGTTCACCTTTATATTGGGACGAGGTAGGAGAGATGAAGACTGTTGATCTGACTATTATGCCAGAACTTCTTGAGAAGATTGAGAATGTTCAGTTGATCAGGCAGAGAATGCTTACGGCGCAGAGTAGATTCAAGAGTTATGCTGATAAGCGTCGTCGAGACTTGGAGTTTGCGGTTAGAGATGGGGTTTTCTTGAGATTGTCTCCTCGAAAGGGGTTTGTTCGTTATGGTAAAGGTGGTAAGCTGAGTCCGAGATTTGTTGGGCCGTTTGAGATTACTGGCAGGGTTGGTAAGTTGGCATATCGGTTGGCTTTACCGGAGAACTTCTCTAATGGCCACGATGTGGTTCACGTGTCTAATTTGCGGAAATATAATCCGGATCCTTCTCATATTCTTGAACCAGAGCCGTTACAGCTTCGTGAGAATTTAACTTATGACGAGCGTCCGATTCGTATTCTAGATCAGATGGACCGAGAGTTGAGGTCGAAGAGGATTCCGATGGTTAAGGTGTTGTGGAAGCATCACGACATTGAGGAAGCTACGTGGGAGAGACGAGATCAGATGCAGCAGCAATACCCAGATCTATTCCGTACATCAAGTAAGAATTTCGAGGACGAAATTTCTATAAGGGGGGGAGAATGTGAAACCCCACTTTCTTGCTTATCTCGTTTTACGTGCTTTACCTCGTTTTGCGTGCATATGATCTGTTTATGTGCTATAGGACCTAGAAAGTTATAATTTTGATGTCAATACTTCTAATACGTGCTAAATGTGCATTCATGAAATTTTCATCAAAAACGGAGTCAGAAATTTTATCGTCGATTTTTAGTAAATAGTGTTTTCGAAACACGTCCGCTATAATTTTGAAACTGGTCTTTTTAACCCTTCTAGACCTAGTCCACGGACTTTAATAGACCTGTGTTTGATGAAAACAGTTTTAAAATCGGCTTAAGAATTTATTAGGGTTTTTACACCGACTTTTGCGAAAATCGAGTTTTAAGCCGACTCGGGTGAAATTATTGGATTGTAAAACTTCTTGTCACCTAAAAATAACCCACTTGAGATATCTTGGGGGGGTTGCATAATTATTTTTAACTTGGTGAGCAATAAAATGCAATTAAAGTCATTAAAACACAAAAATACTAATTTAAATTAACTTTGACTTTAGTTAATTATTTGACCTTATAAGCTAATGTCCTCAACACACACTCACACAACACAAAAACACCATCACACACACACACATTGCCGAGAGAAAAGAGGGAGAAAAGAGAAGAGAAAAACTCAAGCTTTCAATCCAATTTTTCAAAGAAAAACCTAGTTTTTGTCCGTGAAACTTCGCACCGACTTGGATTCTGCTTGTTGGGCACGCATAGCACGCATTCCTAGGCTTATATCGCATCTAAGGTGAGAGAAAAATTCTAGATCTCAAAATGTCATTTTTGTGTTTTTGCGTATAAATGAATATTGAACCGTTAGAATTGTAATATGATGTTAGATTATTGCTCCTTGCATGCTAGGGATCATTATATACTAATACTACGAGTTTCTGTCGGATGTAGCATAATTTTTATTTTCCGGGTATTTAATTTTGATTAAAATGTTCAAAGTTGAACTAATGAGTTGTGTTGATCGAAATCGATTGCCGTCGATTTCTAAATACTTGATAATTACGTGTTAGCGCTGTTGTAATGCCAAATTTTCGATTACATTGTTTGTGTGAAAATCCGAAAAATCCAGCCATGACATCTTAGGGTTTTAGGGTTATCGGGCATGATTTGGAGGTGTTATGGTGGATTTCCGAGAGGGCTATTGTAGTAGGTTGAATGGGTGAGTGATAGGAACTGATTTGGCAATGTTTGGATTAGTAGATTGTAAGTTATGAATTTTAGAAGTTTAGGTTGTCATTCTTTAATTTCTTGAACGATGCCTTTAGATGGTTGGGTAGTGTTCGAGTGATGAATGGTGAGTTGTTGTTGAGTAATTTAGAGTTTAATTATGTATATTATGCATGTCCGGTTAGATGGCCTACTTTGTCATCTAACTACGTTGTTTGTTGTTTAATTTAATATTGATGTTATATTGATGTTATTGATTGATTATTATTGAATGCGGGAATCGGGCACTCTTGTTGCTGATCTCCCAATTGATTGATTGATTGATGATTGATGATTATGGAGTCTTGGTATGTGTGTGCCACCTCTCGGGCAGCGTCGGGCTGTCGGGTTGATAACGGCATGACTGCCATAGGCTACCCCCAGCTCGCATGACGGAGGTGTCATGGAGGGAGGGGCTAGTGAGGTACCTCGGGTGCGTGAGTAATGGGGAGTTATAAGAAGAACGGTTGAGATCGTGATGGCGTTTGGAGCTACACCAAATAGAGTATCCTTATTGATTGGTTATATAGTTATGTGATGATAGCATTATTTACGTTGTTATTGTTGTTGTGTGTTTACTTGCTCAAAGGACTAAATCCAAGGAGCGTAGTGAATACTATCGAGATCTATCGGATCCTCACTGGGCTTATGTATATAAGCTCACTCTCTATTAATGCATGCTTATAGGTGTTGCAGAGCAAGATTTCGGGTACGTGCCTCCTGAAGAGGAGAATGTGGAAAACGTGCCTTTCGTGGATGAGTCATATGTCCCTGAGTCTTATCCATGATTCTATGTGGTTAAACGTCATGTATATTAGCTTAATGGACTTTTATATGCTTTACGGTT
Organism: Ehretia macrophylla; assembly: GCA_037974665.1. Lineage (NCBI taxonomy): Eukaryota > Viridiplantae > Streptophyta > Magnoliopsida > Boraginales > Ehretiaceae > Ehretia > Ehretia macrophylla. The sequence goes on from CM075782.1 coordinate 53,289,693, forward strand.
CTTAGTGTAATAGTTGTTGAAAAGATGATGATCTAAATGATGTTAATTTAGTGGCTTTCTTTTGTCTATGGTTAAGTTGTAGTTGTGTCTCAACTTACTTTTGAAATGTATGATAAAGTTGAGGTATTGTATGTCATGTTGGAACGGAGGCGTATAACGAGGATGTTTTATTGTATAATATGGTTGTGTTGTATGTTGTTGTTGTATTGAGGAATTACGGGATGTATGATGTTTTATGAGGTTGGTTTAGAACCTCGGAAATCTGTTTACTGTCGTTATGCCGCCGAAATTCCGTTGCGTCCTGACTGATCGTAGGTGGGGTCGAGTTGGGGCGTGACAACAGGTGTTGCAGAGCCGGATTACGGGTATGTGCCTCCTGAAGAGGAGAATGTAGAAAATGTGCTTTACGTGTACGAGTCATATGTTCCTGAGTCTTATCCATGATTTTATGTTGTTTAAATGTTTGTATATTAGCTTAATAGACTTTATATACCTTATGGTTCTTAATGTAATAGATATTGAAAAGATGATGATCCAAATGATGTTAACTTAGCGGTTTGCTTTTGTTTTTGGTTAAGTTGTAAATGTGTCTCAACTTATTTTTGAAATGTATGATAAGGTTGAGGTATTGTATGTTATGTTGGAACGGAGGCGTATAACGAGGATGGTTCATTGTAAAATATGATTGTATTGTATGTTGTTGTTTGAATTAAGGAGTTGTTAGATGTATGTTGTTTAATGAGGTTGGTTTCGAACCTCGGTGTCCTATTTACTGTCGTTATACTGCCAAAATTCCGTTGCGTCCTGACTGATCATAGGAGGGGTCGTGTTGGGGCGTGACAGTTTAAGTGGTATCAGAGCGCATGATTAGTTGTCAGCCGGGGTATTCTCGGAATGTGGGTAATGGTCTTAGCATGAAATATGTATGAAAAGAAAGAAAAATGAAATATGTATTGGTATGATTAATTGATTAAGTGATTATGTGATTTAAGTGCTTATGTGATTATGTGATCAATTTGCTTATGTGATTGAAACTTATGTGATCTATGTGCTTAATATGAGTTTGTTGTTTATGTGTTAAAGGTTGTATATAATCTGTTTATGTGCTATAACCTGTGCTAACTCTTTGATTAGTACGATGGCCGGTAGACCGAGGACTCGTGGTAGGCCCGAGATTGTAGATGAGGTCCCTGGTAATGTGGCACAGGGCAGTGATAGGGGTGATGTCGGGTTAGGGGCAGCAATGGATCGGATTGCAGATTTGATGGCTGGGCAGGCCCAGTTGTTAGCAGGTCAGGCTGTTCAGACTCAGGCGTTGCAGGCTCAGATACAGAATGTACAGGGAGGTAATCACGGTCGAGGTACTATGAAGGAGTTTCTGGGGTACTATCCTCCTAGATTTCAGGGAGAGCCTGATGATAGGAAGGCCGAGTCGTGGATTAGTAAGTTAGAGAAAATTTTTGATTCTCTCGGGTACACTGATGAGAGGAAGGTGACTTGTGCTGTCTATTTGCTTGATGATGAGGCCGAGGAATGGTGGCGCACTGTGAGAGCTAGTTGGGAGACCTGGGGTGTTCCGTATGTTTGGGATACATTTCTGACTGCTTTAAGGGTTAAGTCTGCCGCGAGGGTTGCAGGGGAGAGGAGAGAGGGTGAGTGTTTGTCTTTCGTACAGGGGGATTCTACTGTGGCGCAGTATGAGGCTACATTCAGTAGGTTGTCCCGGTATGCACCGGAGTTTGTAGCTGTGGAGGAGAGGAAGACCCGTAGATTTATGTTGGGATTGAGGCCCGAGATTCAGGATGCAATGGCTCTGAATCGCTATGATATCCTTACTGAGGCTTTTGATGCAGCTTCTAGGTTAGAGAAGAGGAAAGGGGATCAGATTGTCTCCAGTCAGCCTAGTAAGAGGCCGTATCAGCCACAGGGCCAGCATGTTATATATAGGCCTCCAGTGCAGCAGGTTGTCTACAGGCCACCAGCCCAGCAGGGTTCTTATAGGCCACAGGGTCAGCAGAGTTACTATCGGCCTCAGTTTCAGCAGAGGCCATATCAGGTTCAGACTCAGTATAGGCCAGCGCAGTCTCAGGGTCAGTATAGGCCTAGTGTGGTGAGACCTCAGCAGCAGGCTGTATCAGCTGCTTCTTCAGCTTCTGGTTATTCTAGGGGCAGTGTTAGTGCCACATCATCGCAGTGTAATTACTGCAAGCGCCCAGGGCATGTGGAGTCCGACTGCAGGGTAAAGGCAGGGACATGTTTGGGTTGTGGTAGCATCGAGCATAGGGCGAAGGATTGCCCTAGGTATGCGAGGACTGAGGGTCGGGCAGCGACTCAGGGTTACCAGGGTAGGCCTACAGGCAGTGTACCACAGCAGCAGTGGGTTCAGGCTCGGGCTTACGCAGTTGATATGGAGGAGATGCCTGAGGAGACTGCAGTTGTGGAAGGTAACTTCCTTATACTTGATCAACTTGTTAAAGTGTTGATTGATTCTGGTGCTACGCATTCTTTCATTACTCCTGCTTGTGTGCAACGTGTTAAATTGCAACCTGAAAGATTGCCTTATGTGGTTGAGATTAGTACCTCTTTGACTGATAAGTATATTACTGGCTTAGTATGTAATGATTGTTTAATACATGTTAAGGGGCATAATTTTCCTTCGGACCTTATTTTATTTCCTATCCGGGGGTATGATGTTATTCTGGGTATGGATTGGCTTTCTAAGTATGATGCCCAGTTGAACTGTAGAACCAAAGTAGTACAGTTTCGCTTGCTGGATCAGCCAGTAGTAGAGGTAGCGGGTAACCGGGGTGCTAAGACGAGTTTTGTTATCTCAGCAACTAAAGCCGTTAAGTTGGTGAGTAAGGGGTGTTCGGGTTATCTAGCTTATTTGATCAACAAGCCATCTGATAAGCTACAGCTAGAGGAAGTCCCTATTATCCGGGAATATCTTAATGTATTTCCCAAGGAGTTGCCAGGGTTGTCGCCTGAGAGGGATATAGAGTTTGTGATTAATCTTGTTCCCGGTACTCAACCTATTTCTAAATCAGCGTACTGGATGGCACCAGCTGAGTTGAAGGAGTTGAAGACTCAGTTACAGGAGTTATTGAAGAAAGGATTCATTCAGCAAAGTTCTTCACCTTGGGGAGCTCCTGTTTTATTTGTGAAGAAGAAGGATGGTACCTTGAGATTGTGTATTGATTACCGTGGTTTGAATCAGGTGACCATCAAGAATAAATATCCTTTGCCACTGATTGATGAGTTGTTTGATCAACTTCAGGGAGCCAAAGTCTATTCTAAATTTGATTTGAGGCAGGGGTATTATCAGCTTCGGATTCGCACGGAGGATGTTCCGAAGTCTGCCTTCAGGACTCGGTACGGGCATTATGAGTTTGTTGTTATGCCCTTTGGTTTGACTAATGCACCGGCAGCATTCATGGATCTTATGCATCGAGTCTTTCAGCCGTACTTGGACCAGTTCGTGGTGATTTTTATTGACGATATCTTGGTCTATTCTAAATCTGAATCGGAGCACGAGCAACATCTACGGCTTGTATTGGAGAAGTTGCAGGAGAATCAGTTGTTTGCCAAGTTCAGCAAATGTGAATTTTGGCTGCAACGGATTTCTTTTCTTGGCCATGTTATTACACAAAGCGGTATTTCCGTAGATCCCACTAAGATTGAATCGGTGATGTCTTGGAAGCGGCCAGAGAGTGTTACTGATGTCCGTAGTTTTCTTGGCTTGGCGGGTTATTACCGTAGGTTTGTCAAGGACTTCTCGAAGATTGCAGGGCCACTATCTAAGTTGACTCAGAAACGGACTATCTTTATTTGGGATGAGAAGTGTGAGGGTGGATTTCAGGAGTTGAAAAAGAGGTTAACTACCGCTCTAGTACTTGCTCTACCAGAGGGGACCGATAATATGGTCATTTACAGCGATGCATCCAAGGAGGGCTTGGGATGTGTTCTTATGCAGGGTGACCGAGTTATTGCCTATGCTTCTCGAAAGTTGAAGCCTTATGAAGAAAATTATCCGACTCATGATCTTGAGTTGGCAGCAGTTGTCTTTGCACTCAAGAAGTGGCGTCATTATCTGTGGGGAAGTAAGTTTGAAATTTTCACTGATCATAAGAGTCTGAAGTACTTGTTCTCATAGAAGGAGTTGAATATGCGCCAGCGGAGGTGGATGGAGCTTCTTGGAGATTATAATTGTTCTATCAATTATCTGCCTGGAAAGGCAAATGTTGTGGCAGATGCTCTCAGCCGGAAGGCTAGTATTTCTTGTTTGGCTGTCAAGAAGTGGGAGGTTCTTGAGGAGTTTAGTTATTGGAGACCAGAGTTGACTCAGGTTGGGGTGATGTGTTCACATCTCCGTATTCAACCTTTATTATTGTCTCAGATCAGGGAAGCTCAGCAACTTGATGTTAAACTTCAGAAGATCAAGGATCAGATCACGGGTGATCAGTCTGACTTCAAACTGCATGAGGACGTTATTCTTCAGTTTCGGAACAGGGTTTGTGTTCCTGATGAGCCGAGCTTGAGGCGAGGTATTCTGGAGGAAGCTCATAATTCTAAATATACTATTCATCCCGGTGGAACCAAGATGTATCGGGATTTGAAGCAACATTTCTGGTGGAACAACATGAAGAGGGAGGTTGCTCAGTTTGTATCTAGATGTTTGACTTGTCAGAGAGTGAAAGCCGAGCATCAACGACCAGCAGGTTTGCTTCAGCCGTTGGCTATACCAGAGTGGAAATGGGAGCATATTAAGATGGACTTCGTCACTGGTTTGCCTAGATCACCGAGGGGTAACGATGCAGTTTGGGTTGTCGTGGATCGTTTGACGAAGACAACTCATTTTATTGCCATGAGGTTAGGAGATGAGGTTACAAAGCTGACGGATCTCTATCTGGATCAGATTGTTAGACTTCACGGTATTCCATCTAGTATTGTCTCCGATCGAGATCCTCGATTTACTTCTCGTTTGTGGAAGAAACTTCAGGAGACCTTGGGTACTCAGTTGAACTTCAGTATAGCGTACCATCCACAGACCGACGGTCAGTCTGAGCGGACTATTCAGATTCTGGAAGATATGCTTAGGGGTTGTGTTCTGGACTTCGGAAAGAACTGGGAGAAACATCTACCACTTGCCGAGTTTGCCTATAACAATAGTTATCAAGCTACTATTGGGATGGCACCTTTCGCAGCTCTTTACGGTCGTAAGTGCCGTTCACCTTTATATTGGGACGAGGTAGGGGAGATGAAGACTATTGGTCCAACGACTATGCCAGAACTTCTTGAGAAGATTGAGAATGTTCAGTTGATCAGGCAGAGAATGCTCACTGCGCAGAGTAGATTCAAGAGTTATGCTGATAAGCGTCGTCGAGACTTAGAGTTTGCAGTTGGAAATCGGGTTTTCTTGAGATTGTCTCCTCGAAAGGGGTTTGCTCGTTATGGTAAAGGTGGAAAGCTGAGTCCGAGATTTGTTAGGCCGTTTGAGATTACTGGCAGGGTTGGTAAGTTGGCATATCGGTTGGCTTTACCGGAGAACTTCTCTAATGTCCACGATGTATTTCACGTGTCTAATTTGCGGAAATATAATCCGGATCCTTCTCATATTCTTGAGCCAGAGCCGTTACAGCTTCGAGAGAATTTGACTTATGACGAGCGTCCGATTCGTATTCTAGATCAGATGGACCGAGAGTTGAGGTCGAAGAGGATTCTGATGGTTAAGGTGTTGTGGAAGCATCACGGCATTGAGGAAGCTACGTGGGAGAGACGAGATCAGATGCAGCAGCAATACCCAGACCTATTCCGTACATCAAGTAAGAATTTCGAGGACGAAATTTTTATAAGGAGGGGAGAATGTGAAACCCCATTTTCCTGCTTATCTTGTTTTACGTGTTATACCTCGTTTTGCGTGCATATGACCTGTTTATGTGCTATAGGACCTAGAAAGTTATAATTTTGATTTCAATACTCCTAATACTTGCTAAATATGCATTCATTAAATTTTCATCAAAAACGGAGTCAGAAATTTTATCGTCGATTTTTAGTGAATAGTGTTTTTGAAACACGTCCGCTAAAATTTTGAAACTGGTCTTTTTAACCCTTCTAGACCTAGTCCACGGACTTTAATAGACTTGTGTTTAATGAAAACGGTTTTAAAATCGGCTTAAGAATTTATTAGGGTTTTTACACCGACTTTTGCGAAAATCGAGTTTTAAGCCGACTCGGGCGAAATTGTTGGATTGTAAAACTTCTTGTCACCTAAAAATAATCCACTTGAGATATCTTGGGGGTTGCATAATTATTTTTAACTTGGTGAGCAATAAAATGTAATTAAAGTCATTAAAAATACAAAAATACCTATTTAAACTAACTTTGACTTTGCATTTTTTTATTTGACCAAGCTTTTAATTATATACTATCACCTACATACACTCACACAACACAAAACACACTCCACAAACACACACATTGCCGTGAGAAAGATGGAGAAAAAGAGAAGAGAAAACTCAAGCTTTTCAATCCAATTTTTCAAAGAAAAACCTAGTTTTTGTCCGTGAAACTTCGCACCGACTTGGATTCTGCTTGTTGGGCACGCATAGCACGCATTCCTAGGCTTATATCGCATCTAAGGTGAGAGAAAAATTCTAGATCTCAAAATGTCATTTTTGTGTTTTTGCGTGTAAATGAAGATTGAACCGTTAGAATTGAAATCTGATGATAGATTATTGTTCCTTGCATGCTAGGGATCATTATATACTCATACTACGAATTTCTGTCGGATGTAGCATAATTTTTATTTTTCGGGTATTTAATTTTGATTAAAATGTTCAAAGTTGAATTAAATGAGTTGTGTTGATCGGAATCGATTGCCGTTGATTTCTAAATACTTGATAATTACGTGTTAGCGCTGTTGTAATGCCGAATTTTCGATTACATTGTTCGTGTGAAAATCCGGAAAATCCAGCCAAGACATCTTAGGGTTTTAGGGTTATCGGGCATGATTTGGAGGTGTTATGGTGGATTTCCGAGAGGGCTAATGTAGTAGGTTGAATGGGTGAGTGATAGGAACTGATTTGGCAATGTTTGGATTAGTAGATTGTAAGTTATGAATTTTAGAAGTTTAGGTTGTCATTCTTTAATTTCTTGAACGATGCCTTTAGATGGTTGGGTAGTGTTTGAGTGATGAATTGTGAGTTGTTGATGAGTAATTTAGAGTTTAATTATGTATATGATGCATGTCCGGTTAGATGGCCTACTTTGTCATCTAACTACGTTGTTTGTTGTTTAATTTAATATCGATGTTATTGATTGATTATTATTGAGTTTGGGAATCGGGCACTTTTGTTGCTGATCTCCCAATTGATTGATTGATGATTGATTGATGATTGATGATTATGGAGTCTTGGTATGTGTGTGCCACCTCTCGGGCAGCGTCAGGCTGTCGGGTTGATAACGGCATGACTGCCATAGGCTACCCCCAGCTTGCATGACGGAGGTGTCATGGAGGGAGGGGCTAGTGAGGTACCTCGGATGCGTGAGTAATAGGGAGTTATAAGAAGAACGGTTGAGATCGTGATGGCGTTTGGAGCTACACCAAATAGAGTATCCTTTAATGAATGGTTATATAGTTATGTGATGATAATGTTATTATTGTTGTTGTGTGTTTACTTGCTCAAAGGACTAAATCCAAGGAGCGTAGTGAATACTGTCGAGATCTATCAGATCCTCACTAGGTTTATGTATATAAGCTCACTCTCTATTAATGCATGCTTACAGGTGTTGCAGAGCCGAATTACGGGTATGTGCCTCCTGAAGAGGAGAATGTAGAAAATGTGCTTTACATGGACGAGTCATATGTTCCTGAGTCTTATCCATGATTTTATGTTGTTTAAATGTTTGTATATTAGCTTAATAGACTTTATATACCTTAAGGTTCTTAATGTAATAGATATTGAAAAGATGATGATCCAAATGATGTTAACTTAGCGGTTTTCTTTTGTTTATGGTTAAGTTGTAAATGTGTCTCAACTTATTTTTGAAATGTTTGATAAGGTTGAGGTATTGTATGTTATGTTGGAACGGAGGCGTATAACGAGGATGGTTTATTGTATAATATGATTGTATTGTATGTTGTTGTTTGAATTAAGGAGTTGCTGGATGTATGATGTTTAATGAGGTTGGTCTGGAACCTCGGTGTCCTATTTACTGTCGTTATACTGCCGAAATTCCGTTGCGTCCTGACTGATCATAGGAGGGGTCGTGTTGGGGCGTGACATATGGTGACCTAGGAGGAATGGTGAAGTCGGTTTCTAAAACTCGTGCCTCGTTTGGTAGTAGTAGTATTTTGAAAGTTGGGGTCGTTGTGTGATTTTGTTGGTTTTCATAGTGTTATGCCTGTAGAATGCTTATTGTTGCTTAATATGCTTGTTAAAGTTGATTATGATTGCAATGTTTACTAACTATTGCTATTGCGTGCGAGAGTAACCTACTTTCTTATTCTCCCACATGTGGCTCTATTGCTCAATTGTTGCATTGTATATTGTATTGCATTCATAGAGTCAGGGGCGGTGTGATGGGCCTCTCTGGGTAGCCTTGGGTTGCCAGGGTTGGTTGCCCTAGCTCCGTGTCCTATTCCCTTTCTTTCTTGGGTTGCCTCCCAAGGAGATTTGGGTCGTAGAATTAATTGGATACTTCCGGGGTATTCCAAACTGAAGTTATAAAGTTGTTGGGCCGGCGCATCGTCAACGGATTCGTGATTGAAAGTTGCTTGTGGAAAGTGAATTGTATCCTTTAATTGAATGATTATAGCCTTAATGCTTCCCTTGATTTATTGTTGCTTAGCTTGTGTCTCTATAAGTTAGTTGACTGGTCTACTTGACTATTTGCATTGCATTCTCCTCTCACCTCCGTCCTTGAGACCAATTACCCTCGCTGAGCAATAGTTTTTGCTCTTTCCTTTCTATACTATATTTTATAGGAGTAGTTGAAGCTGATCCTATTGAGGTAGTTGAGGAGGAGGAGCAAGTGGAGGTGTTTCCTTGATAGTACTTTCTTTGCTTAGCTAATGGTTGGTTGCCAGTCTTTTGCATGGGCCATGCTTGATGTGTATATTGCTTGGTTGACGCTTCATTTTGAGGCTTGTAGCCTTGTATGTAGTTTCTATTTTGAGGCCACTGTGGTCTTATGTTGTAAAAGTTGAAAGGTTGTAAAGTTGTAAAGATATATTCATGTGACTAGTAAAGAACTGCATGCTAATGGTTTAACTGCTTAGTGGCATGAGTACCTGTGTAGCATGCATGTCATTTTGGTTTGCCAAGTTGGTTAATGAGAAGATGTATGTTTCTAAAAGAAAGTTGACTTGTTTCAAATGATTATTGTGGTTTTTGCGAATATTATGTTGAATGTAGGGTTTTCGGATCGTCCACGGTACAGAGGAGACTTCGTCCGTGGGTCGGGTCCGGGCTTGGCCTTTTGTGGGGTCGGGTCGGGGTGTGACATCCTAGGTGGTATCAGGGCATGATAGTATTGCCTGAGTCGGGATATGTTTCTCGGTCTGCGGGCTAAAATTCTAAAATGATAAAGTGTTATTATGTGATTGTTAAGTGAAAATGTTATAGTATGACTATGTGAACTTGGAGTGCTTATGTGTTTAAGTGAATTAGTTTGACATGTCAATCTTGTGTTATGTGAATTGTGTGATAGGATATTTGATTGTTATCGACTTGAGTGTTATCTAATCTTATGTGTTATATTTCTGTCTATAAACTGCTTTTATATGTTACCAGCTATTGTAAGTTGTTACTATGCCGCCACGTCATAGTACTCAAGGCCAAGGGGCAGATGAAGCGGCAGGAGAAGAGGGTCAACAACCGGTCCCTGGATAGTTTATTGCTAGTATGACCGCTGCAGTTGATTGGATTACTCAGGTACTGCATGAGGAGAGGCATGAAAGGAATAATAATCCCCAGGGAAATCAAGCTAATCTTGGTGGACAAGGGCATAGGGCTGAGAATAATCAGTTGGAGAAATTCTTGAGGCACGAGCCAGGTAAGTTCTTTGGAGAGTCGGATGACGAGGCAGCCGAGAGATGGCTTAACCGTGTTGAGAAAATTTACGCTGTTTTGAGGTACACTGATGAGGCAAGGATAGCATATGCAGCATTCCTGTTTGAGGGTGACGCGGAACAATGGTGGAACACTGTCAAGTTGAGGTGGGACTGTGAGGATGTTCCGCATTTGTGGGATGATTTCGTGAGTGAGTTTCGGGACAAGTATATTCCCGAGATGGCTAGGGAAAAGCGAGAAGAAGAATTTGTGGGCCTGAAGCAAGGAAACATGACTGTCGCACAGTATGAGGCTAGGTTTGTCAGATTGTCGAGGTATATGCCTGAACTGGTGCAGCCAGCTAGGAGGATGATTAGTAGGTTTGTTCGTGGGTTGAGAATGGATATACAGTTGCATTTGACTTGGCAGACTTATGCTACTTATCTCGAGGCATTCCAAGCAACCTTGAAGTTTGAGAAACGAAAGTCAGAGATGATAGCTGAGAGTAGCCAGCCGAGTAAGAAATAGTACTTGGGCCAGAACAGCCAGAGTCAGCAGAGGCAGTATCAAACTTTTGTTCAGGTTCCTCAGTAGCGCCCGTATCGGCCACAGTATCAAATTCAGGCGAGACCAGCTATGACTAGACCCCAGCAGGGAGGTACAGTTCTTACCACTGTCAGTGGCCTTGCACCTACAGGAAACATTGTTGTAAGGCAAAATCAGCAGTGTAACTTTTGTAATCGATTGGGGCATATTGAAGCAAATTGCTTGAGAAAGAGTGGTAAGTGCAATGGCTATGGGAGCGATCAACATAGGGTGAAAGATTGCTCTAAGTTTAAGAATGTTCAGGGCTGTACCGGAGGCCAGGGTGTGCAGAATAGGGCTACATGTGCAGGTCCAGCATAGAGGGTTCAGGCTAGGGTCTTTGTACTAGATGCGGAGGAGTTACCCGATACCACATCAATAGTGGAAGGTACCTTTCTTCTCAATACTCAGCCAGTTAAAGTTTTGATTGATCCCGGAGCTACGTATTCGTTTATAACTCCTGCATGTGCATGATCTGTGAATGTTAGCATTGATAAACTGCCACATAAAGTTGAAGTTAGTACGCCTTTGGGTGCAAAATTTGTTACTGAGTCTATTTGCAAATCTTGTGATATATGCATTGAGGACCGTAATTTTCTTGCTGATTTAATTATACTTCCTTTCCATGACTTTGAAATCATTTTGGGAATGGACAGGTTGGGGAAATACTATGCTCAGTTGGATTGTAGAACAAAAATTGTTTATCTTCAGATTTTTGACCTACCCGTACTAGAGATTGTTGGGAACTGCAAGGCTGCCAGAATACCCCTTTTATCATCAACCAAAGCTTCTAAGCTGTTGAATAAAGGTTGTGAAGCTTACCTAGCTTATCTAATCAATCAACCTACTGATAAGTTGAATTTGAATGTGGTTCCAATTGTTAAAGACTTCCCTGGTGTATTTCCCGAGGATTTACCGGGTTTACCACAGGATAGGGAGATTGAGTTTGTGATTGACCTTATGTCGGGTACTGCGCCAATTTCTTGAAATCCTTATAAATGGCACCGGCTGAACTTTAGGAATTGAAAACTCAGCTTTAGAACTTGCTTGAGAAAGGGTTTATACAACCTAGTTCTTCGCCGTAGGGTGCGCTTGTGTTGTTTGTGAGAAAGAAAGACGGCACGCTATGGTTATGTATTGATTACAAGGGACTTAATCAAGTCACGATTAAGAACAAATACCCCTTGCTGTTGATTGAAGAATTGTTTGACCAATTGCAGGGTGCGAGTGTTTACTCAAAATTTGACTTGAGGCAGGGTTACTATCAACTCAGGATTCGGAGTGACGATATACCTAAGACGGCATTCAGGACTAGATATGGCCACTATGAATTTGTTGTGTTACTGTTTGGATTGACGAATATACCAGCCGCATTCATGGACTTAATGCAGAGGGTCTTTCGACCTTATCTTGATCAATTTGTCGTAATCTTTATTGACAACATTTTAGTATACTCTAAGAATAAGGCTGAACATGAACAACATTTGAAGATTGTGCTACAGACTTTGCAAGAAAACAAGCTTTTTGCTAAATTTAGCAAATGCAAATTCTGGTTGAATCAAATATCTTTTCTGGGCCATATCATTTCACATCAAGGAATTTCAGTAGACCCAGCTAAGATTGAAGTTGTTTCGTCTTGGAAGAGACTTGAAACGGTGTCAGAGATTCGGAGCATTCTGGGGTTGGCAGGTTACTATCGGAGGTTTGTTAAAGACTTTTCCAAAATTTTTGGACCTTTAAGCCAGTTGACTCGAAAGAAAGTTACTTACAACTGGGATGCTAAATATGAATCTAATTTCCAAGAATTGAAGAAGAGACTAACTATAGCTCCTATACTAGCTTTACCTGAAGGTACATAAAACTTTGTTGTTTACAGTGATGCATCTAAAGAGGGATTGGGCTGTGTTTTAATGCAGAATGGTAAAGTGATTGCCTATGCTTCTAGGAAGTTGAAACCATATGAAGTCAATTACCCTACACATGATCTTGAGTTAGCTGCAGTTATGTTTGCTTTAAAGAAGTGGCGTCATTACTTGCGGGGTAGCAGATTTGAAATTTTTACTGACCACAAGAGTCTCAAATATTTATTTTCACAAAAAGATTTGAATATGAGGTAGTGAAGATGGCTAGAGCTATTAAGTGGCTACAATTATTATATAAACTACGTGCTAGGTAAGGCCAATGTTGTTGCAGATGCTTTGAGCCGAAAGGCTACTATTGCAAGCCTAATTATAAAGGATTGAGAGACTTTGGAGGAAATTTGTTCATGGAAGCCAGAAGCTACTGAGGTAGGGATTCGATTTGCTAGCTTACAAATTCAGTCGGGATTGCTAACACAAATCAGGAAGGCTCAGAAGACTGATCCTCACATCTTGAAAATCCAAGAAAAAACAAAAGGGGGAGAGTCGGAGTTTAAACTACATGCAGATGGGATGGTTAGATTCAGGGACAGAGGATGTGTGCCTTGGGATCCGACTTTGAAGAATGAGATTCTATCTAAGGCACATAATTCAAGATATACGATTCACCGGGGCAGTAGTAAAATGTATAGAGACCTGAAACAGCACTTCTGGTGGAACAATATGAAGAGGGAGATTGCTGGGTATATATCCAGGTGTTTAACTTGCCAGAGGGTTAAAGCTGAGCATCAGAGGCCAGCCGAGCTTCTGCAACCGTTGTCGATTCCATAATGGAAGTGGGTGCATGTAACAATGGACCTTGTGACCAATCTTCCGAGATCTTCGAGAAGATGTGATTCTGTTTGGGTTGTTGTGGACCGAATGACTAAGGTTTCACAATTTATTTTCATGAACAAACAGGATAGCCTTGATAAACTAGCGGAGCTTTATGTTACTAATATTGTGAGACTTCATGGTGTACCACAGAGTATAGTGTCAGATAGCGATCCCATATTTAGATGTCATTTTTGGCAGAAGTTGCAAGAGGCCATGGGAACTAAATTGAGCTTCAGTATTGCATACCATCCACAAACTGATGGCCAGTCTGAGAGAACCATCAGGATCTTGGAAGACATGCTTCGAGCATGTGTGTTAGACTTTGGGAAGAATTGGGAGAAGTTTTTTCCTTTAGTAGAGTTCGCCTACAATAATAGTTATCAATCTATTATAGGTATGGCTCCCTACGAGGCGTTGTACGGCCGTAAATGTAGATCCCCATTGTATTGGGAAGAGGTTGGAGAAATGAGAACAGTTGATCCGACTGTGTTACCTGAGATGATTAAGATAGTGGATAATGTTCATCTTATTCGCCAACGTATGCTTACAGCTCAGAGTCATTAGAAGAGTTATGCTGATAAGCACCATCAAGATCATGAGTTTGCTTTGGGAGATCGGGTGTTCCTTAAGATTTCTCCTCGAAAGGGGTTGATTCGGCACGGTAAGAGCGGGAAACTTAGTCCCAGGTATATGGGTCCATTTGAGATCACCGAAAAGGTGGGTCCTTTAGCTTATCGGTTAGCTTTACCTTCCGAGCTTGTCGAGACTGCACGATGTGTTCCACGTGTCAATGTTAAGGAAATATCATCCAGATTCTTCACATGTACTTGAACCAGAACCTTTGCAGATTGAGGAGAAGTTAACTTATGAGGAAAAACTGATTCGAATTATGGATCAGAAAGTTCAGGAGCTTCGTAGAAAGAGTATTCCGATGGTAAAGGTTCTATGGAATCATCACGGGTTTGAAGAAGCAACTTGGGAAAGAGAGGACCAAGTTCGGAGTCAGTATCCGGAGTTGTTTGTCGACCAGGTAAGAATTGCGTGGACTCAATTGTTTTAAGGGGGAGAGGGTGTAATACCCGAGCCCGGAACGTGAAATTTTTTCCAGTTTATTTTTCTGAAAATTATATTTTTCTTAAATTCTTTGAAATTTAATTGTTATTCATTTATCGTCGCAAAGTACATTGTATTTCGAGAGAGATAGTTACAGAGCGTTTTCTAGTCCTCAGTAAATAGTGAAAACTAGTATTTAGTGTTTTAATTTTAGTATTTTTGTTGTTGTTAACTAGAATTAAATTTGTATTAGTTGTTTTAGCCTTATAATACATGAAATAAGCCTAGTTGACCAACTTAAATGACCTTTGACCAAAGCCTTGACTTTTGACTTAGCTTGTCATCTTTTTAAAGCTTATAATAGCAAAAATGAAACAAAGAAAAGCTGAAAAAACAAGATAGAAGGCTGAAACTTCAAGGGAGGAAAAAAAAAGATTTCAACTTCAAATCTTCAAATCGTCGCGAGAGCTTGCACGGGGTTGTTTCAGGCATCCATCGTGGTTTTCCTAGCGTCTAGTAGCGTCTAAGGTGAGGGATGCATCTTTATTTGCGCATTTGAATATATGATATACAAACTTTAAATTTTAGGAATTATGCGTAGATTGTTATTTTATCCATTTTGTTGCTTAAAGAATGTTCCTTGATGATTGTAGAACACGTATTTGTACGATTTTAGCATTTTCTGTGGTTGAATATAGCAATTGCAATTTAAATTGACAATGGAATAGTAAATTATGAATAGTAAACTCCCGTTTCGTAAAAGTTGCTCCGTTTTGCGTTCTATTGATGTGAAAAGATGCTAGGTATGGTAGAATGCTTAAATGTATAATTTGTTTGGGTTGTGTAATGGAAAAATGAAAAAAATGCCTTGGTACATGTTGGGGTCGTTCTGGTCGAGTTTAGCGTTTTCTCATTTTGCGTGATGGCATTATCTCGGGAGGCCATGGAAGCACTTTTGGTGTGATTATGGCATTGGTTGGGTGTTTGGTTAAGGTAGCTGTAGTTCAAAGGAGAAAAGGGGGAAATCGGGGCTTTGCGGGAATTCTAGGGTAAAGTTGGGTTTCATTGTCTTTAGACGTGCCTTATGGTGACCTAGGAAGAATGGTGAAGTCGGTTTCCAAAACTCGTGGCTCGTTTGGAAGGAGTAGCATTTTGAAAGTTGGGGATACTTCCGGGGTATTCCAAACTGAAGTTATAAGGTGGTTGGGCCGGCGCGTCGTCAACGGATTTGTGATTGAAAGTTGCTCGTGGAAAGTGAATTGTATCCTTTAATTGAATGGTTATAGTCTTAATGGTTGTGTTGATTTATTGTTGGCTTTGCTTGTATCTCTATATGATAATTGACTGATCTACTTGACTCTTTGCATTGCACTCTCCTCTCACCTCCATCCTTGAGACCAATTACCCTCGCAGAGCAATAGTTTTTGCTCATTCCTTTCTATACTATATTTTACAGGAGTAGTTGAAGCTGATCCTATTGAGGTAGTTGAGGAGGAGGAGCAAGGGGAGGTATTTCCTTAATAGCACTTTCTTTGCTTAGCTGGTGGTTGGTTGCCAGTCTTTTGTGCGGGCCATGCTTGATGTGTTTATTGCTTGGTTGACACTTCATTTTGAGGTTTATATCTTTGTATGTAGTTTCTATTTTGAGGCCTATATGGTCTTATGTTGTAAAAGTTGAAAGGTTGTAAAGTTGTAAAGATATATTCACGTGACTAGTAAAGAACTGCATGCTAATGGTTTAACTGCTTAGTGGCATGAGTACCTGTGTAGTATGCATGTCATTTTGGTTTGCCAAGTTGGTTAATGAGAAGATGTATGTTTCTAAAAGAAAGTTGACTTGTTTCAAATGATTATTGTGGTTTTCACGAATATTATGTTGAATGTAGGGTTTTTGGATCGTCCACGGTACAGAGGAAACTCCGTCCGTGTGTCGGGTCCAGGTTTGGCCTTTTACGGGGTCGGGTCGGGGCGTGACACTCCTTCTCGGGCAAGTGGAGTACTGATAGTGAGGGGCTGCTAGAAAGCTTGGAGTGAATCCTGATGCGAGTGCAAGGGTGATTTTGGTCTTTAGCCAGTCCTTCTCCGGGCATAAAGTACAAGACAGTTGGTTCTCTTCGCGGGTCAAGGTCTAAGTAAAGTAGGCTAGTCGTAAAGGGAAGAAATTGAATAAATGGCTTATAGAAAAGGCCACGGTGGAGCAGGAGAGACGTCGGGGAAGGAAGACCTTTGCTTGACCTCTGCCTGTAACTAGCACTACCAACAGCTATTGTGAGGCCCGACCCCGAATAACGTGTCTTAACTCCGAATAACGTGTCTTAACTCAATTTGCGTGCCTTAGACCCTGAATTATATGACTGACCTTGGATTACGTGCCCAATATTGGTTTTCATGCATGCCTCATCATACGTGCCTTGGCCTAGAATTGTGTGTCCTGATCTCGATTTACGTGCGATACCTCGATTCGTGTGCCCTAACCTTGAACGGTGTGCCTTAACCTGGATATAGAGTCATGCCTTGATTTACGTGTATTGCATTGAATTACGTGTCTTGCTTTGGTTTACGTGCATTGACTTAGGGTTGCATGCATTCATATTAGAATCTGTACATTTTCCTTGAAATACGTACCTTACCTCGTAGTGCATGCCCTAGAACTAGGAAAGCGTGCTTGCACGCTAATTAATAAAGAATCCTACACAAAGTACTAGACAATAAATAATCCTACAAACACCACTAACTATTATTATAATCCTAAATCAACTCACTAAAAGACAAAAGCACTAAATACTAAACATTCTTTGTTCTTTATTCTATTTGCAAAATCCATGCATCTTAAATTCTACACCTAGCATAATCTATAATATATTAAATTGAATCTGAAATTTCAGATTTTTCCATGCTAATTTCGGCCATACCAAGGCCTTTTGACTAGCTTTGCACAAATTCAAAAATATCCTAGACATTCTATGACACACACAAAACACAAAGCATAAAAAATTCCCTAAACACCCTACCAATGCTTCACTTTCTCGGCCCTTGACTACACATGCCAAAACAATTCAAACTAGACATTAGATGACACAAAAATTCGGATTTTACAAGCTCAAGGCTGACACACACATACACAAACATCATTTTCCTCTAAAAAATCCTCTCAAGCTCTCTCATCTCCTCTCACTCTCGACCATGGCTGCCTCTTGAGTTTCCATGGCTCAAGCTCACTCCCAAGACTTCTAACAAGCTCTCAAGGACTCTCAAGACCACTCCAAGCTCGGCCATAGCAAGCAATATACTAAAAATCTCACACAAAGCTCACAAACCTCTCTATCTCGGCCATAGGTAAGTTTGGATGGTTTTCTTCGTTGTCTTTTGGTTTCACACACATGCACACCTCCTACACAAGCTAACTAAGCTAGGATTTAAGGAAAATCAAGCTACCACTCGGCCAAAGCAAGGAAAGAGGACATTTTGTGCGTTTTCAAGAGATTTCGTGCACATTTGCTAAGTCTTCAACGAGGTGAGGGTTAAACTCTTTTAAAAGCTTTCAAAACTCACATGCATGCTCTCATATGCCTGTATTTACATTTTTAGTTAATGTATATGTGTTTATGTTAGGCTATCTACTCATGCATGGCTTGATAATGGCTAGAAACTTGAAGATATGTAAACACGTTTATCTGGCAGATTACTGACCTTGTAGAACGAAATAGTTTTGGCCTAGTAAAGAATGTTGAAGACGCATAAAAATTTGTAGGTCACTAGATTTGTCAGTTATGAACATATTTTGAAGAAATAGGCTAAGTCTAAGTTTGAGTTTAAAGGCCCCAAATATGGAAAATATCGAAATGTGTATGAAACTGGACAGTTTTGCGTAGTCTCACAGTTATGGTCATAACTCCTAAGTCAGAACTCCAAATGCAGCGAGGTTTGTTCCTAGATTTATAGCACTAATTAAGCTTCAATTTGATATTTGGTTCACTGAATTTGTAGGTTATTGAATTGGCTAAATGAATGAGGAAAAACAAACCATTGCAGTAAGGTTTTTGGCTTGATAATATGCTCTAAATCATGTGGTAACTTCACTTGTGGTATTGAATGCTTGGAATTGTGGAAATTAGAAGTTGTGTGAGCTGTTTTGGTTGGTTGAGGTTGCTTAATTTTGTTGATGCATGGCTTAGGTTCATTATTTGATGAATTGTTGCTTAATCGCATGTGTAAGCACAAAATTGAGGCCCTATTCCTTATGAAAACTTGTTAAGTGATTATCATATGGTTAAATGTGTTCAATTGTGTGGTTAGTAGGCTGCCCCATAATTGCTAAGTATGCTAGAAACGGTTTAAGTGTTACTTGTGGTGCTTGGCAAACAAAACCAACCTCGAGCACGGCCTTGTAAACCCTAATGGCCCCGTAGACTCCCAAGTCATAAACCACTCTTGTGTGATTTATAATTGATGTTGAGGAAGGTTAATAGGCTGCCCGGAATTGTCTTTATAGCTCTAAATATGATTTTCGATGATTGCATGTTGATAAGTGAACTATTCTTGCATCTGGTCTTGTATAAGTGTCGTTGCATGCTTGTAAGCTCTTAACACTTGGTATGTGAACCCGAAATGAGTTATATGACTCGATTTATATGTGTTACTTGGCTGCCCATTTAATGTTCATATAAATCTAAGTGTTCTGCAAAGTGAAATTACATGTCACAGCGTGTCTCGTGCGTTTACTTGTCAATATGCGATCTTATAATTGATCGGAGGCAACCTATTTCGTTGACCTCCTAATGTGAATTGTTAAAAGACATTCTATGGCTTATTTGAACATGATTACTTAGTTGCCCGTGAAAGTTTAATTGCTTTCAAATTGATATATGAAATGATTACATGTTCTTACAATGCCTTATATGCCAATATGTCAAAACGTGATCATATACTTACTCGGAGGCAACCTACTTTGTTGACCTCCTAATGTGAAATGTTAAATGACATAAATGTGCATTGCATACAAGGTTGCAACCTTTCATTTTGGCATGGTAGCGTTTCACGCACGCCGGGCGCCATCGGGCTTGTCGGTGCTACCGTGACTACCAGGGTCCAATTCCCTCTTTCTCTTGGCATTCCACCCTTGGAGAGTTGGGTCGTAGGATTTCGGGGTACATCCGGAGTACACCCATTTGGAGTGATAAGTGGATGATTGAAGTCGGCCGCAACTATTGTGATCGAAAATGATCTTGAGAGCAAATGCTCACTGATTGATCTTGAGAGCGAAATCTCACCGTATTCTTTTCACTATGTGTTTAAGTACTCTCGCTTGGTTCCTAGAGGACTTCGGGGAGGAAAGACGGGTAAATGTGTCCCTTTATATTTATGTTATGTTATGAACTTACTTATTTTATTTGACATGTTTTCAAAGGAGTTTTCACAAGTTAACCGGAAAAGGATTTCAAAAACCTTGTCACTTGTTCCCCCTCACTGAGTTCATAAGGACTCACCCTCTTTTGTCATTACAGGTGAAGAAGATTTGGATTAGGTGCTTGAAGAGAATGTGCTAGTTGATGAACCTCTGGAATGACTGTGTGCATTTACGTGTTTTCATGAACATGGATGCTATTAGGGATGTTGTGTTTGATTGCAGACTGTTTATTTTATTGATGTAAATGACCCCGTTGTAATTTGGGTTCTAATTTTGGCTTGTACTAACTATAATCGAACGAACTCTTTATTTGGTTATTTGCTTTCATTATCTTGAATAATAGTTATCGTAGGCGTTTAAACCACTAGGTGATTAATCCACTAAGTTAACTCTATCTAATTTCACTTAGGTGCTTACCCGTAAGCAAAAGGATAATAAGTACTTGCAAAATAGAAAATTGACAAATAAATGGGACCTAGTTATCATGCTAGGCTTGGTAATCAAACGAGACTATCGAGATAAATTAGTAGGCATATCTATTGATAACAAAATAGGAATCGTTATTGGAATCGGATTAAAGATTGAAAATTTTGAGGCGTTCTAGAAAATTAGGTCAAACCAAAGGTCTGAAAAACAGCCGGTACGCTGCCGGTTTTTCGAAAAACTTTGGGAGTTCTAGGCCAACGTTAAGCGTTAAATCATAACAAATGATTAAATAGGTGAAATAGCATAAATGAATTAGGTTAGACCCTAGTCTAGCCTCCATAGGTCGGGTTTGGGCATGACACCTTATTAGAATGGTATCAGAGCTTAGTTTACTAACTAGGCATTAGTCGGGTTCAACTCTCGAACCATGGGTAAAAGCCCTAAGGTAATTATGATGTCTTGTTTATATGTGTTAATGTGTGCTAATGTACTTTAATTGCTTTGAGCACTGAATATCATGTGCCTTTATGGACCATATGCATCATGCACACCAATATGTTAGTGCCCACAATAATGCATGCTTGCTTTTATACTCCTTCTTTGATACATGTGCATGTTATATAACCATGAATGACTGTTTATTCACATAGATAGCTAGGATTAGGACTTGTAGGCAAGTGAATTTATGCAGGAAGAATGCAAAGGCTCGGTTAGAGATTTCTCGCATCTTTACAGGTACTGGATGGATCGAATGTATTATTGGATATGCATATATATAATACGTAGCACATGTATAGTTGTTGAGGTAAAGTTATCTTCTTATCTTTGGAATACCTATACCTGTGATTAAGATATCAATTTTATAGCTATGAATTTTTCGATTCTGTTAAACCATTCTTCTAATTGTAGTTCAAGTATAAAGGTTAATGACATACAACTCTCCTTAAGATATAAGAGGATACTATTGGACATGTGAAGTATAATATATATATTCATATGCTTATAATGGAGGTTTGACTTAGGAGTTGCTTTTGAATCAAATTCTTATATCTTAAATTGGTGTAATAAACTATTTATATGATTGAATCCTTACTTGATTGGAATTAAACATTGATGATTCTTTAGTATAACAAGATATAGGGATGTTGGAATCAAGGAATTCACGTAGCTAGAATTTGTGTTCAGAAGACTACACCTAAAATGTTAGGTCGAATAGAAGTGTAAGGTATTGAATTATGCATCAGATGACTAACATTGCTAAAGGTCAAAGTTGGATGTTGGTGATATTAAGAATCATGGTATTAATTTGGTGCCTCTCAGATATAGTTGTGATTAAGCAAAGTAAGTCATTCTATGCACTCGTTGTTTGGATACCCTAGAGGATATTAGAAAACATATATCCCTAAGTAAGACTGATGGAGACGGAATTTGGAATTTGAGGTCGGCGACAAGGTGTTCTTGAAGCTATCACCTCGGAGGGGATTGATTAAACATGGTAAGGGTGGAAAATTGAGCCCGAGGTTTGTAGGACCATTTGAGATAGTTGAGAAGGTTGGCAAATTGCCGTATCGCCTGGAACTACCCCAAAACCTCTCCAATATTCATGATGTCTTCCATGTCTCAATTCTACGGAAGTATCACCCTGACCCATCGCACATCTTGGAGCCAGAGCCGTTGCAGCTTCGAGAGAACTTGTCTTACGAAGAGAAGCCTATTCGGATCCTAGACTAGCAAGATAGGGAGTTACGCAACAAGTCAATACCGATGGTAAAAGTGTTGTAGGATCACCATGGAGTTGAAGAAGCTACATGGGAAAGGCGAGACCAAATGGAGCAACAGTATCCAATATTATTCCAAAGGTAATAATTGAATTTCAAGACGAAATTCTTTTAACAAGGGGAGGATGTGAGGCCCAACCTCGATTTACGTGCATTGCCTCATTTTGTGTGCCCTAACCTTGAACTGGATGTCTTAATCTAGGTTTAATAGTCGTGTCTTGATTTACGTGCATTCATTTAGGGTTGCATGCATTTACTTGGAATACGTGCATTTGTCTCCTAGTTTGCATCTTATCTCGTAGTGTGTGCCCTAGACCTAGGAAAGTGTGCCTGCACGCGAATCAATAAAGAATCCTACACAAAGCATGAGACTATAAGTAATCCTACAAACTCCACTAACTGTTATTTTAATCCTAAGTCAATTCACTAAAAGACAAAAGCACTAAACAATAAACATTCTTTATTCTTTATTCTATTTGCAAAACCTATGCACCTCAAATACTACACTTAATCTACACTAAATTAAGCTTAAAACAAAACAAAAAAACTCAGATTATTGGCTTCATATGGCCTGCCATACCAAGGCCTTTTGACAAGCTTTGCAATTTCAAAAAATATTCCTAGACAAACCTATGACACACACAAGAATAAACCCATGCACCCTACCCCAAGTCCCCTTTCTCGGCCTACACACCAAACATGCTCCTCACAATTCAAAATGCACAAATGACAAAGGAATTTTCAGATTTTGTAAGCCCAAGGCCGACACACCTACATGCTACACTCATACAAACAATTCAACATTTGTTTCTCTCTCAAACTCTCTCTCATTCTCTACCATCCTCTCACTCTCTCGGCCATGGCTCCCTTGAGCTTCCAAGACTGAAATTTAGCTCTCAATAACTCTACAAGCTTCGTCCAAAGCAAGGAAATCAAGGTAGCTAGCTCAAAAAACGTACACAAGCTCACAACACCTCACATTTCGGCCATAGGTAGGTTTTAAGAGTTTTCTTCCATTTCTTTTTATTCTAACCACATGCACACACTAAGCATATGCTAACTAAGCTAGGAATTAAATAAAAACAAGCCACCTCTCGGCCAAAGCAAGGAAAGAAGACACTTTGTGCGTTTTCAAGTACATTCTAGCATTTTCGTCCAACAAGTTGCTAAGGTGAGGGTTAAACCCTTTTAAAAGCTTTCAAAACTCACATGCATGCTCTTATATGGCTATATTTGCCTCTGTAGTTATTGTATATGTGTGTGTATGAGCCTATCTACTCATGCATGGCTTGATTTTGGCTAGAAACTTAGAGATATCCAAACTCATTTTTCTGGCAGATTACTGACCTTGTAGAACAAAGTGCTTTTGATCTAGTAAACGTTGATAAAAATGCATGAAAATTGGTAGGTCACTAGATTTTTCAGTTCTGAATATTTTTGGCAGAAATAGGAGAAGGCTATGTCTGAATTTAAAACCATCAAAAATGGCAAAAATCGTAATGTGTCTAAAACTGGACAGTTTTGCATAGTCTCACGGTTTTGGCCATAACTCCTAAGTTCAAACTCCAAATGCAGCGAGGTTTGCTCCTAGATTTAAAGCGCTCATTAAGATTCAAATTTACATTTGGTTCACTGAAATTGGAGAATATTTTCTTGGCTAATGGAATGTGGAAAACAGACCATTGCAGTAAGGTTTTTGCTTAGTAATATGCTTTGAATCATGTTGTAACCTTGCTTGAGGTATTGAATGCTTGAAATTGTGGCATTTATAAGTTGTGTGGGCTGTTGTGGTTGCTTGAGGTTGCTTAATTTGGTTGATGCATGGCTTGGGTTCATTAATTGATGAATGGTTGCTTAATCGCATGTGTAAGAACGAAATTGGGACTCTATCGCTTATGAATACTTGCTAAGAGATGATCCTGTGATTAAATGTGTTCAATTGTGTGGTTAATAGGTTGCCCGTATTTGTCCTTATAGCCCTAAACATGATTCCTGATGATTACATGTTGATAGTGAACTATTCTTGTACCCGATTTTGTGTAAGTGTCGTTGCATGCTAGCATGATCTCAACACTTGATATATGAACCCGGAATGAGTTATATGACTTGATTTCCATGTGTTACTTGGCTGCCCGTTTAATGTTAATGAACCTCTAAGTGTTCTACAAAGTGAAATTACGTATCAAAGTATGCCTCGTGTGTTTACTTGTCAATGTACGATCTTATAATTGCTCGGAGGCAACCTACTTTGTTGTCCTCCTAATGTGATATGTTAAATGTTATAATTGTGCATATTTGGCATGGTAGCGTTTCACATACGCCGGGTGGCATCGGGCTTGCCGGTGCTACCGTGACTACTATGGTCCAATTCCCTATCTCACTTGAGGGCTAGACTTCCTCGGAGAGTTGGGTCATAAGATTTGGGGTACATCCGGAATACACCCGTTGGAGTGATAAGTGGATGATTGAAGCTTGCCGCGACAACTGTTATCAAAAATAAATTGAGAGCAAAATATTACTGTATCCTTTTACTATGTGATTAAGTACTCTCGCTTGGTTCCTAGAGGAGCTCGAGGATGAAAGACGGGTAAATGTGTTCATTTACATTTATATTATGTTATAAACTTACTTGTGTTATATGTCATGCTTTTGAAAAAGGGTTTTCATAAGATTAACCAAAAAAGAGTTTTAAAACGATGTCTCTCGTTCCCCCTCGCTGAGTTCATAAGGACTCACCCTCTTTTATCAACACAGGTGAAAAAGATACGGAACAGGTACCCGATGAGAACGTGCCTGTTGATGACTCCTTGGAGTGATTGCATGCCTTATGTGCCTTGCCTGACTGTGGCTATTCTGTGAATGTTATGTTTGTTTTGAAGACAATTTTTTTGTTGTCGTTGTTGTAAATGACCCCCGTTGTAATTTGGGTACTAATTTTGGCTTGTACTGATTATAACTAGATGAACACTCTATCTTGTGGTTTGCTATCTCTATTTTGATTTATTAACTATCATAGGCAACTCAATCACTAGGTGAAGAATCAAATGATGTAACCCTATCTAATCTCACCTAGGTGCTCAATAGTAAGCTAAAGATCAACAGGCACTTGCGCCATAGGAATTGACGAGTAAATAGGATATAGTCATCGTGCTAGGCTTATTAATCAAACAAGACTTTTGAGGTAGACTAGCAGGCATATCGGTTGATGACCAAATAGGAGTCCTTAAGGGAATTGGAGCAATCATTGGAATAATTGAGGCGTTTGGAAATTAGGTCAAACCAAAAGGTCCTAAATACAACCGTTATGCTGTCGGTTTTTTGGAAAATCTTTCGGAGTTCTAGGCTAACATTAAGTGTTAAATCATAATAACAGTTAAGTATGTGAAATGGTGTAAATGATTAGATCACACCTTAGTCTAGCCTCTATAGGTCGAGTTGGGGCGTAACACACACAAGGCCACCCTTTTCCGAAAGCTCCGTGGGACCACCTACTACTAGTCTTCGGCTGGAGGGGTTTATTGCACTAAAATGCCGGGATGCAGGCTCCCGAAGAGGGAAGCCCAATGAATGTCAGATGCAAAGCCTCGTACCTCATTAAGATCATATTGGCATACTCTCCCAAAAAAGAACGAGCAGACCCCATTGAAGACGAGAGTGAGGTACAACAAGGCCATTTCTGTCCACTGCCCTTCTTATGGAGCTGTACGAGGATGTTACCGCTTATACAGCTCCCAGCCAGCAAGCAGTTAGCCTTCCTCTACAAGGAATGGAAATATGAATGAATCGATATCAAATAGAGGCATATTTTTTCGTTTCAAGAATAAAATGATAAGAGCATCCCTTTTACAAAAACCTATCGACCCCCCCTATTCTGCCACTTCAGAACCTTGTAATCTTCTCAAAGATCATTACGAGCCCTCTCCGTTAATGTTTTTATAGATTCCAAAAATTCCATGGTGGATCAGGACGAAAATGAATCTGGGAATTCAGAACATACTCATCTTGGAGCTTCTGCTCTCCTCTAGGGAGGGGTTTTTTTATAGAGAAAGAGGTGAGTCGAGGGTAGCCTCCGGCTTGACCGATTTCACGAAGTTGGAAGAAGATCTCTCATCTGATGACCCTGAACAAGAAGGAACTGCTCTTGATGTGAGATCAGCAACAAAAGAAAGAAGAGAAATTGGATACCCGAGAGCCGGATAAGCCTTAAAAAAACACACCCAACAGACCGGACACAAACAAAATAAAGAAGAAAAGGGCCATGATCCTATGTTCGTTTTCGCCCTACCCTAATGATGTACTCCTAGCTCGCAGAGCTACATACCGGAAAAAGAAAAAGACTCTCTCCATTACTTTGAGAAGAGAATCATTGGTTTGACCGACGGATTACGTAGGAAATACGAGATCTAGGCAAGCCTTTACATGTTCTCCCCTTGCCCATTTTTTGTAGAAGAACTACTTATCCTCTCTTAGGTAGCGGTCGATCGATTCGCATCAATAGTCAATCAATAGATCCGCAGATCTCTTCTTCTATACGATAAATCGCCATCTCGTAGTACCACCACGACACTGATTCTTCGACAAAACCTCTGATTTCCCGACAGTTAGGTAGCCGATAGTAGGAGAAGCTCTAAGGCCACTATTCCTGACAAGGAATATAGTAAGTCCTTTACCGATCTGTTCTAGTCATCCGTACACCAAAAGATATCTATATCAAAATAAGATAGTGAACATGATACCTCTTCCAAGATTTGTTTATTTAGATTTCATTTATCTTTTTGTATTTTTTATTCGAATTAGTACTTTTTTTTCCTCCAGTATGCTGCTCCATCATCTTCTATCCTACGCCTAAGTAGTTGAAGAGGCCAAGTTGCATAATCGTTTTGGCTTCTGATTCTACTTTGCTTGCTTGCGCGAACTCCTCTTTGCTTGAAAAAGAATATATTACTTCTCTATCTTTCTCTGAGCTCCTAGGCAACAGATCCTACTCCCTAAGAAGAGTCATTAAGAGAGAGGTATCCATTTAAAGGAATTTGAACAGTTTGCGCTTACTTTCCAATTTGATTATTAATATAACAAACAAACACTGCCATCTTCGCTTACCCCTTTGCCTACCAATGATATAGGAAGGCTTACCTCAGACCCGAAGCCCCTGCTGCCTGCCTCGGATAAGCGTCCTCTAATCTAAGTACAAGCTCCTATTTTCTTTCTGGCAATGAGCTAGCTTAAACCTGATTGTTTAAGGCCTAATACAGTCACGTTGGATCTCCTATTTGTACTGCTACCATGAAGATAAATACAAATTGCGTATATGATATTGTTTGCTATCTTCCCGAGCTACTACCTTTACCTTCTTTGGGGGGTCTCTTGCACATTCTAATGCGAGTTCGGATGCTTGTATAGGGATTCTATCTAATTTGATTTCGCGAGATTAGATGGGCTGGGCATCGGCTCAGAGCGATATCCCTACTGAGCTTGCATAGCGAGGATTGTTTTTTTTTTTATTGCTTATTGCTCTCTCTTTCGATCGTACATACAAGGGGAAGTTTCAGGTTGTTAGGCAAAAACAAGGCAGAAAAAACCCGAACGAAAGAAAGCAAGATAAGAACCATACTTCCATAGTTTAGAAACTAAGTGATTTCCATACCTATGTTGCATTTTTTTTCTTTTAGACCGATAGTTGGTTGAAGAATAAACATAAGGTATGTTTTAGTTCAGTTCATGACATGGTATGACATGGTATACCTAATCGTTTGGTACCTTCTCCGACTTTTAGGCTAAGGCAACTTAATTGGTCACAGCAGGAAACCCATCAATCTTGGGTTTCAGTTCTTTGATCGAGTTGAGGTTTTTCTTCTTCTAACGAAGTCCTTTGCTCGGGGCAGAGTGCGTCCATTCTTTTTTAGTTGAGTCAGGAGATTAGCCTTTCAGTCGAATAGCTTCCATCAAATTATGAGTTCGGACTTTGGCCCTTGATTCATACTATCAATTAGGAGATTGTCCTCGGACAAAGAGCTCAACAACCTTAGATTTCATGCCGACTTTAGATCAAACCACTTCTTTGGCATAGCACTCAAATCAGTAGAGACACAGGGATCGAATATGGTAGCTGAAAAAATCAATTATTGGTGTGTTAAACATAGTTGTCTGATCCGTTTGAGGTTTCACTTCCGCTGTGAACAAATCTCCGGCATCATGATCCGCTGCTGGAGGTCAAACAATAGTAGCCGCTAGTATGAGGATCCGCTACTCATATCAGATGCAAACAAACTCAATCTCAATGTGCGCATTAGAAATGGGGTTTGGCGCTTCGGTCAAGAGGTTAGCGAGCGTCCCACCTTCCTGCCTTGACTGGTAGGCACAATCACTTGAGTCTAGTTCTTGAGCGAAAGAATCGCTTTTGATGAAAATTTGGCTTTAGCAGTCAGCCATTAGCCCTCTTCAAGCTGTCGAATATAGATAGGAGATCTACTTCAATTTCTCTCCCCTACTACCTCTCCAGCTTGGGAATACTTCTTTCTATTGACTATATATGTGTAGTCAAAATGCTAGTTCAAGCTATGTTCTGGATAGAGTCAAAAAAGGTATGCACAGTTGCAGTAGTTCAAGGTGGGCAGGTAGTAAAGGCAAGCGCATAGGCAGGGGATAGGAATTCAAATCATTATCTTCAAATAGTGTAAGTGTATATAAGAGAAATAGCGACTCGTGCATCTTTTCTTAGACAAGTCTAGTAGGAAAGGGAATTATTATAGCAAGCATGAGCGGGAATGAGCAATGACTTGACTTTAGTTCTAGAGTTCGAGCGGGGATGGCAGGACGGCTTTGCTTAAGACCGGAATGCCCGGCCATACGTCCTCTTTAGTCAGTTGCAGATTGGTAAGCATAAGTCTAGCAATACAAATAGGCGTGGTAGATGAATGAGCTGTTTTCAACAAATCAATATATAGGTGCTTGGTGAATCCACACGATTCTACCTCAGAATGCCCTTCGTGCCTAAAAGGTTAGTTCAAGGGCTTTGATAGGAAATGCACACACTAGTTATCATTTCATATTCGATTCCATTTTTTTTCTCACCCCTGGTCAGCACGACAACCTCAGAATCAGTCATACTTGATTTGACTAGGTTAGAGAAGATGACGGGAAGACTAGTCCAATCAACGGAAATCATATCAAAAGGCATGTCTGCAATGCATTCGGCATTCCTCCAATCCCAAGTAGCTCATTCGTTACTCCACAATCCTCTCCTATATCCACCTTCGTAAATCCACAAAAGTCCCCTCCCATAAATTCTCAAAATCCATATGCCAGTTATAATACTTATATTAGGTGGATCATGATGCAGAAACTGAGGCCCGAAATGCATAGAATATTACTATGGCTTCTTACCCCCCGTCTTCCTCTTTTGAAATATGCTATTCCATGAGTCCCATAAGGGAAATAGTACATGGTCATTCCTCGATTCTCAGCACCATCGGGTCTGCTTCTTCCCAAGCATCATCGTCATCTCAATTCTCGCCATTTCAACACATATCTAATGTAGTCCACAGCTCACCCCAAAGCCTACCTGTCATGACCCGATCAATATTCCCACGAAGGGGCGCACGAGTCACAATTACCAGGATATTGTCCGCTTTGAGCAAGCCCTTTTGGGAACCAATACTCTAACGGTTTTGTTCCTCACATGTCTCCACGTGAAAACGCGTCCTGGCTGTTACAAGGAGTCATCCCCTTATAACCAGCTCTCTCACTTCCTTCGCATCCGATGTGGGATATTTCACCCGCCCCCCCATAGGGACCTAGCGTCCTCGCTGGCCAACGGACACGTCGGTTCTGATACCATTTGTCATGACCCGATCAACATTCCCACGAAGAGGCACACGAGTCACAACTACCAGGATATTGTCCGCTTTGAGCAAGCCCTTTCGGGAACCAATACTTTCACGGTTTTGTTCCTCACGTGTCTCCACGTGAAAATGCGTCCTGGCTGTTACAAGGCTTCGCAACCTTATAACCAGCTCTCTCACTTCCTTCGCATACGATGTGGGATATTTCACCCTTCTGTAACACCCCGATCCCTCTCGAGACCGGGAGTTCTATCAATCAATCTAATCACAACCCAAACCAAACCTGGGCAAAAATTTTCAGGGAAAATAGACAGAGTCTCCCCTGTTTCTAGGCGAAATGTAAAACCTGCGACAGCATATAAGTGGACCAATACCATGTCCAAACATTCAATCACCTCAAGGCCATCCGAGCCTTGGTTCACAACAAGCAAATCACTAGTAAATATATATATTCAAGCTTAGCAATTAAACTACAACAACCTATTTCATAAGCTAGACTATCATACCTTTCTATCTCTTTTCCTTTGTCATTACAAATATACATTGAAGTTAAGCTACATTAACTAAATACATAATCTAATAAAACTTAAATTACATCCCCTTTTAACATTAAATACATATAATACATAAAAGCATACAACTTTACAACTTTGACAACTCAAGTCACATAGGCACGCAGGACAACTCTTCAAGCACGGACTTTCACGAAATCACGAACTTTCCAACTAACAAGGCATTTCCTGAAATGTGGTGGTGAGGAGTGAGTATACACAACACGTATACTCAGTGAGGGCGAGACAGATATCGAGTTGGAGAGAAAGAAAGTCGTGCAATGCAAATAAGACAGTTAAGCAATATAACTGATAAATAAGTAATCAAGACAAACAATCAATACAATAAGCAATTACTAAAAGTATTAACACAACCATTCAAAGCTATACCACACTCTGAAGGCTATGGTTCACTCATACAAGCAATGTACCATTTCACGAGCGATACATCAATCTCGAGCTTGATGTTGACAACGATGACAATAAGCGCGCAACCACCTTATAACACCAGTTTGGAATACCTCGGAAGTATCCATCAATTCTACGACCCAAATCTCCCTGGGAGGCAACCCAAGCAAGAAAAGGGAATAGCAGCGGAGCTAGAGCAACCAACACTGGCAACCCGAGGCTACCCAGAGAGGCCCATCACTCACGCGCGAGACACTATGCAATGCAAGACTCGATACAAGGCAATAAACGAGCGATAGCACAACAATACAAACTAGTGACAACAAACGAGATAACAAGCAATCACAATCAATACTAACATTCAACTAACTTTTCAAGCATAACAAGCAATAATAAGCAACAATAACACCAATTAAACAAGTATATCAAGCAACCCTAAGCATTCTATAGGCATAATATCAAGATAACAAGCAAAATCACAAATCGGCCCCAACTATCAAAACACTACCATTTCCAAACGAGCCACGAGTTCTGGAAACCGACTTTGCCAATCCTCCTAGGTCACCATAAGGCACGTCTAATGACCCCGAAACCCTACTTTACCCTAGAATTCGCGCAAAGCCCCGATTTTTCCATTTGCTCGTTTGAACTACAACTATACCAACCAAACACCCAACCAATGCCATAATTGCACCAAAAGTGCTTCCATGGCCTCCCGAAACAATGCCAACACACAAAACGAGAAAATGCCAACCTCGACCTAAACGACCCCGACTTTCACTAAGTCGTTTTTCTCTGTTTTTTCATTACACAATCCAATTACACCACACATTTAGGCATTCTAGCATATCTAGCACATTTCTACATCAACAGAATGCGTAACGGAGCAACTTCATCGAAATGGGAGTTTACTATTCACAATTTATTATTCATTATACAATTTATATTTCAATTTTAATATTCAACCGCAGAAAATGTTAAAAAGCTATAAATACATGTTCTACGATTGATAGGGAACATCCTTTAAGCCTCAAAATGATTTAAATAACAATATACGGATAAATCTAAAAAAAATCA
This sequence comes from Ehretia macrophylla, assembly GCA_037974665.1. Lineage (NCBI taxonomy): Eukaryota > Viridiplantae > Streptophyta > Magnoliopsida > Boraginales > Ehretiaceae > Ehretia > Ehretia macrophylla. The sequence goes on from CM075782.1 coordinate 53,321,606, forward strand.
AAGTTAACACATAAAACTTTCAAATGCGCAAATAAACATGAAACCCTCACCTTTATCAAGCTTGAAGATGTAAAAAGGGCTTAGTTACTTCAACTTTCCTTTAGCTAGAATGTGAAAATCACTAGTATATTCTTTTAAGTATAACACTTTAGCAATTGATTATATTAACTCCACATTAGCACGTAATCCCAAACAACCACATATTATTCATGTATGTCATATTGCCACATAGCCTAAGTAATCAAACGAAAAACTCTAAAACATTTCTTTAATCTTACCAAGGACATTAACTATATCAACTTTAACAAGTTAACTTCATAACTAATTCAACTTTATTTATATTGCAAAGGAATATCAAACTAAGTATTAAATCAAGACAACTATGCTTAACACTTAAACATAATTCAACTATAACAAAATCTAAGAATCATTTTCATGTTTATTCACCCAAGTACAACATATATAACTCAATTAATAATCAATTATATCAATTAAGTAATCCAAATAACCAACTAGGCAACAATCTTAGCTAACCCACATAGAATCCAACAAAACCATAAATATCACCTAAACATTTTCTAATTTCTCCAACAAAAGCTTAATTTAATCAATACAGTTACATATTCAATAGACATTCAAACTGACTGATTTATATATATAAACGTAGCTCTCTGAGTGTAGATGACTTTAGCCTCAAGCGGAACTCAAGTCCAATCTAAATTTCACAAGTTATGACCTTTTCCGTGCAACTGCGCAAACTGCCTCCTGCACCAGTGATTTTCAGACACATTTCGGAAATAGCTAAATTACGGGGCCAAAACGTTAGAATTTGCCTTAGCTCTAGAATCCACATTTGTTCTAAACTGTCTAATCTAGCTGCCATATAAATTTTGTTAATTTTAGAGCACGTTTGCTATGTCAAAAGTTCTTTGAAAACAGGGCAGTGGGCTGATAAATATGCACTTCTTGTTCTACTTGATGTTTTCATGCACTAAACTAACTACAAGCAATATACTAGTTTGCAACGCATTTCTATTCCTCTCTTTAAACTTTTGGCAAACATGTAGCCTACACACAATTGAACAAATTACCTAGCATCCACTACAACATAATACATTAAGTAATTCCACATGATAGCCAAACACGCAAGTAAAGTAATCCATTGAACAATTTAAGGCAAGTCATTCATTTAACACCTAAACCACTCATATAACTCAAGAAACCACATAAACACCCCTTATACACAAGAACACTACTCGGCCGCTTAAGTGATCCTAGTCTCTACAACACATATAACTCAATAACCAAGCTAAAACTAAGCATTCTGGCTTTGACTTCATTTTTTTCCATTTTTAATGCAGTAAGGCACTACTAGTAATGAATCAAGTTATCCAATCACATAGACATATTCTATACCTATATTTGAGAGTAAACTAAGCATAGATAAGCATATATAGTACATTATTTAACTTCAAAAAGCCAAAGAGCACAAAACAAATAAGTTTTAACACTTTCAACATCTCAGCAGTACCTTGACTTTGGCTGCACAATTACCTAAGCAAACGACCTCCTATGAAACTGATTTTTATGTGTATGGAAATATCTTCGAAAGTAGATAACTCTAGAATCAAACAAAACTCAATTCTGAGTTAAATTCATCAAGATATGACTAAAACAACTCAAGTGCGCAAAGCTGTCCAGATTGGTCACGAATTCTGTCAGGTTTCGGTTTTTATTTTCTTAAAGGTATTAGATGGAGGAATTGGCCAAGTCGACCTAAATAGAAATTGTTCTAAACTAGCTTATCTAGGTCCTTTAAAATTTTCATAATTTTCCAAGTTATCTAACTAGGTCAAAAACTCCACGAAATTCAGAAAAGTAAAACTGTCCAGTTCCAGTCAACTACAAAACTTCACTGATTTCAGCAATTACGAGAAAACAAATGATTTTTCTTCACAATTATTCAAAAATGAAAGTTGTACCTCTCCCAGTCTAGATTAATATATGATTTTTCCAGATTTTTCCCAAAATAATTAATTGCTCAAACAATACATAAAGTACAGCAGCTACAACCAAATCCTGCAAACATATACATGTATAAACTTGTCTAATACAATAATTTCTTACTAAAATACACATATATATGCAATTTAAGTTCTGAAATCAGTTTTTTTAAAAGATTTTCCCTCACCTTACACATGTTAGGAACGCGAGCTAAGGCACGAGAATGCGAGAAAATCAACTCGGGGTTGTTTATTTCTTCTTCTTCTCCTCTTTCTTCTTTTGATCGATTGGTGTGTGTTGTGTGTGATCTGATTTGTGTGTGTGTCTGTTGCAGTATTTTTGTGTGTGTGTGGGGTGTGTTGTGTGTGCTTTATGTTAAGTACAAATATCTAAGTGGCTCCAAAGACCAAATTGCCCTCTTAACTAAGTATATATTTCTAGTTTGCCACCTTGTAGTATTTTGACTAATCTAGTTAGCTAGTTTAGTGTAGTGTAATTATTTTATTGCCTATGATACTTAGAAAAACAAAATGAACGTGAATGTACACTAAATGAAACGAATGCACATTTTCTAAGAAATATAAAAAGTAATGGTAATAATTATATGCAAACAATTAAGGTAACATGTAAATATATGCAAATCATTAAAATAAACATATTAATATCAGCAAATACATACAATAACTATATGCTTAGGGACGGGGTACTACACTACCAGCTTTTCAGGCCATTCAATCCCCACCATTCCACTTTAGCTCACCTCCATCCACCTCGCCCCTATAGCTTATGGCCAAATCCCATTCCCCCTGGATGATGGACGAGTATTCAGAGAGATTAAATAAGGTTTAGGATTCTTGGAAGAAAAAGCAAGGCCCATTTCATCAATTGAACAGGGGAGGAGAAAGTGACAGATACATAGGAAAACCTATCTTGCGCATGTATCTGTGTAGAACTCGACATACATAAGGCTCCTAATCGATTTGACAACTCCTAATTAGAGAAAAGAGTTCAATAATATAGCAAACACAGGCTTTGGACTATGAACAACTACCCTTGTAATGAATACGGCCGGGGAATGATATCCTAAACAAAACAAACCTATCCAACTACTAAATTCCAATCAGCTGGAAATAAACCTGATCAGCCTTTAATTTTGAATTCGCCATGGAAGAAAGAACGATTGTTTAGTCTGAACAACTAGAACATAATCCCATAGAGAATATAAGGAATTTAGATGTTCCGTTGACACAAAGGGGAAGCCAACCTAGGGAGGTGACACAAACCTATCAACGCAGTGGGAGGACTGAAAGAAAGAATCAAGATACGGGAAGTTGAAATCCACTCTATCAATGATAGAATTCAGAATAACCAAAGTGAAATCTTACAAGAAGATCTACCACTTCAACAGTTCTACAATAATGAAGAAAAAATGATTGACAAAGGTAAGCGAGTCCACCCAGAACTGAGAAACTCGTAATCAGAAAGTGAGTCAGTGAAAACTCATTTCCAACAAGAAATGAGGAGGAAGAGGATCAGTGAAAATGGCTAGTGATTCCAACTGATACATCGAAATTGTCTCCCCTATTTGTAAAGTACTCAAGAGACAAAAAAGACCCGGTTAGGATGAACCGGTTATCTTATGAAGAAACTTCTCCTAGAACATATTCGGCTTAGGAAATGAAAGAAAATGAGAAGGATAGTAGAACAAGATCAGATTAAATATTATTGCAGGAAATTCCACTGGGCAGCCCAGCCAACTAAGTGAAGGATACCTACTGGAGTCACTTTCAGTAATGTTTATCCCTATTCCAACACCCCTTTAAGAAACTCAAAATCGGCCTGATTCGGAAGAAGAGAATGAAGGCCTCACTTTCCAACAACAAAACTAACGACTCCTTCCTGGAGAAAATTGGGCATACCAAAAAACTTTGGCTCATTGATTGACATCCCCAATCTATATGGACAAAGATTATCCCGTATTAAAAAGGAAAGAACTAACAATTTGGATATGGAATGTTTATACATAGGGGATTCTAACCATATCAGACTCACCCTTAACTAGATAAGGATAAAAAGGCAGTCGAAGATCTGCTCATCGTCTCATGTCTACATTCAGAGAATTGCTCAGAATAATCTAACTGGAATTAAAGAATTTTGTTTTTACTTGGTCTAATCGACAAGATTGAGTAGAATCCGGGAAATGACCGGGAATGTATCATGGAGAACGAATCTATCTTACTTGAATCCATTCCTACCACTACTTGGAAGGGCTGATCATAGACCTATATTAATGACAACCAAGGATAAGCCCTATACTTTTGAGGATGGATCAATAATAATGGCTTCTGAATGCAGAATGTATACAATTGATTGAGGAAACTTGGAATGAAACTTCTAGGAATTTGAAAGCTCCTGCCTATTGCTACTAGTACTAGTAGCAGTAGCAATTCACCAAACGACTAAAGGCCCTACTGAAGATTCAAAGGAGAAGGAAATGTCATTACAAAACAAGCAAAAAACACGTGAATGGAAAAGGAAGATTGAAAGCTCAGCTTTAAGTCAAGAAGGGTAAGGGATCCACTGTGCCTACGATCTTGACAATTTTGGTTAAAAGGTTTTTTCTTTTTTCCATGCATCTATTAAGAAACGCGGAATCCACACTTTCATCAATTTGAAATGCCCAACAAACCGGATTGTGGTTCAGTATGTAGAGATAAGGATAGAAGTTATGAAACTGTTCTCATACTTATCCAACTTATCAAGCCAACAACATATAGCAGCAGTCCACCAAATATTTAAAAAGTTTTCAGGGAAAAAAAATTCTTCAATTTGTTAAGCTATCTATCAACAACAGGGGGGCTATTCATAGTAAAAAACTAGACGACTAGATGGATTCCAACTGAACTTCAACTTCTACTTGGTTGATTAATTCAGGGGCAGTGATGGAACATAATTAAGGACGATTTCTATCTCCATATGGTAATTGAAGTCAAACAGGAGCAAACCTGGTGCAATTTAATCCTTATTCCTAGCAATGATTCCCAAAAAAAAACAAAACCTCACTAGACTAGGGCCCATTGCTATGGGGACTATACTGTATAAGAGAATGACTAAGGTAATTGCCAATATATTAAAAGTCAGGCTGGCTCATTAAAAAAAAGGGCGCCCTCGTAATCTCATTTTGATAAGAAGAGATATTGATAATTATCCCAAAGAGGCTTACTACTCATCTGATAGATCAGGTGAGCCAGCCATGATCACTAAACTCGCCAAAGCAGCAACATATGAAAATGTTAATCATGGGTAGCTATATGCTTAAGGAAAATAGGATTTGCATAGTAGGATACAAAAGTTTATTTATATACAATGGATAACACCTATAATCCATGGACGACTAGTGGAGTTCATAAAAGAAACCAAAGAAAGGTCGGCGACAAAGCTATCCACTCTCATCATATCTCTACTTACTGGCTAGGTGAAGATAAGACTATAATAAAAACAAAGCCAGATAGAGATACTGTTCGTTCGAGGCTTCAAAACTATATTTCTTGTTTCCTTGGGGGAAGACTTTTTCTATACTATGGTCATTTAAAAAAACCCCAGACGACGACGGATACTAAAACAACTAGGATTCAAAGAAGGATTAACAGATGATCTACGGACTTACATGGCTTGGACATAGTTTATAGGCATTAAGACAATCTATAACTAGTTGGAAGGGGCGCAAGGTTTGAAGACGCTCGACCAACGGGAGAGGAACGAAGCTAAAGTAAGAAAAAATGCAATCAAAAGAGGCCTGCCTTAGTCTCAAATAGGGCTTAGCCTCAGTGGCAGAAAACTCTTATTAAACATGTCTTTTTGGCTTATACCAATCATTTGGCTAGCATACTACTGGCATAAATTTGGTTTAGGAAGGAAGTTTTCCTGGTTGTCGAAAGCAGAGTCTGCCGGAACTATTGTTGTGGAAGAAATGAGCAAAGAAAGACAAAGAAATAAAACATTTTCGTTGGTAGCCCAACCCAAGGAAGACGGGGGATTGGATATACAACTGTTTGGTAGTTACAATAGAGCGTTGAACGGCATGAAAATGGCTAGCATAGGATTCAGTTGGATGGAAACAAATACTGTTGAAAAAAATATAGTAATCAATTGAAGAATTAACTATAACTGTGACACCCGAGAATTTCACCCTAAATTTATTATAATCGTTGCATACTTACGTGCGCATTTCTACGTGCATCATTTTTCTTGTTTAATTGTTTTTATTGTGAGTTACTATTCATAATATTTTCGACTGTTTCGAAAGCTTGATTTTAAATTTTTCCTAGGTCACTCGACATTTAAAAGGAACCAAGAAATTTTCGTTTTGAACTTTCGAGCTTAGGAGTATGCGTTTGAAAAATATTTTCCGTGAGCTTTGAATAGTGTTACGTAAGAATAGTAACATTTGCAACTAAAAATAATTGAAATTGCATTTTGGCCTAGTTTGATTAAGTTTTTTTGAGATTAATTAGCTTAGAATATTAATTATATACATCACATAAAACAACTAACTCATCAATTAAAAGCCACATATCATATTAGCTCTCAAAACAATTGCAAAAATTCCCTCCATGTCCCCCCCATTTGGCCGTCCACTTCAAGAGAGGAAATGAGAGAATTTTGCTTCAACATCCATGCACTTGAGCTTCTAGATTGTTCTTGGGAGGATTTTGGAGCAACTTAGGACCTTCAACAAAGCTTCTACATCTTCAAAATTGTGAGGGAGATGCATTTATTTGTTTTTAAAGTTTATGTGCATATATTGAATTTTATTGATTTGTTGATATTAGCTATAAAGCTTGTTATGAATGCTTTCTATGAGTTATTTGATGCCTATAGAGTTAACTTTTGAGGTTTGATAGCAAAGTTAATGGTTGAAACTTGAAATTGATCAAAGAGGTGATGAATAGTGCAGTGAATAGTAAAATCCGAAAATTTAGGGTTTTTTTTATATTATATAATTTGTTAATTAGATTGAATTGAGGCTTCCTTTAGGTGCTTTAGACATTAGTGAAACTAGACAAAGACTCACGTGAGGTTGAATTACCCGAAAATGAGTTAAAATGCAAAATTTGTTAACTTTAAAAAGGGGGTTTTATACGTTAAGCAATCCGGGCAAATTTGGGCATCGATTTGGGTATCCTTGAGCTAAGGAAGCACCTTTGGTGCTTTCATTTCGCGAAATTGGGGTTCGGTTAGTATGGCTATAGTTCAAACCCGTTCGGGGCCTTCCCGAACTTTTGCTTCAAAAAATGAGTTTTAGTAACTTTAAAGGGTACCTTTGAGCTTAATTAGGAATATAGAAAGACTAGGGTATGATTGGGAATCTCGAACCACGCTTAGGAGAAAGAAAGCTCAGTTAAAGAAAGGGGAAATGTAGTGTTTAGCCTTTTTAGTTGCATTTGAAACTTGTTGTGTGTTAGTAATGACTTGCATTGAATATTTAGGATGTATTTAAGTTATTTGAGTAGATTATTGGAATTAATTGTGTTGATTGCTACTTTTGGTATCTTAAAGTTAATCTCGTGCGTGTTTGACCTTTTATCGTGGATATATGTGAGGGCGGCCTACTTTGTCGTCCCTCTTACGTGTTATGTGATATATTGATTGTTTGTGACTTGTATTGGGTTGCGCAACCTAAATCGGACATGGTAACGTCGAGAAACACGGGCGGCATCGGGCTTGCCGTGCTCCCTCGACTACCATGGTGCCTATTCCCTTCTCGCTGAGGCATACTCCACTACCCCAGAGGCGTGGTTCACCTGCTGGGCATGGACCTACCTCGGGAGAAAGGGTCGTAGGATCGGGATACATCCGGAGTATCCCAATTGTGGTGTTTGGGGTTTGCCGGCATATTCGTGATACTCGTGGATCGTGGCTCGTGGATGAAGTCTTGGAAATGGAACCGTATCCTTTTTAAAGTGATTAATAGTTTGACTTATTGTCTTGTTAGTTTATGTGTCTTGTATATATGTTTACTTGTGTTGCATATCATATTGCACGTTGGCATGCTGCATCACCTCCCTCGCTGGGCAACTTTGTTGCTCATTCCTCATTTAATATGTTTCAGGTGAAGCTGAGGTGAATCCTCAGCTGATAGAAGAAAAGGAAGTTTACGTAGATCAGAATCCGTGACTTTGTGTGCTGAGGTGGATTTTATGTGCTTCTTGCGTGGAGTTCTTGTTAAAAATGTATTTTGAGGCTTTGGAGTCTTGTATATATATATCTAGTAGATGTGTACTAGGATGTTAAAGAAAGTTGTTGGATTGTAATAATGAATTCTAGACTTTAATTTCCCTTGCATGCTTGGAGTGTTAGTTAATCTTCATATGGAACTTAGAATTTCATTGTATTTAATTACTTATGACTAAAACCAACTTATCTCGCATGCTTGTGTGCTTTAGTAGAATGTTGTTGCTCCAAGGCTCGGATGGCCTTGTGATTGTGTTTTAGCTTTGGAGACATAGTAGATAAGTTGTTGTTATAGTTCAAAAGACTTGAGTGGCTATTTGCAGGTAACAGTATTGTCCTATAAACAGGGGAGACTCCGTCCGTTTCCCCTAAAATTTTGTGCCCGGGGTTTGGAATTGGTTGAGAATAGCATGTTAAATAGGAGTCCCGGTCTCGTGAGGGATCGGGGCGTTACAGAAGTGGTATCAGAGCTTAGCTAGTTAGCTAGGCGCAAGCCGGGATAGGGTCTTCGGCTTGTGGGGTAGTGGCCTTAGTGTCAATGTGTTTAGAAAGTGTATGTGCATGTCTTATGTGATAAGAGAGTTAATGTGATCAATGTGCTTATGTGATCAACATGTTTTATTTGTTGAGTGAACTAGTTGTGGTTTATGTGCTTGTGTGATAAGTGATATGGATGTGGTTAACATGCTTGATGTGTTTACATGTTCAATGTGTTTATGTGATTAATGCGAGCTATGTGATTAACGTGCCTTGTGTGAATTATGTGCTTTGTGTACTTGAGTGCTCGATATGCTTTATATGACTAATGTGAATATGTGATTAACTTGTTTTATGTGAAGTTGTTGTTTAAATGACTTAGTAGTTTATAATTTGTGTATGTGAACTTATTGCTTATGTGACTTTACTTGTTATATATTGCTAACGTGATCAATGTGTTTTATGTATGAGGGTAGCTCGCTTGTATGTGTGAGAATTGCGAGGACGCAATTAGTTTAAGGAGGAGAGGGTGTGACACCCGAGAATTTCACCCTAAATTTATTATAATCGTTGCATACTTATGTGCGCATTTCTACGTGCATCATTTTTCTTGTTTAATTGTTTTTATTGTGAGTTACTATTCATAATATTTTCGACTGTTTCGAAAGCTTGATTTTAAATTTTTCCTAGGTCACTCGACATTTAAAAGGAACCAAGAAATTTTCGTTTTGAACTTTCGAGCTTAGGAGTATGCGTTTGAAAAATATTTTCCGTGAGCTTTGAATAGTGTTACGTAAGAATAGTAACATTTGCAACTAAAAATAATTGAAATTGCATTTTGGCCTAGTTTGATTAAGTTTTTTTGAGATTAATTAGCTTAGAATATTAATTATATACATCACATAAAACAACTAACTCATCAATTAAAAGCCACATATCATATTAGCTCTCAAAACAATTGCAAAAATTCCCTCCATGTCCCCCCCATTTGGCCGTCCACTTCAAGAGAGGAAAGGAGAGAATTTTGCTTCAACATCCATGCACTTGAGCTTCTAGATTGTTCTTGGGAGGATTTTGGAGTAATTTAGGACCTTCAACAAAGCTTCTACATCTTCAAAATTGTGAGGGAGATGCATTTATTTGTTTTTAAAGTTTATGTGCATATATTGAATTTTATTGATTTGTTGATATTAGCTATAAAGCTTGTTATGAATGCTTTCTATGAGTTATTTGATGCCTATAGAGTTAACTTTTGAGGTTTGATAGCAAAGTTAATGGTTGAAACTTGAAATTGATCAAAGAGGTGATGAATAGTGCAGTGAATAGTAAAATCCGAAAATTTAGGGTTTTTTTTATATTATATAATTTGTTAATTAGATTGAATTGAGGCTTCCTTTAGGTGCTTTAGACATTAGTGAAACTAGACAAAGACTCACGTGATGTTGAATTACCCGAAAATGAGTTAAAATGCAAAATTTGTTAACTTTAAAAAGGGGGTTTTATACGTTAAGCAATCCGGGCAAATTTGGGCATCGATTTGGGTATCCTTGAGCTAAGGAAGCACCTTTGGTGCTTTCATTTCGCGAAATTGGGGTTCGGTTAGTATGGCTATAGTTCAAACCCGTTCGGGGCCTTCCCGAACTTTTGCTTCAAAAAATGAGTTTTAGTAACTTTAAAGGGTACCTTTGAGCTTAATTAGGAATATAGAAAGACTAGGGTATGATTGGGAATCTCGAACCACGCTTAGGAGAAAGAAAGCTCGGTTAAAGAAAGGGGAAATGTAGTGTTTAGCCTTTTTAGTTGCATTTGAAACTTGTTGTGTGTTAGTAATGACTTGCATTGAATATTTAGGATGTATTTAAGTTATTTGAGTAGATTATTGGAATTAATTGTGTTGATTGCTACTTTTGGTATCTTAAAGTTAATATCGTGCTTATTTGAACTAATATGGTGTATATATGTGAGGGCGGCCTCCTTTGTCGTCCCTCTTACGTGTTATGTGATATATTGATTGTTTGTGACTTGTATTGGGTTGCGCAACCTAAATCGGACATGGTAGCGTCGAGAAACACGGGCGGCATCGGGCTTGCCGTGCTCCCTCGACTACCATGGTGCCTATTCCCTTCTCGCTGAGGCATACTCCACTACCCCAGAGGCGTGGTTCACCTGCTGGGCATGGACCTACCTCGGGAGAAAGGGTCGTAGGATCGGGATACATCCGGAGTATCCCAATTGTGGTGTTTGGGGTTTGCCGGCATATTCGTGATACTCGTGGATTGTGGCACGTGGATGAAGTCTTGGAAATGGAACCGTATCCTTTTTAAAGTGATTAATAGTTTGACTTATTGTCTTGTTAGTTTATGTGTCTTGTATATATGTTTACTTGTGTTGCATATCATTTTGCACGTTTACATGCTGCATCACCTCCCTCGCTGGGCAACTTTGTTGCTCATTCCTCATTTAATATGTTTCAGGTGAAGCTGAGGTGAATCCTCAGCTGATAGAAGAAGAGGAAGTTTACGTAGATCAGAATCCGTGACTTTGTGTGCTGAGGTGGATTTTATGTGCTTCTTGCGTGGAGTTCTTGTTAAAAATGTATTTTGAGGCTTTGGAGTCTTGTATATATATATCTAGTAGATGTGTACTAGGATGTTAAAGAAAGTTGTTGGATTGTAATAATGAATTTTAGGTTTTAATTTCCCTTGCATGCTTGGAGTGTTAGTTAATCTTCATATGGAACTTAGAATTTCATTGTATTTAATTACTTATGACTAAAACCAACTTATCTCGCATGCTTGTGTGCTTTAGTAGAATGTTGTTGCTCCAAGGCTCGGATGGACTTTTGATTGTGTTTTTGCTTTGATGACATGAGGAGATAATGTGTTGTTAGAGTTCAAAAGACTTGAGTGGCTATTTGCAGGTAACAGTATTGTCCTATAAACAGGGGAGACACCGTCCGTTTCCCCTAAAATTTTGTGCCCGGGGTTTGGAATTGGGTGAGAATAGCATGATAAATAGGAGTCCCGGTCTCGTGAGGGATCGGGGCGTTACAATAACAACTCTAAAGGAAAGGATGATACACGTCTTGGAGTGAAGGATAGAGCACAAAAAGCTTTTTTTTTGGAGATGGAGAAAAAGTAAGTGGGGTGCTTTATCTCTTCCCTCCCGGTGTCCCCATTAGTTGATATATGGAATTGGAAATGAATTTCAAATCATTCATATTTAAGGTTCGGGTTTGGGATATGGATGGAATCGAGAGGGAAGAAAGAGTCCGGTTTCAGAGGCTTGATCACCTGTGTAATCATGGATCATCAACAAATCCCTAAATGTTTCTTTATACTGTCGCCACAGAAAAGGTTCAGGTAGGGAGAACTCTTAGATTATCATGTTTTAGAAAGCCTTTATGAAAATCCATCTCCACCTATGTTGTGCCCTTTCTCCCAAAGCATTCTGGCATCTGTTATTCTAGGTCACACCCTGTAAAGCAAAGTCGGACAAGGGGGAAAGACATGGAATTGATAGGGAACCGTAGCCAAGTGGCTAAGGCAAGAGTCTGCAAAACTTCTATTCGTCGATTCGAATCCGACTGGTTACTACAACGCCATTCTATCCATCATTTTTTTTACATGGTTAGTGGATAGAATGGGGGTCCCCGGATCAAAGGTTCAAAGTTGAGAATTCTTGAAGTAAGATTTTCTTTTTGAAAATTCCAGTTTCATTCATTTATACCTAAAATATCCACGCTGGCGTGTTCTCACCCCTTTTAGTGCATACCTTTCAGCTATCTTCCCCAAGGTCAATCTATTTTTTAAGGAGTTTTTCTATTCCGAAGTTTACGTATACGGATCAACTTCTCCTAGCTTGGAGAGGTTCATGCTTGATCTCAATGCCCTTACGAGGTAGTGGGGTTCGATGGAGGAAGAGCCACGCGAACAAACTTGGATCTAGCTAAAAAATGGAATAGAATACTCTAAGATGCTTCATAGTACCTTTCTCTGTCGAGCCAACTCTATTCCTTTCCCTATTGGTCGAGCATCTTCAAACACTGCCCTTTTCTAAAACCTTTAAATATATATAAGGGAAGCTCGAAGAACTTTCTTCGCTTAGTAAGGTTGCTTGAGCTCATTAATATTTTATTAATATCATTTCGATCAATGCTTTCCTTTAGTTTGATTGCAGCTAGTGGTTTCAGTATATTCCTTGCGCTAAGCGGTTGTGCTAAGTCTTCCTTGGCTCTCTTCTCCTCTATAGTTTTTGTTTGAGATGAGCTTCCAGCTTTGGATTGCACTTTCTATCCCTTACAACATAGGGCTTGCGGAAAGAGTAATTGAAGAAGCTGAGATGAGAAATAAAAACAAGTCCCGCTTCGCTTTAAAGGATAGGGGAGGGGGATAGAAAAACTATCTTTAGCAGTTCGTAGGTGCTTTATTTGATCTTGTAAGGATAGCTATCGTAAGATTCCCAGTCATTATCCTCAGTTACAGCCCCAGGTCCATATAAAGTAGTCAATCTACAAGCAGCAGAGGCTGCAGATACATATCCACATGTTTATCTACTACCATAAGCGAGAGCAGTTGCAGGTATCGAGTGTTGTGAGGGCTTTCATTTTCACATTAAAGGCAGTCTGTTATAGCACCAGGAATTGGTGTCGTTAGTCTAACTTAAAACTACGCGGCTTTGGAATCCATTCCGTATTCTGTACGCTAGGAAGCTGATCCAAACTTTCATCATAGCCTTTGCTTGAACTGAAGAGAGCGATGCGAACAGTTCAGGAGGTCGCAGATAAAACCCTTAGTCAGGTTTCATAAGTACTCTCGGTCAATCATATCATTCTCCAAATGGGGTTGGGTGTGGGCACGTTTATTGGAGCAATTGGGAAGAACACCGGCCGATTTCTTTTTTCAATACTTAGAAAAAGGAGCTTGGTCAACCATGTTCCCTACGTACCCTTTCTTTATTCCCATGATTCCCCGTTGCACCTATTCTCCGCAACCGTCGGTTCAGATCTATCTCGGGTACGGTCACTGCACTCCAATCTCTGCCTCGATTAGCGCACCTATAGTTCTTAAGGTTGTTGATGCCAAGAAAGATAAGAAAAATTGGAATATTTCTCCTCTAGTTGCGAAGGATATTGCTTACTACATATTTGAGTGAAATGGCTGGTGGTAATGATGCATGGTAAGGTTGCTGCTAACGAATTATATGTGCATGGAGAATGATACGGATTCGAGCTTCATTTCCCTCTCAGTACTTAGATCTTCCTCTCAAATTTATCCCATTACTTGTTTCCTTTGTTCTGCCGACTACATGGATTGGATGCCGCTGGGCTTGCCTACGAAAAAAGTATATCGATTATCTCATAAAGCCATTGAATTCACCTTGGTTGTCCTACCCATTTGTTATATCTTATTCCCAGCTTGTTCTATTGCTCTTTCTCGGTGGTATTCCAGGGCCCTAGACCTCATTCTCTTTGATACGCTTATTCAATTGATAGTGGCCCCTCCTTACCTTACTTTAATTGGGGAGGATTGGAGTAAAGAGCGGGTACGGGAGCTTGACCAGGGACAAGTTAACGAGAAGAAGGTTTGCCTGGGGCAGGCTCACTTTTTTGCCCTTTCCTCCCACAATTTAAGGATTTGCTCAAGCAACCTATCAACCTAATAATAAGAAATGTGCTGCTAGTTGTAGCGCACTTTCGCCCCTATAGATTAAGGATTTTCTTTTGTGAGACTCCATCCAAATCCGCTACTTGTAGGTTGGTTTTGAATTCTTTTTATTGAGACTATGCTCTCAATTCCATTCTTCGTCTTCCTAGTTGCAGTATTCTTTCTCAACCCAATATGAATTTTAGAGTGCCGTGCGAGGGGGATAGGCGCACCGCAGTCACGCATTCGAGCAAAAGCCTTTTCCTTTCTCCGCCATGTAAATAGAGGGCTAGAAAAAGTGCAAGACCCTCAACAAAAGAATGGATTAAGGTGATAGAGTGTTATCAGGAGATGCTAGGCTTCAAAATTGACAAAATTGCTCTTTTTTTTTTCGTCAGCGGATTTCGCTTATCAAGTTCTTGTTTGATCTGCATTAGAATACCACAATATTCATCTTTTTGGGGTTAATTCTCTCAATGGTGAATCGATCATTCGATATCCTTTGACTTTTGAAAGGACGGAATGGAAGAAAAGTAATGAAACCTACAATGGCTACTGAATAACCTCCTTTTACTTTCTCAATAATAAAGCCTTCGACCTTTGTATTCGTTCACCAAATCTAGTTCAGTTCCATCCAAGCTCGCTTTTGTCTGAATCTTTGTGGAAGAAGAAGAAGCAGTTCATCAGCCACTACATCTGTGGGTCCCACCAAATCATTAAACCTGGCGGCTGCTCGCTCTTTGATCAGTGATTCACCGGCCACTAGATCGATGAATAATCTCTCCTAAATGTTCTCTTTGATCAGTGATTCATCGGCCACTAGACCTAGGGATCCCACCTTATTCTCAAACCTGGTGGCTTGGTTGATTGGCACTCCTATAGGGGTCCTAAGTCCTGTAAACACCAAGGACAATTCTTCCCTTAAGCATAAAACTTCAGATTGTAAGGCGTTTCCACTACATAAGAAAAAACTGGAATTAGATCTTGGAAATGATCGACTCAAATAGATGCTTATCATAAGCTTTTTTTTTCCTCCTCTTTCTATTGATCAAAATATCCAGCAGTGCCACGCCAGTAGAAAGAGTTAAACTACTAAGCTAAGCTACTGTTGGGGAACTCGGTAGAAGCGATTTGCCGCTTTTGCCTTTCTATGCTTCACAATAGATCCCCCTTTAAAGTACGCCACCGCTTAGGCCTAGAAAACTCATCCGCTTGTCAATTCTTGGTGTAATACTTACTCGTAAATGATTGGTGTCAGAAATTTTCACTGATCAGGTGTGATCAGTCTCATCCGTGTAAGAATTAGGAATTCCTCTTCCAAGTCATCCCAAAATGGGCGTTATGGCAAAGAACAAGAAGAAAAAAAAAGGAGAAATTTGTCCAATAGTAACAAATGGTGCCTCCACAGGTTGACATCCGATCCAAACTAGGAGTAAGTGATCCGCCAAAAGCAATCAAAGTATTCCTTGGTGAATTGGGCGAAAACTCGAACTACATACATACATACTTTTAAAAAAATGTAAAGCCAACTAACATATAAAAACTGGTGCTATTGCGGCTACACCTCCCGCTTTGTCAAGTATACTACGAAGAATGGCACGGATCGGTGGGAAATACCATTCTGGCACAATATGAGGTAGGGTAGGCATCGAATTAACAGGTATATAATTGTCAGGATCCCAAAAACATTAGGAGCATAAAAAATCCAAATGGAAAAAAAAGATAGCGAAAGCTACCCAACCTACTAGATCCTTTACGTAAGAATAAGGGTAAGAAGCTATTTTATCCATCTCTGAATGTACACCCAATGGATTATTTGATCCATATGAAGACTGGCACCTACTAAATAAAGGGGAGTAAATGATGAAGACTAAAAAAACTATTTAATATGGCATTGTCCACGGAAAAACCACCCCAAAGCCAGGTTACTATTGTAACACCCCGATCCCTCTCGAGACCGGGAGTTCTATCAATCGATCTAATCACAACCCAAACCAAACCCGGGCATAATTTTCAGGGAAAACGGACGGAGTCTCCCCTGTTTATAGGCGAAATGTAAAACCTGTAATAGCATATAAATGGACCACCACCGTGTCCAACCATACAAAACTTCCTCAAGGCCATTCGAGCCTCGGTTCTCAACAATTTAAACTCAGCAAGTATACATACATTTCCAATTTAAAAACTAACCTATCTTTTCATTTTGACAAGTACATTCAATCTAGGCAATTAAACCATACAAAGCTACTGCATAAAATAAACTATCATGCCATTCTAATTCTTTTCCTTTAGACATTACAGCCATGCATTGAAGTTAAGCTACATTAACTATATACATAATCTAACTTATCAAAGCATTCCAACTACATAGCTAAATTTATATTACATTTATTTTAACAATAATTACATACAACATAAAAGCATACAACTTTACAACTTTGACAACTCAAGTCATGTAGGCACTCAAGACAACTCTTCAAGCACGGACTTTCACGAAATCATGAACTTTCCAACTAACAGGGCATTTCCTGAAATGTGGTGGTGAGGAGTGAGTATACACAACACGTATACTCAGTGAGGGCGAGACAGATATCGAATTGGAGAGAAAGAAGATCGTGCAATGCAAATAGGTACAGTTAAGCAATACAATCAATAAAAGGCATTCAATATAAACAACAATACAATTAAACAACTAAAGAAAGCATTAACACAACCAATCAAAGCTATACCACACTTTGAAGGCTATGGTTCACTCGAGCAAGTAATGTACCGATCACAATTCCGATGAGTTTAACGACGACGCGCCGGCCCAAACCACCTTATAACACCAATTTGGAATACCCCAGAAGTATCCATCAATCTACGACCCAAATCTCCCTCAGAGGCAACCCAAGCGAGAAAGGGAATAGCAGTGGAGCTAGAGCAACCAACACTGGCAACCCAAGGCTACCCAGAGAGGCCCATCACTCACGCGCAAGACACTATGCAATGCAAGACTCAATACAAGACGATAAACAAGCGATAAAGCCACACGTGGGAGAATAACAAAGTAGGTTACTCTCGCACGCAATAGCAGCAAATTGATAAGCAATTCAATCCAAAACAACTCAAACAAGTAATTCAAGTAATTCTAAGCATTCTATAAGCATAAAGACAAGAAAACACATAAAAACACAAATCGGCCCCAACTATCAAAACGCTACCATTTCCAAACGAGCCACGGGTTCTGGAAACCGACTTCGCCAACCCTCCTAGGTCACCATAAGGCACGTCTAAAGACCACGAAACCTTACTTTACCCTAGAACTCGCGCAAAGCCCCGATTTCCCCCTTTCTCGTTTGAACTACAACTATAACAACCAAACACCCAACCAACGCCATAATCGCACCAAAAGTGCTTCCATGGCCTCCCGAAGCAATGCCAACACGCAAAAGGAGAAAATGCTAAAGTCGACCTAAACAACCCCGACTTTCCCAAAGGCATAATTCTCATTTTTTCCACTATGCAACCCAAACAAACCACACATTTTAGCATTCTAGCGTACCTAGCACATTTCTACATCAACAGAAAACATAACAGCGCAACTTCAACGTTTCAAGGTTTTACTATTCACAAAACACTATTCAATTAACAATTTAATTTGTAATCACAACGTTTAACCGCAGAAAATGTTACAAAGCTATAAATATATGTTCTACAAATGCCGAGGAACATTCTAGAAGCATCAAATCGCTTTAAATAACAATCTACGGATAAATCTCAAAATTGACAAAGTTAACATACACAACGTAGAAATGCACAAAAAATGATGAAACCCTTACCTTAGATGCTCCTAGACGCTAGGAAAACCTCGTAGGATGCCTCGGAAACCACCCCGTGGAAGCCCTCGCGAAGAATTGAAGATTTGGCTTGAAATCTTTTATTTTTTCTCCTCTCAAATTTTCGGCCCTGCAATGTTCTGTTTTTCAGCTCTTTTTTTGTTTTGTTTTATGCTTTTATTATGCAAATAAGGTGACAAAAGGTCAAAGGGTCAAAGCCCCTTGGTCAAACCACTTAAACTTGGTCAAACTAGCCTATTTTCATGCATTTTTAAGCTAAAACAACTATGGAAATATTAATTTTAGCTAGCAACAATTAAAATATAAAATTTAAGTCATCTAAATACTAGTTTCACTATTTGCTGAGGACTAGAAACCGATCTCTACCTATCGCTCTTGATATGCTATGCACTTTGCGTCAACCAAGAAGTGACAATTAAATCTTAAAGAATCTAAGAAATATATCATTTTTGAAAGGCATCATAGTTTAAAATTTACTCTGGCTCGAAGCCACTTTCCTCTTTTATTTGAAAACCGAGTGATTATATTGCAAGACAACCAAAACCGATTATTAAAATAATCAGAGCAATCAAGGTAATCAAGATTCATCTAAATTAATTAATTTAACCATTTCTAGAACATTTTAAGAATTATAAAGTTAATATTAAGCTACAAATGAAAGTTAATATAAACACATAGTCAAATACAATTAAACACTAACATTTAAGATGACACTTAATTAATCACAATAAAAGAATTTCAATTAATATAATTATTAGGAATAGGTAATAAACTTTTAATTATTCAATTTACAACTCCTAAATGCTTCCAAGAGGAATATTAAAATAGTGCAAGTTGGTTGATTTAACTAATTAAACAATTAATCAAATGCAGTCAAGTGCTATTAAATGCATGCCGGGTTCGGGTTATCACATATTTCCCCCCTTAAAACAATTGCGTCCTCGCAATTCTTCTCCCAATAGAACTCAGCATCATCTGAAATCCAATTCTGACTAATCTTCATTAGCTTCTAAACAATTATTTCATCAAGATGTCCAATAGGAAAGTTCAAGAAGAAATGCCAAGCGGTAACGCCAAATAAAGGCTCAAAGGTAGATACCATACAAGAATCCCATTGACACGAATACCGAAGAAGAATAAATTCCAACCAAAAATGCCGAGATAATACCAATAAAGACTATAGCAAAGATACTGTAGATGTCATTAATACAATACAATAACGACAAGAAGAATACCCCCCGCACGAATCTCCAATAGAAGTCTAACTATTACTGTCACGCCCCGACCCAACCCCCAAGCTAAAGGTTAAGTCCCCGGCAATAAATCAATCATGAACTCTATCTCTCTATCAGGCGGTAACCCAGGTAATTCCTCAGGAAAGACCTCCGGAAACTCTCTCACGATAGGTACATCATTCAATTTCAGTTGATCCCCAGGTTGATTAATCAAATAAGCAAGATAAGCCTCACAACCCTTGCTCAATAATTTAGATGCCCTAATAGAAGAAATAATAGGAGTTCCCGTAGATTTTCTACTACCAACTATTTTAAGTACAGGCTGGTCAGGCATCTCTAGATACACAATCTTCTTTCTACAATCAAGCTGGGCATAATATTTACTTAACCAGTCCATCCCCAATATAATTTCAAAGTCATTGAAGGGTAGGATAATCAAATCAGCAGGAAAAACACGACCTTCAATAAATATGGTACATGCTCTGCAAATAGATCTAGTAACAAACTTCGGACCCATAGGAGTATAAACCACAATCTCATGCAACAGTTTATCATGTTTCAATTTAGCATTTTGTGCACAAGTAGGAGTAATAAAAGAATGCGAAGCCCCGGAATCAATTAAAACCTTAACTGATTGATCATTAAGAAGAAAAATACCTTCTACCACAGCGGTAGTGTCCGGAAGCTCCTCGGCATCCAAAGCAAATACACGGGCCTGGCCTCGTGGTGGTGGTGCTGCAGCTGGGGCCCTGGTTTGAGAGTTCTGAGCTGATGTCTGACCCCTAGGGTTCGTAAATTTCTGACAGTCTTTAACCCTGTGCTGATCACTGCCGCACCCTGTACACTTGTTATGTTTCTTCCAACAAACATCCTCAGTGTGACCCTGACGCTGACAGAAGCTGCATTGCTGGTGACGTCTTGCAACAGTGCCTCCCGAAGGAGCTCTGTAAGTAGAGGTAGCTGAACTACCCTGCTGCGAACGGGAAACCGCTGGACGGAACTGACTCTGAGTCTGGCTCTGGACTGGTCGTGCCTGAGTCTGAGTAGGCCCTGTGTAACTCTGAGTCTGTCTCGGCTGCGAACTCTGCCCAACTGATACAGCTTGCCCCTGGTACCCTTGACTCTGAGACTGAAACCGTTTACTCGATTGACTGGTCTCGGCTAATACATCGGCTTTCCGTTTCTCATATCTCGAGGCAGCTCGGACCACTGCAGCATAGTTAGGAAAATCATTTGAAGACAAGTTCAGCATAATATCTCTCCTCAGACCCATGATGAACCTCTGAATCTTCATGTCCTCCGGCTGAATTAAAGCTGGTGCATAACGGGAAAGCCGGGTAAAAGTAGCCTCGTATTGATCTACCGTCATACTTCCCTGCCTCAAGTTTATTAACTCAGTCTGTCGCCTCTCGCGGGCAACTACCGATATATACTTGTCTCGAAATTCTCGGACAAAGTCGGCCCACGAATGATGACCTCCCTCAGCTACCCATTTCTCACTGATGGTATTCCACCAATCTTCAGCATCACCCTCGAGAAGGAAAGTAGCATAAGTAATCTTCCTGTCATCATGGCACTCCAATATCGCTGCCACTCTCTCGAACTTTCTTAGCCACATCTCAGCTTTCATATCGTCCGGCTCCCCAAAGAAAGTATAAGCCCCATGATGTATAAACCGATCATACAGATTACCTCCAGTAGGACCACTACCTCCAGCTCTCGCAGCCTGATTACCTGCAACGACCCCTGGCTGACCCTGTTGTGTAACAAACTGGGCGATAGTGTTCATGGCTGTGGCCATCGTGGCCAAGATCTGTGCAGTGCTCGGCTCTTGAACCTGCGGTGCATTTTCGGCTACCTCAGCTTCTTGCCCTTGTACCCCCTCGGGTTCTCCACCAACATTCGGATTATCAGCACGACGGCGAGGCCCCATCACGAATAGCTAGAATGCAAAGTGTTATGACAGGTATATATGTATATATGCAATTTATAAGTAAACATATAAAGAAAAGTCCAATTAGATTCACATAAAGACAAGTACGTAGGAATTC
Organism: Ehretia macrophylla; assembly: GCA_037974665.1. NCBI lineage: Eukaryota > Viridiplantae > Streptophyta > Magnoliopsida > Boraginales > Ehretiaceae > Ehretia > Ehretia macrophylla. The sequence goes on from CM075782.1 coordinate 53,343,091, forward strand.
AAATAAATATTCCACATTCTTGAAGTAAACATAAATCACTAGATCATACTTGACATTCTAGACTCTTGATATTCTATTTCCATGCTAGCATGTTCATTCCTTATTCAAATTTCACTTAGGTCAATCAAAATCAAAGACTCATGTATTCACAAAGTCACATAACAAGTCTCTACCCACAGACCGAGAAATTTAACCCGGCTTCATGCAATCTATAGCTCTGATACCACTTAAATGTCACGCCCCGACCCAACCCCCAAGCTAAAGGTTAAGTCCGGACCCGACACACGGACAGAGTCTCCTCTGTACCGTGGACATTCTAAAAACCTGTAAACACTTAAACAAGGTCTCTACAACACATACAAGCTTAATTTAATTAAACAATAAAGCTATAAGGCCATCCGAGCCTTATAGTACACAATATCACCAAAACACACAAGCATGCAAGAACTGGTTGTCAGCATAGACTTATAATCATTACATTCTAGGAAATCAATATAACAACTTAAAGGGTAAAGCATTCTACATTAACCATCCACTCACAAGCATGCAAGGAAATAAGGCAAGAATACAAGTTATTACAGTTCATAGACTTTCAAAGCTACAACCCACCCATCTAATCATCGACTTATACAACAAACATATACAAAGCCCTTGGGCTACAAAATAGTACATAAAGTAGTCAGAGGAGTCTTCCACAAAGCAACAAAAAAATCATTAACCACCTCAAGTTATCAGACACAGCAACTAAGGTAAAGGCTCGATCTGAACTTCTTCTTCCTCAACTAAATCAACAAGCTGGGGATCACCCTCAGCGTCTCCTGAAACAGATATCGAGGTATGAGCAACCACTGTTGCCCAGTGAGGGATATAGTCCCGGGGCGTGCAATGCAACAGATAATACAATTACACAACAATAACACTTTAACAATTTAAGAATCAATGATAACTTAAATAACCACACAATTAAAAGGATACATTTCAACAATCCCCTATACACCAATCTTCACTGGTCTTCAATCACGATCCACGAACCACGAGCACGATCACGATAAGCCGGCATAACCCCAATCACTCCAGTGGGTGTACTCCGGATGTACCCCGAATCCTACGACCCAACATCCCCTGGCAATCTCCGGACCAGGCGAATGAGGGAATAGGGTACGGAGTTTGAATATCCACCGGCAAGCCCTCTGCCGCCCAGCCGATATTCAACACATCCGCCCCGACACTATGGTTGCGCAACCACTATGCAATGCACTTAACGATGGCAAGTTAATAGCAATAATATAAGCATTAACACATATGAGGATCAACAAAGTAGGTTGACCTCGTTGCAATTAGGATAGAAGCAAATATAGAAGTTAATAAGCAGTTTACAAATGAACTTATACCATATAAGCATAGAATCATTTCAAAAGCTCCAAATCAATTTAAAATCATATATAAACACTCATGAAGTCATGCCGTGAGTTTAGAAATGTGAGACATACGACATTGCACTTAAACCCCTTTATTTTACATACTATTTCTCTTCCAAACCCAAGTTAATGATTTCATTTTCAAAAGAAACTCTCCCTACCTTCTAACTAACCCCCAAGGTACCCTTTCAACCCTCGAACTCAATCAAATGCTCGCGTTTACCCCGAAAGCCCCAATTTCCCTCTTTTGGCTTTAAACTACTACTACATTGTCCGGGCTTCAACTAAGGGATATCAAGGCATCTATAGCACCTAGGTAGCTTAAGGAAACTAGAATTGAAGCCCGAATCCACCCGGAATCGCATTAACCCCGAAAGCCCCAACTTAAAGTCGGCTATTTTCCATTTTTAGGCGATTTAAGGGCAATGCAAGTGCACGGGGTTATTTAACTATCTTCACTAGCACCTAAGGCATCAATTAGAAGCATTAATTCAAGCCAATTCGAACAATTACACAAAACCCTAAAAAAAGTCACTATTCACCCTAAGAATCAAACTATCGATTTCTACCGTTTAATTCATGAAACAATAGCATAAAAGTGGTCTCTACTATGTGTACACAACATATATAAGCTTATTTGAGCCTTGCAATAGCATTAAACATCATTTCTAACAAATCAAGAAAATAGCAATTATTTTAAAATGCGAAATTAAGCCATGAAATCCCTCACCACTACGCGTAGAAGCACCTAGGGACCTTGCAAACACCCTACACTAGTTGCTCAAGGCTTGGATTGGAGGCTTGGTGAGCAAAATTCTCCTCCTTTTCTCCCTAGCTGCTGTCGGGTTCTTCACTGTTCTGTTTCAGCTTTTTATTTTTTTTTTCTTTTGCATTTTGAGAGTTTAAGTGATATATAAAAGGCTAAGTTGAGGTGGGGTCCTTTGGGCGCTTGAATGGTTTAATATAATACGCGTAGTAAGCTTTAAAAGCGAGTCTAAGGGGTGACACATTGGTTAACTAATTAAATCTATAAAGTTATTACGTAACACTATTCACTTGACTTCTAAAATTATTTTCTAAACGAGCCTTCCTAACGTCTTAAGCTCAAAAGCACATTTTTCCCACTACTTTTACAATTAATATGATTTAATAAAAATGCTAATTAACTAATAGAAAGCATTTTAAAAACGGAGTGAATAGTAGTCACAAAGTCAATTAATAAGGCATAGAAGTAAATGCACAAACAAGGGATGCAACAGTAATTAAATGCATGGCAAATTCCCGGGCGTTACAATTACTGCCCGAGAATTCCTAAGCAAGAAGCCAAATAAAGGCTCAAACAAAGGTTCCATCCAGAGGTCCAAAGAGTTACCCCGCTGGTCATGAATTTCATAGAAGAATTCCCTGTTAAGAGTGCTGAAGAAAAAATACTAAGAACCCAATCAAATATATTTCAAAGGTCCAAAGAAGCCTTCCAAATAATAACCCCATGGAACAACCAATAAAATTCTGAGTTTTGTTATCAAATGCTGAGATGAATATCAAAGGAAATAGCAGAGAGAAAATAATGTGCCCAATAAGACAATCAAGTTGAATAACAAATATATAATTTTCCCAGATGAATGAAAACTCCAAGGATAAACACCGAACTGGTGAACAATATACCGAAACCAAACTCTGAGGCCTCTTCACTGTTTGCCAAGTAAGAACTTCATACAACCTTGCCAACAAAGAAAATACCAATAGAACGCCTAATAAGAATTTCAAAGAATACCATAAGTAGTATTATACAATAAGTCTGGTAGGAACTCCAAATACCAACCCTACTGAGGAACACTGAAGAGGATATCCGTAACAATGCTCCAATAAGAAAGTAGCCAAGTTTGCCTAATAAATAAATACTAAATAATTGGCCACTGAGAATTCCATAAAATACCATTGAAGAATTTCTAATCAGGAATGCCAGTATCACACCAATAAAGTGCAAGGCACACATACCATAGATAATACTATGCAGTAAGGCCGATTGAAATCCCATTAACCAAGTCTACCAAGTAGTGCCAATAGAAGTCTCCAAAGAATACCCAGTAAGAAACCCAAGAATGCTCCAAAGAATAACCAAATAAAACTCCAAGAGAAAACTATTCTTTCACAATTGCTAAGCACAGAGAAGGACATAGAGATTCGCCAATAGCCGAGCTCCAAAAGCAAACACCAATTTCCAAATAAAGGCTAGCCAAATGCCATTCATTTCCTGCCAATCCATACACCTTGAAAAGCCAGCGATGAACCACTTTCCTCAGGGGAGGAAGAGGACTTACTTACCATTTTCATAGGACATGTATGAATGCCAATATATCACAGTTATACATATGCCTTAAACTATTATGCAAGCAAGTTTACAAAATAGTTTATTCAACAAAGTCACTCAAGCATGGCAATCAAGTCAAGCATAACATAATCAATTCAAATCACGGCATAGCTAATTCAAGACAATCTATATACACATTACAAGTAATACTTCAAGCAAATAACAATTCACGAGGTCGATTCAATTCACGATGCCAATTCAATAAATCAATTCGATGGACAACTAGACATTTCACCTTACTTAGCACACAACTAACACATAGCACATAACTATATCACATAGGAGCACACATTCAAGTCAAGACACACAATCTCACATACAAGCATACATTTTCAAGACACACTTCACAAGCACACATTCAAGGGTCAATACCCACCAGACCGAGGACCCTGTCCCGGCTTATGAGCTAGACAAGCTCTGATACCACCTGTAACACCCCGATCCCTCTCGAGACCGGAGGTTCTATCAATCAATCTAATCACAACCCAAACCAAACCCGGGCAAAATTTTCAGGGAAAACGGACGGAGTCTCCCCTGTTTATAGGCGAAATGTAAAACCTGTAATAGCATATAAATGGACCACCACCGTGTCCAACCATACAAAACTTCCTCAAGGCCATCCGAGCCTCGGTTCTCAACAATTTAAACTCAGCAAGTATACATACATTTCCAATTTAAAAACTAACCTATCTTTTCATTTTGACAAGTACATTCAATCTAGGCAATTAAACCATACAAAGCTACTGCATAAAATAAACTATCATGCCATTCTAATTCTTTTCCTTTTGACATTACAACCATGCATTGAAGTTAAGCTACATTTACTATATACATAATCTAACTTTTCAAACCATTCCAACTACATAGCTAAATTTATATTACATTTCTTTTAACAATAATTACATACAACATAAAAGCATACAACTTTACAACTTTGACAACTCAAGTCACGTAGGCACTCAAGACAACTCTTCAAGCACGGACTTTCACAAAATCACGAACTTTCCAGCTAACAGGGCATTTCCTGAAATGTGGTGGTGAGGAGTGAGTATACACAACACGTATACTCAGTGAGGGCGAGACAGATATCGAATTGGAGAGAAAGAAGATTGTGCAATGCAAATAGGTACAGTTAAGCAATACAATCAATAAAAGGTATTCAATATAAACAACAATACAATTAAACAACTAAAGAAAGCATTAACACAACCAATCAAAGCTATACCACACTTTGAAGGCTATGGTTCACTCGAGCAAGTAATGTACCGATCACGATTCCGATGACTTTAACGATGACGCACCGTCCCAAACCACCTTATAACACCAGTTTGGAATACCCCGGAAGTATCCATCAACCTACGACCCAAATCTCCCCGGGAGGCAACCCAAGCGAGAAAGGGAATAGCAGCGGAGCTAGAGCAACCAACACTGGCAACCCAAGGCTACCCAGAGAGGCCCATCACTCACGCGTGAGACACTATGCAATGCAAGACTCGATACAAGGCGATAAACAAGTGATAAAGCCACACGTGGGAGAATAACAAAGTAGGTTACTCTCGCACGCAATAGTAGCAATTTGATAAACAATTCAATCCAAAACAACTCAAACAAGTAATTCAAGTAATTCTAAGCATTCTATAGGCATAAAGTCAAGAAAACACACAAAACCACAAATCGGCCCCAACTATCAAAACGCTCCCATTTCCAAACGAGCCACGAGTTCTGGAAACCGACTTCGCCAACCCTCCTAGGTCACCATAAGGCACGTCTAAAGACCCCGAAACCTTACTTTACCCTAGAACTGGCGTAAAGCCCCGATTTACCCCTTTCTCGTTTGAACTACAACTATAACAACCAAACACCCAACCAACGCCATAATTACACCAAAAGTGCTTCCATGGCTTCCCGAAGCAATGCATACATGCAAAACGAGAAAATGCTAAAGTCGTCCTAAACGACCCCGACTTTCCCAAAGGCATAATTCTCGTTTTTTCCACTACGCAACCCAAATAAACCACACATTTTAGCATTCTAGTGTACCTAGCACATTTCTACATCAACAGAAAGCATAACAGCACAACTTCAACGTTTCAAGGTTTTACTATTCATAAAACACTATTCAATTAACAATTTAATTTGCAATCACAACATTTAACAGCAGAAAATATTACAAAGCTATAAATACATGTTCTACAAATGCCAAGGAACATTCTAGAAGCATCAAATCGCTTTAAATAACGATCTACGGATAAATCTAAAAATTGACAAAGTTAACATACACAACGTTTAAATGCGCAAATAACGATGAAACCCTCACCTTAGACGCTCCTAGACGCTAGGAAAACCTCGTAGGATGCCTCGAAAACCACCCCGTGGAAGCCCTCGCGAAGAATTGAAGATTTGGCTTGAAATCTTTTATTTTTTCTCCTATCAAATTTTCGGCCCTGCTATGTTATGTTTTTCAGCTATTTTTTTGTTTTGTTTTATGCTTTTATTATGCAAATAAGGTGAAAAAAGGTCAAAGGGTCAAAGCCCCTTGGTCAAACCACTTAAACTTGGTCAAACTAGCCTATTTTCATGCATTTTTAAGCTAAAACAACTATAGAAATATTAATTCTAGCTAGCAACAATTAAAATGTAAAATTTAAGTCATCAAAATACTAGTTTCACTATTTGCTGAGGACTAGAAACCGATCTCTACCTATCGCTCTTTTTATGCTATGCACTTTGCGTCAACCAAGAAGTGACAATTAAATCTTAAAGAATCTAAGAAATATATCATATTTGAAAGACATCATAGTTTAAAATTTACTCTAGCTCGGAGCCACTTTCCTCTTTTATTTGAAAACCGAGTGATTATATTGCAAGACAACCAAAACCGATTATTAAAATAATCAGAGCAATCAAGGTAATCAATATTCATCTAAATTAATTAATTTAACCATTTCTAGAACATTTTAAGAATTATAAAGTTAATATTAAGCTACAAATGAATGTTAATATAAACACATAGTCAAATACAATTAAACATTAACATTTAAGATGACACTTAATTAATCACAATAAAAGAATTTCAATTACTATAATTATTAGGAATAGATAATAAACTTTTAATTATTCAATTTACAACTCCTAAATGCTTCCTAGAGGAATATTAAAATAGTGCAAGTTGGTTGATTTAACTAATTAAACAATTAATCAAATGCAGTCAAGTGCTATTAAATGCATGCCAGGTTCGGGTTATCACAACTATGGTATCTCTTACTACAGGTATGGCGCTAGCTAAGCTTGTAATTACTGTAGCTCCCTAAAAGCTCATCTAACCCCAAGGTAGTACTTATCCTATAAAAGCTATCACAATCATTAATAGGAAGATTACAACTCCATGACACCGAACAAATTCCCTAGGACTGCTATAACTCGCATGATATAGACCACGAAAAATGTGAAGGTGAACCACAATGAGAAACATACTTTCCCCATTAGCGTGCATATAACAGAGCAACTAACCCCGTTCAACATCTCTCATAATGTGTTCTACGCTATTGAAAGCTAGATCCATATGAGGTGTGTAATGCATAGCTAAAAAAACACCAGTCACTATTTGAATGACTAAACAAGTACCAGCTAACGAACCGAACCCCCCCAATAACTAAGATTGCTCGGGGTTGGATAATCTATCAAATGCTGATTAACTGTGGAGGATATAGGTTGTTTAAGAAGAGAGAATCGTTGGTTCCTTTTAGTCATTTCTTTCTTTTTCCTTTTCTATCATGGCAACTCTTGTTCCCCTATCTTTTAGTGTTCTGGGGCCCTACTATATATATTAAAAGATAGAGTACCCTTTATTCCACCTCCGAATGATGGAGGGGGTATATAGCGAAAGAAGCGTCGAAGGGGTCGGGTCATCCTGGGTTACAGAAGAGTCATCTGATTGCTCGGTGACCGAATCAGAGAGGTTTTTAATGCTTCTCTTCTCTCCAGCACTCTCGGACTGATCATCTTGCTGTAACAAAGGAAGCTTAGGAATGAATCTTATTGAAATTTAGGTCTCTGTCCGCTTGGAAGATTATTCGTTCCTCCTCGGTAAAAGAGGGCAATGGTGTATGGAAGAAAGAATTCTAAAAGGAGAGAAGATTTCATCCACCAAGCGGTATAGAGTGCGACCCCTAAGCAGTTAGGGGTTCTCGTCCATCTCTTGGGGGTCCATATCATCTAAAAACTTTTCCTCTTCTATTAGCATAGCTAAATTTGAAAAGGATGACTCAGCCTCAGGAAAAGTAAACCCCATTGCCTTGATTGAATTTGGCTTCGCTCTGCCCTGAATCAATCAAAATATTGATTTGATTCATCCTACATTTCATTTGGGTGAGAGGGAGGCTGTGAGTCACCTGGGCTACAGATTTGTCGGTTGGTTGATTCTCGGAATCACCTCTTGAAAAAAAAAAAAGGCCAAAGGGTCCAGACCCACAAATGAATAGGAAGCGAGGCGAGGGTCTTTCATCAAAGGGAGGAAAAGAGAGGTTGGGCTTTGTTCTGGGGGGGCTACCTTGCGCAGCTTTTGAAAGGAGAGAATCTCAGAAAGACACTCTCTCCACCCTTTTCTATCTATCTTTAGAAGTAGGGCGAGAGAAAGTCAATATGATATTTACCTTGGTTTTTCCAACGAAGCTAAGCAATCTTTTTCTTTCTCATTCGGAAGGCTCAATCCCAAACTCTAACTTCAATGATGGGAACAAAAGTTCTCTGTCTTACTATATTTAGAATAGTGGTCGATCCTTCGGAAGTTACATTCATAACGTTATGTTCACGCGGTGATATTATATCATTCCAAGAGTACTACTTTGTACGTAGTCTATGTCTAGGGAGTATACTTGATAGAAGGCGGTAGAGAGGTCCCCCACTTCGATTCCCGCCACGTTAGCATCTCCGATCCGAGATAAAGGATTGCTCCGTTAGGTCTTTTCGATTTATAACAGGCCAGTAATAGACCTACTCACCTTGCTTGTAGACCAGCTGCGGAGCTAAGCCTTGTTCTATTGGTTTGGTAGTTGCTACCAAGATGATTTCTTTATGCCCATCAAAGGACCTCGAGATGCTAATCCACCAAAAAAGATACGAGAAATTCGAAAGAACTCATATACGGAACGAGGGTGCCCTGTGGAAATACATCAGTTTCTTACTCATGCGAATGAACTATTTCTTGGCAACTTGGACAACTTATAACGATGTTTGTCTCGCATATCAGACGGAAGATTGGGATCTTTACAAAAGGCTTTATAAAGCTTTCGTCTCAATTCATATTTAGCTACGAGCAGTCTACGTTTGTGATCTCGTATATTTTGCTTCTCCGACATCTTACTGAGTTTCCCCTCATCCTTTTGTAAAAAACCGCTCCACGGTGGTAAAGTCTCATCTTATGTGTTGGCCGAAGTGACAATAGTCACATTGAACCCTCGAATATGTTCGAAGATCTCGAAATGATCTTCTAGTTCGGGGAAAAATTCACAAAACTCCGTTTCCATCGAGAATTGAATAGAGTTTTCCCGTATTTCGACCGGAGAATCTAACAGAGACATTACTGTGGAGATTCTAACCAAAAAATTATACATGCCATGCCCTCGGAGAGTGCTTTGTCATGCTAGGTTACTGACATATCCTTTTTTTTCTTTATTTGACCCCAATAATGGATTGGATCGAAACGACTTTCCTGTCGAAACCCTTTCTGTCAGTATTAATTTCTGAACGTGCAGAATCTCCATAGTCAATTTTTCATTTTTGATAGAAGGTGTTGCCTTTGGTACTACTCTTATTCTACATTTAATGTGGCAACACAATCCTACATCGGAAGATTTGGAAGTGAGAGAGCTGGATATAAGAGTTAGTCTCTTATATCAGCCCAGGGCCCTTTTGAGAAGAGATTCTCGAGAGGACAAAATCGTGAGGGACCAGTGCTTGCAGGCCAGGGACTGTCAATAGTGGACAATTCCTGGGTAGTGACGGCTCGGTGAGACTCCGCGTGGGCTCCACGTGGGGAGTCGGGTCGTTACAAATGGTATCAGAGCCAGTCTTCCCTTGTGCTCGTGCCCGCGAGGGCGCGGGGCCTCTTAAGGGGGGTGGAATGTGGTAACACAATCCCACATCGGAAGATTTGGAAGTAAGAGAGCTGGATATAAGAGCTAGTCTCTTATATCAGCCCAGGGCCCTTTTGAGAAGAGATTCTCGAGAGGAAAAAACCATAAGGGCCCTGTGCCTGCGGGCCAGGGACTGCCAATAGCGGATAATTCCTGGGTAGTGACGGCTCGATGAGACTCTGCGTGGGCTCCACGTGGGGAGTCGGGTCGTTACATGGGTGTTTTCGTGCAATAATACAAACACAGTCTGCTTTATAGGACCAGGTTCTTCTTATATATAATATAATTAGGATCGGTTGTTTTCCATAGTAGTAAGTACACTACAGACGTGGTATGGTTTGATGTAACTGGCGAGCCAGGATCAAAGAAAGACTGTACCCGATGTCCTTTCCTCTCGTCAGGCAGCTATCTCGAGCTCATTGAACACCGACCTAATCTACACTACACCTTTCTAAGAGAAGGCTTTTCATGTCATGTCAACTGACTGATGCTTTATCAATTCCTTTCTTTAATCCGCCTTGATCCTATCTATATACAGGATGCCCTAGAGCCAAAGGTTCATAGCAGATTCAACCTGAACTACGTGAGAAAACTAATCGAATCCATACTTTTTGTTATCCCACTCCTAAGCCATAGTCACTAGGATCCAAAGAAACAGCTACTTACTTCCTTTGGATCAATCACTTTTATCTGCATCTTTTATTTTCGCTAAAACCCCCCTCTCTTGTGCCAGATCTGAGGGGGGTTATTTTAATTTCTTGGAGCAAGCTAAGTTTGAGATGTTTCCCATACGCCTTCTTTATTGTTTATCGCCTGGTCTTTCTTTTGTATGGGACGTGGGATCTTTCTTTCCTAAATTCATTTACCTTACTAGCCTAATAAGAGTTATCCCCTCTAACCAAAGGGAACCCTAGGTAAGCAATCAAGCTGAAACTCGTGTCATGTTCAAATAACCCAATCCAATGGGCATATGAATATCCACTTCGAAAGGAACAAGGTAGTCTTTTTTTATGTTTACGCTATTCTTCGCATCTCGAGATATGCAGTTGATTAGTGAGCATCCCATCTCATAAGGAATTAAGGCTTGGTTGTACATGAGAAGAACTAAGGATCAGTCTCATGTGACCTATAAGAGATAGAAGATGTAGTTCTTTTTTTAGTTCCTGCCCTCGGGCTGAATTGCTGACTGACGAAATGACTTATTAAGTTAAGAGTAGCTTAACGGGAAGGATTGCTTCTAGATTCTATACCAACAAATGCATTATCTCATCTCTATCAAAGAAGGAAAAATCGTAAGGGCTTTAGCGGTGAGCCGGGAAAACTACTGAATACGATAACGATACCATTCACTGCAGAACAAGAAGAATCACAGTCGACTCAACTTGACGAGTCAGTTCAGTAGCTGCCTTTAGAGCTGGGATAAGTAGGGTAGCAGTTAAGATTAACTAAAAGGCCTCTTCTCAACCCTCAACCTAGACATAGAACTCCAAGCTCTGGAGATGATTGAATTGATTCTTTTTTATTTAAGAGCCACCGAAAGGCTTTGCTCCTCACTCACAGAACTCTCCCCAGTAGCCTCAGGTCAAGAGAGAAGAGCGATGGCATACCTTGAGTCACTCGCTTCTTTAGGGCAAACTTTCATATGTTTTCTTTCCTTCTTTTTTCTTTTTTTGTTAAAAACAAACGTTATCGCAGTTCGATTCTCTTTAATTCTCATCTTGTTCAGTCTTGATGGCAACTAGTTTATTTATTTATTACGTCATTAAGTTCAAAGAGTCATTATGGCATCTGCTTTTAATGCTTGCTAGTAAACAGTTGGTGTCTCTTTCCTCGCTCCCTTACTTAAAGTATTTGTTTTTTTTTAAGTAATACGATATGTTGTGAAGAGTGGATTCAACAAGAGGAATCATAGCTTCCCTTTCTGGTAACTTCACTAATTTGAGAACAGCGAGAGTAGAACCCGAAGCAGACTTTAAGATAGATGTCACTAACTTGCGTTCCTTCCTTGCAAAAGAAACGCCCTTTCACCTTCTGCTCCTAGTCCGCTTTTTTATAAAATAAGAGAATCTTGCTTTATCATTTAAAATTCTTCATATTTTCCTATGAGAAATGCCAAAACAAAGACTAATTCATTTAGTCTAATGCGCCCACCTTAGGTCACGAGCTGCCTTAAGGCATTCCTTTGTCCCTACTAACTACTCCTAAAGGCATACTCTACCACGAACAGTGGAATAAGCTCTCAGGCCTTCCTTTCTTCGGCATTCGTTCATCTTAAAATAATCTTGGGCTACCTTGCTACGGGTGAGAGAAGAAATCCTCCTTCTAGATTGTCTAAGGCACTAAGATCTCTTTCAAACTACCAAAAAGATCCCTAAAGCAGTTGAGGGGCAGCAGGTCGAAAGGAAAGTAGATAGGCCGCCTTTGATATTTTGTTAAGCGGATCGGGGGGTATACACCGGGCAAAAGTTTCACCAACCCCCGATGGAGCTCCGGCTGTAGTTCGATCATTGACAAGGTTCAAAGAAAGGGTGGGACATTGATAAAGACTACATGACTAACCACAATGAATATCCTTCACCTATTATCACCTCATGTTTACCCATTGTTGTTTAAGGTAATGAATGGGGATAGTCTGGGATCTAAGTGGATTGAAGTTAAGAAAGGACTCCTTGCAGGCCAACGAAAGCTGTAAGTTGTGGACCTTGACTTGGAAGCTGGGGCGAACTGTCTAAGATAGTGGCCATCCAAAAGCCAGACCCTTTTCTTCAAGCCTACTGGAAGCCATGGGTGAAGTTGTCAAATAAGATCCCGCTAAATTGGCTAAGCGAACCATACTTCAAAAATTGTTTGGAGTAAGGCTAGTCGCTGGATTAAGACTAAAAAATCGACCATTCCTTATCCCCCGGCAAAATACCTCACTACGTACCTCAGCCTCAGGATTTAAGCTAGGGCTCTTGGTATGAGAAAGAAAGTAGAGCTAGGCAAGGTCTTCTATGAGTGAACAAGATGACGATCGAGGTAGTTAAGTTCCCTAAGGGGGGGTTGCTTTCCAATATAAAAAATATTCTTTCTCCTTGGCTTCGCTCGCTTTTTTTTAATGCTTTTTCCCTTGCGGGCTTTCCACCATTAACAATTGTTTGCTTCCTAACCTATTCGCTGGCATTGAACTATTATCTCGCAGTCCCATGCTTGGAACTAGAAGAAATATTCATGTTCCACTATGCACTACGCTTGAAACTGCGACTTCCCTTCGCTAGCTAACTACTAATAGTGAAACTACTTTAAATACAAAGTTAAATTTAACCCATTTCCTTTATAGCCCGCCAAGGAACAAGTAGCCTTCACCACCTATTACTGCCTGAAGGAAATGCATGAGTGAAAGACTCTTTTTGTTGCAATTCTTTCTTTACGCGCAAACCCTTTCAAAATCTTATTCAAGCTTTCTTGACATCTTTATACGCGGAAAGCTCTAGATTCATAAATTGGTCGTTCCAGATGTGATGTTCAGCAGATCAACGCAATCAATATCTAACGCGATGCCAATTCCTCTTTATACGATTACGATAAAGATTAAACCGATTAGTCAGTTTTGCCCTGTTGATACGCAAAAGCATAGCAGCTCAAGAACTCACGAACTGAAGAGTTCACGTCACGAACTAAAGATGCTACGTGATGCTTCATATGCGGATACAAGGGCCCAACCTATTATGACTAATGAAGGCTACTTTTTTGTTTGCTTGATGAGTCAAGTTCTGCCCATTCGACAGGAAAAGTTCATGAGCAGGTCTTCCTTCAATTGATCTCAATCAATATTTCCTTTTTCATTCCGCCCGACTGGAAAATAGAATTCTTTTACCATTTATTGAGTTTTTAGAAAAAGTCTTTCTCCGCGGCAAGCATATGAAGCAGGATCGAGTGGATAAAATAGGTGTGGATAGCATCGAATAGTTGATCTGCTAGGCCTTGAGTGTTTAGACCCTTTATCGCTGATGCGTATAAAGAAGAAAAGGAAGCATGCATGTAAGGGGGATAAATTGATTGCTTAACGAGTCTTTCTGGCTTTTTCAATTTCTTTGCCAATTTTCTCATGTCTTGGATGAGTTGATTCTTTTATTGTGGGGACCCATTTTTCAGAAGTCGTGAACTAGATAGACCAATAGCACAATAGCGTCCTCCAAAACAAGTTAATAGATTTCTAATAGTTAATAATAACTAACAAACAATAAAAAAGAACTACTTGAATAGAGATATAATAAATTGAATCTATATAGAATATCAAATTCAGAGATAGATAATCAATAAGTTATCATTATCTTTATATAACTCGTTATCTACTTGCAAGGGCGAAGTAGCAGTTGTCAGGCCCCAACACGACCCCTCCTACGATCAGTCAGGACGCAACGGAATTTCGGCAGTATAACGACAGTAAATAGGACACCGAGGTTCCAAACCAACCTCATTAAACGTCATACATCCAGTAACTCCTCAAATCAAATTTAGAATATATAGCACAATCATATTATACAATAAACCATCCTCGTTATACGCCTCCGTTCCAACATAACATAGAATATCTCAACCTTATCATACATTTCAAAAATAAGTTGAGACACATCTACAGCTTAACCATAGACAAAAGAAAGCCACTAAGTTAACATCATTTGGATCATCATCTTTCAACATCTATTACAATAAGAACCATAAAGCATATAAAAGTCTATTAAGCTAATATACAAGACATTAAACAACATAGAATCATGAATAAGACCCAAGAACATATGACTCATCCACGTAAAGCACATTTTCCACATTCTCCTCTTCAGGAGGCACGTACCCGTAATCCGGCTCTGCAACACCTGTAAGCATGCATTAATAGAGAGTGAGCTTATATACATAAGCCCAGTGAGGATCCGATAGATCTTGAACAGGGTCTACTAAACTCCTTGGAATAATCCTTTGAGTCAGTAAACACACAATAACACAAATAATACTATCATCACATAGCTATATAACCAATCAATAAATGATACTCTATTTGGTGTAGCTCCAAACGCCATCACGATCTCAACCGTTCTTCTTATAACTCCCCATTACTCACGCACCCGAGGTACCTCACTAGCCCCTCCCTCCATGACACCTCCGTCATGCGAGCTAGGGGTAGCCTATGGCAGTCATGCCGTTATCAACCCGACAGCCCGACGCTGCCCGAGAGGTGGCACACACATACCAAGACTCCATAATCATCATCAATCATCAATCAATCAATCAATTGGGAGATCAGCAACGAAAGTGCCCGATTCCCGAATTCAATAATAATCAATCAATCAATTGGGAGATCAGCAACGAAAGTGGCCGATTCCCGAACTCAATAATAATCAATCAATCAATTAACTTAGTTAGATGACAAAGTAAGCCATCTAACCGGACATGCATCATATACACAATTAAACTCTAAATTACTCATCAACAACTCACAATTCCACACTCAAACACTACCCAACCATCTAAAGGCATCGTTCAGGAAATTAAAGAATGACAACCTAAATTTCTAAAATTCATAACTTACAATCTACTAATCCAAACATTGCCAAATCAATTCCTATCACTCACCCATTCAACCTACTACATTAGCCCTCTCGGAAATCCACCATAACACCTCCAAATCATGGCCGATAACCCTAAAACCCTAGGATGTCATGGCTGGATTTTCCGAATTTTCACACGAACAATGTAATCGAAAATTAGGCATTACAACAGCGCTAACACGTAAATATCAAGTATTTAGAAATCGACGGCAATCGATTTCGATCAACACAACACATTTAATTCAACTCTGAACATTTTAATCAAAATTAAATACCCGAAAAATAAAAATTATGCTACATCCGACAGAAATTCGTAGTATTAGTATATAACGATCCCTAGCATGCAAGGAGCAATAATCTATCATCAGTTTTCAGTTCTAACGGTTAAATTTTCATTTATGAGCAAAAGTATAAAAATAACATTTTGAGATCTAGAATTTTTCTCTCACCTTTGATGCGATATAAGCCTAGGAATACGTGCTATGCGTGGCCAACAAGCAGAATCCAAGTCGGTGTGAAGTTCTACGGACAAAAACTAGGTTTTTCTTTGAAAAAATGATTGAAAAGCTTGAGTTTTTCTCTTTCTTTTTCTCCCTCCTTTCTCTCGGCCTTGTGTGTGTTTGTGGTGGTGTTTTTGTGTTGTGTGAGTGTGTGTTGATGACAATAGCTGATAAGGTCAATAATTTAATAAAGTCAAAGTTAATTTAAATTGATATTTTTGTGTTTTCTTGACTTTAATTGCATTTTCTTGATTACCAAAGTTCAAAATAATTATGCAACCCCCAAGATATCTCAAGTGGATTATTTTTAGGTTACAAGGAGTTTTACAATCAAACAATTTCACCCGAGTCGGCTTAAAACTCGATTTTCGCAAAAGTCGGTGTAAAAACCCTAATAAATTCTTAAGCCAATTTTAAAACCGTTTTCATCAAACACAGGTCTATTAAAGTCTGTGGACTAGGTCTAGAAGGGTTAAAAAGACCAGTTTCAAAATTTTAGCGGACGTGTTTCAAAAACACTATTCACTGAAAATCGACGTAAAATTTCTGACTCCGTTTTTGATGAAAATTTCATGAATGCACATTTAGCATTAGGAGTATTGACATCAAAATTATAACTTTCTAGGTCCTATAGCACATAAACAGATCATATGCACGCAAAACGAGATATAGCACGTAAAACGAGATAAGCAGGAAAGTGGGGTTTCACATTCTCCCCTCCTTATAGAAATTTCGTCCTCGAAATTCTTACTTGATGTACGGAATAGATCTGGGTATTGCTGCTGCATCTGATCTCGTCTCTCCCACGTAGCTTCCTCAATGCCGTGATGCTTCCACAACACCTTAACCATCGGAATCCTCTTCGACCTCAACTCTCGGTCCATCTGATCTAGAATACGAATCGGACGCTCGTCATAAGTCAAATTCTCTCGAAGCTGTAACGTCTCTGGCTCAAGAATATGAGAAGGATCCGGATTATATTTCCGCAAATTAGACACGTGAAATACATCGAGGACATTAGAGAAGTTCTCCGGTAAAGCCAACCGATATGCCAACTTACCAACCCTGCCAGTAATCTCAAACGGCCTAACAAATCTCGGACTCAGCTTTCCACCTTTACCATAACGAGCAAACCCCTTTCGAGTAGACAATCTCAAGAAAACCCAATCTCCGACTGCAAACTCCAAGTCTCGACGACGCTTATCAGCATAACTCTTGAATCTACTCTGCGCCGTAAGCATTCTCTGCCTGATCAACTGAACATTCTCAATCTTCTCAAGAAGTTCTAGCATAATAGTCGGATCAACAGTCTTCATCTCTCCTACCTCGTCCCAATATAAAGGTGAACGACACTTACGACCGTAAAGAGCTGCGAAAGGCGCCATCCCAATAGTAGCTTGATAACTATTGTTATAGGCAAACTCGGCAAGTGGTAAATGTTTCTCCCAGTTCTTCCCGAAGTCCAGAACACAAGCGCTAAGTATATCTTCCAGAATCTGAATAGTCCGCTCAGACTGACCGTCGGTCTGTGGATGATACGCAGTACTGAAGTTCAATTGAGTACCCAAAGTCTCCTGAAGTTTCTCCCACAAACGAGAAGTAAATCGAGGATCTCGATCGGAGACAATACTAGACGGAATACCGTGAAGTCTAACAATCTGATCCAGATAGAGATCCGTCAGCTTGTAACCTCATCTCCTAACCTCATGGCAATAAAATGAGCTGTCTTCGTCAAACGATCCACGACAACCCAAACTGCATCATTACCCCTCGGTGATCTAGGCAACCCTGTGACGAAGTCCATCGTAATATGCTCCCATTTCCACTCTGGTATAGCCAACGGCTGAAGCAAACCTGCAGGTCGTTGATGCTCGGCTTTCACTCTCTGACAAGTCAAACATCTAGACACAAACTGAGCAACCTCTCTCTTCATGTTGTTCCACCAGTAATGTTGCTTCAAATCCCGATACATCTTGGTTCCACCGGGATGAATAGTATATTTAGAATTATGAGCTTCCTCCAGAATACCTCGCCTCAAACTCGGCTCATCGGGAACACAAACCCTGTTCCGAAACCGAAGAATACCGTCCTCATGCAGTTTGAAGTCAGACTGATCATCCATGATCTGATCCTTGATCTTCTGAAGTTTAACATCAAGTTGCTGAGCTTCCCTGATTTGAGACAATAATAAAGGCTGAATACGGAGATGTGAACACATCACCCCAACCTGAGTCAACTATGGTCTCCAATAACTAAACTCCTCAAGAACCTCCCACTTCTTGACAGCCAAACAAGAAATAGTAGCCTTCCGGCTGAGAGCATCTGCTACAACATTTGCCTTTCCAGGCAGATAATTGATAGAACAATTATAATCTCCAAGAAGCTCCATCCGCCTCCGCTGGCGCATATTCAACTCCTTCTGTGAGAACAAGTACTTCAGACTCTTATGATCAGTGAAAATTTCAAACTTACTTCCCCATAGATAATGACGCCACTTCTTGAGTGCAAAGACAACTGCTGCCAACTCAAGATCATGAGTCGGATAATTTTTTTCATAAGGCTTCAACTTTCGAGAAGCATAAGCAATAACTCGGCCATCCTGCATAAGAACACATCCCAAGCCCTCCTTGGATGCATCGCTGTAAATGACCATATTATCGGTCCCCTCTGGTAGAGCAAGTACTCGAGCGGTAGTCAACTTCTTTTTCAACTCCTGAAATCCACTCTCACACTTCTCATCCCAATTAAAGATAGTTCGTTTCTGAGTCAACTTAGATAGTGGCCCCGCAATCTTCGAGAAGTCCTTGACAAACCTACGGTAATAACCCGCCAAGCCAAGAAAACTACGGACATCAGTAACACTCTCTCTCCGCTTCCAAGACATCACCGATTCAATCTTAGTGGGATCTACAGAAATACCGCTCTGTGTAATAACATGGCCAAGAAAAGAAACCCGTTGTAGCCAAAACTCACATTTGCTGAACCTGGCAAACAACTGATGCTCCTGCACCTTCTCCAATACAAGCCGTAGATGTTGCTCGTGCTCCGATTCAGATTTAGAATAGACCAAGATATCATCAATAAAAATCACCACGAACTAGTCCAAGTACGGCTGAAAGACTCGATTCATAAGATCCATGAATGCTGCCGGTGCATTAGTCAAACCAAAGGGCATAACAACAAACTCATAATGCCCGTACCGAGTCCTGAAGGCAGACTTCGGAACATCCTCCGTACGAATCCGAAGCTGATAATACCCCTGCCTCAAATCAATTTTAGAATAGACTTTGGCTCCCTGAAGTTGGTCAAACAACTCATCAATCAGTGGCAAAGGATATTTGTTCTTGATGGTCACCTGATTCAAACCACGATAATCAATACACAATCTCAAAGTACCATCTTTCTTCTTCACAAATAAAACAGGAGCTCCCCAAGGTGAAGAACTCTGCTGAATGAATCCTTTCTTCAATAACTCCTGTAACTGAGTCTTCAACTCCTTCAACTCAGCTGGTGCCATCTTGTACGCCGATTTAGAAATAGGTTGAGTACCGGGAACAAGATTAATCACAAACTCTATATCCCTCTCAGGCGGCAATCCTGGCAACTCCTCGGGAAATACATTAGGATATTCCCGGATAATAGGGACTTCCTCTAGCTGTAGCTTATCAGATGGCTTGTTGATCAAATAAGCTAGATAACCCGAACACCCCTTACTCACCAACTTAACGGCTTTAGTTGCTGAGATAACAAAACTCGTCTTAGCACCCCGGTTACCCGCTACCTCTACTACTGGCTGATCCGGCAAGCGAAACTGTACTACTTTGGTTCTACAGTTCAACTGGGCATCATACTTAGAAAGCCAATCCATACCCAGAATAACATCATACCCCCGGATAGGAAATAAAATAAGGTCTGAAGGAAAATTATGCCCCTTAACATGTATTATACAATCCTTACATACTAAGCCAGTAACATACTTATCAGTCAAAGAGGTACTAATCTCAACCACATAAGGCAATCTTTCAGGTTGCAATTTAACACGTTGCACACAAGCAGGAGTAATGAAAGAATGCGTAGCACCAGAATCAATCAACACTTTAACAAGTTGATCAAGTATAAGGAAGTTACCTTCCACCACTGCAGTCTCCTCAGGCATCTCCTCTAAGTCCACTGCGTAAGCCCGAGCCTGAACCCGCTGCTGCTGTGGTACACTGCCTGTAGGCCTACCCTGGTAACCCTGAGTCGCTGCCCGACCCTCAGTCCTCGCATACCTAGGGCAATCCTTCGCCCTATGCTCGATGCTACCACAACCCAAACATGTCCCTACATTTACCCTGCAGTCGGACTCCACATGCCCTGGGCGCTTGCAGTAATTACACTGCGATGATGTGGCACTAACACTGACCCTAGAAGAACCAGAAGCTGAAGAAGCAGCTGATACAGCCTGCTGCTGAGGTCTCACCACACTAGGCCTGTACTGACCCTGAGACTGGGCTGGCCTATACTGAGTCTGAACCTGATATGGCCTCTGCTGAAACTGAGGCCGATAGTAACTCTGCTGGCCCTGTGGCCTATAAGAACCCTGCTGGGCTGGTAGCCTGTAGACAACCTGCTGTACTGGAGGCCTATATATAACCTGCTGGCCCTGTGGCTGATACGGCCCCTTACTAGGCTGACTGGAGACAATCTGATCCCCTTTCCTCTTCTCTAACCTAGAAGCTGCATCAAAAGCCTCAGTAAGGATATCATAGCGATTCAGAGCCATTGCATCCTGAATCTCGGGCCTCAATCCCAACATAAATCTACGGGTCTTCCTATCCTCCACAGCTACAAACTCTGGTGCATACCGGGACAACCTAGTGAATGTAGCCTCATACTGAGCCACAGTAGAATCCCCCTGTACCAAAGACAAGAACTCAGCCTCTCTCTTCTCCCGTGCAACCCTCAGGACATACTTATCCCTAAAAGCAATCAAAAAGGTATCCCAAACATATGGAACACCCCGGATCTCCCAACTAGCTCTCATAGTGCGCCACCATTCCTCTGCCTCATCATCAAGCAAATAGACAGCACAAGTCACCTTCCTCTCATCAGTGTACCCGAGAGAATCAAAAATTTTCTCTAACTTACTAATCCACGACTCAGCCTTCCTATCATCAGGATCTCACTGAAATCTAGGAGGATAGTACCCCAGAAACTCCTTCATAGTACCTCGACCGTGATTACCACCTTGTACATTCTGTATCTAAGCCTGCAACGCCTGAGTCTGAACAGCCTGACCTGCTAACAACTGGGCCTGCCCAGCAATCAAATCTGCAATCCGACCCATTGCTGCCCCTAACCCTGCATCACCCCTATCACTGCCCTGTGCCACATTACCAGGAACCTCCTCTACAATCTCGGGCCTACCACGAGTCCTCGGTCTAC
This sequence comes from Ehretia macrophylla, assembly GCA_037974665.1. Taxonomy (NCBI): domain Eukaryota; kingdom Viridiplantae; phylum Streptophyta; class Magnoliopsida; order Boraginales; family Ehretiaceae; genus Ehretia; species Ehretia macrophylla. The sequence goes on from CM075782.1 coordinate 53,364,526, forward strand.
CGGCCATCGTACTAATCAAAGAGTTAGCACAGGTTATAGCACGTAAACAGGTTATATAAAACTTTTAACACATAAACAACAAACTCATATAAAACACATAGATCACATAAGTTTCAATCACATAAGCAAATTGATCACATCATCACATAAGCACTTAAATCACATAATCACTTAATCATTTAATCATATCAATACATATTTCACTTTTCTTTCTTTTCATACATATTTCATGCTAAGACCATTACCCACATTCCGAGAATACCCTGGCTGACAACTAACATGCGCTCTGATACCACTTAAACTGTCACGCCCTAACACGACCCCTCCTACAATCAGTCAGGACGCAACGGAATTTCGGCAGTATAACGACAGTAAATAGGACACCGAGGTTCCAAACCAACCTCATTAAACATCATACATCCAGTAACTCCTCAAATCAAATTTAGAATATACAGCACAATCATATTGTACAATAAACCATCCTCGTTATACGCCTCCGTTCCAACATAACATACAATACCTCAACCTTATCATACATTTCAAAAATAAGTTGAGACACATCTACAGCTTAACCATAGACAAAAGAAAGCCACTAAGTTAACATCATTTGGATCATCATCTTTCAACAACTATTACAATAAGAACCATAAAGCATATAAAAGTCTATTAAGCTAATATACAAGACATTAAACAACATAAAATCACGAATAAGACTCAGGAACATATGACTCGTCCACGTAAAGCACATTTTCCACATTCTCCTCTTCAGGAGGCACGTACCCATAATCTGGCTCTGCAACCCCTGTAAGCATGCATTAATAGAGAGTGAGCTTATATACATAAGCTCAGTGAGGATCCGATAGATCTCGAACAAGGTCTACTAAACTCCTTGGAATAATCCTTTGAGTCAGTAAACACACAATAACACAAATAATACTATCATCACATAGCTATATAACCAATCAATAAATGATACTCTATTTGGTGTAGCTCCAAACGCCATCACGATCTCAACCGTTCTTCTTATAACTCCCCATTACTCACGCACCCCACGTACCTCACTAGCCCCTCCCTCCATGACACCTCCGTCATGCGAGCTGGGGATAGCCTATGGCAGTCATGCCGTTATCAACCCGACAGCCCGACGCTGCCCGAGAGGTGGCACACACATACCAAGACTCCATAATCATCATCAATCATCAATCAATCAATCAATTGGGAGATCAGCAACGAAAGTGCCCGATTCCCGAATTCAATAATAATCAATCAATCAATTGGGAGATCAGCAACGAAAGTGCCCGATTCCTAAACTCAATAATAATCAATCAATCAATTAACTTAGTTAAATGACAAAGTTGGCCATCTAACCGGACATGCATCATATACACAATTAAACTCTAAATTACTCATCAACAACTCACAATTCCACACTCAAACACTACCCAACCATCTAAAGGCATCGTTCAGGAAATTAAAGAATGACAACCTAAATGTCTAAAATTCATAACTTACAATCTACTAATCCAAACATTGCCAAATCAATTCCTATCACTCACCCATTCAACCTACTACATTAGCCCTCTCGGAAATCCACCATAACACCTCCAAATCATGCCCGATAACCCTATAACCCTAGGATGTCATGGCTGGATTTTCCGGATTTTCACACGAACAATGTAATCGAAAATTCGGCATTACAACAGCGCTAACACGTAATTATCAAGTATTTAGAAATCGACGGCAATCGATTTCGATCAACACAACTCATTTAATTCAACTTTGAACATTTTAATCAAAATTAAATACCCGGAAAATAAAAATTATGCTACATCCGACAGAAATTCATAGTATTAGTATATAACGATCCCTAGCATGCAAGGAGCAATAATCTATCATCAGATTTCAATTCTAACGGTTAAATTTTCATTTATGAGCAAAAGTATAAAAATGACATTTTGAGATCTATAATTTTTCTCTCACCTTTGATGCGATATAAGCCTAGGAATGCATGCTATGCGTGCCCAACAAGCAGAATCCAGGTCAGTGCGAAGTTCTACGGACAAAAACTAGGTTTTTCTTTGAAAAATTGATTGAAAATCTTGAGTTTTTCTCTTTCTTTTTCTCCCGCCTTTCTCTCGGCCTTGTGTGTGTTTGTGGTGGTGTTTTTGTGTTGTGTGAGTGTGTGTTGATGACAATAGCTTATAAGGTCAATAATTTAAATTGATATTTTTGTGTTTTCTTGACTTTAATTGCATTTTCTTGATTACCAAAGTTCAAAATAATTATGCAACCCCCACGATATCTCAAGTGGATATTTTTAGGTGACAAGAAGTTTTACAATCAAACAATTTCACCCGAGTCGGCTTAAAACTCGATTTTCGCAAAAGTCGGTGTAAAAACCCTAATAAATTCTTAAGCCAATTTGAAATCCGTTTTCATCAAACACAGGTCTATTAAAGTCCGTGGACTAGGTCTAGATGGGTTAAAAAGACCAGTTTCAAAATTTTAGCGGACGTGTTTCGAAAATACTATTCACTAAAAATCGACGATAAAATTTCTGACTCTGTTTTTTATGAAAATTTCATGAATGCACATTTAGCATGTATTAGGAGTATTGACATCAAAATTATAAGCTTCTAGGTCCTATAGCACATAAACAGATCATATGCACGCAAAACGAGGTATAGCACGTAAAACGAGATAAGCAGGAAAGTGGAGTTTCACAACAGTTATAAAGTTGTTCAGGAAAAAACCCTGCCGACCAGAAGATTCATTGATTTGATTGAACCTAGCAGGAGAAAGGAATTTTCAAAACGCTTTTTCTATGGTTCACTTGATCTTTCCCCTATTTCACTAGAAATGGAATGGAGGAGGCAGAGGTGACTGCTAAAGAGGTAGTAGTAGCGCAACCAATTGACTCAGGACCCGTTCTAACATCTATTCATGTCCCTCCAGATCCGAAGCGTCATATGAATCCAAATGTAAATGAAGCACCTGCCCCTCTTGAATTGCAGGAAAGCGGCCGATAAACAACTAAGATTCTAAATCTGAGCTGGCTTCATTCCATTCCCTTATCTAATTCAGAAGGGGTTGCTCCTCAAAGTCTAACTTGGGCTGTGGAGCTTCTTGATGACTGAGAAGGTGATACCGAATCGATGAGAGAATTGGATCAATAAGCCAAAAGATATCTGAGATCCTGTACTAACTCATGAATAGACTGTTTTTGATGTTGACGTTTACACCGATGTATACTTTTGTATACTGTCCCTTATAGGTTCGGGCTTTCCTATTTGAATAGTCCCTCCATGAGTCAATGCGTTAATCCACAATTCCCTCTATCGTGAAATGAAATCCCAAGTCAATAAATTATTGAATAGTTAACGCGCGCTAATGGAATAGATTGTATTGTTGGACCGTACACGAGTCCAGTAGTCCAATAAGAATGCCCAACGCAATCCAAAATAAAAGCACCACAAGTGAGCTGAGGGCATTATTCATTCTCAGACCAATGTCCATCTAACACATCCTAATCAAAACGGTCACCCAGAGGGCCTAGCATTAGCTCCCACAATTCTCGTCCCTCAGAGGTTTCCCAAGGGGTATCCCCTTTCAATAAGTTTGTTCCTTTTAATTCATCGAAAGACTTCGTCAGATAGAGGTCCTTCTTTTCTTGCTCTAGGGATGATGTTGAAGAAAGGAGTTCTCTTTCTAGTACTGCATTTTTCTTTTTCTCCTTACTTATCATTAGTAGTGGCCATGTTGCATAATCGCACTCCTCATTATAATCACCAAATTGTTGGCGCTCTGGCCCAAAGATCTATGAATGAGGAATTGACCGTTGACGCGCTTTAAAGGCATCATAACTAGAAACTTCCCATTCATTCACAGTTTGTTTCTTTCTTACTTTTGGATTTTTGAGCGGTATGATCGAAAAGTTCAATAAAGAAAGGCTCGGCTTGTTGTTAAGGGTGAAAGGGTCTATTCTTTATCAGAAGATGCTCAATGATGACCCCATTTACCTATTTTTTTTATAAGACCAACTTCCGAACTCCTGTGACTTTTTGCTAACCGGGGTTTCTGTCTTTCAGATGAATAATGAATCGTGGTTGTAGTTGATGTGGATTTCAGGAGTCGGCGCCTTATCCCCAAAGCTTTGTTCCCAGGTGCTTGAGATAGACCTTCCAAACCGCCTTCGGATACAAGCATTGAGTGTAGCAATTATCCGTTCTTCAGCTAAGTCTGGTATGGTTTTCTTTACGGTGAGTCTAATAAACCGCCCCTAAAAGGGCCCCTTCTTTCTCCCTCTGAGGCTGAGCGGTATCTTGTTTGCTATCATGACTATTGGTACATTGCGGTTCTTGGTCAATACTCTTTTGTACTTAGAATCAAGTCAGCACTCATTCCCATCTTTTACTGGGTGGGCCTTTTGGGGAAGGCTTTCCTTCTTGTGTGCCTTCTCCCTGAAAATGAAGATTCTGAACTACTTTGGCCTGCCTGTGTTTTTGATGTCATTCTACCGGTTGGGACAAAGACAGATAGTCCAATTTCACAATCGTAGATTCAGTTAGAAAACGATCAGACGCTAAGCTAAGCCGATGCCGAATTTTCTTGTTATCTTTATTGTTGCTTCCCTAAAAGTCGTTTTCAATCCCTATGGTTGGAATCTTTTCCTTTTTCATTTCTCTATTGAAATGATTCCTTCAAATGCCATTGACTTTGCTTTCTACCCCATATACCATTGCTTGTCATCAACCCTATCGGCATGAAAAGGGTAGTTATCATTAGCTCTGTTTCTTGCTTTGATCTTGGGACAAAGAGAGATCGTCAAATATAGAGTACAATATCGAAGAGTAGGTTTTCCCAGACTAGAGACTGATCTCGTTACTCAATAAAGTGCAATTTCGTTAGAGATACTTTTTTTGATCTCTCTTCTGAGCACTTAGCTAGTACCGATCGGTTAACCAGGCTAGACAACCACTGTAGGGACAAATCTTCTTTTGACAAGACCAATCTGACTTGAATTTTCGTAAATAAGAGAATAGGCTACGCTGCTGAAACTCCGAATTCGGTTGTGGCTGGTGGAGAATGTGAATCAAACATGAATACGATTCTTGCCTGCTTATTCGGAGGGGGAAGACTCGAGAGTTTGTCGGATGTAAGTGAGATGGCCAAGCCTTGGATGAATGGAATCGACCCTTTCCTATTTCTTTTAGTACACCTGCTTTCAAGCATTGGTTCCATGGATGGGACAAGAGATAGGGATAGAAGTAAAAAAGGAGCCTCCGAGCCCAGTACATCTGGTTTTGGCCTATTAGGGAGGACCTAAGGTTATCCTTCCCGGGAGAAGGCGTTAGAGTTAGAGGCTGAGGGGGGATCAAGAGATTGAAAAAAGAAGATGGAGGGTTGCTCGTACTCGCTTTCACCTATTAGATGCAGCTACACTACGTACCAGTGATGAACTAACTAAAGGACTCGAAGAAAGGTTATGTAGGTGGGTGTTCATTTGCAATTGCTGGTCGGGGGCATGGGGATGGAAAGAAAGATGAATAGTTCGGTTGGCCTTTGCCTAGCACTGGCATCGAAGATGGAGACAAATGTGGACTTTTCACTTGAAAGAGGCTACAACCTTACCTTCAAGAAGTGCATTCTGGGCATCAATGCACTAACGCTGTCTTGTTTGCCTTTCTTCCGTTTGACCGGAACAGACTCCCACTCGGACTAACCGATGGCATTTCTTCCCTGGCCTACCATCCAAGGGCAAGGGAACTCAATAGGACTTTCAAGAAGAAATCCACATGAACTGGCCATTCAAGTTGTCTTTATCAATAAGGCCTTACATCTTATTCATCTCTGCTTGCTCTTCCAAGTTTTCTACTCCTTCCTCTGATCACCACCAACCACAACAAGGTGAACCAGCTCCTGGAGACGAGCATTCTTGCCATACCATTCAATGAGTCCAGTCAAGTTCTTCACACGCTCCAACCTTGCCATTGTGAATAAGATCGTCTTGCTCCGGTCCTTTAGCATACATCAGTGTTCTTTGTTCTTAACATGGCTGTAAATTCACTCCTCTCCTTATAGTCGAATGGCTTTTACTCCTCAATTTAAGGGTAGAAGTAAGTCCAACCTCCCATTCTCCTCTGTGTAGGGGAAGTCAAGACTAGTATCAGCACCAGGTGAAAAAAATGTTTCACTTGGGATCAAAAACATCAATCCCATGAACAACTCAGAAGAGCCCAGTAAGAGTGAAAGCACTGTGACTCTCATCTTTTCCAAGAGTATCCTTGCTTCCAGCGATTTCTTGAAATGTGCTAGTGATGATGAAATCTATATGATGAATCATGCCAATAATATCAATAGTTAATTGGCAGGAAAACTCCTCCAACATTTTTTTAGACACTAGAGAGCCTGAATGTCTTTATTTTACTTTTGCATGATTATATTCATAGATAATGTTCTCGCTATACTTGACACTTCCTTTGTTGCTTTATCTGAGGAGTTAAGGGCAATGAAAGTCTCTGTATCATATTCTCCTGCTATAAAGCGGCTGTTGCCTCTTGATTGCTTCTTTCATACAATTGGACAATCTTTCCTTTCTGACAACGATGCTACTAATTGAATTCAGGCTGTGGTCCCCGCTTTCCTATATTCAATCCATGTATCCAAATTCGAAGTCAGTCTTGCAGCTGGTAGGGGCGGGCATAGCATCGTATTGTGGTGACTTGGGGTCTAAGGGAATTTCCAGGCAGGGTTTCAAAGCAATAGTCCTTTTCGTTTTGTAGGCGATCCATCTCTGGATCTATTGAGATTTGCTTTTCTGACAAGACAGTTCTCATCAATTTCATTCCATAATATGTTTTTGGAATCTCTCTGAGAGAGCCTTAAGGCGAGTGATCCTATGCAGAGTGATATTAGCAAATCAAGTTCTTTACTTGCCTATATCCTTCTATCCCCTCTGCAACTCTTGGATTGTATGTGTAATTGCTAAACCGAGGTGAGTTTGACGATTTAGGTTTACGAAGTGAGCTCATTTATTCTAACGAAGAGAAGTTCAACCGGTGATTTGTACCACAAAGGAAATGTAGGTCGCCTATCGTCTCGTGACGTAATCTGGTGAGATTACTTTAGTATCTGAACTGCGTTAGCTGATCCATGGGTAGAACCCATTTTCTACTTTTGGTTAGAATCTCCCAATAGAATTTGTCACCACAGGAAATAGTTGGAATTACTCTCTTTCCCATGCGCCTCTACTAGAAAGTAGTTTGGACTCATTTCTATGAGCATTTGGTTGGCATAGATGGAGCTCAGTATTTTCTACTGATTGTGACAAAGACAGGAAAAAAGAATGCCCAAGCCTAGTTGCGACCCGAGGTATACTCCCTTTAAGCTTTATAGAATCCAGGTACAGTGGAAGACTAATTAAAGTACGGTAACAAGTCAAATCAATCTGCTACAACATAAGGCTCTGATCTGACCAACATAAAATCAGTATATTTTCTGGTTATATAGAGTCTAACACAGTAAATGTAATATAAGAAATTGTCTCAACGCTTTGAGCCTAGCGGGCTCTTTCCCATCTAGTAGCCTAACCCTTATGATAAGAGAAGTTACGTCTTTTTCTAATTCCGAATAAGTAGCTAAAAGCCTTTCAATAGCGCAACGGATCTTGCTAACATTAGAGACTCTACTTAATGAGTTGCCTACCCTTGCTGGTGGACTAGTTTAGTTAGAGAATGGGATGATAGAGCTCAAATCAATCGAATACCTTTCATGACCTGACCTAGAGCCACTAGGATCAGTTGGTAAGTCTCATCCCGTGCTTGGACTTGGGCAAGAAACGATAGCTATTCCTTGCGTCGTTAAGAGTTATAGCTGACTTCTAGGTTTTTGGGGAAGGAAATGTCATTCTTATGTATTCTATATCAATACAGTATAAGAGGAGGTCCTCGGGTAGAAAAAAAGAGAAGTTATTCCATCGACGTGCCAAGCTAAGGGGTGGAATCGAGTGACTTTAATTATCATATACAGAGATACGACTTCTTTCTTTCCTTAAAAAATAAGTTAGTTAAACTCTGGTTCGTAGCATACTTGGATCGAAAGGTCATGATAAGAGTTTCCGAGTGAGTCAAAGGTCAATTGAGAAATGTAGGGATGAACTTTCTCACCCGTAATTTCTCAGAAACAATCACATTAGCATTAGATCCATCCTACATTTCGAATGAAGTAAAAAAAGGGCATTTGAACTTCGATTGGGAAAACCGTATTATGCAAGTACTTGTAATCTGAAATCCCCCTAGTTCTCAACCTAGGACTGACGGGCAAGCTATGTGACGCCCGAGATTTTAGCTGTACATTCATTTACTGTTGCATCTATTGTTTGCGCATTTCCTTCTGTGCTTTATAAACTGTCTTTTTTAGTTACTATTCATCCCGTTTTCAAACTATATTCTATTAGTGAATTAGCATTTTTATTAAATCATATTAATTGATAGAGGAATGGGAAAAATGTGCAATTGAGCTAGAGGCGATAGGAGAGCTCATTTAGAAAATATTTTTTACTAGTTAAGTGAATAGTGTTACGTAACAAACTTAGAGATTTAAATAACTAACATTACTTTTCACCTTATGCTCGTTTTTAAGTTAATAACGCGCATTCTAGTGACCTTTTAAATACCCAAACTTGACCCCACCTCAACTTAACCTTATATAAATCACCTAAGCTCATTAAAACACAAAAAAAAAAAAAAGAAGAACAAGTGTGCAGGAATTACTGTAGCAGTCCGAAAATACCAAAGGAGAAGGAAAAGAGGAGATTTTGCTTCAACATCCTTGCATTTTGAGCTTCTAGATTGTTCTTGGGAGGGTTTTGAGCAACCTAGGGTCTTCAACAAGCTTCATCATCTTCAAAAATTGTGAGGGAGATGCATTTATTTGTTTTTAAAGTTTATGTGCATATATTGAATTTTATTGCATTGTTGATATTAGCTATAAAGCTTGTTATGAATGCTTTCTATGAGTTATTTGATGCCTATAGAGTTAACTTTTGAGGTTTGATAGCAAAGTTAATGGTTGAAACTTGAAATTGATCAAAGAGGTGATGAATAGTGCAGTGAATAGTAAAATCCGAAAATTTAGGATTTTTTTTAATTATATAATTTGTTAATTAGATTGAATTGAGGCTTCCTTTAGGTGCTTTAGACATTAGTGAAACTAGACAAAGACTCACGTGAGGTTGAATTACCCGAAAATGAGTTAAAATGCAAACTTTGTTAACTTTAAAAAGGGGACTTTTCTCATTGTGCAATCCGGGTGCGTTTGGGCTATGGTTTGGGTATCCTTGGGGTAAGAAAACACTTTTGGTGCTTTCGTTACGAGAAAATGAAGTTCGGTTAGTATAGTTGTAGTTCAAACCCGTTCGGGGCCTTCCCGAACTTTTGCTTCAAAAATGAGTTTTGATGACTTTAAAAGGTATCTTTGAGCTTAATTAAGAATATAAAAAGACTAGGGTATGATTGGGAATCTCGAACCATGTTTAGGAGAAATAAAACTCGGTTAAAGAAAGGGAAAATGTAGTTTTTAGCCATTTGAGTTGCATTTAGAACTTGTTGAGGGATCGTAGTGCCTTGCATGGAATATTTAGGATATATTTAAGCTAATTGAGTAGATTATTGGAATTAATTGTGTTGATTGCTTCTTTTGGTATCTTTAAGCTAATTTCATGCTTATGTGAATTTATATCGTGCTTATTTGTGAGGGCGGCCTACTTTGTCGTCCCTTTTATGTGTTATGTGTTATCTTGATTGCTTTTGATCAAAAATCGGGTTGCGCAACCTTTTTCGGACATGGTAGCGTCGAGAAACACGGGCGGCGTCGGGCTTGCCGTGCTCCCTCGACTACCATGGTGCCTATTCCCTTCTCGCTGAGGCATACTCCACTACCCCAGAGGCGTGGTTCACCTGCTGGGCATGGACCTACCTCGGGAGAAAGGGTCGTAGGATCGGGATACATCCGGAGTATCCCAATTGTTGGTGTTTGGGGTTTGCCGGCATGTTCGTGATGCTCGTGGTTCGTGGCTCGTGAATGAAGACTTGGAAGTGGAACCGTATCCTTTTTAAAAGTGATTAATTGCTTGGCTTATTATCTTGTTGGTTTATGTGGCTCTTACATGTTATCTTGTATTTGCATATCATATTGCACGTTGGTATATTGCATCACCTCCCTCGCTGGGCAACATTGTTGCTCATTCCTCATTTAATATGTTTCAGGTGAAGCTGAGGTGAATCCTCAGCTGATAGAAGAAGAAGAAGTTCACGTAGATCAGAATCCGTGACTTTGTGTGCTGAGGTGGATTTTATGTGCTTCTTGCGTGGAGTTCTTATTAATATTGTATTTTGAGACCTTGGGGTCTTGTGTATATGTCTAATAGCTGTGGACTAGAATGTTAAAGAAAGTTGTTGGATTGTAATAATGAATTCTAGACTTTAATTTCTCTTGCATGCTTGGAGTGTTTGTTGATCTTCATATGGAACTTAGAATTTTATTGTATTTAACTACTTATGGCTAAACCAACTATCTCGCATCTTTGTGTGTTTTAGTATGATGTTGTTGCTCCAAGGCTCGGACGGCCTTGTGATTGTGTTTTAGCTTTGGAGACATTAGTAGATAAGTTGTTGTTATAGTTCAAAAGTCTTGAGTGGCTATTTGCAGGTAACAATTTTGTCCTATAAACAGGGGAGACTCCGTCCGTTTTCCCCTAAATTTCGTGCCCGGGGTTTGGATTTGGGTGAGAATAGCATGATAAATAGGAGTCCCGGTCTCGTGAGGGATCGGGCGTTACAAGCTAGCCCTTTTTTTCTATACCTACCGTACGTACTATCAAAGGCACCCGGCTGGGCATCTCTCATCTTCTTGATCCTCATAAAGTAAATTGAGTGATTTCCACTCTCTCGTTATCACTATCACTCGACTTTTTTATTCCCTCAACTACTTTAAATAAATTAAATAAAGAGCAACTCCACCCAGAGAGTTAGCATCTTTGGTTGGTCCTACGCTCCTCTCCCACTTCACTACTCTGTACCCCAATCCCTTTCTGTCCTAATGGTATTGCCTGAGTCCGTTGGAGTCTCTTTCTCTTCCTTTCCAACCAACTACTACGTGGTTCTATCAAACCAGACATTTTCACTTTACATTAGGTGTGTAGGACGTCTACCACCTTTGAGTACTTATGTCGGGTTATTATTTTAAGGCCAGAGTCGGATAACTATCTATCCTACTTAATTACTTTATCGGGCCTTTTCTCATTCCATTCAATAGAATAGAAAGCCAAATGCATTGACTGTGAGGGAAAGGAAAAACTAGCCAGTTCTCTTACAAGGCGCGCTATCACCATAGGCGTAGTGCTTTTACCTCCCGGTTGGCTTTGTCAATTCCTTGTTTCTTTTATAGAAAGAAACGACTGGAGATGGCGCAAAAAAGGAAGGAAACCCTTAGGCTAGTCACTTAGTTCAGGATCAGGATTGCCACCTTCCGATCTTTTGTCGAAAGAGGTTTTGTCGACCCAATCTGCTGACCCAACCCTCTTGTCTTAGGCTTCTTTCCACGAATGGAGCAAAGGTTGCTTGAGAGTAAAAGCTGGATTGACAAAGATCAACCAGTCTCAACTATGTTTCTAGGTACGGAGTAAGTCAACCAAAGGGCGAGGATTACAAAAGAAGTTTTCAATGTTGAAATCAAACTCTGCTGGCCATTTGGTCGATTGCTCAAAGAACTTTTTGTTGACCTCTTTATCTCTTAGAAAGGCCTGACAAGGGAATGAGGAAGAAGAGCATTCTAGTGCCCTATTTGTCTAATAATTATTATTAAATTAACCCCATTCAAGAATTCGTATTTGTAGCCTCCGATTCCATTCCTAACTGGCAGACAGAAAGAAAGCCTTAATTCCTCCTACTCTACGATTAACTGTTTCGTTTAAGGGATTAAGGCAGTGAAGGTTCGACTCTAGGTGAAAGCTTAAGTTAAGGAACAAAGTCCTGATCGATCTAAAAGATTAGGGACTCCCATTCCTAAACTACCAAAAGAATGAAAATATTTTAGGGATTCTATCGCATCAAAAGTCTTGTATCGACTGACCTTGTATTCTTTTAGAATAGGTTTTGGTTAGAAGAGCTCAGTTGCTTTAGTTTCTTTGCCAGTCATAATATTTACTGCTTGACTCAATAGGAGTTCCAAGGTAGTAACAAACAATTCTTGTTATTCTTTTTCACCAGAGCGAATCTCTGCCAACTCAACTCTTGTCTCGCCTGTTAACTATTCTCAGTCTCGGTTGGCTAACCCTGATAGGGGATTCGATTCATATCTATCACTGACTTCCTAAAATCGACTTTTTCATTGCTTCTCCATGATCAAATACTTTTTCTTTCTAGATGATACCACCCATGTAGGGAAAGAGTCAAAGTCAAGATAAACTAAGGCAATAGAGAGAATTCTTGTTGAGTTATCTTTCCTAGGGTCGCTCCCTTTGAGTTGAGGATATGCCGAAAACAACTGAAATAGCAGCACTTAGGCTTAATCCCAATGCCTTTACTCAAGGATTCAGAAAAAAGAAGAGTGGAGGCGTGAACAAGAACAACTTCCTCTTGTGACCATGCTACCATGAGTGAATTCCACTTCTTTCTTCTTCGGACCCTCACCGCTAACCAAGAGCAGTTGACATGAGACAGAGTATTTCCTTTATGTTGATGGATAGGCGGACTTCACTGCCATTGATTTAACAACATGGGATATGATCACAAAAGCTGATTCAATTGGGTTAACAGCATCGGCTCACAGCTAGCAATCCAGTTAGTTAGGTCTCGTATGCCTATTATACAGTCTTACTAATAGTTCATAGTATCTAATCTGATCTGAGAACATAATTCAAATAAATCAAAAAGGTGAACGATGGTCAAACTGCATGCAATCGACAGCCAAAAGATAGAAGGTCCAGCTTTACTTATTCCACCTTCTTTAGGAATTAAAGAATCACCAGTTGATGCAGAAGAAGGGGTCTTTGCGGCTATCTTACTTCCTGACTTCCCTTGGGGAGGAAAAAGAAGCTCTTCTTGTTAACGTTGAATCAGCTCTTCTTCCTATTGTCGACTCATGCTTGAATGAGTTGAATTTGGGAGGGTGGGAAAGTCATTGATATAGATGAATCGAATCACCTAGCATTAGACTAGCTAAACTTCATTTTCTGGGGTGGCTTGGTTAGATTGGTTTCAATTGCCCTATCTTTTACCAGGAAAGGGAATGGAGCCCACACTTGGTTCAAGGCTTTCAATAAGGAATACCGGGCTTAAGGGAATGGGAATCTACTTACCAACTGATCCTACTCTTCCTTAAGGCGTAGGTTCTGCTTTCACTAGATTCTCTAATGCTAAAAAGGTAGTTGACCCGAGGGATAAGCTCTTTCTCTTCTTAGCTGCATATCCGGGATTAGGAGTCAAGTAAGGGCATGGCTTAAGCCAGCTCCTAACCCTAGGGTGAGGTATCATAATAGAGTAAATTAGGACAGAACGATTAGCTTAGTAGTGAACAAAAATCATTCAATCAGCCCAAGAGCTAGGGGTTTTCCTTCTAGATTTCGGAATAGAAGGAATGAGGCTCCCGAGGGGTTAGTGTTAGTCCTGCTTGATTGTTTTCTTTGGCTAGAAGGGAAGAGAGAAGGGCCGACACCGCTGCTTCCACTGCCTTCAATGGAAAGAGGAATGTTTTCCATGAAAGACAGGGCCATCTTGATGCAGTCTACTAACCTTTCCACATATAGAAGAAAGAAGTTGGCCTCCTTCCAATAGAAAAGGAAACAACTAATATTGAGTACGGTGATACTGAAAAAGAGTTTTCGAATGGGAAACATGAGTTGGCCTTATAAGTATCTATAGAATAAGCATTGTAAACTATCTACTTCAAAAAGATAGTTGTAAGAAATGAGACTTTGATGAGCCCTTTCCTTTGTGAACATTTACTTGCCTTAGCCTTTCTTTCCCGCCTTAAGAATGAAAGATAGACCAGTGCCAACAACAAATAGGCTTACTCCTTCTCTGTGATGGGAGAGGATAAAATAACATACCACTTTACTGGCCAAGAGAAAAAGAATGATTCTCCCAAGTTGAGTAACAGGGCTTGACCTTGACGGATGGCTTAACTGATCTAAATAGAAGTACATCGCTAATAGGTTTGCTTGAAATACGCCTTTCAATCTCTTACCTATTTTCCTGAGCAAACTCTCATCGGCTGGCTGGAAACTTGCAACGAAATGCTCCCTTGACATCTCTGATAAGCATGCTTAATAAATAAGGAGGTCCCGGCACGTGATACCTAGCTCGAGATAGATTATGCATGTAGGGAGGCACAAGGCCCCTTCCCCAGAAATGAATCGAGGAGCCGACTGACGCTCTGTGATCATACTAGAGAGACGGCTTCTTGGTCATCATCCGTCAAGGCTAACCCTATTTATTTATACTGAAACTGGACTGACAACTAAAGGAAATTCCTTCTCGATTAAGGGAATTCCCAAGGGCAGCAGGAGAACTCCAACAAAAGATGGGCTTAGAACTTTTTCTCACTTTTTGGCCAAGAACAAATGAAGACCGATGGACTTTAGGATAGGGGAAGGATATGAAGTCTACTAGATGAGGGACTGGTGGTTATGGATTTTTACCTAGAATCGATACTTACCCTAACTTTCGATCTGGTAGTGATGTTGCGGGCTTACTTACTTACATAGAGCCTTTGGTTCCCGTATATCCATGTAAAAATATTTCTCGGTGATAGATGTTATTGATTAAGCCATCCCTAAAAAATTGGACAAGCATGCGTCCGAACGGGTTAGCTATCTAGTGAAATAAAGGACATGCTTTTCTTTTTTCGTGGTATGGACCAAAGAATGGGTTTTGCTACTATTGACACCTACCCAATTAACCAACAATCGAGACCGAAGCTTAGTGAGTGTCTTCGTTATAAGAACTTCTCGCTCAATAAGACTAAGCGAGCAAATACCCTTACTCTAATGGCATGGTCTTTCTTCATCATTCCATGAAACTATAGAAAGGAATTTATTTAATAGACTGAAACCCCATCCTAAAAAGGGCACTCAAGCTCGAACTTACTTTTTCAATGACATCATCCTTGTCCCAGAGTTTATTGATTAACCCAAAAGTTTACAATTCAATCAACACCCTATTCGAATGATGCTGGAATAGTGTAAAAGCTTATGATAAGACCCAGCGAAAAGCTACCTCAATTTCTTATTTGATCCAAGGGGCTTGCTTCCTGCACTATCCCGTCTTCTTCCTTTCTTTTTGTTACAAGTGCCATAAGTGTAAAAAATGCCCATACTGCCATGTGGGTTGTAGCATAAGGACAGAATGCACATAATGTTACAAATGCCCTTACATATCCCTCTTCTATTGTTCTTAGATGTCTTGATGAACTTGAAGACTTCAGCTTACTACTTTATATTATTATAAGTAGACTGGTTCTTGTTACTGGTTTGTTACTATCCCATTTTCGCTTTTCTCATTCCCCGGGTTGCTTGTGTAGTGAAAAGAAAGAAAGTGTCTATGGCAGATGGAATACAAGATCTAGGCGAGCCCTTCTTGTGAACTTTAAGGCTATGTAGAATCCTAGGTTTAGCTTTCTAATACAAGTCATTAGTTTTGGCTATCGCTCAAAAGTGATAGCGCCAGCGAAAGAGATAGTGTAAAACAGTCAAACTTTGATACCTAGCATCCAATTTTCCATTCCTTGATCCATGCCCCTTTAACAAAGACTTTATGAATAGTGGCTGGCTTTCGAGTTGGAAAGAGAAGAAGAGCTTGACCGATCCGTTCTTAAGGGAAGAAGCATACAACTTAAGATATAAAACGCAGTGCAGCCACCCCGACTTCCGTCCTATCCTAATAACAGACCTGGAGAACAGGTAAGCTCTAATGCAAAGTTCCTTGGTTAGACCGTCAATGATAATGAAATCATTTTCTTCAAGTAACCTCCTCGAGGCTGGCACTTTTGGCATCACTACCTCATGGCAAGCTTACTGAGTATCCACCACATCTATTTCCAAAGAATCATTCTGATTGGTTTTTGTCATGAACTCTCTTTGCAAAGTCAGGATCATCTTGCAATCCACCTTATTAGGTAAGTTACCTAACTGAACTTGAAACTTTGGCTCATTTTCTTTAACCTGGGTCTGACTTACCAACCTTCAAGTCTTCCTCCATCAAGTCATCTTCTGGAGCCAAGCCTTCTGGAAGAAAGCTCATAAGAAAACCCCGTTGACGAGGTCTGTCCCTTCTTGTGGTATTTCCCAGCCTTACCTTCTACTAGGTACTTCACCATCAGACCTCCCTTCAGTCGCCTTCTCTGCTTCAGTTTGTATTTTCTTCTACACTAATGCCTTCTTCCTTAGAATCCTCATTTTCAGGGTCCTTGTCAGCTTAGAGGATTTCAGTTATGCTAGACTCTCTCCTACAGCCTCCTTCTCACGTCTCGGTTTATGTGCGGCATGAACCCACTGATCAGTTGGTGGGACAGTAGACGGTGTTTGAAATAACCATTGTTTGCTATTAAATCAAAATTTCATAAGAGAATAAAGTTGTTCACGTAGGTCGGCATAGATAAATGCTATCCTACTTGAATGATTGAATCGATTCCACTTTTCACTTTGTCGAGATTGGCTTGGTGTGAGTGTACCAAACCTTGGGTACAAGATCGAAAAGAACCCTATAGGCAGGCAGGCTAAAAGCGCTATCCGTCTTCATGGCCTTAATTCTCAGTATTGTACTGGCCGAATCTGTTTCGCAACATGTAGTATACCTCAATCTCCGTTAGTTTCATTTCGGTTTTTTCCCTTAACCTTCTGTGAGGTAAAACCTCACCACACTACACTTGGACACAAGAGAATAGGACCGGGCGCTTTGCTTGTCTTGTATCTTCGGGATGCGAGTTGGCAGTCTTATTTAAGAGAACTTTTTTTCTAATACTCATTATGGATCAACTCGTTGCTGATTTTGTTTCTAGGATAGGTTTGGCTCTGCCTGTAGCTGTTCTTGTAGCCGTTAGGGCTGGCTAAATGATCCATCAAATAAGTAGTCTTAATATGGAAACAAAGATAACATCAGTTACCATAGATGTTGTTAAGGAAAAGATCATTGAGCAACTCTCAATTCTTTTAAGAATCTATAAAGATACTACTGAAGATGTGAACTTACCAACAGGAGTCAATCTCCAAGAGGTAAGCGCACATCTATTTTTTGCAGACGAGAGCCTTCTGCACGATATTTATTGTGATCTTATTTCTCGGGGAACACAAAGTGAATACTTTCTCCAAGTTATACAATTTCTTGGCGGGTAGTCTTTCTTTTTCTGATGGTTCATCATGTACTGGAGTTATAACATTTGAATTTCTCTTACATTGTACATTCCTGAAACGGATCCTATCAAATATTTTACATTTTCTGTGATCATCTCTATTTCAGGTATTCGGGGAATCCTCCTTAATAGATGAAATATTCCTATTATGTCAATGTCAATTGAATCAATATTATTAGCTGTGAATTCAAACTTTTTGGTATTTTCCGTTTCTTCGGTTGATATGATGGGTCAATTATTTGCTTAATCGGTTCCAACGGTGGCAGCTGCAGAATCTGCTATTGGGTTAGCTATTTTCGTTATTACTTTCCGAGTTCGAGGGACTATTGCTGTAGATTCTATTAATAGCATTCAAGGTTAAACATGACTCCGTCAGAGTTACCAAAATACGAAGTTCTCTTCTCCTTTCGTTCTATTCTTTCTTTTGGATTTTGACTTGGTTGGCAGGGTCAGGGATTTTCTCGTTGGATGAGCCCATCCGATTCTAAAGTCCTTTCCTAAACCACTTCCCGTTCAGTTGCTGAAAGATAGAGATAAGGCTTTCTAAATGAGATTGAGTTCCATGAATATGCAAGTTAGAAAGATGTTATTTGCTGCTATTCTATCTATTTGTGCATCAAATTCGAAGAAGATCTCAATCTATAATGAAGAAATGATAGTAGCTCATTGTTTTATAGGCTTTATCATATTCAGTTGAAAGAGTTTAGGTAATACTTTCAAAGTGACTCTCGACGGGAGAATCCAGGATATTCAAGAAGAATCGCAGTAATTCCTCAATCCTAACGAAGTAGTTCCTTTGGAATCCAATGAACAACAACAATTACTTAGGATCAACTTGCGAATGTGTGGCACCATAGTAGAATCATTACCAATCGTACGCTGTGTGCCTAAGTGCAAAAAGACAGTGCAAGCTTTGTTATGCTGAAACCTAAATGTTTAGTCAGCAATACTTCCAAATGCCCCTTCTTCCCGTCGCATCCGTCTTCAGGATGATCTAGTCACAGGTTTTCATTTCTCAGTGAGTGAAAGATTTGTCCCCAGGTCTACGTTGAAAGCTTCTATAGTAGAACTCATTCGAGAGGGCTAGGTGGTCATAAGAATGGTTCGGGTGGGGGGTTCTCTTAAGAATAAAGAAGACGAATAGAATCTAATTCATGTTCATGCTAACAGAGGAGCAGATCTAATACCAAGACGACTTTTTTCTCAGGAAGTGCAGCAAGTACTTGAGGATTTTTAGGATATCATGCCCCACGAGTTAGTTGCCAAGTGCCCCCTAGGAGGGCAGTCTACCACAAGATCGAGTTGGGGCCTGGAGCGCCCCTTAACTTACTTAGACTGGGGGTGGGTTTATCGGATGGTGTCCCTAACAAGCATCTATTAGTCTTGGGGCTTGGTTGAGCTCAGGAAAGAATTTAAGGAACTCATTGAGGCCTATTTCTATTCCAGCTGAACATGCAGTTTTTCCTTATCTTGTTGGGAAAAAGGTTAGGGAGCCCCTGTTTTATTCCAGAAAAAGCAGGAGCCTTTGCATTGATTATCGGGCACTCAACAAGGTAACCTAACCATCAAGAACAAGTATCCACTTTGATTTCAGACTTCTTCGCCCTAATCAATAAGCGCGAGATACTTCTTGAAGTTGGATCTAGGGTCAGGCTAGTATCAGGTGCGTATCATGGAAAGAGACGAGCCAAAGACGACCTGTGTGACAAACAAGCAGCCTTATTAATAAAGGGGTATTTGCTAATTTTTTTGTTATGCCTTTTGGACTCACCAATGCCCCTGCCAGGTTCTGCACCCTCCACAATAAGCTATTCTACCTATACTTGGACGACTGGTGGTATACTTTGATCATGGGCTATAGCCATTCGTTAAACGACCACGTTAGCCACCTTCGGACCGTTAAGGAAGAATCACCTCTATGTAAAGAAAGAGAAATGCTCCTTTGGACAAACGGAGATCCTTTTTCCAAGGGCATTGGACAGGCATCTGAGCCATCGAAGAGTTGCAAACACCTCCTACCAAGGTGAGTGAGCTAAGATTGTTTTTAGGGCTCGTGAACTATATTACCGAAGATTAATCGTAAGTAACTCGAAGAGGGCTTCTCAATAGAAAAACCTCCCAAAGAATGACGTACAGACAAATCATGGCACTGCACTTTTCGGTAGAGTGTCAAAGTGCTTTTGAGGACCTAAAGTAGGCAATGATTGATGACCCCGTATTGCAGTTGCCAAATTACACTAAGCCATTTGAAGTACACACAAATGCGTCAAACTATACCATAGGCAGTGTAATAGTACAATATGGTGACCCTATCGCATATGAGAGCTGAAAGCTCAATGAGACCGAGATGCGCAGTCCAAGAGAAGGAGATGACAACAATAGTGCACTACTTGAAAATGTGGAGGCAGGTCACGATTCTTGACAGATAATGTGGTGACGAGTGACTTCCTGACCCAGAAGAAATTCACACGAAAATAGGGACGATGGCAGCAAGACAAACTTGCCAAGTTTGATTGATATGGTGCGAGAGTATAAGCTTGGACGGACCAACCAAATCCCAGATGCCGTAAGTAAAAAGACGGAGCTGGCGGCATTTAAGTGTGACACAGTGGCAGCCACCAGCAGGGTCACAAGGACCCTACCATATCGTATTCGAGATGGGCTTAGTATTCCGGAGAAATTAAAAGCTTAGTTCTTTGTTATATCATTCTTCAATTGCCAAACATATGAGATGTTTGATTTTTTTCCCTTCGTTCCTTTGGATCTCGACAGTTACCAGTAGTTCTTTTGGATCAAAGTACGTTACAGGCCATGGAACTAGCTTTCTCAAGTGACGATGATTCTTTATCTAGTGTGCTCACTATTCCATCGTAGCGTTATAAGTTGGGGCGATAACAAATTCGTAACAAAGAACGGTAGGGTTCCTAAGGTGTGAGCGGCATCTTAGAGATGACTGTAAAAATGCACTTTCTCAGTTTTTCGTAGTCAGACTAAAAACAACCAAAGAAGAGAAGAGAAAAGGAACCTACCTTACTATCTTACTCAGGGAAGGAATAGAGCGATGAGAGAGACTACTTCTTCAATCAACTGTAAGAAGTGCGAACAGAAATTCTAATAACTCTAATAAACCCATCTCCCGACTTTCTCTCTTTCTATACAAATACTACTTGCTTGCTTGAACTCAATCTTATAATCGGCTAAATGAAGCCTAAAAGGCCGAAAGGTCATTAAAGCTATCTCTAGCCCCCCCTAAGAACCCCCCAGTGGTGAACTAGAGTTGGAAACGAGCCCTCGCCATAGAAGCGGGAGTTAGAAGAAAAAACTAGAGATTGAGTTCTATCTTCAGGGGATGGGGATATTATAAATAACAATATCAGACTATTTGCCAATTCGGAGAATAGTCTTAATTTTGTAATTAAGTTAGGAAGAATAAAGGTTGATATACTGTAGGCTGGTAAGGGGGATGCCACTACTTTGATGAGAGTGGTACCGTATGGGCCCTAGGGAACGGATAACCTTGTGTTGGAGGTGCTGCATAGCCATGCTGAAGGAATTGCTGTGGAGTGTGGGAGCAGATAAACTGATGACGGAACCCATGCTACTTCAAATAATCATCAAACTTTTGCAATGTGCATTCTCCACATGACGGAACGGAATAAAACTTAAGAGGAACCCTCATTCTTTAGTGCCAACTGGGGGATCCAATAAAGATGCCCCTGTCAAGTGACTCAAATCGTATATGAATCTCTTTTAATGATAGAAAGATAACCCCAATGTGATAATTCGAACCCGGCATGCATTTAATGGCATTTAATTGCATTTAATTAAGTGTCATCTTAAATGTTAGTGTTTAATTGCATTTGATTACGTGCTTATATTAACTTATTCAATTGTATCTTAACATTAACTTCATAATTCTTTAAAATATTCTAGAAATAGTTAAATTAATTATTTTTAAATGAATAATGATTATTTTGATTGTTTTGATTATTTTAATAATCGGTTTTAATTGTCTTGCATTAAAATCACTCGGTTTTCAAATAAATGAGAAAAGTAACTCCGAGCCGGAGTGAATTTTAAACTATTCTACTATTCTACTTTTCAAAAAATTAAAGTTTTCTATTATTGCTCATCACTTTATTAGCGATCATTTATTGACCGTTCGATTGTAGTATTTCAAAAATGAGAGTTAGAGCAATGTTTTTTGTACTTAGTTAAATATGTTTTTATCTTACTTTAAATAGTTTTATTTGTTTTTCATTTAATTGCATTGTTTTAACTTGAATTAGATTTAAATGACATCAAAATAAGCTTATTTGACCATTTTTAACTAAAGTTTGATTTTGCAAATGACCAAAATGCCCTTGTCACCCTTTTAAATAATAAAACAAGGCAAAAATAAAAAAAAAACAATTTGCAAAATACCAATCATGTCCTTGCCATGGCCGAAAGTTTGAGGGAAAAGAAAGAAAATTTGTTTTGAATTTTTCTTCTACAATCATGCGTGGAATTGCTCGAGGGTTGTGGCTCGGGTCCTTGCGGGTCTTGGTCTTCAATCTCTGTGAGGGTTTTCACACTTCTGTGGATTTAAATTCGAATTTGAATTTTGTGTCAAATTTTTAGATTTGATATATAATGTGTTATAATTCCTATAATTGCTTGATATAGCTTCCTTTGAGTTCGTAGAGCATTGTTTGATAGTTATTTAGCAATTTTTACGGTCGAAATTGCGTATTTGAAATTGGGGAAAAATAATGAATAGTGAATTTTGAACAGTAAACCCTAGAATTTTGGATTTTGATCTGAATTGCGATTGCTTGATTTGGATATGTGCCATTAGTGATAGAAAGAAAAAATGTGCAATAGAAACGAATCGGCCTTTGTTAAAATTGGAAATTAGACAAAGAAACGTAAAGGGGCCGTTTGACCAAAAGTTGACCGTGCTCGAATTGAGTTGGGAGTTTTGCTATTGAGAGCATGGAAGCACTTTTGGCGCTATTGTGGCGCTGATTGAATGACCGGTTAGCATAAATGTAGTTCAAACGCAGTAGGTGGACTTTCGGGCCTCGGGTGAGAAAGTGAAGTTTAGAGACATAGAAACGTGCTTTATAGTGCCTGAGTGAATGTAGTGGAATCGGTTTCCTAATCCCATAGCTCGTTTGCTCGTAATTGTCTTTGGAAGTTAGGGATTGAATAGTGATATTCATCGTTTTCGTGCTTGAACTGCTGTTACTTGTTTAATTGGTGTTATTATTGCTATTAATGATAGTTATGCTTGAAATGTTAATTGAAAGCTAGTATTGATTGCAAATGCTTGATATCTCATTTATTGCCTCTAATCTGTATTGTTGTGATATCGCTCATTTATGGCCTTGTATCGTGTCTTGCATTGCATAGTGTCAGGCGCGTGAGGGATGGGCCTCTCTGGGTGGTCTTGGGCTGCCAGTGTTGGTTGCTCTAGCTCCGTGTCCTATTCCCATTCTCGATTGGGTTGCCTCCCAGGGAGATTTGGGTCGTAGAATTGATTGGATACTTCCGAGGTATTCCAAACTGAAGTTATAAGGTGGTTGCACGGTTATTGTCATCGTTGTCAACATCAAGCTCGAGATTGATGTAATGCTCGTGGAATCGAATCGAATGGTGCATTGCTCGTATGAGTGAACCATAGCCTTCAGAGTGTGGTATAGCTTCGAATGGTTGTGTTAATGCTTTTATTAATTGCTTATTGTATTGATTGTTTATTTTGATTGCTTATTTGTCAGTTATATTGCTTAACTGCCTTATTTGCATTGCACGACTTTCTTTCTCTCCACCTCAATATCTGTCTCGCCCTCACTGAGTATACGTGTTGAGTATACTCACTCCTCACCACCACATTTCAGGAAATGCCATGTTAGCTAGAAAGTTCGTGATTACGTGAAAGTTCGTGCTTGAAGAGTTGTCCTGCGTGCTATGTGGCTTGAGTTGTCAAAGATGCAAAGATGTATGTTTCATGTGTTGTTTGTATTTAGTGTTAAAAAGAATGTAATCTAAGTTTTATTAGGTTATTGAAGTGATTCGAAAAGCTAGCTTATGTATTCAGTTAGTATAGTTTAACTTCAATGCATGTTTGTAATGTCCAAAGGAAAAGAGTTAGAATGGTTTGATAGTCTAACTTATGCAATCGGTTAGTATGGTTTAATTGTCAAGCTTGAATGTACTTGTCAAGATAAGAAGAGATAGGTTAGTTTTTAAACTGGAAATGTATATATATAATTGTTGTGTTTATTTGTTGAGAAACAAGGCTCGGATGGCCTTGAGGTGTTTGTATGGTTGGACACGGCACTGGTCCACTTATATACTAGTACATGTTTTGCATTTTGCCTAGAAACAAGGGAGACTCCGTCCATCTTTCCCTAAAATTTTATGCCCGGGTTTGGAATTGGGTTGCGATTAGATTGATTGATAGAACTCCCGGTCTCGAGAGGGATCGGGGTGTTACAGGTGGTATCAGAGCTTGTTTAGCTCATAAGCCGGGACAGGGTCCTCGGTCTGGTGGGTAGTGATCCTTGAATGTGTGCTTGTTAAGTGTGTTTTGAAAGTGTATGCTTGCATGTAAGATTGTGTGTCTTGACTTGAATGTACGCACCTATGTGATATAGTTATGTGTTATGTGTTAAATGTTTCTCAAGTGAAATGAAGCGTCTAGTTGTGCATTGAATTGACCTATCGAATTGGCATCGTGAATCGAATTGATCTCATGAATTATTATTTGCTTGGAGTATTTCTTGTAATGTGTGTATTAGAATGTCTTGAATTGGTTATGCCATGATTTGAATTGATTATGTTGTGCTTGACTTGATTGTCGTGCTTGAGTGACCTTGTTGAATAAATTGTTTTATAAACTCTTTTGTAAACTTGCTTGCATAATAGTTTAAGGCATGTGTATAAATGTGATATCTTGGCATTCATACCTGTCCTGTTGAACTGGTAAGAAAGACTTCTTCCTTCCCCTGAAGAGAAGGGGTTAGTAGCAGGCCCTCCAAGTTATATGGATTGACGGGAATGAGCAGCATTTGACCAGCCTTTATTTGGGAGTTGGTGTTTGCTTTTGGAGCTCGGTTGTTAGCGAATCTCTAAGGTTTTCCTCTGTGCTAAACAGTTGTGAAAGAGTAGCTTTTTTTTGAAGTTCTATTTGGTTGTTCTCTGGAGCATTCTTTGGTTTTCCTATTGGGTATTATTTGGAACTTTTGTTGGCACTTCTTGGTAGACTTGGCTATTGGGGTTTCAATTGGATTTACTGCATGGTATTATCTATGGCATATGTGTCTCGGTCTTTATTGGTGTGTTACTGGCATTCCTTATTGGAACTTCTTCAATGGCATTCTCCAGGATTCTTAGTGGCCATTTATCTAGTACCTACTTATTGGGCAATTCTTGGTACTTTCTTACTGGAGCATTGTTCGGTTATTTTCTTTGGCATCCCTCAGTTGGTTTGGTAATCGGAATTTCTATCGGACTTATTGTGTAGTATTACTCACGGTATTCTTTGGAATTCTTATTGGGCATTCTACTAGTATTTTCCTTATTGGCATTTATTGGAAGATCCTACACTTGGAATTCTGCTTGGACTTATTATCTTGTATTGTTTACGGCTTCTCCATCGGCTTTTCCACTCAGGGAAAATCTATACTTGCTGTTTACTAAGATGTTGCAGTAGGGACTCAGTGATTGGAGGATTTCATTTAGAGATTGGCCTTTGGTATTCTTCTCTAAATACTTTTACAGAACTTTCAGCTAGGTCTACTTGCCGTAATCAGCACTGCATGAGGTGCATCTGCTCTAGCTATCTTTTAACTTTCTTATTTGGTACTTGTTAGACTTCTATTGGAGATTCGTAAATAGGGTATTCCTTCGGTATTCTTGTTGTCATTAATATGAGGTATTGATATCATCTACAATATCTTTGCTTTAGTCTTTGTTGGTATTATCTCGGCGCTGTTGGTTGGAATTTTATTCTTCTCCGGTATTCGTGTCAACAGGATTCTTGTACGGTATCTACATTTGAGCCTTTATTCGGCATTACTACTTGGAATTTCTTCTTAAACTTCATTATTGGTCTTCTTGTTTAATATACATGTTCAGCAGCCGATGAGGATTAGTCAGAGTTGGGTTCAGTGGATGCTGAGTCCTATTAGAAGAAGAATTGCGAGGACACAATTGTTTTAAGGGGGGAATGATGTGATAACCCAGACCCGGCATGCATTTAATGGCATTTATTTGCATTTAATTAAGTGTCATCTTAAATGTTAGTGTTTAATTGCATTTGATTACGTGCTTATATTAACTTATTCAATTGTATCTTAACATTAATTTCATAATTCTTTAAAATATTCTAGAAATAGTTAAATTAATTATTTTTAAATGAATAATGATTATTTTGATTGTTTTGATTATTTTAATAATCGGTTTTAATTGTCTTGCTTTAAAATCACTCGATTTTCAAATAAATGAGAAAAGTAACTCCAAGCCGGAGTGAATTTTAAACTATTCTACTATTCTACTTTTAAAAAAAATAAAGTTTTCTATTATTGCTCATCACTTTATTAGCGATCATTTATTGACCGTTCGATCATAGTATTTCGAAAATGAGAGTTAAAGAAATATTCTTCAGACTTAGTGAAAAATGTTTTTAGCTTAATTTAACTAGTTTTAGTTGTTTTTCATTTAATTGCATTGTTTTAACTTGAATTAGATTTAAATGGCATCAAAATAAGCTTATTTGACCATTTTTAACTAAAGTTTGATTTTGCAAATAACCAAAATGCCCTTGTCACCCTTTTAAATAAGAAAACAAGGCAAAAATCAAGAAAAACAATTTGCAAAATACCAATCATGTCCTTGCCATGGCCGAAAGTTTGAGGGAAAAGAAAGAAAATTTATTTTGCATTTTTCTTCTACAATCATACATGGAATTGCTCGGGGGTCGTGGCTCGGGTCCTTGCCGGTCTTGGTCTTCAATCTCTGTGAGGGTTTTCACGCTTTTGTGCATTTAAATTCGAATTTGAATTTTGTGTCAAATTTCTAAATTTGATATATAATGTGTTATAATTCCTATCATTGCTTGATATAGCTTCCTTTGAGTTCGTAGGACATTGTTTGATAGTTATTTAGCAAATTTTACGGTCGAAATTGCATATTTGAAATTGGAAAAAAATAATGAATAGTGAATTTTGAATAGTAAACCCTAGAATTTTGGATTTTGATCTGAATTGCGATTGCTTCATTTGGATAGGTGCCATTAGTGATAGAAAGATAAAATGTGCAATAGAAACGGATCGGCCTTTGTTAAAATTAGAAATTAGACAAAGAAACGTAAAGGGGCCGTTTGACCAAAAGTTGACTGTGCTCGAATTGAGTTAGGAGTTTTGCAATTGAGGGCATGGAAGCACTTTTGGCGCTGTTGTGGCGCTGATTGAATGACCGGTTAGCATAGTTGTAGTTCAAATGCAGTAGGTGGACTTTCGGGCCTCGGGTGGGAAAGTGAAGTTTAGAGACATAGAAACGTGCTTTGTAGTGCCTGAGTGAATGTAGTGGAATCAGTTTCCTAATCCCGTAACTCGTTTGCTTGTAATTGTCTTTGGAAGTTAGAGATTGAATAGTGATATTTGTCGTTTTCGTGTTTGAACTGCTGTTACTTGTTTAATTGGTGTTATTGTTGCTATTAATGATAGTTATGCTTGAAAAGTTAATTGAAAGCCAGTATTGATTGCAAATGCTTGATATCTCATTTATTGCCTCTAATCTGTATTGTTGTGCTATCGCTCGTTTATCGCCTTGTATCGCGTCTTGCATTGCATAGTGTCAAGCGCGTGAGTGATGGGCCTCTCTGGGTGGTCTCGGGCTGCCAGTGTTGGTTGCTCTAGCTCCGTGTCCTATTCCCATTGTCGTTTGGGTTGCCTCTTAGGGAGATTTGGGTCGTAGAATTGATTGGATACTTCTGGGGTATTCCAAACTGAAGTTATAAGGTGGTTGTGCACTTATTGTCATCATTGTCAACGTCAAGCTCGAGATTGATGTAATGCTCGTGGAATCGAATCGAATGGTACATTGCTCGTATGAGTGAACCATAGCCTTCAGAGTGTGGTATAGCTTTGAATGGTTGTGTTAATGCTATTATTAATTGCTTATTGTATTGATTGTTTATTTTGATTGCTTACTTGTCAGTTATATTGCTTAACCGCCTTATTTGCATTGCA
The DNA here is from genome assembly GCA_037974665.1 of Ehretia macrophylla. Lineage (NCBI taxonomy): Eukaryota > Viridiplantae > Streptophyta > Magnoliopsida > Boraginales > Ehretiaceae > Ehretia > Ehretia macrophylla. Next base: position 53,392,170 of record CM075782.1, read on the forward strand.
CAACCTTCTTTCTCTCCACCTCGATATCTGTTTTGCCCTCACTGAGTATACGTGTTGTGTATACTCACTCCTCACCACCACATTTCAGGAAATGCCATGTTAGCTGGAAAGTTCGTGATTACGTGAAAGTTCGTGCTTGAAGAGTTGTCCTGCGTGGTATGTGGCTTGAGTTGTCAAAGATGCAAAGATGTATGTTTCATTTGTTGTTTGTATTTAGTGTTAAAAATAATGTAATCTAAGTTTTATTAGGTTATTGAAGTGATTCAAAAAGATAGCTTATGTATTCAGTTAGTATAGTTTAACTTCAATGCATGTTTGTAATGTCCAAAGGAAAAGAGTTAGAATGGTTTGATAGTCTAACTTATGCAATCGGTTAGTATGGTTTAATTGTCAAGCTTGAATGTACTTGTCAAGATAAGAAGAGATAGGTTAGTTTTTAAACTGGAAATGTATATATATAATTGTTGTGTTTATTTTTTGAGAAACAAGGCTTGGATGGCCTTGAGGTGTTTGTATGGTTGGACACGGCACTGGTCCACTTATATGCTAGTACAGGTTTTGCATTTTGCCTAGAAATAGGGGTGACTCCGTCCGTCTTTCCCTAAAATTTTATGCTCGGTTTTGGAATTGGGTTGCGATTAGATTGATTGATAGAACTCCTGGTCTCGAGAGGGATCGGGGTGTTACACCCAAAGATTAGTAGTTTGCTATGTTGAACGTAACTATAGGGTCTCCACCTTGAACTGAATGTCCAATCCCTGCTTCTCGGTCCCCTTCCCTCTCCCCTAAATCTCTTCCTTTCCTCTGCGGGTAGAAATCGATAAAAAAGAACTGTTGGTAAGCGGTTCAGCTTCTAGCTCAAGTTCAGTCTCAAGCTAAGTCTTAGTCTCCAGCTAGCACGACTCCTGGCATCGCTTTTCTAGTAAGAATAAGTACTAGGCTAAAAGATTGGAATTAAGCTACCCAACTTACTGAATACAACTATGGACCTGAAACGATGTCTTTCAACTATTCGTGGTAAGGAAATCTAACCTTCTTTTACTCAATTAGTAGAAACAAAAACTATTCCTTCCTATGCTGGTAGTTTTATAAGGCCAGTTAAAGCAGTATGCTATAGGTAGTTTGTAATATCCCACATCGGACACGGAGGTCTTTGGGCTACTAGATATAAGGAGAAGTCTCCTCATATCGTGCAGCGCGCTTTTTCTGGCAGTGGCTGGGTGAAGACAAATCCGTGAGGGGTATGGGCTCCACAGCGAACAATACTACATAGTGCATTTTCGGGCCCACTCGCCATGGCCTCGGTGCTCGCTTGGGCCCTAAGTCCAAGGAGTATCCTGCTGGAGTGGGAGTGTTGGTTCGGGGTGTTACAAAGGTGGTATTAGAGCCGACGCGTTCGCATGGCCAGCGAGGACGTTGGGTCCCCAATGGGGGACGGGTATAATATCCCACATCGGACACGGAGGTCTTTGGGCTACTAGATATAAGGAGAAGTCTCCTCATATCGTGCAGTGCACTTTTCCTGGCAGTGACTGGGCGAAGACAAATCTGTGAGGGGTATGGGCTCTACAGCGGACAATACTGCATAGTGCACTTCCGGGCCCGCTCACCATGGCCTCGGTGCTCGCTTGGGCCCTAAGTCTATGGAGTATCCTGCAGGCGTGGGAGTGTTGGTTCGGGGCGTTACATAGTTACTACTTATTCTATGCTTATCTGCTTGTAGCTCTTAGTTGTAATTCATTTTATTTGAATCCTTACTACACGAAGGAAGAATATAAGAGCAAGAGGGATAACTACTATCCTGGTCTCCTATAAAGGCTTTGTTCCGTTAGGTCTTCTTGCCAAATCAAAAAAGAGAGGGAAAAGGCGACCGAAGGGAGGAATTGGATCCAGGCTAAGAACTAAGGACAGTTATATGCTTAACACATGCAAATCGTAGAAATACCACTCATAAGGACAGTGAGGTTGTGATCCTTATTATTTGCTTTTAGTGGTCCAGTAGATGGAAAGCTAGCAGCAGTCTCAACTAGAGAAGTTAGAACTCTGATACAAGCATGCGTACCAATGAATACCAACAAGTAGAGTTAACGCTATATCTCATCCTTTCCTTAGTAGGGGTTATCCCTAAACAAAATACCGATTCAAGCCCCTTTACTAGGTTGGGCCAGTCTCACGATTCTCGATTTTGATATATCTTAATTAAGAGATGAGAGAACAATGACTGAACTTCATCAGCTCTTTTTCAAATAAGAAAGCTTGTTTGTCTCTAATGCGAATGAGGAATGCAAGATAACAGAGTTGTTTACGCCCAAAGGGTCCTCTACTGGACCAGTCCCCGGGGATGAAGTCAACTTGTTACTGATTGATTGAGCATCAAGACAGTCTGTTTTGAACATAAATGAGACGTGCTATTAGAGTAGAGAAAAGATAAATTGTTCAAGCTCCCACTGATGTGAACATGTGTACATCTTACACGCATATATATGACACATGTGTAGCATCAGGGTTGTCAACGAGAGAAGGCATCTTGGCTACAGAAGGGGGTAGCTAGGATTCGGTTGATGGACTAAAGAATGAGTTCCCTCCCTGGGTTGTCAACTAGAAGGAAAATGTTAGGCATCTGGGTGTGCTATCTGAAAGAGGGCTAGAAAAGTTTGATCTTACTAGCCCATTGGGGGAGCTTGTTCCGTTTAAACATCCTCGTAAGGTGGTAGAGCAAGTTTAGTTTTCAGTTAATTGTCACAATCAAGCAATCTCTTCCCTTCCTATCCCCCTGGTCAAGAAAAAAAGTTCAATCATCTAAGATAAGAGAAAAAATTTCATATAGAGAAAAAATGGCGTATACAGAGAGAGAGAATAAGATATATTCTTAACAACATGCAAGTTGAAGAACTTAGACCAAAATGAGCTTTCCCTCGAGTAATGGGAGAAATTTGATTTAAGCAATTTCAATCTCATTCATTTCTTATAGCCGCTAAGTCATCTCATTCTTGAGTGGGGGTTCGTGGCAAAGAATTGGGTTCAACTACCATAGCCCCCTTGTGGCAAAATAGCATGATCTGGCTTGGAAAGCTCAAATGTTAACTAACGACGTATTGTTATAACATCCAGCGTTCAGAACCAACTGCGACAATTGGAATCTCTATCATGAAAAACCTCTTTTTGGGCATACTATGGATTTCTTTGATAAAATTTTTTGTCAATATCTCCTTCATCTTCTTAACTAGCGCACTTTGGGACTAGGGCTTGTCTTGGTGTGGCCCTTTCTATCTTGACTTTCTCAATTTTCTGCTCTCTCAAATGGAAAACCTGCCTCTTTCCGTTGGAGGCGGCTTCCGCCGTCCAGTTCTCGATCTTAACCTCCTCCTTGAACCAGAGCTAGATCTCAACGAACTTCCGGCTCAGGAGCTGGAGTAGCAACCTGACCCTTCTCCCAGGTTATCAAAGGAGGCTATCAGAGCTAAATTGCAAAAGAACGTAAAATGTCTCTGCATTGCTCAAAGGCTTCTCAATTATTCGGAGGACCTTATGCGGATAGAACTTCGCAAGGAACTTGCTAGTCGGGAAAGGATAAGGGTTTTCCACGAATGGTGTGAATCTTGGCGGAGGCGCCAATAAAATCAAAAAAGTATCTTCATCTGAGTCCTGATTTCGGGACAGAGCCGTATGAGGTGAAAGCCCCACGTATAGTTTTGAAGCCGAGACTTTCCAGCAATGTATCTTATCTATTTAGTAATCAGTCTGCTAGTTTCATTGACTCCTTTCTTTTTTCGGTATGTCGCTCCGCAAGCAAGGAGTGCCACGCACGAGCAGAGCGAAAAGAAAGTAAATGGAATTCTTCAATTTTTGAGGGAGAAATCCTTTGATTGCGTATTTAATATAGATCCATGTCTTTCTTGTTCCACTAGCTAGGACCAAATTTTCAGATGTCCTTTTCGTTATTACAACCTTCTTTTTCGATGTCAAAGACAAGAAGCTACATGCAAATTCTCATTGGATCTCAATTGTTCTTAATAGCAACGACTATTCATTTAAGTCTTCAGGTAGCACCACTAGATCTTCAACATGGTGGAAATTCTCGTATTCTATATGTACATGTTCCTGCGGCTCGGATGAGTATTCTTATTTATATCGCTACGGCTATAAACACTTTCTTGTTCCTATTAACAAAACATCCCCTTTTTCTTCGCGTTTTCGAAACCGGTACAGAAATGGGTGCTTTTTCTACGTTGTTTACATTAGTTTCTGGGGGGTTTCGGGGAAGACCTATGTGGGGTACCTTTTGGGTGTGGGGTACCTTTTGGGTGTGGGATACTCGTTTAACCTCTGTATTCATCTCGTTCCTTATTTACCTGGGTGACCTGCATTTGCAAAAGCTTCCTGTCGAATCGGCTCCTATTTCAATCCATGCTGGACCAATCGATATACCAATAATCAAGTCTTCAATCAACTGGTGGAATACATCTCATCAACCTGGGAGCATTAGCCGATCTGGTAAATCAATACATGTTCCTATGCCCATTCCAATCTTGTCTAACTTTGCTAACTCCCCCTTCTAAATCGGTATCTTGTTCGTTCTAGAAACACGTCTTCCTATTCCATCTTTTCTCGAATCTCCCTTAATGAAAGAAATGGAAGCTCGAGAAGGAATACCAAAACCTAGTTCGCTCGTTGAGTCTCTTTGTATCCATGGCTGAATGGTTAAAGCGCTCAACCTAGTAAAGGGGAAAATTCGTAGGTTCGATTCCTGTTGGATACACTTGGAACGTTCAGTTCAATCATTGCTCATAGAATTTATACATATGGCTCGCCCTTATAGCTTATGGGGCACTTCACTTGCTCAATACTTGTTCAAAACATCTACTCGTTCTTCACTCGCTAGGGAAAGAAAAAGGATAGATGACTGAAAATCCAGCTTAGAGATCGTAATTCTAGTAAGAAGAGGAGTTCCCATCCATCATCTCCGTCGAGGTCTCATTTTACTTACCAATTACGGTTGATTCGTCGGATTGAAAGCTCCATTAGATTCAGCAACTAAGGACGAGATTACCTGAGTATTGACTTTGATGTCCCGAATGTTCTGTTTAATAGGGTCGCCTTTACCAGGCTCTTCACCGTAGAACTTTTACCCGTTCAATTGGAGCACATCTATACTTTTATCGCTTTCACTAGAACGTCAGTCATAGGGGCACTTTTTTTTCCTTCTTTATTAAGTCCAGGGACGACCCCTATGTTTTTTCGTGGAGCGTAGAATTTTCCTTAATCGGCGAGAGTATATATAATTTATTCCACTGGCAAGAGCTTGATTGAGGGCTTTATACTATAGTCTCTAACTCTTCGACTCTACCTCCAGCCCCTTCATATTTCGTATCCTGCTACTTCTTTGCTTGCTTTTCTCAATCAAGCATTCTTGTGCTTAGCAAAGAGGTAGAAGCATCTAGGGTGGCAAGAATTTCATTTTTTTGATAAGTCGACGCAGCTCTTGCTTGCTATCTGTATGTGGTAGGGCCTGGTCAATTGCCCGACCACCTCTTTAGCTCATCTCTTGTCAATGCTAGAACTTTGCAATATTTAATAAATGATGCTATTCTCGACTCGCGAAGTGAAGCTCAATCTCTATTCATTTATTCAGCGCTAAGATGTAGAACTGAATTGTATATGGGTCAAGAGATCTTCAATCTAGAATTCTCTTTTTTATATTGCAATCCTTCTTAGTGAAAATTGACTCTAAATACTATGTAGGGGAATGAATGAACTATGGGTACTCAATAAAAGACATTATCTGAGACTTAGGAAATGAAACATCCATTCAACTTTGAGAGGAAATAAGTCTCAGCAGGCACTAAGGGGGAAGCTTAGAGACGGAATTCGAATATAAGAATAGAGGATCACGTGGGAGGTGAAGTAACATAACTAACGCAATATAGACCGGGCTTGCTTCCCATTCATTCTTTTATAAGGATGCTATTCGGCTGGGCAATAGGGCACATTGCTTTCGCTTCTATAATAGGCACGCTTGGCTAACTAATAAAAACCTTGGTCCGCTTTCATTGGTCTAGTCCGGTCATTGCTTATGTCTTTATTCTCTATCGGTGAATTACGGGAAATAATAAAGTAGAATAGTTGGCACACGCTAGTCAATCCAGTACGTACGTCGCCTTCGTTTATTCCATTCAATATGTCCTCTCCTCCGGTAATACGTCCTCTAACCCTTCCTGCTCATCTGGAAACTCTCGCAAAGTTTTATCCCGCTTGGATAGCGAAGTAAGTAAAGAACAAATCTGACTTTACGGTATGTACAAGCAATAAAAGGAATATCATTCCAATCAGTAAAGGAATAGTTCTTCTCTTAATGATATATCGAAATATCTATTTTTTCATTGAAGGTTATGGAAGTTTAGTCAAGTCTTCTATCAAGGTAGGATTTGCCTTCCCAGGAATCAATCCCTTTTGGAATTGGGTAAGGCTCCACTCTTAACTAAAAAGGCCCAAGTCCAATAGCACTTCCTGTCTTTTTCAAAATCCCACCCATAGCAGCAGCTGCACTTGAGTTCTTAGTGCCAGGTGCAATAAGTACGCCATGCGGCTGTGGCTGGTTGAGGTGCTGCTTTTCATTCTGATGCGGGAGCCCCTTTTTTCTATAAGTGAGACCACTAGCACCGTCCGAATCCCCTGGTATTATTCATCTATATATGGAACACTATTGCTTTCTCCCCAATGGAATGATTTGGACTCTTGCGAAAGAAAGGACCTCTAAATCCGACGACCTTGACTGAAAAACTCCCAATTAGGTTAGTAGCTGAGAGACCAAATAAGCACAGTAGTTGTTTAAAGCCGAAGGAGCTCTATTTGGGATTCTATAGCCTACGCACTTACCTTTAGGGGATCGAAGTTGGATGAATTTCTAGTGGTTCCTTCCATCGGCGTCATCGAAACACGTTAGCAATCCAGAAGAATTGGAAGCTCGAAACGACTGGTCAAATGAATTGATCCATTTAGTTATGTTCTTCTCCTAGTTTTATAGCACACCCATGTTGAGCGACGCTAAGCGCGATGCATCTCCTGTCTAACTAAAGAATATCTTGTCCAAGTCCTTTCAGCTTGCATCTTTCTTTTACCATTGGGAATAGAACATCTCTCAACTTGTAAATGGTAAAAATTCAAAATGTTGGACTATGTTGTAGGCTTTGGTTGATTAAAGAATCATCTCGTGTATATTAGTCAAAGATGTGACTTTCGTAGGTTCGACTGCTCTTTGACTGGTGTGCCTGAGGATGTGATTGATAAATAGGCTTTTGAAACTCATTTTGTCGCAACAAGAGGTATTGTCTCCGCCTTTTCAAGTAGGGATCATCTCTCAAGTGTTAGGATCTTCCATTGCTCCTCAGTAGTGGCCTCAGGCTCAATGCAATGATTGATCTTCTGCGCTAAGGCTAGTATCTCATCCTATGTTTCATCTTATTGCTTCGAGCTCTTTTCAAAAAAGTGTCAAAGTGTCAAAGTGTAACCTGTTGCTCCTTGATTTCCCATAAACAACTGAGTGCCTTCTGCTCCTTTTGGTCTTCATTTTCTGTGTCTATTAATCTCCTGTCCACTCACATTCTGTTTATCGAATCCTACTAGGCAGATAGGACTACTCCTGCTTGCTCTTGGCCTTGGCTGCTTAGAGACATCCCTATAGTTCGTCTTAGAGAATGGAAGACGAAATTCTATTTTCGTCTTATTGTAGGTCGGTCATCTGTTCAATCTAGAATTCCACCTCTTGTTTACTTTCTAGTACTTGTTTAAGTTCTTTCGTTCAAATCAATATCTATGTTAGGCTTCCCTTTCTAAAGAAGTTTTTATCTACTGCGAGAAGTTCCTGCAGCCGTTGACTCTCTCTTTGGTAGTGACGAAAATGAATCTGGGTCTTGATCGTGAGAAGAAGTCCATACAGGCTCTAGTGAATTAGTCAAATCGAGTCGTCCAGCCCTACTATAAAATTGCACAAGATTTGTTAATGATTCCCACTCTGCTAAATCTTCCTGAAAAGGGATTGCGAAAGCCCTGTCTCTTATTGGAGGAGAAGCAAAATCAGAATCAGAATTCGAATTTTTGACCATGGCTCAGACCAGAATATATAACATAGTCACTTACTGCATGAGCACCTTGTTGGAGAAGATGCAGATCCTGAGCTACTAAGCTCAACGGATCCTTCCCACACATTGTCAACATCAATGACGGTTTTCTTGAACTTCGGGCCAGAGAAAACTTGCCAACCCGAAGAAAGGTACAGCGGGCGATCATTCCTATTAGTGACTCTTAGCTTCTTCCTCTTCCCAGCAACATAGGGCAATTCATCCCCTATTCCACTAGTTCTAATGCGTACTGCGCAAAAAGACTCCTCTGGTCACCTTCTTATTTATATTATAGCCTGCGCTCCTCTTATCAATCGGGCTGTCCATTCCTCCTTTTTCCATCCGTCTTTGCTCCGGCGTCTTCAACTTTGCCGCTTCTTGCTACCGAATCCGAGTGCGTTTTTGAGGTCTTCTGTTTGAGGCAAAGACGAATCCCTCATACTGTATACGGTCGAGCTGGATTGGCTAGTACATCAAGCATATCAGCATATTCTTTGTTCGGTCTGGTGCACATATCTATCAATGTCAATCAAGTAATAGAATTTATTCCCACTGTCTAAGGAAAACGTGAAGAATTTCCATTTTATGAGCTTGTAAGGCCCGAATAAAGGGGAAAATACGGCTATAAGTAGGTCGTTTTCTATTGCTATAAGGGCTGCTCACATTTCTACGGCTTGGCTTCGCTATCGCTCATATGTAGTGGTCGACCTAAAGTAGCTTTACTGCCATACCAGAATGCCTACTATCTAGTGCCAGAAGCAAGCAAGATGAGGTCGCTCTGCTTCGTAGACAAGGCTCGTTCCGTACTTTACTTACGAGCTCATGTAGTACTCGCCCATATCTCTAAAGGGTCTTATGCACTCCACTCGCTGTCTACTCAACGAGCGTTAGAGCGAGCGAAGCCTTCAATTTTGTGGCTTTCCCCCTTTCCCCTCACCCTACTGTTTCATTTCTGCTTAATCTTCCCCGGTTTGGGGGATTAATTAATTCGATACCCGAGAACTATAATCTTTCCTAGGAACAGCTTCTACGACGATAGATAGGGGTCCGGTTTGTTTGGCATCTATGCCCCCTGCCCTCCATGTGATATGTCACGTCCCAACTCGACCCCTCCTATAATCAGTCACGACGCAATGGAATTTCGGTAGTATAACGACAGTAAATAGGATACTGAGGTCCTAAACCAACCTCAATAGAACAACATACATTAACTCCACAACCATACAACAAGTAACTCCTCAATAAATACAACATACATCATAACTATATTATACAATAATCATTCCTCGTTATACGCCTCTATTCCAACATAATACATAAACCTTAATATATAATACAAAAACATATTGAGCCAATCTCGCAACCTAATCATAAACAAAAGAAAGGCTACTAAGACAACATCAACTAATTCATTAACTTATCAACATCTTATACATTATAAACTACAAAGCCGATAAAAGTCTACTAAGTTAATTTACAAGATAATAAAACATGTTCAACATCACGAATAAGACTCTGGAACATAGGACTCATCCACGTAAGGTACGTTTTCCATATTCTCCTATTCAGGAGGCACGTACCCGTAATCTTGCGAAAGTACACCTGTAAGCATGCAATAATAGAGAGTGAGCTTATATAAAATAAGCCCAGCAAGGATCCGATAGATCTCGAGCAAGGTCTACTAAACTCCTTGGCATAATCCTTTGAGTCAGTAAACACACAATAACATAAATAATACTATCATCACATAACTATATAGCCATTCAATAAAGGATACTCTAGTTGGTGTAGCTCCAAACACCCTCACGATCTCACCCATTCTTCTTGTAACTCCCCATTACTCACACACCCAAGGTACCTCACTAGCCCCTCCCTCCATCCGTCATGCGAGCTATGGGTAGTCTCTGGCAGTCATGCCATTTTCAACCCGATAGCCCAACGCTGCCCGAGAAGTGGCACACACATACCAAGACTCCATAACAATCTTCAATAATCAATCAATCATCAATCAATAATAATCTACTCATCAATACTAGCATCAATAATCAATTAGACAACAAATAACTAAGTTAGATGACAAAGTAGGCCATCTAACCGAACATGCATTAAACACACATTCAAACTCTAATTTACCCATCAACAACTCACAATTCAATCACTCAACCCACACCCAATCAACTAAGGCTCAATCTAACATTTTAAAGAAAGACAACCTAAACTTCAATTAATCATATCTTACATTCTACTAATCCAAACAACTCCAAATCAGTTTCAAACACCCACCCATTTAACCAACTACATTAGCCCCTTTGGAAAACCACCATAACACCTCCAAATCATGCCCTATAACCCTAAAACCCTAAGGTGTCAAGGCTGAATTTTCCGGATTTTCACCCAAACATCATAATCGAAAATTCGGAATTACAACGGCACTACCACATAATTATCAAACATTTAGAAATCGACGGCAATCGATTCCGATCAACACAACTCAATTTAATCAACATTGAACAATTTAATCATATTTAAATACCCGAAAAATAAAAATTATGCTACAACTGATAAAAACTTGTAGTATTACAGCTAAATGATACCTAGCATGCAAGGAGCAATAATCTAACATCAGATTAGAATTCTAACTGTTTGATTTTCAATTCTACGCAAAAACTCAAAAGTTGAGTTTTGAGATCTAGAATTTTGCTCTCACATTTGATGCGATATATGCCTAGGAATGCGTGCAATGCATGCCCAACAAGCAGAATCCAAGTTGGCACGAAGTTCTACGGACAAAAACTAGGTTTTTCTTTGAATTTTTGTTTTGAAAACCTTGAAAACTCTTTCTCTTTTTCTCTTTTCTCCCTCTCGGCAATGTGTGTGTAATTGTGTGTGTTTTTGTGCTTTGTGAGTGTGTGTTGGTGATATAAGCTTATTTGGTCAACAATTAAATAAAGTCAAAGTTAGTTTAAGTTAGTATTTTTGTGTTTTCTTGACTTTAAATGCATTTTCTTGATCACCAAAGTTCAAAACATTTATTCAACACCCAAAATAGCTCAAGTAGATTATTTTTAGGTGACAAGAAGTTTTACAATCAAACAATTTCAATCGAGTCGGCTTAAAACTCGATTTTCGCAAAAGTCGATGTAAAAACCCTAATAAATTCTTAAGCCGATTTTAAAACCGTTTTCACCAAACACAGGTCTATTAAAGTCCGTGGTCTAGGTCTAGAAGGGTTAAAAAGACCAGTTTCAAAATTTTAGCTGACGTGTTTTGAAAACACTATTCACTAAAAATTGACGATAAAATTTCTGACTCCGTTTTTTTTGAAAATTTCATGAATGCTCATTTAGCATGTGTTAAGAGTATTGATATCAAAATTATAACATTCTAGGCCCTATAGCACATCAACAGGTCATATGCACGCAAAACGAGACAAAACACGTAAATCAAGTTAAAGAAGATAAGTGGGGTTTCACATTCTCCCCCCCTTAAAGAAATTTCGCCCTTGAAATTCTTACTTGATGTACTGAACAAATCTGGGTACTGCTGCTGCATCTGATCCCGTGTCTCCCAAGTAGCTTCCTCAATGCCGTGATGCTTCCACAATACCTTAACCATCGGAATCTTCTTCGACCTCAACTCTCGTTCCATCTGATCAAGAATACTGTCACGCCCTGACTCGACCCCGCAAAAGGCCAAGCCCGGACCCGACACACGGACGGAGTCTCCTTTGTACTGCGGACGATCCGAAAACCCTAAAATCAACATAATACTTGCGAAAGCCATAAAAACAATTAAAACAAGCCGACTTTCTTTTAAAAACATACATCCTCTTATTAACCAACTTTCCAAACAAAAATGCCATGCATACTACACAAGTATTTATGCCACTAAATAGTTAGCTATTAGCATGCATTTCTTTACTAGTCATAACAGTAAACTTTTACAGCTTTACATTCTTTCAACTTATACAACATAAGACCATAGAGGCCTTAAACTAGGAATACATACAAGGCTACAAGCCTCAAAATAAAGCGTCATCCAAGCAATATACATATCAAGCAAGGCTCGCACAAAATCTGGTAACCAACCACCAGCAAAGCAAAGAAGTGCTATCACAGAAACACCTCTACCTGCTCCTCCTCCTCTATTACCTCAATAGGGTCTGCTTCAACTACTCCTGTAAAAATATAGTATAGAAAGGAATGAGCAAAAACTATTGCTCAGCGAGGGCAATTGGTCTCAACGATGGAGATGAGAGGAGTATGCAATGCAATTAGTCAAGCAATACATACAAATATCATATAGAGATACAAATAAAGCGGTCAATAAAGCAAGGCAAACATTTATACTATAAACACTCATTCAAAGGATACGATACTCTTTTCACGAGCAACTTTCAATCATGAATTCGATGACTACGCGCCGGCCCAAACCACCTTATAACACCAGTTTGCAATACCCCAGAAGTATCCATCAATCTACGACACAAATTTTCCTGGGAGGCAACCCAAGCGAGAAGTGGGAATAGCAGCGGAGCTAGAGCAACCAACATTGGCAACCTGAGGCTACCCAGAGAGGCCCATCACTCACGCGCGAGATACTATGCAATGCAAGACTCGATACATGGCGATAAACAAGCAATAAAGCCATACGTGGGAGAATAACAAAGTAGGTTACTCTCGCACGCAATAGCAACAGTTGATATGCATTCCAATCAAAATCAATTCAAACAAGTATATCAAGCAACCCTAAGCATTCTATAGACATAATATCAAGAAAACAAGCAAAATCACAACTCGGCCCCAACTATCAAAACACTACCATTTCCAAACGAGCCACGAGTTCTGGAAACCGACTTCGCCAATCCTCCTAGGTCACCATAAGGCACGACTAAAGACCCCGAAACCCTACCTAACCCTAGAATTCATGCAAAGTCCCGATTTCCCCCTTTGCTCATTTGAACTACAACTATACCAACCAAACACCCAACCAACGCCATAATCGCACCAAAAGTGCTTCCATGGCCTCCCGAAACAATACAACATGCAAAACGAGAAAATACCAAACTCGACCTAAACGGCCCCGACTTTCACAAAGGCTTAATTCCCCTTTTTTCCATTACGCAACCCAAACAAACCATGCATTTAGGCATTCTAGCACACCTAGCACATTTCTACATCAACGGACGGCATAACAGAGTAACTTCATCGTTTCAAGGGTGTACTATTCACAAAATACTATTCAACAACCAATTTAAATTGCAATCTCAACATTTAACCGCATAAAATGTTAAAAAACTATAAATACACGTTCTACAATTGCCAAGGAACATTCTAGAAGCATCAAAACACTTTAAACAACAATCTACGGATAAATTCTAAAAATCACAAAGTTAACATACATAACGTTTAAATGCGCAAATAACGTGCTTCCCTCACCTTAGGCACTCCTAGTCACTAGGAAAACAATGCCGGACACCTCAGAAACCACCTCGCACGAGCTCACGCGAAGATTTTAATATTGGAAGTTGAAAATGGTTTTTTTTTCTCTCTTCAATATTTCGGCCAGCTCAAGGTCTGAAATTTCAGCTTTGTGTTTTATTTTCATTTGTTATTTTGCTTCTTTAAGATGTTAAGTCTTTGGTCAAAGGTCAAGCCTTGGTCAACTACTTAAAATTTGGTCAATTAGACTATTTTTGTGCATTTTAAAGCCATTTTAACTAAGAAAAAATTAATTATTGCTAACAACAATTAAAATATAAAATTAAGTCATCTAAATACTAGTTTCACTATTTGCTGAGGACTAGAAACCGTTCTCTAGCTATCGCTCCCTAAATGCAATGCACGTTGCGACAGCAAGGAAGTAACAATTAATTCTCAAAGAATTTAAGGAAATATAATTTCCAAAATAATAAACAAGAAATTTTCACATTCCGGGCTCGGGTATTACAAATACGAATCAGACGCTCGTCATAAGTCAGATTCTCACGAAGTTGTAACGGCTCTGACTCAAGAATATGAGAAGTTTCCGGATTATATTTCCGCAAATTAGACACGTGAAATACATCGTGGACATTAGAGAAGTTCTCCGGTAAAGCCAACCGATATGCCAACTTACCAACCCTGCCGGTAATCTCAAACGGCCCAACAAATCTCGGACTCAGCTTTCCACCTTTACCATAACGAACAAACCCCTTACGAGGAGACAATCTCAAGAAAACCCGATCTCCGACTGCAAACTCCAAATCCCGACGACGCTTATCAGCATAACTCTTGAATCTACTCTGCGCCGTAAGCATTCTCTGCCTAATCAACTGAACATTCTCAATCTTTTCTAGAAGCTCTGGCCTGATAGTCCGATTAATAATCTTCATCTCTCCTACCTCGTCCCAATATAAAGGTGAACGCACTTACGACCGTAAAGAGCTGCGAAAGGTGCCATCCTAATAGTAGCTTGATAACTATTGTTATAGGCAAACTCGGTAAGTGGTAGATGTTTCTCCCAGTTCTTCCCGAAGTCCAGAACACAAGCCCTAAGCATATCTTCCACAATCTGAATAGTCCGCTCAGACTGACCGTCGGTCTGTGGATGATACGCGGTACTGAAGTTCAGCTGAGTACCCAAGGTCTTCTGAAGTTTCTCCTACAAACGAGAAGTGAATCGAGGATCTCGATCTGAGACAATACTAGATGGAATCCCGTGAAGTCTAACAATCTGATCCAAATAAAGATCTGTCAACTTTGTAACTTCATTTCCCATCCTCATCAAAATAAAGTGAGCTGTCTTCGTCAAATGATCCACGACAACCCAAACTGCATCATTACCCCTCGGTGTTCTAGGCAAACCAGTGATGAAATCCATCGTAATATGCTCCCACTTCCACTCTGGTATAGCCAACGGCTAAAGCAAACCTGCTGGTCATTGATGCTCGGCTTTCACCCTCTGACAAGTCAAACATCTAGACACGAACTGAGCAACCTCCCTCTTCATGTTATTCCACCAAATATGGTGCTTCAAATCCCGATACATCTTGGTTCCATCGGGATGAATAGTGTACTTAAAATTGTGAGCTTCCTCCAGAATACCTCGCCTTAAGCCCGGTTCATCGGGAACACAAACCCTATTCCGAAACCAAAGAATACCATCCTCATGCAGTTTAAAGTCAGACTGATCATCTGTGACCTGATCCTTGATCTTCTGAAGTTTAACATCAAGTTGCTGAGCTTCTTTGATCTGAGACAACAATAAAGGCTGAATACGGAGAAGTGAACACATCACCCCAACCTGAGTCAACTCTGGTCTCCAATAAGTGAATTCCTCAAGAACCTCCCATTTCTTGACCGCTAAACAAGAAATACTCACCTTCCGGTTAAGAGTATCTGCTACAACATTTTCCTTGCCAGGCAGATAATTGATAGAACAATTATAATCTCCAAGAAGCTCCATCCACCTCTGCTGGCGCATATTCAACTCCTTCTGTGAGAATAAATATTTCAGACTCTTATGATCAGTGAAAATCTCGAACTTACTGCCCCACAGATAATCACCCCATTTCTTCAGTGTGAAGACACCTGCTGCCAACTCAAGATCATGAGTCGGATAATTCACCTCATAAGGCTTCAACTTCCGGGAAGCATAGGCAATAACTCGGCCATCCTGCATAAGAACACATCCCAAGCCCTCCTTGGATGCATCACTGTAAACAACCATATTATCGGTCCCCTCTGGTAGAGCAAGTACTGGAGCAGTAGTCAACCTCTTTTTCAACTCCTGAAACCCACTCTCACACTTCTCATCCCAATTAAAGATAGTCCGTTTCTGAGTCAACTTAGAAAGTGGCCCAACAATCTTTGAGAAGTCCTTGACAAACCTACATTAACAACCCGCCAAGCCAAGAAAGCTACGGACCTCAGAAACATTCTCTGGCTGTTTCCAAGACATCACCACCTCAATCTTAGTGGGATCTACAGAGATACCGCTCTGTGTAATAACATGGCCAAGAAAAGGTATGCGTTGCAGCCAAAATTCACATTTGCTAAACTTGGCAAACAACTGATGCTCCTGCAGCTTCTGTAAGACAAGCCATAGATGTTGCTCGTGCTCTGATTCAGATTTGGAATAGACCAAGATATCATCAATAAAGATTACCATGAACTGGTCTAAATACGACTAGAAAACCCGATGCATAAGATCCATGAATGTTGCCGGTGCATTAGTTAAACCAAAGGGCATAACTACGAACTCATAATGCCCGTACCGAGTCCTAAAGGCAGACTTCGGAACATCCTCCGTGCGAATCTGAAGCTGATAATACCCCTGCCTCAAATCAAATTTAGAATGGACTTTGGCTCCCTGAAGTTGATCGAATAACTCGTCAATTAGTGGCAAAGGATACTTGTTCTTGATGGTCACCTGATTCAAACCACGGTAAACAATACACAATCTCAAGGTACCATCCTTCTTCTTCACAAATAAAACAGGAGCTCCCCAAGGTGACGAACTCTGCTGAACGAATCCTTTCTCCAATAACTCCTGCAACTGAGTCTTCAACTCCTTCAACTCAGCTAGTGCCATCCGGTACGCTGATTTAGAAATAGGTTTAGTACCAGGAATAAGATTGATCACAAACTCCACATCTCTCTCTGGCAGTAACCCTGGCAACTCCTCGGGAAATACATTGGGATATTCCCGAATAATAGGGACTTCCTCTAGCTATAGCTTATCAGATGGCTTGTTGATCAGATAAGCCAAATAACCCGAACACCCCTTACTCACCAACTTAACGGCTTTAGTTGCTGAGATAACAAAACTCGTCTTTGCACCCCAGTTCCTTACTACCTCAACTACTGGCTGATCTGGCAAACGAAATTGTACTACCTTGGTTCTACAGTTCAACTGGGCATCATACTTAGAAAGCCAATCTATACCCAAGATAACATCATACCCCCGGATAGGAAATAAGATAAGGTCCGAAGGAAAATTATGCCCCTTAACATGTATTATACAATCCTTACATATTAAGCCAATAACATACTTATCAGTCAAAGAGGTACTAATCTCAACCACATAAGGCAATCTTTTAGGTTGCAAATTAACACGTTGCACACAAGCAGGAGTAATGAAAGAATGCGTAGCACCAGAATCAATCAACACTTTAACAAGTTGATCAAGTATAAGGAAGTTACCTTCTACAACTGCAGTCTCCTCAGGCATTTCCTCTAAGTCAACTATGTAGGCCCGAGCCTGAACTTGCTGCTGCTGCTGAGGTGCACTAGTCGCAGGTCTACCCTGGTAACCTTGAGTCGCTGCCCGACCCTCAGCCCTCAAATATCTAGGGTAATCCTTTACCCTATGTTGGCTGCTACCACAACCCAAACATGTCCCTCCCTTTACCCTGCAGTCGGACTCCACGTGCCCTGGGCGCTTGCAGTAATTACACTGCGATGATGTGGCACTAACACTGCCCCTGGAAGAACTAGAAGCTGAAGAAACAGCTGAAACAGCCTGCTATTGAGGTCTCACCATACTAGGCCTGTATTGACCCTGTGACTGGGCTGGCCTATACTGAGTCTGAACCTGATATGGCCCCTACTGAAATTGAGGCCGATAGTAACTCTGCTGACCCTGTGGCCTAAAAGAACCCTGTTGCACTAGTGGCCTGAACCCAACCTGCTGTACGGGAGGCCTATACGTGCCTTGCTGATATTGCGGCTGATACGGCCTCTTACTGGGCTAACTAGAAACAAGCTGATCCCCCTTTCTCTTCTCTAGTCTAGAAGCTGCCTCAAAAACCTCGGTGAAAATATTTTACTGATTCAGTGCCATCACATCCTGAATCTCGGGCCTCAACCCCAACATAAATCTGCGAGTCCTCCGCTCCTCGTCTGCCACATAATCCTGTGCATACCGGAACAATCCAGTAAATGTGGCCTCATATTGAGCCACTGTAGCATCTCCCTGGACCAAGGCTAGAAACTTTACCTCTCTCCGTTCCCTCGCAATCCTCGGGACATACCTTGCCCGGAAAGCCATCAGAAAGGTACCCCAAACATAAGGAATACCCTGTGCCAGCCAGCTAGTCCTTACCATGCGCCACCACTCCTCTGCTTCGTCATCTAACAAGTACACGGCAAAAGAGACCCTCTGCTCATCAGTATAGCCAAGTGGATCATAAATCTTCTCCAACTTGCTAATCCATGCCTCCGCCTTCCTATCATCCGACTCCCCCTGAAATCTCAGTGGGTGATATCCTAAAAACTCCTTCAGGGTACCACGCCCGTGGTTACCACCCTGAATATTCAGTAGCTGAGCCTACATAGCCTGATTCTTGGCAGCCTGCCCTGCTAATAACTGTGCCTGACTAGCCACTAACTCTGCAATCCTCTCCATAGCTGCCCCTAATCGGTCATCATCCCTACCACGGCCTGGTGCTGCGTTACCTGGAGTCTCATCAGTCATCTCAGGCCTACCTCTGGTTCTCGGTCGACCGGTCATTCTACCAATCAAAGAGTTAGCACAGTTATAGCACGTAAACAGGTTATAAACAATTATTAACACCTAAACAACAAACTTATATAAAACACATAAACAAATTGTTCACATAAGCACTTTAATCACATAATCACTTATCACTTAATCATGTTAACACATTTTTCACTTTCTTTTCTTTTCATACATACTTTCATGCTAAGACCATTACCCACATTCCGAGAATACCCCGGCTGACAACTAACATGAGCTCTGATACCACTTAAATGTCACGCCCCAACTCGACCCCTTCTATAATCAGTCAGGACGCAACGGAATTTCGGCAGTATAACGACAGTAAATAGGATACCGAGGTCCTAAACCAACCTCAATAGAACAACATACATTAACTCCACAACCATACAACAAGTAACTCCTCATCAAATACAACATACATCATAACTATATTATACAATAATCATTCCTCGTTATACGCCTCCGTTCCAACATAATACATAAACCTTAATATACAATACAAAAACATATTGAGGCAATCTAGCAACCTAATCATAAACAAAAGAAAGGCTACTAAGAAAATTTCAACTAATTCATTAACTTATCAACATCTTATACATTATAAACTACAAAGCCGATAAAAGTCTACTAAGTTAATTTACAAGATAATAAAACATGTTCGACATCACGGATAAGACTTTGGAACATAGGACTCATCCACGTAAGGCACGTTTTTCACATTCTTCTCTTCAGGAGGCACGTACCCGTAATCTTGCGAAAGTACACCTGTAAGCATGCAATAATAGAGAGTGAGCTTATATAAAATAAGCCCAGCGAGGATCCGATAGATCTCGAGCAAGGTCTACTAAACTCCTTGGAATAATCCTTTGAGTCAGTAAACACACAATAACATAAATAATACTATCATCACATAACTATATAACCATTCAATAAAGGATACTCTAGTTGGTGTAGCTCCAAACACTATCCCGATCTCAACCATTCTTCTTGTAACTCCCCATTACTCACACACTCGAGGTACCTCACTAGCCCCTCCCTCCATGACACCTCCGTCATGCGAGCTGGGGGTAGTCTCTGGCAGTCATGCCGTTTTCAACCCGACAGCCCAACGCTGCCTGAGAGGTGGCACACACATGCCAAGACTCCATAACAATCATCAATAATCAATCAATCATCAATCAATAATCATCTACTCATCAATACTAGCATCAATAATCAATTAGACAACAAATAACTAAGTTAGATGACAAAGTAGGCCATCTAACCGAACATGCATTAAACACACATTCAAACTCTAATTTACCCATCAATAACTCACAATTCAATCACTCAACCCACACCCAATCAATTAAGGCTCAATCTAACATTTTAAAGAAAGACAACCTAAACTTCAATTAATCATATCTTACATTCTACTAATCCAAACAACTCCAAATCAGTTTCAAACACCCACCCATTTAACCAACTACATTAGCCCATTCGAAAAACCACCCTAACACCTCCAAATCATGCCCGATAACCCTAAAACCCTAAGGTGTCAAGGCTGAATTTTTTGGATTTTCACCCAAACATCATAATCGAAAATTCGGCATTACAAAGGCGCTACCACGTAATTATCAAACATTTAGAAATCGACGGCAATCGATTCCGATCAGCACAACTCAATTTAGTCAACATTGAACAATTTAATCAAATTTAAATACCCAAAAAATAAAAATTATGCTACAACCAATAAAAACTCGTAGTATTACAGCTAAATGATCCCTAGCATGCAAGGAGCAATAATCTAACATCATATTAGAATTCTAACCGTTCGATTTTCAATTCTACGCAAAAACACAAAAGTTGAGTTTTGAGATCCAAAATTTTTCTCTCACCTTTGATGTGATATATTCCTAGGAATGCGTGCAATGCGTGCCCAACAAGTGGAATCATAGTTGGCACAAAGTTCTACGGATAAAAACTATGTTTTTCTTTGAATTTTTGCTTTGAAAACCTTGAAAACTCTTTCTCTTTTTCTCTTTTCTCCCTCTCGGCAATGTGCATGTAATTGTGGGTGTTTTTATAATTTGTGAGTGTGTGTTGGTGATATAAGCTTATTTGGTCAACAATTAAATAATGCCAAAGTTAGTTTAAGTTAGTATTTTTACGTTTTCTTGACTTAAATGCATTTTCTTGATTACCAAAGTTCAAAACATTTATTCAACACCCAAAATAGCTCAAGTAGATTATTTTTAGGTGACAAGAAGTTTTACAATCAAACAATTTCACCCGAGTCGGCTTCAAACTCGATTTTCGTAAAAGTCGGTGTAAAAACCCTAATAAATTCTTAAGCCGATTTTAAAACCGTTTTAATCAAACATAGGTCTATTAAAGTCCGTGGTCTAGGTCTAGAAGGGTTAAAAAGTCCAGTTTCAAAATTTTAGCTGACGTATTTCGAAAATACTATTCACTAAAAATTGACGATAAAATTTATGACTCCGTTTTTTATGAAAATTTTATGAATGCACATTTAGCATGTATTAGGAGTATTGATATCAAAATTATAACATTCTAGGCCCTATAGCACATAAACAGGTCATATGCACGCAAAACGAGACAAAGCACCTAAATCAAGTTAAAGAAGATAAGTGGGGTTTCACATGATACCCCGAACCTGGCATGCATTTAATGACATTTAATTGTATTTAATTAACTGTTGTCTTAAATGTTAGCATTGAATTTTGTGTTTATTTTTAGTTAAACATTCTTTTGTAGCTTTATTTTCATATTTCTTTTAGAAGTAATTAAAATAATACTTGAGTTAATATGTTAACGGAGTATCAACTACTTTTCATATGTATGTTACTTGGTTTTATTTTCTTGCACCTTGATGCTCGGTTTTCAATTAAATGAAAAGAAGCTCCGAGCCGGAGTAAATTTTGAACTATGTTGCTTTTCAAAAATTATATTTTTCTTATATTCCATAATATTTAGGTGTTATTCGTTCTTCGTCATTTTGTGCATAGCATATCGAGAGTAGTAGTTAGAGAGTGTTTTCTAGTCCTCAGCAAATGGTGAAAACTAGTATTTAGTGTTTTAGTTTTAGTATTTTAGTTGATTGTTGATTAGAATTAAAATTGTGTTAGTGGTTTTAAGCTTAAAATGCACAAAATGAACTACCTTGATCAAGTTTAGTTAGCATTGACCAAGGGACCTTGACCATTTGACTTAGTTGTCACCTTATAAGCATAAACATAAAAAAAAAAAAAAAAAAAAACCAAAAGCTGAAAAAAAGAAGGCCACGACCGAAAATACAATAGGAAAAGAAAAAAAAAGATTTTGAACTTCAAAACTTCAAATCTTCGCGAAAGCTTGCACAGGGTTGTTTCTGAGACATTCAACGAGGTTTTCCTAGTGTCTAGGAGCATCTAAGGTGAGGGTTTCATCGGTATTTGTGCATTTGAAATCATTATGTTTAAACTTTAATTTTTGGGTTTTAGCCGTAGATTGTTATTTTAATCGTTTTGATGCTTAAAGAATGTTCCTTGACAATTGTAGAACATGTATTTGTAGACTTTTAGCATTTTCTATGATTGAATATAGCAATTGCAATTTTAAATGCTAATAGAATAGTAAAATATGAATAGTAAACCCTCATTACGTTAAAGTTGCTTCGTTTTGCATTCTGTTGATGTAGCAAGGTGCTAGATATGCTAGAATGGCTAAATGTATGGTTTAATTGGATTGTGTAATGGAAAAACGGAGAAAAATGGCTTGGTACATGTTGGGGTCATTTCGATCGAGTTTGAAAATTTCTCGATTTGCGTGAAGGCATTGTCGAGGTACATCATGGAAGCACTTTTGTTGTAGTTGTGACATTGGTTGGGTGATCAGTTGAGGTAGTTGTAGTTCAAACGAGCAAAGGGAAAAATCGGGGCTCTGCGGAAATTCTAGGGTAAAGTAGGGTTTCGTGGTCTTTAGACGTGGCTTATGGTGTCCTAGGAGGAGTGGTGAAGTCGATTTCCAAAACTCGTGGCTCGTTTGAAAGTAGTAGCGTTTTAAAAGTTGAGGTCATTTTGTGATTTTGTTTGTTTTCATAGTGTAATGCCTATAGAATGCTTATTATTGCTTGTTATGCTTGTTAAAGTTGGTTATGGTTGAATTGTATATCATTTGTTGATAATGCTTGTTAGTATAGTTCTTGTTACTTTATTGATTGTAATTGCTTATTGTATCGCATGTTGTTACTAACCTGCACTTCAGTGCCTTGCTCAATTATCGTTATATATCTCATATTGCATTGCATAAGTGCCAGGTGCAGGAGTGATGGGCCTCTCTAGGTAGCCTCGGGTTGCCAGTGTTGGTTGCTCTAGCTCCGTGTCCTATTCCCTTTCTCGCTTGGGTTGCCGCCCAGGGAGATTTGGGTCGTAAAATTGACAGAGTATGTCCGGAGTACTCTAAACGGAAGATATAAGGTGGGTGAGCCGGCGCGTCATCGTTAAACTCATCAAAATCATGATCGGTACATTGCTCGTATGAGTGAACCATAACCTTTAGAGTGTGGTATAGCTTTGAATGGTTGTGTTAATGCTTTTATTAAGTGTTTATTGTATTGATTGTCTATATTGAATGCTTACATGTCAGTTATATTGCTTAACTGTCTTATTTGCATTGCACGAATTTCTTTCTCTCCACCTCGATATCTGTCTCGTTCTCACTGAGTATACGTGTTGAGTATACTCACTCCTCATCACCACATTTCAGGAAATGCCATGTTAGCTGGAAAGTTCGTGGTTACATGAAAGTTCGTGCTTGAAGAGTTGTCTTGCGTGCTATGTGGCTTGAGTTGTCAAAGAAGCAAAGATGTATGTTTCATGTGTTGTTTGTATTTAATGTTAAACAGGAATGTAATTTAAATTTAACTAGGTAATTGAGGTAGAATGATAAGCTAGTTTATGTATTCAGATAGTATAGTTTAACTTTAATGCATGTTTGTAATGTCCAAAGGAAAAGGGTTAGAATGGTATGATAGTCTATTTTATGCAGTGGGTTAGTATAGTTTAAATGCCTAGCATGAATGTTCTTGTCAAAGATGAAAAGAGATAGGTTAGCTCTTAAATTGGAAATGTATATTTACTTGTGTTCGCTTGTTGAGAACCAAGGCTCGGATGTCCTTGAGGTGTTTGTATGGTTGGACACGGTGCTGGTCCACTTATATGCTATTATAGGTTTTACATTTTGCCTAGGAATAGGGGAGACTCTGTCCGTCTTTCCCTAAAAATTTTGCCCAAGTACGGAATTGGGTTGTGAATAGATTGATTGATAGAACTCCCGGTCTCGAGAGGGATCAGGGTGTTACAGGTGGTATCAGAGCTTGTTTAGCTCATAAGCCGGGACAGGGTCCTCGGTCTGGTGGGTAGTGATCCTTGAATGTGCTCTTGTTAAGTGTGTCTTGAAAGTGTATGCTTGTATGTGAGATTGTGTGTCTTGACCTGAATGTGTGCACCTATGTGATATAGTTATGTGTTATGTGCTAAATGTGTGTTACGTGAAGTGAAGTGACTATTCGTGTATCGAATTGGCATCGTGAATCGAATTGACATCGTGAATTGTTATTTGCTTGAAGTATTGCCTGTAATGTGTGTCTTGGAATGTCTTGAATTGGTTATGCCGTGATTTGAATTGATTATGTTGTGCTTGACTTGATTGTCGTGTTTGAGTGACTTTGTTGAATAAACTGATTTACAAACATGCTTGCATAATAGATTAAGGCATA
Organism: Ehretia macrophylla; assembly: GCA_037974665.1. Taxonomy (NCBI): domain Eukaryota; kingdom Viridiplantae; phylum Streptophyta; class Magnoliopsida; order Boraginales; family Ehretiaceae; genus Ehretia; species Ehretia macrophylla. The sequence continues at coordinate 53,416,548 of CM075782.1, forward strand.
TATGTATAAATGAGATATATTGGCATTCATACATGTCCCGTGGAAATGGAAAGTAAGTCATCTTTCACCCTTGAAGAAAGTGGTTCACAGCTGGCCTTTCAAAGTGTATGGATTGGCAGGAAATGAATGGCATTTAACTAGCCTTTATTTGGGAGTTGGTGTTTGCTTTTGGAACTCGGTTATTGGCGAATCTCAAGGGTCCTCCTCTGTGCTTAACAGTTGTGAAAGAGTAGCTTTCGTTTGGGGTTCTATTTGGTTGTTCTCTGGAGCATTCTTTGGTTTTCTTATTGGGTATTCTTTGGAGACTTCTGTTGGCACTTCTTGGTAGACTTGGCTATTAGGTATTCAATCGGACTTACTGCACGGTATTATCTATGGCATATGTGTCTCGGTCTTTATTGGTGTGTTACTGGCATCCCTTATTGGAAATTCTTCGATGGCATTCTCTAGAATTCTCAGTGGTCATTTATCTAGTACTTACCTATTGGGTAATCCTTGCTACTTTCTTACTGGAGTATTGTTCGGTTATTTTATTTGGCATCCCTCAGTTGGTTGGTAATTAGAATTCCTATCAGACTTATTGTGTAATATTACTTACGGTAATCAGTACTGCATGAGGTGCATCTACTCTGGCTATCTTTTAACTTTCTTATTTGGTACTTGTTAGACTTCTATTGGAGATTCATAAATAGGGTATTCCTTCAGTATTCTTCTTGCCATTAATATGTGGTATTGATATTATCTACATTATCCCTGATTTAGTCTTTAGTTGGCATTTTCTCAGCATTCTTGGTTGGGATTTCTATTTGGGTTTTCCTACGGGCATCCTTATTCACTAACTTGCTCAGCAACCGATGCGGATTAGTCAGAATTGGATTTCAGATAGTGTTGAGTTATATCAGAAGAAGAATTGCGAGGACACAATTGTTTTAAGGGGGGAAGGATGTGATACCCCGAACCCGGCATGCATTTAATGGCATTTAATTGCATTTAATTGCATTTAATTAACTATTATCTTAAATGTTAGCATTGAATTTTGTGTTTATTTTTAGTTAAATATTCATTTGTAGCTTTATTTTCATATTTCTTTTAGAAGTAATTAAAATAATACTTGAGTTAATATGTTAACGGAGTATCAACTACTTTTCATATGTATGTTACTTGGTTTTATTTTCTTGCACCTTGATGCTCGGTTTTCAATTAAATGAAAAGTAGCTCCGAGCTGGAGTAAATTTTGAACTATGTTGCTTTTCAAAAATTATATTTTCCTTATATTTCATAATATTTAGGTGTTATTCATTCTTCATCGTTTTGTGCATAGCATATCGAGAGTGGTAGTTAGAGAGTGTTTTCTAGTCCTCAACAAATGGTGAAAACTAGTATTTAGTGTTTTAATTTTAGTATTTTAGTTGATTGTTGATTAGAATTAAAATTGTGTTAGTGGTAAAGCTTAAAATGCACAAAATGAGCTACCTTGACCAAGTTTAGTTAGCATTGACCAAGGGACCTTGAAAATTTGACTTAGTTGTCACCTTATAAGCATAAACATAAAAAAAAAAAAAAAAAAACAACCAAAAGCTGAAAAAAAAGAAGGCCATGGCCGAAAATACAAGAGGAAAAGAAAAAAAAAGATTTCAACATTCAAATCTTCAAATCTTCACAAGAGCTTGCACGGGGTTGTTTCCGAGGCATCCAGCGAGGTTTTCTCAGCGTCTAGGAGCGTCTAAGGTAAGGAGTCCATCGTTATTTGCGCATTTGAAAATGTTGTATATAAACTTTAATTTTTGGGTTTTAGCCGTAGATTGTTATTTTAACTGTTTTGATGCTTAAAGAATGTTCCTCGACAATTGTAGAACATATATTTGTAGACTTTTAGCATTTTCTACAGTTGAAAATAGCAATTGAAATTTTAAATGCGAATGGAATAGTAAAATATGAATAGTAAACTCTCGTTACGTTAAAGTTGCTTTGTTTTGCATTCTGTTGATGTAGGAAGGTGCTAGATATACTAGAATGCCTAAATGTATGGTTTAATTGGATTGTGTAATGAAAAAACGGAGAAAAATGGCTTGGTACGTGTTGGGGTCATTTCGGTCGAGTTTGAAAATTTCTCGATTTGCGTGAAGGCATTGTGGAGGTACATCATGGAAGTACTTTTGGTGCAGTTGTAACATTGGTTGGGTGATCAATTGAGGTAGCTGTAGTTCAAATGAGCAAAGGTGAAAATTGGGGCTTTGCGGAAATTCTAGGGTAAAGTAGGATTTCGTAGTCTTTAGACGTGCCTTATGGTGTCCTAGGAGGTGTAGTGAAGTCGATTTCCGAAACTCGTGTCTCGTTTGAAAGTAGTAGCGCTTTAAAAGTTGAGGTCATTTTGTGATTTTGTTTGTTTTCATAGTGTAATGCCTATAGAATGCTTATTATTGCTTGTTATGCTTGTTAAAGTTGGTTATGGTTGAATTGTATATCAATTGTTGATAATGCTTGTTAGTATTGTTCTTGTTACTTTATTGATTGTAATTGCTTATTGTATCGCATGTTGTTACTAACCTGCACTTCAGTGCCTTGCTCAATTATCGTTATATTCTTCGTATTGCATTGCATAAGTGTCAGGCGCGTGAGTAATGGGCCTCTCTGGGTAGCCTCAGGTTGCCAGTGTTGGTTGCTCTAGCTCCGTGCCCTATTCCCTTTCTCGCTTGGGTTGCCGCCCAGGAAGATTTGAGTCGTAGAATTGACAGAGTATGTCCGGAGTACTCTAAACGAAAGATATAAGGTGGGTGAGCCGGCGCATCATCGTTAAACTCATCGAAATCATGATCGGTACATTGCTCGTATGAGTGAACCATAACCTTTAGAGTGTGGTATAGCTTTGAATGGTTGTGTTAATGCCTTTATTAAGTGTTTATTGTATTGATTGTCTATATTGACTGCTTACTCTGCCTTATTTGCATTGCACGACTTTCTTTCTCTCCACCTCGATATCTACCTCGCCCTCACTGAGTATACGTGTTGAGTATACTCACTCCTCACCACCACATTTCAGGAAATGCGATGTTAGCTGGAAAGTTCGTGGTTATGTGAAAGTTCATGCTTGAAGAGGTGTCTTGCGTGCTACGTGGCTTGAGTTGTCAATGATCCAAACATGTATGTTTCATGTGTTGTTTGTATTTAATGTTAAAAAGGAATGTAATTTAAATTTAACTAGGTAATTGAGGTAGGATGATAAGCTAGTTTATGTATTCAGATAGTATTGTTTAACTTTAATACATGTTTGTAATGTCCAGAGGAAAAGGGTTAGAATGGTATGATAGTCTATTTTATGCAATGGGTTAGTATTGTTTAATTGCCTAGCATGAATGTTCTTGTCAAAGATGAAAAGAGATAGGTTAGCTTTTAAATTGGAAATGTATATTTACTTGTGTTCACTTGTTGACAACCAAGGCTCGAATGGCCTTGAGGTGTTTGTATGGTTGGACGCGGTGCTGGTCCACTTATATTCTATTACAGGTTTTACATTTTGCCTAGAAACAGGGGAGACTCTATCCGTCATCCCTAAAAATTTTGACCAGGCTTGGAATTGGGTTGTGAATAGATTGATTGATAGAACTCCCGGTCTCGAGAGCGATCGGGGTGTCACAGTCCAAACAGTATGGGAGCCTTTCAACTCATACTGCTCACACTCTTAGATCTTCACGGTGCCTCCTCCACCATAGTTTAAGCTAGGAGCTACTCCAAAAAGTGAGGCTTACTTCAAAATTTGGTTTCAACAAATGTCAACAACCCCATGAATAAAGTCAACTATGGTTGCCCACTAATTTGATCATAGGTGAAATTCACTCCCTTCGCTTCGCGCCAGGCTTGGAAATCGTAAGTCAAGCCCCCTTCACCTCTTGGCAGCAAGAAAGTGACCAGCAAGCTGAAAAAGCCAAGTCCCTTTTTAATAATAATAAGGTAAGCTTCATAGCTCTAACCTATCTAAGGGGAAAGGCAACACTAGCTGAAGGAAGGGCTTCATAGCCTTACCTTTTTCTTATTAAAGGGAGAGCTTCTTCTTATTATTCTTCAATCTTAGTATTTTTTGAATATAAGAATAAGCTAAGAGGGCTAGGAATCGTAAGAATTGAGAAGTCCTCTATCGAATTGAATAGGGTGAAAAGACAGGTTCGGAAGTGGCCAGATTAGCAGGAGGAAGGGCGGCCCCACCCTGAAACAAAAGTGTATGTACATAAAAAAAGAGTCTGGTTATGGCCTTTACTTGATAGAGCTTATTCCCATCTATCTTGACCGGGAAGAGGGTCAGTAGTCTCTGTCGTTGCAAGTCTTTCTCCTTCTACTAAGACGGCACTCTTTTTAGTTTTTGTTTGTTCACCGCTGCACGAAATCATAAAGAAGCTGGAATAAATCAGAAAGAGAGTGGTGCCTAGCGAGAGCGTGTCTTGTCTTTGTAGAGGAATAGTACGATCTTGGACTGGCCCCCTTCACATGACCTAGAAAGAAAATGAAGTTTGTGCTACTATAAGGCCTCTAAACTCTTCCTTCAGGACACTCTTGCGTTGCCTATAGGGACAGGGTAGCCCCGACTTCTATAGGTCCTTGGTTCGACCTCCTAATGATAATTGAGGTCCTTGCGCGTGTATCTCTTCCCTAAGACTTGCTTTCTCTATATGAAGTGCCCCGTGGTTCCTCGAGTGCCAGCCGCAGAGAGGAATGTCATCAACTAAGGCGCTATTGGCCAATAAGCACTCGCTCACCGGCTGCTCGGGCTCTGCGTTTCAAGTTCGTTATCCTAACCGTCTCCTTTGCTCCACCAGGAGCCTAGCCCCTTCTTCTATCTTATCTACTGCCTTGTTCCTCGTCTCCATACTACTCCAGCCACTCGCTGTAATAGCTTGCTTCACGGGTGGCTCACACCCTGGGCGGTGCGGCTGAGCCAGAGTGGGCTCAACAGTCGGCCTATGTTTCCTAGCGCACGCATAAAGGCATGATTAATTCCATAAATCTCACTGCACTGACCATAGTAAACTCTTTCTCGTTGTACCAAAATAGGGGTCTGATTTAACTGACTAGGTACAGCGTCACATTTGACACCTAAGGAAGGTACAACCCAACTATGAAGTACATCAGCAGATGTTATAATAATACGTAAATGCATTTTGACTAGTACAACCACTCTATTGTCCACTTCTAATAAACATGATTGACCCAATTCTGGATCATCTTCTGGAATCGTATAACTGTCAAAAGTGAGTGACTATTCGTCAGAACTGTTATAGTCTGAATACTCATAAGGGTGGGTCGATGCCCGCCTCCTCCCAAACTGTACTTGCAAGTTTCCCCACAAAAAGCTCACCACGCCTACTCTTAGAAAGAACACTATTTTTCTTTAGTTAGGTAGTTCTCCCGACCGTAAGACCCTTTATGAGTAAGGGTAATCGAAGGCTGGGGAAATGTAGATTGGCAATAAGGAATCATTTCTTACCCAGCCCTACCTACCCTATGTATTCAAGGGGAGAGGCTGGAACCGAAAAATACCTGGTTCCACACATATGAGACAGGCAGAAGATATGGGATGACCAGTTCACTGCGGAAATCGAATTTGATCCTATAGTCGTCTTCTTTGTTCGAAAAATGCGCAATGGAAAGGGATGCTAGTCGGCTTGGCAAAGTTGTAGGCCCCAATAAATCAGATCCAAAGTGATTCCTCACCTATCTTGTTAGGGGCCCAATTGAACGCTTGAGTATAGATTACTTATACTCATGTGAACAACAAGGGCCCGTAGATCTAAAAGGATCCATCCATAGGCCTGACCAAATATCCTTTGTCCACAAACAAAAACAAAGTAGGTTTTTAGTAGTAGTTCATGAGACCTCGAATTCCCACGTTCAAGCGTGCATTATGCCAAGAGGTCCCAGCCCCATCTCTAGTTGAGAATTTGAGTTACCCTTCTTTTTTTTTCATTGCAGCAAGTCAGTTGCGAGGCGCTCCAGACCTGGACCTGTTCGGACGTGAGCTGAGCTTCTTACAATAAGATCCTACTACTACTCATTCCAGCGGACGGGATGCTTTCCCTAGCTTTTGATTTTCATGTACTTTTTTTTTAGAAAAAGAATAGAATAATGTAAGAGATAGTCTATATCCTGTATCGATCATAGGATCACTCTATGAATAGGTAAATTCTCTATGACCTCCCACCGTTCACGACATTCTTTGTTTCTGGCTGCGAACGGCTCCTCGGTAGAGGAGTAGAAGTGCTGGTTCTCTTCGATCAAGTTGCTTATGCCTGCTGTTACCTACCATAGGACCTCCGTCCCCGAACTGAAGAAAGAGGAGCAGGAACAACAGGTTGTCCTCTCCCAGCCCAGTAGTTCCGCAACTACTACCATGGTTGTTGCCAATGGGGATCCCCCATTCCGAAAGGTTACTAGGCTGTCCCTTAGGTCCAAAGTTGTATGCCACTGCTATGGTGGCGATAGATTCACTACTTCAGCGCCATTATCGGACATTGTAGGCTGAGCATCTATATCTCGTATATGGTTCCACACCGAGAAGTGGGATGTGTACCTCCAACAACAACAAGAATGGAACCATAGGCTTCTATGCTGGGAGCATTTCGGGGTATATGTCTAACCACCTCAACTCCCCATTTCTGCCATGCTATAGTTATTAAAGTCTCTTGACAGCAAGAATGGGAGATTACCGATAAGCCAGATGCTTCGCGAACCATATTCCACTTTAAGGCATTTTGTTGCACTTAAATAACCCACGTGAAAAGGCACACTCCGATACCATTGATGTCCAATAGCTTTGATAGTAATGGCTGGATCTACTACTACCTCGTCCATTGCGTATAACAGAGCAAATGATGGTATATCAATGAACATCAGGATGATACTAGGAAATATGGTCTGAAGAATCTCGATAGTAGTTCCATGAACAATCCATTGTGGGAGTGGATTTTTTTTATAGTGGAAATGCCATAAAGCGTGAACCAAGGTCCATGATACGGAATCCAAAATCAGAATGAGGAAAAAAAAAGATATAGTGATATAAGTCTATTATTCCTTGAATCATAGGTGTTGCTGCGTCTTGAGATCCTAATTGCCATGGTTCTGCTGCATCACAAGGAGCAATTGTGAGAAATAGCCATTCTAGAACAATGATTTGGTTTGGTTCATTCTTTGACTACTCTACTTCCCCTTAAAAAAATAGAGACTTGTTCTTGCTATCCCAATTCAGGAAGACGAAAATCGTCGGTTGGGATGGTCCGACCAAGAAAGGCATGGGAGTCTTTGAGCATTGCTTGGGCCGAGTTAAATAAAGACTAGCTACCTAGCAAGAAAACGGATGCGTGTTAGCGCAACGGCTTTTGCGCCCCTTGCTTGTTCCCCCACTGTACACTTTCTATATATCTGTCTTCATTATTGGCTGCATGCTATCGGAGATAGAGCAATGGGTGGTTTAGTCTTACCACGCACCGCACTAAATTCAATGATCAAGCAATACGAATCTCTTTCTCAATCTATATGAAATTTGAGAGTCGGTAGTTAGCTATGCAGCAACCAATGCATCTAATGGGAAAGAAAGAAATCCCAGATAATGTCCATGTGGCCTCGTGATTAGACGAAGAGATTACTCCATCATGCACACCAAACCCAGGGTTTAGGCTCCATCTTCTAGATACACAACCTCTGAGATAGAAGGAAGGTCCATGTCACACTAGGAATCAGCCGCCACTCACCGCAGAAAGGAGCGTATGACAGCCAGCCACACTAGAACCAGTCTCCAAGAAAGGAAAGAAGAAAACGCGAGGGACTAACCAATTGGCAGGAACTCCCAAGATTGAGAGATTCATAGGGGAGGATGCCAAAGAAGGGGTAAGCACGGAAAATGATAGAAGTTAAGAAGCGGAAAGAGAAGCCTAATTTCATTTTTTCACTAGAGTATGGACCCAAGTTCATTAGAAGACTCATCTGACTTTTAAGTGAAGGCCAAGGCCGGTTCACAGCAATGAATGGTGGTACCGGTCAGGGCAAGCACAACACTTGTCCTCGCCTTTTTGTTTGAATCATTAACAGTTCGGGTAGGCCCGCAGGACTAGAATTCTGAAAAGAAGAAATGTCTAGCTTTTCCTATTCTAGTGCAGGTTCTTGCTCCATACAAATCTCTTCACTTTGACTTGGCTTGGCCCGCGCCTTGACAAGGTTGTTGCCCCTCCTTCCACCAGTAGAGAGACCCGAAGTTAGGCCTTTGTATGATGGATTGATTGATAGTAGGATCAATCATGTTTAGTTTCATTCAGGATCGACATGCCCCCGGTTTGAAGAATTCGATGACAGGCCTTCGCTGCACAAGATCCCAGAATTGGTCGATTCAGAATCGACTGGATTGGAGGGATCCAGAGCCACAAGGATCTTCAACGAGTTCGAAACTCTTTTTATTCTAGGCGACCGGCCCAATTCTATGGAATTTGCTATAAGTCAAGCTTGTCGACAATATATCTTATATGAAGCAGTATTGTAGCCTTATAAGCTGCTTGAATGGGTAGCGGACTTTCTATCTACGCCGAGTTTTGATGCCTGACTCAAAGCCTCCTATTCTTCCCCTTCCACGAAGACACCCTCTGCTGCCTAGTCTACTTGCCTTTGCTTCCTAAAGTGAGATGGATAGACCGAGATCGTCGTTGCTTGACTCAGCTTGATATCTTTTCGATGGTTTGCTCTTGTTCAGAACTAGGTCTATCTATATTTTTACCTAAGTCCCTGGTTTTTGAGACTGGCGAGATTGAGTTTGCTAAGAGATTTAGGTATAAACACTTGACTAAGGATTTTTCTCCTGTGTTAGTACGAAACCTATCCAACTCCCATCATCTACTAGGTGTCTTTTCCATCATTCACATCTATAATGTGAAGAGGTTCACACACACTTTGTCGAATGCATGGACTTGGATTTAGAGTTCTCTCGCGTCTCAACCTCTCCCAATCGAATCAAGTTTTGCAGCTTGCGGAGGTCTGGTTAAAGAGTAGGGTTCCCTTTGACTTATGGCTTGGTCGCTTGCGTGCCTCTATCGCCTTATCTTCGAGGTATCTTGTTAGAGATGCTTAGAGAGGCTTTTAAGCCTAAGGAATTGAAGGTAGCACCTCATCACTTATATGAATCTGAGGATTGAAGATGCTCGACCGATAGGGAGAGGTCTATAAGGTACGATAGGAGATTACCTTGGTTAAGGCCTGGACATCCCAGTAGCTTCGTTAGTTCCTATGATACTCTATTTACCGTAGCCTTGCATCCAGGTGTCGTGTGGAAAGCTCTCATCGTAACAATGCACTTTCCAGTGCTTCATGAAGATCCACATTTGATCCGTTTTGGTATCGTGTGGAAACTCTACGATGAGGTTACTAGGTGTGGAGTTGACTATAGGCCTCCAGTATTAGAGTCTGTCAGTCTTCTTCACCTAGTAGTCCTTCTCGGAGGAGTCTCCGGTACAGATTTCCCTGCTCCATCTGCTTGTGCCCCAGTGAAAAGTCCAGTATTGACTGTTGTCCTTTGAGCTACTAGCGACCTTTGTGAGAGAAATTCCCTTTTGCTACCGACTGAAATGAAGGTTAGCAGCCTTTAGTACTATATGTCCTAAGTCTGACTATGCTTAGGTCAGTGCATTGGCACCTGCTGAGTGAGAGATTTTTGGTTGAACTCTGTCTGTACTTAATGGAAGCAATAGGCTTAAAGCGATTCTTCCTACCTTCATTTCCTTATCAGTCGAGCTGAATTCCATCTAGCCTCTCTTTACAATTCAAGAGTGAAAGTTAAGAAAGGCTCTTATCTTATTCTTCCTAGAATATATGAAGGAGATCTGACTTCTTAGAAGGAGATGAGCTACCTAGATCTGTGTATGTATGGGTCTCGGTAATTGAAGAGAGAAGAAGGGATGGAATCGCCACCTAAGATTGAGTGTGGAAAAACCTTATGATTTATTCTATAAAATGATTTTTTGTTTGAAAAGTGACTCCATCTTAGGAGTGAGTCCAACTAATCAGTTTTAACCAAAGAAAGGCTAGGTTCGGGGGTTCGATTACTCTACAGGGAAGGGCTTAGGCAGCCTTCGCGCCCAAGGCTTAGTACCACCTATTCCTAAGATGAATTGGCTATTAATTATATTGAGTCCCATGCATGTACAGACACATAAAGCATACGTCTTAGATGCTACATGTAAAAAGTTTTATATTGAAAATCATGCAAACACATATTAGCATTCGCATACAAATAACACATAAGAGTTTAGAAAGAACATATATTAGAAAAGGCGTTTGATGGATAAATTGGTTTATATAGTGGATTATCTTTGGGAGAGAAAGCTCATCCATAACGATTATGTCCCTCTTAGCCGGTTGCATGATAGCTTTCATCTTTACCAGTTTGTTAGGTTTCGGAATAAACGATCTATACATATAATCCAATTTCAAAGTCAAGTTTGAGATTGCTTGACTTCTTGTAATTTACCTTCGAGAATTTTTTTCTTATAAATTGACTTCTTTTCCTTATAGGGCGTTATCCTCTTTTAATGGAAGAATCAATGAGCACCTACCGGTAGTGGTGAATACTGAGAACATGAATTCCCTTAGCGCGTTGGATCATCGAAGAATGGATAAATTCCTATCTCTAGTAAGACCACCCATAAGGGTTCATCAACTCATTTCTCGGTCATATATTGGTCACAAAAAGTACTATTTGAACTTGTCACCAGCCTCATCTGGCTTTTCTAGCTTCACAGTTGATCCCTCACTAGATGTTTAGTTAGAGCCATTCTCGTTGTGCTTTGATAGACTACTCGGAGAGAGTCTTTAGGAGATACACTATCCGCTCTGGCTTGCCTCTTGAAGCTCTATTTTGATACCTTAGTGGACTACTTGTTTGAAGCCTTTTAATATCTTGTTCTCAATGATTAGATCTCGCACTTCCTTCCTCACCCACCTACCCTTTTTACCAGGTTTTGCCTCAAAATTCAATGAGACAAGTCCCCTTTTGCGAGATTGGCAACAAACAACCAACCCTGAGACCACTGCTCCCCCTGTGTATATGTAAACACAAGAAGGAATTGAAAAGTAACAAGTGTCATATATTTGCCATTAGGAACTACGTTAATTAGAGGTTGTTACACCCCTTCCATGTTTGGGTGGCGGAAATCTTAAGACGTCTCCCCCAAAAGGGGACTTTTAATTAACCAAACGCAGTATCTTGAAGGACTGGTTGACAGTAGGCACTGTTTCTCCTTTGACTTAATGTCGGCCCCTGATTATTTTAGTCTTTCTGTTTGAGGTAGTGTAGTACCTATTCGACCGCTCCTTTGCCTCAAGTATGGTTAATTCTGCACTTGCATGCAAATTCTTTGAGGTGCCTTTTATTAAACAAAGGTTCTCTCAAGTATGCTTTGTGGCAGGGCAGCCGTTAGGATATCACGATTCTTGGCCTAATTTTGCACTATTACACCATATATTAGTGTAGTGGTGTGCGGAACAGGTGCACCCTAGTATACACTTTATATCGTACTCGGTGATGATGTTGTCATTGTCAATCAGGAAGTCGCCAAACTCTATGAATCTGCTTTGGGTAGATTAGGGGAGGGGTAACAATAAGTTATCAAAAGTGCTTGATCTTCCATTCTGGTTCTGCTGAGTTTGCTAAACGCTTCAGGGTTAGGGAAATGAGAAAATATTTCTCTCCAATCTCAATTCGGAGTTTGTTAAACTCCCACCATCCATGTGGATCCATGGCGATTCATATGAAGTATCCTTTCAAGTGGTTTTCTACCCTTGCTCGGGTGGCTGGTGCTAATTACCGTCTTTTGGCACACTTGGACCATCACCGGTCGGCGCACTATGGGCACCTCTAGGTGATGTGGACTAAGATGGAATTGTCGTTCAATCTTTGGATGGGGCGGGGCCGTCTTCTCAATCCATATCTAAGTGGTGTAATCATCGACTTCCTAAGGAAGAATATGAGGCCCACGGATCTTTAAGTAGTCCCAGATCAGATGAGCCGACAGTAGGACTCTCTTAGAGTGTGAGAGTATAACAGTAGCAGCAGTTACGGCCCTATACCCATGAGCATTGGCTTGAGCAGCTAAGCTAAGGTCGGAAAAGAAGAATGTGTGGGCTTACAAGCTACCTATTTCCTTAGCTGATAAGAGAATCTGTCTTCAACACAGATCGAGGCTTGTCAAATATAAGTATCAAGTCCTGTATCGCTGGACTAGACTAGATTTCGAAGATTGAGGAGTGGCAACTCTCATTGGAATTCCAGAACCAACTCCAAAAAGAAGGGTAGTCAAAGACTACCTCTTTCTCTTGGCCTGGCTAGCTCTCTTACCTGGGATCCCAACTACCATCCTTATCCGTTTACCCTACCTGCTATCGACAATCCTTCCACCTATTACTCACTCTCTGGAGGGAGATGGATGGATCGTGCTTGTGCTATCAAGCTAAAAAAAGACTGCTTTCGAGTGGTATTCACGAAAATGAAAAAGATTGAAGTAAATAGATTCGCTAGTTAGGTCAACTGGCACTATTTCACTAGTGATTGTAAGCTAGCTGCCCTTAAATGACAGGAGGGGAAGAAGCTCTAATGGAAGCATCCAATCCACCGGGATTCCCACCTTTCAAATTCTACATCTGCTACTCCTGGAGTAGAGAATGAATCTACTACCTGTGCCAGCAAAAAAACAAATACTATAAATAAGAAAAGGCTAGGTGTCCATGCCACCAACCTACTCCTGAAAGAAAACAAGAGCTTCCCCGGCAAACCACTAGAAGTTACCCATCGAGTTGAGCAATAATCCAATTGGAGAAGCAAGCTGCTCTTTGTCACCCAATTTCCCTTGGGACCAAGAATAAGCTCCAAAGAAGAAGGATGACTTATCACAATCTCTGGTACAATGGCTAGTTGGAAAGCCTTTCAAGCCAATCTCTTGATTCACATTCATGTGAAACCGTTGCAACCGATCCTGCATACCAATCATCTATCGCTTACAGTAATGGCACTAAGCCAATGTTTTTATGGATTCAGTCCTATGGAAAAATACATATATTAGGGCAATTTAGTTTGTAGTGTCACCGGTCAATCCCTGGGACAGCCGCGAGTTCGCCCTTAAAAGCCCTAAAAATTGGGTCCATAAAGCCTTAGATACTCCAAGCCTCAATATTTATTGTCCTTGAACCTAGATCATGGATGTATGGTTATAGTCCCATTCTATTAGTGGGATCCATAGCTTACGGGTCTTTCCCAAGCTAGTAAAAGAAGAAGGTTTTCAAGGACTACCCTAAGCCGACAAGTAGGCAGGACTTTCAGTTACAATGTGACGGTTAGGAAAACCTTTCTAAAGCCAATTGATTATCGGATTTCACCAATTCAACTACCACTACTAGGGGATTTGTCACGCCCCGACCCGACCCCATAAAAGGCCAAGCCCGGACCCGACACATGGACGGAGTCTCCTCTGTACCATGGAAGATCCGAAAACCCTACATTCAACATAATATTCGCGAAAACCATAATAATCATTTGAAACAAGTCAACTTTCTTTTAGAAACATACATCTTCTCATTAACCAACATTGCAAATCAAAATGTCATGCATACTATACAAGTACTTATGCCACTAAGTAGTTAAACTATTAGCATGCAGTTCTTACTAGTCACGTGAGTATATCTTTACAACTTTACAATCTTTCAACTTTTACATTATAAGACCATAGAGGCCTTAAAACAGAAACTACATACAAGGCTACAAGCCTCAAAATGAAGCGTCAACCAAGCAATATACACGTCAAGCATGGCCTGCACAAAAGACTGGCAACCAACCACCAGCTAAGCAAAGAAAGTGCCATCAAGGAAACACCTCCACTTGCTCCTCCTCCTCAATTACCTCAATAGGATCCGCTTCAACTACCCCTATAAAATATAGTATAGAAAGGAATGAGCAAAAACTATTGCTCAGCGAGGGCAATTGGTCTCAAGGATGGAGGTGAGAGGAGAATGCAATGCAAATAGTCAAGCAGATCAGTCAATTAACATATAGAGATACAAGCAAAGCCAACAATAAATCAAGACAAGCATTAAGACTATAATCATTCAATTAAACGATACAATTCACTTTCCACGAGCAACTCTCAATCACGAATCCGATGATGACGCGCCGGCCCAACCACCTTATAACTTCAGTTTGGAATACCCCGGAAGTATCCAATTAATTCTACGACCCAAATATCCCTAGGAGGCAACCCAATCAAGAAAGGGAATAGGACACGGAGCTAGGGCAACCAACCCTGGCAACCCGAGGCTACCTAGAGAGGCCCATCACACTGCCCCTGACTCTATGAATGCAATACAATATACAATGCAACAATCAAGCAATCGAGCAATAGAGCCAGACGTGGGAGAATAACAAAGTAGGTTACTCTCGCACGCAATAGCAATAGTTGATAAACATTTCAATCAGAATCAACTTTAACAAGCATAACAAGCAATAATAAGCATTCTACAGGCATAACACTATGAAAACAAACAAAATCACAAAACGACACCATCTTTCAAAACGCTACTACTTTCAAACGAGCCACGAGTTTTGGAAACCGACTTCACCATTCCTCCTAGGTCACCATAAGGCACATCTAAAGACCACGAAACCCTACTTTACCCTAGATTTCCCGCAAAGCCCCGATTTCTCCCTTTGCACATTTGAACTATAGCTACCCTAACCAAACACCGAACCAATGCCATAACCACACCAAAAGTGCTTCTATGGCCTCCCGAGACAATGCCATCACGCAAAATGAGAAAACGCTAAACTCGACCTAAACGACCCCAACATGTACCAAGGCATTTTTCTCCATTTTTCCATTACACAACCAAAAAAATCATGCATTTAGGATTTCTAGCATATCTACCATCTTTTCACATCAACAGAACGCAAAACGGAGCAACTTTTACGAAACGGGGGTTTACTATTCATAATTTACTATTCCATTATCAATTTAAATTGCAATTTCAATATTCAACAGTAGAAAATGCTAAAAAGCTACATATACATGTTCTATGATTGACAAGGAACATTCTTCAACCATCAAAATGGATAAATTAATGATCTACGCATAAAACCTAAAAATTAAAATTTGTGTATCAAACATTCAAATGCGCAAATAAAGATGCTTCCCTTACCTTAGACGCTCCTAGACACTAGGAAAACCACGCTGGAAGCCTCGGAAACAACCCCGTGCAGGCTTTCGTGAAGATTTGAAGATTGAATGTTGAAAATTTTTTTTTTCCCCTTTGAAGTTTCGGCCCTTTCACCTTTCTTTTTTTCAGCTTTCTTTGTTTTATTTTTGCTATGCAATATGCTTATAAAAGTTGACAAGCTAAGTCAATTAGTCAAGGCTTGGTCAAAGGTTATTTAAGTTGGTCAAATAAACTTATTTTATGCATTTTAAGGCCAAAACAACTAACACAAATCTAATTCTAGTTAACAACAACTAAAATACCAAAATTAAAACACGAAATACTAGTTTTCACTATTTGCTGAGGACTAGAAAACACGCTCTAACTATCGCTCTCGAAATGCAATGTACTTTTCGACGACAAAGGAATTACAATTAAATTTCAAAGAATTTAAGAAAATATAATTTTCAAAAAAATAAACAAGAAAATTCCACATTCCGGGCTCGGGTATTACACCATCTACCCCTTAAAACAATTGCGTCCACGCAATTCTTACCTGGTCGACAAACAACTCCGGATACTGACTCCGAACCTGGTCTTCTCTTTCCCAAGTTGCTTCCTCAAACCCGTGATGATTCCACAAAACCTTTACCAACGGAATACTCTTCCTCCAAAGTTCCTAAACTTTCCGCTCCACAATTTGAATCGGTCTCTCCTCATAAGTTAACTTTTCCTCAATCTGCAAAGGCTCGGGTTCAAGTACTTGTGAAGGATCTGGATGATATTTTCTTGACATTGACACGTGAAAAACATCATGTAGTCTCAACAAGCTCGAACGCAAAGCTAACCGATAAGCCAAAGGACCCACCTTTTCAGTGATCTCAAACGGACCCACATACCTGGGACTAAGTTTCCTGCTCTTACCGTGCCGAATCAACCCCTTTCGAGGAGAAATCTTAAGAAACACCCGATCTCCCAAAGCAAACTCAAGATCATGTGTAGGGTAATTGACTTCATATGGTTTCAACTTCTTAGAAGCATAGGCAATCACCTTACCATTCTACATTAAAACACAACCCAAACCCTCTTTAGATGCATCACTGTAGACAACAAAGTTTTCTGTACCCTCAGGTAAAGCTAGTATAGGAGCTGTAGTTAGTCTCTTCTTTAGTTCTTGGAAACTGGATTCACATTAGGCATCCTAGTTGTAAGTAACTTTCTTTCGAATCAACTGGATTAAAGGTCCAAAAATTTTGGAAAAGTCTTTAACAAACCTCCAATAGTAACCTACCAACCCTAGAAAACTCATAATCTCTGACACCGTTTCAGGTATCTTCCAAGATGAAACAACTTCAATCTTAGCTGGGTCTACTGAAATTCCTTGATCTGAAATGATATGGCCTAGAAAAGATATATGATTTAACCAGAATTCGCACTTGCTGAATTTGGCAAAAAACTTGTTTTCTTGCAAAGTCTATAACACAATCTTCAAATGTTGTTCATGTTCAGCCTCATTCTTAGAGTATACTAAAATGTCGTCAATAAAGATTACGACAAATTGATCAAGATAAGGTCGAAAGACCCTCTGCATCAAGTCCATGAATGCGGCTGGTACATTCGTCAACCCAAACGGTAACACAACAAATTCATAGTGGCCATATCTAGTCCTGAATACCGTCTTAGGTATATCATCACTCTGAATCCTGAGTTGATAGTAACCCTGCCTCAAGTCAAATTTGGAGTAAACACTCACACCCTGCAACTGGTCAAACAATTCTTCAATCAACGGCAAGAGGTATTTGTTCTTAATCGTGACTTGATTAAGTCCCCGGTAATCAATACAAAACCGTAGCGTGCCATCTTTCTTTCTCACAAACAACACAGGCGGACCCCACGGTGAAGAACTAGGTTGTATAAACAATTTCTCAAGCAAGTTCTAAAGCTGAATTTTCAATTCCTGAAGTTCAGCCGGTGCCATTCTATAAGGACTTCTAGAAATTGGCACAGTGTCTGGCATAAGGTCAATCACAAATTCAATCTCCCTATCCGATGGTAAACCAGGTAATTCCTCGGGAAATACACCAGGGATGTCTTTAACAATTGGAACCTCATTCAAATTCAACTTATCAGTAGGTTGATTGATTAGATAAGCTAGGTAAGCTTCACAACCTTTATTCAACAACTTAGAAGCCTTGATTGATGATAAAAGGGGTATCCGGGCAGCCCTGCAGTTCCCAACAATCTCTAGTACCGGTAGGTCAGGAATCTGAAGATAAACAATTTTTGTTCTGCAATCCAACTGAGCATAGTACTTCCCCAACCAGTCCATTCCCAATATGATTTCAAAGTCACGGAAGGGTAGTATAATTAAATCAGCAGGAAATTTATGGTCCTCAATGCATATAACACAAGATTTGCAAATAGACTTAGTAACAAATTTCGCACCCAAAGGCGTACTAACTTCAACTTTATGTGGCAGTTTATCAATGCAAACATTCACAGATCGTGCACATACAGGAGTTATAAACGAATGTGTAGCTCCGGGATCAATCAAAACTTTAACTGGCTGAGTATTGAGAAGAAAGGTACCTTCTACTATTGCTGTAGTATCAGGCAGCTCCTCCGCATCTAGTGCAAAGACCCTAGCCTGTACCCTCTGTGCTGGACCTGCACCTGCAGTCCTGTTCTGCACACCCTGGCCTCTAGTATGGCCCTGAACATTCTTATACTTAGGGCAATCTTTCACCCTATGCTGATCGCTCCCACAACCAGTGCACTTACCACTCTTTTTCCAGCAATTAGCTTCAATGTGCCCCGATCGATTACAAAAGTTACACTACTGATTATGCCTTACAACAGTGTTTCCCGTAGGTGCAGGGGCTCTGGCAGTGGTAGGAACAGTACCTCCCTGCTGGGGTCTAGTCACAGCTGGTCTTGCCTGAATCTGATATTATGGCTGATACGGACGCTGCTGAGGAACCTGAACAAAAGTCTGATACTGCCTCTGCTGACTCTGGCTGCTCTGGCCTAAGTACTGTTTCTTACCTGGTTGGCTACTCTCAGCTATCATCTCTGCCTTCAGTTTCTCAAACTTCGAGCCTGCTTGGAATGCCTCGGGAAAAGTACTATACGTCTGCCTAGTCAAATGTAGTTGTAAATCCATCCTCAGCCCACGAACAAACCTACTAATCATCCTCCTAGCTGGGTGCACCAGCTCAAGCATATACCTCGACAGGCTGACAAACCTAGCCTCATACTGTGCGACAGTCATGTTTCCTTACTTCAGGGCCATAAATTCGTCTTCCCGCCTTTCCTTAGCCATCTCGGGAATATACTTGTCACGAAACTCACTCACGAAATCATCCCACAAATGTGGAACATCCTCATAGTCCCACCTCAACCTGACAGTGTTCCACCACTGTTCTGCGTCGCCCTCAAACAGAATTGCTGCATAAGCTATCTTTGCCTCATCAGCATACCTCAAAGCAGCGTAAATTTTCTCAACACGATTAATCAATCTCTTGGCTGCCTCGTCATCCGGCTCTCCAAAGAACTTACCCGGCTCATACCTAAGGAATTTCTCCAACTGATTATTCTCAGCCTTATGCCCTTGTCCACCAGGATTAGCTTGATTTCCCTGGGGATTATTCCTCTCCTGTCTCTGCTCATGTAGTACCTGAGTAATCCGGTCAACTACAGTGGTCATAGTAGCCATAAACTGTTCAGGCATCGGTTGTTGACCCTGTTCTGTTGCCTCTTCATCTGCCCCTGGACCTTGAGTACTACAACATGGCGGCATAGTAACAACATACAATAGCTGGCCACATATAAAAGCAGTTTATAAATAGAAATATAACACATAAGATTAGATAACACTCAAGTCAATAACAATCAAATATCCTATCACACAATTCTCATAAGACAAGATTGACATGTCAAACTAATTCACATAAACACATAAGCACTCCAAGTTCACATAATCATACTATAACATTTTCACTTAACAATCACACAATAACACTTTATCATTCTAGACCGTTACCCCATAGATCGAGAAACATATCCCGGCTCATGCAATACTATCATGCTCTGATACCACCTAAAGATGTCATGCCCTAACCCGACCCCGGAAAAGGCCAAGCCCGGACCCGACACACGGACGGAGTCTCCTTTGTACCTTGGACGGTCCGAAAACCCTACATTCAACATAATATTTGCGAAAACCATAATAATCATTTGAAACAAGTCAACTTTCTTTTAGAAATATACATCTTCTCATTAACCAACTTTGCAAACCAAAATGTCATGCATACTATACAAGTACTTATGCCACTAAGCAGTAAAACCATTAGCATGCAGTTCTTACTAGTCACGTGAGTATATCTTTACAACTTTACAACCATTAAACTTTTACAACATAAGACCATAGAGGCCGCAAAACAGAAACTACATACAAGGCTACAAGCCTCAAAATGAAGCGTCAACCAAGCAATATACACATCAAGCATGGCTCGCACAAAAGACTGGCAACTAACCACCAGCTAAGCAAAGAAAGTGCCATCAAGGAAACACCTCCACTTGCTCCTCTTCCTCAAATATCTCAATAGGATCCGCTTCAACTACTTCTGTAAAATATAGTATGGAAAGGAATGAGCAAAAACTATTGCTCAGCGAGGATAATTGGTCTCAAGGACGGAGGTGAGAGGAGAATGCAATGCAAATAGTCAAGTAGATCAATCAATTATCATATAGAGATACAAGCAAAGCCAACAATAAATAAAGACAAGCATTAAGACTATAATCATTCAATTAAAGGATACAATTCACTTTCCACGAGCAACTCTCAATCATGAATCCAATGACGATGCTCTGGCCCAACCACCTTATAACTTCAGTTTGGAATACCCCGAAAGTATCCAATCAATTCTACGACCCAAATCTCCCTAGGAGGAAACCCAAGCAAGAAAGGGAATAGAACACGGAGCTAGGGCAACCCACCCTGGCAACCCGAGGCTACCCAGAGAGGCCCATCACACCGCCCCTGACTCTATGAATGCAATACAATATACAATGCAACAATCGTGCAATCGAGCAATAGAGCCACACGTGGAAGAATAACAATGGAGGTTACTCTCGCACGCAATAGCAACAGTTGATAAACATTTCAATCAGAATCAACTTTAACAAGCATAACAAGCAATAATAAGCATTCTATAGGCATAACAATATGAAAACAAACAAAATCACAAAACGACCCCAACTTTCAAAATGCTACTACTTTCAAACGAGCCACGAGTTTTGGAAACCGACTTCACCATTCCTCCTAGGTCACCATAAGGCACGTCTAATGACCACAAAACCCTACTTTACCCTAGAATTCCCGCAAAGCGCCGATTTTTTCCTTTGCTCGTTTAAACTATAGCTACCCTAACCACACACCCAACCAACGCCATAACCACACCAAAAGTGCTTTCATGGCCTCCCGAGACAACGCCATCATGCAAAACGAGGAAACGCTAAACTTGATCGAAACGACCCCATCATGTACCAAGGTATTTTTCTCCGTTTTTCCATTACACCACCCAAACAAATCATGCATTTAGGCATTCTAGCATATCTAGCATCTTTTCACATCAACAGAATGCAAAATGGAGCAACTTTTACGAAACGGGGATTTACTATTCATAATTTACTATTCCATTGTGAGTTTAAATTGCAATTTCGATATTCAATAGTAGAAAATGCTAAAAAAACTACAAATACATGTTCTACAATTGTCAAGGAACATTCTTCAAGCATCAAAATGGATAAATTAATGATCTACGCATAAAACCTACAAATTAAAGTTTGTGTATCAAACATTCAAATGCACAAATAAAGATGCTTCCCTCACCTTAGACGCTCCTAGACGCTAGAAAAACCACGCTAGAAGCCTCGGAAACAACCCCGTGCAAGCTCTCGCGAAGATTTGAAGATTGAATGTTGAAAATGTTTTTTTTCCCTTTGAAGTTTCGGCCCTTTCACCTTCTTTTTTTCATCTTTCTTTGTTCTATTTTTGCTATGTAATATGCTTAATAAGATGACAAGCTAAGTCAAAGTAGTCAAGGCCTGGTCAAAGGTTATTTAAGTTGGTCAAATAAGCTTATTTTAGGCATTTTAAGGCTAAAACAACTAATGGAATTATATTTCTAGTCAACAACAACTAAAATACTAAAATTAAAACACAAAATACTAGTTTTCACTATTTGCTGAGGACTAGAAAACATGCTCTAACTATCGCTCTCGAAATGCAATGCACTTTGCGACAATAAATGAATAACAATTAAATTTCAAAGAATTTAAGAAAATATAATTTTCAGAAAAATAAACAAGAAAATTCCGCATTCCGAGCTCAGGATTACACCTTGTAACAACCCGACTCCTCACATGGATCCTACACGGAGTCTCACCGAGCCGTCACTACCACAATCTTGTCTGCTATTGGCAATCCTTGGCCCACAGGCATAGGGCCCTCACGGCTTTGTTTCTCCCATGGTCTCCCACGGGAAAAGGCCTCGTGACTGATACAAGGACCCAAGCCCTTATGTCCAGCTCTCTCACTTCCAAATCTTCCGATGTGGGATTGTGTTACCATATTCCATGCCCCATAAGGTGCCCCGCACCCTCGCGGGCACGAGCACAAGGGAAGACTAGCTCTGATACCATTTGTAACGACCCGACTCCCCACGTGAAACCCACACGGAGTCTCACCGAGCCGTCACTACCACGGTATTGTCCACTATTGGCAATCCCTGGCCCGCAGGCACAGGGCCCTCACGGCTTTGTTTCTCCCATGGTCTCCCAAGGGAAAAGGCCTCGTGGCTGATACAAGGACCCAAGCCCTTATATCCAGTTCTCTCACATCCAAATCTTCGGATGTGGGATTGTGTTACCACAGGATTCCTAGATCCTCTCTCAGATCGAATTAAGATTCCAGTCTTCAATCAAATAGAAAGAAAGCAGGAGATTAATTAGCTATAGTAGTTGTAAACAAATCTCATGACGGTGATCAAACATCATTGCTATTGAATAGGAAGCTAGAAGTGAATTCCTCCCTTGCTTTGAAAACTTCTTCAGAAGTCTCTACTCAGATGGGGATGGGTTTTGTTAATCTAGGTTGTACTCTATTGACACAAGAAAAGTAGGTTTAGAAGGTGACACCTCCGCTAATTGACAAATTACGTTTATCGGATAACTACTTTAATCAAAATTCTCAAGTTCCTCAATGCTGGCAAAAGAGCTTTGAGACTTCCCGCCCGAGGAAATAATGTGTGATAACCCGAACCCGGCATGCATTTAATAGCACCTGACTGCATCTGATTAAATGTTTAATTAGTTAAATCAACCAATTTGCACTATTTTAATATTCCGCTTGGAAGCATTTAGTAGTTGTAAATTGAATAATTAAAAGATTATTACCTATTCCTGATAATTATAGTAATTGAATTTCTTTTCTTGTGATTTATTAAGTGTTATCTTAAATGTTAGGGTTTAATTGTGTTTGACTACGTGTTTATATTAACCTTCATTTATAGCTTAATATTACCTTCATAATTCTTTAAAATATTCTAGAACTAGTAAAATTAATTATTTTAAATGAATATTGATTACCTTGATTGTTTTGATTATTTTAAAAATCGGTTTTGGTTGTTTTGCATTAAAATCACTCGATTTTCAAATAAATGAGAAAAGTAACTCCGAGCCGAAGTAAATTCTAAACTATGATGCTTTCCAAAAATAATATATTTCTTAGATTCTTTGAGAATTAATTGTTACTTCTTTGTTGTCGCAACGTGCATTGCATATCGAGAGAGATAGTTAGGAAATGAATTCGAGTCCTCAGCAAATAGTGAAACTAGTATTTTAGTGCCTTAAATTTTATAATTTAATTGTTGTTAGCTAGAATTGATGTTTCCTTAGATGTTTTAGCCTAAAAATGCATGAAATAGGCTACTTTGACCAATTTTTAAATGGTTTGACCAAGGGGATTGACCATTTTGACCTTGTGCCTCTTTTAATAGCCTAAAATAGCTCAAAATTAAAAAAGAAAGCAAGCTATAAACAGAACCAGCTAGGGCCGAAAATGAGGGAGAAGAAAAAAAAATTCAAGTTCAAATCTTCGATTCTTCGCGTGAGCTTGCACGGGGTGGTTTCTGAGGCATCCTACGAGGTTTTCCTAGCGTCTAGGAGCGTCGAAGGTGAGGGTTTCATGTTTATTTGCGCATTTGAAAGTTTTATTTATTGACTTTAATTTTTGGATTTTATCCGTAGTTTGTTGTTTTAATTGTTTTGAGGCTTATAGAATGTTCCCTAGCAATCGTAAAACATGTATTTATAGATTTTTAACATTTTCTGCGGTCCAATATTGAAATTGAAATATAAAATGTTAGTTAAATAGTATTTTATGAATAGTAAACCCTTGAAACGATAAAGTTGTGCCGTTATGCTATCTGTTGATGTAGGAAGATGCTAGATATGCTTGAATGCCTAAATGTGTGGTTTAATTGGAATGTGTAATGGAAAAATGAAAAAAAGGGCTTAGTAAAAGTTGGGGTCGTTTTGGTCGAGTTTGGCATTTTCTCGTTTCGCGTGTTGGCATTGTTTCGGGAGGCCATGGAAGCACTTTTGGTGCGATTATGGCTATGGTTGGGTGTTTGGTTTGTATAGTTGTAGTTCAAACGAGCAAAGGGGAAAATCAGGGCTTTGCGCGAATTCTAGGGTAAAGTAGGGTTTCGGGGTCCTTGGACGTGCCTTATGGTGACCTAGGAGGATTAGCGAAGTCGGTTACCAGAACTCGTGGCTCGTTTGGAAATGGTAGTGTTTTGATAGTTGGGGCCGATTTGTGATTTTGCTTGTTATCTTGATATTATACCTATAGAATGCTTAGTGTTGCTTGATATACTTGTTTAATTGGTGTTATTGTTGCTTATTATTGCTTGTTATGCTTGAAAAGTTAGTTGATTGTTAGTATTGATTGTGATTGCTTGTTACCTTGTTTGTTGTCACTAGTTTGTATTGTTGTGCTATCGCTCGTTTATTGCCTTGTATCGAGTCTTGCATTGCATCGTGTCTCGCGCGTGAATGATGGGCCTCTCTGGGTAGCCTCGGGTTGCCAGTGTTGGTTGCCCTAACTTCGCTGCTATTCCCTTTTCTCGCTTGGGTTGCCTCCCACGGAGATTTGGGTCATAGATTGATGGATACTTCCGGGGTATTCCAAACTAGTGTTATAAGGTGGATACGCGCTTATTGTCATCGTTGTCAACATCAAGCTCGAGATTGATGTATCGCTCGTGTAATCGTACATTGCTCGTATGAGTGAACCATAGCCTTCAAAGTGTGGTATAGCTTTGAATGGTTGTGTTAATGGTTTCAGTAATTGCTTATTGTATTGATTGTTTGTTTTGATTGCTTATTTATTAGTTATATTGCTTAACTGTCTTATTTGAATTGCATGACTTTCTTTCTCTCCAATTCGATATATGTCTCGCCCTCACTGAGTATACGTGTTGTGTATACTCACTCCTCACCACCACATTTCAGGAAATGCCATGTTAGCTGAAAAGTTCGTGATTTCGTGAAAGTCCATGCTTGAAGAGTTGTCCTGCATGCCTATGTGACTTGAGTTGTCAAAGTTGTAAAGTTGTATGCTTTTATGTATTATTTGTATTTAATGTTAAAGGGGATGTAATTTAAGTTTCACTAGATTATGTATTTAGTTAATGGAGCATAACTTCAATGTATATTTGTAATGACAAAGGAAAAGAGATAGAAAGGTAAGATAGTCTAGCTTATGATAAAGGTTGGTGTAGTTTAATTGCTAAGCTTGAATGTGAAACCCCACTTTTCTGCTCTAACTTGATTTACGTGCTTTGTTTCGTTTTGCGTGCATATGACCTGCTTATGTGCTATAGGGCCTAGAATGTTATAATTTTGATATCAATACTCCTAGAACATGCTAAATATGCATTCATGAAATTTTCATCAAAAACAGAGTTAGAAATTTTATCGTCGATTTTTAGTGAATAGTGTTTTTGAACACCTGTCCGCTAAAATTTTTACAGGGGTGTTTTAAACATCTTAAAAATAGTCCTCTATTATTAATAGACCCATGTTTGATAAAAATTGATTCTGAAACAGAATAGTAATTTAAATATATTTTTCGGGCGAAAAATAGCGTTTTTGAGTCAAATAGTGATTTCTTCTAAACCCGATTCTTGCAATGACTTTTGTTGACCTAGTATATATTAATATAAATGTATTTATATGTGGTATTAAATGAGTTTAGATTAATTGTGCATTCAAAAGACATTTGAAAATAAATAATATGACTTTTCACTTTCTTTTGCGAAAATCGAGTTTTAAGCCGACTCGGGTGAAATTGTTTGATTGTAAAATTTCTTGTCACCTAAAAATAATCTACTTGAACTATCTTGAGTGTTGAATAATTGTTTTGAACTTTGGTGATCAATAAAATGCATTTAAAGTCAAGAAAACACTAAAAATACTAAAGTTTCAACTTTGACTTTCATTTGACTTGTTGACTTTCATGCATATATCACCAACACACAATGAAACAAAGCAAAACACCACATTTTCACACACCTTGAAGCCGTGAAAGCTTAGGGAAAAAAGAGATTTTATTCAACTTATTTTCAAAGTAATTTTGCCTTAGAAAACTCATTTAAAGTCCGAATCTTTTCAAACCGAGCTGGATTCCGCTTGTTGGGCACCTGTTGCACGCATTCCTAGCTTTACTTGGGATCAAAGGTGAGAGAAAAATTCTAGATCTCAAAATGTCATTTTTGTGTTTTTGCGTATAAATGAAGATTGAACCGTTAGAATTGTAATCTGATGTTAGATTATTGCTCCTTGCATGCTAGGGATCATTATATACTAATACTACGAGTTTCTGTCGGATATAGCATAATTTTTATTTTCCGGGTATTTAATTTTGATTAAAATGTTCAAAGTTGATTTAATTGAGTTGCGTTGCTCGAAATCGATTGCCGTCGATTTCTAAATACTTGATAATTATGTGTTAGCGCTGTTGTAATGCCGAATTTTCGATTACATTGTTCGTGTGAAAATCCGGAAAATCCAGCCAAGATATCTTAGGGTTTTAGGTTTATCGGGCATGATTTGGAGGTGTTATGGTGGATTTCAGAGAGGGCTAATGTAGTAGGTTGAATGGGTGAGTGATAGGAACTGATTTGGCAATGTTTGGATTAGTAGATTATAAGTTATGAATTTTAGAAGTTTAGGTTGTCATTCTTTAATTTCTTGAACGATGCCTTAGATGGTTGGGTAGTGTTCGAGTGATGAATGGTGAGTTGTTGTTGAGTAATTTAGAGTTTAATTATGTATTTTATGCATGTCCGGTTAGATGGCCTACTTTGTCATCTAACTATGTTGTTTGTTGTTTAATTTAATATTGATGTTATATTGATGTTATTGATTGATTATTATTGAATGCGGGAATCGGGCACTCTTGTTGCTGATCTCCCAATTGATTGATTGATTTATGCTTGCATGATGATTGATGAATATGGAGTCTTGGTATGTGTGTGCCACCTCTCGGGCAGCGTCGGGCTGTCGGGTTGATAACGGCATGACTGCCATAGGCTACCCCCAGCTCGCATGACGGAGGTGTCATGGAGGGAGGGGCTAGTGAGGTACCTCGGGTGCGTGAGTAATGGGGAGTTATAAGAAGAATGGTTGAGATCGTGATGGCGTTTGGAGCTACACCAAATAGAGTATCCTTATTGATTGGTTATATAGTTATGTGATGATAGCTTTATTTATGTTATTATTGTTGTTGTGTGTTTACTTGCTCAAAGGACTAAATCCAAGGAGCGTAGTGAATACTGTCGAGATCTATCGGATCCTCACTGGGCTTATGTATATAAGCTCACTCTCTATTAATGCATGCTTACAGGTGTTGCAGAGCCGGATTACGGGTATGTGCCTCCTGAAGAGGAGAATGTGGAAAATGTGCTTTACGTGGACGAGTCATATGTTCCCGAGTCTTATCCATGTTTATATGTTGTTTAATGTCATGTATATTAGCTTAATAGACTTTTATATGCTTTGTGGTTCTTATTGTAATAGATGTTGGAAGATGATGATCCAAATGGTGTTAACTTAGTGGCTTTCTTTTGTCTATGGTTAAGTTGTAATTATGTCTCAACTTACTTTTGAAATGTATAATAAAGTTGAGGTATTGTATGTCATGTTGGAACGGAGGCGTATAACGAGGATGATTTATTGTATATTATGATTGGGTTGTATGTTGTTGTTTGAATTAAGGAGTTGCTGGAGGTATGATGGTTAATGAAGTGGGTTTGGAACCTTGGTATCCTATTTACTGTCGTTATACTGCCGAAATTCCGTTGCGTCCTGACTGATCATAGGAGGGGTCGTGTTGGGGCGTGACATTGAATGTATATTTACTTGTGTTTTGCTTGTTGTGAACCAAGGCTCGGATGGCCTTGAGCTGGTTGAATGTTTGGACATGGTATTGGTCCACTTATATGTTGTCGCAGGTTTTACCTCTCGCCTAGAAACAGGGGAGACTCCGTCCGTTTTCCCTGAAAATTATGCCCGGGATTTGGTTTGGGTTGTGAATAGATTGATTGTTAGAAATCCCAGTCTTGATAGGGATCGGGGTGTCACAGGTGGTATCAGAGCTTGTTTAGCTCAGAAGCCGGGACAGGGTCCTCGGTCTGGTGGGTAGTGGCCCTTGAATGTGTTCTTGTTAAGTGTGTCTTGAAAGTGTATGCTTGTATGTGAGATTATGTGTCTTGACATGAAAGTGCGCTCCTATGTGTTATAGTTATGTGTTATGTGTTAATTGTGTGCTAAGTGAAGTAAAGTGTCTAGTTGTGCATTGAATTGACCTATCGAATTGGTATCATGAATCGAATCGACCTCGTGAATTGTTATTTGCTTGGAGTATTGCTTGTAATGTGTGTATTGGAATGTCTTGAATTGGTTGTGCCGTGATTTGAAATTGATTATGTTGTGCTTGACTTGATTGTTATGCTTGAGTGACTTTGTTGAATAAACTCTTTTGTAAACTTGCTGGCATAATAGCTTAAGGCATATGTGTAACTGTGATATATTGGCATTCATACATGTCTTATGGAAATGGTAAGTAAGTCATCTTCCTCCCCTAAAGAAAGTGGTTCACAGCTAGCCTCTCAAGGTGTATGGGTTGGCAGGAAATGAATGGCATTTAATTAGCCTTTATTTGGGAGCTGGTGTTTGCTTTTGGATCTCGGTTATTGGCGAATACCTAAGGTCTTCCTCTGTGATTAATAGTTGTGAAGAGTAGCTTTCTCTTGGGGTTTTATTTGGTTGTTCTTTGGAGCATTCTTTGGTTTTCTTAATGGGTATTCCTTGGAGACTTCTGTTGGCATTTCTCGGTGGATTTGGCTATTGGGATTTCAATCGGCCTTACTGCACAGTATTATATAGGGTATATGTGTCTCGGTCTTTATTGGTGTGATACTGGCATCCCTAATTGGAAATTCTTCAATGGTAATTTCTGGAATTCTCAGTGGCCAATTATTTAGTATTTATTTATTAGGAAAACTTGGCTACTTTCTTATTGGAGCATTGTCTCGGATATCTTCTCCAGTGTTCCTCAGTAGGTTTAGTATTTGGATTTCCTATCATACTTATTGAATAATACTACTTATGGTGTTCTTTGAAATTCTTATTGGGCGTTCTATTGGTATTTTCCTTATTGGCAAAGTTGTATGAAGTTCTCACTTGGCAAACAATGAAGAGACCTCAGAGTTTGGTTTTGGTATATTGTTCACCAGTTCGGTGTTTATCCTTGGAGTTTCATCCATCTGGGAAACTATATTTGTTATTCAACTTGATTGTCTTATTGGGCACATTATATTCTCTCTTCTATTTCCTTTGATATTCCTCTTCAGCATTTGATAGCAAAACTCAGAATCTAATTGGTTGTTCCATGGGGTTATTATTTGGAAGGCTTCTTTGGAACTTTGGAAGTATATTTGATTAGGTTCTTGGTATTTTCTTCAGCACTCTTAATAGGGAATTCTTCTATGAAATTCATGACCAGCGGGGTAATTATTTGGACCTCTGGATGGAACCTTTGT
This sequence comes from Ehretia macrophylla, assembly GCA_037974665.1. Lineage (NCBI taxonomy): Eukaryota > Viridiplantae > Streptophyta > Magnoliopsida > Boraginales > Ehretiaceae > Ehretia > Ehretia macrophylla. Next base: position 53,445,923 of record CM075782.1, read on the forward strand.
TTGAGCTTTTATTTGGCTTTTTGCTTAGGAATTCTCGGGCAGTAATAGTTAGACTTCTATTGGAGATTCGTACGTGGGGTATTCTTCTTGTCGTTATTGTATGGTATTAATGACATCTACAGTATCTTTGCTATAGACTTTATTGGTATTATCTCGGCGTTTCTGGTTAGAATTTATTCTTCTTCAGTATTCGTGTCAGCGGGATTCTTGTACGGTATCTACCTTTGAGCCTTTATTTGGTGTTACCGCTTGGCATTTCTACTTGAACTTTCCTATTGGTCATCTTGATGAAATACTTGTTCAGTAGCTAATGAAGATTAGTCAGAATTGGATTTCAGATGATGCTGAGTTCTATTGGAAGAAGAATTGCCAAGACACAATTGTTTTAAGGGGGGAAGGATGTGCTAACCCGAACCCGGCATGCATTTAATAGCACCTGACTGCATTTGATTAAATGTTTAATTAGTTAAATCAACCAATTTGCACTATGTTAATATTCCTCTTGGAAGCATTTAGTAGTTGTAAATTGAATAATTAAAAGATTATTACCTATTCCTGATAATTATAGTAATTGAATTTCTTTTCTTGTGATTAATTAAGTGTTATCTTAAATGTTAGGGTTTAATTGTGTTTGACTACGTGTTTATATTAACCTTCATTTGTAGCTTAATATTAACTTCATAATTCTTTAAAATATTCTAGAACTAGTGAAATTAATTATTTTAAATGAATATTGATTACCTTGATTGTTTTGATTATTTTAAAAATCGGTTTTGGTTGTTTTGCGTTAAAATCACTCGGTTTTCAAATAAATGAGAAAAGTAACTCCGAGCCGGAGTAAATTCTAAACTATGATGCTTTCCAAAAATGATATATTTCTTAGATTCTTTGAGAATTAATTGTTACTTCTTTGTTGTCGCAACGTGCATTGCATATCGAGAGAGATAGTTAGGAAATGAATTCGAGTCCTCAGCAAATAGTGAAACTAGTATTTTAGTGCCTTAAATTTTATAATTTAATTGTTGTTAGCTAGAATTGATGTTTCCTTAGTTGTTTTAGCCTAAAAATGCATGAAATAGGCTAGTTTGACCAATTTTTAAGTGGTTTGACCAAGGGGATTGACCATTTTGACCTTGTGCCTCTTTTAATAGCCTAAAATAAAAAAAGAAAGCAAGCTGAAAACAGAACCAGCTAGGGCCGAAAATGAGGGAGAAGAAAAAAAAGAAAAATTCAACTTCAAATCTTCGATTCTTCGCGTGAGCTTGCACGGGGTGGTTTCCGAGGCATCCTACGAGGTTTTCCTAGCGTCTAGGAGCGTCTAAGGTGAGGGTTTCATGTTTATTTGCGCATTTGAAAGTTTTATGTATTAACTTTAATTTTTGGATTTTATCCGTAGTTTGTTGTTTTAATCGTTTTGAGGCTTATAGAATGTTCCCTAGCAATCGTAGAACATGTATTTATAGCTTTTTAACATTTTCTACGCTTAAATATTGAAATTGAAATATAAAATGTTAGTTGAATAGTATTTTATGAATAGTAAACCCTTGAAACGATAAAGTTGCGCCGTTATGCTGTCTGTTGATGTAGGAAGATGCTAGATATGCTAGAATGCCTAAATGTGTGGTTTAATTGGAATATATAATGGAAAAACGGAGAAAAACGTCTTAGTGAAAGTCGGGATCGTTTTGGTCGAGTTTGGCATTTTCTCGTTTTACGTGTTGGCATTGTTTCGGGAGGCCATGGAAGCACTTTTGGTGCGATTATGGCGTTGGTTGGTATAGTTGTAGTTCAAACGAGCAAAGGGAAAAATCGGGGGTTTGCGCGAATTCTACGGTAAAGTAGGGCTTCGGGGTCCTTGGACGTGCCTTATGGTGACCTAGGAGGATTACCGAAGTCGGTTTCCAGAGCTCGTGGCTCGTTTGGAAATGGTAGTGTTTTGATAGTTGGGGCCGATTTGTGATTTTGCTTGTTATCTTTATATTATGCCTATAGAATGCTTAGTGTTGCTTGATATACTTGTTTAATTGGTGTTATTGTTGCTTATTATTGCTTGTTATGCTTGAAAAGTTAGTTGAATGTTAGTATTGATTGTGATTACTTGTTATCTTGTTTGTTGTCACTTATTTGTATTGTTGTGCTATCACTCCTTTATCGCCTTGTATCGAGTCTTGCATTGCATAGTGTCTCGCGCGTGAGTGATGGGCCTCTCTGGGTAGTATAACGCCCCGATCCCTCACGAGACCGGAGGCTCTAATAACCATGCTATTCTCAACCCAATACCAAACCCGGTCACAAAATTTGAGGAAAAAACGGACAGAGTTTCCTCTGTACCGCGGACATTTTTCAAACCTGTAAATGTTCAAAATAGCCACAATATACTAAAACAAGCTTTTATAATTAAAATTCAAAGGTTCAAGGTCATCCAAGCCAGGAGACAAACAACAGCTCCAAATCACACATGCATGCACCCAACTTAACTTTTCATTAAACCTTTTTAACATGCCATCCTATGATAACATTAGAGCAATTTTAGAAGTTGAAATCAACACCTCTAAACATACACCCCCGAGCATGCAAGAACTAAAAGGAGAATTAAAAGTTATTACAAACCATAATATCTCAAAGCTAACATTACAACCAACAGCTTTCAACTTGCAACTACAAGAATATACATAGCCTTAAGGCCACAAAATAGATCATGCTATAGCAATACAAGTACACCATGTAACAACAAGAAGGCAAATCCACCTTAGACAACAAACACACAACAACTAGGGCAAAGGCTCAGCCTGAACTTCTTCCTCTTCCACTAGCACCTCAACTAGTTGGGGTTCACCCTCAGCACTTCCTGAAACATGTTTAGCGAGGTATGAGCAATCACAATTGTTCAGTGAGGGATAAGGTCTACCGGGGACGTGCAATGCAGCAGTTAGTACAAATAAAGCATTTTACAACCAAAGAACAATTAAAACAACAAGTTACTACACATTAAAAAGGATACGATACACTTTGACTTCTGTAACGTCCCGGCTAAGCGAATACCCCGAAGGGCAGAGGCACACCAGCGACGCCACGAACTGAAATCTCGATGTAATAATGACACTGATGTCAATAAGCCGGCATCCCCTTATAACTCCAAAATGGGTGTACTACGGATGTACCCCGATATCCTACGGCCCAACTCTCCCTGGGCGTCATCCCAAGCGTGGGAGGGACTGGGCAACCATTGTAGCCAAGGTGGACCGGCAAGCCCGATGCCGCCCAGTTTCCCCGACACTACCATGCCCGAATGGTTGCGCAACCACGATTCAATGCACTCAAAATGATAACAATAGAATAAATCAATAAACACATGATTGAAGGACAACAAAGTAGGTTGCCCTCACACACAATATATAGACAATAAGTGCACATAATCTAAGTACAAGTAAATAAACTATTATGTATATAAGGATGAAGTCTCCCTCACCTCTACCGAGTTCCAAGATGTAAGTTTGAATCACATCATTTCCAGTCACCTTGAACCTATGAGCAAACATTACTTCAATTACTCTTTAACTACAACATTCATTCTAAGTTAGCTAACTTATAACTTCGCTTATTTAGCATATATACAATATCTATTAGAATTCTATTTTTAACACAACAACACTTTTATATACCTTAACTTAACATATATTCCATATTTTCAATAGTATACAAGTTAATTAAGAAGATAGTTCAACATTAGCACATAGGGAAAGAAATTCATTTATCAACTAATAGAAAAGTTAACTATCAACCATTTAATAACTAACATACTATTTTAGTAAAATAACTATACTTCAAGCTAAGATTCTAACATATTACTAGTAGTATTAACTTAAGTTAATTACATTTAACATATAATAGACAACTATCAACTTATAATTAACCTTACATGTAGTTTCAAAAAGCATTAAACACATTCTTCCACATAGTTTACTTGACCTTTCTAAGTGTTCACTAGTTGCACATTGATAACAACAACTAATTCTAACAGTTGAATTGTTTAGCATATATAGAAACATTACCTATGTCTAAAGGTGGTGACCATCACAACTCTACTAGCATTTCTCATTCACAGTCGAATAGAATAGCTTTCAATTTAAATTAACTTTACTAGCAATTAGATTTCAATTACAATTCATGAAAACAACATAACTATAAGAGCCCCATTACGTTATTAATCATCTAAGGACACTACACAATAAGGTCTTGATCGAATACATCCAATTAGAACTGAATTATATCATTACTATAGCAAAATAACAACAAAATTCAATTCTCGCGTAACAGGGCATTTCTAACACATCTCACCAAAATGATCATAACTTGCTCTAGACAACTCCGATTAATGCACCATAAAAAGGTGTAGAAACTAGACTCGTAAGTCTTTCTAATGTTATATAATTCAACCCCTAATCCTTCTCCAATTAATACAGTTTTAAGCTCGAAGTTGCCTCAATGCAATTAGAATAGAAGCAGTTTATACAAGCAAATAAGCAGTTTTACAAAAGGGCATATACAAGATATAATTAGAATTACATCAAAAGTTCCACACCAACTTGAAACTATATTTAAACATTCAAGAAGTCATGCCAAGGTCTTAGAAGCGCGAGACAACCGAAATTGCACCTAAACCCCTTTGTTATTCAAGCTATTTCTCCTCCAAACCAAAGTTAATGATTCAAATTTAGATCGAACCTTTACCAACCTTCTAACTCACCCTCAAGGAATCCTTTCAACCCTCTAACTCATTCAGACGCCCGCAGTACCCTCGAAATCCCCAAATTCACTCTTATAGCTTTACACTACACCTACCTCATCCGGGCTTCAAACAAGGATTAACAAAGCTTCTATAGCACCTAGGTAGCCTAAGGATACCAAAAGTAAAGCCCGAATCCACCCGGATTCGTCTTAACCCCGAAACCCCTTTATTAAAGTCGACTATTTTAAGTTTTATGCGATTTTAGAACAATTCAAGTGCACGGGGCTATTAGACTACCTTCATTAGCACCTAAGGCATCTATTAGGAGTGTTGAATCAAGCTAATTCGAGCAATTACACAAAACCCTAGAAAAATGTCACTATTCACCTCATTAATTAAACTAACGATTCCAACCGTTTAAAAAGCGAAACAATGGTTCAAATATGTTCTCTAGCACTCATATACAAGGTATAATAGCATAGATAATCAATACAATAGCATTTGAACACATTTTCAACAAATCAAGAAAATAGCAACTATTTTAAAATGCGAAAATAAGCTATGAAATCTTTCACCAATGCGCGTAGGAACTCCTAGGAGGCTAGTAGACACCCTAAACCACTTGCACCTAGCTTGGCTTGGCTTGGAATGAGGATTTGTTGAGCAAAAAAACTCTATTTCTTCTCCTATGCAATTCTCGGATTTGCTACAGTGTTTTCAGCATGCTCTCTTTTTTTTTTTTTTTTGCTAAGTTATGAGCTAATGTGTGTATTGTGTGAGTTATATATTAAATGGGGCTAAGTTGCTTGCTTGAATGGTTCACTAAATGCGCTTAGTTAGCTTAAAACGAGCCTAGATAGTAAAATGAATGCTAGCTAATTCATTCCCTAAGTTATGTTACGTAACACTATTTATACAACTACAAAAATCATTTTCTAAACGAGCTCTCCTATCGCCTATAGCTCAAATGCACATTTTTCCCACTACTCTAACAATTAATATGATTTAATAAAAATGCTAATTCGCTAATAGCATGAAGTTAAAAACGGAGTGAATAGTAATTTAAGAAGACAGTTAATAATGCACAGAAGGAAATGCGCAAACAAGGGATGCAACAGTAATTGAATGCATGGCTAAAACTCGGGCGTCACATCCTCTCCCCCTTAAACTAATTGCGTCCACGCAATTCTTCTTCACAAGAGAACTCCTCATCAACTGAAAACCAACTCCGATTATTCGTCATCAGTTGCTAAGCAAGAATACCATATACGAATTCTTGTGGGAGCTCATTAAGAAATCCCAGTAGTATTGTCTGCGAACCTCACTTAATAAGGCCAAATAAAGGCTCCAATAAAGATGCTACTTCGAAATCCAAATAAGAATCCCGCTGGCATGAATACCATAGAAGAATGGAATCCCAACTAAGAGCGGCGAGAAAATACCAATAAAAGTTCCGAGTAGGAGTATTGTAAATAATACCAGATAATAAGGCTAAAAAGAATCCATATACCAATTTTTTTCCGAGAGATGCCGACAAAAGAATACCAAAAGAATACTTGATAAAAAAAATACCAAGAATATGCTCCAGAGAACTGTCATATAGAAACCCCCAAAAGAAGCTACTCATTTATGACCGCTAAGCACTGAAGAAGGCCTTAGAAGAATCCCAATAACTGAGCTCTGCCTACAACACCAATTCCCAAATAAAAGATTGATCAACCGCTTCACGTTCCTACTAATCCACATAACTTGAAAGGCCAGCCACTAATCACCTCTCTTCAGGGGAGGAAGAAGTTTTTCTTACCATTCGACGGACTATGTATGAATGCCAAACTATTGCATATGTATAAACATTCTTTAAACTATTATGCAAGCATGATTATAAAAGAGTATATAAAGCAATGTAAGCAACAAAATCATTCAAGTGCGAATCATAACAAAACCAATTCAATTCACAACAAAACTTAATTCAAAATGCTCAAGTACATACGGTACAATCAATAATTCAAGCAGATAACGATTCACGAGGTCAATTCGATGCAACTTCACTTCACTCAGCACACATTTAAGACATAACACATCACTATATCAAATAGGTGCACACAATCAATTCAAGACACACAATCACACATTCAAGCACACACTTTCAAGACACACTTAACAAGCACACACACAAGGATTACTACCCGACAGGCCGAGGACCCTATCCCGGCTGAGAGCTAACTAAGCTCTGATACCACTTGTAACGCCCCGATCCCTCACGAGACCGGAGGCTCTAATAACCATGCTATTCTCAACCCAATACCAAACCCGGTCACAAAATTTTAGGAAAAAACGGACAGAGTTTCCTCTGTACCGCGGACATTTTTCAAACCTGTAAATGCTCAAAATAGCCACAATATACTAAAACAAGCTTTTATAATTAAAATTCAAAGGTTCAAGGTCATCCAAGCCAGGAGACAAACAACAGCTCCAAATCACACATGCATGCACCCAACTTAACTTTTCATTAAACCTTTTTAACATGCCATCCTATGATAACATTAGAGCAATTTTAGAAGTTGAAATCAACACCTCTAAACATACACCCCCGAGCATGCAAGAACTAAAAGGAGAATTAAAAGTTATTACAAACCATAATATCTCAAAGCTAACATTACAACCAACAACTTTCAACTTGCAACTACAAGAATATACATAGCCTTAAGGCCACAAAATAGATCATGCTATAGCAATACAAGTACACCATGTAACAACAAGAAGGCAAATCCACCTTAGACAACAAACACACAACAACTAGGGCAAAGGCTCAACCTGAACTTCTTCCTCTTCCACTAGCACCTCAACTAGTTGGGGTTCACCCTCAGCACTTCCTGAAACATGTTTAGCGAGGTATGAGCAATCACAATTGCTCAGTGAGGGATAAGGTCTACCGGGGACGTGCAATGCAGCAGTTAGTACAAATAAAGCATTTTACAACCAAAGAACAATTAAAACAACAAGTTACTACACATTAAAAAGGATACGATACACTTTGACTTCTGTAACGTCCCGGCTAAGCGAATACCCCGAAGGGCAGAGGCACACCAGCGACGCCACGAACTGAAATCTCGATGTAATAATGACACTGATATCAATAAGCCGGCATCCCCTTATAACTCCAAAATGGGTGTACTCCGGATGTACCCCGAAATCCTACGACCCAACTCTCCCTGGGCGGCATCCCAAGCGAGAGAGGGACTGGGCAACCATGGTAGCCGAGGTGGACCGGCAAGCCCGATGCCGCCCGGTTTCCCCGACACTACCATGCCCGAATGGTTGCGCAACCACGATGCAATGCACTCAAAATGATAACAATAGTATAAATCAATAAACACATGGTTGAGGGACAACAAATTAGGTTGCCCTCACACACAATATATAGACAATAAGTGCACATAATCTAAGTACAAGTAAATAAACTATTATGCACATAAGGATGAAGTCTCCCTCACCTCTACCGAGCTCCAAGATGTAAGTTTGAATCACATCATTTCCAGTCACCTTGAACCTATGAGCAAACATTACTTCAATTACTCTTTAACTACAACATTCATTCTAAGTTAGCTAACTTATAACTTCGCTTATTTAGCATATATACAATATCTATTAGAATTCTATTTTTAACAAAACACCACTTTTATATACCTTAACTTAACATATATTCCATATTTTCAATAGTCTACAAGTTAATTAAGAAGATAGTTCAACATTAGCACATAAGGAAAGAAATTCATTTATCAACTAATAGAAAAGTTAACTATCAACCATTTAATAACTAACATACTATTTTAGTAAAATAACTATACTTCAAGCTAAGATCCTAACATATCACTAGTAGTATTAACTTAAGTTAATTACATTTAACATATAATAGACAACTATCAACTTACAATTAACCTTACATGTAGTTTCAAAAAGCATTAAACACATTCTTCCACATAGTTTACTTGACCTTTCTAAGTGTTCACTAGTTGCACATTGATAACAATAACTAATTCTAACAATTGAATTGTTTAGCATATATAGAAACATTACCTTTGTCTAAAGGTGGTGACCATCACAACTCTACTAGCATTTCTCATTCACAGTCGAATAGAATAGCTTTCAATTTAAATTAACTTTACTAGCAATTAGATTTCAATTGCAATTCATGAAAACAACATAACTATAAGAGCTCCATTACGTTATTAATCATCCAAGGACACTACACAATAAGGTCTTGATCGAATACATCCAATTAGAACTCAAATATATCATTACTATAGCAAAATAACAACAAAATTCAGATTCTCGCGTAACAGGGCATTTCTGACACATCTCACCAAAATGATCATAACTTGCTCTAGACAACTCCGATTAATGCACCGTAAAAAGCTGTAGAAACTAGACTCGTAAGGCTTTCTAATGGTATATAATTCAACCCCTAATCCTTCTCCAATTAATACAGTTTTAAGCTCGAAGTTGCCTCAATGCAGTTAGAATAGAAGCAGTTTATACAAGCAAATAAGCAGTTTTACAAAAGGGCATATACAAGATATAATTAGAATTACATCAAAAGTTCCACACCAACTTGAAACTACATTTAAACATTCAAGAAGTCATGCCAAGGTCTTAGAAGCGCGAGACAACCGAAATTGCACCTAAACCCGTTTGTTATTCAAGGTATTTCTCCTCCAAACCAAAGGTAATGATTCAAATTTAAAGGGAAACTCTACGAACCTTCTAACTAACTCTCAAGGGAGCCTGTCAACCCTCTAACTCATTCAAACGCCCGTAATAACCTCGAAATCCCCAAATTCCCTCTTATAGCTTTACACTACACCTACCTCATCTGGGCTTCAAACAAGGATTAGCAAAGCTTCTATAGCACCTAGGTAGCCTAAGGATACCAAAAGTAGAGCCCGAATCCACCCGGATTCGTCTTAACCCCGAAACCCCTTTATTAAAGTCGACTATTTTATGTTTTATGCGATTTTAGAGCAATTCAAGTGCACGGGGCTATTAGACTACCTTCATTAGCACCTAAGGCATCTATTAGGAGTGTTGAATCAAGCTAATTCGAGCAATTACACAAAACCCTAGAAAAACATCACTATTCACCTCATGAATTAAACTAACGATTCCAACCGTTTAAAAAGCGAAACAATGGTTCAAATATGTTCTCTAGCACTCATATACAAGGTATAATAGCATAGATAATCAATACAATAGCATTTGAACACATTTTCAACAAATCAAGAAAATAGCAACTATTTTAAAATGCGAAAATAAGCCGTGAAATCTCTCACCAATGCGCGTAGGAGCTCCTAGGAGGCTAGTACACACCCTAAACCACTTGCACCTAGCTTGGCTTGGCTTGGAATGAGGATTTGTTGAGCAAAAAAACTCTATTTCTTCTCCTATGCAATTCTCGGATTTGCTACAGTGTTTTCAGCATGCTCTCTTTTTTTTTTTTGCTAAGTTATGAGCTAATGTGTGTGTTGTGTGAGTTATATATTAAATGGGGCTATGTTGCTTGCTTAAATGGTTCACTAAATGCGCTTAGTTAGCTTAAAACGGGCCTAGATAGTAAAATGAATGCTAGCTAATTCATTCCCTAAGTTATGTTACGTAACACTATTCATACAACTACAAAAATCATTTTCTAAACGAGCTCTCCTATCGCCTATAGCTCAAATGCACATTTTTTCCACTACTCTAACAATTAATATGATTTAATAAAAATGCTAATTCGCTAATAGCATGAAGTTAAAAACGGAGTGAATAGTAATTTAAGAAGACAGTTAATAATGCACAGAAGGAAATGCGCAAACAAGGGATGCAACAGTAATTGAATGCTTGGCTAAAACTCGGGCGTCACACTCGGGTTGCTAGTGTTGGTTGCCCTAGCTCTGCTGCTATTCCCTTTTCTCGCTTGGGTTGCCTCCCAGGGAGATTTGGGTCGTAGATTGATGGATATTTCCGGGGTATTCCAAACTAGTGTTATAAGGTGGATTCGCGCTTATTGTCATCGTTGTCAACATCAAGCTCGAGATTGATGTATCGCTCGTGTAATCGTACATTGCTCGTATGACTGAACCATAGCCTTCAAAGTGTGGTATAGCTTTGAATGGTTGTGTTAATGCTTTCAGTAATTGCTTATTGTATTGATTGTTTGTTTTGATTGCTTATTTATCAGTTATATTGCTTAACTGTCTTATTTGCATTGCATGACTTTCTTTCTCTCCAATTCAATATATGTCTCGCCCTCACTGAGTATACGTGTTGTGTATACTCACTCCTCACCCCCACATTTCAGGAAATGCCATGTTAGCTGGAAAGTTCATGATTTCGTGAAAGTCCGTGCTTGAAGGGTTGTCCTGCGTGCCTATGTGACTTGAGTTGTCAAATTTGTAAAGTTGTTTGCTTTTATGTATTATATGTATTTAATGTTAGAGGGGATGTAATTTAAGTTTCACTAGATTATGTATTTAGTTAATGTAGCTTAACTTCAATGTATATTTGTAATGACAAAGGAAAATAGATAGAAAGGTATGATAGTCTAGCTTATGATATAGCTTGGTGTAGTTTAGTTGCTAAGCTTGAATATATATTTACTTGTGTTTTGCTTGTTGTGAACCAAGGCTCGGATGGCCTTGAGGTGGTTGAATGTTTGGACATGGTATTGGTCCACTTATATGCTGTCGCAGGTTTTACCTCTCGCCTAGAAACAGGAAAAACTCCGTCCGTTTTCCCTGAAAATTATGCCCGGGTTTTGGTTTGGGTTGTGAATAGATTGATTGTTAGAACCCCAGTCTCGAGAGGGATCGGGGTGTCACATAATGTGAATCAATAATGAATGCGATGATTAAAGAAGCGGCATCATATCGGTCGAAGGCACAACTGCTACCGCTAGAATGATTTCCTTGCTTTACTAACGAGCTAACCTACGAACCGCTCCGTGGGCTACGCGAAGGGATGAGTTAAGGAACAAGAGTCAAAGACAACGTGGATGTCATACTACAAAACACAAGCAAAGACAGGGGGCCATTTACATAAGGGTGCGCCTTGTGCCACTACCAACCGTTGCAAGCTTGCTAGCCCTTGTTTTTAAGCTGTGGAGTGTACCGGCTTTGATTAACATCGAGTTGTATATTTCGCTGTTGTCTAATGAGGCGTAGCATCGGTCTGTCCAAGGGACTGGATCCCAAGGCTCTTCTTAGTCTAACAAGATTGTTGTAACCTCGGTGGGTTGCTCATTGGATTTTGATGGAATTAAGTGACAATCCACTCCTTAGGTTATACCCAGGTGCCCTTCCCTTCCTATAGGGCTCCCCGTAACGAGGGATCCTATATAGGGGAGATCGTCGTGTCGGGATACCAGAATTAGTGGATGATCAACTCTTTGTCTAGTGAGGAAATCACGGGACAGCAAGCCGGTCACCAACATAAATCTAAAGATTGATAACAGATTTGCACCTGCCAGCTCTGTAGATCTTAATTATATTCTATTTTGATCTTTATCCTTGGTGGGCATTCCCCCATCTAACCTTAATTGGACAAGGGTGTCACGCCTCAACCCGACCTATAGAGGTTAGACTAGGGACTGATCTAAACATTCAAGTCATTTCACGTACTTAATCGTTCATAAGGTTTAACACTTAACGTTTAGCCTAAACTCCACAAATTCTCCGGAAAACCGGTAGCATAACGGCTGTAATTGGGCTCCTTAGTTTGACCTAATTCTCTAAACGCCTCAAAACTTTCAATATCAAATTCATTTCCAACTAAGATTACTATTTATCACCAATCGGGGTGCCTACTAGTTATCTCGAAGCCTCGTTTGGCTAATAACTTAGTATGATACTATGTCTTGTTTATTTGTCAATCCAGTTACACCGGTACCTGTTGATCTTGGCTTAAAAATGAGTACCAGCTTAAGATTGGATAAATTTACTTTACTTAACTCTTATCTAGTACTTCATAAGTCTGTGATAAATACTAAACCAAAGTAGCGATAACAAAATGACCAGAAGAGTGTGTACCTAGTTATGATCAGTACAAGTCAAAATTAGACCCCAAATTGCAACGGGGGTCATTTACAATACAACAACAAGTAACATAAGAAATAGTCTTCAAGCAATATATCATTCACAAAATGGCCATAGTCAAGTAAGGCACGTAGGGCAAAGAATCATTCCAAGGAGTCATCACTAGGCACGTTATCCTCGGGTACCTGTTCCTGGTCTTCTTTACCTGAGATGTTAAAAGAGGGTGAGTCCTTATGAACTCAGCGAGGGGGAACAAGAAATAAGTTTTGAAACACTTTTTCCGGTTAACTTATGAAAAACCCCTTTTGAAAATATGTCACGTATTACAAGTAATAAGGTACGCAAAGTATAAGAATCAAATTGAGCAACATATACAATTACCAATCATTTCAAGGATACAGTGAGCATTTGCTCTCAACGTCGATTTCGATACGATTGTTGCGGCCGACTTCAAAAATCCACTTATCAATCCCATTTGGGTGTACTCCGGATGTACCCCGAAAACCTACGACGCAACTCTCCGAGGGTGGAATGCCAAGCAAGAGAGGGAATTGGACCATGGTAGTCACGGTAGCACCAGCAAGCCCGATGCCGCCCAGCGTGCGTAAAACGCTACCATGCCACAATGAAAGGTTGCAACCTTGTATGCAATGCACATTTATAGCATTTAACATATCACATTAGGAGGACAACAAAGTAGGTTGCCTCCGAGCAGTTATAGAATCGCACGTTGACAAGTAAACACACAAGGCATGCTATGATAGGTAATTTCACTTGTAAGGCACATGGAGTTACGTGAATGTTAAACGGACAGCCATGTAACACATGTGAATCAAGTCATATAACTCATTTCGGGGTTCACGCAATCAAATAATAAGGTCATACAACATGCAACGACATCTACGTGGGACCTGGTGCAAGAAAGGTCTACTTGTCAACATGTAATCATCAGAATCACATTTAGGGCTATAAGGACAACTACGGGCAGCCCCCCAATTACATAATTGGACACGATAACCATAGGATCAACACTTAGCGTGTTTTCATAGTCACTAAGGTTTCAATTCATGCTTACCCGTGCGATTAAGCCACAAGTTGTCACGTAATTAAACTCAAGCCATGCATCGATTAATTAAAACACCCTCAATCATCCAAAACAGTCCACACAAGTACCACAATCCCAAGCATTTAATACAACGAGAAAAGTTACAATAATTTTCAAAGCATATCACTAAACAAAAATCTCACTGCAATGGTCTGTTTTCCCACAATCATTTAGACAAGCAAACAATCTCCAATTCCAGTGAACAAAATTTCAAATTAAATCTTAAGGAGTGAACTAAATCCAGAAACAAATCTCGCATCATTTGGAGTTCGGATTCAAGAGTTATAGCCAAAACCGTGAGACTATGCAAAACTGTCCAGATTTGTACACATTTCAATACTTGTCATGTTTGAGGACCTTAGGGTCAGATTTAGCCTTAGTCTATTTCTGACAAAAATGTCCAGAACTGACAAATCTAGGAATCTACCAAATTTCGTGCATTTTAGATATCATTTACTAATTCAAAAATGGTTCGTTCTACAGGGACAGTGAACTGCCAAAAACCTACATCATTTTCCCAGATTTTCCAGATTTGGACACCTTTTGATGTTTTGTCATTTTGGGGACATTAGAATCAAAATTGACCTTGGCCTATTTCTATTAAAAATGCTCAGCACTGGAAAACTAGTCACCTACCAATTTTCACGCATTTTCAACATCATTTACCTGGTCAAATTCACTTTGCTCCAACACGTCAGAAAACTGCCATTTACGCGATTTCACCTATTTTCAAATTCTAGCCAAATATCTTGCCATGCATGTTTACAAAAGCTCGTGTACACACATATATCACAAGTACAGAGGTAAAAATAGACATTTAAAGGCATGCATGTGGTTTTTGAAAGCTTTTAAAAAGGATTAACCCTCACCTTAGCCTATTGACAACAAATGATGCTCAAAACTCTTGAAGATGCACAAATGGTTCTCTCTCCTTGTTTGGCCGAGGGATAATGCTTATTTTCTTTAATTCCTAGCTGAGCTACCATGTCCTTAGTATGTGCATGTGGTTAGAACAAAAAGGAAATGAAATAGAAGCTATCAAACATACCTATGCTGAAATGAAGGTTCTATGAGCTTGCATGTATGTATTTTTGCTTCTAACTTGCTTGGTCGAGTTCCTTAGTGTCTTGAATGTCTTGATGAACCTTAGGATGATGAGCTTTAGCTAGGGAGAGTGATGAAGCAGCCTAGGCTGAGAGAGAGAGAGAGGAATTGAGCTTGAGAGAATGTTTGCAAAGAATGAAATGTTGGTGTTGTGAGTGTGTCAGCCTTGAGCTTCAAGATTTCTGATTTTGGTGTCTTCAAGAGCATAGTTTGAATTGTCTAGCATGGGCATTGAATGGATCGAAAAGGTGAAGAATGGTGGAGGATAAAATAATGCTTGATTTCAAATTTTTTTTTTTTTTTGCATTGTTTGAAGTGTTTTGTCATAGTTTGTCTTGTAATGTTTTTAATTATGCAAAGGCTTATCAAAATGCAAGGAGTGGTCGGCCAAGGTAAGGATAAATTCTGAATTTTTGTCTTGGTTAAGGCTTATTTTATTGTATATGCTTGGAATATGCAAAGAATTAAAGAATAAAGAATAAGAATGTTTAGCTTTTTGTGAGATTTCGTCTTCTAGTGAGTTGAATTAGCATTTTAATATTAGTTAGTGGAGTTGTAGGATTAATCAATAATCTAGTGCTTCACGCAAGATGCTCTCTTGATTAGCGTGCGGGCACGCTTTCTTAGGTTTATGGCACGCACTATGAGGTAAAGCACGAACTATGAGACGAATGCACGTTTTCCAAGTAAATACATGCAACCCTAAATGAATGCACGTAATTCAATGCAAGGCGCACAAAATGAAACACGATTCTTAAACCTAGGTCAAGGCATGCAAATCTAGGTTAGGGCACACAAAATGAGGTATCGCACGCAAATCGAGGTTGGGCCTCACAAAGGGTACTAGCAGGGAAGAGGGTGTTAAGTAATCGATATGAATCACTTTACAAAGCTCTTTCCTTCGCTAATTCGTGTGTCACCGCAGAGATGGCAGTTGTTCGAAGACTTTTTGATCCTAATAGGATTCTTAAAACGAATCTTATTAGTGGCTGCTGATAGTCTTACCAAGGAGTCATACATAGCCGTCTACTTGTATGCGAAGGAGGTCCAGCGGCTTATGCAAAAGTCTGGTGCTTTGCATGTTGTGCTTTATCTAAAGCAATGTGCTAGCTCTTTACAATTAGCATATGGAGTAGATAAATGCCCTCCTGAGCTTCTGGCTGTTCCCGTCTCTCTAACCCTAAAGGGTTATCCTCGGATCATCCCTTCGTTCATCCGTCAAAAGATATACCAAAAAGATGAGACTGTAGATCTATTTGTCAAGTGTTGGTTGTCTTTCTTTTCTCTATCAAGAATTATCTTGGTAGCGAAGAAGGTTGATAAGTCTGTATTTGAGCCAATGACCTTACCAGTTAGTGATGCAAACTGAGCTGACGTGATGGTCAATCGGATAGCTGAAAAGCTACCTTCTTTTATAGATATCACGGTATAACCCCTGGATAGATCATATTCCCCTTTATCAAAGGATAACGTGGGAACCAACTTGGAACAAATCCTGTGCCCAATTGACCAAGAAATTGATCAAGGACGACGTTAATCCTGTCTTAGCGAAAGCTAAGTCTTGCTTCACTGTTTACCCGTATGAAATGGGTGCCTTCACTTTCTTGGTGAAGTTTTTCCATGCGTACGGCCAACTGTGGTCACAAGGGACCCTCTGGCACCACTATACACAATATGCCTTAGACCCAGCTAATAAGTTGTTCTCAGGTTGGTCGTTGGATTGGTATCAGGCCTATGTAGACCCAATACTTCCCTATGGTGTTCGCTATGACCAGATCATCACAGAACGTTTGGGTTGCTCGCTAGAAGGGGCAGGAAAACGACGTGTATTCACCATAGGGAACTATATGAATCAGAGACCTGTTCACGAGTGGCTTTGTGCTGTGTTACGAAGGTTGCCTACTGATGGTACCTTTTGGCAGACAAAGCAAAGCCTCTTGACCTGTTGATAGGGAAGCAGACATGTTACTCCTATGACTTGAAGTCAGCCACTGATCGGTGGCCATTGTACTTCTTGTTTAGGGTCATGTGCTTCTTTATTTGATCGATCTTTCGCAAATAGTGAATTCCACTCTAGCTATGAATAAGTTCGAGGTATCATTTGTAAAGAGGTTTACCACTGTCTCATTTGTTGCCGGTCAGCCCCATGGCTATTATCTTCGTGGGTGGGTGGCAGAACAGGTATATCCGGGTCGACTCTTCCAGGATTACATTGTCCTGGGGACAATGTTGTGATTGCAGATAAGAAGGTGGCCTTGGTGTATAGCTCTACTCTGGGGGATCATGGGGTTGATATATCCTATCAAAAGTCCCTGATCTCCCATACGGGCTCAGCCAAGTTTGCTAAGAGATTCAAGGTTCGTCGTCTTATTGTGGATTTATCCTAGTATTCGCTAAATCTTGTTTGAATGCTTACCATCCGGGGTGATGGCCGTTCATATGAAGTATTTCTGCGCTCTCTTTTCGACCTTGTGTCGTCTAGCTGGAGTAAGGTACCCATCTCTTTCACACTTGGCACATTCTCGCAATCTAAAGATTGAAAGATTGTGGGCAATGTACACTAAGGCCTCACTTCCCCTTGACCTATGGTTAGGTCGGGGTCTACCATTGGATTCGTATGTTAAGGGGGCTATTAATGCCCTCCTCGTACGTGAACTTAAACCAAAATAATTGGTTCTCTCTCTGGATGAGGTCTTCCCTGGCTTAGGAGCCAACTCTATTCCTCTCCCTATCGGTCGTGCATCTTCCACCCTCTCCCTATAAGTAGAGCATCTACCTTCCTCTCCATATCAGTCGAGCTGAATTCCATCCAGTCTCTCCCTATCAATCGAGCATCTTCAAACCTCACTAAGCCATTTCTTTACTTGCCCTAAAGCCGAAAGTGGCATCAGCAAGATCGACTGAGTACTAGTAATGCCTTGCCAAAAGCTACCAAAGCAGAACACGATGAAGAGCTCTTATCAGCTTGAGGCTTCTTTTTCGAGCCTTTTCAAGCTGAGTAGAAATATCGTAAGAGAAAAAAAGAAATGTACGCCCAGTTCACCAAGTTCTACCATTGCAGTGCCCAGTTGTCATTCTCCCTTTACTAAAGTCGTCCAAGGGATAGGATCCCAGGCTTTCAAATGCGGATTTGGTTTATCTTTAAGAAGCGGTGGTCATACTCTTGTATGGCTCCGCAAAGGGTAACGCGGAAGCCCTACTTTCCACCTTAAGAGGGCTGACGGTCGAATAGATCGTTAAGAGAGGTTGTCATCATGACTGCTGAGGTTGTGGTGGTGGAAGCTTCTATTTAATTGCGGAACATGCAACAGTTATTTCGATCACTTATTAAGATAGAACCAATATTTATAGCAAAAGTAGCTTCTAATACTTCGACCTTTTTCCATTTTCAATAGAATTTCTGGAGTTTTGATTGTTACTATAGTTTTGTTTTTTTTATCTTCTTTCTCTGAAAATAGGTTTGATTTTCTTCACCTATGAGAATTTATACCAATTCTTCTTTTATTCATCAAAGCTGATCATAATCTCCGTCGAGATTACTGCCTTAGCCCTGTCCTATCATCTGTATAATGGAGTTCGTCATATCGTTTTCTCTTCTTTGGGAAAATCGGTCTTCGGGTATCTAGGCATGGTTTATGCCATGATCAGTATAGGTATTCTTAGATTTATTGTTTGGCCTCATCATATGTTTACTGTGGACTTAAACATTAATACCTGTGCCTAGTTCATCACTTGGCAAATCCTAATCTAGCACTGGGAATGCCAAGCTATACGAAGGCTAGTCCTCTGGGTTTTTTCGGGCTTATGTGGCTCATCGTGGGTGTTTGGGAGTTTCCTTTGGATTATTTTTCATATGGTCTAAACAAAGATTGATATGTTGCCCCGTGGGACTTCGGGGGGAGGCATCATCTTTGATACCTTTCCAACAACCACATGGGGCTACAGAAATTCCCCAGGACCTCCTATGGAATGAGCTAGACCAGCCTCTGCTGGAGGAGAAGGAGCGCGTTTTACAGCTCCGAGCGAAGCTCGCAGACATATTGGATTTTTGGAATCAAATTGTCCTCGATACTCTTCGCTTTGAGCACGAGGTTCAAACCCATGTGGATGTCCAGATAGAACTCGAAATAGGACTTCTCATGGAAGGATATCTCCCCTGAGAAATAAATAAATTTCGAGAGGAAATCCGAGAATTCGTGCTCTTTACCAAAAGGGGCAAACCCATCAAGGAGGCAGTTCTTGAAGAATTCTTGTCAGAAATGAAGGGAGACTTCAAGAATAGTAGACCCTTTCGTTGCCTTAAAAAGGCTATCGAGAGGCATAACCTCCCCCTTTATAAACCAAGGGACTTTTTTTACAAATCGGATTGATTTTTCTTTTTCGGGGAAGAAAAGTGGTCATTCGCTTGAGAATGAGGTTGCTCCCCATTGACAGAGGGAAATGGGGGCATATGACGTCATTGACACATTCGTACCTAGTGATAATGTAGAGTTGCTTTCTTCCATATATACCAGTTTGGCCCAGCATGGCATTTTTTCTGACTATTATGTGCCACTACTTCAGACTATTTCAACTTTATAGGGCTTATAATCTTGATGGGTTCGATATTCTTTTCGGTTCCTGCGTGCAATTACAGATCTCATTAGCAGGGCTATGCCCCGAAGATGCTTACGGAAGGTGGCGTTAAGTAATAAGTTTCAACTTGCTCTTAGAATTACAAGATGAATCCCTTCTCTTTACTATACAATATTTCGTAAGAGTCTAAACGGTAGGGTAAGCCTCAGTCTTTATAGTATTCCATTCCACGCCCGCGAATGACCTGTGCAAAGATTCAGCGATATCACTTAAGGCAATAAATGCCGCCTTATCGCATATCGACTGTTAGCCAATTATAAATAAGCAATAGGGATCAGAAAGCTAGAGCAAATATGTATTGATTGATGATTGATTGTACGAGAACACAAGAATCTAAATAAAGAATTGGTTAGTGAGCAAAGGGACTCTTGCCGTCGAGTTCCTTCGCATCACTCCCTTTATTGGTTTTAATTAAGAGCGGTATTAAGGGTTCATTTAATCGATTGTGTGTTTCTAAAATAAATCCTGTGCAGTGTAAACTTCATGTGTGGTTTTTGCGTCCTTTAATAGAATAGAGGTACCCTTCGTTCCACTTCCTTGAACTGGCGAAAGGAAAGGTGCTGATCTACGAACAACCTTCATTTGAAAGCACGGATGGTTGCTTTCAGTCCGCACTTTTCCAATATGAATCATTAGAAATGGCCACCTCCGCATCTATGTAAACAATATTGCAACCAAGATAGCATAAGTAAAAACTGGATCGGATCTCAGTACACATGGTATTTTTGTGCGCTAGGGTGAATAATGTACAGGAACCGTATCAAGCAAGTAAGCCAAGCAAGATTGTCTCAGGAGCAGTAGCATTAGGATTGGGAGATTGAAAATTAGCTCCTGAATCGATGGGCGAAGGAATAGTACACAAAAGGAAAGCTTTTACTTTTAGTCCTTGTAGCACGGTTAAAGTCCAATCCGTGTAAGTATGAGTGCCAGAAAAGCCGCTTGAAAGCAGTCTGTCGATCTCAGTCCTTGCATTCCGTGCAAGCCAGTACGGTACCAATGCAGTCTCTTTATTGTTTATAGATAGATAGTATGTAGTGGGCCAGTCCAATAAGCTACCCCTGGTTGTTAGCAGGCGAAGGGTGTTTTCACTATGAACAGTGCTATCCTGAATTAGATCTTTTTCTCTTTGATAAAAAAAAAACTATAAGCTTTGCAAAGCTTATAGTTTTTTTAGCACCTATAAGGTGAGATACAGGATATTCCATGTACCATATTGCTTTGTCGTAGGAAATGACAACATTGGCAACCAAGGGGTGACGAGAGCAAGACAATAACTCATAAATAGGCTTTGTCCATTGGGCTACTCAGAGTGTTAGAAAAGTTTAGAAAAGAAAAGCGATTCTACTCTTTTTCTAGAATCCTAACCTACAGGATTATAAGTACCTTAATATGACAAGCAACCATTAGAAATCAGCGAGTGAAATAAGACGGATGGAGAGAAATATGAATAATAAGTAGATGAAGCCTTAGTCCATTTTAACATCCAATCTTAACAAGTATGCAGGCAGGTCAGAAAGGCAGATGGGCATGTTCATCCCTTAAAACTGCTTCCATTGGCATGAGTTAGAGTGCTCTCCTGCAGCAACCTGGCATATTCAGAGCTCTATCTTCGTTGCTTTCAGCTGCATTTTTTTTTCTTTTCTGCAGCGACTGAAGTGCATAACTGAGCAGTGGACTTTTTTTTTATCAAAAGGTTTTTTTAATAAAATTCGGCCTTTTTTGATAGTCCATTACGGCTTATTGTGGGATGTGTCCTCTCTATGGGCTTCTTTTGTTCTGCTTTTTTGTGGATTCTTTGATTCAATTTATTCAATGGCCTGCCCCTATCTCTACTCTAAAGGGTCTTACATACTTCGATTATGCATACAGCTGTGGTGGCTCCTTTCATTTTAAACAACTCTAAACGAAACGAAAGGCTCGTCCACTTCTATTTACTATATAGGCTGTTCGACTGAACTCGTTGGCTCCGCGTTCATGAAATTCGAAGACAACAACAGAAATAAAATTCTTCGATCTAAATTTCGGGTGTATGGAATTCGTTCATCTCTAGTATTGAGGATAGAATGGGAAGGGGAATCTATCAAGGTTTTTGGCTCGCAATAAAGATAGGGTCCTGATCGAGCAACTAGTAGTCCTATCTATCCACCTCTCTAGACACAATATCTTGAGTACCTATGATGGTGACCACATCTGCTGGCATGTGATGTTTGGACATAGAATCGAGTCCTTGTAAATAGGCAAAGCCAGGTGCTCTTATTTTATGACGGTAGGGACGATTGCTTCCATTACTGACCAGAAAAACACCAAATTCTCCCTTAGGTACTTCAACTACAGTATAGGTCGAAGGAGCTGGTACGGAAAAACCTTTTGTATAAGGTTCGAAATGGTGAATTGAGGTAGAGTAGACTGATGATCCTGTAGTCATTTGGCTGGCTATTGAAAGAAAAAGCTTGCATCTGCTTCTCCTATTATATAACCGGTCCCATCTCTCTCCAAACCTAACGTGGTAGTTTCCCATCATAGGGCTTTCTATCTATAGATTGAGCTATTACCAAAGAGCTAATTTGTTCAGAACTCAGTTGACTGCTTCTATACATAAGGCGGAACATCCTTGGCTTAGCATTACAGCACATAGGGCTTCGGCGCTACTATAGCGCTTTGCTAACTCGAAGCGACTCGCTATGAGAATTTAGCTTCATTAACGCTCAACTAAGTCTTGAAACCTTCACACTGACCGTTCGTTTTCTCCGTAGCAAAAGCACTTCTCTTTTCCCCTTAAGTAGAAGGACAATAAAGATATTATTGGTTTTCTTGCTCCCACTTCCTCATCTTCTCTCATAAAGCGAACTTTGTTCTTGGGGAGGTGAAACAGCGGTTGAAGTGGACATTTCGAAATGACAGCGTCGAAGATATATTTCTATATATACACTGTTACGGTTATTTAGGATTGCGTTCCAAAAAAAGTGGCCTACACTCTTGTCTTTCAACCCCACTATACTATTCATAGTTGTAGGGCACAGTGTACTTACAACCTTTACGAGAAGTAAGTGAATGGGGCCAGTGCGAGGTTTGAAGATACTCGACCGATATGGAGAGGAATGGATGGAACGGTTCATCAAGCCATTTTCGCCTCAACTCCCTAAATAGAAATAAGGGTAATTGATTCGCACCTGACTATGATAGCCCTTTCGATACCTTATTGAAGCTTTGTAACTAGTGGCCAATTTCCTTTCGCTGCCGTTCTATAGCTTACGCTCATACATTGTTCCGTCTTATACTACACTTAGTTACCGTTAGTCCTCAGAAATTCTCGCTTTCTCGGGGCTCTTGCTACTCCTACTCCTAGGGCGGGAAGAAGATAAGAAAAGGCGAAGCGTTCTCTTGCTTTCCTAACCTGTTGTTTCTGAAGACTACCCTCTCTCGGCCGGATGTTGGTATAGCCTACTACGAGGATCCTGTATCCAGCAACCCAACCTATACAAAGGGCATCAAAGCCCCTTGACTAGGTTGGAGCTATGAAGCTTACCTTATTATTATTAAAAAGAGACTTGGCTTTTTTAGCTTGTGTGCAGGAGCACACTTTAGTTTTCCCTTTATTAGTAGGGGTCCTGTGGTTCCTATGCCTCAGCGTTTCCCGATCAACCAATGTTCATTATTCATCTGAAAGACAGAAACCCCAATTTGCAAAAAGTCAAAGGGGTCAGGAAGTTGGTCTTATAAAAAATAAAGGTAAATGGGGGTCATCATTGAGCATCTTTCGATGAAGCATAGACCCTTTCACCCTTAACAACCAGCCGAGCCTTTCCTTATTGAACTTTGTGATCATGCTGCTAAAAAGCCAAAAGTAAGAAAGAAGCAAACTGAGAATGAATGGGAAGTTTCTAGTTATTATGCCTTTAAAGTGTGCCGGTGGTCAATTACTCATTCATAGATCTTCGGGCCAGAGCGCCAACAATTTGGTAATTATAATGAGGAGTGCGATTATGCAACATGGCCACTGCTAATGATCAGTAAGGAGAAAAAGGAAACTACGGTACTAGAAAAAGATCTTATTTCTTCAACATCATCCCTAGAGAAAGAAAAGAAGGACCTCTATCTGAGGAAGTCTTTCGATGAATTAAAAGGAACGAACTTACTGAAAGGGGACACCCCTTGGGAAACCTCAGAGGGAAGAGAATTGTGGCAGCTAAAGCTAGGCCCTCTGGGTGGCTGTTCTGATTAGGATGTGTTAGATGGACATTCGTTTGAGAACGACTAATGCCCTCGGCTCACTTGTGGTGCTTTCATTTTGGATTGCGTTGGGCATTTTTATGTAACTACTGGACTCGCGTGCGGTCCAACAATACAATCTATTCCATTAACGCGCGTTAACTATTCAATACTTTACTGACTTGGGATTTCATTTCACGATAGAGGGAATTGTGCATTAATGCATTGACTCATGGTGGGGACTATTCAAATAGAAAAGCTTGGACCCATAAGGGACAGTATACAAAAGTATACATCGGTGTAAACGTCAGCATAAAAAATAATCTATTAATGAGTTAGAACAGGATCTCAGATATCTTCTGGCTTATTGATCCAATTCTCTCATCGATTCGGTATCACCTTCTCAGTCATTAAGAAGCTCCGCAGCCCGAGTTAGACTTCGAGGAGCAACCCCTTCTGAATCAGATAATGGAATGGAAAGAAGCCAGCTCAGATTCAGAATCTCAATTGTCTATCGACTGCTTTTTGGCAATTCAAGAGGGGCAGACACTTCATTCAAATTTGGATTCGTATGACGCTTCGGATTTGGAGGGACATGAATGGATGTTGGAACGAGTCCCAAGTCAACTGCATGCGCTACTACTGCCTCCCTATTAGTCACCTCTGCCTCATCCATTCCATATCTAGTGAAATAGGGGAAAGATTAAGTGAACCATAGAAAAAGTGTTTTTAAAATTCCTTTCCCCCATTAGGTTCAATCAAATCAATGAATCTTCCGGCAGGCAGGGTTTTTGCCCGAACAACTTTAGAATTGCATCTTCGCCCTTACAAGTAGATAACGAGTTATATAAAGACAAAGATAACTTAATGATTATCTATCTCTGAATTTGATATTCTATATAGATTCAAATCATTATATCTCTATTTAAGTAGTTCTTTTTTATTGTTTGTTAATTATTATTAACTATTAAAAATATACTAACTTGATTTGGAGCACGCTATTATGCTATTGGTCTCTCTAGTTCACGACTTTCGGAAGATGGGTCCCTACAATAAAAGAATCAACTCATCCAAGACATGAGGAAATTGGCAAAGAAATCAAAAAAGCCGAAAAGACTCGTTAAGCAATCAATTTATCCCCCTTACATGTATGCTTCCTTTACTTCTTTATACGCGTCAGCGATAAAGGGTCTAAACACTCAAGGCCTAGCCGATCAACTGTTCGATGCTATCCTCACCTATTTTATCCACTCGATCCTGCTTGATATGTTTGTCGTGGAGAAAGACTCTTTCTAAAGACTCAATAAATGGTAAAAGAGTTCTATTTTCCAGTCGAGCGGAATGAAAAAGAAAATATTGATTGAGATCGATTGAAGGAAGACCTGCTCATGAACTTTGTTAGTCGAATGTGCGGAACCTGACTTATCAACCAAACAAAAAAGTGGCCTTCATTAGCCATAATGGGTTGGGCCCTTGTATTCACATTTCAAGCGTTTCGTAGCATCTTTAGTCCGTGACGTGAGCTCTTTAGTTCGTGAGTTCTAGAGCTACTATGCTTTAGCGTATCAACAGGGAAAAGCTGATTAATTGGCTCAATCTTTATTGTAATCGTATAAAGAGGAACTGGTCTCGCGTGAGATATTGATTGAACTGATCGGCGCAACATCACATCTAGAATGACCGATCTATGAATCTAGAGCTTTCCGCATAGAAAGACGTCAAGAAAGCTTGAATAAGATTTTGAAAAGCTTTTCGCTTATGTATTTCCTTCAGGCAGGAATAGATGGTGAAGGATACTTGTTCTTTAGCTGGCTATAAAAGAAAGGGGTAAAATTTAACTTTGTAATTATAGTAGTTTCACTATTAACAGTTAGCTAGCGAAGGGCAATCACAGTTTCAAGTGTAGTGCATAGTGGAAAGTGAATAGTTCTTCTAGTTCTAAGCATGGGACTGCGAGAGAATAGTTCAATGCCAGTGAATAAGGTAGGAAGTAAACAAGTGTTAATGGTGGAAAGCCCGCAAGGGAAAAAACATTAGAAAAAAAGCGAATGAGAAAGAATATTTTTGATATTGGAAAGCAACTCCCCCTTGGGGAACATAACTACCTGAATCCTTATCTCGTTCACTCATAGAAGACCTTGCCTAGCTCTATTTTCTTTCTTATACCAGGAACCCTAGCTTAAATCCTGAGGCCGAGGTATGTAGTGAGGTCTTTTGCTTGACGATAAGGAACGGACGGTTTTTTAGTCTTAATCCAGCGACTGGCCATACTCCAAATGATATTTGAAGTATGGTCCACTTAGCCAATTTAGTGGGATCTTATTTGACAACTTCACCCATGGCTTCTAGTAGGCTTGAAGAAAAGGGTCTGGCTTTTGGACAGCCATTATCTTAGACAATTTGCCCCGGCTTCCAAGTCAAGGTCCACAACTTACAACTTTCGTTGGCCTGCAGGGAGTCCTTTATTAACTTCAATTTGCTTAGATCCCAAACTCTTCCCATTCATTACCTTAAACGACAATGGGTAAAGATGAGGTGATAATGGGCAAAGGATATTCATTGTGGTTAGTCATGTATTCTTTATCAATGTCCTACCCTTTCTTTGAACCTTGTCAATGATCGAACCACCGCCAGAGCTCTATCGGGGGTTGGTGAAACTTTTGCCCGGTGTATACCCCCCGATCCGCTCAACAAAAAATCAAAGGCGGCCTACCTACTTTCCTTTCGACCTGTTGCCCCTCAACTGCCTTAGGGGTCTTTTTGGTAGTTTGAAATAGATCTTAGTGCCTTAGAAGACCTAGAAGGATGATTGTTTTTCTAACACCTAGCAAGGTAGCCCAATATTATTTTGAGATGAATGAATGCCAAAGAAAGGAAGGCCTGAGACCTTACTCTGTTGTTCGTGGTAGAGTACGCCCTTAGGAGTAGTTAGTAGGGATAAAGGAATGCCTTAAGGCAGCTTGTGACCTAAGGTAGGCGCATTAGACTGAATAAATTTGTCTTATTTTTAGCACTTCTCGCAGGAAAATAGGAAGAATTTTAAATGATAAAGCAAGATTCTCTTATTAAATAAAAAAGCGGACTAGAAGCAAAAGACGAAAGGGTGTTTCTTTAGTAAGGAATTAACACAAGTTAGTGACATCTATCTTAAAGTCTGCTTCGGGTTCTGCTCTCACTGTTCTCAAGGTAGTGAAGTTACCTGAAAGGGAAGCTCTGATTCCTCTTGTTGAATCCACTCTTCACAACGTATCGTATTACTTAAAAGAAAGCAAATACGTTAAGTAAGGGCGGGAGGAAAGAGACACCAATTGTTCACTAGCAAGCTTTGAAAGCGGATGCCCGAATGACTCTTTGAACTTAACGACGTAATAAATAAATAAACTAGCTGCCATCAATATTGAACAAGATGAGAATTAAAGAAAATCGAACTATGATAACGTTTGTTTTTAACAAAAAAACAAAAAAAAGGAAAGAGAATAGATGAAAGTTCGCCCCAAAGAAGTGAGTGACTCAAGGTATGCCATCACTCTTCTCTCTTGACCTGAGACTACTGGGGAGAGTCTATGAGCGAGGAGCGAAGTCTTTCGATGGCTCTTAAATAAAAGAGAATCAATTCAATTAGCTCCAGAGCTAGGAGTTCTATGTTTAGGTTGAGGGTTGAGGGTTGAGGAGAGGCCTTTTAGTTAATCTTAACTAGTACCCTACTTATCCCAGCTCTAAAGGCAGCTACTGAACTGACTCATCAAGTTGAGTTGACTGTGATTCTTCATATTCCGCAGTGAATGGTATCGTTATCGTATTCAGTAGTTTTCCCAGCTCTCCGTTAAAGCCCTTATGATTTTTCCTTCATTGATACAGAGGAGAGAATGCGTTTGTTGGTATAAAATCTAGAAGCAATCCTTCCTACTAGGCTACTCTTAACTTAATAAGTCATTTCGTCAGTCAGCAGTTCCGCGCGAGGGCAGGAAATTAAAAAAACAACTACAGCTTCTATCTCCTATAGGTCATATTAGACTGATCCTTAGTTTTACTCACGTGTAACCAAGCCTTAAATTCTTAAGAGATGGGATGCTCACTAATTGACTGCATATCTCGAGATGTGAATAATAGCGTAAACATTAAGAATGACTACCTTGATCCTTTCGAAGCGGATATTCATGCGCCCATTGGATTGGGTTATTTGTAGATGACACGAGTTTCGACTTGATTACTTTCCTAGCGTTCCCTTTGGTTAGAGGGGATAACTCTTATTAGGTTAGTATGGTAAATGAATTTAGGAAAGAAAGATCCCACGTCCCATACAAAAGAAAGACTAGGCGATAACAAATAAAGAAGGCGTGTGGGAAAGATCTCAAATCTGGCTCGCTCCAGGAAATTAAAATGACCCCCCTTAGATCTGGCATAAGAAAGGTGGTTTTAGCGAAAATAAGGGATGCAGATAAAAGTGATTGATCAAAAGGAAGTAAGTAGACGTTACTTCGGATCCTAGTGACTATGGCTCAGGAGCGAGATAACAAAAGTAAGGATTCGATTAGTTTTCTCACGTAGTTCAGGTTGAATCTGCTATGCATCTTTGGCTCTAGGGTATCCTGTATATAGATAGGATCAAGGCAAATTAAAGAAAGGAATTGATAAAGCATCAGTCAGTTGACATGACATGAAAAGCCTTCTCTTAGGTGGGTGTTCAGTGATTAGGTGGGTGTTCAGTGAGCTCAAGATAGCTGCCTGACGAGAGGAAAGGACATCGAGTACAGTCTTTCTTTGATCCCAGCTCGCAGGTTACATCAAACCACACCACGTCTGTAATGTACTTACTATTATGGAAAAAAATCGATCCTAATTATATTATATATATGAAGAACCTGGTCCTATAAAGCAAACTGCGTTTGTATTAATGCCCAAAAACTTCCATGTCTTTCTTGGTTAGAACAACCAGCAATTTCTAACAAGTCTTTCTTCATTTTTAGAAAATGATGGCCTTTCTGATCTCATCCGTATTCCGATCAAAGAAAGAAGGTTTTTCATTCAACGAACTATCTTTTTGAAGCAGATAGTTCACAGTGCTTATTCTATAGATACTTATAAAGCCAACTTATGTTTTCACTATATTTTCATTACGAAGATGTATCACGTCAGGATCAGTTGCTCAAACCGAATCACGCCAACATTATGGAAGTTCCTGGATTGTGTAAAATAAGAGTAGTACCAAAGGCAGCACCTTCTATCAAAATTGGAAAATTGGCTATGGAGATTCCACGCAGTTAGAAATTAATATAGACACAAAGGGCTTCGATAGGAAAATCGTTTCAATCCAATCCATTATTGGGGTCAAATAAAGAAAAAAAAGGTTATTTCAGTGACCTAGCACGACAAAGCACTCTCTGAGGGCATGGAATGTCTAATTTTTTGGTCAGAATCACCACAGTAATGTCTCTATTATATTCTCCAGTCGAAATACAGGAAAACTCCATTTAGTTCTCGATGGAAACGGAGTTTTGCGATTTTTCCCCGAACTAGAAGATCTTTTCGAGATCTTCGAACATATTCAAGGGTTCAATGTGACTATTGTCACTTTGGCCAACATACAAGATGAGACTTTACCACCGTGGAGCAGCTTTTTACAAAATGATGAGGGGGAAACTCAGTAAGATGTCGGAGAAGCGAAATATACGAGATCACAAATGTAGACTGCTCGCGGCTAAATATGAATTGAGACGAAAGCTTTATAAAGCCTTTTGTAAAGATCCCGATCTTCCGTCTGATATGCGGGACAAACATAGTTATAAGTTGTCCATGTTGCCAAGAAATAGTTCCTTCGCACGAGTAAGAAACCAATGTATTTCCACGGGGCGCCCTCGTTTCGTGTATGAGTTCTTTTGAATTTCTCTTATCGTTTTTCGTGGATTAGCATCTCGAGATCCTTTGATGGGCATTAAGAAATCATCTTGGTAGCAACCACCAAACCAATAGAACAAGGCTTAGCTCTGTAGCTTGTCTACAAGCAAGGTGAGTAGGTCCATTACCGGCCGGCTCTAGACTGAAAAGACCTAACGAAGTATTCCCTTATCTCAGATCAGAGATGCTAGCGGGGCGGGAATCGAAGTGGGGGACCTCTCTACCACCTCCTGTCAAGTATGCTCCCCAGACATAGACTACGTACAAGGTAGTACTCTTGAAAGGATAGAATATCACCGCGTCAACATAACATTACGAATGTAACTTCCAAGGGGTCAACCACTAATTTAAATATAGTCAAGCAGAGAACTCTTGTTCATTAGAGCACCGCAGTGTAGAGGTTGTTGCCATCGTTGAAGTCAGAGTGTGGGACTGAGCCTTCCGAATGAGAATGAAAAAGATTTCTTAGTTTCGTTGGAAAAACCAAGGAAAATATCATATTGACTTTCTCTCTCCCTACTTATAAAGATAGATAGAAAAGGTTGGAGAGAGTGACTTTCTGAGATTCTCTCCTTTCTAAAGCTGCGTAAGGCGGTCCCCCCATAACAAAGCCCCACCATTTTTTTCCTCCCTTTAATGAAAGACCCTCATCTCAATTCCTATTCATTTGTGGGTTTGGACCCTTTGGCCTTTTTTTTTCAAGAGGTGATTTCGAGAATCAACCAACCGACAAATCCGTAGCCCAGGTGACTCACAGCCTTCCTCTCACCCAAATGAAATGTGGGATAAATCAAATCAGTATTTTGGTTGATTCAGGGCAGAGCGAAACCAAATTCAATCAAAGCAAGGGGGCTTACTTTTCCTGAGGCTGAGTCATCCTATTCCAATTTAGCTATGCTAATGGAAGAGGAAAAAGCTTTCAAATGATATGGACCCCCAAGAGATGGGCAAGAACCCCCAATTGCTTTGCGGTCACACTCTGTCTCGCTTGGTGGACGAAATCTTCTCTACTTTTGGAATTCTTTCTCCCACACACCCTTGCCCTATTTCACCGAGGAGGAAAGAATAATCTTCCAAGCGAATAGAGACCTAAATTTCAATTAGATTCATTCCTAAGTTTGCTTTGTCGTAGCAAGATGATCAGTCTAAGAGTGCTAGAGAGAAGAGAAACAGTAAAAACCTCTCAGATTCAGTCACCGAGCAATCAGACGACTCTTAAGTAACCAAGGATGACCTGACCCCTTTGACGCTTCTTTCGCTGTATACCCCTTCCATCATTCGGAGGTGGAAGAAATGGTACTCTATCTTTTAATATATATAGTAGGGCCCCAGAACGCTAAAAGGTGGGGGAACACGAGTTGTCACGATAGAAAAGAAAAAAGAAAGAAATGACTAAAAGGAACCAACGATTCTCTCTTCTTAAACAACCTATATCATCTACACTTAATCAGCATTTGATAGATTATCCCACCTCGAGCAATCTTAGTTATTGGTGGGGGTTTGATTCATTAGCTGGTATTTGTTAAGTCATTCAGATAATGACTGGTGTTTTTTTAGCTATGCATTACACACCTCATGTGGATCTAGCTATCAATAGCGTAGAACATATTATGAGAGATGTGGAAGGGGGCTGGTTGCTCCGTTATGTGCATGCTAATGGGGCAAGTGTGTTTCTCATTGTGGTTCACCTTCATATTTTTTGTGGTCTATATCATGCGAGTTATAGCAGTCCTAGGGAATTTGTTCGGTGTCTCGGAGTTGTAATCTTCCTATTAATGATTGTGACAACTTTTATATGATATGTACTACCTTGGGGTCAGATGAGCTTTTGGGGAGCTACAGTAATTACAAGCTTAGTTAGCGCCATACCTGTAGTAGGAGATACCATAATAACCTGGCTTTGGGGTGGTTTCTCCGTGGACAATGCCACTTTAAATCTTTTTTTTAGTCTTCATCATTTACTCCCCTTTATTTTAGTAGGTGCCAGTCTTCTTCATCTGACCGCATATGGATCAAATAATCCATTGGGTGTACATTCAGAGATGGAGAAGGTTGAGTAGCTTTTGCTATCTTTTTTTCCATTTTGATTTTTTATGCTCCTAATGTGTTGGGGCATCCCGACAATTATATACCTGCTAATTTGATGCCCACCCTGCCTCATATTTTGCCGGATGGTATTTTCTACCAATCCATGCCATTCTTCGTAGTATACCTGACAAAGCGGGAGGTATAGCCGCAGTAGCACCAATTTTTATATGTCTGTTGGCTTTACCTTTTTTAAAAATATGTATGTACGTAGTTCAAGTTTTCGCCCGATTCACCAAGGAATATTTTGGATGCTTTTGGCGGATTGCTTACTACTAGGTTGGATCGGATGTCAACTTGTGGAGGCATCATTTGTTACTATTCGACAAATTTCTCCATTTGTTTTCTTCTTGTTCTTTGCCATAACACCCATTCTAGGACGACTTGGAAGAGGAATTCCTAATTCTTACATGGATGAGACTAATCACACCTGATCAGTGAAAAATTCTAATACCAATCATTTACGAGTGAGTATTACACCAAGAATTGACAAGCGGATGCATTTTCTAGACCTAAGCGGTGGCGTACTTTGAGGGGGGGGGGGGCTATTGTGAAGCCTAGAAAGGCAAAAATGGCAAATCACTTCTACCGAGTTCCCCAACAGTAGCTTAGCATAGTAGCTTAACTCTTTCTACTAGCGTGGCGCTGCTGGATGCTTTTGATCAATAGGAAGATGAGGAAAAAAAAGCTTATGATAAGCATCTATTTGAGTCGATCATTTCCAAGCTCTAATTCCAGTTTTTTCTTATGTAGTGGAAACGCCTTACAATTTGAAGTTTTACGCTCAAGGGAAGATGTGTTCTTGATGGATACAGGACTTGGGACCCCTAGAATTTGTATGCAAGATGAGCATACATGAGTACCAATCAACCGATCCACCAGGTTTGAGAATAAGGCGGGATCCCTGGATCTAGTGGCCGGTGAATCACTGATCAAAGAGAAGATTTTGGAGAGATTCTTCATCGATCTAGTGGCCGGTGAATCACTGATCAAAGAGCGAGTAGCCGCCAGGTTTAATGATTTGGTGGGATCCACAGATGTAGTGGGTGGTGAACTGCTTCTTCTTCTTCCCTAAAGATTCAGATAAAAGCGAGATTGGATGGAACTGAACAAGATTTGGCGAACGAATACAAAGGTCAAAGGCTTTATTATTGAGAAAGTAAAAAGAGGTTATTCAGTAGCCATTGCAGGTTTCAATACTTTCCTTCCATTCCGTCCTCTCAAAAGTCAAAGGATATCGAATGATTGATTCACCATTGAGAGAATTAACCCCAAAAAGATGAATATTGTGGTATTCTAAGACAGATCAAACAAGAACTTGATGAGCAAAATTCGTTGACAAAAAAAAAGAGTACTTTTTTCAATTCCGAAGCCTAGCGTCTCCTGATAACACTCTATCACCTTAATCCATTCTTTTGTTGAGGGTCTTGCACTTTTTCCAGCCCTCTATTTACATAGTGAAGAAAGGCAAAGGCTCTTGCTCGAATGCGTGACTGCGGCGTGCCTATCGCCCCAACACGTGACTCTAAAATTCACATTGGGTTGAGAAAGAATACTGCGACTAGGAAGACGAAGAATGGAATTGAGAGCATAGTCTAAATAAAAAAAATTCAAAACCAACCTACGAGTGGCGGATTTGGATGGAGTCTCGCAGAAGAAAATCCTTAATCTATAGGGGTGAAAGCGCGCTACATCTAGCAGCCACTTTCTTATTATTAGATTGATAGGTTGCTTGAGCAAATCCTTAAATCGTTGGAGGAAAGGGCAGAAAAGTGAGCCCGCCCCAGGCAAACCTACTTCTTGTTATCTTGTTCCTGGTCAAGCTCCCGTACCAACTCTTTACTCCAATCCTCCCCAATTAAAGTAAGGTAAGGAGGGGCCACTCTCAATTGAATAATCTTATCAAAGAGAATGAGGTCTAGGGGCCCAGAATACCATCGAGAAAGAGCAATAGAACAAGGTTGGAATAAGATAAAACAAATGGGTAGGACAACCAGGGTGCATTCAATAGCTTTATGAGATAATCGGTATACTTTCTTCGTAAGCAAGCCCTGCGGTATCCAATCAATGTAGTCAGCGGAACAAAGGAAATAAGGAATAGGAGATATTTGAGAGGAAAATCTTAGTACCGAGAGGAAAATAGAGCTCAAATCCATATCATTCTCCATGCACATATGATTCTTTAGCAACGACCTTACCATGCATCATTACCACCAGCCATTTCACTCGAATATGTAGTAAGCAATATCCTTCGCAACTAGAGGAAAAATATGAACATTTTCCTTATATTTCTTGGCATCAACAACCTTAAGAACCATAGGTGCGCAAACTGAGGTAGAGATTGGAGTGTAGTGACCGTACCCGAGATAGATCTGAACCGACAATTGCAGAGAATAGGTACAACAGGGAGTCATGGGAATAATGAGAGGGTACGTAGGGAACATGGCTGACCAAGCTCCTTTTTCTAAGGATTGAAAAAAGAAATCGGTCGGTGTTCTTCTCAACTGCTCCAATAAACGTGCCTATACCCCACCCCATTTGGAGAATTATATGATTGACCGAGAGTACTTATGAAACCCGGCTAAGGGTTTTATCGACGACCTCCTGAACTGTTCGCATCGCTCTTTTCGGTTCAAGCAAAGGCTATGATGAAAGTTTGGATTGACTTCCTAGCGTACAGAATACATAATGGATTCCAAAGTCCCCCAATTTTAGCTTAGACTAACGGCACCGATTCTTAGTGCTATAATAGACTACCCTTAACACGAAAATGAAAGCCCTCACAACACTCGATACCTGTAACTGGTCTCGCTTATGGTAGTAGATAAACAGGTGGACATGTATTTGCAGCCTTTGCTGCTGGTAGATTGACTGCTTTATATGGACCTGGGGCTGTAACTAAAGATAATGCTTGGGAATCTTACGATAGCTCTCCTTACTAGATCAAATAAAGCACCTACGAACCGCTAAAGATAGTTTTTATCTCCCCCTATCCTTTAAAGAGAAGCGGGACTTGTTTTTATTTCTCGTCTCGGCTTCTTCAACTACTCGTTCTGCAAGCCCTATGTTGTAAGGGATGGAAAGTGCAATCGCCAATGCCGGAAGCTTATCTCAAAGAAAAGCTATAGAGGACAAGAGAGCCAAGGAAGACTTAACACAACCGCTTAGCGCAAGGAATATTCTGAAACCACTAGCAGCAATCAAATTAAAGGAAAGCCTTGATTGATATGATATTAATAGAATATTAATGTGCTCAAGCAACCTTACTAAACGAAGAAAGCTCTTCGAGCTTCCCTTATATATATAAAGGTTTTAGAAAGGGGCGAGGTTTGAAGATGCTCGACCGATAGGGAGAGGAATAGAGTTGGCTCGACAGAGGAAGGAGCTATGAAACATCTTAGAGTATTCCATTCCGTTTTTTAGCTGGATCCAAGTTTGTTCGCGTGGCTCTTCCTCCATCAGACCCCACTACCTCGTAAGGGATTGAGATCAAGCATGAACCTCTCCGAGCTTGGAGAAGTTGATCCGTATACGTAAACTTTGGAATGGAAAAACTCCTTAAAATATAGATTGACCTTGGGGGAGAGAGCTAAAAGGTATGCACTGAAAGGGGAAAGAACCTGCCAGCGTGGATATTTTAGGTATAAATGAATGAAACTGGAATTTTCAAAAAGAAAATCTCACTTCAAGAAATCTCAACTTTGAACCTTTGATCCGGGGACCCCCGCTCTATCCACTAACCATGTAAAAAAATGATGGATAGAATGGCGTTGTAGGAACTGGTCGAATTCGAACTGACAAATAGAAGTTTTGTAGACTCGTGCCTTAGCCACTTGGCTACGGTTCCCTATCAATTCCATGTATTTCCCCTTTGTCCAACTTTGCTTTACAGGGTGAGACCTGAAATAATAGATGCCAAACTACTTTGGGAAGAAGGGTACAACATAGGTGGAGATGGATTTTCATAAAGGCTTTCTAAAACTTGATAATCTAAGAGTTCTCCCTACTTGAACCTTTTCCATGGCGACAGTATAAAGAAACATTTAGGGATTTGTTGATGATCCATGATTACACCATTGATCAAGCCTTTGAAATAGGACTCTTTTTACCCTCTCGATTCCATTCATATCCCGAACCCGAACCTCAAATCTGAATGATATGAAATTCCATATATCGACTAATGAGGACACCAGGAGGGAAGAGATAAAGCACCCCATTTACTTTTTCTCCATCTCAAGAAAAAAAAGCTTTTTGTGCTATGTCCTTCACTCCAAGATGTGTATCATCCTTTCCTTTAGAGTTGTTATTAATATTAGGTTCACCCGACAGAGGACAACGAGATGATAGTCAATCAAATGTAGTTTTAGTTAATCCCTCGATTTATTACTTTTTTTTCAACAGTATTTGTTTCCATCCAACTGAATCCTATGCTAGCCATTTTCAAGTCGTTCAACGCTCTATTGGAACTACCAAACGGTTGTATATCCAATTCCCCGTCTTCCTTTGGTTGGGCTACCAACAAACATGTTTTATTTCATTGTCTTTCTCCGCTCCTTGCTTCCCCAACAATAGTTTCGACATACACTGTTTTCGACAACTAGGAAAACTTCATTCCTAAACAAAATTTATGCCAGTAGTATACTAGTCTTGTGATTGGTATAAGTCGGAAAGATATGTTTAATAAGAGTTGTCTGCCACTGAGGCTAAGCCCTATTTGAGACTAAGGTAGGCTTCTTTTGATTGCATTTTTTCTTATTGTAGCTTTATTCCTCTATCGTTGGTCGAGCGTCTTCAAACCTTGCGCCCCTTCTAACTAGTTATAGATTGTCTTAATGCCTATAAACTAGGACCAAGCCAAGTAAGTTCATAGATCATCTGTTAATCCATCTTTGAATCCTAGTTGTTTTAGTATCCATCGTCGTCTCGGGTTTTTTTAAATGACCAAAGTATAGAAAAAGTCTTCCCCCGGGGAAACAAGAAATATAGTTTTGAAGCCTTGAACGAACAATATCTCTATCTGGCTTTGTTATTATTACAGTCTTATCTTCACCCAACCAGTAAGTAGAGATATGAAGAGAGTGGACAGCTTTATCGCGGACCTTTCTTCGGTTTCTTTTATGAACTCCACTGGTTGTCCATGGATTAGAGGAGCTATCCATTGTATATAAATAAACTTTCGTATCCTACTCTGCAAATCCCATTTTCCTTAAGCATATAGCAACCCATGATTAACATTTTCGTATAGTGCTGCTTTGGTGAGTTTAGTGATCATGCTGGCTCATGTGATCTATTAGTTGAGTAGTAAGCCTTCATGGGATAATTATCAATATCTCTTATTATCAAAATGAGATTAGGATGGCGCCCTTTTTTTTAAAGAGCTAGCCTGTCTTTTAATATATTGGCAATTATCTTAGTCATTCTCTTATACAATGTAGTCCCCATAGCAATGGGCCCCGGTCTAGTGAGGTTTTGTTTTTTTGGAAATCATTGCTAGGAAGAAGGATTGAATTGTACCAGGTTTGCTCCCGTTTGACTTCAATTACCATATGGAGATGGAGATCATCCTTAATTATGTTCCAGCACTGCCCCTGAATTAATCAACCAAGTATAAGTTGAAGTTCAGTTGGAATCCATTTAGTCGTCTAGTTTTTTACTATGAATAGGCACCCTGTTGTTGATAGATAGCTTACCAGAATGACCAATTTTTTTCCCTGAAAACTTTTTAAATATTTGATGGATTGCTGCTATATGTTGTTGGCTTGAAAAGATGGATAAGTATGAGAACAATTTCATAACTTCTGTCCTTATCTCCCTATGCTGAACTAAAACCTGGCCTATTGGGCATTTCAAATTGATGAAAGTGTGGATTCCATGTTTCTTAATAGATACGTGGAAAAAAGGAAAAACCTTTTAACAAAAACTGTCGAGATTTAGGCGTAGTGGATCCTCTACCCTTCTTGACTTAAAGTTGAGCTTCCAATCTTCATTTTCCATTCACGTGTTTTTTGCTTGTTTTGTACTGACATTTCCTTCGCCTTTTGAATCTTCAATAGGGCCTTTAGTCGTTTGTTGAATTGCTACTGCTTCTAGTAGTAGTAGCAGTAGGCAAAAGCTTTCAAATTCTTGGAAGTTTCATTCCAAGTTTCCTCAATCAATTGTATACATTTTGCATTCAGAAGCCATAATTGTTGATCCATCCTCAAAAGTATAGGGCTTATCCTTGGTTGTCATTAATATAGGTCTATGATCAGTCTTTCCAAGTAGTAGTAGGAATGGATTCAAGTAAGATAGATTCGTTCTCCATGATACCTTCCCGGTCCTTTCCGGATTCTACCCAATCTTGTCGATTAGACTAGGTAAAAACAAAATTCTTTAATTCCAGTTAGATTATACTGAGCAGTTCTCTGAATGTAGACATGAGACGATCAGCAGATCTTCGATCGCCCTTTTATCCTTATCTAGTTAAGGATGAGTCTAATTTGGTTAGAATCCCTCATGTATAAACATTCCATATCCAAATTGTAATTTTCTACCTTTTTAATACGGGATAATCTTTGTCCATATAGATTGAGGATGTCAATCAATGAGCCAGAGTTTTTTGGTATGCCTAATTTTCTCTAGTAAGGAGTCGTTAGTTTCATTGTTGGGAAGCGAGACCTTCATTCTCTTCTTCTAAATCCAGCTGATTTTGAGTTTATTAAAGGGGTGTTGGAATAGGGATAAACACTACTGAAAGTGACTCCAGTAGGTATCCTTGGCTTAGTTGGCTGGGCTGCCCAGTGGAATTTCTTGCAATAATAGTCAATCTAATCTTGTTCCACTATCCTTCTCATTTTCTTCCATTTCGTAAGCCAAATATGTTCTAGGAGAAGTTTCTTCATAAGATAACCAGTTCATCCTGACCGGGTCTTTTTTGTCTCTTGAGTATTTTACAAATAGGGAAGGCAATTTCGATGTATCAGTCAAAATCACTAGCCATTTTGACTGATCATCTTCCTCCTCATTTCTTGTTGGAAATGAGTTTTCACTGACTCACTTTCAGATTACGAGTTTCTCAGTTCCGGGTGGACTCGCTTATCTTTGTCAATCATTTTTTCTTCATTATTGTAACACTGTTGAAGTGGTAGATCTTCTTGTAAGATTTCACTTTGGTTATTCTAAATTATATCAATGATATAGTGGATTTCAACTTCCCGTATCTTGCTTCTTTCTTTCAGTCCTCCCACCGCATTGATGGTTCTGTGTTACCTCCCTAGGTTGGCTTCCCTTCTATGTTAATGGAACATCTAAATTCCTTATATTTTATGTGGGATTATGTTCTAGTTGTTGAGACTAAACAATCGTTCTTTCTTCCATGGCAAATTCAAAAGTAAAGGCTGATCAAGTTTAGTAGTTGGATAGGTTTGTTTTGTTTAGGACATCATCCCCGGCCGTATTCATTACAAGGGTAGCTGTTCATAGTCCAAAACATGTGTTTGCTATATTATTGAACTTTTTTCTCCAACTAGGAGTTGTCAAATCGATTAGGAGCCTCATGTATGTCGAGTTCTACACGAATACGTGCGCAAGATAGGTTTGCCTATGTATCTGTCGCTTTCTCCTCCCATGTTCAATTGCTAAAATGGGCCTTGCCTTTTCTTCCAAAAATCCTAAACCTTCTTTAATCTCTCCGTATACTAGTCCATCATCCAGGGGGAATGGGATTTGGCCATAAGCTATGGGGGCGAGGTGGTTGGAGGTGAGCTAAAGGGGAATGATAGGGATTGAATGGCTTGGAAAGCTGGTAGGCTTTGGGGCGAGCTGTGGACTACATTAGATATGGGTTGAAATGGCGAGACTGAGATGACGATGATGGTTAGGAAGAAGCAGACCCGATGGTGCCGAGAATTGAGGAACGACCATGTACTATTTCCCTTCAGGACTCATAGAGTAGTATATTTCGAAAGAGGAATATGGGGGGTGAGAAGCCATAGCAAAATTCTATGCATTTTGGGCCTCAGTTTCTGCATCATAATCCACCTAATATAAGAATTGTGAGTGGCATATGGATTTTGAGAATTTATGGGAGGGGACTTTTGTGGATTTATGAAGGCGGATATGGGAAAATTGACGTTTGAAGGATTGTAGAGTGATGAAAGAGCTACTTGGGATTAGAGGAATACCGAACGCATTGCAGACATGCCTTTTGACATGATTTCTACTGATTGGATTAGTCTTCCCATCATTTTCTCTAACCTAGTCAAATCAAGTATGATTGATTCCGAGGTTGTCGTGCAGACTGGGGATGAGAAAAAAAAAAAGGAATCGGATATGAAATGATAACTAGTGCGTGCATTTCCTATCAAAGCCCTTGAACAAACCTTTCAGGCACGAAGGGCATTCTATGGCGGAATCATGTGGATTCACCAAGCACCCATATATTGATTTGTTGAAAACAGCTCCTCCGTCTACCACTCCTATTTGTATTGCTAGAATTATGCTTACCGATATGCAACTAACTAAAGAGGATGTATGGCCGGGCATTCTGGTCTTAAGCAAAGCTGTCCTGCCATCCCCGCTCGAACTCCAGAACTAAGGTCAAGTCATTGCTCATTCCCACTCATGCTTGCTATAACAATTCCCTTTCCTAGTATACTTGTCTAAGAAAAGATGCACAAGCCGCTCTTTCTCTTATATACACTTACACTATTTGAAGATAGTGATTTGAATGCCTATCCCCTGCCTATGCGCTTGCCTTTACTACTTGCCTGCTTTGAACTACTTGAACTACGCATACCTTTTTTGACTCTATCCAGAAGATAGCTTGAACTGGCTTTATGACTACATATATATAGCCAATAGAAAGAAGTATTCCCAAGATGGAGAGGGAGTAGATGAGAGAAATTGAAGTGGATCTCCTATCTATATTCGACAGCTTGAAGAGGGTTGATGGCTGACTGCTAAAGCCAAATTTTCTTTAAAAACGATTCCATTGCTCAAGAACTAGACTCAAGTGATTACGCCTACCAGTCAAGACAGGAAGGTGGGACGCTCGCTAGCCTCTTGATTGAAGCACCAACCCCTTCTTTAATGCGCATATTGAGACTGAGTTTGTTTGCATCTGATCTGAGTAGCAGATCCTCATACTAGCGGCTACTGTTGTTGGACCTCTAGCAGCGGATCATGATGCCGGGGATTTGTTCATAGCGGAAGTGAAACCTCAAACGGATCAGACAACTATGTTTAACACACCAATAATTGATTTTTTTATCTACCATATTCGATTCCTGTGCCTCTACTAATTTGAGTGCTCTGCCAAAGATGTGGTTTGATCCAAAGTTGGGATGAAATCCAAGGGTGTTGAGCTCTTTGTCTGAGGATGATCTCCTAATTGCTAGTACGAATCAAGGGCCAAAGCCCGAACCCATGATTTGATGAAAGCTGTTCGACTGAAAGGCTAATCTCCTGATTCGACTAAAAAAGAATGGACGCACTCTTCCCCCAGCAAAGGACTTCGTTGGAAGAAGGAAAACCTCAACTCGATCAAAGAACTGAAACCCAAGATTGATGGGTTTCCTACTGTGACCAATTTAGCTGCCTTATCCTAAAAGACGGAGAAGGCACCAAACAATTAGGTATACCACGTCATAGCACGTCATGAACTAAACTAAAACCTACCTTATGTTAACTCTTCCACCAACTATCGGTCTAAAAGAAAAAAAAATGCAACATAGGTATGGAAATCACTTAGTTTCTAAACTATGGAAATATGGTTCTTATCTTGCTTTCTTTCGTTTAGGTTTTTTCTGCCTTGTTTTTGCCTAACAACCCGAAACTTTCCCCCGTATGTATGACCGAAAGAGAGAGCAATAAGCAATAAATAAATAAAAACAATCCTCACTATGCAAGCTCAGTAGGGATATCGCTCTGAGTCGATGCCTACCCCATCTAATCTCACGAAATCGAATTTGATAGAATCCCTATACAAGCATCCGAACTTGCATTAGAATGTGCAAGAGACCCCCTGAAGAAGGTAAAGGCAGCAGCTCGGGAAGATAGCAAACCATATCATATACGCAATTCGTTTTTATCTTCCTGGTAGCAGTACGAATAGGAGATCCAACATGACTATATTAAGCCTTAAACAATCAGGGTTAAGCTAGCTCATTGCCAGAAAGCAAATAGGAGCTCGTACTTAAATCAGAGGATGCTCATCCCAGGCAGGCAGTAGGGGATTCGGGTTTGAGGTAAGCCTTCCTGTATCATTGGTAGGCAAAAGGGTAAGCGAAGATGGATGTGTTTGTTTGTTATGTTAATAAGCAAATAGGTAAGTAAGCGCAAACAGTACGAATTCCATTAAATGGATCCCTCTCTCTTAATGACTCTTCTTAGGGAGTTGGATCTGTTGCCTAGGAGCTCAGAGAAAGATAGTGAAGTAATATATTCGTTTTCAAGCAGAGAGGAGTTCGCGCAAGCAAGCGAAGTAGAATCAAAAGCCAAAACGATTATGCAACTTGGCCTCTTCAACTACTTAGGCGCAGGATAAAAGATAATAGAGCAGCATACCAAAGGAAAACAAAAGTCTTAATTCGAATAAAAAATACAAAAAAGATAAATCAAATCTAAATAAACAATTCTTCGAAGAGGCATCATGTTCACTAGGTTATTTTGATATAGACAACGTTTGGAGAACGGATGACTAGAACATATTAGTAAATGCCTTACTATATTCCTTGTCAGGAATAGCAGCCTTAGAGCTTTTACTACTATCGGCTACCTAACTGTCGGGAAATCGTGGGTTTTGTTAGAGAATTAGTGTCGTGGTAGTGCTACGAGATGGTGATTTATCGTATAGAATAAGAGATCCACGGACCTATTGATTGACTATAGACGTGAACCGATCAACCGCTAGCTAAGAGAGGATAAGTAGTTCTTTTATCGAAAAAGGGAAAGGGGAGAACATGTAAGGGCTTGCCTAGATCTCGTATTTCCTACGTAGTCCGTCGGTCAAACCAACGATTCTCTTCTCAAAGTAATGGAGAGAGTCTTTTTCTTTTTCTGGTATTTAGCTCCGCAAGCTAGAAGCGCATCATCAGGGCAGGGCAAAAACGAACATAGGATCATGGCCCTTTTCTTCTTTCTTTTGTTTGTGTCTGGTCCGTTGTGTGTGTTTTTTTAA
Organism: Ehretia macrophylla; assembly: GCA_037974665.1. Taxonomy (NCBI): domain Eukaryota; kingdom Viridiplantae; phylum Streptophyta; class Magnoliopsida; order Boraginales; family Ehretiaceae; genus Ehretia; species Ehretia macrophylla. Next base: position 53,488,915 of record CM075782.1, read on the forward strand.
GGCTTATCTGTCTCTGGGGCATCCAATTCCTCTTCTTTCCTTTGTTGCTGATCTCACATCGAGAGCAGCTCTTTCTTGTTCAGGGTCATCAAATGAGAGATCTTCCTCCGACTCTGAGAAATTGGTCAAGCGGGAGGCTACCCTCGACGGAAAGGGCTCGTAATGATCTTTGAGAAAATCACAAGGTGCTGAAATGGCAGGATAGGGGGGGTCCGTAGGTTTTTGTGAAAGGAATGCTCTTATCATGTTATTGCTGAAAAAAAATGCCTCTATTTGATGTCGATTCATTCACACTTCCATTCCTTGTAGAGGAAGGCTAACTGGTTGCTGGCTGGGAGCTGTATGAGCGGTAACGTCCACGTACAGCTCCGTGAGAAGGCCGGTGGATAGAAATGGCCTTGTTGTACCTCACTCTCATCTTCAATGGGGTTTGCTCTTTCTTTTTTGGGAGAGTATGCCAATATGATCTTAATGAGGTGCAGGGCTTTGCATCTAACGTTCGTTGGGCTTCCCTTTTCGCGAGCCTGCGTCCTGGTATTTTAGTGCAATAAACCCCTCCAGCCGAAGACTAGTGGTAGGTGGTCCTGCAGAGCTTTTGGAAAGGGGTAGCCAAGTGTGTAAGCACAGCAATGAACCGCGGTGAACCCTCAAACGACCTATCTGAGATTAGGGGGGAGATCCTCAGTAGTGGTAACCCTTTCACTCTTTCACGGACTAATACATGTACCGAATGCTCATACAGGAAAGTTGACTCTTGGGTCTAGAACCTAGGAGTTGCTCCGAGAAATCCTGTCACGACCCTATTTCGCTAATAAAGTCTATGATACCACCGTGAGCCTAATAACCCTAGTTATTCCTACGCCATTCAATTAAGGGTCGTGATGCCATGGGCTTAAGAAGATCACTCTTCCTAAGTCTGCTAAGGCTCATTACGTTAGCCCGTGCACTATTAACTACTGGTTCCAAGTTATCACTTCATCAACAAGAAGTACAATTTTTACAAGAATAACACCTAAAAGGTCAGAAATGACGGTCGATCGTTTGGATATGATAATTAGACATGACTAGAGCTAAGGCCATTTTTTCCTTCATATACTCCATAAGCTTTGCATCTTCTTTAGATGATCTTAATGCTCTTAGAATTACTTTTATCTCTCTCCCGTAACCTAAGCTCTTCTAAAATTGACATTCGATTTGTAGCTACACCATCATTGCTATAAATAGTTATTAACTTAGCAGTATTATCGTGATGAACATTAATTAGGTCTAGAATTACCCGATTCTACTTATTGAGGCCTAACACCATAGTAAGGCATTAGATAAGAACATAATGACAAATGGCTAAGTCAAAGAACCTTACACCCGCAATTATGTTCAAATCCTAAAGCTACAATTCAAAATCACAAGACAAGGACAAGAGTTAAATATAAATATGGGTACTATATTGAAAATGTACCATAGCAAGTTTAGCATGCACAATCGACCTAGGTGGGCTAATATCCCACCTCATGAGTTCTACCACAATCAATTAAAAGTGTCATCATGCTAAACATACACAAGACGAGGTTCTAAAAACAATAAGGTAGAAATCTAAGATAACATCATTCCACAAGCATATTAGGCATCAGGGTCAACCACATGATCAACAACAAGCCCATCAGGCACATACTCCACGTAAACCACTTCGGACTTGCCTGAAAACGTTAACAAATGGGCATGAGTTTTAACAACTCAGCGAGGGAAAGGCATAGGGAGGTTTTGAATTTCGTTTTGTTTATGAAAACTCTTTTGAAAATATGCCATGCAACAATAGATATATAACAAGTATAATTGTTCAAATAACACAACGTAAATAAATATTCATTAAAGGATACTTTCTCCTTATATCACCAACATGATCATTGCCCCTATATACCAAGCAATACTTTGTAAGTATGCTACCTACGACCCATGCCCTATGAACACCCCGTTCATTTGGGTTAAGGAATAAAACATCGGAAGTCGTGTCATTGCCTGGCGAGCCCGATGCTGCCCAGTGCAATACGAATGCTACCGCATCTGTTTTATGGTTGCAACCATCCGCTTCGCTTCGCTTCACTTTGTTTTCACTTTCACATTATTAACAATGTAGAGCACGTAGCATTTAAACAAGACCTTTAGCAAGTAAACAAATAGGATCGGGTAACAAAGTAGGTCACCCATCCTATAGCATTCTTTTATCATGTCGAAGCTCTTGAAATAGTCACAGTATACACGCAAGTCCAATAGTTCATGTTAATGGCATAGAAGGCATTGAAAGCACCAAAAGACCACCCGAGTTGACATGCAATTATAGCCTTGAGAGATGCATTTATAACACTCGTTGCACATGTAATCCAAGTACCAATCTATCTAGCATGCAAGTAAATACTCTATGACTTCTAAACTTAACATGCAACATGATTTATTGGCTTAAGAACACTTGCAAAAAGTAAAACTTCAAGAAACGCAAACTGCAAGGTCCGAAATACACATGCATTGAATTTTCCAGTTCGGATGAAACCCTTAAAGTTCTTAGAATCAGCTCAAATTTCATAGGGTGATAGTTCATTAAAATTATATAATCCTAGAATCAAACGGATCCAGATTTGGAGTTGAAATGAGAAAGTTACAGCATTTACAAAATCATTGCGCAGATCTGCCTACACAGTGCGAGAACGAGAAACTCTCTGGAATGGATTTTTTTAAAAAAAAATGGTTCCAGTCAGAATTTGATGGTTCGTGCAACATAAAGTTTGTTCCCTTATGTCTTTTGTATATCGTGTCTGAAAATGGGCTTATTTGGATAATATTTACTATGTCAAAGTGGCTACGCAAGTTCAGGACGCAAGTTAACAATTGAAATTCTGCATCCAATGGACTCATACGTATGTACCTGGCTGAATTAGCCTTCATTTATAGCCTTAACCATGAGATTAGCACATGCAACCACATGGGATATATTCTACTATGAGTCTAGCATAAATTTTGTGCATCTTAGCCAACACCATACAGGTTTACCATCACAAATCAACCATGCAATGTCCATAGATCAGATTTTATACATGCACATAGGTATGGACAGACATCGCCCAAGAACTCAACTTTAACCACCGAATTTGCTTTTTCCTAAAACATGAAAGTTGTTCATCTCGAAGTTTTGTATAATATAATCAAAATATGTCAAATTCCATTAAGATTTGCTTGGTGAAATACGGAAAACAAAAACACTGCACAGAAACAAACAACTACCTATGCTTAAGTTATCTTGCATTATCATCGGTTATAGCTACATGCATGGCAAGAGAACACATAGTAAAGCTCATGAATCCTTTAGAAATAATTTTGGTCCCTCACCTTGGCTTTGCAATGCAAGAAATGGCAAAAGAAATGGTGGGAAAGTGGCCAAAGAATGAGCCGAAATTTCAGATTTCCTTCTCTTCTTCACTTCCTCTCTTTGCTTCTTGCTTTTCTCTCCCTCTCCCTCTCTTGGACGAGTTCCTCACCCTCTCTCTCACTTTCAGACTATTGTGTGAGTTGTGAGTGTTAAAAATAGGGCAAGGAAAGAGTATATGCATGTGTGTGACACTTGGCACAAAGCCTATGCAAAAGCTTCACTTTCTAAGGCTTTTTCTGCCCTCTTTGACTAGCATGCTCATAATTTCCCTCCCTCTATTGATATGAATGACCAAGATCAGATTTTAGTGTGTTTTAGGTGTGCTAGGTAGTGGTATTAAAGGCTGAGGCAAAGTGGAAGTAATCATGACATGCACTCATTTCTTATGACAAACTACTTCCACACTCTAATTCATTTGATTCTCTTCTTTGTTTGCTTGCTTATGGTCGGCCCTCTCTCTCTCTTTGAATCTGATATGAAGTGTTTTCAGTATATTAGATGGTGGCAGTAAAGGCTGAAACAAGTGGGGTGGTTGTGGCCTTTGACTGTCAAGGTAATGATGACTACACGACAAAGCACATTTCACAATTCAAGCGACCATTATGCCTCTCTTTTTTCCTCTTGTGCAGCTGGCCAACATGGCCAATTCAGACCACTTTTCAGTTGTTTTAATTGTCATGTGAGGTTGTGTAAGGGTTAAATGCAAGTGGTGATGAGGTGCAATGATTAAACTAGCAAGTGGACAAAATATCCTAACCAAAACCAAGCTAACATTCAAACCAAGTCTTTTCCTTCTCTTTTCTTGTATGGCCGGCCAAGTGAACTTTTCACTTCAGATTTTTTTGTGTTTTAAGTGTAATTCAAGTTAGTGCAAAGTCCAATGCAAGTGGTAGTGGTTGGAGGTCAAAGGCAAGACAACAAAAACATGATTGCACCTTAAGACAAGCTATGATTACACTCAACTTTTCTTTTTATCTCTTGATTTTCCTTGCCTCCTTTGGCCATGTACCCCACCCCCTTTTGTCCTCTAGTTGTTGCTTATTAAGTGTGGTGAGGAATGGTGACGGTGTACAAGGTAAAATACAAGTCAAGTTTTAGTGATAATAATGAACTTTAGGACAACTAGGCTTATACTTAAAAGCAACATTATTCTTTTCCTTTTCCTTGTACATGGCTGGCCACTAGGCCTTGCCATTTGCTATTTCCTTAGCTAAGTTAAGTATTAGTTGGAACTAGTGCCTAGGTTAACTCAATAGGTTAGATGGTGACTAGGTTATTGCAAGTTAATTAACTAAAATTAGTGATTTAGCTATTACTATGAAATTAAGTTGGAATTAGTGGGTTAAATGATTAGTTACTAAACCCTATTGGAATCAGAAGATAACTAAGCTAGCAAATATATTTCAATTGTCAAAGAAGCTAAGCACAAAGCATACACGGCAAGCATCTAGTACAAACACGATTACTCCTCAAGGCCAACTGTCCCCTTTTCTTCTATCTTGCTACGGCCAGCCATTAAGCCCTCTTATTCCTTGTTATTTTATCTTGTTATACATACTACTTAGGGTATATAGTATTAGTTAGTCAAATGGTCAACCTAAGTGAAGGCATTGGTCAAACTCTGGTTAAAATAAGGTCTTTCGAGTCATGATTGCTAAACCGAGAATCAAGGTCATTCTAGATATGCTAATTAGGTTATTTTAAAGTACTAGAAGACAACTAGATTATATTTAGCATGCAAGGTAGTAGGTGGGGCATTGGTTAGTCAATTGGTCAACCTTGGAGAAGGACTGGGTCAAACTAGGGTCTTCTAAGCTAAAACTGTTAATGAATGGTCAAAGTTACTAAAAAGGTCCAAACAAGTGAATTATCGTCTTTTTTTCATTTCTAACTTCGATTATAAAACTCTATTAAGTGTCTAAAGTGATAAAAGATGCAATTAAGCTTATTTTTAAATAATATATGCAACATAGACCTTACATGGTCGAGGAATATGAAAAGACACATTTTGCAAATCAAATAAATTTCAAATACATTTTTAATCTAATAAACTTTTGTAAAACATATAGTTATTAATATTAAATGCTAAATTGAATAACAACAAACTTTTTGCACATAGCCTAAATGTGGGGCCTTACATCCTTCCCCCCTTAAAATAATTTTGTACTCGAAATTTTCTACAATTCAACTAGAGAGTGTCATGCCCCAACTCGACCCCTCTTATGATCAGTCATGACGCAACGTAATTTCGGCAGCATAACGACAATAACATGAACATCTGGGCTCTAAACCAACCCTTAAGAACAACATACATCAAACTCCACAAATCACCAACCAACTCCACGATCAAATTAAACAACATACAACGCAACTATTTCATACATTAAACATTCTTTCATCAACTCATTCATAGTTATGCGCCTCCGTTCTAACATCATACATTTACTCTATAACATACATTTCTAAAAGACATCATAACCAATTAAGCAACCTAACCATGTTCTAAAACAAGACTACTAAATTAGCAATATACATAAGTCTTATAATTGAGTAAGTTATACAATATAATATATTACAACAACTAAGACAAATTCATGGCAACGACTCCGGCACACAAGACTCGTCCATATAATGCACATTCTCAGCTTCCTGGGGCACATATCTGTAATCTTGATCAATATCACATGTATGCATGCAATAATAGAGAGTGAGCTTATATAAACAAGCTTAGTAAGGATCCGATAGATCTCTAAAAGTATTTACTATACTCCTTAGAAATGATCCTTTCAACAGTAAACACGCAATAAAACATCAATAACAATATAAACACATAACTTTAATGACCAATCAATAAAGGATGTTCTAGTTGGTGTAGCTCCAAACGCCATCACGATCCCAACCATTCTTCTTGTAACTCCCCATTACTCACGCACCCGAGGTACCTCTCTAGCCCCTCCCTCCATGACACCTCCGTCATGCAAGCTAGGGGTAGTCTCTGGTAGTCATGTCGTTATCAACCCGACATCTCGATGCTGCCCGAGAGGTGGCACACACATACCAACACTCAACAATAACATTAAACATCATTCACAGGAGGACAATCTAGCAGAATTGCCTATCTCCCGGTTCATCAATCATCAATCAATAATCATCAATAGTCATCCATTTCCATGAATGTAACATCAATATAATCATCAATATAACATCGATATAACATCAATATTTAATTAAACAACAAACAACTAAGTTAGATGACAAAGTAGGCCATCCAACTTAACATGCATGAAACACGTAACCTAACCCTAGTCTCCCCATTTACACCTCACAATTCAATCACTCAAATCCCACCCAATCAACTAAAGGCTCAATTCAACAATTTAAAGAAAAACAACCTAAACTTCAAATAATCATATCTTACATTATACTAATCCAAATAACTCCAAATTAGTTTCAAACACTCACCCATTCAATCAACTACTTTAGCCCTCTTGGAAACCAACCAAGACACATCAAAATCGAGCCCAACAACCCTAAAACCTCAATGCTCCTAGGCTGAAATTTTTGGATTTTCACCCAAACATCGCAATTGAAAATTCGGCATTATAACGGCGTTACCACATAATTTACAAACTTTTAGAAATTGACGGCAATCGATTCCAACCTCTACAACTCAAGACAATCATCAAATGGCTAATTAGTCAACTTTTAATACCCGAAAATAAATAATTTTTCTACAATGGTTCAAATCTCGTAGTAATACACATAAACGATCCCTATCATGCGCTGAGCAATAATATAACTTCAAATTAACATTCTAACGGTTCAAAATGCAGTTATGAGCAAAAACATAAAATATGACTTTTGAGATCTAAAACTTTTCTCTAACCTTTGACGCGATATAAGCCTAGATATACGTGCAATGCATGCCCAGCAAGCGGAATCCAACTCGGCACGAAGTTCTACTAATAAAAACTAGGTTTTTCTATGAAAAATTGCTTTGAAAACCTTTGAAATTTCTTTCCCTTTTCTCCCTTGAAGCTCTCGGCTATGTGTGTTTTTTTTTTAGTGTGTTTTGTGTTGTGTTTTGTGTGTGTTGATGATATTATGTATATAATGGCTTGGTCGAATAAAAAAATGCAATGTCAAAGTAGTTTATTTAGTCCTTTAATTATTTTTCTATTCTTTTAATTCATTTCTTGAGTATTTCTTGCTCAACTATTAATTTAACACTTAAACTAATTCTAGACATTATATTTTAGGTGACAAAGAATGTTACATTAAAATTGTTTCACCCAAATTGGCTTAAAACTTGTTTTCTTGCAAAAAAAGTGTAAAAAACTTTAAAATTTCAAAACTGATTCCAAATCCGTTTTCATCAAACACGGGTCTATTAATACTTGAAGACTAGGTTTTAAAACGTTTAAAACACCCCTGTAAAATTTTAGCGGACAGGTGTTCAAAAATACTATTCACCAAAACTGACGATAAAATTTCTGATTCCATTTTTTATGAAAATTTCATCTATGCACACTTAGCAAGTATTCTGAGTATTTATCACATAATTCATACATTCTAACTCATATAATACATAAACAGGTCAAATCACGCAAATCGAGGCAAATACATGCAAATCGAGGTAAAGATGAAAACTGGGTATCACATTCTCCCCTCCTTAAAACAATTGCGTTCGCTCAATTCTCAAACTGATAGACAATTAAATCCTCAATCGTTACACTTAACAATACTTTTCTTAGTTCCCATTTATCTCTTAGGATGACATCTAAACAAATACCTCAAAAGAACAGAGTCTGTTGACTGCAAGTTGATTATCATACTTCCAAGACAATCTTCAATTCATGATTCTCTCCTACCTAATATCATAATGCATATGAAAGAAATAGCAACTCCAAAGTCTTAGCATGACACCACTACTTATCAATCATCCCCTACCACATAAAAGGGCTCTATGAACACCCCGAGGGTTTAAAAACTCATTCACGATTACATGAATGATTATTGATCAAGGAAATATTTCAAAAGTGACATTTGTCAGAATATGGCTCTTATGAAATTTACAAGGAAATACAAATATGAAAAATCATATTCGAGCCAACAATCAAGTGAACAAGAGGTCAAACAGGTTAGAGAATCAAGAGGTTAATAGTTTAATAAGGAAGCATGATAACTAAGATAAGAAATGTCTTAGCACCTATCAGTTAAATAAGTACGAACAAAGGATGATGACGAGTCAAAACAGTGCTGAGTATGTTTAACAAAAATTCCTGAACAAGTAGAAATTTCAATTCTCGATGATTGTTCAAGGAACCAACATGTAAGTTGTACTTGAGGCGAAATGAAATTAGGAAATAAGAAATGATTAATTCAATAGAAAACATGAGTGTCAAGATAATGAGTATCTCAGTACGCAATAACTAAAGAAGTATAAATAAGAAAGGACAGTGCTAAGTATATTAAATGAGCAAATACAAGCAAAGTAATGACCCAGAATTTAATAATAAAACAATAGGATTAACAAATATCAACAAGAATATGAATGATGTACTTAGGTAAGGAGTACATCAAGCATGTGAGATTCAAATAAGTAAAATGGTATACCATCGGAGAGATTACTTTCAAATGAATAGTAATAGGATGAAATAAAATAATGAAACGAATGGCTGGAGATAATGAAATATAGAAGTCTCAAACTTAACTCCAATAAGCGACATTGCTATAAGAAACAAATATGAATGTTAAGAATAGAAACAATGTCAAATGAGTATAGAATCCATTAATCCAATAAGCAAAACTTTCAAGAAATAATTGATATGGTAGAAAAGTGTAACTCTCTCTCAAATAAGTGAGAATAGAGTAGAAAAGAATAATAAGGCCAATAGAATTTTGAAGTACAAGAAGGGTGTCCCACCTACACACTTAAACACCAACAAGTTAAATCCTACAATCTATCTTCCTCCAAAACAAGACACTAAGGAGATCTAGAGAACCTAAGGAGTCATAATTGTAACACCCCGATCCCTCTCGAGACCGGGAGTTCTATCAATCAATCTAATCACAACCCAAACCAAACCTGGCATAATTTTCAGGGAAAACGGACGGAGTCTCCCCTGTTTCTAGGCGAAATGTAAAACCAGCGACAGCATATAAGTGGACCAATACCCTGTCCAAGCATTCAACCACCTCAAGGCCATCCGAGCCTTGGTTTACAACAATTTAAACTCAGCAAGTATACATACATTTCCAATTTAAAAGCTAACCTATCTCTTTTCATTTTTGACAAGAACATTCGAACTAGACGGTTACACCATACTAAGCTACTGCACAAAATAAACTATCATGCCATTCTAACTCTTTTCCTTTGGACATTACAGACATGCATTGAAGTTAAACTATGCTAACTGATTACATAAACTAGCTTATCAATTCACCTCAGCTACTTAGCTAAATTTAAATTACATTTCTTTTGACAATAAATACAAACAACATATGAACATACATCTTTACAAACTTCGACACTCAAGCCATATATGTAACACCCCGATCCCTCTTGAGATCGGGAGTTCTATCGATCGATCTAATCACAACCCAAACCAAACCCGGGCATAAATTTTCAGGGAAAACGGATGGAGTCTCCCTTGTTTCTAGGCGAAATGTAAAACCTGCGACAACATATAAGTGCACCAATACCATGTCCAAACATTCAACCACCTCAAGGCCATCCGAGCCTTGGTTCACAACAAGCAAATCACAAGTAAATATACATTCATGCTTAGCAATTAAACTACACCAACCTATTGCATAAGCTAGACTATCATATTTTCTCTATCTTTTTTTCCTTTGTCATTACAACCATACATTGAAGTTAAGCTACATTAACTAAATACATAATCTAACTTATCAAACCACCTCAACTACTTAGCTAGATTTAAATTACATTTCTTTTAACAATAAATACATACAACATATGAAATCATATATCTTTACAACTTCAACACTCAAGCCACATAGGCACGCAAGACAACTCTTCAGGCAACGAACTTTCACGAAATCATGAACTTTCCAACTAACATGACATTTCCTGAAATGTGGTGGTGAGGAGTGAGTATACACAACACGTATACTCAGTGAGGGCGAGACAGATATCGAGTTGGAGAGAAAGAAAGTCGGGCAAAGCAAATAGACATAGCTAAGTAATAAAATCAATAAGAAAGCATTCAATACAAATGACAATATATTAAACATTCAAGAAAGCATTAACACAACCATTCAAAGCTATACCACACTCTGAAGGCTATGGTTCACTCTTATGAACAAAATACCATTTCACGAGCAATACATCAATCTCGAGCTTGATGTTGACAACGATGACAATAAACACGCAACCACCTTATAATACCAGTTTGGAATACCCCGGAAGTATCCATCAATTCTACGACCCATTTCTCCCTAGGAGGCAACCCAAGCGAGAAGAGGGAATAGCTACGGAGCTAGAGCAACCAACAATGGCAACCCGAGGCTACCCAGAGAGACCCATCACTCACGCGCTGACACTATGCAATGCAAGACTCGATACAAGGCGATAAACGAGCAATAGCACAACAATACATAATAGATGAGATAAACGAGATATCAAGCATTATCAACAATTGTTAAACATTTCAATCAATAATCAACTCTAACAAGCGTAATAAGCATTAACAAGCATCTACAATCAAACAAGTAACAAGAACAACACCAACTAACATTATCAAGCAATAACAAGTATTCTATAGGCATTATAAGCGTTCTATAGGCAACATAAGCATTCTATAAGCAATATAAGCATTCTATAAGCAATATAAACATTTTATAAGCAATATTCTATGAAAACACACAAAATCACGAAAATGACCCCAACTTACCAAACGCTACTACTTTCAAACGAGCCACGAGTTTTGGAAATCGACTTCACCAATCCTCCTAGGTCACCATAAGGCACGTCTAAAGACCCCGAAACCCTACTTTACCCTAGAATTCACGCAAAGCTCCGATTTCCCCCTTTGCTCGTTTGAACTACAACTATGCTAACCAATCACCCAACCAATGCCATAATCGCACCAAAAGTGCTTCCATGGCCTACTCAGACAATGCCATCACGCAAAATGAGAAAACGCTAAACTCGACCTAAATGACTCTGACTTTCACCAAGGCATTTTTCTCATTTTTTCCATTACGCAACCTAAACAAACCATGCATTTAGACATTCTAGCATACCTAGCACCTTTTCACATCAACAGAAAGCATAACAGTGCAAGTTCATTGAAACGGGGGTTTACTATTCACTATTTACTATTCATTGCACAATTTATATTTCAAATTTGATATTCAACCGCAGAAAATGTTAAAAAGCTATAAATACACGTTCTACAATTGCTAGGGAACATTCAATAGCAATGAAACGGACAAAATAACAACCTACGGTTAAATCACAAAAATTAAAGTTTACGTTCAATATTTTCAAATGCGCAAATAACGATGAAACCCTCACCTTAGACGCTCCTAGACGCTAGGTAAACCACGCTGGATGCCTCGGAAACACCCCGTGCAAGCTCACGTGAAGATTTGAAGATTTGAAGGTTGAAATCTTTTTTTTTCTTTTTCTCCTATGGTTTTGGCCCTTTCTATTTTTTTTTCCAGATTTTCGCATGTTTATGTAATGTATTATGCATATATAAGATGACAAATGGTCAAAGCTTCGGTCAACCCGCTAAACCAAAACAGCTATGCGCGACCTTACGAAAATGGCCATAACTTCTTCTAGAAAACTCCAATTCACGAACGGTTTGAAGCCTAAAAAACTAGACTCATAGAGCTTTCCAACCATATATAATTTGCTACCTAACTCTTCCCAAATTGGTTTAGATTTAATTCCAAAGTTGACCCAAAATTTGACTAACTTAACATTGCATTTTTTTATTTCTAATCCCAAGTTTGCCTTTTATTAAACATTTCAAAAATTCCCACCTTGTCCTAGTTGGTCAATGTAGATGAAAAGTCAACTCGTTTGGTCAAAGAAGGTGAAAGGTCAATAAAATGCAATTTAAATGAACTTTAAATGCTATTGAATACATGCCAGGTTCGGGGTATCACAACATAGGCACGCAAGACAACTCTTCAGGCAACGAACTTTCACGAAATCACAAACTTTCTAGCTAACATGATATTTCCTGAAATGTGGTGGTGAGGAGTGAGTATACACAACATGTATACTCAGTGAGGGCGAGACAGATATCGAATTGGAGAGAAAGAAAGTCGTGCAATGCAAATAAGACAGTTAAGCAATATAACTGATAAATAAGCAATCAAGACAAACAATCAATACAACAAGCAATTACTGAAAGCATTAACACAACCATTCAAAGCTATACCAGACCCTCAAGGCTATGGTTCACTCTTACGAGCAATATACTATTTCACGAGCGATACATCAATCTCGAGCTTGATGTTGACAACGATGACAATAAGTGTGCATCCACCTTATAACACCAGTTTGGAATACCCCGGAAGTAACCATCAATCTACGACCCAAATCTCCCTGGGAGGCAACCCAAGCGAGAAAAGGGAATAGCTACGGAGCTAGAGAAACCAACACTGGCAACCCGAGGCTACCCAGAGAGGCCCATCACTTACGTGCTGGATACTATACAATTCAAGACTCGATACAAGGCAATAAACGAGAGATAGCACTACAATACAAACTAGTGACAACAAATGAGATAACAAGCAATCATAATCAATACTAGCATTCAACTAACTTTTCAAGCATAACAAGCAATAATAAGCAACAATAACACCAAATAAACAAGTATATCAAGCAACCCTAAGCATTCTATAGGCATAATATCAAGATAACAAGCAAAATCACAAATCGGCCCCAACTACCAAAATACTACCTTTTCCAAACGAGCCACGAGTTCTGGAAACCGACTTCGCCAATCCTCCTAGGTCACCATAAGGCACGTCTAAGGACCCCGAAACCCTACTTTACCCTAGAATTCGCGCAAAGCCCCGATTTTCCCCTTTGCTCGTTTGAACTACAACTATAGCAACCAAACACCCAACCAACGCCATAATCGCACCAAAAGTGCTTCCACGGCCTCCCGAAACAATGCCAACACGCAAAATGAGAAAAAGCTAAACTCGACCTAAACGACCACGACTTTCACTAAGACGTTTTTCTCCGTTTTTCCATTACACATTCCAATTAAACCACACATTTAGGCATTCTAGCATATCTAGCATTTTCCTAGATCAACAGAATGCGTAACGGAGCAACTTCATCGAAACGGGGGTTTACTATTCATAATTTACTATTCATTATACAAGTTTTATTTCAATTTCAATATTCAACCGCAGAAAATGTTAAAAATCTATAAATACATGTTCTACGATTTCTAGGGAACATACTTTAAGCCTCAAATCAATTAAAACAACAATATACGAATAAAATCCAAAAATCAAAGTTAATACACAAAATATTCAAATGCGTAAATAACGATGAAACCCTCACCTTAGACGCTCCTAGACACAAGGAAAACCTCCTAGGATGCATCGGAAACCACCTCGTGCAAGCTCACGCGAAGAATCGAAGAATTGAAGTTGAAATATTCTTTTTTCTCTCCTACCATTTTCGGCCCTATCTGGTTTCTATTTTCAGCTCTTTCTTTTTCTTTTTTTTTTGGGTGCTAATTTAGGCTATTAAAAAGATGGCAAAGGTCAAAGATCAAGCCCCTTGGTCAAACCACTTAAAAATTGGTCAAACTAGCCTATTTCATGCATTTTAGAGCTAAAACGAGTAACATAAATCCAATTCTAGTTAAATACAACTTAAAACACTAAAATTAAAACACTAAATCCTAGTTTTCACTATTTGCTGAGGACTCGAATTCATTTCCTAACTATCTCTCTCGAAATGCTATGCACCTTGCGACAATAAAAGAATAACAATTAAATCCCAAAGTGTTTAAGAAAATATATCATTTTTGAAAAGTATTATAGTTTAAAATTTACTCCGGCTCGGAGCTACTTTCATTTAATTGAAATCCGAGCATTTAAGTGCAAAAAAAATAAAACCGATTGACACAAATATGAAAAGTAGTTGATATTCCGTTAATATGATTAGCTCAGTTATTATTCTAGTTACTTCTAAAAGAAATATGAAAGTAAAACTACAAATAAATGTTTAACTAAAAATAAACACAAATTCAATGCCAACATTTAAGATGTCACTTAGTTAAATGCAATTAAATGCCATTAAATGCATGTCGGGTTCGGGTTATCACATCTTTCCCCCCTTAAAACAATTGCGTCCTCGCAATTCTTCTTCCAATAGAACTCAGCATCATCTGAAATACATTTCTGACTAATCTTCATCGGTTGAAGAATCCCGTTGACATGAATATCGAAGAAGAATAAAGTTCCAACCAAGGGTGCCGAGATAATACCAATAACGACTAAAGCAAAGATACTGTAGATGTCATTAATACCACACAATAACGACAAGAAGAATACCTCACGCACGAATCTCCAATAGGAGTCTAACTATTACCGCCTGAGAATTCCCAAGCAAGAAGCCAAATAAAAGCTCAAACAAATGTTCCATCTAGAGGTCCAAAGAAGTACCTCGCTGGTCATTAATTTCATAGAAGAATTCCCTATTAAGAGTCCTGAAGAAAATACCAAGAACCCAATCAAATATATTCCCAAAGTTCCAAAGAAGCCTTCCAAATAATAACCCCATGGAACAACCAATTAGATTCCGAGTATTGCTATCAAATGCTGAGAGGAATGACAAAGGAAATAGCAGAGAAAATATAATGTGCCCAATAAGACAACCAAGTTTAATAACAACATAGTTTCCCAGATGGATGAAAACTTCAAGGATAAACACCGTACTAGTGAACAATATACCAAAACCAAACTCTGAGGCCTCTTCACTGTTTGCCAAGTGAGAACTTCATACAACCTTGCCAATAAAGAAAATACCAATAGAACGCCCAATAAGAATTTCAAAGAATACCACAAGTAGTACTATACAATAAGTCCGATAGGAATTCCAAGTACCAAACCTACTGAGGAACACTGAAGAAGATATCCGAAACAACGCTCCAATAAGAAAGTAGCCAAGTTTGCCTAATAAATAAATACTAAATAATTGGCCACCGAGAATTCCAGAAAATACCATTGAAGAATTTCCAATCAGGAATGCTAGTAGCACACCAATAAAGACCGAGACACATATACCCTAGATAATACTGTGCAGTAAGGCCGATTGAAATCCCAATAGCCAAATCCACCGAGAAATACCAACAGAAGTCTCCAAAGAACACCCATTAAGAAAACCAAAGAATGCTCCAGAGAACAACTAAATAGAACCCCAAAAGAAGACTACTCTCTCACAACTGTTAAGCACGGAGGAGGACCCTAGAGTTTCACCAATAACCGAGCTCCAAAGGCAAACACCAACTCCCAAATAAAGGCTAATTAAATGCCATTCATTTCCTGCCAATCCACATAACTTGGAGGGCCTGCTACTAACCACTTCTCTTCAGGGAAGGAGGAAGTCTCTCTTACCATTTCAATAGGACATGTATGAATGCCAATATATCACAGTTATGCATATGCCTTAAGCTATTATGCCAGCAAGTTTACAAAAGAGTTTATTCAACAAAGTCACTCAAGCATAACAATGAAGTCAAGCACAACATAATCAATTCAAATCACGGCGCAACCAATTCAAGACATTCTAATACACACATTACAAGCAATACTCCAAGCAAATAACAATTCACGAGGTCGATTCGATTCACAATGCCAATTTGATAGGTCAATTCAATGCACAACTAGACATTTTACTTCACTTAACACACAATTAACACATAACACATAACTATATCACATAGGAGCACACATTCATGTCAAGACACATAATCCCACATACAAGCATACACTTTCAAGACACACTTAACAAGCACACATTCAAGGACCACTACCCACCAGACCGTGGACCCTATCCCGGCTTATGAGCTAAACAAGCTCTGATACCACCTGTAACACCCCGATCCCTCTCGAGACCGGGAGTTCTATCAATCAATCTAATCACAACCCAAACCAAATTCGGGCAAAATTTTCAGGGAAACCGGACTGAGTCTCCCCTGTTTCTAGGCGAAATGTAAAACCTGCGATAGCATATAAGTGGACCAATACCATGTCCAAACATTCAAAACCACCCCAAGGCCATCCGAGCCTCAGTTCTCAACAATTTAAACGCAGCAAGTATACATACATTTCCAATTTAAAAGCTAACCTATCTCTTTTCATTTTTGACAAGTACATTCGAACTAGACGATTAAACCATACAAAGCTACTGCACAAAATAAACTATCATGCCATTCTAACTCTTTTGCTTTGGACATTACAAACGTGAATTGAAGTTAAACTATGCTAACTGATTACATAAACTAGCTTATCAATTTACCTTAGCTACTTAGCTAAATTTCAATTACATTTCTTTTGACAATAAATACAAACAACATATGAACATACATCTTTATAAACTTCGACACTCAAGCCACATAGGCACGCAAGACAACTCTTCAGGCAACGAACTTTCACGAAATCACAAACTTTCCAGCTAACATGATATTTCCTTAAATGTGGTGGTGAGGAGTGAGTATACACAACACGTATACTCAGTGAGGGCGAGACAGATATTGAATTGGAGAGAAAGAAAGTCGTGCAATGCAAATAAGACAGTTAAGCAATATAACTGATAAATAAGAAATCAAGACAAACAATCAATACAACAAGCAATTACTGAAAGCATTAACACAACCATTCAAAGCTATACCACACCCTGAAGGCTATGGTTCACTCTTACCAGCAATATACCATTTCACGAGCGATACATCAATCTCGAGCTCGATTTTGACAACAATGACAATAAGCGCGCATCCACCTTATAACACCAGTTTGGAATACCCCGGGAGTAACCATCAATCTACGACCCAAATCTCCCAGTGAGGCAACCCAAGCGAGAAAAAGAAATAGCTACAGAGCTAGAGCAACCAACATTGGCAACCATAGGCTACCCAGAGAGGCCCATCACTCACGTGCTAGACACTATGCAATGCAAGACTCGATACAAGGCAATAAACTAGCGATAGCACAACAATACAAACTAGTGACAACAAACGAGATAACAAGCAATCATAATCAATACTAGCATTCAACTAACTTTTCAAGCATAACAAGCAATAAGAAGCAACAATAACACCAATTAAACAAGTATATCAAGCAACCGTAAGCATTCTATAGGCATAATATCAAGATAACAAGCAAAATTACAAATCGGCCCCAACATCAAAACACTACCATTTCCAAACGAGCCACGAGTTCTGGAAACCGACTTCGTCAATTCTCCTAGGTCACCATAAGGCACGTCTAAGGACCCCGAAACCCTACTTTACACTAGAATTCGCGCAAAGCCCCGATTTTCCCCTTTTCTTGTTTGAACTACAATTATACCAACCAAACACCCAACCAACGCCTTAATCGCACCAAAAGTGCTTCCACGGCCTCCCGAAACAATGCCAACACGCAAAATGAGAAAACGCTAAACTCGACCTAAACGACCCAGACTTTCACTAAACCGTTTTTCTCCGTTTTCCATTACACATTCCAATTAAACCACACATTTAGGCATTCTAGCATATCTAGCATCTTCCTACATCAACAGAACGCGTAATGGAGCAACTTCATCGAAACGGGAGTTTACTATTCATAATTTTCTATTCATTATACAATTTATATTTCAATTTTAATATTCAACTGCGGAAAATGTTAAAAAGCTATAAATACATGTTCTAAGATGGATAGAGAACATTCTTTAAGCCTCAAATCAATTAAAACAACAATATACGGATAAAACCCAAAAATCAAAGTTAATACACAAAATATTCAAATGCGCAAATAACGATGAAACCCTCACCTTAGACGCTCCTAGACGCAACGAAAACCTCCTAGGATGCCTCAGAAACTACCCCGTGCAAGCTCACGTGAAGAATCGAAGAATTGAAGTTGAAATTTTCTTTTTTTCTCTCCTACCATTTTCGGCCCTAGCTGGTTTCTGTTTTCAGCTCTTTTCTTTTTTTGTGTGCTAATTTAGGCTATTAAAAAGATGAAAAAGGTCAAAGGTGAAGCCCCTTGGTCAAACCACTTAAAAATTGGTCAAACTAGCATATTTCATGCATTTTAAAGCTAAAACGAGTAACATAAATCCAATTCTAGTTAAATACAACTTAAAACACTAAATACTAGTTTTCACTATTTGCTGAGGACTCGAATTCATTTCCTAACTATCTCTCTCGAAATGCTATGCACCTTACGAAAATAAAAGAATAACAATTAAATCCCAAAGAGTTTAAGAAAATATATCATTTTTGAAAAGTATTATAGTTTAAAATTTACTCTGGCTCGGAGCTACTTTTTATTTAATTGAAATCCGAGCATTTAAGTGCAAGAAAAATAAAACCGATTGATACAAATATGAAAAGTAGTTGATATTCCGTTAATATGATTAGCTCAGGTATTATTTTAGTTACTTCTAAAAGAAATATAAAAGTAAAACTACGAATAAATGTTTAACTAAAAATAAACACAAATTCAATGTCAACATTTAAGATGTCACTTAGTTAAATGCAATTAAATGCCATTAAATGCATGCCGGGTTCGGGTTATCACAATAACAATCACCAAACAAGATAAATCACTCCAAAATTTTTCATTCTGTACCAGACCAATCATTAAACAAGATAAATCACCGATTACCCAACAAGATTCACTAATGAAGACTCCAAAATCTGATAACACAATACATATTCATATTAACCCATTATAACACAAGAGAATCCCCAATCAACAATTTAGAAAGTCAAACCACCTAGAACTCTAAAGCTCGATGTCGGCAAGTAAATGTTCAGTCACCAAAATGCATTCTTATTTCCTCAAATAATTCTATCTCTGAACAATTACATCTTCGAATAAAGTAACTTTAGTCAAGAATCACTCCAATTGTCTCCAAGTTTTAAAGATCAAAACTCCAAAATATCCATTAATAATTTATCAATCCCAAATAGTAGAAATACTCACATGTTATACCACACTTCATTGCATTCACAAATATACATCACTAATTCCTCAAATAAATTCGTTCTAAAATAACTTCAAGGAAGTATAGTCTAAGTTGAGACTCCAAAAGTGAATGATCACAACCTCACAGAAACCTCAACTTATGATCCATCTCCAAGTAATAACAAGTTAAACATGGCAACAAAAGTTATTAAAATCATCAAGATATATTGCTATTTCCTCGAACAACTTCATTCTCGCTAAAGGAACATCAAGAACAGATCCATTAAATTGAGA
This sequence comes from Ehretia macrophylla, assembly GCA_037974665.1. Lineage (NCBI taxonomy): Eukaryota > Viridiplantae > Streptophyta > Magnoliopsida > Boraginales > Ehretiaceae > Ehretia > Ehretia macrophylla. Next base: position 53,508,812 of record CM075782.1, read on the forward strand.
CTAAAATCCATAAACATAACAATTAAAATCTCACTAATAAACTACTATAATAATAATAATTCAAAATCATGGCCTACCTCTATTTCCGAAAACTCTTGCAGTCATCCTTACTTCACCCAAAAGAATCACCCACATTTATAGCATATATACTATTATATCTCATGAAAACAAGTACCAACATATTACATGATTATCATATACTACAACATTATCACATAACACACAATTCAACACATAGAAAGCCAATATCACCTAAACAGGTTATAATACGGAAGTAAGTTATAAACAATTAAAGTCACATAAGCAACAAACTTCACATAAGGCAAGTTGATCACGTAACTCACTTAAAGTACATTGAACACCTAAAGCACGTTGTTTCACATAAGCTAGTTATAAACAATTAAAACCACATAAACAACTAACTTCACACAGATACTTCAATCACAAAAAACACATTTGTCACATAATACACATTAATCACAAAATGCATATTAACTACAATACATTGAGTACATAATACATGTTATCACATAAAACATATTGACCACATAAGTTCACTTAACACATAAAGCATATTGATCACATAGAAAGTTAGACACATAAGTAAATTAATCACATAAACATATTAACATATGTTTCACTTTTCTTTCAATTAATACATACTTGTATGTTTAGACCACTACCCACATTCCGAGGATCCACTGGCTACCAGCTAACATGCGCTCTGATACCACTTAAATTTCACGCCCCAACTCGACCCTTCTTATGATTAGTCAGGACGCAATGGAATTTCAGCAGCATAACGACAGTAACATGAACATCAGGGCTCTAAAACAACCCTTAAGAACAATATTCATCAAACTCCACAAATCACCAACCAACTCCACAATCAAATTAACAACATACAACGCAACTATTTCATACATTAAACATTCTTTCTTCAACTCATTCATAGTTATGCGCCTCCGTTCCAACATCATACATTTACTCTATAACATATATTTCTAAAATACATCATAACCAATTAAGCAACTTAACCATGTTCTAAAACAAGACTACTAAATTAGCAATATGCATAAGTCTTATAATTGAGTAAGTTATACAATATAATATATTACAACAACTAAGACAAATTCATGACAACGACTCCGGCACGCAAGACTCGTCCATATAAAGCACATTCTCAGCTTCCTGAGGCACATATCTGTAATCTTGATCAATATCACCTGTATGCATGCAATAATAGAGAGTGAGCTTATATAAACAAGCTCAGTGAGGATCCGATAGATCTCTAACAGTATTTACTATACTCCTTGGAAATGATCATTTGAGCAGTAAACATGCAATAAAACATCAATAACAATATAAACACATAACTATAATGATTAATCAATGAAGGATACTCTAGTTGGTGTAGCTCCAAATGCCATCACGATCTCAACCATTCTTCTTGTAACTCCCTATTACTCACGCACCCGAGGTACCTCACTAGCCCCTCCTTCCATGACACCTCCGTCATGCAAGCTGGGGATAGTCTCTGGTAGTCATGTCGTTATCAACCCGACAACCCGATGCTGCCCGAGAGGTGGCACACATATACCGAGACTCAACAATAATAATAAACATCATTCATAGGAGGACAATCTAGCAAAATTGCTTATTTCCCGGTTCATCAATCATCAATCAATAATCATCCATTTCCATCAATGTAACATCAATATAATCATCAATATAACATCGATATAACATCAATATTTAATTAAACAACAAACAACTAAGTTAGATGACAAAGTATGCCATCCAACTTAACATGCATGAAACACGTAATCTAACCCTAGTCTAACCATTAACAACTCACAATTCAATCACTCAAATACCACCCAATCAACTAAAGGCTCAATTCTACAATTTAAAGAAAAACAACCTAAACTTCCAATAATCATATCTTACATTCTACTAATCCAAACAACTCCAAATCAGTTTCAAACACTCACCCATTCAATCAACTACTTTAGCCCTCTTGGAAACCAACCAAGACACATCAAAATCGAGCCCAACAACCCTAAAACCTCAATGCACCTAGGCTGAAATTTTTGGATTTTCATCCAAACATCGCAATTGAAAATTCGGCATTATAACGGCGTTACCACATAATTAACAAACTTTTAGAAATCGACGGAAATCGATTCCAACCTCAACAACTCAAGATAATCATCAAATGGCTAATTAATCAACTTTTAATACTCGAAAATAAATAATTTCGCTACAATGGTTCAAATCTCATAGTAATACACACAAACGATCCCTATCATACGCTGAGCAATAATATAACTTCAAATTAACATTCTAACGGTTCAAAATGCAGGTATGAGCAAAAACATAAAATATGACTTTTGAGATCTAAAACTTTTCTCTAACCTTTGACGCGATATAAGCCTAGATATACGTGCAATGCATGCCCAACAAGTGGAATCCAACTCGGCACGAAGTTCTACTGATAAAAACTAGGTTTTTCTATGAAAAAATTGCTTTGAAAACCTTTGAAATTTCTTTCCCTTTTCTCCCTTGAAGCTCTCAGCTATGTGTGTTTTTTTTGAGTGTGTTTTGTGTTGTGTTTTGTGTGTGTTGATGATATTATGTATATAAAGGCTTGGTCGAATAAAAAAATGCAATGTCAAAGTAGTTTATTTAGTCCTTTAATTGTTTTTCTAGTCTTTTAATTCATTTCTTGAGTATTTCTTGCTCAACTATTAATTTAACACTTAAACTAATTCTAGATATTATATTTTAGGTGACAAAGAATGTTACATTAAAATAGTTTTACCCGAATCGGCTTAAAACTTGTTTTGTTGCAAAAGAAAGTGTAAAAATCTTTAAAATTCCAAAATCGATTGCAAATCCGTTTTAATCAAACACGGGTCTATTAATACTCGAGGACTAGGTTTTAAGACGTTTAAAACACCCCTGTAAAAATTTTAACAGACAGGTGTTCAAAAATACTATTCACCAAAATTGACAATAAAATTTTTGATTCCGTTTTTGATGAAAATTTCATGAATGCATACTTAGCATGTATTAGGAGTATTTATCACATAATTAGCACATTCTAAGTCATATAGCACATAAACAAGTCAATTCACGCAAATCGAGGCAAAGACACGCAAATCGAGGTAAAGACGAAAACTGGGGTTTCATAGAGAGAAACTCAGTCATCATGTTTAGATATTAAAGAATGACCTCATGCTCACCATAATATTATATCAGTCAAGTTCCGAACTTTATTGCGAAACAACCTTCCAATAAAAAAAGCTACTTAAAATAAGAGTATCACTGGAAAAGATGAAACAAGGCAATCACTAGCTAAAGATCCCAATATTCCTAAAATAAATCCCCGAGCACACTCTTATACTTTCACTTTAACAAAATTTAATAAATTATTACCACATAATTCAGAAGATCAATAGCTAGAAGTCTAATCACTAGAAGGCCTCCATAACTCCTCCACTATCCTTCAATTTCCAAATTAACATATTGAATCCGCTAACCTCAAGAATGATTAAGTTGAGCTAAGGCTTCAAAATGTATCATCACAACTTCTGGTTAGAGTCTACTTATAAATCAACTTCAAATATAAATAATAAGTGCCACAGAATGTAAAGTGATTTCAATCACTAGAATACATTACAATTTCTCCAAGCAACCTCATTCTCACTAAAGGAACACCAAGGCCAAATCTGTTAAACTGAGACTAAAATCAATAAGCACAATAATCAAGATCTCACCGATAAACTATCAGAACAATAATAATTCAAAATCACAACTTACCTTTTATTCCGTGAGCTCTTGTAGCCACCATTGACATTAAAAGGTCACTCACGAGTTATAACATATATGCAACTTATATTACATAAAAGCAAGTACCACATACAATTATCACATAAAGCAACATTATCACACAATGATCAATCACCACATAATGCACATTTATCACATGGCATACAAGTAACACATTATAAATCCACACATCAAGACATTTCACGTTGAGACCTCTACCCCACAGACCGAGGGCCTTATCCCGGCTTATGAGCTAACTAAGCTCTGATACCATCTGTCACGACTCCATTTCGCTAATAAGGTCTCTGATACCATCGTGAGCCTAATAACACTAGTTATTCCTACACCGTTCAATTTAGGGTCCTGATGCCATGGGCTTAAGAAGATCACTCTTCCTGAGTCTGCTAAGGCTCATTACATTAGCCCGTGCACTATTAACTACTGGTTCTAAGTTATCACTTCGTCAACAAGAAGTACGATTTTTACAAGAATAACACGTAAAAGGTCAGAAACGACGATCGATCGTTTGGATATAATAATTAGATATGACTAGAGCTAAGCCCATTTTTTTCTTCATATACTCCATAAGTTGTGCATCTTCTTTAGATGATCTTAATGCTATTAGAATTACTCTTATCTATCTCCCGTAACCTAAGCTCTTCTAAAATTGACATTCGATTTGCAACTACAACATCATTGCTCTAAACAGTCATTAACGTAGCAATATTATCGTGATGAACATTAATTAGATCTAGAATTACCCGATTCCACTTATTCAGGCCTAACACTGCAGTAATGTATTGGATAAGAACATAATGACAAATGGCTAAGTCTAATAACCTTACACCCGCAATTATGTTCAAACCCTATGATGTGATTGTATTTGCAGCACTCAAACCATGATATTAGTACTGCATTTGCATCTTAACTCTGGAATAAATGCAACACTTTGATACTTTCGATGCAATGTAGGAAAATACTGAAAAGTAAAGAATCAAGCTCGAAATTATCCAAATTGCAAGTCAAGAAGTAAGAATGGGGAAGCATAAGAAGCAGTTGAAGAATGAAGCTCATAGAAAAGAAACTTGGCTGAAACTAGCACGAAATCGGACTCAGGACAATGACCCAAATGATCTCAAATAGTAACCCATGTCCGTTTTTGGCAAATCATATCAGTTTTTCTGGTAAAAACAGCCTTCTAAGCAAAACGCAGGACTCATGTCCTGCACACCGCGTAATTTTAGCCAAATTCCATCGTTTGGAGGGTCAAAATAGTAAAAAAATGCCCGAAAATGCTGCGGTCAACAATCTAGTCAAAGTCAACAAATGAAAAAAAGTCAACTATTTCAGAATTTTGCCTATAAATAGAGCTTCAACCCTTTGAGAATTCTTGAGTTAATTTTGGAGTATTATCAATATTTTTGATATATTTCCGAGTTAATTCTATTTAGTTTTAAATTTTAGTTTTAGTTAATTAAGTAGTAGTAGAATACAGGGGAAGTCCCACCTAGGTAGCTCTTATTCGGGAAAATTTTGCCCGAATAGCTACTTTTACGGGGAAATCTGACCTAAGTAGTTATTATCCGGGGGAGGTTTTGCCCGAATAGCTTTTAATAGAAAAGCCCTTATTCGAGGGAAACTCATCCTTAATAGTTCTTATTTGGGGGAAATTAGCTCTGCCCGAATAGCTATTTTGCGTCGGACCTTTGCTCAAATTTCGAGAATCAGAAATACGCGTTCGTCAATTTCGAGAATCAGAAATACGTGTATGCCAGACAAGGCTACTACTGCTTTCTGGATGGGTATTCGGGATATAACCAAATCCCAGTCTTTCTTGAAGATCAGGAAAAGACTACATTCACATGCCCTTATGGGACCTTTACATTCCGACGTATGCCTTTCAGTCTTTGCAATGCTCCTGCGACGTTTCAAAGATGTGTGATGGCTCTTTTCTCAGACATGATCGAAAAGTTCATGGAAGTCTTTATGGATGACTTCTCAGTATTTGGAACTACCTTCGACGAGTGCCTCATACACCTTTCTCAAGTGTTAGACCGATGCGTTGAAACAAATTTGGTTTTAAGTTGGGAAAAGAGCCACTTTATGGTTAGGCAAGGTATAGCTCTGGGTCATGTTGTTACACAGAATGGAATCCATGTGGACCCAGCCAAAGTCGAGCTAATAGAAAAGCTGCCTGCACCCAAGACGGTGCGTGATATCCAATCATTCCTTGGTCACGCCGATTTTTATCGACGTTTCATCAAGTATTTCAGCCATATAGCCCGACCACTCTCTAGTCTTCTAGCAAATGATACTAAGTTCAAATTTGATGACAAGTGCTCAGAAGCTTTTGAGAAAGTTAAATCCTTACTATCCTCTGCTCCTATCATCCAACCTCCTAACTACAGTCTCCCCTTTGAGATAATGTGCGATGCATCAGACTATGCAGTGGGAGCTGTATTAGGACAGCGTAGGGATAAACTGCCTACCGTGATATATTATGCCAGCAAAACCTTGGACGATGCACAAAAGGAATTGCTGGCTGTAGTATTCTCATTGGACAAATTCAGATCTTATATCCTAGGCTCCAAAATAATAGTATACACGGACCACGCAACTTTGCGGCATTTAGTGACCAAAAAGGATACAAAGCCCCGTCTAATCCGTTGGTTATTACTCCTTCAAGAGTTTGACCTAGAGATCAAGGACAAGAAAGGAAGCGAGAATTATGTCGCTGATCATCTATCACGTCTTATACGTGATCCTCCTATTGACTCTTTGCCTTTCAAAGACACGTTCCCTGATGAACAACTTTTTGCCATCTCACATAAGACCTCGTGGTATGCCTACTTTGTCAATTATTTGGCTGCCCAAGATTTTCCAACTCACTAGGGTAAAAGAGAAAAGGAACGATTCAGGGCATAAGTCAAGTACTTTATCTGGGAAGATCCCTATCTTTTCAAGATTTGTGCCGATCAGGTCATTAGGACATGTGTACCTGAGAAAGAGTTTGACAGCATTCTCCAATTCTGCCACTTTGAAGCATGTGGTAGACATTTTGGAGGAAAAAGGACGGCTGCCAAAGTCCTTCAAAGTGGGTTCTTCTGGCCCACTCTTTTCAAAGATGCCCAGCAAATGTGTAAAAATTGCCCACAATGTCAACAAGCTGGCTCTATTTCAAGAAGGGACATGATGCCCCTTACACCTATCCTCATTTGTGAAATATTCGATGTATGGGGTATAAACTTCATGGGTTCTTTCCCTCATTCCTCAGGCTATTCTTATATTCTTGTTGGTGTGGACTATGTTTCCAAGTGGGTAGAAGCAGTGGCAACCTGAACCAATGACCACAAAGTTGTTGTCAAGTTCATTAAAGAGAATATATTTTCTCGATTTGGGGTGCCACGTGTGCTTATAAGTGACGGAGGACAGCATTTCCGTCACAGGACGCTAGAAGCCTTATTGAGAAAATACTATGTCCACCACAAGATAGCAACACCTTACCACCCACAAACAAGTGGGCAAGTGGAGGTATCAAATAGAAAGATTAAGTCAATTGTTCAGAAAACGGTTAGGCCCGATCGCAAAGATTGGTCAAGTCGTCTGCATGACGCATTATGGGCCTACCGTACTACTTTCAAAACTCCCATCGGTATGTCCCCGTATAGATTAGTATACGGTAAAGCTTGCCACCTTCCTGTTGAATTAGAGCATAAAGCATATTGGGCTATTAAGGCCCTGAACTTTGACTTACAACAGGCAGGTGAAGGTAGGAAGTTGGCGTTGAGTGAATTGGAAGAGCTTCGTTTCGAAGCTTATGAGAATGCCAAGCTCTACAAAGAGAGAATGAAGAGGATTCATGATAGATCTATTTTAAGAAAAACTTTCTCTCCTTCTGATAAAGTTTGGTTGTTTAACTCCAAATTGAAGTTCTTCCCAGGAAAGTTAAGAACAAGATGGGATGGTGCTTATGAAGTGGTTAAAGTATATCCTTCTGGAGGTATCTTAATTAAAAATCTCACAGATGGGCATGTCATCACAATCAATGGACAAAGATTGAAACATTCATTCAATACAAATATGGTTCCTCATGAAGTTGAATCTGTAGATCTTCAGGACCTTGCAGGCATTCCATAAATGAGATTCTGCCAAGCTAAAGGCATTACAACTCAGCACAACCGTCTGGCTGAAGACGTTAAACTTAGCACTACTAGGAGGCAACCTAGATTTTTAAAATGCTTATATGTGTTTATTTTCCTTTGTCTGTGTGATTTTATGATTTCTTTAGTCCTCTGTATTTACTTTGTTTATGTATTTATAGATAACTCTTGAACCCCATAAAAGAGGTTAAATGGTCTGGGTAGTTAAATTATTTGCTTAATATATTAGTTATTTTCCGTGACCATATTTCTTTGTGATTTCTCCCCTATATATTTGTTTGACTATTTTTATTTTTAGTATAGCTAACTTTTATTTTTGCTGTGTTGATGATAATCTGTAAAATGCTGTGTCTACTAATCTTTAATTGCAGAATGATACATCTTTTGGCAAAAGTTAGCAGAAAGGCTTTGACATCAACATAAAAATGCTTCACATCAGGTAATATCTTTCCCTACTACATTTCCCTTTATACCTGATCACCATGCGCTGTAGAGTAAGCAAACCATAGGTTTGGGGATGTAGCATTTGTTATTATATTCTTTCTTGCATATTACACTCTCACTGTCTTGCATTGTTATTTGCTTGAGGACAAGCAAAGTTTCGGTGTGGGGGTGCGTGTATTTCATGAAAATCTTTTTCAAAATATGCAAGAAATACACTATTTGTGTTCATGAGAAAGAGTATTTGCTATCTTACTTATTTAAAGGAAGATGATTTAGATGATTTGAGAACTTTTATTGTTAGCTATGTGTTGTGAAAAACTCTGAGAAAACTCTGTAAGAAAAACTTTGGGGTATTGTATCCATGAGTAAACCTAGCTGTTCTTCTTTTCTTCAATTGATAGCTATGTGATTATGAAAAGACTGAGATAGGATTACCGTTTATTATAAGAACTTCTTGTGATTGAAACCTGAACCCTTATGCCATGTCTGTACAATATGTTATGTTATTTTGTCTGTATGTACACTCTGAAAAAAAAAGACAAGAAAAAGAAAAAGAAAAGAAAAAAAAAACAACAAAAAAAATAGAAAAATAAAAAAAGAGAGTTGTACATACATTTACTGTTGAATAAAATTTTTGGTGTAAATATGTTGTAAATCTCTAAGCACCACTATCCTAGACATTGTAATTTAGGATATGTGCTATAGTGTAGGTTTCGAGTCTGAATATCTCGGGTGATTAAGGCACGTAGAGGTCCCTTTGAAACCTGATAACCTCAGTCATAATGACGGGGGATTGCTGGCTTTAAAGCCCGCTACATGGGATATTTAGAAAGCAAAGGAAACTGAACACTATATAGAGGTTTTATTAGTTGCACTTTTATATTTATGGCAAATGTTAAAGGGTTAAGGTATGATCAAGAGTTTGATTACAAATGTAGGTAAGAATATCAAGGTCCAATCTGTTTGCATAACTTGAAAGTTGAGAATTGTATGAACTTAATATGCTTAGTTTACTTTTAAATATGTACCCCGAAGCGATCAATAGTCGATTTCCAATAAGAGTACCTATTTGAGAAAAATTTGCAAAAGGTTCTCTTATCATATTTATCATTAATTGCTGAATAGGTTTAAGATAGTAGATTGCATTTCTCATGATTTATTTTTGGAATGCGTTTGACAAAAATTTAGGATAGATTTTTGCATCTATTTTTGACTTGTAAAAATTCTGCAAAAATTCACTTTCACATCTGTTTTAAAGATAGTCTTGCTTGAGGACAAGTAATGTTTAGGTTTAGGGATGTTGATGTGACTGTATTTGCAGCACTCAAACCATGGTATTTGTACTACATTTGCATCTTAACTCTGGAATAAATGCAACACTTTGATACTTTCAATGTAATGTAGGAAAATACTGAAAAGTGAAGAATCAGGCTCGAAATGATCCAAATTGCAAGTCAAGAAATAAGAATGGGAAAGCATGAGAAGCGGTTGAAGAATGAAGCTCATAGAAAAGAAACTTGGCTGAAACTAGCACGAAATCGGACTCGAAACAATGACCCAGATGATCTCAAATAGTGACCCATGTCTGTTTTTGGCAAATCATATCAGTTTTTTGGGTAGAAACAGTCTTCTAAGCAAAACGAAGGACTTTGTCTTGCGCGCGGCGTGATTTTAGCCAAATTCCATCGTTTGGAGGGTCATAATAGTGAAAAAGGCCCAAAAATACTGTGGTCAACAATCTGGTCAAAGTCAACAAACGGAAAAAGTCAACTATTTCAGAATTTTGCCTATAAATAGAGCTTCAACCCTTTGAGAATTCTGGAGTTAATTTTAAAGTATTATCAATATTTTTGATATAATTCCGAGTTAATTCTATTTAGTTTTAAATTTTAGTTTTAGTTAATTAAGTAGTAGTAGAATACAGGGGAAGTCCCGCCTAGGTAGCTCTTATTCGGAAAAATTTTTCCCGAATAGCTACTTTTAGGGGGAAGTCTGACCCAAGTTGTTATTATTCGGGGGAGGTTCTTCCCGAATAGCTTTTAATAGGAAAGCTCTTATTCGGGGGAAACTCATCCCTAATAGTTCTTATTCGGGGAAATTAGCTCCGCCCGAATAGCTATTTTGCGTCGGACCTCTGCTCAAATTTCGAAAATCAGAAATACGTGTTCGTCAATATGGGGAAGCATTTCTTAACTCTCTTTTATTTACATAACTTGTATTCATTTATGTCTGAGTAGATTGATATCTAGGGGTGAATATTGTAAATGATGGTATTTTAATATATGGTCTCGGATATAGTTTATTCAATTCATATTGCAATGTATGGCTTGTTTTAATTAAGTATTTCGTACGTAATGCTTTTAATTAGACGTTATGATTGCTTTACTTTCGCTTCATAAATATTATAATTGTAGTTAATATTATGAATGCATTACTTTAGTTCCATATAATTGTTTTAATCGTGAGTCTATAGGTTGTACCGTAGACCCCATGAAACTATAGGTTGTACCATAGTTTCTATCTGTAAGGTTAATTCCTTAGTTTAGTTTGCCTTGTTGTACTTGGTTAAAATAAGCTAAGTAGATTAACTAGGTCTATAGCTTTTAGCTTAACCGGGTGTATGCTTGTAGCTTAAACCCTTGCAGAATTAGATAAACTAGATATCGAGCCTATATTAATTGCCTCATTTACATGTTCAAACCCCTAGATCACCACCTCTCGTATTCCACTAATACTTAGTATAACTTAGATAATTTAGTTAGTTTAATTTAGTTTATATTTCTCGCACGTTACTCAAACCACCTTGCGATTTGTCACTTAAGCGCTTTAACACTTTCATACTACTTCACTAATTTAAACTAGCGAGCTTCCCTGTGGTACGATTCCGCACTCAAATCACACTACACTACAAAGATCCGTGCACTTGCGGGTATTTTAACTTGGTTATTTTGCGTACGTTTTAACGCACAACCCGATCGCATCACCCTAAATCTACAATTCAAAATCACAAGATAAGGACAAGAGTTAAATATAAATCTGGGTACTATATTGAAAATGTACCATAGCAAGTTTAGCAAACACAATCAACCTAGGTGGGCTAATATCCCACCACATGAGTTATACCACAATCAATTAAAAGTGTCATCATACTAAACATACACAAGACAAGGTTCTAAACATAATAAGGTACAAATCTAAGATAACATCGTTCTACAAGCATATCAGGCATCAGGGTCAACCACGTGATCAACAACAGGCCCATCAGGCACATAGTCCACATAAACCACTTCGGGCTTACCTGAAAACATTAGCAAACAGGCATGAGTTTTAACAACTTAGCGAAGGAAAGGCGTATGGAGGTTTTGAAATTCGTTTTGTTTATGAAAACTCTTTTGAAAATATGCCATGTAACAATAGATATATAACAAGTATAATTGCTCAAATAACAAAACGTAAATAAATATTCATTAAAGGATACTTTCTCTACGCTTTGCTGAAGCCATCTTCTTATATCACCAACACGATCATTGCCCCTATACACCAAGCAATACTTTGTAAGTATTCTACCTACGGCCCACGCCCTATGAACACCCCGTTCATTCGGGTTAGGGAATAGAACATCGATAGTCGTGTCATCGCTTGGCGAGCCCGATACTGCCCAATGCAACACGAACGCTATCGCATCTATTTTATGGTTGCAACCATCCACTCTGCTTCGCTCGCTTTGTTTTTGCTTTTGCATTAGTAACAAGGTAGAGCACGTAGCATTTAAACAAGACCTTTAGCAAGTAAACAAATAGGATCGGGTAGCAAAGTAGGTCACCCGTTCTATAGCATTCTTTTATCATGTCGAAGCTCTTGAAATAGTTATAGTATACACGCAAGTCCAATAGTTCATGTTAATGGCATAGAAGGCATTAAGTACACCATAAGACCACCCGAGTTGACATGCAATTATAGCCTTGAGACTTGCATTTATAACACTCGTTGTACATGTAATCCAAGTACCAATCTATCTAGCATGTATGTAAATACTCTATGACATCTTAACCTAACATGCAACACAATTTATTGGCTTAAGAACACATGCAAAAAGTAAAACTTCAAGAAACGCAATCTGCAAGGTCCGAAATACACATGCATTGAATTTTCCAGTTCGGATGAAACCCTTAAAGTTCTTAGAAGCTGCTCAAATTTCACAGGGTGATAGTTCATTAAAATTAGATAATCCTAGAATCAAATGGATCCGGATTCGGAGTTGAAATGAGAAAGTTATAGAATTTATCAAATCGTTGCGCAGATCTGCCTACACAGCGCAAGAACGAGAAACTCTCTGGAATGGCTTGTTTTTAAAAATTGTTCCACTTAGAATTTGATGGTTCGTGCAACATAAATTTTTTTCCGTTATGTCTTGTGTATATCGTGTCCAAAAATGGACTCATTTGGATAAGATTTACTATGTCAAAGTGGCTACGCATGTTCAGGACGCAAGTTAACAATTTAAATTCTGCATGCAATGGACTCATACGTATGTACCTAGCTGAATTAGCCTTCATTTATAGCCTTAACCATGAGATTAGCACATGCAACCACATGGGATATATTCTACTATGAGTCTAGCATAACGTGTGTGCATCTTAGCCAAAACCATACAGGTTCACCATCACAAATCAACCATGCAAAGTCCATAGATTAGATTTTATACATGCACATTGGTGTGGACTGAAATCGCCCAAGAACTCAACCTTAACCACAGAATTTGCTTTTTCCTAAAAACATGAGAGTTGTTCAACTGGATGTTTTGTATAATATACTCAAAATACATCAAATTCCATTAAGGTTTGCTAGGTGAAATGCGGCAAACAAAAACACTGTACAAAAATGAACAACTACCTATGCTTAAGTTATCTTGCATTATCTTCAGTTCTAGCTCCATGCATGGCAAGAGAACACATAGTAAAGCTCATGAATCCTTTAGAAATAGTTTTAGCCCCTCACCATGGCTCTGCAATGCAAGAAATGGAAAAAGAAATGGTGGGAAAGTGGCCAAAGAATGAGCTGAAATTTCAGATTTCCTTCTCTTCTGCACTTCCTCTCTTTCCTTCTTGCTTTTCTCTCCCTCTCCCTCTCTTGGATGAGTTCCCACACCCTCTCTCACTTTCAGACTATTGTGTGAGTTGTGAGTGTTAAAAACAAGGCAAGGAAAGAGTATATGCATGTGTGTGACACTTGGCACAAAGCCTATGCAAAAGCTTCACATTCTAAGTCTTTTTCTGCCCTCTTTGACTAGCATGCTCATAATTTCCCTCACTCTCTTGATATGAACGACCATGTCACGCCCCAACACGACCCCTCCTATGATCAGTCAGGACGCAACGGAATTTCGGCAGTATAACGACAGTAAATAGGATACCGAGGTTCCAAACCAACCTCATTAAACATCATACATCCAGCAACTCCTTAATTCAAACAACAACATACAACCCAATCATATTATACAATAAACCATCCTCGTTATACGCCTCCGTTCCAACATGACATACAATACCTCAACTTTATTATACATTTCAAAAGTAAGTTGAGACATAATTACAACTTAACCATAGACAAAAGAAAGCCACTAAGTTAACACCATTTGGATCATCATCTTCCAACATCTATTACAATAAGAACCACAAAGCATATAAAAGTCTATTAAGCTAATATACATGACATTAAACAACATATAAACATGGATAAGACTCGGGAACATATGACTCGTCCACGTAAAGCACATTTTCCACATTCTCCTCTTCAGGAGGCACATACCCGTAATCCGGCTCTGCAACACCTGTAAGCATGCATTAATAGAGAGTGAGCTTATATACATAAGCCCAGTGAGGATCCGATAGATCTCGACAGTATTCACTACGCTCCTTGGATTTAGTCCTTTGAGCAAGTAAACACACAACAACAATAATAACATAAATAAAGCTATCATCACATAACTATATAACCAATCAATAAGGATACTCTATTTGGTGTAGCTCCAAACGCCATCACGATCTCAACCGTTCTTCTTATAACTCCCCATTACTCACGCACCCGAGGTACCTCACTAGCCCCTCCCTCCATGACACCTCCGTCATGCGAGCTGGGGGTAGCCTATGGCAGTCATGCCGTTATCAACCCGACAGCCCGACGCTGCCCGAGAGGTGGCACACACATACCAAGACTCCATATTCATCAATCATCATGCAAGCATAAATCAATCAATCAATTGGGAGATCAGCAACATGAGTGCCCGATTCCCGCATTCAATAATAATCAATCAATAACATCAATATAACATCAATATTAAATTAAACAACAAACAACGTAGTTAGATGACAAAGTAGGCCATCTAACCGGACATGCATAATATTCATAATTAAACTCTAAATTACTCAACAACAACTCACCATTCATCACTCGAACACTACCCAACCATCTAAGGCATCGTTCAAGAAATTAAAGAATGACAACCTAAACTTCTAAAATTCATAACTTACAATCTACTAATCCAAACATTGCCAAATCAGTTCCTATCACTCACCCATTCAACCTACTACATTAGCCCTCTCGGAAATCCACCATAACACCTCCAAAACATGCCCGATAACCCTAAAACACTAAGATAACTTGGCTGGATTTTCCGGATTTTCACACGAACAATGTAATCGAAAATTCGGCATTACAACAGCGCTAACACGTAATTATCAAGTATTTAAAAATCGACGGCAATCGATTTCGATCAACACAACTCAATTAAATCAACTTTGAACATTTTATTCAAAATTAAATACCCGGAAAATAAAAATTATGCTATATCCGACAGAAACTCGTAGTATTAGTATATAATGATCCCTAGCATGCAAGGAGCAATAATCTAACATCAGATTACAATTCTAACGGTTCAATCTTCATTTATACGCAAAAACACAAAAATGACATTTTGAGATCTAGAATTTTTCTCTCACCTTTGATCCGAAGTAAAGCTAGGAATGCGTGCAACAGGTGCCCAACAAGCGGAATCCAGCTCGGTTTGAAAAGATTCGGACTTTAAATGAGTTTTCTAAGGCAAAATTACTTTGAAAATAAGTTGAATAAAATCTCTTTTTTCCCTAAGCTTTCCCGCCTGCAAGGTGTGTGAAAATGTGTTGTTTTGCTTTGTTTCATTGTGTGTTGGTGATATATGCATGAAAGTCAACAAGTCAAATGAAAGTCAAAGTTGAAACTTTAGTATTTTTAGTGTTTTCTTGACTTTAAATGCATTTTATTGATCACTAAAGTTCAAAACAATTATTCAACACTCAAGATAGTTCAAGTAGATTATTTTTAGGTGACAAGAAATTTTACAATCAAACAATTTCACCCGAGTCGGCTTAAAACTCGATTTTCGCAAAAGAAAGTGAAAAGTCATATTATTTATTTTCAAATGTCTTTTGAATGCACAATTAATCTAAAATCATTTAATACCACATATAAATACATTTATATTAATATATACTAGGTCAACAAAAGTCAATGCAAGAATCGGGTTTAGAAGAAATCACTATTTGACTCAAAAATGCTATTTTTCGCCCGAAAAATATATTTAAATTACTATTCTGTTTCAGAATCAATTTTTATCAAACATGGGTCTATTAATAATAGAGGACTAGTTTTTAAGACGTTTAAAACACCCCTGTAAAAATTTTAGCGGACAGGTGTTCAAAAACACTATTCACTAAAAATCGACGATAAAATTTCTAACTCTGTTTTTGATGAAAATTTCATGAATGCACATTTAGCATGTTCTAGGAGTATTGATATCAAAATTATAACATTCTAGGCCCTATAGCACATAAGCAGGTCATATGCACGCAAAACGAGACAAAGCACGTAAATCAAGTTAGAGCAGAAAAGTGGGGTTTCACAGACCAAGACATCAGATTTTAGTGTGTTTTAGGTATGCTAGGTAGTGGTATTAAAGGCTGAGGCAAAGTGGAAGTAATCATGACATGCACTCATTTCTTATTACAAACTACTTCCACACTCTAATGCATTTGATTCTCTTCTTTGTTTGCTTGCTTATGGTCGGACCTCTCTCTCTCTTTGAATCTGATATGAAGTGTTTTCAGTATATTAGATGGTGGTAGTAATGGCTGAAACAAGTGGGGTGGTTGTGGCCTTTGATGGTCAATGTAATGATGACTACATGACAAAGCACATTTCAAAATTCAAGCAACAATCATGCCTCTCTTATTTCCTCTTGTGCAGCCGGCCAACATGGCCAATTCAGACCAATTTTTAGTTGTTTTAATTGTCATGTGAGGTTTTCTAAGGGTTAAATGCAAGTGGTGATGAGGTGCAATGATTAAACTAAGAAGTAGACAAAACATCCTAACCAAAACCAAGCTAACATTCAAACCAAGTCTTTTCCTTCTCTTTTCTTGTTTTGCCGGCCAAGTGACCTTTTCATTTTAGATTTTTTGTGTTTTAAGTGTAATTCAAGTTAGTGCAAAGTCCAATGCAAGTGGTAGTGGTTGGAGCTCAAAGGCAAGACAACAAAAATATGATTGCACCTTAAGACAAGCTATGATTGCACTCAACTTTTGTTTTTATCTCCTGATTTTCCTAGCCTCCTTTGGCCATGTTCCCCACCCCCTTTTTTCCTCTAGTTGTTGCTTATTAAGTGTGGTGAGGAATGGTGATGGTGTACAAGGTAAAATACAAGTCAAGTTTTAGTGATAATAACGAACTTTAGGACAACTAGGCTTATACTTAAAAGAAACATTTTTCTTTTCCTTTTCCTTGTACATGGCCGGCCACTAGGCCTTGCCATTTGCTATTTCCTTAGCCAAGTTAAGTACTAGTTGGAACTAGTGCCTATGTTAACTCAATAAGTTAGATGGTGACTAGGTTAATGCTAGTTAATTAACTAAAGTTAGTGATTTAGCTATTACTATGAAATTAAGTAGGAATTAGTTGGTTAAATGATTAGTTACTAAACCCTATTGGAATCAGAAGATAACTAATCTAGCAAATATATTTCAATTGTCAAAGAATCTAAGCGCAAAACTTACACGGCAAGCATCTAGTACAAACACGATTACTTCTCAAGGCCAACTGTCCCCTTTTCTTCTATCCTGCTATGGCCGGCCATTAAGACCTCTTATTCCTTGTATTTTGTCTTGCTATACATACTACTTTGGGTATATAGTATTAGTTGGTCAAATGGTCAACCTAAGTGAAGGCGTTGGTCAAACTTATGTCAAAATAAGGTCTTCCGAGTCACGATTGCTAAACCGAGAATCAAGGTCATTCTAAATAAGCTAATTAGGTTATTTTAAAGAGCTAGAAAACTACTAGATTATATTTAGCATGCTAGGTAATAGGTGGGGCATTGGTTAGTCAATTGGTCAATCTTGGAGAAAGACTGGGTCAAACTAAGGTCTTTTGAGCTAAAACTGTTAATCAATGGTCAAAGTTACTAAAAAGGTCCAAACGTGTGAATTATCATCTTTTTTTCATTTCTAACTTCAATTATAAAACTCTATTAAGTGTCTAAAGTGATAAAAGATGCAATTATGCTAATTTTTAAATAATATATGCAACTTAGACCCTACATGGTCGAGGAATATGAAAAGACACATTTTGCAAATCAAATAAATTTCAAATACATTTTTAATCTAATAAACTTTTGTAAAACATATAATTATTCATATTAAAAGCTAAATTGAATAACAACAAACTTTTTGTGAATAGCCTAAATGCGGGGCCTTACATCCTTCACCCCTTAAAATAAATTCATCCTCGAAATTTTCTACAATTCAATTAGAGAGAAACTTGGTCATCATGTTTAGATATTAAAGAATAACCTCATGCTCACCCTAATATTATATCAGTCAAGTTCTGAACTTTTTGTACATAGCCTAAATGCGAGGCCTTACAAATCCTTTCTTTCTCGTCCACTCAGGGGGGTGCGAACACACCTTCGCGGATTACATGTGACAGTTACAATAATGGCGGGGTAGTTAACAGTACCCGACGACATTCAGGGATGGATGTAGACCCATCGGGAAGGGATAATTTTTCGGTCCTAGGAGAGGTGGCAACCATTCTCAAGAAAGAAAAATACTGAGTTGAGGGAAGCCCTATGAGTCATTGAAATGGCGGCAGAAGGGCCCTTGATCTATTAATAAAGGGAGCAAAAAGAGGCTTTGCTTCCTTTTACAATATGAAGAAAGAAATAAGGGTCAAAGTTTAGACTGCTCACAGTAGTTCTACCTATAGAAAGGATCATGAAAGAGGCGATCGTAATGATACTCGTATCCATTTATGATCCCGAGTTTCAAGACACATCGCACTTCAGCTCGGGTCGAGGCTGCTACTCGGTCCTAAGACAGAACAAAGAAGATTGGGGAACCTCTCGCTGGTTTTTGGAATTCGACATCAGGAAGTGTTTTCACACCATTGACCGACATCGACTCATCCCAATCTTTAAGGAAGAGATCGACGATCCCAAGTTCTTTTACTCCATTCAGAAAGTCTTTTACGCCGGACGACTCATAGGAGATGAGGAGTTACCTTACTCCGTCCCACATAGTGTATTACCATTGGCCCTACCAGGCAACATCTACCTACACAAGCTCGATCAAGAGATAGGAAAGATCTGACAGACGTACGAAATTTTGATTTTTCAGAGAATCAAATCGATTCTATTAAGGACAGGTCCTATTAATGACCAAGAAAACTCTGGAGAAGAAACAAGCTTCAACGCTTCCCAAGACAGCAGAGCCATCATTGTGAGGAGGGTAAAGAGTGTAATACCCGAGCCCATAATGTGAAATTTTCTTGTTTATTTTCTGAAAATTATATTTTCTTAAATTCTTTGAGATTTAATTGTTATTCCTTTATTGTCGCAAAGTTCATTGCATTTTGAGAACGATAGTTAGAGTGTTTTCTAGTCCTCAGCAAATAGTGAAAACTAGTATTTATTGTTTTAATTTTAGTATTTTAGTTGTTATTAACTAGAATTAGATTTGTGATAGTTGTTTTAGCCTTAAAATGCAAGAAATAAGCTTATTTGACCAACTTAAGATAGCTTTGACCAAGCCTTTGACCAATTGATTTAGTTGTCATCTTTTATAAGCTTATAATAACAAAAAAATAAAACACAAAGCTGAAAAAAAAGGGTGAGCAGGCCGAAACTTCAAGAGAGGAAAAAAAAACATTTTCAACTTTCAAACTTCAAATCTTCGCGTGAGATTGCACGGGGTTGTTTCCGAGGCATCCAGCGTGGTTTTCGTAGCGTCTAGGAGTGTCTAAGGTGAGAGAAGCATGTTTATTTGCGCATTTGAATGTTTGGTGTATCAACTTTAATTTTTGGGTTTTAGCCGTAGATTGTTATTTTAATCGTTTTGATGCTTGAAGAATGTTCCTTGACAATTGTAGAACACGTATTTGTAGATTTTTAGCATTTTCTACGGTTAAATATAGCTATTGTAATTTAAAATGCCAATTGAATAGTAAATTATGAATAGTAAACCCCCGTTTCGTAGAAGTTGCTCCGTTATGCGTTCTGTTGATGTGAAAAGATGCTAGATATGCTAGAATTCCTAAATGCATGATTTGTTTGGATTGTGTAATGAAAAAACGAGGAAAAATGCCTTGGTACAAGTTGGGGTCGTTTAGGTCGAGTTTAGCGTTTCCTCATTTTGCTTGATGGCATTGTCTTGGGAGGCCATGGAAGCACTTTTGTTGTGGTTATGGCATTGTTTGGGTGTTTGGTTAGGTTAGCTGTAGTTCAAACGAGCAAAGGGGGAAATCAGGGCTTTGCGGGAATTCTAGGGTAAAGTAGTGTTTCAGGGTCTTTAGACGTGCCTTATGGTGACCTAGGAGGATTGGTGAAGTCGGTTTCCAAAACTCGTGGCTCGTTTGGAAGTAGTAGCGTTTTGAAATTTAGGGTCGTTTTGTGTTTTGTTGGTTTTTATAGTGTTATGCTTGTAGAATGCTTATTATTGCTTGTTATGCTTGTTAAAGTTGGTTCTGATTGAAATGTTTGCTAACTGTTGCTATTGCGTGCGAAAGTAACCTACTTTGTTATTCTCCCACGTGTGGCTTTATTGCTCGATTGTTGCATTGTATATTGTATTGCATTCATGGAGTCAGGGGCGGTGTGATGGGCCTCTCTGGGTAGCCTCGGGTTGCCAGTGTTGGTTGCTCTAGCTCCGTGTCCTATTCCCTTTCTCGCTTGGGTTGCCTCCCAAGGAGATTTGGGTCGTAGAATTGATTGGATACTACTGGGGTATTCCAAACTAAAGTTATAAGGTGGTTGGGCAGTCGCGTCGTCATCGGATTCGTGATTAAAAGTTGCTCGTGGAAAGTGAATCGTATCCTTTGATTGAATGATTATAGCCTTAATGCTTGTCTTGATTTATTGTTGGCTTTGCTTGTATCTCTATATGATAATTGAATGAATTGCTTGACTATTTGCATTGCATTCTTCTTTCACCTCCGTCCTTGAGACCAATTGCCCTCGCTGGGCAATAGTTTTTGCTTATTCCTTTCTATACCATATTTTTACAGGAGTAGTTGAAGCTGATCCTATCGAGGTAGTTGAGAAGGAGAAGCAAGTGGAGGTGTTTCCTTGATAGCACTTTCTTTGCTTAGCTGGTGGTTGGTTGCCAGTCTTTTGTGCGGGCCATGCTTGATGTGTATAATGCTTGGTTGACGCTTCATTTTGAGGCTTGTAGCCTTGTATGTAGTTTCTATTTTGAGGCCACTATGGTCTTATGTTGTAAAAGTTTAAAGATTGTAAAGTTGTAAAGATATACTCACTTGACTAGTAAGAACTACATGCTAATGGTTTAACTGCTTAGTGGCACGAATACTTGTGTAGTATGCATGACATTTCTAGTTTGCAAAGTTGGTTAATGAGAAGATGTACATTTCTAAAAGAAAGTTGACTTGTTTCAAATGATTATTGTGGTTTTCGTGAATATTATATTGAATGTAGGGTTTCGGAACGTCCACGGTACAGAGGAGACTCCATAATTTTATCAGGTCCGGGCTTGGCCTTTTACGAGGTCGGGTCGGGGCTCGACATCTTTAGTTGGTATCAGAGCATGATAGTATTGCATGAGCCGGGATATGTTTCTCAGTCTGTGGGGTAAAGGTCTAAAATGCTAGAGTGTTATTGTATGATTGTTAAGTGAAAAAAATGTTATAGTATGACTACATGAACTTGGAGTGTTTATGTGTTTAAGTGAACTAGTTTGACATGTCAATCTTGTGTTATGTGAATTGTGTGATAGGATATTTGATTGTTATTGACTTGAGTGACTTGAGTGTCTAATCTTATATTTATATTTATAAACTGCTTTCATATGTTGCTAGCTATTGTGAGTTGGTACTATGCCACCACGTCATAGTACTGAAGGTCAAGGGGCAAATGAAGAGGTAGCAGAATAGGGTCAGCAACCGATACTTGAACAGTTTATGGCTACTATGACCACTGCAGTTGACCAGATTACTCAGGTACTGCATGAGCAGAGGCAGGAAAGGAATAATCCCCAGGGAAATCAAGCTATTCCTGGTGGACAAGGGCATAGGGTTGAGAATAATTAGTTGGAGAAATTCCTGAGGCACGAGCCAGGTAAGTTCTTCAGAGAGCTAGATGACGAGGCAGTCGAGAGATGGATTAACCATGTTGAGAAAATTTACGCTACTTTGAGGTACATTGATGAGGCCAAGATAGCTTATGCAGCATTTCTGTTTGAGGGCGACGCAGAACAGTGGTGGACCACTGTTAGGTTGAGGTAGGATTGTGAGGATGTTCTGCATTTGTGGGATGATTTTGTGAGTGAGTTTCAGGAAAGTATATTCCCGAGATGGCTAGGGAAAGGCGGGAAGATGAATTTGTGGCCCTGAGGCAAGGAAACATTACTGTCGCACAGTATGAGACTAGGTTTGTCAGCCTGTCGAGGTATATGCCTGAGCTGGTGCGGCCAACTAGGAGGATGATTCATAGGTTTGTTCGTGGGTTGAGAATGGATATACAACTGCATTTGATTGGGCAGACTTATACTACTTTTCCCGAGGCATTCCAAGCAGCCTCAAAGTTTGAGAAACGAAAGGCAGAGATGATAGCTGAGAGTAGCCAGCCGAGTAAGAAACAGTACTTGGGCCAGAGCAGCCAGAGTCAGCAGAGGCAGTATCAGACTTTCGTTCAAGTTCCTCAGCAACGCCCGTATCAGCCTCAGTATCAGATTCAGGGGAGACCAGCTGTGACTACCCCCCACCAGGGAGGTACAGTTCCTACTCCTGCCAGAGCCCCCGCACCTACGGGAAACATTGTTGTAAGACAAAATCAGCAGTGTAACTTTTGTAATTGATCGGGGCACGTTGGAGCTAATTGCTGGAGAAAGAGTAGTAAATGCACTGGTTGTGGGAGCGATGAGCATAGGGTGAAAGATTGCCCTAAGTATAAGAATGTTCAGGGCCGTACTAGAGGCCAGGGTGTACAGAACAGGGCTGCAAGTGCAGGTCCAGCATAGAGGGTACATGCTAGGGTCTTTGCACTAGATGTGGAGGAGCTACCTGATACTAAAACAATAGTAGAAGGTACCTTTCTTCTCAATACTCAGCCAGTTAAAGTTTTGATTGATCCCAGAGCTACACATTCGTTTATAATTCCTGCATGTGTACGATCTGTGAATGTTTGTATTGATAAACTGCCGCATAAAGTTGAAGTTAGTATGCCTTTGGGTGCGAAATTTGTTACTGAGTCTATTTGCAAATCCTGTGTTATATGCATTGAGGACGGTAAATTTCGTGCTGATTTAATTATACTACCCTTCCGTGACTTTGAAATCAATTGGGAATGGTCTGGTTGGGGAAATACTATGCTCAGTTGGATTGCAGAACAAAAATTGTTTATCTTCAGATTCCTGATCTACCGGTACTAGAGATTGTTGGGAACTGCAGGGCTGCCAGAATACCCCTTTTATCATCAATCAAGGCTTCTAAGTTGTTGAATAAAGGTTGTGAAGCTTACCTAGCTTATCTAATCAATCAACCTACTGATAAGTGGAATTTGAATGAGGTTCCAATTGTTAAAGACTTCCCCGGTGTATTTCCTGAGGAATTACCGGGTTTACCACCGGATAGGGAGATTGAATTTGTGATTGATCTTATGCCAGGCACTGCGCCAAATCCCTAGAAATCCTTATAGAATGGCACCGACTGAACTTCAGGAATTGAAAATTCAGCTTCAGAACTTGCTTGAGAAAGGGTTTATACAACCTAGTTCTTCGCTGTGGGGTGCGCCTGTGTTGTTTGTGAGGGAAAAAGACGGCACGCTACGGTTATGTATTGATTACAAGCGACTTAATCAAGTCACGATTAAGAACAAATAACCCTTGTCGTTGATTGAAGAATTCTTTGACCAGTTGCAGGGTGCGAGTGTTTACTCTAAATTTGATTTGAGGCAGGTTTACTATCAACTTAGGATTCGGGGTAACGATATACCGAAGACGGTATTCAGGACTAGATATGGCCACTATGAATTTGTTGTGTTGCCGTTTGGATTGACGAATGCACTAGCCGCATTCATGGACTTGATGCAGAGAGTTTTTCGACCTTATCTTGATCAGTTTGTCATAATCTTTATTGACGACATTTTAGTGTACTCAAAGAATGAGGCTGAGCATGAACAACACTTGAGGATTGTGCTACAGACTTTGCAAGAAAACAAGCTTTTTGCTAAATTTAGCAAGTGCGAATTCTGGTTGAATCAAATATCTTTTCTAGGCCATATCATTTCAGATCAAGGAATTTCTGTAGACCCCGCTAAGATTGAAGTTGTTTCGTCTTGGAAGAGACATGAAACGGTGTAAGAGATTCGGAGCTTTCTGGGGTTAGAAGGTTACTATCGGAGGTTTGTTAAAAACTTTTGCAAAATTTCTAGACCTTTAAGCCAGTTGACTCGAAAGAAAGTTACTTACAACTGGGATGCTAAATGTGAATCCAGTTTCCAAGAACTAAAGAAGAGACTAACTACAACTCCTATACTTGCTTTACCTGAGGGTACAGAAAACTTTGGTGTCTACAGCAATGCATCTAAAGAGGGTTTAGACTGTGTTTTAATATAGAATGGTAAGGTGATTGCCTATGCTTCTAGGAAGTTGAAACCATATGAAGTCAATTACCCTACACATGATCTTGAGTTAGCTGCAGTTGTGTTTGCTTTGAAGAAGTGGCGTCATTACTTGTGGGGTAGCAGATTTGAAATTTTTACTGACCACAAGAGTCTCAAATATTTGTTTTCACAAAAAGATTTGAATATGAGGCAGCGAAGATGGCTAGAGCTATTAAGTAGCTACAATTGTTCTATAAACCATGTGCCAGGTAAGGCAAATGTTGTTGCGGACGCTTTGAGCCGAAAGGCTATTGTTGCAAGTCTAATTATCAAGGATTGGGAGACTTTGGAAGAAATTTGTTCATGGAAGCCAGAAGCTACTGAAGTAGGGATTCGATTTGCTAGCTTACACATTCAGTCGGGATTGCTAGCACAAATCAGGGAAGCTCAGAAGACGGATCCTCACATCTTGAAAATCCAAGATAAAGCAAAAGGGGGAGAGTCGGAGTTTAAATTACATGCAGATGGTATTTTCAGATTCAGGGACAGAGGGTGTGTTCCTGGTGATTCGACTTTGAAGAATGAGATTCTGTCCGAGGCACATAATTCAAGATAAACGATTCACCCGGGCAGTACTAAAATGTATAGAGATCTGAAACAACACTTCTGGTGGAACAATATGAAGAGGGAGATCGCTGGGTTTGTATCCAGGTGTTTAACTTGTCAGAGGGTTAAAGTTGAGCATCAGAGGCCAGCCGGGCTTCTGCAACCATTGTTGATTCCGCAATGGAAGTGGGTGCATATAACAATGGACCTTGTGACCGATCTTCCTAGATCTCCGAGAGGATGAGATTCTGTTTGGGTTGTTTTGGACCGATTGACTAAGGTTTCACATTTTATTCCCATGAACAAACAGGATAGCCTTGATAAACTAGCTGAGCTTTATGTTGCTAATATTGTGAGACTTCATGGTGTGCCACAGAGTATAGTGTCAGATAGAGACCTCAGATTTAGATCTCGTTTTTGGCATAAGTTACAAGAGGCTATGGGAACTAAGTTGAGCTACAATACTACATCCAATCCACAAACTGATGGCCAGTCTAAGAGAACTATCAGGATCTTGGAAGACATGCTTCGGGCATGTGTGTTAGACTTTGGGAAGAATTGGGAAAAGTTTTTGCCTTTAGCGGAGTTCGCTTACAATAATAGTTATCAATCTACTATAGGTATGGCTCCCTACGAGGCGTTGTACGGTCGTAAATGCAGATCCCCATTGTATTGGGAAGAGATTGGAGAGATGAGAACAGTTGATCCGACTGTGTTACCTGAGATGATTAAGATGGTGGATAATGTTCACCTTATTCGCTAGCATATGCTTACAACTCAGAGTCGTAAGAAGAGTTATGCGAATAAGCACCGTCGGGATCTTGAGTTTGCTTTGGGAGATCGGGTGTTTCTTAAGATTTCTCCTCGAAAGGGGTTGATTCGGCACGGTAAGAGCGGGAAACTTAGTCCTAGGTATGTGGGTCCGTTTGAGATCATCGAAAAGGTGGGTCCTTTAGCTTATCGGTTAGCTTTACCTCCGAGTTTGTCGAGACTACACAATGTGTTCCACGTGTCAATGTTAAGGAAATATCATCCAGATCCTTCACATGTACTTGAACCAGAGCCTTTGCAGATTGAGGAAAAGTTAACTTATGAGGAGAAACCGATTCGAATTGTGGATCGGAAAGTTCAGGAACTTCGCAGGAAGAGTATTCCGTTAGTAAAGGTTATGTGGAATCATCATGGGTTTGAGGAAGCAACTTGGGAAAGAGAGGACCAGGTTCGGAGTCAGTATCTAGAATTGTTTGTCGACCAGGTAAGAATTGCGTGGACGCAATTGTTTTAAGGGGGAGAGGGTGTAATACCCGAGCCCGGAATGTGAAATTTTCTTGTTTATTATTCTGAAAAGTATGTTTTCTTAAATTCTTTGAGATTTAATTGCTATTCTTTTATTGTCGCAAAGTGCATTGCATTTCGAGAGTGATAGTTAGAGCGTGTTTTCTAGTCCTCAGCAAATAGTGAAAACTAGTATTTAGTGTTTTAATTTTAATATTTTAGTTGTTGTTAACTAGAATTAGATTTGTGATATTTGTTTTAGCCTTGAAATGCAAGAAATAAGCTTATTTGACCAACTTAAGATAGCTTTGACCAAGGCTTTGACCAATTGACTTAGTTGTCATCTTTTATAAGCTTATAATAACAAAAAAATAAAACACAAATCTGAAAAAAAAGGGTGAGCAGGCCGAAACTTCAAGAGAGGAAAAAAAACATTTTCAACATCCAAACTTCAAATCATCGCGTAAGCTTGCACGGGGTAGTTTTTTAGGCATCCAGCGTGGTTTTCATAGCGTCTAGGAGCATCTAAGGTGAGGGAAGCATGTTTATTTGCGCATTTGAATGTTTGGTGTATCAACTTTAATTTTTGGGTTTTAGCTGTAGATTGTTATTTTAATCGTTTTGATGCTTGAAGAATGTACTTGCCAATTGTAGAACATGTATTTGTAGCTTTTTAGCATTTTCTACGGTTAAATATAGCGATTGTAATTTAAAATGCCAATTGAATAGTAAATTGTGAATAGTAAACCTCTGTTTTGTAGAAGCTGTTTCGTTTTGCGTTCTGTTGATGTGAAAAGATGCTAGATATGCTAGAATGCCTAAACGCATGATTTGTTTGGATTGTGTAATGGAAAAACAAAGAAAATGCCTTGGTACAAGTTGGGGTCGTTTAGGTCGAGTTTAGCGTTTCATCGTTTTGCGTGATGGCATTGGCTCGGGAGGCCATGGAAGTACTTTTGGTCTGATTATGGCATTTGTTGGGTGTTTGGTTAGGTTAGTTGTAGTTCAAACGAGCAAAGGGAAAAATCAAGGCTTTGCAGGAATTCTAGGGTAAAGTAGGGTTTCGGAATCTTTAGACGTGCCTTATGGTGACCTAGGAGGATTGATGAAGTCGGTTTCCAAAACTCGTGGCTCGTTTGGAAGTGGTAGCGTTTTGAAAGTTGGGGTCGTTTTGTGTTTTGTTGGTTTTTATAGTGTTATGCTTGTAGAATGCTTATTATTGCTTGTTATGCTTGTTAAAGTTGGTTATGATTGAAATGTTTGCTAACTACTGCTATTGCGTGCGAGAGTAACCTACTTTGTTATTCTCCCACGTGTGGCTTTATTGCTCGATTGTTGCATTGTATATTGTATTGCATTCATAGAGCCAGGGGCGGTGTGATGGGCCTCTCTAGGTAGCCTCGGGTTGCCAGTGTTAGTTGCTTTAGCTCTGTGTCCTATTCCCTTTCTCGCTTGGGTTGCCTTCCAGGGAGATTTGGGTCGTAGAATTGATGGATACTTCCGGGGTATTCCAAACTGAAGTTATAAGGTGGTTGGGCCGGCGCGTCGTCATCGGATTCGTGATTTAAAGTTGCTCGTGGAAAGTGAATCGTATCCTTTGATTGAATGATTGTAGCCTTAATGCTTGTCTTGATTTATTGTTGGCTTTGCTTGTATCTCTATATCATAATTGAATGAATTGCTTGACTGTTTGTATTGCTTCTCGTCTTACCTCCGTCCTTGAGACCAATTGCCCTCGCTGAGCAATAGTTTTTGCTCATTCCTTTCTATAGTATATTTTTACAGGAGTAGTTGAAGCGGATCCTATTGAGGTAGTTGAGGAGGAGGAGCAAGTGGAGTGTTTCCTTGATAGCACTTTCTTTGCTAAGCTGGTGGTTGGTTGCCAATCTTTTGTTCCGGCCATGTTTGATGTGTATAATGCTTGGTTGACGCTTCATTTGGAGGCTTGTAGCCTTGTATGTAGTTTCTATTTCGAGGCCACTATGGTCTTATGTTGTAAAAGTTTAAAGATTGTAAAGTAGTAAAGATATACTCACTTGACTAGTGAGAACTGCATGCTAATGGTTTAACTGCTTAGTGGCACGAATACTTGTGTAGTATGCATGACATTTCTGGTTTGCAAAGTTAGTTAATTAGAAGATGTATATTTCTAAAAGAAAGTTGACTTGTTTCAAATGATTATTATGGTTTTCGCGAATATTATATTGAATGTAGGGTTTCGGAATGTCCACGGTACAGAGGAGACTCCGTTCGTGTGTCAGGTCCGGGATTGGCCTTTTGCGGGGTCGGGTCGGGGCGTGACAAAGAGCATCCAACGTAAAGCGGCCTTTCATTCCCTTGTTTTCTTGTGGCACACCCCCCACACAAGCACCCCCCGGCTCAAGGGGGACCAGAAAATGCCTTTCATTTTCCCCCTTTCGTCAGCCCTTGCCTCCTTCCTTAACAAGCCCTCGAGCCTCCTTTGTACCTCCTTCCTCACAGAAGCCACCTGGTTGACCCCAAAGGTCGAATTCTATCGTAGAGATGGCTGTAATAATAATTGGGCCAAGAGAAACTTTTTTAAGTATTGTAAAAGAAAGGGCCTGCTGATAGAGCTGGGTAGGGAGGCGATACTAGTTATCAGGTCAGAGAGAGGCCTGGCCAATAAGCTGGCCCCTTTAAAAACTCACTACTTAATAAGGATTTGTTACGCACGATATGCCGACGACTTCCTACTGGGAATCGTGGGTACCGTAGACCTTCTCATAGAAATACAAAAACATATCGCCCACTTCCTACAATCTGGCCTAAACCTTTTGGTAGACTTTGCAGGATCAAGAACAATAGCTGCGCAGAGTACGGTAGAATTCCTCGATACAGTCATTCGAGGAGTCCTTCCAAGGATGACTCCCATACAATTCTTGCGAGAGTTGGAGAAACGTCTACGGGTAAAGCACCGTATCCATATAACTGCTTGCCACCTACGCTCCGCCATCTTTTCCAAGTTTAGGAACCTAGGTAATAGTATCCCGATCAAACAGCTAACGAAAGGGATGAGAGGAACAGGGAGTCTACTGGACGCGGTTCAGCTAGTGGAAACTCTTGGAACAGTTGGAGTAAGAAGTCCCTAAGTGAGCATATTATGGGGGACCATCAAGCACATCTGGCAAGGATCAAGGGGGATCTCATTGTTGTATAGCTCAGGTCGGGGCAAGGTGCCATCGGACGTTCGTCAGGTAGTCTGACGATCGGGCACTCATGCCCAGAAGTTGTCATTGTATACTCCCGCGGGGCGGAAGGCTAAGGGAGAAGGACGGGGACACTGGACGAGATCTATCAGCAGTGAATTCCCCATACAAATAGAGGCGCCTATCAAAAAAATACTCTCAAGGCTTCTGGATCGGGGTCTCATTAGCCGAAGAAGACCCTGGCTAATCCACGTGGCCTGCTTGATGAACGTCAGTGACGAAGACATCGTAAATTGGTTTGCGGGCATCGCGATAAGTCCTCTGTCCTACTACAAGTGCCGCGACAACTTGTACCAAGTCCCAACGATTGTCGACCACCAGATCCGCTGGTCTGCAATATTCACCCTGGCCCACAAGCATAAATCCTCGGTGCATAATATAATCCCAAATTACTCCAAATACTCAAGTATAATCAGTCAAGAAGGTGGTAAGACCCCTGTAGAGTTCTCCAACAGCATAGAGCTTGGGAAGCTCGGATTCGATCAAGATCCGAACAACAAGGCTATACTTTAGTCTAGTCGTCTTTGTTTTTTCCTATTAGTTGCGATGCGAACATGTCTTTACTTATGAGATTAGTTGACTAGGCTTGCCTTAGTTGTCTACTATAAGATAGCTAGTTTTGGGGCTTTTTACATAAAAAAGCCTTTTCGGCTGGGAAGTTTGCTTTTGGCGACTAGCTTCTGCCACTGCTAGCACTTGGACTTGAAAGAAAGCTAAAGCTACCTTGAATCAATCAATGAATAAATGAAAAAAAAAACCGCTTACTGAGGTTTGAAGCAGCTCGACCGATAGGGAGAGGATTGGAGTACGGAGGACAGGTTGGTTTAAGGGCCCGTTGGTCAAAGGAAAAGGAAGGAATCAAAGCAAGTAGCCTTTATTCTACCTTTAGCTATGAGCATTGAAGGGTGAGGGCAATCACTGAGGTCAGACTCTAGTCTAGAATCAAGGAGAGCAGAATCCAAGCTCAGGATGAACGTTAGCGCCTTGCTTAACACATCCAATTCGAACGAAGTTTTGTTAGTTTTGAGATTCCGTAAGTAACTCTGTGCTAAAAGAAGATGAAAATTGTAATACCCAAGCCCGGAATGTGAAAATTTCTTGTTTATTATTTGAAAATTATATTTTCTTAGATTCTCTGAGATTTAATTGTTAGTTCCTTGCTGTAGCAACGTGCATTGCATTTAGGGAGCGATAGCTAGAGAACGGTTTCTAGTCCTCAGCAAATAGTGAAACTAGTATTTAGATGACTTAAATTTTATATTTTAATTGTTGTTAGCTATAATTAATTTTTCCATAGTTAAGATGGCTTTAAAATGCACAAAATAAGGCCATTTGACCCAATTTTAAGTTGTTTGACCAAGGGCTTTGACCCTTTGACCAAGCTTGTCACATAATAGGCTTAAAACATAACAAAAAAAAATACAAAGCAAAGAAACAGAACCTGTTGGCCGAAGCTATTAAGGGAAAAAAAACCATTCAACTTTCCAATCGTTCAATCTTGGCGTGAGCTCGTGCAGGGTGGCTTCCAAGGCAACCAGCGTTGTTTTCCTAGCGATTAGGAGTGCCTAAGGTGAGGGAAACATGTTATTTGCGCATTTAAATGTCAAATATGTTAACTTTGTGATTTTTAGATTTTATCCGTAGATTGTTGTTTAAAGCGTTTTGATTCTTCTAGAATGTTCCTTGGCAAATGTAGAACGTGTATTTGTAGCTTTTTAACATTTTCTGCGGTTAAATGTTGAGATTGCAATTTAAATTGGTTGTTGGATAGTGTTTTGTGAATAGTAAATCCTTGAAACGATGAAGTTGCTCCGTTATGCTATCCATTGATGTAGGAATGTGGTAGGTGTGCTAGAATGCTTAAATTCATGGTTTGTTTGGGTTGCGTAGTGGAAAAAACAAGAATTATGCCTTGGTGAAAGTCGGCGTCGTTTAGGTCGAGTTTGGCGTTTTCTCGTTTTGCGCGTTGGCAATGTTACGGGAGGCCATGGAAGCACTTTTGGTGTGATTATGGCATTGGTTAGGTGGTTGGTTGATATAGTTGTAGGTCAAACGAGCAAAAGGGGAAATCGGGACTTTGCGTGAATTCTAGGGTTAAGTAGGGTTTCGGGGTCTTTAGACGTGCCTTATGGTGACCTAGGAGGATTGGCGAAGTCGGTTTCCAGAACTCGTGGCTGGTTTGGAAATGGTAGTGTTTTGTTAGTTGGGGCCGATTTGTGATTTTGTTTGTTTTCTTGATATTATGCCTAACGAATGCTTAGGGTTGCTTGAAATACTTGTTTGAATTGATTTAGATTGAAATGCTTATCAATTGTTGCTATTGCGTGCGAGAGTAACCTACTTTGTTATTCTCCCACGTGTGGCTTTATTGCTCGTTATCGCCTTGTATCGAGTCTTGCATTGCATAGTATCCCGCGCGTGAGTGATGGGCCTCTCTGGGTAGCCTCGGGTTGCCAGTGTTGGTTGCTCTAGCTCCGTTGCTATTCCCTCTTCTCGCTTGGGTTGCCTCCCAGGGAGATTTGGGTCGTAGATTGATGGATACTTCCGGGGTATTCCAAACTGGTGTTATAAGGTGGTTTGGGCCGGCACGTCGTCATCGAATTCATGATTGAAAGTTGCTTGTGGAAAGAGTATCGTATCCTTTGATTGAGTGTTTATAGTATAAATGTTTGCCTTGCTTTATTGATGGCTTTATTTGTATCTCTATATGATATTTGTATGTATTGCTTGACTAATTGCATTGCATACTCCTCTCATCTCCGTCCTTGAGACCAATTGCCCTCGCTGAGCAATAGTTTTTGCTCATTCCTTTCTATACTATATTTTACAGGAGTAGTTGAAGCAGACCCTATTGAGGTAATAGAGGAGGAGGAGCAGGTGGAGGTGTTTCCGTGATAGCACTTCTTTGCTTTGCTGGTGGTTGGTTACCAGATTTTGTGCGAGCTATGCTTGATGTGTTTAATGCTTGGTTGTCGCTTAATTTTGAGGCTTGTAGCCTTGTTTGTAGTATCTATTTTGAGGCCTAGATGGTCGTATGTTGTAAAGGATTAAAGGTTGTAATGTTGTAAATATTTACTCATGTGACTAGTAAGGAAATGAATGCTAATAGTTAATTGTTTAGTGGCATAAATAATTGTGTAGTATGCATATCAGTTTTGGGTTGCAAAGTGGTTAATGAAAAGATGTACGTTTTTGAAAGAAAGTTGGCTTGTTTTAATTGTTTTATGGCTTTGGCAAGTGTTATGTTGATTTTAGGATTTTCGGATTGTCCGCGGTACAGAGGAGACTCCGTCCATGTGTCGTGTCCGGGCTTGGCCTTTTGCGGAGTCGTGTCGGGGCGTAACATCTTTAGGTGGTATCAGAGCATGATAGTCTTGCATGAGCCGGGATATGTTTCTCGGTCTGTGGGGGTAAAGGTCCAAAATGCTAGAATGTTATTGTATAATTGTTAAGTGGAAAGAAAGTGTTATGCATGACTTTGTGAACTTAGAGTGCTTATGTGTTTAAAGTGAATTAGTTTGGCATGTCAATCTTGTGTTATGTGAATTGCGTGTTAGAATGTTTGATCGTTATTGACTTGAGTGTTATCTAATCTTATGTGCTATATTTCTGTCTATGAACTGCTTTTAAATGTTGCCAGCTATTGTGAATTGCTACTATGCCGCCACGTCGTGGTACTCAAGGTATAGGGTCAGATGAAGAGGCAGTAGAATAGGGTCAGCAACCGTTGCCTGAGCAGTTTATGGCTACTATGACTACAGCGGTTGACCGGATTACCCAGGTACTGCATGAGCAGAGGCAAGATAGGAATAATTCCCAGGGGAATCAAGCTAATCCTGGTGGACAGGGGTATAGAGTTGAGAATAATCAGTTAGAGAAATTTCTGAGCCACGAACCGCGTAAGTTCTTCGGAGAGCCGGATGATGAGGCTGCTGAGAGATGGATTAATCGTGTTGAGAAAATTTTCACCGCTTTGAGGTACACTGATGAGGCAAGAATAAATTATGCGTCATTCCTGTTTGAGGGCGACGCAGAGCTGTGGTGGAATACTGTTAGATTGAGGTGGGATTGTGAGGATGTTCCACATTTATGGGATGATTTTGTAAGTGAGTTTCGGGACAAGTATATTCCCGAGATGGCTATAGAAAGGAGGGAAGACGAGTTTGTGGCCCTGAAGTAGGGAAATATGACTGTTGCACAGTACGAGGCTAGGTTTGTTAGCCTGTCGAGGTACATGCCTGAGTTGGTACGGCCAGCTAGGAGGATGATTCATAGGTTTGTTCGTGGGCTGAGAATGGACATACAGTTGCATTTGACTGGGCAAACCTACACTACTTTTCCCGAGGCATTTCAAGCAGCCTCGAAGTTTGAGAAACGGAAGGCTGAGATGTTAGCTGAGAGCAGTTAGCCGAGTAAGAAACAATATTTGGGCCAGAGTCAGCCGAGGCAGTATTAGACTTCTGCACAGGTTCCTCAGTAATGTCTGTATCTGCCACAGCAGCAGATTCAGACTAGGCCAGCTGTGACTAGACCCTAGCAGGGAGGTGCAGTTCCTACCACTGCCAGAGCCCCAACACCTACGGGAAACACTATTGTAAGGCAAAATCAGCAGTGTAACTATTGTAATCGATCGGGGAATATTGAGGCTAGTTGTTGGAGAAAGAGTGATAAATGCACAGGTTGTGGAAGCGAAGATCATAGGGTGAGAGATTGCCCTAAGTATAACAATGTTCAGGGCCATCCTAGAGGCCAAGGTGTGTAGAATAGGGCTGTAGGTGCAAGTCCAGCACAGAGGGTTCAGGCTAAGGTCTTTGCACTGGATGCAGAGGAGCTACCCGACACTACAGCTATAGTGGAAGGTACCTTTCTTCTCAATACTCAGCCAGTTAAAGTTTTGATTGATCCCAGAGCTACACATTCGTTTATAACTCCTGCATGTGCACGATCTGTGAATGTTTGCATTATAAACTGCCGCATGAAGTTGAAGTTAGTACACCTTTGGGTGCAAAATTTGTTACTGAGTCTATTTGCAAATCTTGTGATATATGCATTGAGAACTGTAAATTTCCTGCTTATTTAATTATACTGCCATTCTGTGACTTTGAAATCATTTTGGGAATGGACTGGTTGGGGAAGTACTATGCTCAGTTGGATTGTAGAACAAAGATTGTTTATCTTCAGGTTCCTGACCTACAGGTATTGGAGATTGTTGGGAACTGCAGGGCTGCCCGAATTCCTCTTTTATCAGCGATCAAGACTTCTAAGTTGTTGAATAAGGGTTGTGAAGCTTACTTAGCTTATTTGATCAATCAGCCTACTAATAAGTTGAAGTTGAATGAGGTTCCGATTGTTAGAGACTTCCCTGGTGTATTTCCCAAGGAATTACCGAGTTTACCACCGGATAGGGAGATTGAGTTCGTGATTGATCTTGTGCCAGGCACTGCGCCAATTTCTAGGAGTCCTTATAGAATAGCATCAGCTGAACTTCATGAATTAAAAATTCAGCTTCAGAACTTGCTTGAGAAAGGGTTTATGCAACCTAGTTCTTCGCCGTGGGGTACGCCTGTGTTGTTTGTGAGGAAGAAAGACGGCACGCTACGGTTATGTATTCATTATAGGGGACTTAATCAAGTCACGATTAAGAACAAATAACCCTTGCCGTTGATTGAAGAATTGTTTAACCAGTTACAGGGTGTGAGTGTTTACTCTAAATTTGATTTGAGGCAGGGTTACTATCAACTTAGGATTCGAGGTGACGATATACCGAAGACGGCATTCATGACTAGATATGGCCACTATGAATTTGTTGTGTTGCCGTTTGGATTGACGAATGCTCCAGCCGCATTCATGGACTTGATGCAGAGAGTTTTCCGACCTTATCTTGATCAGTTTCTCGTAATCTTTATTGACGACATTTTAGTGTACTCGAATAATGAGGCTGAGCATGGACAACACTTGAGGATTATGCTACAGACTTTGTTGAAGTTGTTTCATCCTAGAAGAGACCTGAGACGGTGTCAGAGATTCGGAGTTTTCTTGGGTTGGCAGGTTACTACCGGAAGTTTCTTAAAGACTTTTCCAAAATTTCTGGGCCTTTAAGCCAGTTGACTCCGAAGAAAGTTGCTTACAACTGGGATGCCAAATGTGAATCCACTTTCCAAGAATTGAAGATGAGACTAACTCCAGCTCCTATATTAGCTTTACCTAAGGGAACAGAGAACTTCGTTGTCTACAGTGATGCATCTAAAGAAGGTTTGGGTTGTGTTTTAATGCAGAATAGTAAGGTGATTGCCTATGCTTCTAGGAAGTTGAAACCATATGAAGTCAATTACCCTACACATGATCTTGAGTTAGCTGCAGTTGTGTTTGCTTTGAAGAAGTGGCGTCACTACTTGTGGGGTAGCAGATTTGAAATTTTTACTGACCACAAGGGTCTCAAATATTTGTTTTCACAGAAGGATTTGAATATGAGGCAGCGGAGATGGCTAGAGCTATTGAGTGGTTACAATTTTTCTATTAACTACGTGCCAGGTGAGGCAAATGTTGTTGCTGATGCTTTGAGCCGAAAGGCTACTAATGCAAGCTTGATTATCAATGATTGGGAGACTTTGGAATAAATTTGTTCATGGAAGCCAGAAGCTACTAAGGTAGGGATTCGATTTGCTAGTTTGCAGATTTAGTCAGGGTTGCTAGCACAGATCAGAGAGGCTCAGAAGATTGATCCTCACATCTTGAAGATCCAAGAAAAAGCTAAAGGGGGAGAGTCGGAGTTTAAATTACATGCAGATGGTATCTTGAGTTTGAGGGACAGGGTATGTGTTTGTAACGCCCCGATCCCTCACGAGACTGGAGGCTCTAATGACCATGCTATTCTCAACCCAATACCAAGCCCGGTCACAAAATTTTTCCTAATGGTTAAGTCCAGACCTGACACACGGACAGAGTTTTCCCTGTACCGTGGACATTCTGAAAACCTGTAAACACTGAATAAAGCCACAACATAACAAGACATTCATTTATAACTAAAGATCTTAGCTTTAAGGCCATCCGAGCCTTAAGACATACAAACAGTTTAGATACAGACAAGTATGCATTCATAACTTAACTTCTTTACAAAACCGCTTATCATGCCACTCCATGATAGCTTTTAAGTATTCTTAGAAATTGAAAACAACCAGTCATTCACTCCCAAGCATGCGAAGAAGCTAATAGCAGAAATATAAGTTATTACATGCCATGGTTCTAAA
Source organism: Ehretia macrophylla (assembly GCA_037974665.1). Classification (NCBI taxonomy): domain Eukaryota; kingdom Viridiplantae; phylum Streptophyta; class Magnoliopsida; order Boraginales; family Ehretiaceae; genus Ehretia; species Ehretia macrophylla. The sequence continues at coordinate 53,545,749 of CM075782.1, forward strand.
TCTACCACTACAACATCTATCCCTCAATTTGCAAACTATATAATATACACATATCACTTAGGTTACAAAATAGAACATAAAGTAAAGAAAACAAGTCCTACTCTCATCAACAAGAACATAGTCCACCTCAGGCAACTAGACACAGCAACTAATGCAACTCCTCCAACTGCTCCACCTAAAACATGTTAGCGAGGTATGAGCAACCACTGTTGCCCAATGAGGGATAAGGTCCTAGGGCGTGCAATGCAATAGATAATACAGTTAAACAACAATAGCAATTAAACAATTCAAGAAACAATGATAGCTTCAATAACCACACATTTAAAAGGATACATTTCACATAACCCCTATACTCCAATCTTCACTGGGTCTTCATTCACGATCCACGAACCACGATCATGATCGCGATAAGCCGGCATAACCTCAAACACTCCAGTGGGTGTACTCCGGATGTACCCCGATAATCCTACGACCCAACACCCCCTGGCAATCTCCAGACTAGGCAAATGAGGGACTACGACACGGACTTTGAATATCCACTGGCAAGCCCTCTGCTGCCCAGCCGATATTCAACATATCCGCCATTGACACTATGGTTGCGCAACCACTATGCAATGCCCTTAACAATGGCAAGACAATAGCAATAATATAAGCAATAACACATAGGAGGATCAACAAAGTAGGTTGACCTCGATGCAGTTAGAATAGAAGCAATTATATAAGCAAATAAGCAGTTTTACAAAGGGACATATACAAGATAAGCATAGAATCATACCAAAAGCTCCAAATCAACTTGAAACCACATATAAACACTCAAGAAGTCATGCCAAGGTCTTAGAAGCGCAAAACAACCGAAATTGCACCTAAACCCCTTTGTTATTCAAGCTATTTCTCTTCCAAACTCACATTAATGATTCACATTCGAGGGGAAGCTACACCAATCCTCCAATTAACCCCTAAGGTACCCTTTCAACCCACAATTACATCCGATTACCCGCAATTACCCCGAAAGCTCCAAATTCCCTCTTATAGCTTTAAACTACATGTACCTCATCCGGGCTTCAAAAAAGGGTTATCAAAGCTTCTATAGCACCTAGGTAGCCTAAGAATACTAAAACTAAAGCCTGAATCCACCCGAATTCGCCTTAACCCCAAAACCCCTTTATTAAAGTCGACTATTTTACGTTTTATGCAATATTAGAGCAATTCAAGTGCACGGGGCTATTAGACTACCTTCATTAGAATCTAAGGCATCTATTAGGAGTGTTGAATCAAGCCAATATGTGCAATTACACAAAAACCTAGAAAAATATCACTATTTAACTCATAAATCAAACTAAGGATTCTAACCTTTAAAAAAGCGAAACAATGGCTCAAATATGTTCTCTAGCACTTATAAACAAGGTATAATAGCATAGATAATCAATACAATAGCATTTGGTCACATTTTCAACAAATCAAGAAAATAGCAACTATTTTAAAATGCAAAAATAAGCCGTGAAATCCCTTACCAATGCGCGTAGGAACTCTCGGGAGGCTAGCAAACACCCTAAACTACTTGCTCCTAGCTTGGCTTGGCTTGGCTTGAAGATTTGTTGAGCAAAAATCTCTATTTCTCCTCCTATCTATTCTCGGATTTGCTACAGTAATTCCTGCATCTTCTCTTTTTTTTTGTGTTTTGTTAAGTTATGAGCTAGGTAGTGTTGTATGAGCATATATATTAAATGGGGTCAAGTTAGGTGCTTAGTGGTCCACTAAAATGAACGTTGATAACCTTAAAACAAGCCTAAGGTGAAGAATATATACTAGCTAATTAAATTACTAAGTTATGTTACGTAATACTATTCATTGAACCATTAAAACATTTTATAAATGAGTGCTCCTATCGCTCCTAGCTCAATTGCACTTTTTTCCCATTCCTTTAACAATTAATATGATTTAATAAAAATGCTAATTCACTAATATAATGCAGGTTAAAAATGAAATGAATAGTGACCAAGAAAGACAACAGGTAAAGCACAGAATTTAATGCGCAATTAATGGATGCAACATTTAAAAATGTGTACGGTAGAATCTCGGGCGTCACAGTGTCCCTGGTGATCCGACTGTGAAGAATGAGATTTTGTCCGCGCCACATAATTCGAGATATACGATTCACGCGTGCAATACAAAAATGTATAGAGACTTGAAACAACACTTCTGGTAGAACAATATGAAGAGGGAGATTGCTAGGTATGTATCCAGAAGTTTGACTTGTCAGAGGGTTAAAGTTGAGCATCAGAGGCCAGTTGGGCTTCTACAGCCGTTGTCGATTCCGCAATGGAAGTGGGTGCATATAACAATGGACCTTGTGACCGATCTTCCTAGATCTCTGAGAGGATGTGATTCTGTTTGGGTTGTTGTAGACCGCTTGACTAAAGTTACACAATTTATTCCCGTGAACAAACAGGATAGCCTTGATAAGCTAGCTGAGCTTTATGTTGCTAATATTGTGAAATTGCATGGTGTGCCACAGAGTATAGTGTCAGATAGAGATCCCAGATTCAGATCTCGTTTTTGGCATAAGTTGCAAGAGGCCATGGGGACTAAGTTGAGCTTCAGTACTGCATATCATCCACAAACTGATGGCTAGTCTGAGAGAACCATCAAGATCTTGGAAGACATGCTTCGGGCATGTGTGTTAGACTTTGGGAAGAATTGGGAGAAGTTTTTGCCTTTAGCGGAGTTCGCCTACAATAATAGTTATCAATCTACTATAGGTATGGCTCTCTACGAGGCGTTGTACGGTCGCAAATGCAGATCCCCATTGTATTGGGAAGAGGTTGGAGAGTTGAGAACAGTTGATCTAACTGTGTTACCTGAGATGATTAAGATGGTAGATAATGTTCACCTTATTCGCCAGCGTATGCTTACAGCTCAGAGTCGTCAGAAGAGTTATGCGGATAAGCACCGTCGGGATCTTGAGTTTGCTTTGGGAGATTGGGTATTTCTTAAGATTTCTCCTCGAAAGGGATTGATTCGGCATGGTAAGAGCGGGAAACTTAATCCCAGGTATGTGGGTCTGTATGAGATCACTGAGAAGGTAGGTCATTTAGCTTACCGGTTAGCTTTACCTCCGAGCTTGTCGAGACTACATGATGTGTTCCACGTGTCGATGTTAAAGAAATACCGTCTAGACCCTTCACATATACTTGAACCAGAGCCTTTGCAGATTGAAGAAAAGTTGTCTTATGAAGAGAAACCGATTTGAATTGTGGATCGGAAAGTTCAGGAACTTCGCAGAAAGAGAATTCCGTTAGTAAGGGTTCTGTGGAATCATCATGGGTTTGAGGAAGCGACTTGGGAAAGAGAGGACCAGGTTCAGAATCAGTATCAGGAGTTATTTGTTGACCAGGTAAGAATTACGTGGGCGCAATTATTTTAAGGGGGAGAGGGTGTAATACCCAAGCCCGAAATGTGAAAATTTCTTGTTTATTATCTTGAAAATTATATTTTCTTAGATTCTCTGAGATTTAATTGTTACTTCCTTGCTGTCGCAACGTGCATTGCATTTAGGGAGCGATAGCTAGAGAACGGTTTCTAGTCCTCAGCAAATAGTGAAACTAGTATTTAGATGACTTAAATTTTATATTTTAATTGTTGTTAGCTATAATTAATTTTTTCCTTAGTTAAGATGGCTTTAAAATGCACAAAATAAGGCCATTTGACCCAATTCTAAGTTGTTTGACCAAGGGCTTTGACCCTTTGACCAAGCTTGTCACATAATAGGCTTAAAACATAACAAACTAAAAAAAAAAAGCAAAGAAACAAAACCGGCTGGCCGAAGCTATCAAGGGAAAAAAAAACCATTCAACCTTCCAATCGTTCAATCTTCGCATGAGCTCATGCGGGGTGGTTTCCAAGGCCACCAGCGTTGTTTTCCTAGTGACTAGGAGTACCTAAGGTGAGGGAAGCATGTTATTTGCGCATTTAAATGTCAAGTATGTTAACTTTGTGATTTTTAGATTTTAACTGTAGATTGTTGTTTAAAGCATTTTGATGCTTCTAGAATGTTCCTTGGCAATTGTAGAACGTGTAATTATAGCTTTTTAACATTTTCTGTGGTTAAATGTTGAGATTGCAATTTAAATTGGTTGTTGAATAGTGTTTTATGAATAGTAAACCCTTGAAACGTTGAAGTTGCTTTGTTATGCTGTCCGTTGATGTAGGAATGTGCTAGGTGTGCTAGAATGCCTAAATTCATGGTTCGTTTGGGTTGCGTAGTGGAAAAAATGGGAATTACGCCTTGGTGAAAGTCGGGGTCGTTTAGGTCGAGTTTGGCATTTTCTCGTTTTGCGTGTTGGCATTGTTTCGGGAGGCCATGGAAGCACTTTTGGTGCAATTATGGCATTGGTTGGGTGTTTGGTTGATATAGTTGTAGTTCAAACGAGCAAAGGTGGAAATCGGGACTTTGCGTGAATTCTAGGGTTATGTAGGGTTTCGGGGTCTTTAGACGTGCCTTATGGTGACCTAGGAGGATTGGCGAAGTCGGTTTCCAGAACTCGTGGCTTGTTTGGAAATGGTAGTGTTTTGATAGTTGGGGCCGATTTGTGATTTTGTTTGTTTTCTTGATATTATGCCTATATAATGCTTAGGGTTGCTTGAAATACTTGTTTGAATTGATTTAGATTGAAATGCTTATCAATTGTTGCTATTGCGTGCAAGAGTAACCTACTTTGTTATTCTTCCACTTATGGCTTTATTGCTCGTTATCGCCTTGTATCGAGTCTTGCATTGCATAGTGTCCCGCGCGTGAGTGATGGGCCTCTCTAGGTAGCCTTGGGTTGCCAATGTTGGTTGCTCTAGCTTCGTTAATATTCCCTCTTCTCGCTTGGGTTGCCTCCCAAGGAGATTTGGGTTGTAGATTGATGGATACTTCCGGGGTATTCAAAACTGGTGTTATACGGTGGTTTGGGCCGGCGCATCGTCATCGAATTCGTGATTGAAAGTTGCTCGTGGAAAGAGTATCGTATCCTTTGATTGAGTGTTTATAGTATAAATGCTTGCCTTGCTTTATTGATGGCTTTATTTGTATCTCTATACGATATTTGTATGTATTGCTTGACTAATTGCATTGCATACTCCTCTCATCTCCGTCCTTGAGACCAGTTGCTCTCGCTGAGCAATAGTTTTTGCTCATTCCTTTCTATACTATATTTTTACAGGAGTAGTTGAAGCAGACCCTATTGAGGTAATAGTGGAGGTGGAGTAGGTAGAGGTGTTTCCGTGATAGCACTTCTTTGCTTTGCTGGTAGTTGGTTGCCAGACTTTTGTACGAGTCATGCTTGATGTGTTTAATGCTTGGTTTTCGCTTTATTTTGAGGCTTGTAGCCTTGTATGTAGTATCTATATTGAGGCCTAGACGGTTTTATGTTGTAAAGGATTAAAGGTTGTAATGTTGTAAATATATACTCATGTGACTAGTAAGGAAATGCATGCTAATGGTTAATTGTTTAGTGGCATAAATAATTGTGTAGTATGCATATCATTTTTGGGTTGCAAAGTTGTTAATGAAAGGATGTGCGTTTTCGAAAGAAAGTTGGCTTGTTTTAATTGTTTTATGGCTTTCGCAAGTGTTATGTTGATTTTAGGGTTTTTGGATCATCCGCGGTACAGAGGAGACTCCGTCCGTGTGTCGGGTCCGGGCTTGGCCTTTTGCGGGGTCGGGTCAGGGCGTGACAAAAATGAAATACGAACAACTGCGTTGGTCGTAATAAATTGAATGTAGTATAAAAAAAATGCCAAAAAGGAAAAGGTATGTATCGCTCAAAGCTCTCTATGAGCGAACCACCGCCCTTATTTTATCATCCCCCAACTCTATTCAGGAGGAAAGCCTATTCCCTTTGCTTGTGGAAACCGACTGCCCTACTCTTTCTCCGCCGCATACGAGCAACATATCTTCGTCGTATAATAGTGGCAATGTTCCTAGACCCGATGCTTCTCAGTTAGAATCGGACATATTATCTTATATTAATACCCAAAAGGGTGAGAGCTCGGGCATGGAGATTTATTCCGCCCAGGAAGAAATAGAAGAGGAGGTTGCTAGCATTGCTAGGGAAAATAGATTCCATTTGGATGAAGATGCGCCCCATGTTTTGGGCCAATGGGTTCATGGGGAATCATCGAATCTCTCTACTTTACACGACATTTTGTCCGATCCCATAAGAAATAGAGAAAAAAAATTGACTGGTTTAGGGAAGCTATTGACGTATGGTCACGTCAGTTTATCATTCTAGACATCCCCTCTCCACTAGAACAATTTTACATTCCCCACGTGCTAGCAGACTTTTATTTCTCATTCACAAATCCATCTTTGTTTATGCTACTAACTCTCAGTTTAGTCCTACTTCTGCTTCATTTTTTTAGAAAAAAAAACGGAAGAGGAACTCAATCATGTCAATGCTTCCACGGCGAAGCGTGCCAAGATATGCGAGATCATTGAAAAAATCTCTGCGGCCGGCCAGTCAAATTCGGGGCAAAATGCCACACCGAAGTCTATCTTAAAATCTCAAAATGGGAAAAAAAATGGAGGGAAGGTGACTCAAAGGGCCGTTGTTGAAACAATTTCTTTAGCAGGAGCTGCTATCGGTATTGGAAACATCTTCAATTCTTTGATCCATTCCATGTCGCGAAATCTATCATTGGTTAAACAATTTGAGAGGTGTAGTCTACTATCCTACCTGAGGAAGAGGACGAGGCCCCTAGAAATGGGGTGAAGGGGAGTGGGCAAGGGGCCCCTTCACGGCTAATCGATCTCTCTTCCTCTAGTAAGCTCATCGAAAGACCTGGTGCCCAATACTAAAACAACATTGGGGAAGATGGGATGCTAGGTGGACAGGATTGGACGTTAACCTAGAGAGCTTAGTGTAGTGCACTTCATTCTCTTTGATTGGCACATGGAAGATCAATTGAAAGCAAAATGAATATCTGCACAGCTAAGACAAGGAAGGTAAGATAGGCAGTTCAGAAAGAAGATAAGACAAACAAGTAAATATTGCAACTGACAGCTAATAGGAGAGAGAATACAACTGTCAGCAAATCAAATAGATAAGACAGTCCTGTCTTGATAGTTGATTTCAGATTTCAATGTCCGATCTGATTGTGAGGATGGCGAAGTTCGGAATGACATGCTCAATTCTAGTCCATCTAGAAATGTCAGATGAATCCCGTGAGAGATCTAATATAGGCAGAAGATCCTATCCCATTTTACTGATTTAGTGTGGTTAAGCTATGTCATTGAAAAGTAACTGAGTTTAGGGCTTTCTTTCTCTCATGTTTAGAAAGATAGCTGCCATCAAGATGAAGACAGAAGCAATAGCCTTCGATTAGTCGGTATGACAGGAGGAACTCTTACTATTCTACTAACCGGTGCTAGTAAAAGCAAATGACATAGTTAAAGAAAAAGAGGAGAATGATCTAAGAGAAGAAATGAAGTAAGGGAATGGGCTGGTGCTATAGCCAGAATCGCTTGTTACATAATAGGTTGCATCTAGTATACTACCAGTGGAGTCATAAGTTGTAGCTCTTCAATGGCTAAATCCGTTGTTCAAATAGCAGCTGCTTGGGCTTACCTTATTACCTTAGTTCCTTATCTTTATCTTGAGAGATAGGAATAAAATTAGACAAAAAAGAATAGGCAGCTAATTAGTTATGCCCTAGGGGAATGCCCAAAGCCCCTATTTTTACTCCTTTCGAACTTCTAGCAATAGCAAACTCGCCCCACAAAGTGGTCCAATTCTTGTGTTTAATGTGAAGCTTGGCTTAGGCAAAGCAAAGGGGAAACCTATCCAAGAAGAACAATCCGGATTAGCACCAAAAGGGGTAAAGAGTAACCTCATTGATCGACCCAATTCATGCATATGTTGGTCTAGCTGTCGTGTCACCTTTACTAAGTGATAGAATACTTTTCTTCCTTTCTTATGGGAATTATCTTCTTTCTCACCTTATCCCGTTCGTGAGGTTTTCCCGACTAGGGCAATATTTGTAATCAAATATTTGATTGCATGTTCTCTTTGTTACTTATTGGTAAAGGAAGAAGTCGTACCAGAAAAGTTCAATCAGTAATGGCTGTGAGGCACTGAGTCTGAATAGGCATCAACAAGCACATAGATGTCTGAGGCTCAAGGTACTTGAGCAGTTGGCAAGGGGGGAAAAAGATTTGGATCGGTTGCTAATTCATTCTCCATCTCCGGAGAGGTCACATTGGAAAAAGAAGGGTACTCATCGATCCAATTCCTGCTTCTATCCTGGATGAAGTCGTTCTTGTTGGTATCATAGATGTGTTATAAGAACTGGGCAATGCCCTCAAATTCATTGATATCGAAGCATTAACATTCGTGGATGAAAAATGAAAGATGTCGATTCTTTTCTAAAGCTTAGATTGAATAGTTTTAAGCCTCTCACCACCTCTCTATTGTAGGAAACTCCTGATTTTCCTGCTTAGACAGAGAGAGACCTTGTCAACTACATATTCAAATTAGCATGAAAGTCCTATCTTAGATGATATGCCTCGTTGAGCTCTCTCTTGGGCTATGAAAGCGGTGCAAAAGAAGCTGGGCTACCCTGCCTTGAGAGATTCCTCGGTTACTTAGTCTGTGATTTCATTGTAAGTATTTGCTTCCATCTTGGAATGCTCTTTCATGATTGTATGTACACAAGTTCTCACGCATAAGCATAGCCATATGATGAGTTGAAAGCGGGCGTCCTTCTTTCTTTGAAAGCACGAATCACTTTGGACGTGCTTTACCGGCAAATGCATGAGTCATAACCTAATAGCTAGGCACGTTGTGGGAGGAGAATAAGAAAAATATGTTGCACAATCCAAGTAAGATTCAGCATCTCACTAATCAAAATCATCATCATGAGTAGTAGCTGAAACTGCTAGTCGATCTAGCAGATCAACTTCTGCCTACCCCGCCCGATCAAGGCTCGTCGGGAATATTTTTTCATCAACGGGAGGCTAGCGTATTATCCTACCAATGTCTATCCATAAGTAGTAAGAGCGAGCTTGGTTCTTTGGCGTCCCCCTTTTAGCCCCTCTAGTTGGGGCCAAGCAAATGAGATCCGGGCTTAGCCTATTTGTAGTAAACGCAACTTAAACACACTATTATTCCAAAACATTTCTTTTTCAATGAAAGAAAGAAAACCAATACTAGTTATTCTCACCCTACCAGGGAAGGGCACTTGATTGATCAAAAGAAATGTCCACTTCCGCCCCTTATGCTATGGAAGTCGTTAGCGCTACCAACCAGTGTATTTGTTCTTCTGCTTGTCCGCTATCTTTAAAAATGCCTTATATCAATATGAGTGAGCGTCTTTCCCAATTCCCGATGTTTCTAAACAACAACGAGTTCTAATAAATTCAGCATTGTCATGGCTACTTGAGGTTAGAATTCATAAAGATGGGTAGAGATGGCTGCAATAGATTCTTCTGACCGAGTCCCAGTAGCAGAGTCTTGAGGTACAGATCTAACAGCAAGGGAATCAGCGATTAATCGCGATTCATCAGCCACAATTCTCCCAGCAGCTATCCATTTTAGTTTGCTAGTCAATGACTGAGCTGTGATTGCATTGGTGGTAGAGCAAGCTAGAGCGGAGGCAACATACTCTTCTTATTGCTAATAGCCTATTAGGGATTCAAGTATAGTAAGAAGCAACAGGAGAAGAAAGACAGAAAGAAAAAAGAGCAATTAATATTACTATATATATATAATTTTGCTTCGATGTTCTTGATCTTGCAAGTCAAGAATTCCGTACTTTAGAAAGGAGTAGCGGGTAAGGTCGCATCTCACATGGGCGAAACCTGGCTCATTTAGGTCTACCAACATCACTAATTAAGGAAGATCAAAATCCATTACAGTCTAGTAAAAGCAAAGGAAAGTAAAAAAAAATGAAAGAAAGTAATACAGAACAACGCTATTGAATGAGCTTCTTTGTATCAGTACTTCGGTCTCAAAAACCAAACACTAACAGTTGGAACTATTGGAGTATCCGCGTCAAGGCAGTTGGTCATGTGGGATTGAGTAATACCCGAGCCCGGAATGTGAATTTTCTTTATTTATTATTTTGAAAATTATATTTCCTTAAATTCTTTGTGAATTAATTGTTACTTTCTCGCCGACGCAACGTGCATTGCATTTAAGGAGCGATAGCTAGAGAACGATTTCCAGTCCTCAGCAAATAGTGAAACTAGTATTTAGATGACTTAAATTTTATATTTTAAATGTTGCTAGCTTTAATTGAACTTACCTTAGCTGAAACGGCTTTAAAACGCTCAAAATAGGGGCCTTTGACCAAGTTTTTAAGTAGTTTGACTTAGCCTTGACCAACTTTGACCATTTGACCCTTATATAAGCTAAAAACTAAGCAAAATAAAAAAAAGAATAGCAGCAAAACAGAACCATAGCTGGTCGAAACAAGAGAGAAAGAAAAAAAATATTCAACCTTCCAAACGATCAATCTTCGCGTGAGCTCGTGCGGGATGATTTCTGACGCAACCAACGTTGTTTTCCTAGCGACTAGGAGTACCTAAGGTGAGGGAAGCATGTTATTTGCGCATTTATACGTTGTGTTAGTTAACTTTGTCAATTTTTAGATTTATCCGTAGATCGTTATTTAAAGCAATTTGATTCTTCTAGAATGTTCCTTGACATTTGTAGAACATGTATTTATAGCTTTGTAACATTTTCTGCGGTTAAATGTTGTGATTGCAAATTAAATTGTGATATGAATAGTATTTTATGAATAGTAAAACCTTGAAACGTTGAAGTTGTGCTGTTATGCTTTCCGTTGATGTAGAAACGTGCTAGGTATGCTAGAATGCTAAAATGTGTGGTTTGTTTGGGTTGCGTAGTGGAAAAAACAAGAATTAAGCCTTTGGGAAAGTCGGGGTCGTTTAGGTCGACTTTGGCATTTTCTCGTTTTGCGTGTTGACATTGCTTCGGGAAGCCATGGAAGCACTTTTGGTGTGATTATGGCGTTGGTTGGGTGTTTGGTTGTTGTAGTTGTAGTTCAAACGAGAAAGGGGGGAAATCGGGGCTTTGCGCGAGTTCTAGGGTAAAGTAAGGTTTCGGGGTCTTTAGACGTGCCTTATGGTGACCTAGGAGGGTTGTAGAAGTCGGTTTCCAGAACTGGTAGCTCGTTTGGAAATGGTAGCATTTTGATAGTTGGGGCCGATTTGTGTTTTTGTGTGTTTACTTGTCTTTATGCTTATAGAATGCTTAGAATTACTTGAATTACTTGTTTGAGTTGTTTTGGATTGAATTACTTATCAAATTACTGCTATTGCGTGCAAGAGTAACCTACTTTGTTATTCTCCCACGTGTGGCTTTATCGCTTGTTTATTGTTTGTTTATCGTCTTGTATCGAGTCTTGCATTGCATAGTGTCTCGCGCGTGAGTGATGGGCCTCTCTGGGTAGCCTTGGGTTGCCAGTGTTGGTTGCTCTAGCTCCGCTGCTATTCCCTTTCTCGCTTGGGTTGCCTCCCAGGGAGATTTGGGTCGTAGGATTGATGGATACTTCCGGAGTATTCCAAACTGGTGTTATAAGGTGGTTTTGGGCCGGCGCGTCGTCATCGAATTTGTGTTTGGAAGTTGCTCGTGAAAAGAGTATCGTATCCTTTGATTGAGTGTTTGCAGCTTTAAATACTTGCCTTGCTTTATTGTTGGCTTTGGATGTATCTTTATATGTTTTGTATGTATTGCTTGGCTAATTGCATTGCATACTCATCTCATCTCTGTCCTTGAGACCAATTGCCCTCGCTGAGCAATAGTTTTTGCTCATTCCTCTCTATACTATGTTTTTACAGGAGTAGTTGAGGCAGACCCTCTCGAGGTAATTGAGGAGGAGGAGCAGGTGGAGGTGTTTCCGTGATAGCACTTACCTGCTTTGCTGGTGGTTGGTTACCAGTTTTGTGCAAACCTTGTTGTTATGTATATTGTGTGAAGGACGCTTAATTTTGAGGCTTGTAGCCTTGTATGTATTTTCCTATTTTGAGACCTTTAATGGTCTTATGTCATAATGGATTAAAGTTGTAATGTTGTAACTTGTACCCTGATGACTAGTGAAGAAATGCATGTTAATGGCTAATGGTTTAGTGGCATAAGTACTTGTGTAGTATGCATGGCATTTTTGGTTTGGAAAGTTGGATAATAAGAAATGTATGTTTTATAGAAAGTTGACTTGTTTTGATTATTTTATAGCTTTCGCAAGTATTATATTGTTTTTAGGGTTTTCGGATCGTCCGCGGTACAGAGGAGACTCCGTCCGTGTGTCGGGTCTGGGCTTGGCCTTTTGCGGGGTCAGGTCGGGGCGTGACATCTTTAGGTGGTATCAGAGCATGAGCCGGGATATGATTCTCGGTCTGTGGGGTAAAGTTCTAAAATGCTAAAGTGTTTATGAATGATTGCTAAGTGAAAAGAAAATGTTCTAGCATGACTTTGTGAACTTGGAATGTTTATGTGTTTAAGTGAAATAGTTTGGCAAGTTGAACTTGTCTTGTGTGAATTGTGTGATAGAATGTTGGATTGTTATTGATTTGAGTGTTATCTAATCTTATGTGCCATAATTCTGTCTATAAACTGCTTTTAAATGTTGCCAGCTATTGTGAGTTGCTACTATGCCGCCACGTCGTGGTACTCAAGGTATAGGATCAGATGAAGAGGCAGCAGAACAGGGTCAGCAGCCGTTGCCTGAGCAGGTTATGGCTACCATGACTACTGCAGGAGACCGGATTACACAGGTACTACATGAGCAGAGGCAGGACCGTATTAATCCCCACGGTAATCAAGCTAATCCTGGTGGACAGGGGTACAGAGTTAAGAATAACCAGCTTGAGAAATTTCTGAGGCACGAGCTGGGAAAGTTCTTCGGGGAGCCGGATGATGAGGCGGCCGAGAGATGGATTAATCGAGTTGAGAAAATTTTCACTGCTTTGAGGTATACGGATGAGGCAAGAATAGAGTATGCATCATTTTTATTTGAGGGTGATGCAGAGCAGTGGTGGAATACTGTTAGACTGAGGTGGGATTGTGAGGATGTTCCACACTTATGGGATGATTTTGTAAGTGAGTTTCGGGACAAATATATTCCCGAGATGGCTATGGAGAGACGGGAAGATGAGTTTGTGGCCCTGAAGCAGGGGAATATGACTGTTGCACAGTATGAGGCTAGGTTTGTTAGCCTGTCGAGGTATATGCCCGAGTTGGTAGGGCCAGCTAGGAGGATGATACATAGGTTTGTCCGTGGGCTGAGAATGGACATACAGTTGCATTTGGCTGGGCAGACCTACACTACTTTTCCCGAGGCATTTCAGGCAGCCTCGAAGTTTGAGAAACGGAAGGCTGAGATGTTAGCTGAGAGTAGTCAGCCGAGTAAGAAGAAGTTTTTGGGCCAGAGCAGCCAGAGTCAGCCGAGGCAGTTTCAGGCTTCTGCACAGGGTCCTCAGCAACGTCCGTATCAGCCACAGCAGGAGATTCAGGCTAGGCCAGCTGTGACTAGACCTCAGCAGGGAGCTACAGTTCCTACCCCTGCCAGAGCCCCAGCACCTACAGGAAACACTGCGGTTAGGCAAAATCAGCAGTGTGATTATTGTAATCGACCAGGGCATATTGAGGCTAACTGCTGGAGGAAGAGTGGAAAATGTACGGGTTGTGGCGGTGATGATCACAGGGTGAGGGATTGCCCTAAATATAATAATGTTCAGGGCCGTGGTGGAGGCCGAGGTGTTCAGAATAGGGCTGCAGGTGCACGACCAGCACAGAGAGTACAGGCTAGGGTCTTTGCACTGGATGCAGAGGAGCTGCCCGATAATACAGCTATAGTGGAAGGTACCTTTCTTCTCAATACTTAGCCAGTTAAAGTTTTGATTGATCCTGGAGCTACACATTCGTTTATAACTCCTGCATGTGCACGATCTGTGAATGTTTGCATTGATAATTTGCCTCATGAAGTTGAAGTTAGTACTCCTTTGGGTGCAAAATTTGTTGCTGAGTCTATTTGCAAATCTTGTGATATATGTATAGAGAACCGTAAATTTCCTGCTGATTTAATTATATTACCATTCCGTGACTTTGAAATCATTTTGGGAATGGACTGGTTGGGAAAGTATTATGCACAGTTGGATTGTAGAACAAAGATCGTTTATCTTAAGGTTCCTGACCTACCGGTACTAGAGATTGTTGGGAACTACAGGGCTGCCCGCATTCCACTTTTATCAGCGATCAAGACTTCTAAGTTGTTGAATAGGGGTTGTGAAGCTTACTTAGCTTATTTGATCAATCAGCCTACTGATAAGTTGAGTTTGAATGAGGTTCCGATTGTTAGAGACTTCTCTGGTGTATTTCCCGAGGAATTACCGGGATTACCACTGGATAAGGAGATTGAGTTCGTGATTGATCTTGTGCCAGGCACTGCGCCTATTTCTAGGAGTCCTTACAGGACGGCATCGGCTGAACTTCAGGAGTTAAAAATTCAGCTTCAGAACTTACTTGAGAAAGGGTTTATACAACCTAGTTCTTCGCCGTGGGGCGCACCTGTGTTGTTTGTGAGAAAGAAAGACGGCACGCTTCGGTTATGCATTGATTACAGGGGACTTAATCAAGTCACGATTAAGAATAAATACCCCTTGCCGTTGATTGAAGAATTGTTTGACCAGTTGCAGGGTGCGAGTGTTTACTCCAAATTTGACTTGAGGCAGGGTTACTATCAACTTAGGATTCGGAGTGACGATATACCAAAGACGGCATTCAGGACTAGATATGGCCACTATGAATTTGTTGTTTTGCCGTTTGGAGTGACGAATGCACCAGCCGCATTCATGGACTTGATGCAGAGGGTTTTTCGGCCTTACCTTGATCAGTTTGTTGTGATCTTCATTGACGACATTTTAGTGTATTCAAAGAATGAGGCTGAACATGAGCAACACTTGAGGATTGTGCTTCAGACTTTGCAGGAAAACAAGCTTTTTGCTAAATTCAGGAGGTGTGAGCTCTGGCTGAACCAGATATCTTTTCTCCGCCATATCATTTCAGATCGAGGAGTTTCAGTGGATCCAGCTAAGATTGAAGTTGTTTCAGCGTGGAGGAGACCTGAGACGGTGGCAGAGATTCGGAGTTTTCTTGGATTGGCAGGTTACTATCGGAGATTTGTTAAAGACTTTTCTAAAATTTCTGGACCTTTGAGCCAGTTGACTCGAAAGAAAGTTGCTTACAACTGGGATGCTAAATGTGAATCCAGTTTCCAAGAATTGAAGAAGAGACTAACTACAGCCCCTATACTAGCTTTACCTAAGGGAACAGAGAACTTCGTTGTCTACAGTGATGCATCTAAAGAAGGATTGGGCTGTGTTTTAATGCAGAATGGTAAGGTGATTGCCTATGCTTCTAGGAAATTGAAACCTTATGAAGTCAATTACCCTACACATGATCTTGAGTTAGCTGCAGTTGTGTTTGCATTGAAGAAGTGGCGTCATTACTTGTGGGGTTGCAGATTTGAAATATTTACTGACCACAAGAGTCTCAAGTATTTGTTTTCCCAGAAGGATCTAAATATGAGGCAGCGGAGATGGCTAGAGCTATTGGGTGGTTATAACTGTTCTATTAACTATGTGCCAGGTAAGGCAAATGTTGTTGCTGATGCTTTGAGCCGAAAGGCTACTGTTGCAAGCTTGATTATCAAGGACTGGGAGACTTTGGAAGAAATTTGTTCATGGAAACCAGAAGCTACTGAGGTAGGGATTCGGTTTGCTAGTTTACAGATTCAGTCAGGATTGCTAGCACAAATCAGAGAGGCTCAGAAGACTGATCCTCACATCTTGAAGATCCAAGAGAAAGCTAAAGGGGGAGAGTCGGAGTTTAAATTACATGCAGATGGCATTTTCAGATTCAGGGATAGAGTATGTGTTCCTGATGATCCGACTTTGAAGAATGAGATCCTGTCCGAGGCACATAATTCGAGGTATACGATTCACCCGGGCAGTACTAAGATGTATAGAGATTTGAAGCAACACTTCTGGTGGAACAATATGAAGAGGGAGATTGCTGGGTATGTATCCAGATGTTTGACTTGTCAGAGGGTTAAAGTTGAGCATCAGAGGCCAGCCGGACTTCTACAGCCATTGTCGATTCCGCAGTGGAAGTGGGTACATATTACAATGGACCTTGTGACTGATCTTCCTAGATCTCCGAGAGGATGCGATTCTGTTTGGGTTGTTGGGGACCGCTTGACTAAAGTTACACATTTTTTTCCCGTGAACAAACAGGATAGCCTTGATAAGCTAGTTGAATTGTATGTTGCTAATATTGTTAGATTGCATGGTGTACCACAGAGTATAGTGTCAGATAGGGATCCCAGATTCAGATCTCGTTTTTGGCAGAAGTTGCAAGAGGCCATAGGAACTAAGTTGAGCTTCAGTACTGCATATCATCCGCAAACTGATGGCCAGTCTGAGAGAACCATCAGGATCTTGGAAGACATGCTTCAGGCATGTGTGCTAGACTTTGGGAAGAATTGGGAGAAGTTTTTGCCTTTAGCGGAGTTCGCCTACAATAATAGTTATCAATCTACTATAGGTATAGCTCCCTACGAGGCGTTGTATGGTCGGAAATGCAGATCCCCATTATATTGGGAAGAGATTGGAGAGATGAGAATAGTTGATCCGACTGTGTTACCTGAGATGATTAAGATGGTAGATAATGTTCACCTTATTCGCCAGCATATGCTTACAGCTCAGAGTCGTCAGAAGAGTTATGCGGATAAGCACCGTCGAGATCTTAAGTTTGATTTGGGAGATTGGGTGTTTCTTAAGATTTCTCCACGGAATGGATTGATTCGGCACGGTAAGAGTGGGAAGCTTAGTCCCAGGTATGTGGGTCCGTATGAGATCACCGAAAAGGTAGGTCCTTTGGCTTATCGATTAGCTTTGCCTCTGAGCTTGTCGAGACTGCATGATGTGTTCCATGTGTCTATGTTGAAGAAATACCATCCAGACCCTTCGCATGTACTTGAACCAGAGCCTTTGCAGATTGAAGAGAAGTTGTCCTATGAAGAGAAACCGATTAGAATTGTGGATCGAAAGATTCAGGAGCTTCGTAGAAAGAGTATTCCGTTAGTAAAGGTTCTGTGGAATCATCATGGGTTTGAGGAAGTGACTTGGGAAAGAGATGACCAAGTTCGGGATCAGTATCCGGAGGTGTTTGTTGACCAGGTAAGAATTGCGTGGGCGCAATTGTTTTAAGGGGGAGAGGGTGTAATACCCGAGCCCCGAATGTGAATTTTCTTTATTTATTATTTTGAAAATTATATTTCCTTAAATTCTTTGTGAATTAATTGTTACTTTCTCGCCGACGCAACGTGCATTGCATTTAAGGAGCGATAGCTAGAGAACGATTTCCAGTCCTCAGCAAATAGTGAAACTAGTATTTAGATGACTTAAATTTTATATTTTAAATGTTGCTAGCTTTAATTGAACTTACCTTAGCTGAAACGGCTTTAAAACGCTCAAAATAGGGGCCTTTGACCAAGTTTTTAAGTAGTTTGACTTAGCCTTGACCAACTTTGACCATTTGACCCTTATATAAGCTAAAAACTAAGCAAAATAAAAAAAAGAACAGCAGCAAAACAGAACCATAGCTGGCCGAAACAAGAGAGAAAGAAAAAAAAAATATTCAACCTTCCAAACGATCAATCTTCGCGTGAGCTCGTGCGGGGTGATTTCCGAGGCAACCAACATTGTTTTCCTAGCGACTAGGAGTACCTAAGGTGAGGGAAGCATGTTATTTGCGCATTTATACGTTGTGTTAGTTAACTTTGTCAATTTTTAGATTTATCTGTAGATCGTTATTTAAAGCGATTTGATGCTTCTAGAATGTTCCTTGGCATTTGTAGAACATGTATTTATAGCTTTGTAACATTTTCTGCGGTTAAATGTTGTGATTGCAAATTAAATTGTGATATGAATAGTATTTTATGAATAGTAAAACCTTGAAACGTTGAAGTTGCGCTGTTATGCTTTCCGTTGATGTAGAAACGTGCTAGGTATGCTAGAATGCTAAAATGTGTGGTTTGTTTGGGTTGCGTAGTGGAAAAAACAAGAATTAAGCCTTTGGGAAAGTCAGGGTCGTTTAGGTCGACTTTGGCATTTTCTCGTTTTGCGTGTTGGCATTGCTTCGGGAAGCCATGGAAGCACTTTTGGTGCGATTATGGCGTTGGTTGGGTGTTTGGTTGTTGTAGTTGTAGTTCAAACGAGAAAGGGGGGAAATCGGGGCTTTGCGCGAGTTCTAGGGTAAAGTAAGGTTTCGGGGTCTTTAGACGTGCCTTATGGTGACCTAGGAGGGTTGGCGAAGTCGGTTTTCAGAACTCGTAGCTCGTTTGGAAATGGTAGCATTTTGATAGTTGGGGCCGATTTGTGTTTTTGTGTGTTTACTTGTCTTTATGCTTATAGAATACTTAGAATTACTTGAATTACTTGTTTGAGTTGTTTTGGATTGAATTGCTTATCAAATTACTGCTATTGCGTGCGAGAGTAACCTACTTTGTTATTCTCCCACGTGTGGCTTTATCGCTTGTTTATCGTTTGTTTATCGTCTTGTATCGAGTCTTGCATTGCATAGTGTCTCGCGCGTGAGTGATGGGCCTCTCTGGGTAGCCTTGGGTTGCCAGTGTTGGTTGCTCTAGCTCCGCTGCTATTCCCTTTCTCGCTCGGGTTGCCTCCCAGGGAGATTTGGGTCGTAGATTGATGGATACTTCCGTAGTATTCCAAACTGGTGTTATAAGGTGGTTTTGGGCCGGTGCGTCGTCATCGAATTTGTGTTTGAAAGTTGCTCGTGAAAAGAGTATCGTATCCTTTGATTGAGTATTTGCAGCTTTAAATACTTGCGTTGCTTTATTGTTGGCTTTGGATGTATCTTTATATGTTTTGTATGTATTGTTTAGCTAATTGCATTGCATACTCCTCTCATCTCCGTCCTTGAGACCAATTGCCCTCGCTGAGCAATAGTGTTTGCTCATTCCTCTCTATACTATGTTTTTACAGGAGTAGTTGAGGCAGACCCTCTCGAGGTAATTGAGGAGGAGGAGCAGGTGGAGGTGTTTCCGTGATAGCACTTACCTGCTTTGCTGGTGGTTGGTTACCAGTTTTGTGCAAACCTTGTTGTTATGTATATTGCGTGAAGGACGCTTAATTTTGAGGTTTGTATCCTTGTATGTATTTTCCTATTTTGAGACCTTTAATGGTCTTATGTTGTAATGGATTAAAGTTGTAATGTTGTAACTTGTACCCTGATGACTAGTGAAGAAATGCATGCTAATGGCTAATGGTTTAGTGGCATAAGTACTTGTGTAGTATGCATGGGATTTTTGATTTGGAATGTTGGATAATAAGAAATGTATGTTTTATAGGAAGTTGACTTGTTTTGATTATTTTATAGCTTTCGCAAGTATTATATTGTTTTTAGGGTTTTCGGATCGTCCGCGGTACAGAGGAGACTCCGTCCGTGTGTCGGGTCCGGGCTTGGCCTTTTGCGGGGTTGGGTCGGGGCGTGACAGATTGCCCCTTGCCAATGGGTCAGGTTTTTATTCCTTTAAGGTAGCTAGGTATGTGATACCCCGAACCTGGCATATATTTAATAGCACTTAAAGTTCATTTAAATTGCATTTTATTGACCTTTCACCTTCATTGACCAAACTAGTTGACTTTTCATCTACAATGACCAACTAGGACAAGGTAAAAATTTTTGAAATGTTTAATAAAGGGCAAACATGGGATTAGAAATAAAAAATGTAATGTTAAGTTAGTCAAATTTTGGGTCAACTTTGGAATTAAATCTGAACCAATTGGGGAAGAGTTAGGTAGCAAATTATATATGGTTGGAAAGCTCTATGAGTCTAGTTTCTGAGGCTTCAAACCGTTCGTGAATTGGAATTTTCTTGAAGAAGTTATGGCCGTTTTTGTAAGCTCGCGCAAAGCTGTTTTGGTTTAGCGGGTTGACCAAAGCTTTGACCATTTGTCATCTTATATATGCATAATACATTACATAAACATGCGAAAATCTGGGAAAAAAATAGAAAGGACCAAAACCATAGGAGAAAAAGAAAAAAAAGATTTCAACCTTCAAATCTTCAAATCTTCGCGTGAGCTTGCACGGGGTTGTTTCCGAGGCATCCAGCGTGGTTTCCCTAGCATCTAGGAGCGTCTAAGGTGAGGGTTTCATCGTTATTTGTGCATTTGAAAATATTGAACGTAAACTTTAATTTTTGTGATTTAACCATAGGTTGTTATTTTGTCCGTTTCATTGCTTAAAGAATGTTCCCTAGCAATTGTAGAACGTGTATTTATAGCTTTTTAACATTTTCTGCGGTTGAATATCGAATTTGAAATATAAATTGTGTAATGAATAGTAAATAGTGAATAGTAAATCCCCGTTTCGATAAAGTTGCGCTGTTATGCTTTCTGTTGATGTGAAAAGGTGCTAGGTATGCTAGAATGTCTAAATGCATGGTTTGTTTAGGTTGCATAATGGAAAAAATGAGAAAAACGGCTTAGTGAAAGTCAGGGTCGTTTAGGTCAAGTTTAGCATTTTCTCGTTTTGCGTGATGGCATTGTTTCGGGAGGCCATGGAAGCACTTTTGGTGCGATTATGGCATTGGTTGGGTGATCGGTTGAGGTAGTTGTAGTTCAAACGAGCAAAGGGAGAAATCGGGGCTTTGCGCGAATTCTAGGGTAAAGTAGGGGTTCGGGGTCCTTAGACGTGCCTTATACCTAGGAGGATTGGTGAAGTCGGTTTTCAGAACTCGTGGCTCATTTGGAAATGGTAGTGTTTGATAGTTGGGGTCGCTTTGTGATTTTTGCTTGTTATCTTGATATTATGCGTATAGAGTGCTTAGGGTTGCTTGATATACTTGTTTAATTGGTGTTATTGTTGCTTATTATTGCTTGTTATGCTTGAAAAGTTAGTTGAATGCTAGTATTGATTGTGGTTGCTTGTTATCTCGTTTGTTGTCACTAGTTTGTATTGTTGTGCTATCGCTCGTTTATCGCCTTGTATCGAGTCTTGCATTGCATAGTGTCTCGCGCGTGAGTGATGGGCCTCTCTGGGTAGCCTCGGATTGCCAGTGTTGGTTGCTCTAGCTCCGCTGCTATTCCCTTTTCTCGCTTGGGTTGCCTCCCAAGGAAATTTGGGTCATAGAATTTATGGATACTTCTGGGGTATTCCAAACTGGTGTTATAAGGTGGTTGCGCGCTTATTGTCATCGTTGTCAACATCAAGCTCGAGATTGATATATCGCTTGTGAAATGGTATATTGCTCGTAAGAGTGAACCATAGCCTTCAGAGTGTGGTATAGCTTTGAATGGTTGTGTTAATGCTTTCTTGAATGTTTAATATATTGTCGTTTGTATTGGATGTTTTCTTATTGACTTTATTGCTTAGCTGTGTCTATTTGCATTGCACGACTTTCTTTCTCTCCAACTCGATATCTGTCTCGCCCTCACTGAGTATACGTGTTGTGTATACTCACTCCTCACCACCACATTTCAGGAAATGTCATGTTAGTTGGAAAGTTCGTGATTTCGTGAAAGTTCGTGCCTGAAGAGTTGTCTTGCGTGCCTATGTGGCTTGAGTGTCGAAGTTGTAAAGATATATGCTTTCATATGTTGTATGTATTTATTGTTAAAAGAAATGTAATTTAAATCTAGCTAAGTAGTTGAGGTGGTTTGATTAGTTAGATTATGTATTTAGTTAATGTAGCTTAACTTCAATGTATGGCTGTAATGACAAAGAAAAAAAAGGTAGAGAAAATATGATAGTCTAGCTTATGCAATAGGTTGGTGTAGTTTAATTGCTAAGCATGAATGTATATTTACTTGTGATTTGCTTGTTGTGAACCAAGGCTCGGATGGCCTTGAGGTGGTTGAATGTTTGGACATGGTATTAGTCCACTTATATGCTGTCGCAGGTTTTACATTTCGCGTAGAAACAAGAGAGACTCCATCCGTTTTCCCTTAAAATTTATGCCCAGGTTTGGTTTGGGTTGTGATTAGATCGATTGATAGAACTCCCAGTCTCGAGAGGGATCGGGGTGTTACAAGGTAGTTCCTGAGTTAGGAGTTAGAGTTGTTGCGGATAAAAGATCTTATATCTTATATATGTAGTTCCTCTTTCCTTGTTTCTTAGTTCATCTAGGAGCAGGAGTAAAAAGTCATAAGTAATGGTGAATCCGTGTAGCTGTCAGCTTAAATGGTAGTTGTTTATTCTTACCCGGTAGCTGCTTTTAGAGAATAATATCACTTGCTTGGAGCTCTTCTTTGTCCTTTGACCTTTTCTAGAATGATGTATTATCTTCTTGCTTTGGTGGTCGTGGTATAGCCTTTATAGAATATCCCCTTCCCCAGGAAAACTAACTCAATAGGAATTCTCTCTCTCGTCGGGCAATTCCGTCCTTCTCTGCTAGAGATTGCTCTCTCCCGGGGCTAACCTATGACGTCCTTATCCTTGTTGTTCCGATCCGACTTCAATTCCAAAAGCAAAGAGCTCTTTCTTGATAATGTCATTTGTGAACCATGCGTTTTTTTTACTCAACTCAAGATGTTCTTCTCTTTAGATATTTGTCTGAATAAATAAGCGCTTAGGCACGAAAGGAAAGAGAAAAGGCTATCAGTCCATGCAACTTGCCCTGAGGGAAGAGCTCCCTACTCCGCTCCATATTCCAATCCTCAAGGCGTGATAGACCCAGGAAGGGGATTTACTCCTAACTGCTCCTTCAAGGAAAAATGAAGTAATTGAACTGATGATTCACTGATCGCGAAAGAAGGGAAGGCTAGGGCAAGCAAGTCAGGGAAGGAAGAAATTGAACTTCAGGGAAAGGCGCTAGAGCCCAGTTCTTTCAGCCACTATTAAGATAAGAGGATTATAGCGAGCATAGCTGTCAATCCCCAACTCGACCCCACCTACAATCAATTAGGACGCAATGGAATTTCGCCAGTATAACGACAGTAATTAAGACACCGAGGCTCTAAACCAACCTCTTATCAATATCATACAACTAACTCCACAACCATTCAACAATCGACTCCTCAATTAAATTAACAACATACAACATAACTGTATTATACATTAATCGTTCCTTCAACAACTCATTCATAGTTATACGCCTCCGTTCCAACTAGTACATAAGCTATACATATATTTCAAAAGAGATTAAAACTAACTTAGTAATCTAGTCATGATCAAAATAAAGACTACTAAATCATCATACATAAGTCTTTAAGTTAAAGTAGGTTTATAATACATCATAATACAACAACTATAAACGATCTCATGGCAAAGACTCCTGCACATAAGACTCATCCACAAAAGGCACATTTTCCTCTTCAAGAGGCACGTACCCGTAGTCTTGCTCAACAACACTTGTAAGCATGCAATAATTGAGAGTAGCTTATATAAAACAAGCTCAGTGAGGATCCGATAGATCTCTAACAGTATTTACTATACTCCTTGGAAATAATCCTCTGAGCAGTAAACACATAACATTCATCAATAACAATATAACACATAGACTATAATGACCAATCAATAAAGGATACTCTAGTTGGTGTTGCTCCAAACGCCATCACGATCTCATCCAACTTCTTATCACCCCCATGACATATACACCTGAGGTACCTCACTAGCCCTGCCCTCCATGGCATCTCCGCTCATGTGAGATGAGGGTAGCCTCTGGTAGTCATGCCGTTATCAACCCGGTAACCCGATGCTGCCCGAGAGATAGCACACACATACCAAGACTCAGCAATAAAAATAAACAATCAATCACATCACAGGAGGACAACCTTTTTCGTTGACTATCTCCCGATTCATCAATAATCAATATTCAATAATCAATAATGCATCAATCAATTAATAAGATTAAAACAACACAACATCCATTGAACAATTAACAGTTAAACAACTAAGTTAGATGACAAAGTAGGCCACCCAACTTAACATGCATTAGACACACAACCAAACCCTAATCTAACCATCAACAACTCACAATTCAATCACTCAAACACTACCCGATCATCTAAAGGCATATAACAACATTTTAAAGAAAGACAATCTAAACTTCAAATAATCATAACTTATATTCTACTAATCCAAACAACTCCAAACCAGTTCCTATCATTCACCCACACAATCATCTCCAATAGCCCCCTCGGAAACCAACAAAAATACATCCAAATCAAGCCCAACAGCCCTAAAACCTCAATGCACCTAGGCTGAAATTTTTGGATTTCGCACCAACATCTCAATCAAAATTTCGGCATTACAACGGCACTACCCCGTATTTTACAAACTTTTACAAATCGACGGCAATCGATTCCAACCACTACAACTCAAGATAATCAACAAATAGCCAAACTATCAACTTTAAATACCCGAAAATAAAAATTCTTGCTACTACAGTTCAAATCTTATAAGAATACATATAATCGATCCTTAGCATGCACTGAGCAATAATATAACTTCAAATTAACATTCTAACGGTTCAAAATGCAATTATAAGCAAAAATATAAAAAATGACTTTTGAGATCTAGAATTTTTCTCTCACCTTTGATGTGTTTTGAAGCTACAAAGATGCTCAATGGATGCTCAAGAGGTGGAATCAAGCTTTGGTTGATGGAAATTGGCCTTTAATTGCAACTTCTAATGAAAATTTGCCTTTGAAAACTTGAAGAAAACCTTGGCTTTTCTCTCTAATGGCTCTCCGCCATGTAGGTGTAAAATGGGTATGTTTTTGTACTTTGCAAGTGTGTGTTGATGCATATTAAGTAAAGGACAACAATTTAAAAGAAAGTCAATTAGTTTTATTTAGTCTTTTAATTCTTTTTTTAGTCTTTTAATTCATTTAATGACTATTTCTTGCTCAACTATTAAATTGACAACTAAATTAATTCTAGACAATATATTTTAGGTGACAAAAAGTGTTATATTAAAACAGTTTCACCCGAGTCAGCTTAAAACTTGTTTTCTTGCAAAAGAAAGTGTAAAAACCTTTAAAATTCTAAAACTGATTCCAAATCCGTTTTCATCAAACATGGGTCTATTAATACTCGAGTACTAGGTTTTAAAACGTTTAAAACACTCCTGTAAAAATTTTAGCGGACAAGTGTTCAAAAATACTATTCACCAAAACCGATGATAAAATTTCTGATTCTGTTTTTGATGAAAATTTCATGAATGCCTACTTAGCATGTATTAGGAGTATTAATCACATATTTATCACATTCTAAGTCATATAGCACATAAACAGGTCAATTCACACAAAACAAGGTAAAATACGAAAATCGAGATAAAGCAAAATATGGGGTCTCACATTCTCCCCCCTTAAAGAAATTTCGTCCTCGAAATTCTTACTTGATGTACGGAATAGATCTGGATACTACTGCTACATCTGATATCGCCTCTCCCAAGTAGCCTCCTCAATACCGTGATGCTTCCATAATACTTTGACCATTGAAATCTTCTTCGACCTCAACTCTCGTTCCATCTGATCAAGAATACGAATCGGCCGCTCGTCATAAGTCAGATTCTCACGAAGCTGTAACGGCTCTGGCTCAAGAATATGAGAAGGATCTGGATTATACTTCCGCAAATTCGACACGTGAAAGACATCATGAACATTAGAGAAATTCTCCGCTAAAGCCAACTGATATGCCAACTTGCCAACTTTACCACTAATCTCAAACGACCCTACAAACCGCGGACTCAGCTTTCCGCCTTTACCATAACGAGCAAACCCCTTACGATTAGAC
This sequence comes from Ehretia macrophylla, assembly GCA_037974665.1. NCBI lineage: Eukaryota > Viridiplantae > Streptophyta > Magnoliopsida > Boraginales > Ehretiaceae > Ehretia > Ehretia macrophylla. Next base: position 53,571,578 of record CM075782.1, read on the forward strand.
AATCTCAAGAAAACCGATCTCCTACTGCAAACTCCGAATCCCGACGACGCTTATCAACATAACTCTTAAATCTACTATGCGCTGTAAGCATTCTCTGCCTGATCAACTGAACATTCTCAATATTCCCTAGAAGCTCTGGCATAATAGTCGGATCAATAGTCTTCATCTCCCCTACTTCATCCCAATACAAAGGTGAACGACACTTATGACCGTAAAGAGCTGCAAAAGGTGCCATCCCAATAGTAGCTTAATAACTATTGTTATAGGCAAACTCGGCAAGTGGTAGATGTTTCTCCCAGTTCTTCCCGAAGTCCAGAACACTAGCTCTGAGCATATCTTCCAGAATCTGAATAGTCCCCTCGGACTGACCGTCGGTCTATGGATGATACACTGTACTGAAGTTAAGCTCAACACCCAAAGTCTCCTGAAGTTTCTCCCACAAGCGAGAAGTAAATCAAGGATCTCAATCTGAGACAATACTAGATGGAATTCCGTAAAGTCTAACAATTTGATCCAAATAAAGATCCGTTAACTTTGCAACTTCATCTCCCGTCCTCATCGAAATAAAGTGAGCTGTCTTCGTCAAATGATCCACGACAACCCAAACTGCATCATTACCTCTCGGTGTTCTAGGCAAACCAGTGACGGAGCCCATCGTAATATGCTCCCATTTCCACTTTGGTATAGCCAACGGCTGAAGCAAACCTGCAGGTCGTTGATACTCGGCTTTCACTCGCTGACAAGTCAAACATCTAGATACAAACTGAGCAACTTCTCTCTTCATATTATTCCACCAGTAATGTTGCTTCAAATCCCGATACATCTTGTTTCTACCAGGATAAATAGTATACTTAGAATTATGAGCCTCCTCCAGAATACCTCGCCTCAAATCCGGTTAATCGGGAACACAAACCTTGTTCCGAAACCAAAGAATACCATCCTCATGCAATTTGAAGTCAGACTGATCATCCGTGATCTGATCCTTGATCTTCTGAATTTTAACATCAAGTTGCTGAGCTTCTCTGATCTGAGACGGCAATAAAGGTTGAATATGGAGATGTGAACACATCACCCCAACCTGAGTCAACTCCAGTCTTCAATAAGTGAATTCCTCAAGACCCTCCCCTTTCTTGACAGCCAAACAAAAAACACTCACCTTACGGGTAAGGGCATCTGCCACAACATTTGCCTTCCCAGGCAGATAGCTGATAGAACAATTATAATCTCCAAGAAGTTCCATCCACCTCCATTGACGCATATTCAACTCCTTCTGTGAGAACAAATACTTAAGACTTTTATGATCAGTGAAAATCTTGAACTTACTGCCCCGCAGATAATGACGCCACTTTTTTAGTACGAAAACAACTGCTGCCAACTCAAGATCATGAGTCGGATAATTCACCTCATACAATTTTAACTTCCTAGAAGCACAGGCAATAACCCCGCCATTCTGCATAAGTACACATCCCAAGCCCTCCTTGGATGCATCACTGTAGATAACCATATTATCGGTCCCCTCTGTTAGAGCAAGTACTAAAGCAGTAGTCAATCTATTTTTTAACTCCTGAAACCCACTCTCACATTTCTCATCCCAAACAAAGCTAGTCTGTTTCTGAGTTAACTTAGAAAGTGGCACGGCAATCTTAGAAAAGTCCTTGACAAACCTACGGTAATAACCCGCCAAGCCAAGAATGCTACGAACCTCAAAAACATTCTCCGACTGTTTCCAAGACATCACCGCTTCAATCTTAGTGGGATCAACAGAAATACCACCCTGTGTGATAACATGGCCAAGAAAAGATATGCGTTGCAGCCAAAATTTACATTTACTGAACTTTGCAAACAACTGATGCTCTTGCAGCTTTTGTAAGACAAGCTGTAGATGTTGCTCGTGCTCCGATTCAGACTTAGAATAAACCAAGATATCATCAATAAAGATCACCATGAACTGGTCGAATTACGGCTGAAAAACCCGATGCATAAGATCCATAAATGCTGTCGGTGCATTAGTTAATCCAAAGGGCATAACCACAAACTCATAATACCCGTACCAAGTCCTAAAGGCAGACTTCGGAACATCCTCCGTGCGAATCCGAAGCTGATAATACCTCTGCCTCAAGTCAAACTTAGAGTAGACTTTGGCTCCCTGAAGTTGATCAAACAACTCGTCATTCAGTGGCAAAGGATACTTGTTCTTGATGGTCACTTGATTTAAACCACGATAGTCAATGCATAATCTCAAGGTACCATCTTTTTTCTTAACAAATAACACAAGTGTTCCCCACGGTGAAGAACTCTACTGAATGAAACCCTTCTCTATTAACTCCTGCAACTGAGTCTTCTTCTCCTTCAACTCAGCTGGTGCCATCCGGTACGCTGATTTATAAATAGGTTAAGTATCGGGAATAAGATTGATCACAAACTACACATCTCTCTCTGGCGGTAACCCTGGCAACGCCTCAGGAAATACATTGGGATATTCCCGAATAATAGGTACTTCCTCCAGCTGTAGCTTATCAGATGGCTTGTTGATCAAATAAGCTAGATAACCCGACCCCTTACTCACCAATTTAACGGCTTTAGTTGCTGAGATAACAAAAATCGTCTTAGCACCCTGGTTCCCTACTACCTCAACTACTTGCTGATCTGGCAAACAAAACCGTACTACCTTCGTTCTACAGTTTAATTGGGCATCATACTTAGAAGGCCAATCCATACCCAAGATAACATCGTACCCCCGGATAGGAAATAAGATAAGGTCTGAAGGAAAATTATACCCCTTAACATGTATTTTACAATCCTTACATACTAAGGCAGTAACATTGTAACACCCCGATCCCTCTCGAGACCGGAAGTTCTATCAATCAATCTAATCACAACCCAATTCCAAACCCTGAAAAATTTTTTAGGGAAAGACGGACGGAGTCTCCCCTGTTTCTAGGCAAAATGCAAAACCTACAACATCATATAAGTGGACCAGTACCGTATCCAACCATACAAACACCTCAAGGCCATCCGAGCCTTGTTTCTCAACAAATAAACACAACAATTATATATATACATTTCCAGTATAAAAGCTAACCTGTCTCTTTTCATCTTTGACAAGAACATTCATGCTAGGCAATTAAACTATACTAACCCATTGCATAAAATAGACTATCATACCATTCTAATTCTTTTCCTTTGGACAATACAAACATGCAATGAAGTTAAACTATACTAACTGAATATATAAGCTAGCTTTTCGAATCACATCAATAACTTAATAAAACATAGATTACATTCTTTTTAACACTAAATACAAACAACACATGAAACATACATCTTTGCATCTTTGACAACTCAAGCCACATAGCACGCAAAACAACTCTTCAAGCACGAACTTTCACGTAACCATGAACTTTCCAGCTAACAAGGCATTTCCTGAAATATGGTGGTGAGGAGTGAGTATACTCAACACGTATACTCAGTGAGGGCGAAACAGATATCGAGGTGGAAAGAAAGAAGATCGTGAAATGCAAATAGGTACAGTTAAGCAATATAATCAATAAGAAAGCATTCAATATAAATGACAATACACTAAACAATTAAAGAAAGAATTAACACAACCATTCAAAGCTATACCACACTCTGAAGGCTATGGTTCACTCATACGAGCAATGTACCATGCGATTCGACTCCACGAGCATTACATCAATCTCGAGCTTGATGTTGACAACGATGACAATAAGCGCGCAACCACCTTATAACATCCACTGGGTGTACTCCGGAAGTACCCCGACACATCTACGACCCAAATCTCCCAAGGCGGCACCCCTAGCGAGAATGGGAATAGGACACGGAGCTAGAGCAACCAACCCTGGCAGCCCGAGACTACCCAGAGAGGCCCATCACTCACGCGCCTGACACTTATGCAATGCAATACGAGATACAAGCAATAAACGAGCAATAGCACGAAAGTGTAGATTAGTGGCGATAAACGAGATACCAAGCATTTACAATCAATAATAGCAATCAATTAACTTTTCAAGCATAACTATCATTAATAGCAACAAGAACACCAATTAAACAAGTAACAGCAGTTCAAACACGAAAATGAAAATATCACTATTCAATCTCTAACTTCCAAAGGCAATTACGAGCAAACGAGCTACAGGATTAGGAAACCGATTTCACTACATTCACTTAGGCACTACAAGGCACGTTTCTATATCACTAAACTTCACTTTCTCACCCGAGGCCCGAAAGTCCACCTATTGCGTTTGAACTACAGCTATGCTAACCGGTCATTCAATCAACGCCACAACAGCGCCAAAAGTGCTTCCATGCCCTCAATAGCAAAACCCGCAACTCAATTCGAGCACGGTCAACACTTGGTCAAAAGACCCCTTTACGTTTCTTCGTCTAATTTCCAATTTTAACAAAGGCCGAGCTGTTCTATTGCACATTTTATCTTTCTATCACTAATGGCACCTATCCAAATCAAGCAATCGCAATTCGGATCAAAATCCAAAATTCTAGGGTTTACTATTCAAAATTCACTATTCATTATTTTTTCCCAATTTCAAATACGCAATTTCGACCGTAAAAATTGCTAAATAACTATCAAACAATGCTCTACAAACTCAAAGGAAGCTATATCAAGCCATTACAGGCATTATAACACATTTATATCAAATCTAAAAATTTGAAACAAAATTCAAATTCGAATTTAAATGCACAAAAGCGTGAAAACCCTCACAGAGATTGAATACCAAGACCTGCAAGGACCGACCCACGACCCCCGAGCAATTTCACGCATGATTGTAGAAGAAAAATGCAAAACAAATTTTCTTTCTTTTCCCTCAAACTTTCGGCCATGGCAAGGACATAATTGGTATTTTGCAAATTGTTTTTCTTGATTTTTGCCTTGTTGTATTATTTAAAAGGGTGACAAGGGCATTTTGGTCGTTTGCAAAATCAAACTTTAGTTAAAAAAAGGTCAAATAAGCTTATTTTGATGCCATTTAAATCTAATTCAAGTTAAAACAATGCAATTAAATGAAAAACAACTAAAACTAGTTAAATTAAGCTAAAAACATTTTTCACTAAGTCCGAAGAATATTTCTCTAACTCTCATTTTTGAAATACCACGATCGAACGGTCAATAAATGATCGCTAATAAAGTGATGAGCAATAATAGAAAACTTTAATTTTTTTGAAAAGTAGAATAGTAGAATAGTTTAAAATTCACTCCGGTTCGGAGTTACTTTTCTTATTTGTTTGAAAACCGAGTGATTTTAATGCAAGACAATTAAAACCGATTATTAAAATAATCAAAACAATCAAAATAATCAATATTCATTTAAAAATAATTAATTTAACTATTTTTGGAATATTTTAAAGAATTAGGAAGTTAATGCTAGAAATGAAAGTTTAACTAAAATTAAACACGAAATTCAATGCTAAGATTTAAGATGACACTTAGTTAAATGCAATTAAATGCCATTAAATGTATGCCGGGTTCGGGTTATCACAAACATACTTATCAGTCAAAGAGGTACTAATCTCAACCACATAAGACAGTCTTTCAGGTTACACATTAACACGTTGCACACAAGTAGGAGTAATGAAAGAATGCATAGCACCAGAATCAATCAATACTTTAACAAGTTGATCAAGTATAAGGGAGTTATCTTCCACAACTGCAGTCTTCTCATGCATCTCCTCCAAGTCAACTGCGTAGGCCCGAGCCTGAACCTGCTACTGTTAAGGTTCACTGCCCGCAGGTCAACCCTGATAACCTTGGGTCGCTGCCTGACCCTCAGTCCTCTAATACCTAGGGCAATCCTTTGCCCTATGTTGATTGTTGCCGCAACCCAAACAAGTCCCTGCCTTCGCCCTATAATCAGCCTCCACATGGCCCTGACACTTGCAGAAATTACACTGCGGTGATGAAACACTGCCACTACCCCTAGAAGAACCGGAACCCGAGAAAGCAGCTGTACTAGTCTGCTGCTGAGGTCTCACAACACTAGGCCTAAATTGACCCTGAGACTGGACCGGCCTATACTGGGACTGAGCCTGATATGACCCCTGTTGAAACTGTGGCTGGTAATAACTCTGCTGACTCTGTGGTCTGAAGAACTCTGTTGCAATGCAGGCCGATAATCACCCTGCTGTACTAAAGGTCTATACATGCCCTGCTGACCCTGCAGCTGAAAGGACCTCTTGCTAGGCTGACTAGACACAATATTGTGACACCCCGAACCCAGCACTTCATTAATTGCATTCATTAAATGGTTAACTTAGATGTAATTTAGCTAATTACTTCATTTTTTTTATATTTCCATAAGCTCAAATATTTCTTTTCATGCATTTTATATTTTTATAAAATACTACATATTTTTAGGGGACTACAGCCCATGACCGTACATGCATTGCATATCGGGATCAACGGGAAAACATTCGTGAAATATCTTATGAATAGTACCAGCGGGATTTTTTTTTCCAGATTTTTTTTTCAGATTTTTGGCATTTGTTTTGCTGAAATTTGATCGCCCAAATGACCCTTTTGCCCTTACTAAAATTCCTTAATTATTTTACTTACCATTTGACATTCTCATGAGAATAATATATGCCAAGAACAAAAAAAAAAAAAAAGAGTCAAAAAATGGCCAAAAAATAGTTACGGGAATAGTAACTTTTTCTTGCAAAATTGCTATAGTTGGTCATTTCCATCCATTCCAAGCTTGAATCTTGAGTTCTTGAACATGTTTACACCTTCTTCAAGCTTCTCTAGCCTTGTGTGGTAAGAATTTCATCTTATTTTTGTATTTGAAAATTTTGCACCTAAACTTTATTTTATTTTTTGGGATTTGTTGAGATATTACTTGGTTATGCTTGTTTATGCTTAAATTACTCTTATTAATGATCATAGAGCATAGTTTTGTGGTTAGATAGCATTTTGAATGGTTGAAAATGGAGTTGGAGCTTTGAGGAAGATGATGAATAGTAAAATTTATAGGGTTCCGAAAATTTGTGCAATTTAATTTGATTCAATGCTTCTAGTAGTTGCTAATTATGTCCTTGAGCGTGAAAAAAATGTTAGTTGCACTTGCCATGTACAAAATTTTAATAATTTGATCAAATTAAGCTACTTTAATAAGGGGTTTCGGGGTTAACTCAAATCCGGGAACGTTTCGAGGTTATAGCTAGTCTTTATTAAATATTGAAGCTTTAGAAGTGCCTTCATTTCACTTGTTTGGATTTCGGAATTGGTACTTGTAGTGTAAATGCACAAAGATAAAATCGGGGATTTAATGGTAAATGAGGTTTAACGGGTGAGCTCGAGGGTCCTTGGGGTGCCATAAAGTGTGGTTTGAAGGATAGGATAACTCATTTGGGAATCTTGAACCTTGCCTTTTGATTTGAAGCTTAATAGCAAAGATTGACAAAGGGGATTTCGAGTTGAAAGTGAATCCGTGTGCATCTGGGCATTACGGCTAGTGTCTAGTAAGTGATGAGGTGCTAGAAATGTATTCGCTTTGCTTAGTTGAGCTCCGATTAGAGTACTTGTAATGTAATGCATAAAGAGGCAAATTCGGACTTTTCGGGTAATTGTACTTTAAAGTAAGATTTCAAGGGCTTAAATGGTGCCATTAAGTGTCATTAGAGATTTAGTATAGTTAGATTTGAGGTTTGTTATCTTGTGTGAAGTTTAGAGCTTATTTTGTTAGCATTTAGAAAGAGATTTGTTAGATTTCTTGTGAATTACTTGAATTAGTTGCATTAGTAGCTATTATATTGTTATGTTTGCTCTAATTGTGATAGAGTTATATGTTATATAAGTGTAAAGTTTATGACCTAAATACCAAGCATGTGAAAAGTGTCTAAATGAAGCTTATGTGAATTAGTTAAACTTGTTGCATAAGTAGCTATTTGAATTGTTATACTTGTTATAATTGCTATATTTGTCTATTGATTGAGTTATAAAATGTAAATTGGGAAAAATGAGTATGATAACTTGATTTATCTTGTAATTAGCTAGAGTTGAGTTTAGACAAATGGTTAGCTTGTTGAACATGTAAGTTGAAATGGGAGGTGATTGGCTGCCATTTAGCTAACTAAATGGAATTAGGGCCTTGTGCATGCTAATGCTAAAAAGCAAAGAATGCTTCTTGTCATATCCTCTAAGTTAGTTAAGATAATGCACGTCTAGAGATTTTAGAGTTTGATATTGTTACATGAACTCATAGAACTAGCTAATTAATTGCATGATTAGCATTTTTAACTCATGTTATTTGTGTATGGTCAATCGGATGAATGTAGAATGATTTTATTGCATAACTGCCTAATTAGGAATTGAAGGGAATTGATGCCATGGGAGAAGGTTAAAATGGGAGTTTGGCTAAGTTTTGTATGTTTGGCTTCCTAAAGGTGAGGGACCTGCATCCTTTCGTGCATTATAGTTTATTTTCTTGCTAAAAGAGTATATTGTTTAGTATAATTGCGTAATTGATATATGCTTATTGTTGCTAAATTGTAACTTGGTGCAAGGACAACCTACTTTTTGTCCTTAAATGTGTTTACTGATTATATTGTCATTGTTATCATTCTTGTATTGCATCGTGGTTGTGCAACCTCATTGTCGCGGTGGATGCGATGGCCTCGCTGGACGGCATCGGGCTTGCCAGTGTTGGTTGCCTTAGCTCCTTCTGCTATTCCCTCACTCGCCTGGTCTGGAGATTGCCAAGGGGTGTTGGGTCGTAGGATCGGGTACATCCGGAGTACCCATTGGTGTAAGGGATGCCGGCATATCGAGATTGAGATCGTGGTTCGTGGATCGGGGATCGAAGATTTGGAGTGATAAGGGTTATCGATTGTATCCTTTTAAAATGTGGTATTAGAATTGTTATTCACTGTTTATCTATTGTATTAATTGTGTTAAGTTGCTGCATTGCACGTCCCCGGTAGACCTTATCCCTCACTGAGCAATTGTGATTGCTCATACCTTGCTAAACATGTTTCAGGTGGTGCAGTTGGAAGAGTTGCTTTGGTTGCTGTGTACAATTACTTAAGATTGGAGTGATTGCTTGCTAAACTGTAGAAGACCTTGCTTGTCTACTTTATGTTCTATTTTGGAGCCTAAGGGCTTATGTATATATATTTGAGTGGTTGCAATTTGAAAGCTAAGTGGATGTAGTAAGTGTTACGGAATTGTGGCATGTAATAACTTATGCTTCTGCTTCTAGCTACGTTGCATGCTTGTATGTGTTTATATTGTCTTGTGTTGCTTAAGGCTCGGATGGCCTTGAAGTTGGGATTTCAATTAGAAATGTTGTTCCTTTGCTTCGTGTTTTATTTGAATACTTACAGGTTTTCAGAATGTTCACGGTACAGGGAAAACTCTGCCCGTTTTTCCTAAAATATGTGCCCGAGTTGGGATGCGGTTGAGAATATCATGGTTACTAGAGCCTCCGGTCTCGTGAGGGATTGGGGCGTTACAATATGCTCCCTCTTTCTCTTCTCTAACCTAGAAGCTGCATCAAAGGCCTCAGTAAGTATATCATACTGATTCAGGGCCATCGCACCCTGAATCTCGGGCCTCAAACCCAACACAAACCTACGAGTTTTGCGCTCCTCGTCAACCACAAACTCCGGTGCATACCAGGACAACCTAGTAAAAGCATCCTCATACTATGCCACTGAAGCATCTCCCTGAACTAAGGATAGAAACTCGGCCTTTCTCCTCTCCCGTGCAATCCTCGAGACATACTTCGCCCGGAAAGGTCTAAGAAAGGTATCCAAGACATATGGAATACCCTGGATCTCCCAACTAGATTTCACTGTGTGCCACCACTCCTCTGCCTCATTATCAAACAAATAAACGGCAAAGGTGACCTTTTTTTCATCAGTATCATCAATAGGGTCAAATATTTTCTCCACTTTACTAATACATGCCTCGGCTTTCTGATCATCTGGTTCCCCCTGAAACCTCGGTGGATAGTACCCCAAGAACTCCTTTAGTGTACCATGCCTATGGTATCCACCCTGTACATTCAGTAACTGTGCCTGCAAAGTCTGAGCTTAGGCAGCCTGCCCTGCAAGCAACTGTGCCTGACCGGCCATAACCTCAACTATCCTATCCATAGCTACAACGAAACGATCATCATCCCTTTATCGGCCCGGTGCAGCATTACCCGGCTCCTCATCAACTGCTTCGGGCCTACCTCTCGTTCTCGGTCTACTAGTCATTCTACTAATCAAAGAGTTAGTACAGGTTATAGCACATAGATAGGCTATAGACAATTATTAGCAAATAAACAACAATTCAAATATACACATAAATCACTTAAGTACCAATCACATAAACAAATTGATTACATAATCATATAAGCACTAAATCACATAATCACTTAATCATTTAATCATATTAACATATAGTTCACTTTTTTTCATTTCATACATACTTTCATGCTAAGACCATTACCCATATTCCGAGAATACCTCGGCTGACAGCTAACATGTGCTATGATACCACTCAATGTCACGCCCTAACTCGACCCTACCTACCATCAGTCAGGACGCAACGGAATTTCGGCAGTATAACGACAGTAATTAAGACACAGAGGCTCTAAACCAACCTCTTATCAATATCATACAACTAACTCCACAACCATTCAACAATCAGCTCCTCAATTAAATTAACAACAAAGAACATAACCTTATTATACAATAATCGTTCCTTCAACAACCCATTCATAGTTATACGCCTCCGTTCCAACTTAATACATAGTGTCACACCCCCACCCGACCCCGCAAAAGGCCAAGCCCGGACCCGACACACGGACGGAGTCTCCTCTATACCACGGACGATCCGAAAACCCTAAAATCAATATAATACTTGCGAAAGCCATAAAATAATCAAAACAAGCCAACTTTCTTTAAAATATACATTCTCTTATTAGCCAACTTTCCAAACCAAAATGCCATGCATACTACACAAGTATTTATGCCACTAAACAGTTAGCTTTTAGCATGCATTTCTTTACTAGTCACAAGAGTAAACTTTTACAGCTTTACATTCTTTCAACTTATACAACATAAGACCGTAGAGGCCTCAACTAGAAAATACATACAAGGCTACAAGCCTCAAAATTAAACGACATCCAAGCAATATACATATCATGCAAGGCTTGCACAAAATCTGGTAACCAACCACCAGCAAAGTAGAGAAGTGCAATCACGGGAACACCTCCACCTGTTCCTCTTCCTCAATTACCTCAAGAGGGTCTGCTTCAACTACTCCTGTAAAAATATAGTATAGAGAGGAATGAGCAAAAACTATTGCTCAGCGAGGGCAATTGGTCTCAAGGACGGAGATGAAAGGAGTATGCAATGCAATTAGCCAAGCAATGCATACATATATCATACAAAGATATAATAAAGCCATCAACAAAGCAAGGCAAGCATTAAAGCTATAAACACTCATTCAAAGGATACGATACTCTTTTCACGAGCAACTTTCAAACACGAATTCGATGACGACGCGCCGGCCCAAACCACCTTATAACACCAGTTTGGAATACCCCAGAAGTATCCATCAACCTACGACCCAAATCTCCCTGGGAGGCAACCCAAGCGAGAAAGGGAATAGCAGCGGAGCTAGAGCAACCAACACTGGCAACCCAAGGCTACCCAGAGAGGCCCATCACTCACGCGCGAGACACTATGCAATGCAAGACTCGATACAAGGCGATAAACAAGCGATAAAGCCACACGTGAGAGAATAACAAAGTAGGTTACTCTCGCACGCAATAGCATCAATTGATAATCATTTCAATCCAAATCAATTCAAACAAGTATTTCAAGCAATCCTAAGCATTCTATAGGCATAAAGTCAAAAAAAACACACAAAAACACAAACCGGCCCCAACTATCAAAACCCTACCATTTCCAAACGAGCCACGAGTTCTGGAAACCAACTTCACCAAACCTCCTAGGTCACCATAAGGCACGTCTAAAGACCCCGAAACCTTACTTTACCCTAGAACTCTCGCAAAGCCCCAATTTTCCCCTTTCTCGTTTGAACTACAACTATATCAACCAAACACCCAACCAATGCCATAATCGTACCAAAAGTGCTTCCATGGCTTCACAAAGCAATGCCAACACGCAAAACAAGAAAATGCTAAAGTCGACCTAAACGACCCCGACTTTCCCAATGGCATAATTCTCATTTTTTCCACTACGCAACCCAAACAAACCATGCATTTAGGCATTCTAGCATACCTAGCACATTTCTACATTAACGGAAAGTATAACAGCGCAACTTCAACGTTTCAAGGTTTTACTATTCATAAAACACTATTCAATTGACAATTTAATTTGCAATCACAACATTTAACCGCATAAAATATTAAAAAGCTATAAATACATGTTCTACAAATGCCAAGGAACATACTAGAAGCATCAAAACAATTTAAACAACATTCTACGGATAAAATCTAAAAATTGCAAAGTTGATACACTAAACATTTAAATGCGCAAATAACATGATTCCCTTACCTCAGGTACTCCTAGTCGCTAGGAAAACAACGCTAGTTGCCTCGAAAATCACCCCGCACGAGCTCACGCAAAGATTGAACGATTGAAAGGCTGAAATCTTTTTTTTTCTCTCTTGGAACTCACGGCCCTCTCTCTCTGTTCAGCTGCTGTTTCTTTTTTATTTTGCTTAGTTAAATGCTTATTTAAGTGTTAAATGGTCAAAGGGTCAAATGTCCAAGTCAAACAACTTAAAACTTGGTCAAAGGCTCTATTTTTGTGCATTTTTAAGCTCAATAACTAACACATATTAAATTTTCAGCTAGCAACAATTAAAATATAAAATTTAAGTCATCTAAATACTAGTTTCACTATTTGTTGAGGACTAGAAATCGTTCTCTAGCTATCGCTCCTTAAATGCAATACACGTTGCGACAGCGAGAAAGTAACAATTAATTCACAAAGAATTTAAGGAAATATAATTTTCAAAATAATAAATAAGAAAATTCACATTCCGGGCTCAGGTATTATACCCTCTCCCCCTTAAAACAATTGCGCCCACGCAATTCCTACCTGGTCAACAAACAACTCCGGATACTGATCTCGAACTTGGTCCTCTCTTTCCCAAGTTGCTTCCTCAAACCCTTGATGATTCCACATAACCTTTACTAACGGAATACTCTTCCAGCGAAGCTCCTGAATTTTTCGATCCACAATTCGAATCGGTTTCTCTTCATAAGACAACTTCTCTTCAATCTGCAAAGGCTCTTGTTCAAGTACATGTGAAGGGTCTGGATGATAATTCTTCAACATAGACACGTGGAACACATCGTGCAGTCTCGACAAGCTCGGAGGCAAAGCTAATCGATAAGCCAAATGACCTACCTTTTCGGTGATCTCATACGGACCCACATACCTGGGACTAAGCTTCCCGCTCTTACCGTGCCGAATCAATCCCTTCTGTGGAAAAATCTTAAGAAATACCCAATCTCCCAAATCAAACTCAAGATCCCGACGGTGCTTATCCGCATAACTCTTCTGACGACTCTGAGCTGTAAGCATACGCTAGCGAATAAGGTGAACATTATCTACCATCTTAATCATCTCAGGTAACACAGTCGGATCAACTAGTCTTATCTCTCCAACCTCTTCCCAATATAACGGGGATCTGCATTTCCGACCATACAACGCCTCGTAGGGAGCCATACCGATAGTAGATTGATAACTATTATTGTACGCGAACTCCGCTAAAGGCAAAAACTTCTCCCAATTCTTCCCAAAGTCAAGCACATATGCCCGAAGCATGTCTTCCAAGATCCTGATGGTTCTCTCAGACTGGCCATCAGTTTGCGGATGATATGAAGTACTGAAGCTCAACTTAGTTCCCATGGCCTCTTGCAACTTCTGCCAAAAACGAGATCTGAATCTGGGATCCCTATATGACACTATACTCTGTGGCACACCATGCAATCTCACAATATTAGAAGCATACAGTTCAGCTAGCTTATCAAGGCTATCCTGTTTGTTCACGGGAATAAAATGTGTAACTTTAGTCAAGCGGTCCACAACAACCCAAACAGAATCACATCCTCTTAGAGATCTAGGAAGATCGGTCATAAGGTCCATTGTTATATGTACCCACTTCCATTGCGGAATCGACAACGGCTGTAGAAGTCCGGCTAGCCTCTGATGCTCAACCTTAACCCTCTGACAAGTCAAACATCTGGATACATACCCAGCAATCTCCTTCTTCATATTGTTCCACCAGAAGTGTTGTTTCAAATCTCTATACATTTTTGTACTGCCCAGGTAAATCGTATACCTCGAATTATGTGCCTCGGACAGAATCTCATTCTTCAAAGTCGGATCATCAGGAACACATATTCTATCCCTGAATCTGAAGATGCCATCTGCATGTAATTTAAACTCCGACTCTCCCCCTTTTGATTATTCTTGGATCTTCAAGATGTGAGGATCAGTCTTCTGAGCCTCTCTGATCTGTGTTAGCAACCCTGACTGAATCTGTAAACTAGCAAATCGAATCCCTACCTTAGTAGCTTCTGGCTTCCATGAACAAATTTCTTCCAAAGTCTCCCAATCCTTGATAATCAAGCTTGCAACAGTAGCCTTTCGGCTCAAAGCATCAGCAACAACATTTGCCTTACCTGGCACATAGTTAATAGAACAGTTATAACCACCAAATAGCTCTAGCCACCTCCGTTGCCTCATATTCAAATCCTTTTGTGAAAACAAATACTTGAGACTCTTGTGGTCAGTAAAAATTTCAAATCTGCAACCCCACAAGTAATGACGCCACTTCTTCAATGCAAACACAATTGTAACTAACTCAAGATCATGTGTAGGGTAATTGACTTCATAAGGTTTCAATTTCCTAGAAGCATAGGCAATCACCTTACCATTCTGCATTAAAACACAATAGTGAAACTAGTATTTAGATGACTTAAATTTTAAACTATAATACTTTTCAAAATGATATATTTCTTAGATTCTTCGAGATTTAATTGTTATTCTTTTGTTGTCGCAACGTACATTGCATATCGAGAGCGTTAGCTAGGAAACGGTTTCCAGTCCTCAGCAAATAGTGAAACTAGTATTTAGATGACTTAAATTTTATATTTTAGTTGTTACTAGCTAGAATTAATTTTGGTGATAGTTATTTAGCTTAAAAATGCACAAAAGTAAGCCATTTTGACTAGTTTTAAGTTGTTTGACCAACCTTGACCAAAGATTTGACCATTTTGACCTTTGACCTCTTTAAAATAGCATAAATAACACAAAATAATAAAAAAAACAGAACTGAACAGCAGCTTAGCAGGGCCGAAAATGAGGAGAGAAAAAAAAAATTCAAGCCAAAATCTTCATTTCTTCGCGGGAGCTTGCACGGGGTGGCTTCCGAGGCATCCTACGAGGTCTTCCTAGCGTCTAGGAGCGTCTAAGGTGAGGGTTTCATCGTTATTTGCACATTTGAAATATTTGGGTCTAAACTGTGATTTTTAGATTTTATGTGTAGATTGTTGTTTTAATCGTTTTGTTGCTTAAAGAATGCTCCTTGTTGATTGTAAAACGTGTATTTATAGCTTTTTAACATTTTCTGCGGTTCAATGTTGAGATTAGAATTTAAATTGATTAATGAATAGTAATTAGTGAATAGTAAACCCTTGAAACGTTGAAGTTGCCCCGTTATGCTGTCTGTTGATGTGAAAATGTGCTAGGTATGCTAGAATGCCTAAATGTGTGGTTTAATTGGAATGTGTAATAGAAAAACGGAGAAAAATAGCTTAGTGAAAGTCGGGGTCGTTTAGATCAACTTTAGCGTTTTCTCGTTTTGCATGATGACATTGTTTTGGGAGCCCATGGAAGCACTTTTGGTGCGGTCGTGTTGTTGGTTGGGTGTTTGGTTGGTATAGTTGTAGTTCAAACGATAAAGGGGGAAATCGGGGCTTTGCGCGAGTTCTAGGGTAAAGTAAGGTTTTGGGGTCTTTAGACGTGCCTTGTGGTGACCTAGGAGGGTTGGCGAAGTCGGTTTCCAGAACTCGTGGCTCGTTTGGAAATGGTAGCGTTTTGATAGTTGGGGCCGATTTGAGTTTTTGTGTGTTTTCTTGACTTTATGCCTATAGAATGCTTAGAATTACTTGAAATACTTGTTTGAGTTGTTTTGGATTGAATTGCTTATCAATTGCTGCCATTGCGTGCGAGAGTAACCTACTTTGTTATTCTCCCACGTGTGGCTTTATCACTTGTTTATCGCCTTGTATCGAGTCCTGCATTGCATAGTATCTCGCGCGTGAGTGATGGGCCTCTCTGGGTAGCCTTGGGTTGCCAGTGTTGGTTGCTCTAGCTCCGCTGCTATTCCCATTCTCGCTTGGGTTGCCTCCCAGGGAGATTTGGGTCGTAGATTGATGGATACTTCCGGGGTATTCCAAACTGGTGTTATAAGGTGGTTTGGGCTAGCGCGTCATCGTTAAAGTCAACGGAATCGTGATCGGTACATTACTCGCTCGAGAGAACCATAGCCTTCAAAGTGTGGAAGAGCTTTGATTGGTTGTGTTAATGCTTTCTTTAGTTGTTTAATTGTATTGTTGTTTATATTGTATGCCTTTTATTGATTGTATCGCTTAACTGTACCTTTTTGCATTGCACGATCTTCTTTCTCTCCACTTCGATATCTGTCTCGCCCTCACTGAGTATACGTGTTGTGTATACTCACTCCTCACCACCACATTTCAGGAAATGCCCTGTTAGCTGGAAAGTTCGTGATTTCGTGAAAGTCCGTGCTTGAAGAGTTGTCTTGAGTGCCTATGTGACTTGAGTTGTCAAAGTTGTATAGTTGTATGCTTTTATGTTGTATGTAATTATTGTTAAAAGAAATGTAATATAAATCTAGCTATGTAGTTGGAATGGTTTGATAACTTAGATTATGTATATAGTTAATGTAGCTTAACTTTAATGCATGGGTGTAATGTCCAAAGGAAAAGAATTAGAATGGCATGATAGTTTATTTTATGCAATAGCTTTGTATGGTTTAATTGCCTAGATTGAATGTACTTGTCAAAATGAAAAGATAGGTTAGTTTTTAAATTGGAAATGTATGTATACTTGCTGAGTTTAAATTGTTGAGAACCGAGGCTCGGATGGCCTTGAGGAAGTTTTGTATGGTTGGACACGGTGGTGGTCCTTTTATATGCTATTACAGGTTTTCCATTTCGCCTATAAACAGGGGAGACTCCGTCCGTTTTCCCTGAAAATTTTGCCCCGCTTTGGTTTGTGTTGTTATTAGTTTGATTGATAAAACTCCCGGTCTCGAGAGGGATCGGGGTGTTACAAGTGGTATCAGAGCTTGTTTAGCTCATAAGCCGGGACAGGGTCCTCGGTATGGTGGTTAGTGACCCTTGGATGTGTGCTTGTTAAGTGTGTCTTGAAAGTGTATGCTTGTATGTGAGATTGTGTGTTTTGAGTTGAATGTATGCACCTATGTGATAAAGTTATATGGTATGTGTTGATTGTGTTTTAAGTGAAGTAAAGTGTCTAGCTGTGCATTGAATTGACCTATCGAATTGGTATCGTGAATTGTATCGACCTCGTGAATTCTTATTTGCTTGAAGTATTACTTGTAACGTGTGTATAGAAAGTCTTGAATTGGTTATGCTGTGACTTGAATTGTTTATGTTGTGCTTGACTTGATTGCCGTGCTTGAGTGACTTTGTTCAATAAACTGTTTTACAAACTTGCTTGCATAATAGTTTAAGGCATGTGTATAACTGTGATATATTGGCATTCATACATGTCCTATGGAAATGGTAAGTAAGTCCTCTTCCTCCCCTGAAGAAAGTGGTTCACAGTTGGCCTTTCAAGGTGTATGGATTGGTAGGAAATGAATGGTATTTGACTAGTCTTTATTTGGGAGTTGGTGTTTGCTTTTGGAGCTCGGTTATTGGCAAATCTCTACGGTCCTTCTCTGTGCTTAACAGTTGTGAAAAAGATAACTTTCTTTGGGGTTTAGGTATGATGGCTCTTGGTAGCATTCTTTGGCTTCCTTATTGGGTATTATTTGGAATTTCTGTTGGCACTTCTTGGTAGACTTGGCTATTGGGGTTCCTCTAAGATTATCTCCTGTGCTTAGTAAAAATGACTTTCTTTGGAGTTCTACATGATAACTCTTTGGAGCATTTTCTTGATATTTTCTTGTTGGGCATTCATCGAGTTTTTCTATAATGGCATTCATGGAAGACTAGGTTGGGATTTTAATCAACCTTTGGTGTTCTTTCCGCATTCTTATGGGGAACTTTGATTTGAGTCTACTTACAATGATTAGCTTTGCGTGAGGCATACTATTTTGGTATTCTTTGTGGACATTTCTCAGTGGATTTGACAATCGGAGTTCTTATTGGATTTGCTGTATAATATTGTCTACAATATCTTTGTTCTGGTCTTTCTTGATATTTTATTGGAAATCGTGATTGGAAATCTTCAATAGCATATGGTGTACCTGTACGGCATTTTCTCTGGTATTTTACCCAATATTTGATAGCAATATTATTTTGGGAATCTACTTGGTTATTCAGCTTGGTGTTTATTCATGGACTTTTGATAAGTATATATATATGTTGGCGTACATTTTGGATTTCCTAATCAGATGCTTCTTGAGCTATATATTGAAAGACTTCCTTGAAACTTCTGTAATATGATTGACTGGATTTCTTGTTGGAGTCTTCCCGAGTGGTACTTGAGATTCTTGGTTAGACTCTGCCTCAGATTGTTTATTGGTATGTTCTAGGCTGTATAAAGGTTGCACTCGGCAAATGGCGAAGAGGTCTTGGAGCTTGGTCTTATATGTGCTGCATCTATTTTGGCCATCTTTTGACTTCCTTATTTGATACTTGTTGGATTTTTATAGAGGATTCGTATATTCGTAATATCTACAGTATCTTCGCTTTAGTCCTTATTGGCATCTTCTCGGCACTCTTAGTGGGGAATTCTCTTATGATATTCTTGACCAGCGGAATTCTTATTTGGATTTCAAGAGGGCATTTTTAATTAAACTTTTATTTGACTTTTTTGTTTTCGAGTTTCCAGTCAGTACTATTGGGGCTTCTTAGCAAGGTGTTCTTTGAGCGTTCTTATTCGGTGTCTTGTTCAGCAACCAATGAAGAGTGGTCAGAGTTGGATTTCAGATGATGCAGAGTTCTATTGGAAGAAGAATTGCGAGGACGCAATTTTTTTAAAGGGGGAAGGATGTGATAACCCGAACCCGGCATGCATTTAATAGCATTCAATTGCATTTAACTAAGTGACATTTTAAATGTTGGCATTGAATTTGTGTTTATTTTTAGTTAAACACTTATTTGTAGCTTTACTTTCATATTTCTTTTAAAAGTAATTAGAATAATACCTTAGCTAATCATGTTAACGGAATATCAACTACTTTTCAAATCTGTGTCAATCGGTTTTATTTTTCTTGCACTTAAATGCTCGAATTTCACTTAAATGAAAAGTAGCTCCGAGCCGGAGTAAATTTTAAATTGTAATGCTTTTCAAAATGATATATTTCTTAGATTCTTCGAGATTTAATTGTTATTCTTTTGTTGTCGCAACGTACATTGCATATCGAGAGCGTTAGCTAGGAAACGGTTTCCAGTCCTCAGCAAATAGTGAAACTAGTATTTAGATGACTTAAATTTTATATTTTAGTTGTTACTAGCTAGAATTAATTTTGGTGATAGTTATTTAGCTTAAAAATGCACAAAAGTAAGCCATTTTGACTAGTTTTAAGTTGTTTGACCAACCTTGACCAAAGCTTTGACCCTTTTGACCTTTGACCTCTTTAAAATAGCCTAAATAACACAAAAAAAAAAACAGAACTGAACAGCAGCTTAGCATGGCCGAAAATGAGGAGGGAAAAAAAAAGATTTCAAGCCAAACTCTTCATTTCTTCGCGGGAGCTTGCACGGGGTGGTTTTCGAGGCATCCTACGAGGTCTTCCTAGCGTCTAGGAGCGTCTAAGGTGAGGGTTTCATCGTTATTTGCGCATTTGAAATATTTGTGTCTAAACTTTGATTTTTAGATTTCATGCGTAAATTGTTGTTTTAATCATTTTGTTGCTTAAAGAATGTTCCTTGTTGATTTTAGAACGTGTATTTATAGCTTTTTAACATCTTCTGCGGTTAAATGTTGAGATTGCAATTTAAATTGATTAATGAATAGTAATTAGTGAATAGTAAACCTTTGAAACGTTGAAGTTTCCCCGTTATGCTGTCTGTTGATGTGAAAATGTGCTAGGTATGCTAGAATGCCTAAATGTGTGGTTTAATTGGAATGTGTAATAGAAAAACGGAGAAAAACGGCTTAGTGAAAGTCGGGGTCGTTTAGGTCAACTTTAGCGTTTTCTCGTTTTACGTGATGACATTGTTTCGGGAGCCCATGGAAGCACTTTTGGTGCGGTCATGGTGTTGGTTGGGTGTTTGGTTGGTATAGTTGTAGTTCAAACGAGAAAGGGGGAAATCGGGGCTTTGCGCGAGTTCTAGGGTAAAGTAAGGTTTCGGGGTCTTTAGACGTGGCTTAGGATGTCCTAGGAGGGTTGGCGAAGTCGGTTTCCAGAACTCGTGGCTCGTTTGGAAATGGTAGCGTTTTGATAGTTGGGGCCGATTTGTGTTTTTGTGTGTTTTCTTGACTTTATGCCTATAGAATGCTTAGAATTACTTGAAATACTTGTTTGAGTTGTTTTGGATTGAATTGCTTATCAATTGCTGCTATTGCGTGCGAGAGTAACCTACTTTGTTATTCTCCCACGTGTGGCTTTATCGCTTGTTTATCGCCTTGTATCGAGTCCTGCATTGCATAGTGTCTCGCGCGTGAGTGATGGGCCTCTCTGGGTAGCCTTGGGTTGCCAGTGTTGGTTGCTCTAGCTCCGCTGCTATTCCCATTCTCGCTTGGGTTGCCTCCCAGGGAGATTTGGGTCGTAGATTGATTGATACTTTCGGGGTATTCCAAACTGGTGTTATAAGGTGGTTTGGGCCGGCGCGTCATCGTTAAAGTCATCGGAATCGTGATCGGTACATTACTCGCTCGAGTGAACCATAGCCTTCAAAGTGTGGTATAGCTTTGATTGGTTGTGTTAATGCTTTCTTTAGTTGTTTAATTGTATTGTTGTTTATATTGTATGCCTTTTATTGATTGTATCGCTTAACTGTACCTTTTTGCATTGCACGATCTTCTTTCTCTCCACTTCGATATCTGTCTCGCCCTCACTGAGTATACGTGTTGTGTATACTCACTCCTCACCACCACATTTCAGGAAATGCCCTGTTAGCTGGAAAGTTCGTGATTTTGTGAAAGTCCGTGCTTGAAGAGTTGTCTTGAGTGCCTATGTGACTTGAGTTGTCAAGGTTGTAAAGTTGTATGCTTTTATGTTGTATGTAATTATTGTTAAAAGAAATGTAATATAAATCTAGCTATGTAGTTGGAATGGTTTGATAAGTTAGATTATGTATATAGTTAATGTAGCTTAACTTCAATGCATGGCTGTAATGTCCAAAGGAAAAGAATTAGAATGGCATGATAGTTTATTTTATGCAGTAGCTTTGTATGGTTTAATTGCCTAGATTGAATGTACTTGTCAAAATGAAAAGATAGGTTAGTTTTTAAATTGGAAATGTATGTATACTTGCTGAGTTTAAATTGTTGAGAACCGAGGCTCGGATGGCCTTGAGGAAGTTTTGTATGGTTGGACACGGTGGTGGTCCATTTATATGCTATTACAGGTTTTACATTTCGCCTATAAACTGGGGAGACTCCGTTCGTTTTCCCTGAAAATTTTGCCCTGGTTTGGTTTGGGTTGTGATTAGTTTGATTGATAGAACTCCCGGTCTCGAGAGGGATCGGGGTGTTACAACTTCAATCTTAGCTGGGTCCACTGAAATTCCTCGATCTGAAATGATATGGCCTAGAAAAGATATCTGATTCAACCAGAACTCATACTTGCTGAATTTAGCAAAAAGCTTGTTTTCCTGCAAAGTCTGAAGCACAATCCTCAAGTGTTGCTCATGTTCAGCCTCGTTCTTCGAATACACTAAAATGTCGTCAATAAAGATCACGACAAACTGATCAAGGTAAGGTCGGAAAACTCTCTGCAGCAAGTCCATGAATGCGGCTGGTGCATTCGTCAAACCAAACGGCAAAACAACAAATTCATAGTGGCCATATATAGTCCGGAATGCCGTCTTAGGTATATCTTCACTCTGAATCCTAAGTTGATAGTAACCCTGCCTCAAGTCGAATTTAGAGTAAACAGTCGCACCCTGCAACTGGTCAAACAATTCTTCAATCAACGGCAAGGGGTATTTGTTCTTAATCGTGACTTGATTAAGTCCCCTATAATCAATACATAACCGTAGCGTGCCGTCTTTCTTTCTCACAAACAACACAGGCGCACCCCACGGCGAAGAACTAGGTTGTATAAACCCTTTTTCAAGCAAGTTCTGAAGCTGAATTTTTAACTCTTAAAGTTCAGCCGATGCCATTCTATAAGGACTTCTAGAAATTGGCGCAGTGCTTGGCACAAGATCAATCACAAACTCAATCTCCCTATCCGGTGGTAAACCCGGTAATTCCTCAGGAAATACACCAGGGAAGTCTCTAACAATTGGAACCTTATTCAAACTCAACTTATCAGTAGGCTGATTGATCAGATAGGCTAAGTAAGCTTCACAACCCCTATTCAACAACTTAGAAGTCTTGATCGCTGATAAAAGTGGAATTCAGGCAGCCCTGCAGTTCCCAACAATCTCTAGTACTGGTAGGTCAGGGACCTGAAGATAAACAAGCTTTGATCTACAATCCAACTGAGCATAATACTTTCCCAACCAGTCCATTCCCAAAATGATTTCAAAGACACAGAATGGCAATATAATTAAATCAGCAGGAAATTTACGGTTCTCAATACATATATCACAAGATTTGCAAATAGACTCAGTAACAAATTTTGCACCCAAATGAGTACTAACTTCAACTTCATGAGGCAATTTATCAATGCAAACATTCACAGATCGTGCACATGCAGGAGTTATAAACGAATGTGTAGCTCCGGGATCAATCAAAACTTTAACTGGCTGAGTATTGAGAAGAAAGGTACCTTCCACTATAGCTGTAGTATCGGGTAGCTCCTCTGCATCCAGTGCAAAGACCCTAGCCTGAACTCTCTGTGCTGGACGTGCACCTGCAGCCCTATTCTGAACACCTTGGCCTCCACCACGGCCCTGAACATTGTTATACTTAGGGCAATCTCTCACCCTGTGATCATCACTGCCACAACCCGTACATTTACCACTCTTCCTCCAGCAGTTAGCCTCAATATGCCCTGACCGATTACAATAATTACACTGTTGATTTTGCCTAACTGCAGTGTTTCCCGTAGGTGCTGGGGCTCTGGCAGGGGTAGGAACTGTACCTCCCTGCTGAGGTCTAGTCACAGCTGGCCTAGCCTGAAACTGCTGCTGTGGCTGATACGGACGCTGCTGAGGAACCTGTGCAGAAGACTGATACTGCCTCGGCTGACTTTGGCTGCTCTGGCCCAAATACTGCTTCTTACTCGGCTGACTGCTCTCAGCTATCATCTTAGCCTTCCGTTTCTTAAACTTCGACGCTACCTGAAATGCCTCGGGAAAAGTAGTGTAGGTCTGCCCAGTCAAATGCAACTGTATGTCCATTCTCAGCCCACGGACAAACCTATGAATCATCCTCCTAGCCGGCCGTACCAACTCGGGCATATACCTCGACAGGCTAATAAACCTAGCCTCGTACTGAGCAACAATCATATTTCCCTGTTTCAGGGCCACAAACTCATCTTCCCTCCTTTCCATAGCCATCTCGGGAATGTACTTATCCCGAAACTAACTCACAAAATCATCCCACAAATGTGGTACATCCTCACAATCCCACCTCATCCTGATAGTATTCCACCACTGCTCTGCATCACCCTCAAATAAGAATGACGCATAGTCTATTCTTGGCTCATCAGTATACCTCAACGCGGTGAAAATCTTCTCAACTCGATTAATCCATCTCTCGGCCGCCTCATCATCCGGCTCCCCGAAGAACTTTCCCGGCTCGTGCGTAAGAAATTTCTCTAACTGATTATTCTCAACTCTATACCCCTGTCCACCAGGATTAGCTTGATTTCCCTGGGGATTATTCCGGTCCTGCCTCTGCTCATGCAGCACCTGTAACGCCCCGATCCCTCACGAGACCGGAGGCTCTAATAACCATGTTGTTCTCAACCCAATACCAAGCCTGGTCACAAAATTTTTCCTAATGGTTAAGTCCGGACCGACACACGGACAGAGTCTCCCTTGTACCGTGGACATTCTGAAAACCTGTAAACACTCAATAAAGCCACAACATAACAAGACATTCATTTATAACTAAAGATCTTAGCTTTAAGGCCATCCGAGCCTTAAGACATACAAACAGTTTAGATACAGACAAGCATGCATTCATAACTTAACTCTTTACAAAACCGCTTATCATGCCACTCCATGATAGCTTTTAAGTATTCTTAGAAATTGAAACCACCCACTCATTCACCCCCAAGCATCCGAAGCAGCAAATAGAAGAAATATAAGTTATTACATGCCATGGTTCTAAACCTACCACTACAACATCTATCCCTCAATTTACAAACTATATAATATACACATATCACTTAGGTTACAAAATAGAACATAAAGTAAAGAAAACAAGTTAGCGAGGTATGAGCAACCACCTCAAGCAACTAGACACAGCAACTAATGCAACTCCTCCAACTGCGCCACCTGAAACATGTTAGCCAGGTATGAGCAACCACTGTTGCCCAGTGAGGGATAAGGTCCCGGGGTGTGCAATGTGACAAGTAATACAGTTAACAACAATAACAATTGAGCAAATCAAGAAACAATGATAGCTTAAATAACCACATATTTGAAAGGATACATTTCTCATAACCCCTATACACCACTCTTCACTGGTCTTCATTCACGATCCCCGAACCTCGATCACGATCACGATAAGCCGGCATAACCCCAAACACTCCAGTGGGTGTACTCCGGATGTACCCCGATAATCCTACGACCCAACATCCCCTGGCAATCTCCAGACCAGGCGAATGAGGGACTAGGGCACGGAGTTTGAATATCCACTGGCAAGCCCTCTGCCGCCCATCCGATATTCAACACATCTGCCCCTGACACTATGGTTGCGCAACCACTATGCAATGCACTTAACAATGACAAGTTAATAGCAATAATATAGGCATCAACACATAGGAGGATCAACAAAGTAGGTTGACCTCGAGCCAGTTAGAATAGAAGCAATTATATAAGCTAATAAGCAGTTTTACAAATGGACATTTACAAAATAAGCATAGAATCATACCAAAAGCTCCAAATCAACTTGAAACCACATATAAACACTCAAGAAGTCATGCCATGAGTTTAGAAGTGTGAGACAACCGAAATTGCACCTAAACCCCTTTGTTTCTCAACTATTTCTCTTCCAAACCAAGGTTAATGATTCCATTTTCTAAGGAAACTCTCCCAACCTTCTAACTAACCCTCAAGGTACCCTCTCAACCCTCTAACTCATTCAAATGCCCGCGTTTACCCCGAAAGCCCCAAATTCCCTCTTATGGCTTTAAACTACACATACCTTATCCGGGCTTCAAACAAGGGTTATCAAAGCTTCTATAGCACCTAGGTAGCCTAAGAATACTAGAAGTGAAGCCCGAATCCACCCGGATTCGCATGAACCCCGAAACCCCTTTGTTAAAGTCGGCTATTTCACGTTTTATGCGATTCTAGAGCAATTCAAGTGCACGGGGCTATTAGACTACCTTCATTAGCACCTAAGGCATCTATTAGGAGTGTTGAATCAAGCTAATATGTGCAATTACACAAAACCCTAGAAAAACGTCACTATTCACCTCATAAATTCAAATGACGATTCCAACCGTTTAAAATGCAAACTAATAGCTCAAATGTGTTCTCTAGCACTTATATACAAGGTATAATAGCATAGATAAGCTTTGCAATAGCATTTGATAACATTTTCAACAAATCAAGAAAAATGTAACATTTTAGATATGCATAAAAAGTCATGAAAACCCTCACCAATTGCGCGTAGGAACTCTCGGGAGGCTAGAAAACACCCTAAACTACTTTCTCCTAGTTTGGCTTGGCTTGGCTTGAAGATTTGATGAGCAAAATCCTCTCATTATCCTCCTACACTATTCTCGGATTTGCTACAGTGATTTTTCAGCATTTGCTCTCTTTTTTTTTTTTTTTTTGAGCTAAATGGTCATGAGTTGAGTAGATATACTAAATGGCTAAGTTGGGTGATTAAATGGGTTACTAAAATGAGCGTTGTTAACTTTAAAACGTGCCTAAGGTGTGAAACATAGGCTAGCTAATTAAATCTCTAAGTTATGTTACGTAACACTATTCATTGAACTATGAAAATCATTTTCTAAACGAGCGCTCCTATCGCTTTTAGTTCAATTGCACATTTTTCTCACTCCTTTAACAATTAATATGATTTAATAAAAATGTTAATTCACTAATAGAATGTAGTTTGAAAATGGAGTGAATAGTAGCTACAGAAGTCAGTTAGTAAAGTACAGAAGTAAATGCGCAAACAAGGGATGTAACAGTAATTGAATGCATGGCTAAATCTCGGGCGTCACAGCACCTGTGTAATCCGGTCTACTGCAGTAGTCATAGTAGCCATAAACTGCTCAGGCAACGGCTGCTGACCCTGTTCTACTGCCTCTTCATCTGATCCTATACCTTGAGTACCACGACGTGGCGGCATAGTAGCAATTCACAATAGCTGGCAACATTTAAAAGCAGTTTATAGACAGAAATATAGCACATAAGATTAGATAACACTCAAGTCAATAACAATCCAATATTCTATCACACAATTCACATAAGACAAGTTCAACTTGCCAAACTATTTCACTTAAACACATAAACATTCCAAGTTCACAAAGTCATGCTATAACATTTTCTTTTCACTTAGCAATCATACATAAACACTTTAGCATTTTAGACCTTTACCCCACAGACCGAGAATCATATCCCGGCTCATGCAAGACTATCATGCTCTGATACCACCTAAAGATGTCACTCCCTAACCCGACCCCGAAAAAGGCCAAGCCCAGACCCGACACACGGACGGAGTCTCCTCTGTACCGCGGACGATCCGAAAACCCTAAAATCAAAATAATACTTGCGAAAGCCATAAAATAATCAAAACAAAGCAACTTTCTTTTAAAAACATACATTCTCTTCTTAACCAACTTTCCAAACCAAAATGCCATGCATACTACACAAGTATTTATGCCACTAAATAGTTAGCTATTAGCATGCATTTCTTTACTAGTCACAAGAGTAAACTTTTGCAGCTTTACATTCTTTCAACTTATACAACATAAGACCGTAGAGGCCTCAACTAGAAAATACATATAAGGCTACAAGCCTCAAAATTAAGCAACATCCAAGCAATATACATATCATGCAAGGCTCGCACAAAATCTGGTAACCAACCACTAGCAAAGCAGAGAAGTGCAATCACGGGAACACCTCCACCTGTTCCTCCTCCTCAATTACCTCAAGAGGGTCTGCTTCAACTACTCCTGTAAAAATATAGTATAGAGAGGAATGAGCAAAAACTATTGCTCAACGAGGGCAATTGGTCTCAAGGACGGAGATGAGAGGAGTATGCAATGCAATTAGCCAAGCAATGCATACATATATCATACAGAGATATAATAAAGCCATCAACAAAGCAAGGCAAGCATTAAAGCTATAAACACTCATTCAAAGGATACGATACTCTTTTCACGAGCAACTTTCAAACACGAATTCGATGACGACGCGCTGGCCCAAACCACCTTATAACACCAGTTTGGAATACCCCGGAAGTATCCATCAACCTACGACCCAAATCTCCCTGGGAGGCAACCCAAGCGAGAAAGGGAATAGCAGCGGAGCTAGAGCAACCAACACTTGCAAACCAAGGCTACCCAGAGAGGCCCATCACTCACGCGCGAGACACTATGCAATGCAATACTCAATACAAGGCGATAAACAAGCGATAAAGCCACACGTGAAAGAATAACAAAGTAGGTTACTCTCGCACGCAATAGCAGCAATTGATAATCATTTCAATCCAAATCAATTCAAACAAGTATTTCAAGCAATCCTAAGCATTCTATAGGCATAAAGTCAAAAAAAACACACAAAAACACAAACCGGCCCAAACTATCAAAACCCTACCATTTCCAAACGAGCCATGAGTTCTGGAAACCGACTTCACCAAACCTCCTAGGTCACCATAAGGGACGTCTAAAGACCCCAAAACCTTACTTTACCCTAGAACTCGCGCAAAGCCCTAATTTCCCCCTTTTTCTTTTGAACTAGAACTATACCAACCAAACACCGAACCAACGCCATAAACGCACCAAAAGTGCTTCCATGGCTTCCCGAAGCAATGCCAACACGCAAAACGAGAAAATGCTAAAGTCGACCTAAACGACCCCGACTTTCCCAAAGGCATAATTCTCATTTTTTCCACTACGCAACCCAAACAAACCATGCATTTAGGCATTCTAGCATACCTAGCACATTTCTACATCAACGGAAAGCATAACAGCGCAACTTCAACGTTTCAAGGTTTTACTATTCATAAAACACTATTCAATTGACAATTTAATTTGCAATCACAACATTTAACCGCAGAAAATGTTAAAAAGCTATAAATACATGTTCTACAAATGCCAAGGAACATACTAGAAGCATCAAAATGATTTAAACAACATTCTACGGATAAAATCTAAAAATTGCAAAGTTGATACACTAAACATTTAAATGTGCAAATAGCATGATTCCCTCACCTCAGGTACTCCTAGTCGCTAGGAAAACAACGCTAGTTGCCTCGGAAATCACCCCGCACGAGCTCTCGCGAAGATTGAACGATTGAAAGGTTGAAATATTTTTTTTCTCTCTTGGAACTGACGGCCCTCTCTTTCTCTGTTCAGCTGCTGTTTCTTTTTTTATTTTGCTTAGTTAAATGCTTATTTAAGTGTTAAATGGTCAAAGGGTCAAAGGTCCAAGTCAAACAACTTAAAACTTGGTCAAAGGCTCTATTTTTGTGCATTTTTAAGCTCAATAACTAACACATATTAAATTTTCAGCTAGCAACAATTAAAATATAAAATTTAAGTAATCTAAATACTAGTTTCACTATTTGCTGAGTACTAGAAATCGTTCTCTAGCTATCGCTCCTGAAATGCAATGCACGTTGCGACAGCGAGAAAGTAACAATTAATTCACAAAGAATTTAAGGAAATAAAATTTCCAAAATAATAAACAAGAAAATTCACATTCCGGGCTCGGGTATTACACATAGGCTATACATACATTTCAAAAATAGATTAAAACCAACTTAGTAATCTAATCATGATCAAAATAAAGACTACTAAATCATCATACATAAGTCTTTAAGTTAAAGTAGGTTTATAATACATCATAATACAACAATTATAAACGATCTCATGGAAAAGACTTCTTCAAGAGGCACGTACCCGTAGTCTTGCTCAACAACACTTGTAAGCATGCAATAATTGAGAGTGGGCTTATATAAAACAAGCTCAGTGAGGATCCAATAGATCTCTAACAGTATTTACTATACTCATTGGAAATAATCCTCTGAGCAGTAAACACATAACATTCATCAATAACAATATAACACATAGACTATAATGACCAATCAATAAAGGATACTCTAGTTGGTGTTGCTCCAAACGCCATCACGATCTCATCCAACTTCTTATCACCCCGATGGCACATACACCCGAGGTACCTCACTAGCCTTGCCCTCCATGGCATCTCCGCCCATGTGAGATGAGGGTAGCCTCTGGTAGTCATGCCGTTATCAACCCGGTAGCCCAATGCTGCCCGAGAGGTGGCACACACATACCAAGACTCAGCAATAAAAATAAACAATCAATCACATCACAAGAGGACAATCTTTTCCGTTGACTATCTCCCGGTTCATCAATAATCAATATTCAATAATCAATAATCAATAATGCATCAATCAATTAATAACATTAAAACAACACAACATCCATTAATCAATTAACAATTAAACAACTAAGTTAGATGACAAAGTAGGCCACCCAACTTAACATGCATTAGACACACAACCAAACCCTAATCTAACCATCAACAACTCACAATTCAATCACTCAAACACCACCCGATCATCTAAAGGCATATAACAACATTTTAAAGAAACACGACCTAAACTTCAAATAATCATAACTTACATTCTACCGATCCAAACAACTCCAAACTAGTTCCTACCATTCACCCTCACAATCATCTACAATAGCCCCTCGGAAACCAACCAAAATACATCCAAATCAAGCCCAAGAGCCCTAAAACCTCAATGCACCTAGGCTGAAATTTCCGAATTTTCGCACCAACATCTCAATCAAAATTTTGGCATTACAACGGCACTACCCCGTCTTTTACAAATTTTTTCAAATCGACGGCAATCGATTCCAACCAATACAACTCAAGATAATCAACAAATTGCCAAACTATCAACTTTAAATACCCAAAAATAAAAATTCTTGCTACTACGGTTCGAATCTTATAAGAATACATATAATCGATCCTTAGCATACACTGAGTAATAATATAACTTCAAATTAACATTCTAACCGTTCAAAATGCAATTATAAGCAAAAACATAAAAAATGACTTTTGAGATATAGAATTTTTCTCACCTCTGATGTGTTTTGAAGCTACAAAGATGCTCAATGGATGCTCAAGAGGTGGAATCGAGCTTTTGTTGAAGGAAATTGGCCTTTAATTGCAACTTCTAATGAAAATTTGCCTTTGAAAACTTGAAGAAAACCTTGGCTTTTCTCTCTAATGGCTTTCGTCCATGTAGGTGTAAAATGAGTATGTTTTGTGCTTTGCAATTGTGTGTTGATGCATATTAAGTAAAGGTCAACAATTTAAAAGAAAGTCAATTAGTTTTATTTAGTCTTTTAATTCTATTTTTAGTCTTTTAATTATTTCCTTGATTATTTCTTGCTCAACTATTAAATTAACAACTAAATTAATTCTAGACAATATATTTTAGGTGACAAAGAGCATTACATTAAAGCAGTTTCACCCGAGTCGACTTAAAACTCGTTTTCTTGCAAAACAAAGTGTAAAAACCTTTAAAATTCTAAAATCGATTCCAAATTCATTTTAATCAAACACGGGTCTATTAATACTCAAGGACTAGGTTTTAAAACGTTTAAAACACCGCTGTAAAAATTTTAGCGGACAGGTGTTCAAAAATACTATTCACCAAAACCGACGATAAAATTTCTAATTACGTTTTTTATGAAAATTTCATGAATGCACACTTAACATGTATTAGGAGTATTAATCACATAGTTAACACAATCTAACCCATATAGCACATATACAGGTCAATTCACGCAAAATGAGGTAAAGCACACAAATCGAGATAAAACAAAATATGGGGTCTCACAGTAGCCCTATTAATAAGCCTTGGTGAGCGCAAGGTTTCACTCCCATTATAAGGGCTAGGTCCTATGATCCGTAGATTATAGAGGTGTTTACTTTTACCATTAGTTGAAATCCCGCTATTGGTTATTATATGGTATCCCCCGAAGGTGGTATTTGGCGGGTGAGGGCAACCCTCAGTTACTAGCTGTGGATAGGAATAGGATCCAGTTACAAAGATGATGGAGGTCTTTCTTCTACCTCTGGATCCAGAGAAGTTGAAAGTCCATCTCTTTCTTCTTCTGCAGTGAACCATTACGAGTAGGTCTAGTAGCCATAGCTGCTGGTAGTGCTAGTTACAAACAGAGGTCAAGCAAAGGTCTTCCTTCCCTAACGTCTCTCCCGTTCCACTGTGGCCTTTTCTATAAGCCATTTAGTCAATTTCTTCCCTTTAAGACTAGCCTACTTTACTTAGGCCATGACCCACGAGGAGACCAACTATCTTGTACTTTATGCCCAAAGAAGGACTGGCAAAAGACCGCAATCACCCTTGCACTCGCATCAGGATTCACTCCAAGCCTTCTAGCTACCCATCACTATCAGTACTCCACTTGCCCGAGAAGGAGGCCTAAAAGCGGCTATTAAATCATTAATTCGTACTTAAGAGTCCTAAACTACTGTTTCTAGAAAGGCCCTCTCATCTCTTTAAGACTTGGCGCAAAGCCCCAATCTTGTAACTGACGGTCCTCTTCCCATTGCTTTCGCTTCCCTTTATTCGTTCACCCATATTTCGTCAACCTTCTTATTTCATAGAACATAACCTCTCTCCGTGAGATATTTCATTGTGGAAGGGCATGGTTTAAAAATCAAAGATTAGAAGCGAGCACTATCCTCAATAGTATGTAAACAACTTAACCATTTCTATTATATTATAAGGCAGCGTGAGAAGCTAAGAAAATGGGGCCTGTGGTAAGCTTGTCTTAACGATAGAGTGATAGCGCATAAACCTCTTTGATCATTCAAGATAGTCAGCCAATGCCAACCCACTTCTTTAATCAAGAGTATTGGGTATCGGAACGAGAAAAAGGGCATAGGTATGATAGTTGCGAACCCCAGGTCGGTTGAAGATAGTAGCGAATCAGTAGTTTGGAGTAGCTCACCTATAGGGATAGCCCTCAAATCCCATTCACTCTGACGGCATTCAAGGCCCATTCAAGGTCGACATTAGCATTAGATTGAGGAAAGGCCGGCTATCCCTTTCTATCTTTCCTGGTTCGGGATTTCTTTTCTCATGGGATAAAGAGAAGCTTTTAGGGCTTAATAGCATATAATTACTAAAAGTAAGTGCAATGGGTAGAGGGAAAGCAGGCCTTAGCACCCTCGCGCTCAGACCTCAGTCTATACTCGATCTTGCTTAGAAGTCTACTTTGTCACCTTATGAGGGGCTTGAATCAGTCCTTAGTCAATTATCACTCTCATTGCCTAAGGCTAGGCAAGAAAGATTTTTCTATCTATATCATTAGATAAGGAAAGAAGGTGCTAGGCAGCCAAGTATTTCCAGTTGGAAAGAAGACAAAGAACAAAAGAAGTACTTATAGAATGCTGATGTTTGGAAGGCATCAATCATCCCAGAACTAAACGATCCAGTAGTAAGCTAGTAAAAAGAGTAGGTCATCCAGATTCAAAACTGACTTGGGAGACTAGTACAGTTAGAGGTGAGCTTAAGGCAGAAAGCCAACGCTTCAGACTGACCCAATCGTAAGCTAAATCAGTGAGAGGCGAATTTCCTGAAAGTTTCTCAAATCTGATCCTTACATCATTTGATCTCGACCAGGTTAACTCCTAAATTCAGGCAGTGAGCATCGAATAAGCCAATTGACACTATCGTTTGTTTATAGCAAATCAAGATTAGATGGAGATGGTAAAACTATTTTCGTAGGACATTTGGTTTATATCCCTAAAGATTACATTCAAGGGTATGGACTTTTTTGGTAGAAGTATAAGCACTTAGCCTACATGTCCTTATCATCACTCTTTCTCGATCGAAGGCACAAGCGATTATCTGCACCGCACCGAGGGTTTACAACTTTCTTGCTATAATAAGGCATGGAGCTTGCTATCTTAGTATGGGGCAAAAAGAGGTGACACCATTAAGGTGCTTTAGGCTACGTCGTAGAAGTGCGAAAAGCAGAGAGGGGGAAGGCGAGAAAAGGTTTTCCTTTTGAGATATCGGAATCGCAAAGTTTGACTATCTTCTTAAGTTAGATAAGGACTAATTGAGACCATGGATCCAGCAAAAGGTGTAGCGAATGAAGAAAGCTATTTTGATAGTGAAGAAAGTGTGGAAGAAGTAGATTAAGAAGAGATATTTTGCTTTCTTATATATTACGCTTTTGATCTCACCTATGAATATAAAGGATTATCGAAAGTCTACCTTAACTATGCTTACCACTCTAAACAGGCCCCGAGAGGTGGAGATATGAAGTTATTTATTCTATTGAATAAAGTCCGGCATTCATGCCATCCAATGGGGAGAGCAAAGTCGGACTGGCTAGTTAGGTCACGAGTTGGGTTGAAGAAAAAAGATTAAAGGCAAGGGTCTATGTAATAGATGGAATGGAGGGCTTGATAAAATGGTTGAAGAATAGTCAATATCTCCGAATAGAGAAAGCTACTCGAGGTAGTGCTGTTTCCCGGTAGGTAGAAGTTTTTCCAGTAGTACCAGGATGCAGTAGACATCCTCTTGCATCTGAACCGGAAGGATATGCCTACTATGGTAGGAAGGGCTTGCGCACAAAACTGCTTTATTGGTGGGTGGGCTGCTTGCTTTCAAGGTGGAAATACAACACCACAACCAAAAAGGGTAGTCGGTTATGATGGTATAATCTGGTACCAAGGATCCTAGTGCGTAGCCGATAAGGAAATGTTTATTAAGTTCGCAGTGAAAATGTTACTTGTGCCAGCAGTTCCTTTTCGTTTAGTTGGTGAAAGCTAAGATGGAAGTTGGTGGGCATATAAGTAGAAGTGCAATCAAAATCATCATCTGCCCACATCTTAATCAACAAACTAAGCAGCAAGTAAAGGTCTAACACAAGAGAGTTATAAAAAGGCTCCCCTTTCACCTCATTCCCTGGTAAGATTTTTTATTTAGCACAGCTATAGTATGTTTTGGAGGAATCCTATAATAATAAGTAATAAGTCGTTTTGTTTTGGCCTCTTTTTCTATGGATGGTAGCGAATACAGTCCAACGAGGTAGAATACTTTCCCTAGGGGAGCTCTAGATAAGATAGTGTTCCAGAAGAGCTTTTTGCCTACTTGTTTGGTTATAGTGTTTACCCTCCGAAGTAAGAAATGAGATATTACATTTAAGGAATCCCTCCTAGTTACCAGGGAGTCTCTTTCCTGCGTAGGTCCCATTCATCGGCCACGTACACGTATACTTTACGTACATAAGTGGTCAAGCCAGAGAAGAGAATAGACGATGCAGGTCATTAAGTGGGAGTTTTCTTTAAGGCATTCATTTCCCGTCCTGAGCAAGCCTCTTTTCATTCTAGCGGTAAGTCTGTAAGTTAAACAAAAGTCATTCCCACTT
Organism: Ehretia macrophylla; assembly: GCA_037974665.1. NCBI lineage: Eukaryota > Viridiplantae > Streptophyta > Magnoliopsida > Boraginales > Ehretiaceae > Ehretia > Ehretia macrophylla. The sequence continues at coordinate 53,606,781 of CM075782.1, forward strand.
TATTTCCATCCGATCAACCAGTTGCAGAAGAAGCTCAGCCTAAATCCAATTAGGCCAATATTGTTCTAAAAGTGCTTTATATGGTAGTTGTTAACCATAGAGTTGAATTGAAATTGATAAGCTAAGGCAATAGCGTTTATTTGAAAGTTCTCTTTGGAGTTTACTTAACATCAAGTTCCTGCAAACTAGGTTAAGAAATCATGTGGGCAAGACAACCAGTGAGAGGACTTGTCCTTATGTCTTCTCCTTCCATGGAGAGCTAACTCTCTTTTCTTGAGATTCCTTTCGTTTCCTTACGTCTCTTCTTTTGATTCGATGGCAGCAGACAAGATACTCTTAGGTGCAGCAGAGGCTGGTTTAAGGTATGGGATATCTTCTCTTTAGGGGAAGGCCAAGTACGAATGGAGTTCTTTCTAACTATCTAGTATACGTAGCGAGTAAGGCTTTCAGTTCATAGTGGGACTACTAAAGAGATTTCTTCTACGCTTTGGAAATAGAAGAAGAGGAGTCAATCTTAGGAAGACGAAGATGTTGATTAGCTGCTTCCCGGACTTTCATCAATGGTTGATAAGACATAATATCTCCCAAAACGAAAAGTAGCTTTGGTGGAGTTGAACTCTCCATTGCCTTTTGAGGCACAAGCCTTTCATCCCTCCCTTCTTGGTCTGCTCCTAGGATAGTCGGGTCTAGGAATTAGGGATTTACTCTTCATATACTACAACTAGACTTACACTCCTATCTTTCAAACTTTCTGTCTCAATCTCAGATAGCCTAACTTACTCTTCGCTTGAATATTGTGAATCTGATATGGACTTAACTAAAAAAGCACTTTCAGTAAACTAATTTCTATGTTTTGATGGCTTTGGATTACAGGTTTTATAGGCTGGGCTGCTAATCTATTTTGCAAGAAATCTTCCGAGAACTAGAGATAACCTTCTTTATTCCCAAAGTATGGCACTTTCTATATACTCATATTTTTGAAAAGTGTCTCCAGGATGCGATGCTCTGCACCGGATGTCAAATATGGCATTTTCTTTCACTAACTCTCCTTTTGTTGGAAAAAATCCTTTAAAAAGGTCAGAAATCTAGAACTCATAAGTCTAATTGGAATTTGGAGAAGAGCTAAGTGAAAGGTAACTTCTTTCAAATACAAAAAAAGATATATATTCATTAGAAATAAGATAGTTCCTCAATAAAGGAGTTCAAAGAGACAATAGCCTATTATGGCAGTCCTGCATATAGGAGGTAATCAGGTCTAACCTTATGGATAGAGCAAGGAAAGTAAACTCCTTAAGTAATATGTTTCTATTCTCCGGGCCCTATGATATTAGATCCTTAAGCCTCCCTTCTTGATATTTATACTAGGAGGGAGTCACTACTATTAGAAAGGCAAAAAGATGAGGTTTTACCTACATAGGGTGCAGAACCAGGCTCTCCAAGTTAACAGCATCTATCCCAAGGGTTGTAATAACACTCTCAGCTAGAAGGGTTGTACAAAAATTTGCAGCTTGTAAGGGCTCTCCCAACTCGAAGCAAGAAAGGTACTAAGATACTGGCTAGTAAAAGACAGGGGTTGTAAGGAGAACCCAAGCCCCCAGGAAGGCAACTGGGAACCCATTAGCACTAACTTACAAAAAGCATTACCTTTTTTCTGCAGCTTGCTCTAGAAGGAAAATAACATAAAGTAACTACTGAAAGGGGTATTGGGCCTATAGAGCCAGGGAAAAACTTTGTCCATTGGAAAGGCAATGAGCCCTTCCACATCAAAAGAACTTAAGCTTTCACTGATACCATAGGTCTTTTTTGCTATCACTCGAGAAAAATGCCTTATCGCCAATTATACTAACCATACCTCACTTGTCTTAGCTAAGTTAATGGTTCAATTAAATCATACTTGCCCAGACATATATAAAAAACCAATTACAATCACGCCACCGGATGACCTAAAGATCACGTGGTTACGCCTTAGGAACTGGAGAGGCAAATGAATATCTTTCTTTTAGACATTTCATATATCATATATATTCTTTATAACCGAGATAAAGGATACCTATGAATGAATGCTAATCCACCAGTCATCTATCAAACCCTTCGCATTTAGGAAATGCTTTTAGGAAGAGTGCCTCTACATTTGTTTAAACTCATTCCCAGCTGCATAATGCCATCCTACCAACGGCTCAGTCTCGCTGCCTTTCCTTTCTAGCTATCAATCTTTTTCCCCTAGAAAAAATATTATCACCTTGGCATTGAATAAAATATCCCCGAGTCCATGTCGTGATAATAGAGCAAGGCCTGGATGTCGTTGTAGAAAGTCTAGCCCGAGGACCCCAAACAAGCTAGGTAACCCGCTAGGGCTCTGATCATAAACTGGTTATATTTAAAATCGAGATTGGTATTTAATCTGGAAAAAAATTGGTCGAACTAATTTCATATTAGAAAGAAAGAAAAAAGAGCTGGCAAGTTTGGATCGAAATGAAATACTCGAAACCCGGTTAGGGGTATTTTTCATTTTCTGCTTCGATAGAGGCATTGTAAGTAGAATAACAATCATTCGATCGATTGCTCTTATCCTTCCTTCGCTGCAGATGGCAGAGCTACCGCACTACGTTCCGTTGTTTGATGGGAGTATTGAAGAACTAGCATAAAAGACAATAAAGAAGCTCAGCTGCCAGAGTGGATCCTATCCCGTATTTACCATCCAAAAAATGGGAGAGTCATCTGTATAAGGAGAAAACGGAGGTGCCGAGATATTATAACCAAAAAGGTCTTGTCGTGAGCTGGAGTTGAACCCGCACCTCTAGGATCAAAATACAAGCCCAGCTAACTACCCTTCGTTCTAATCGTGAGAAAAGTTATGTTAGGTTCTTAGTAGCAATCAACGACCTTTTCTTCTTTTACTTCACATAGCTTTTTGTCTCCTTGATAGCTGGAAGTTCTCCAAAAGTATGAAAAGCTGGAGGAATTTGTACTATCCATTCCGGTGTTGTTGGATTCTGTTCAACAGCCCAAGGACTTGGAGCACATCTTTTTTTCTTTCCACAGCTTGAAGTGATTGTTACGACCACAAAGATACAACAAATCCCAACTACGGATATATAAGAGCCAAAATTGCTAAGGGCATTCCATCCAGCGTAAGCATCTGGATAATCTGGAATGCGACGTGGTATACCCAAAAGACCTAAGAAATGCATGGGAAAGAAGGTCAAATTAACCCCGAAAAATGTGATCCAAAAATGGATTTGACCTAAAGTTTCAGGGTATGTCCGACCAAAGATTTTACCTACCCAATAGTGAAATCCTACAAATAAAGCAAAAATGGCTACCATAGAAAGTACATAATGGAAATGTGCAACCACATAATAAGTATCATGCAGAGCAATGTCTAGCCCAAAATTTGCCAAAACTATTGTCACGCCCCGACCCAACCCCACGCTAAAGGTTAAGTCTGAACCCGACACACGGACAAAGTCTCCTCTGTACCGTGGACATTCTGAAAACTTGTAATCACTCAATTAAAGCCACAATACATCAAGATAAGCTTTTATAACTAATGTTCAAAGGTTCAAGGCCATCCGAGCCTTGAAGCATACAACAGTTCAAAATCACACAAGCATGCAACCAACTTAACTTCTTCATAAATCCGATTATCATACTATCCAAAATAACATTAGAACATTCCTTGGAATTGAAACCAAGCATATTTTAAAACATACACTCCTAAGCATGCAAGTAGCTAGAAAATAGAACATAGTTATTACAAACCATGGTTTCTCAAAGCTATCACTACAACTCTTTTGTCGACTCTGTGTTGTAAGCTTTCTTTTTTTGATAAGTTGCACATGATCAATCGTTCTGTTCATCTCAGGTAAAAGAGTAGGGTCGATAGTCTTCATCTTACCAACCTTATCCCTGTACAGAGGAGACCGGCATTTACGGCCATAAAATGCCTCATAAGGTGCCATACCAATAGTAGCTTGATAACTATTATTGTAGGCGAACTCTGCGAGTGGCAATTACTTCTCCCAGCTCTTACCAAAGTCCAAAATACAAGCTCGTAATATATCCTCGAGGATTAAGATAGTTCTCTCATATTGACCATATGTCTGAGGATGATAAGCTGTACTGAAACTCAAAGTCGTGCCCAAAGCTTTCTGAATCTTCTGCCAAAACTGAGATATAAACCGGGGATCTCTATCTGACACAATAATCTTTGGAATCCCACGAAGTCTGACAACATTCTCAATATACAACTTTGCTAGCTTATCAAGAGAATCAGTCTTCTTTTTAGAAATGGAATAAGAAGTCTTGGTCAATCTATCAACAACAACCCAAACTGAGTCATTACCCTTCGAAGACCTCGGTAAATCAGAGACAAAATCCATGGTAATGTGGTCCCATTTCCAAACAAGAATGGCCAACAGCTACAACAACCCTGCCGGTCTCTGATGTTCGGCTTTAACCTTCTGACAAGTAAGACATCTAGCCACATAGTCGGCAATTTATCTCTTCATATTGTTCCACCAGAAGTTCTGCTTCAAATCTTTATACATCTTTGTACTACGCGGATGAATGGTATACTTAGAACTATGTGCCTCAGTAAGAATATCCTTCTTCATAGTTGGTTCACTCGAAATACAGATTCTACCTTTGAATTTGAGAATGCCATCATCATGCAAATTGAAATCCGACTCTCCCCCTTTAGACTTTTCTAAGACTTTTAACAATTGAGGATCATCCTGTTGAGCTTCTCGAATCCTGGATAATAATAGAGATTGAATCTGCAGACTTGCGAATTGAATACTAGAATTTGAAGTATTAGGCTTCTATAAACATAGTTCCTCCATGAATTCCCAATTCCTGATGATTAAACTGACAACTGTAGCCTTTTGGCTTAACGCATCAGCAATAATATTAGCCTTACCTGGCAGATAATTGATGGTACAGTTATAATCCTCAAGCAACTCCAACCAACGCCTTTGCCTCATATTCAACTCTTTCTAAGAAAAGAGATATTTCAAGCTCTTATGATCTGTAAAGATTTCAAACTTGTTTCCCTAGAGATAATGACGTCATTTCTTTAATGCAAGAATGATAGCTGCGAGCTCAAGATCGTGCGTCGGATAATTGAGTTCATAAGGTTTCAGTTTCCTAGAAGCATAAGCAATAACCATTCCATTCTACATTAATACACAGCCCAGACTTTCTTTAGAAGCATCATTATAGATCACCAGATTATCATAACCCTCAGGTAAAGCAAGAATAGGAGTTGTAGTCAATCTCTTCTTCAATTCTTGGAAGCTGGCATCACATTTATCATTCCAGTCAAATACTATTTTCTTTTGGGTAAGCTGAGTTAAACCCTCACCAATGCACGTAGGAACTCTCGGGAGGCTAGCAAACACCCTAGACTACTTGCTCGTAGCTTGGCTTGGCTTGGATTGAGGAATTGATGAAGCAAAAGTCTCCCAAGTGTGAGAGAAGGGCTGTCGGGTTTCTGCTGATACTATTCACTTCATTCTTTTTTTTTGTCAACTAATAAGCTATGTTTTGTTATATGTTGAGCATAAATTGGGTGGGGTTCAATTGGGTGCTTAAGTGGTCTTCTAAATGAACGTTGTTAGCTTAAAAACGAGCCCAAGGTGTAAAATGAATGCTAGCTAATTAAAACTATAAGTTAAGCTACGTAACACTATTCACTAAGTTCAATAAAGCATTTTCTAAACGGAGGCTCTGTACGCTAATCGCTCGAATGTACATTTTTCTCATTCCTACTATAATTACTATGATTTAATAAAAATGCTAATTCATTAATAATATGTAGTTGAAAAATGAAAGGAATAGTAACTGGGTAAGACAACAAGTATAGCACAAAATCAAATGCACAAATATTGGATGCAATAGTAAATGAATGCAGGCAAAAACCTCGGGCGTCACAACTATTCCAGTGAGTCCTCCTATGGTGAACAAAAAGATGAACCCTACAGCAAATAACATGGGTATTTTGTATTGTGTCGAACCCCCCCCACATGGTAGCGATCCAACTAAAGATTTTGAATGCAGTAGGGACAACTTTGATCATGGTATCTGTGGTGAAGTAGGCATGGGTATCAACGTCTAAGCCCACAGTAAACATATGATGAGCCCAAACAAGAAATCCAAGAACACCTATACTGATCATGGCATAAACCATGCCTAGATACTCGAAGACCGATTTTCCCGAAAAAGTCAAAATGATATGACTTATGATACCGGATCCAGGCAGAACGAGGATGTAAACTTCAGGGTGCTTCTTTCTTCTACTAATATAAGCTGATGAATAGAAGAAATGTGGACTATATCATCAACTTATTCCATTTGTCTAGGAAAGCTAGCCATGCTTTATGGTTAATACTATCAGGTTTAAATGCTTTGAGATCATAAAGACTATAATATTCCTCAATAAGGAAGAATCGTCGTGATTTATGACTTCGGAGAGTATTTGATTTAAAGTAATCTAGCATCATGATAACATCTTTTCGCTTTGTACAGACCATTGATAGTAACCATTTTGTGTACTATCAAAGTAGATATTTCCTCCAAATACTACCTTATAAGACTCTACATCTTGTAGAAGTTTATTATTTACTCGAATACATAGTTGAGGTAGTCGATGCTTCATAGCGACACCAATTGTACCATCAGCTTCGAAGAATCCTGCAAGCCAATTGGATTGAGCATCTAGTGTAATAGGTAGACTTACAAGATATCCAATACTTGACCGACACGATGTAGTTGAAGTAGTCGTGTTGAATGTCGAATATGACCATTAATACAATTCATTAGTTTAATCATACCAAGTTTATTACGTAGTCGATAACGATAAGCTTTAGCACCTGATCGCATTTTAATACTTCCACCAAGCATATGTTTGATATATCGTAGTAGTCGTAGATCTTTAAGTCCCATAGTAATTTCAAGAGAAGTATATCCTTGTTTACTAACTTGAATACTTCCATCACCATCGATAATTCCAGCTAGCCACTCACAGAAGGATTTAGGATAAGTTGTTGTGCATGTAGTCTTTGAGGTTCCTACTAGACTGCTTTTATGTCGTTGGTTACATGCTGATTGTGTCTTAGATACTCATTTTTTACTAGATCGGAGTTTTACTAGAAAACCACTTATGAGCATAGTAGAAGTACCATTAAGCAGACAGTCCCAGCATATAGCGCAATGCGTATTCATATTTGAATCTTAAAAGGGCCATTTAAAACTGAAGAACCAAAAGAGATGCTGGTATAATATGGGGTCTCCCCCTCCAACGGGATCAGAAAAAGGTTGTATTAAAGTTTCAATCAGTTAATAACATGGTAATTGCCCCTACTAGTATCGAAAATGATAATAAAAGTAGGAATGATGTCACTAGAATGGACCACACAAATAAGGGTGATCTATGCATAGTCATTCCAGGTCCACGCATGATGGAGATGGTTGTTATAAAATTGATAGAACCTAAAATGGATGAAACACCTGATAGTTGAAGACTAGAAATTGCTAAATCAATTGCTCCTCCATAATGGCAGGTAATACCACTTAAGGTCGGATAGACCGTCCACCCAGTTTCGTTACCCACTTCTACTAAGGCTGGGCTTAATAGGAGCAAGAGACTTGGTGGCAACAACCAGAATGAAATATTTTTTAATCGTGGAAATGCCATGTCAGGCGCACCTATCAGAATCGGAACAGACCAATTGCCAGATCCACCTATCATCGCTGGCATAACCATAAAAAAGATAATTAAAAAAGCGTGAGTCGTTATTAAAACATTATAAAGTTGATGATTCCCACCAAGAATTTGATCGTCGGGTCGTGCTAATTCCATACGAATCAGTACTAAGAAGCATGTGCCCATCACTCTAGCAATAGCACCGAAGATGAAATATAGAGTCCCTATATCCTTGTGGTTAGTGGAGAACAGCCATTGGACTGGATTTGTCGTAAAATTGAGATTATTTCATTTCCTTCCTTATCAGAGAGGGGCCCCTTAGGGATCGGGACTTATTTATTGAAAAAGGATGAGTAAGGGGGGATGGGTAAAGTCTGAAAAGCCCTCACTTGATTGATGAAAAATTTTGATCCCCTTTTCCTCTCACCCTTCCCCGATTCTGGTTCAGGAAAAGGTCAAGGCAAAGATCTTCATTCGAAGCAATCTCTGGAGTTTTCCCTTATCCGAATGGGTCTTCCAAGAAAATAGGATTTCATATTGAGCTCCAAATATATGCTATTGGGATGGGATGGCTCATACTAGCTCTCTCGCCCTAAGAACCGCACGTGCGAGTTCCCCCGCATATGGCTCAAGTGGCGAAGGTTTGAAGACGCTCGACCAACGGGAGGGGAACGAATCTTTCGTGCTTGGTAAGCGATTCACTGTAGCCAAGCTTACTGCTAGCGTATCAGCTGGAGCCCGAGCTTCGACCACGACTACTCGTCACTTCTGGCTAACTTATTCCGTCACCCGAGATCCAAGTTAGCACCAGCAAAGATCTCTTGATTCCTCGCGGCCGGGCCGACTTGGAAGCAAGCTACTTCTTGCCTATCTCACCTATTTTCCTTTCCTATTATTAGGTTGATAGGTTGCCCCTTTCCCCTTTTAATAAGAAGGCTCGAAGACCTCACTACCGATCGCCTTCAACTGGGTGAGCCTTCACTTTTTGGATCGTCTTCTGCCCACTGCGGTACCCCCTATTTTTTGGTTCCCATTGGGTTTACCTTGTTCACAGGTCGACCCCATGGCAGCAAGAAAAGGCGATCTTGTGCTATACTTCGGTGATCTCTTTCCTACCGATACACGCAAACTCCTATCGTGTCCCAGATCATATTATGTGAATCGAAAGGGGAAGCCTACTCATCTATCAGCTCCTCTAGTAGATTAGTGCGGTTTTACGAAGCGTCTAAGCACAGTTCACTAGCGTTGATCAATCAAGAGGTTTGCCGCCACTCCTTAAGGTTACCTATTGTATCATATACTTCTTGCATTCTTTCCCACACTTCATACCTCATCTTTCTTCGTAAAGTAAAGAAAAGGCCAAGCATGGTGGGGTATGAGCATCCAATCGGAAATCTTTTTGGCTTGACCAAGAAGTCTTATGCCCTCCAAGTGGCATGACGTTTTAACTGAAAGACTTCTTGCGCAATTAATGCCTTTTTGTTTTTATGACCACAAATTGTTTCTTAATTTCCATTTCAAAATGTTCTCTAGACTTTTTATCAATATGAGATGATCATAACACAGTATATAAGACTCATGATTCAGGCAATCCAATCTTCCGTGTGTAAGGTGGAAGCCCCCCAAAATGGTTGTCCAAAAATGGGTGATCAAAAGATCTAATTACTATGCCTATCTTGGTGGTAGTTACTTTTGGTGGTCTTTCTTATTGGCTGACTCCTCTTCTTGTTATATTCATTAGAAGCATCCAGCAATGCTACACCAGTTTGGTTTAGAATCTAAGGGCTAACCTTATCCCCCCTCCTTTTTCTTTTCCCTTTGGCCCTGTGTGGGCCACACTTCAGAAAGGCAAAAGGGGTCTTTCACTTACTTGTGCGAGCTCCCTACCCGCTCACGCTCCTTATCAACAACCTGGCGCTTCGCTGGAGCACACCAAGCCATAGGTTGATCCAACAACCAGTTGGCTCCTCGCCGCTGCACATTAGTAGAAAAAAGTGTGTGAATAGCCATCCTGTGATAACCCGAACCTAGCATATATTTAATAGCATTTAAAGTTCATTTAAATTTTTTTTTTTTTTAGCATTCACCTTCTTTGACCAAACTAGTTGACTTTTCATCTACATTGACCAACTAGGACAAGGTGGGAATTTTTGAAATGTTTAATAAAAGGCAAACTTGGGATTAGAAATAAAAAAATGCAATGTTAAGTTAGTCTAATTTTGGGTCAACTTTGGAATTAAATCTGAACCAATTGGGAAAGAGTTAGGTAGCAAATTATATATGGTTGGAAAGCTCTATGAGTCTAGTTTCTGAGGCTTCAAACCGTTCGTGAATTTGAGTTTTCTAGAAGAAGTTATGGCCGTTTTTGTAAGGTCGCGCATAGCTATTTTGTTTTAGCGGGTTGACCGAAGTTTTGACTATTATTGCCATATTTTATAAGCATAAAATAGCATAGAAAAAAAACGAAAAGCTGAAAAATAAAGAGAGAAAACCAAGAGTTCAAGGAGAAAAGAAAAAAAAAGAATTTTCAACTTCAAATCTTCAAATCTTTGCGAGGGCTTGCACGGGATCGTTTACGAGGCTTCTAATGTTGTTTTCCTAGCGTCTATTAGCAGCTAAGGTGAGGGATGCATCGTTATTTGTGCATTAGAAAATATGATGTCAAGAATTTAATTTTTAGAAATTGCATATAGAATGTTGTTTAATTCATTTTGTTGCTTGAAATATGTTCTATGATGTTAGTAGACCTTACTTTTGTAAGTTTTTAGCAATTTCTGCGGTTAAAATTGATTATTGTATTTCAAATGTTGAGTGAATAGTTAAAAACGTGAATAGTAAACCCCCGTTCAGAATTTTGCTACGAGTTGCGTTCTATTGATGTAGAAAGGCGCTAGATATGCTAGAATGCCTAAATGTGTGGTTTAATTAGAATGTGTAATGGAAAAACGGAGAAAAACGGCTTAGTAAAAGTCCGGGTGGTTTAGGTCGAGTTTGGCATTTTCTCGTTTTACGTGTTTGCATTGTTTTAGGAGGCCATGGAAGCACTTTTGGTGCAATTATGGCATTGGTTGGGTGTTTGGTTGGTATAGTTGTAGTTCAAACGAGCAAAGGGGAAAATCGGGACTTCGCGTGAATTCTAGGTTAAAGTAGGGCTTCGGGGGTCTTTAGTCGTGGCTTATGGTGACGTAGGAGGATTGGTGAAGTTGGTTTCCAAAGCTCGTGGCTTGTTTGAAAGTAGTAGTGTTTTGAAGTTGGGGTCATTTTTGTGATTTTGTGTGTATTCTTAGAATATTGCTTATAGTATGTTTATATTGATTATAGAATGCTCATATTGCTCATGGAATGATTGTATTGATTATAGAATGCTTATGTTGCCTATAGAATGCTTATAATGCTTATAGAATACTTGTTATTGTTTGATAATGTTAGTTGATTATTGATTGAAATGTTTATCTTTTGTTGAGAACGATTGATATCGCTCGTTTATCGCCTTGTATCGAGTCTTGTATTGCATAGTGTCTCGCACGTGAGTGATGGGCCTCTCTGGGTAGCCTCGGGTTGCTAGTGTTGGTTGCTCTAGCTCCGCTGCTATTCCCTTTCTCGCTTGGGTTGCCTCCTAGGGAGATTTGGGTCGTAGAATTGATGGATACTTCCGGGGTATTCCAAACTGGTGTTATAAGGTGGTTTGGGCCGGCGCGTCATCGTTAATGTCATCGGAATCGTGATCGCTACATTACTCGCTTGAGTGATCCATAGCCTTCAAAGTGTGGTATAGCTTTGATTGGTTGTGTTAATGCTTTTCTTAATTGTTTATAGTATTGTTGTCTATATTGAAAGCCTTTTATTGATTGTATTGCTTAACTGTACCTATTTGCATTGCACGATCTTCTTTCTCTCCAACTCGATATCTGTCTCGCCCTCACTGAGTACACGTGTTGTGTATACTCACTCCTCACCACCACATTTCAGGAAATGCCATGTTAGTTGGAAAGTTCGTGATTTCGTGAAAGTCCGTGCTTGAAGAGTTGTCATGCGTGCCTATGTGGCTTGAGTTGTCAAAGTTGTAAAGTTGTATGCTTTTATGTATTATATATGTATTTAATGTTAAAGGGGATGTAATTTAAGTTTCACTAGATTATGTATTTAGTTAATGTAGCTTAACTTCAATGTATATTTGTAATGACAAAGGAAAACAGATAGAAAGGTATGATAGTCTACCTTATGATATAGGTTGGTGTAGTTTAATTGCTAAGTTTGAATGTTTATTTACTTGTATTTTGCTTGTTGTGAACCAAGGCTCGGATGGCCTTGAGGTGGTTGAATGTTTGGACATGGTATTGGTCCACTTATATGCTGTCGCAGGTTTTACTTTTCGCTTAGAAATAGGGGAGACTCCGTCCGTTTTCAATGAAAATTTATGCCCGGGTTTGGTTTGGGTTGTGTTTAGATCGATTGATAGAACTCCCGGTCTCGAGAGGGATTGGGGTATTACAGGTGGTATCAGAGCTTGTCTAGCACATAAGCCGGGACAGGGTCCTCGGTCTGGTGGGTAGTGATCCTTGAATGTGTGCTTGTTAAGTGTGTCTTGAAAGTGTATGATTGTATGTGAGATTATGTGTCTTGACATGAATGTGTGCTCCTATGTGATATAGTTATATGTTATGTGTTAATTGTGTGCTAAGTGAAGTAAAGTGTCTAGTTGTGCATTGAATTGACCTATCGAATCGACCTCGTGGATTGTTATTTGCTTGAAGTATTGCTTTTAATGTGTGTACTGAAATGTCTTGAATTAGCTATGCCGTGATTTGAATTGATTATGCTATGCTTGACTTGATTGTTATGCTTGAGTGACCTTGTTGAATAAACTATTTTGTAAACTTGATGGCATAATAGCTTAAGGCATATGTATAACTGTGATATATTGGCATTCATACATGTTCCGTGGAAATGGTAAGTAAGTCCTCTTTCTCCCCTGAAGAAAGTGGCTCACCGCTGGCTTTTCAAGTTGTATGGATTGGCAGGAAATGAATGGCATTTGACTAGCCTTTATTTGGGAATTGGTGTTTTCTTTTGGAGCTCGATTCTTGGCGAATCTCTATGGTCTTCCTCTGTGCTTAACGGTTGTGAAAGAATAGCTTTCTCTTGGGGTTTATTTGGTTGTTGTCTGGTGGCATTCTTGGGTTTCTTACTGGGTATTCTTTGGAGACTCCTATTGGCATTTCTTGGTAGACTTGGCTTTTGGGTTTTCAGTTGGACTTACTGCATGGTATTATCTATGGCATATGTGTCTCGGTCTTTATTGGAGTGTTACTGGTATTCCTTATTGGAAATTCTTCAATGGCATTCTCTAGGATTCTTAGTGGTCATTTATTTAGTATTACTTATTGGGCAATTCTTGGTACTTTCTTACTGGAGCATTGTTCGAGTATTTTCTTTGGCATCCCTTAGTTGGTTTGGTAACTGGAATTCCTATCAGACTTATTGTATAATACTACTTATGGTATTCTTTGAAATTCTTATTGGGCGTTCTATTGGTATTTTCCTTATTGGCAAGATTGTATGAAGTTCTCACTTGGCAAACAGTGAAGAGGCCTCAGAGTTTGGTCTCGGTATATTGTTCACCAGTTCAGAGTTTATCCTTGGAGTTTTCGTCCATCTGAGAAACTATATTTGTTATTCAACTTGATTGTCTTATTGGGCACATTATATTTTCTCTGCTATTTCCTCTGACATTCTTCTCAGCATTTGATAGCGATATTCAAAAATTTAATTGGTTATCCTATGGGGTTATTATTTGGAAGACTTCTTTGGAACTTTTGAAGTATATTTGATTGGGTTCTTAGTATTTCCTTCAGCACTCTTAACATGGTATTCTTCTATGAAATTCATGACCAGCGGGGTAATTCTTTGGACCTCTAGATGGAACCTTTGATTGGGCCTTTATTTGACTTTTTGCTTGGGAATTCTCGGGCAGTACTAGTTAGACTTCTATTAGAGATTCGTGCGTGATGTATTCTTCTTGTCGTTATTGTGTGGTATTAATGACATCTACAGTATCTTTGCTTTAGTCTTTATTGGTATTATCTTGGCGTTTCTAGTTGGAATTTATTCTTCTTCGGTATTCGTGTCAACGGGATTCTTGTACGGTATCTGCATTTGAGCTTCTATTTGGCGTTACCACTTGGCATTTCTACTTGAACTTTCCTATTGGTCATCTTGATGAAATACTTGTTCAGTAGCAAATGAAGACTAGTCAGAGTTGGATTTTAGATGATGCAGAGTCCTATTGGAAGAAGAATTGCGAGGACGCAATTGTTTTAAGGGGGGAAGGATGTGATAACCCGAACCTAGCATATATTTAATAGCATTTAAAGTTGATATAAATTTTATTTTTTTTGACCTTTCACCTTCTTTGACCAAACTAGTTGACTTTTCATCCACATTGACCAACTAGGACAAGGTGGGAATTTTTGAAATGTTTAATAAAAGGCAAACTTGGGATTAGAAATAAAAAAATGCAATGTTAAGTTAGTCAAATTTTGGATCAACTTTGGAATTAAATCTGAACCAATTGGGGAAGAGTTAGGGAGCAAATTATATATGATTGGAAAGCTCTATGAGTCTAGTTTCTGAGGCTTCAAACCGTTCGTGAATTTGAGTTTTCTAGAAGAAGTTATGGCCATTTTCGTAAGGTCGCACATAGCTGTTTTGGTTTAGCGGGTTGACCGAAGCTTTGACTATTGTTGCCATCTTTTATAAGCATAAAATAGCATAGAAAAAAAACGAAAAGCTGAAAAAATAAAGAGAGAAAACCAAGAGTTCAAGGAGAAAAGAAAAAAAAAAGAATTTTCAACTTCAAATCTTCAAATCTTTGCGAGGGCTTGCACGGGATCGTTTCTGTGGCTTCTAATGTTGTTTTCCTAGCGTCTATTAGCAGCTAAGGTGAGGGATGCATCGTTATTTGTGCATTAGAAAATATGATGTCACGACTTTAATTTTTAGAAATTGCACATAGAATGTTGTTTAATTCATTTTGTTGCTTGAAATATGTTATATGATGTTAGTAGACCTTACTTTTGTAAGTTTTTAGCAATTTCTGCGGTTAAAATTCATTATTGTATTTCAAATGTTGAGTGAATAATGAAAAACGTGAATAGTAAACCCCCGTTCGGAATTTTGCTACGAGTTGCGTTCTATTGATGCAGAAAGGTGCTAGATATGCTAGAATGCCTAAATGTGTGGTTTAATTGGAATGTGTAATGGAAAAACGGAGAAAAACGGCTTAGTGAAAGTCGGGGTCGTTTAGGTCGAGTTTGGCATTTTCTCGTTTTACGTGTTGGCATTGTTTCGGGAGGCCATGGAAGCACTTTTGGTGCGATTATGGTGTTGGTTGGGTGTTTGGTTGGTATAGTTGTAGTTCAAACGAGCAAAGGGGGAAATCGGGACTTCGCGTGAATTCTAGAGTAAAGTAGGGTCGCGGGGTCTTTAGACGTGCCTTATGGTGACCTAGGAGGATTGGTGAAGTTGGTTTCCAAGACTCGTGGCTCGTTTGAAAGTAGTGGCATTTTGAAGTTGGGGTCATTTTTGTGATTTTGTGTGTATTCTTAGAATATTGCTTATAGTATGTTTATATTGATTATAGAATGCTTATATTGCTCATGGAATGATTGTATTGATTATAGAATGCTTATGTTGCCTATAGAATGCTTATAATGCTTATAGAATACTTGTTATTGTTTGATAATGTTAGTTGATTATTGATTGAAATGTTTATCTTTTGTTGAGAACGCTTGATATCGCTCGTTTATCGCCTTGTATCGAGTCTTGCATTACATAGTGTCTCGCGCGTGAGTGATGGGCCTCTCTGGGTAGCCTCGGGTTGCCAGTGTTGGTTGCTCTAGCTCCGCTGCTATTCCCTTTCTCGCTTGGGTTGCCTCCCAGGGAGATTTGGGCCATAGAATTGATGGATACTTCCGGGGTATTCCAAACTGGTGTTATAAGGTGGTTTGGGCCGGCGCGTCATTGTTAATGTCATCGGAATCGTGATCGGTACATTATTCGCTCGAGTGATCCATAGCCTTCAAAGTGTGGTATAGCTTTGATTGGTTGTGTTAATGTTTTTCTTAATTGTTTATAGTATTGTTGTATATATTGAAAGCCTTTTATTGATTGTATTGCTTAGCTGTACCTATTTGCATTGCACGATCTTCTTTCTCTCCAACTCTATATCTGTCTCGCCCTCACTGAGTATACGTGTTGTGTATACTCACTCCTTACCACCACATTTCAGGAAATGCCATGTTAGCTGGAAAGTTCGTGATTTCGTGAAAGTCGGTGCTTGAAGAGTTGTCCTGCGTGCCTATGTGACTTGAGTTGTCATAGTTGTAAACTTCTATGCTTTTTTGTATTATATGTATTTAATGTTAAAGGGGATGTAATTTAAGTTTCACTAGATTATGTATTTAGTTAATGTAGCTTAACTTCAATGTATATTTGTAATGACAAAGGAAAAGAGATAGAAAGGTATGATAGTCTAGCTTATGATATAGGTTGGTGTAGTTTAATTGCTAAGCTTGAATGTATATTTACTTGTATTTTGCTTGTTGTGAACCAAGGCTTGGATGGCCTTGAGGTGGTTGAATGTTTGGACATGGTATTGGTCCACTTATATGCTGTCGCAGGTTTTACTTTTCGCCTAGAAACAGGGGAGACTCCGTCCGTTTTCCCTGAAAATTTATGCCCGGGTTTGGTTTGGGTTATGTTTAGATCGATTGATAGAACTCCCGGTCTCGAGAGGGATCGGGGTATTACACAACCCCATGCAAGTTTCTCAACCGATTTCCTTTATCCTGTTGCAAAAATATGCAACTCAAGAAAAGAAAGGCTTCTATTCTTGTAAATTAGAAAGCACTGAGGAAACTTGTACATAGAACTTTCTATGTTTATTTATTTCTAATTTTCAAGGTCAGATAAGAAATGAGTTAGAGATGAGATAGAGTATTCATCTCCGTCTCTCTTAACTAACGAAAAATAGAAATTCACTAATTTTGGATGGGAATTAAAATGCTCTCCGAGCCTTGCGTAAGATTGGATGAGTTCTGAAATTTGAGAAATTCTTTTTTTAGAGAAATGGGCTTCTCTGCTATTTGAAGAATTTTGTTTGCATCTTTTTACGCATGCTCTTTGAAGAGCCAAATTCGGTTTGCGAGAATTTCTGGGTCCAAGTCCGGAACCAGAAGGGTAGTTGGTGTAATACCGCTGCAAACAGGGCCGCCACCTGAGAATTAGAGCAAGAAGCGCTCTCCCGCTCTCGAATGGTCAGCGGTTGAGTGGGATGAGCTGCCTCATTTTTCACAAGTGATCGGGGGACAGGTTCTCCCTTGCCTTCCCCGTCTCAATTTGAGATCGAGAGAGATCTGTTATTCAGATTCTTAGGAATGTACAGATTCGCGCTCTAAATCGCGAAAAGGAAATGCTAGAGGCGGCTCGTCTGATTTAGATAGAATCAGATATCTTATTTTATTTATTTCACTTTCACTAGAAAAACTGGATTATAGAATCAGAAAGAGTGAATATGAAATCGGATTTCCTTTTCGCGCCATATGCGCTTAGACTTCACTTTTTCCCCCTTTTTCTTCCTGGTCCAATATTTGTTCTCGAAGGTCTTCGTTTCTGTGTAAAAGCAAACTCTCCAAATTTATGACCAACCTTTCCTTCAGTAATCTTACAACGAGCATGAGTTTTTCCATTGTAAATTCGTACGGAGCAATCAACGAATTCCGGCGAAACAGAAGATCTACGTGACCAAAAATTCTTATTCAATAGAATATCTTTCTTCTACTTTATTCTCAAGAGGAATGCATCAACAAAACTGCCCTTCCATATAGATTGCCGAACATGAACTCAGAATTTCTTCGCTTCGATTCCACTTCAATTAAAGCTAGCTCCTACTCCTCCTCCTTCTCTTCTTTCTCCTCCTTCATCGTCCTTGGTCCTTTTTTCGGCTGCTCAAGAGACTGACTATCCCTCTCTTTCACTCTTTATACGCAATATCTTTATTTAAGTCGAAGATTGACTATTGATTTTTGCTCGTAGTTCCTCTCTTGTTAGTGTACTCATGGTACTTGGTAGTGTGCTCGTTCAACAACGATTACAGCAGCTTATACCTATTTATGCATTGGAGTGCCGATATTTTTATTGCACGGTAGTTAGGAGCTCATAGTTTCTCTCGCAGTAGTAAGCTTACGGCGTGCTCACACTGGTCGACTACAAGGCTCATGCCTTGCTATAGCAATGGCAACAAGGAGACGAGCCATGGTAATCTTAGCAACAGGGCTGAACGTTTCCTCATAATCCTGCCCATATTTAAGAATGAATCCCTTTGCCACTAAGCGAGCACTGGACCCCTCATGTCAACCCCTTTAGAAAAGCCTTATTTTGATTCACAAGTCTTAGAGATGGGCCAACACTTTTTCTTGTTAATTATCCATCCATCCCACTTGTTGGGATGTGCATTTTTTTAATCCAATGTTTACCAATGATAATTCAAATCAAAGACGTTGTTAGTCATAGAGCCTTAGACCCGATCCACTGTAACTAATAGCACTCTTTCTGGAACACGGAACTCTACCCCCAGGCGGTCCTAATTCGATCCAAATTAGCTTACTTGAAATACTCCGTGCTCAGATGATGAAGGTATTTTCCTAAATTCCAACATCTAAAAAGATGATTTTGACTCAAAAAAGCAAGAACTTTGATTCATCATCTAGTTCTAGGTTGAGAGAGAAACCACTTTCCTTATTGACAAACCACTACAAGCCACTCATTTTTTGCTCAGAGTAGTAAATTTAATTTTGTTTTAAACACTAAAAAAATCTAGTTTTGATTGGAAGAGAGAAAACCTAATTAGGACCTTGATTGGAGAGTCACCCAAGATATCCAATCCAACTTTACCCGGCCCAATATATAATAAACCATGACCATCTCTCTTTTTATCTCTATTATATATAAATATAGGGCTTTCACCACCTCCACTAATACAGTACAACACGAATTTTGGGAGGTTTCTTTTCTTTATAATCAGAGGATAAGCTATCTTACTTTCCTGGTGTGATACCCCGAACTCGGCATGCATTTAATAGCATTTAATTGCATTTAATTAAGTGTCATCTTAAATGTTAGCACTGAATTTCTTGTTTATTTTTAGTTAAACATTCATTTCTAGCATTATTTTCATATTTCTTTTAGAAGTATTTAAATAATACTTGAGTGAATTATTTTAACGGAGTATCAACTACTTTTCATATTTATGTTAGTTGGTTTTATTTTGTTGCACCTTAATGCTCGGTTTTCAATTAAATGGAAAAGTAGCTCCGAGCTCGAAGTGAATTTTGAACTATGTTACTTTTCAAAAATTATATTTTTTTTCTTATATTCCATAATATTTATGTGTTATTCGTTCTTCGTCGTTTTGTGCATAGCATATCAAGAGTGGTAGCTAGAGAATGATTTCCAGTCCTTAGCAAATAGTAAAAATAGTACTTATAGTATTTAGTATTTTGGTAGTTTGTTAGAATTAAATTTGTGTTAGTTATTTTAAGTTAAAATGCCAAGAATAAGCCTAGTTGATCAACATAAGTGAATATTGACCAAAACCTTGACTTTGACTTTAGCTTGTCATCTTTAATAAGCATAAAATAGCATAAGAAACAACCAAAAAGCTGAAAAAAAGATAGGTGGCCGAAACCATAGGAGGAAAGAAAAAAAAATATTTTTAACTTCAAATCTTCGAATCTTCGCGAGGGCTTGCACGGGGTTGTTTCTGAGGCTTCTAACGTGGTTTTCCTAGCATCTAGTAGTGTCTAAGGTGAGGGTTTCAACGTTATTTGTGCATTTGAAATTATTATATCTAAACTTTAATTTTTGGGAGTTATGCGTAGATCGTTATTTTATCCATTTTGATGCTTGAAGAATGTTCCTTGACAATTGTAGAACATGTATTTGTAGCTTTTTAGCATTTTCTACGGTTGAACATAGCATTGCAATTTAATTTGACAATGAAATAGTAAAATATGAATAGTAAATCCCCGTTTCGTAAAAGTTTCTCTATATTGTTATTTGTTGATGTAGGAAGATGCTAGATATGCTAGAATGCTTAAATGTATGATTTAGTTGGGTTGTGTAATGTAAAAATGGAGAAAATTTGCTTGGTATAGGTTGGGGTCGTTTCGATCGAGTTTGGCATTTTATCGTTTTGCATGAAGGCATTGTCGAGGTTTGTCATGGAAGCACTTTTAGTGTAGTTGTGACATTGGTTGGGTGATCGGTTGAGGTAGCTGTAGTTCAAACGAGGAAAGGGGGAAATCAGGGCTTTGTGGAAATTCTAGGGTAAAGTAGGGTTTCGTGGTCTTTAGACGTGCCTTATTGTGTCCTAGGAGGAGTGGTAAAATCAGTTTCCAAATCTCATGTCTCGTTTGGATGGGGTAGCAATGAGAAAGTTAGGGTCATTTAGTGTTTTAGTTGATTTTTATAATGCTTGCTTATATAATGCTTTATATGGATTATTATGCTTGTAATACTTGATTATGATTGAATTGTATATCAATTGTTGATAATACTTGTTAGTGTGTTCTTGTTATTTTATTGATTGTAAATACTTATTGTATCGCATATTGATAGTAATTTGCACTTCAGTGCCTTGCTCGATTATCGTTATATTCCTCGTATTGCATTGCATTGTGTCAGGCGTGTGAGCGACGGGCCTCTATAGGTAGTCTCGGGCTGCCAGGGTTGGTTGCTCTAACTCTCTGTGTACTATTCCCGTTCTCACTTGGGTTGCCGCCCAGGGAGTTTTGGGTCGTAGAATTGACAGAGTATGTCTGGAGTACTCTAACGGAAGTTATAAGGTGGGTGAGCCGGCGCGTCATCATTAAAGTCATCAAAATCATGATTGGTACATTACTCGTTCGAGTGAACCGTAGCCTTCAAAGTGTGGTATAGCTTTGATTGGTTGTGTTAATGCTTTCTTTAATTGTTATTGTACTCTTGATTATATTGATTGATGTTCTTATTGGATATATTGCTTAACTGTTTATTTGCATTGCACGACTTTTTTTTATCTCCACCTCGATATCTGTTCCGCCCTCACTGAGTATACGTGTTGTGTATACTCATTCCTCACCACCACATTTCAGGAAATTGTCGTGTTAGCTAGAAAGCTCGTGCTTGAAGAGTTATCTTGCGTGTTATATGGCTGAGTGGTAGAAAGATGCAAAAGATGTATGTTTCATGTGTTGTATGTATTTAATGTTAAAAGGAATGTAATTTAAATTTAACTAGGTTATTGAGGTGGAATGATAAGCTAGTTTATGTATCCAATTAGTATAGTTAACTTCAATGCATGATTATATTGTCTAAAGGAAATAGTTTGAATAGTCTGGGTACTTGAAAATGTATATATATACTTGTTGTGTTTAATTGTTGAAAACCGATGCTCGGATGGCTTTGAGGAATTTTGAATGGTTAGACACGGTGCTGGTCCACTTATATGCTATCGCAGGTTTGCTTTTTTCCTAGAAACAAGGGAGACTCAGTCTGTCTTTCCCTAAATTTTATGCCCGGGTTTGGAATTAGATTGCGATTAGATTGATTAATAGAACTCCCGATCTCGAGAGGGATCGGGGTGTTACAATTGGTATCAGAGCCAGGTTAGCTTATAAGCCGGGACAGGGTCCTCGGTCTGGTGGGTAGTGATCCTTGAATGTGTGCTTGTTAAGTGTGTTTTGAAAGTGTGTGCTCGTATGTGAGATTGTGTGTCTGGACTTGAAGGTGTGTACCTATGTGATATAGTTCTGTGATATGTGTTAAAGGTGTGTTACATGAAGTGAAGGGACTGCTCGTGTATCGAATTGGCATCGGGAATCAAATCGACCTCGTGAATTATTATTTACTTGGAGTATTGCGTGGAATGTGAGGATTAGGATGGCTTGGATTGGTTGTGTCGTGATTTGAATTGATTATGTTGTACTTGACTTGATTGTCGAGCTTGAGTGACTTTGTTGAATAAACTGTTTTATAAACTATTTTACAAGCATGCTTGCATAATAGTTAAGGCATGTATGTATGAATGTGATATCTTGGCATTCATACATGTCCTATTGAAATGGTAAGAAAGACTTCTTCCTCCCCCTGAAGAGAAGTGGTTAGTGGCAGGCCCTCCAAGTTATATGGATTGACGGGAATGAGCAGTATTTGACTAGCCTTTATTTGGGATTTGGTGTTTGCTTTTGGAGCTCGGTTGTTGGCGAATCTCTAAGGTCCTCCTTTGTGCTTAACAGTTGTGAAAGAGTAGCTTTCTTTTGGGGTTCTATTTGGTTGTTCTTTGGAGTATTCTTTGGTTTTCTTATTGGGTATTCTTTTGAACTTCTGTTGGCAGTTCTTGGTAGACTTAGCTATTGGGGTGTCAATCGGAGTGACTGCATGGTATTATCGATGGCATATGTGTCTCGATCTTTATTGGTGTGCTACTAGCACCCTTATTGGAAATTCTTCAATGGCATTCTATAGAATTCTTAGTGGTCATCTATCTAGTACTTACTTATTGGGCAATCCTTGGTACTTTCATACTGGAGCATTGTTTCGGGTATTTTCTTTTGTGTTCCTCAGTAGGTTTGGTATTTGGAATTCCTATCAGACTTATTGTATAGTACTACTTACGGTATTTTGTGGAATTCTTAGTGGGCATTCTACTACTATTTTCCTTGTTGGCACTTATTGGAAGTCTTACAATTGGAATCTTGTTCAGACTTATTATCTCATATTGCTTACGCTATGCTGTCGAATACTTTGGGCTTTCTTGATGGTAAGTTGTATAAAGTTTGCACTTGGCAAATGGCGATGAGGTCTTGAAGTTTGGTCTTATATGTGCTGTATCTACTCTGGCTATTCTTTGACTTCTTTATTTGGTACTTGTTGAACTTCTACTGGAGATTTGTATGTGGTGTATTTCTTCAGCATCCTTCCTGTCATTAATATGTGATGTTAATTTTATCTACAGTATCTCTGCTTCAGTCTTTAGTTGGTATTTTCAAGGCATTCTTGGTTGGGATTTCTATTTGGGTTTTCCTACGAGCATCCTTATTCACTATCTTGCTCAGCAACCGATGAAGATTAGTCAGAGTTGGATTTAGTGGATACAGAGTTCTATTGGAAGAAGAATTGCGAGGACGCAATTGTTTTAAGGGGGGAAGGATATGATACCCCGAACCCGGCATGCATTTAATGGCATTTAATTAAGTGGCGTCTTAAATGTTAGCATTGAATTTTGTGTTTATTTTTTAGTTAAACATTCATTTCTAGCATTATTTTCATATTTCTTTTAGAAGTAATTAAATAACACTTGAGTTAATTATTTTAACGGAGTATCAACTACTTTTCATATTTATGTTACTTGGTTTTATTTTCTTGCACCTTAATGCTCGGTTTTCAATTAAATGGAAAAGTAGCTCCGAGCTCGAAGTGAATTTTGAACTATGTTACTTTTCAAAAATTATATTTTTTTTCTTATATTCCATAATATTTATGTGTTATTCGTTCTTCGTCGTTTTGTGCATAGCATATCAAGAGTGGTAGCTAGAGAATGATTTCCAGTCCTCAGCAAATAGTAAAAATAGTACTTATAGTATTTAGTATTTTGGTAGTTTGTTAGAATTAAATTTGTGTTAGTTATTTTAAGTTAAAATGCCAAGAATAAGCCTAGTTGTTGAACTTAAGTGAATATTGACCAAGACCTTGACTTTGATTTTAGCTTGTCATCTTTAATAAGCATAAAATAGCATAAGAAACAACCAAAAAGCTGAAAAAAAGTGAGGTGGCCGAAACCATAGGAGAAAAGAAAAAAAATATTTTCAACTTCAAATCTTCACATCTTCGCGAGGGCTTGCATGGGGTTGTTTCCGAGGCTTCCAACGTGGTTTTCCTAGCATCTAGTAGCGTCTAAGGTAAGGGTTTCATCGTTATTTGCCTATTTGAAATTATTATGTCTAAACTTTAATTTTTGGGAATTATGCGTTGATCGTTATTTTATCCATTTTGATGCTTGAAGAATGTTCCTTGACAATTGTAGAACATGTATTTGTAACTTTTTAGCCTTTTATACAGTTGAACTTAGCAATTGCAATTTAATTTGACAATGGAATAGTAAAATATGAATAGTAAACCCCCGTTTCGTAAAAGTTGCTCTATTTTGTGATCTGTTGATGTAGGAAGGTGCTAGATATGCTAGAATGCTTAAACGTATGATTTATTTGGGTTGTGTAATGTAAAAACGGAGAAAAATGGCTTGGTACAGGTTGGGGTCGTTTTGGTCGAGTTTGGCATTTTATCGTTTTGCGTGAAGGCATTGTCGTAGTATGCCATGGAAGCACTTTTGGTGCGATTATGACATTGGTTGGGAGATCGATTGAGGTAGCTGTAGTTTAAACGAGCAAAGGGGGAAAATCGGGGCTTTGCGGGAATTCTAGGGTAAAGTAGGGTTTCGTGGTCTTTAGACGTGCCTTATGGTATCCAAGGAGGAGTGGTGAAA
Source organism: Ehretia macrophylla (assembly GCA_037974665.1). Lineage (NCBI taxonomy): Eukaryota > Viridiplantae > Streptophyta > Magnoliopsida > Boraginales > Ehretiaceae > Ehretia > Ehretia macrophylla. The sequence continues at coordinate 53,631,068 of CM075782.1, forward strand.
TTGGTTTCCAAATCTCATGGCTCGTTTGGACGGGGTAGCATTGAGAAAGTTGGGGTTATTTAGTGTTTTAGTTGATTTTTATAATGCTTGCTTATATAATGCTTAATGTGGATTATTATGCTTGTAATACTTGATTATGATTGAATTGTATATCAATTGTTGATAATACTTGTTAGTGTGTTCTTGTTATTTTATTGATTGTAAATACTTATTGTATCGCATGTTGATACTAATCTGCACTTCAGTGCCTTGCTCGATTATCATTATATTCCTCGTATTGCATTTCATTGTGTCAGGCGCGTGAGTGACGGGCCTCTCTGGGTAGTCTCGGGCTGCCAGGGTTGGTTGCTCTAGCTTTGTGTCCTATTCCCGTTCTTGCTTGGGTTTCCACCCAGGGAGTTTTGGGTCGTAGAATTGACAGAGTATATCTGGAGTACTCTAATGGAAGTTATAAGGTGGGTGAGCCGGCGCGTCATCGTTAAAGTCATCGAAATCATGATTGGTATATTACTCGTTCGAGTGAACCATAGCCTTCAAAGTGTGGTATAGCTTTGATTGGTTGTGTTAATGTCTTCTTTAATTGTTATTGTATTGTTGATTATATTGATTGCTGTTCTTATTGGATATATTGCTTAACTGTTTATTTGTATTGCACGACTTTCTTTCTCTCCACCTCGATATCTATTCCACCCTCACTAAGTATACGTGTTGTGTATACTCATTCCTCACCACTACATTTCAGGAAATTGCCGTGTTAGCTGGAAAGCTTGTGCTTGAAGAGTTATCTTGCGTGTTATGTGGCAGAGTGGTAGAATGATGCAAAGATGTATGTTTCATGTGTTGTATGTATTTAATGTTAAAAGGATTGTATTTAAATTTAACTAGGTTATTGAGGTAGAATGATAAGGTAGTTTATGTATACAATTAGTATAGTTAACTTCAATGCATGATTGTATTGTCTAAAGGAAAGAGTTAGAATAGTCTGGGTACTTGAAAATGTATATATATACTTGTTGTGTTTAATTATTGAAAACCGAGGCTCAGATGGCTTTGAGGAATTTTGAATGGTTGGACACAATGCTGGTCCACTTATATACTAACGCAGGTTTGCTTTTTGCCTAGAAAAAGGGGAGACTCCATCCGTCTTTCCCTAAATTTTATGCCCGGTTTTGGAATTGGGTTGTGATTAGATTGATTAATAGAACTCCCGGTCTCGAGAGCGATCGGGGTGTTACACCTGGTAGTGTGCCTTCTGGTTTCGGTGATGAGTGAGGCAGAAGGAACAGATGATCTTGAAACAAGCTTCTTCTTCATTCAACAAAACATCAGTAACAGATTTCAGACCAATCAGGCATTTTAGAAAAGGGAAGGGAACAGGATCCAATCGAGTAGGCATATGGAAGACAAAAAGGGAAAGAAAGAAATGAGAAAAGGTTGCTATTGCCAACTCCATTCCTTTCCCTATTGTTCGAGTTACTTCATACCTTGTTCTATCAAACAAGCTCGTAAACACATTCAAATTGATTCTAGGGAGAATCAAACTCATTCTTCAAGTGTTAGAGCATTTTTTAGAAAAAAGTAAGAAAGCTCTCCTTCAAATATCCCATAAATAAAAGTAAGTCGGAATTGGTGAAAGTGTGAAGGACTTTCGACTTTCGGAATCGGAATAAGGGCAATTGAATTTGAATTCAAACTTAGGGCTTAAAAGCACCATCAACAAAGAAATTGTGAACCGCCTTGATCAGGTCATCTTCAAAAATCTTCCAATAGTGAGAATAAAAAAGACCTGGCAATCCATCAATTTAAAGGATAGGGGCGGCACAGCCCCCAACCAAGGGAGTGATTACGTCCTGTATGCCCCCTCTTATTACCAACATGCTATGGTGCTCCAGGGCCGTCTTGCGAAGATCTTTGATCCGAACCTTCGCATCTACTCTATCTTAGAGCATGAACCATGCCTTCGCTACTGCTCAACCTCACTATTGCATTGATTCTTGCCGGCCATTCCAGATTCTAATTCCTTATTAAGTTTGAGATCTTGTTCCATTAGACCCAGTTCGGTCAGATCAGTTCCATAATATAGCTTGCCCAGACCGGGCTTTTAGTCTTTGGTGCGGCCGGCCGTGATGAATGATCGTTGTTCGGGAACAAAAAAATAAGACTTCAGGGTTTCGCTCTCGCTCTTCGCCTAAAGACGTAACTTCGCTCTTCGATCCTTCGCTATTGCAAGAATATAGCGATCGAAGAGCTATGGCTTAGCTGCTTTGCGTATTACACCGTATTACCCGAAGGGGGCATGCTACAAAAGCATAGACGGCGTCCCTGAAGGGCAGCGACAGCAGTGTGATTCCAGATGTCATCGCTAGATTGAGATCTACAGGGTGGCGGGTACTTCGACTGCCTTGTATCAAGTAAAAAGAAAGGGGTAGTAGGCTTAGTAGGGCTCGAACCTACAATATCACCGTTATGAGCGGTACGTTTCAACCATTTAAACTATAAGCCCCTACGAATCTCTACATGCAATTTGCTCACTTCGGGAAGAGCGGATGGAAATAGCAGCCCTCTCCTTATCAATCGGGTTATTTTATACCTTTACTCTATCTGCTTTTTCTTCTTCCCGGGAATGAACAATTTGATAAAAATTTATTTATTTTTATTATTGTTTATAATATATAATATTATATATCTATTATTTATTATAAATAATATAATTGTTGCAAGTGGCCCTTTCGCGACTCAAACAGCTGGTACGCTTTTCGGCTAGCAAGAGCTCAAACGAGTGGGAGCTTTCTATTTGCTTGCAATGCCGGCTATTCGCCTTTAGTAAAAAGTAGAAGTAGAGGTTTGAAGATACTCAACCAATAGGGAGAGGAATGGAGTTTGCCCCACACTTCAGAAAAAGTAAAAAAGTATAGATGAAGTAAGAAAAGGTACATAAGGAGTGAGAAAGAAAAACTTGGTTACGGGAACCGAAGGTTAGGCTGATTACTTTAGTAGAGCTACACCTAAAAAAGTTTTTTCCTACATCTTTCCCTTTATTTCAATGTTGCCAATTCCCAGAATACTAAGCTTAACGCCCTCGTGTATACAATTGTCCAACTACTTTCTTCCTTCGACTTCTTTAGCCACTTCCGCATCTGTCGTATTCGGGAAAACTTGCTTCGTGGCGGAGCATTTAGCAATGCCAGCAGCGTGGTGAGGGCTGGCTGTCTGAGGACAGGTTAAGGCAGGGCCTACTGGGCTTGCTTCTCATGGGATTGGGTTAGGGAATCGGAAAGGGGCTCATAAACCGGGCGGGCGGGCTTTTGGACACACGAAAAAGGGGAAGTGGATGGAGGGTGCTTCTCAGATAGAGTTGGGGTGGGGTCGCTATAGTGGCTAGGGTAAGTCTTCCTACATGGCTGGACGCCCGGTTCTAGAAAAAGTTGCAAGGGTTACCACCACATCCTTTCTCGATAGACTCGAAGCTCTTCATAGTCAGTCAGGATAGAAAATTTTCTCTCAAAAAGAGACAAACCAGAGATAACAGAGGAAGGTATTTGGTTTAAAAAAAATACGGTAGTCAGAATAGCTTCAGTCCAAAATTGACTAAGGACAGAAGCAAGCTACAAGTATTAGCAATCACTTTCGTTTAAATGTCAAAATCAAGAAAGAAGCAGCGAAGAAAACAAGACACTAAGTTGTTGTGCTAAGTTACTAGCGCTAGCGCACTACTACTTTTCAGCCTTCTGCAGGTCCCTTTATTCCCTCCGCCTTACACGAACTTAAAAGAGTACCTAAGGCGTATTAGTGGTTTATTTTCGAAAGGGATTTATTTTGAATGTAGCTTTTAGACAGCTAACAGCTAAGCCACTAATCACACAGCTAATAAAATCAAGTCGGTCACTACTAAGACAACTCATAAAAGTCATTTCAGGTTCAAGGGCTAAAGTTTTTCTTAAGAGAATCCCTTTGCTACATTCGACTTAAAGGTTTGAAGATGCTCGAACGATAAGGAGAGGAATGACGAACTCACTCATAAGAAAACTCGTCAAGTAGGTCTTTCGAGCCTTTCCTTTTATCACAAATCTAGTCTGGCAAGGTGGGGTATTTATTATCCTTAAGTCTGTTTTAGCTATCTTTACTCGTCTTTTAGTATTGGCAAAACTTTAATTGAAGACCTTTCAGTGCCCTTTCGTTTGGTCCCCTAGGTACCTTCTCCACACTTACCTGTAAGCATTTCAAGTAGATAAAATCATAAAAGAGGAAATGGGAATGAGTACTACCATTATGCGCTATTATTTGAATTCGAAGGTCAATCATTCCCAGCTTGGATACGAAGGTATGGGGGAGATTGAAAGGGAGTATATTAGTCAAATAGAGGGATCTCACGGGGTCGTAGTCCACGGCTTTAGCTTTAGGCTAGGTTGGGCTATAGTTCTTGTATTGGTCGAACCAAAGCGTTAAATAGCACCATTTAGTGGCATGCAGGGAGTAGTCATGTTGTTGTTGGTAGGTGCGACTATGTGAGTTGACAACAATACACTGCGGTATGTGTGAGTCAATATTTTCCTTACTAGTCCGAACAAGCAATTTGAATTACTGCAAACAGGTTTCCTCCCATATACGCCCGGCTGATGCGGATTTCCTACCATTGAAGGAAAAAGAGAAAACTGCTAATCCTACCCACGCCGTAAACGGATGCCCTACCTGATCCATTTCAAATCTTGCCAGAGGTCTTCGAGCCTTGTTACGAACTAAAGTCCTAAAGAAAAGGAACCCCAATCCCTTCCCAGCCCTGGTCAAAGTTCTTCCCACTCATTTTTTTTTTTCAGGGGCAGAGTCAAGTTCGTTACAGTCAGTAAATCAGCCCCGCATCGTATCGATTGCGATTCAGATCACCTCCCCAAGCCTACCTAACCAAATTGTGTGTGAGCAATCAATCGTGAAAAATTGACCAATCCATAATGAAAGCACCTATAGATAGAAGTCGTTTGTCAACTGGTAGACTCATTCTCAACACCATTTAGGCTCCCCACTTCAGTCGGTTGTCCACCACCTTTCTTTCCCATGCCCAATATGGCCTTATAGGTAGCAGCCTCCCACAGAGATGGCTTTGTGGTCAACTTTTATTCTGCTTGTTGGAAGGTTCTTTCAGAAATCATGGTAGTCTTTTCATGGAGATGATTGGGAGCGAAAATGAACCTGGGGTTAAGAACAACGACAAAATAGCCTTCTCTCTGTTGCCATGGAATGTATAGGTAGGGATTGTTTTATGCTTGGAAAGCCCGTTCCGCGCTCTCTATCCCCATGAACCGCTTTTTAGTATTCTTGTTCGCCTTCTTTCTTCATTCAGTCCACGGCCTACCTCGATACACCTGTGTCACAACAACTGATCTTTTGAGTGAGGAAAGCCGGAGCATTAGTCAAGATAGAGAAAGAAGATGAACTATAGATCGTGAAAGTCACATCAGCTATACCAGATTAGACACACCTTTTTTTCTTAACCTATTTTTTGACTAACTGCATCGGTCACCCCTCAGCCCCCTATCACTTAAAGGCAAAGCTAACCCTTAATTCAACTGTTCTCTAAATGGTCTGCCTATTCTATTAGTCAAGCTTGGAGAACATAGTACTAGGACTTAATAGATAAAAGACCATGATTGGTGAAGGGCTTAAAAGGGCCTTAGGTACTTGCTATCTATCGTATCTTTTTTAAGAAGTTAGATAGGTGGTTGAGTCGAAGCGGAGAATGAGACTAAGTCATCGGTCATTCCGGGATTGATTCCCTACTTTGAATGAGGGTCACATAGCCGTCAACCTTGCTGGAAGTGCTTTCGTCATCCAATCTCCTGGTCTTTTGTTCACTATTCGAATTCTGGACCAGTAGAAATGTACGAAAGGTAGTCTTCTCATTTCCTTTCCAACTAGTAGCTAGTAGCTTTGTCGTTGATCTCTCATCTTCCTGACCGGCTGTGACTCGTATGTCCAAACCACGACTATCGATTCCTAACGAACCTAGAGATTCTTCTACCCTTCGACCAGATCTTTGTCATTGTATGCAAATTTGATTTTCCACCCCAGTCGAGTATCTTCAAACCTTCATCGATCGAAACAAAACTATCAAAAGAAACTTTTAGGGAGCAGTGTTATACATAATACTAAAGGACCCAGGCTCTGCCCAAATGATATGATCAGCAACTTCAAGTACCCAAGCTATGTGATCAAGAACTCTTCTCCGTCAGGTGAATCCCTCAGGGCGCCCTAAGCAATCGAAGGGTAGAGAAGATGAAGAATAAGGGTAATTGACACATGCAGCTATACCACCAAAAGGAAATAGAGGACCGATTGATACCAATAGCAAGATACACATCTTTTTAGACTTTGAGGGGTGATAGTGATAATGATAATAGTATCAGATTAGAAGATTGGAATGAAATACCTTAATAGATTAAGGATTAAGTGCAAACTTTATTTTATATATTTTTTATAAGTAAGCCCTTTTCCTTAGGAACAGAAGGATAAACAAAGGGATAATTTCTCACAATTATTCATATTCAACTCAAAGATCCAGCAAGCCAATTTCAACTGAAACTGAGTCACATTCTCCTTCTCTTCCTAATGGAGGTGCATACCCTTCTTGTAACAGTGGATGGATAATCTAAAGTCTCATAGTCTTTGTTTCTAAAAAGGTTGTGTCCTTTCTACATATATCAAATTTTTAGTCTTTCACCCCTCATTTATCGAATTAGCTATGGCTAATCAAGTATAGTAGGGCTAATCAAGTATAGTAGGCGATTGGAGGAGGCACAACCTCAATTCAAGTCGAGCAACAGCTTTTCTACACTCAAAGGGAACCCGACATCCCCTTAACTGAGACTTCCTATGCATCGCTGTAGCCTTTCGTCATACCAAAAGGGTACTTAGTGCCTCTACCACCTACTAGGTTGTAATCTTCTTGTTTCTAAATTAAATCGAGGGTCTATGCAGCTTTCTTAATAATATGTCCATTGTAGTCTATTTGAAGCGTTCCTGCCTTTTCTTGTCTTGAATCAAACGGAATTGAATAACCCTGTGTAGCGGATAGTGTGGACTGATTTAAATAGCATACTTTTACAATGGATCTCGTTTATCTTTCATATGTTAAATATTCGTCTAGTGAATTTACGGCTAAAGATAGTACATTAGGGGTCGATCAAGGAAGGTAGCGTATGCGGGTACTTGGGATTGAGTAGAGCATAGGTTCAATAACCGGGCATAGAAAAGAGAATGAGAATCTCGTTCAACAAGAGGTTGGGTTTTTGGTCTTTCTACGTTTCAAGTGCCACTCCTTTGGTTAGTACTCAAAATTGGATTTCTTTCTTGTTGGTTCGAAGTAATGCTCCTATTATTTGGCTATGACTGATTATTTTTGGTTAAAGTGCTCATGCAGCTTCTAAGGGATGTGTTCCCCTCCAAGTTGTTTCAAAGTAGCATTTGTGGATAAACGATGGTTAAGCCGCATCGGTGCGGTCAGGATAGCTCGGCACTTGTGAGGCAGAAAAAACCTTGAATATTAAGATCGAGCTAATCCTTGTGGAACGTCTTTTTATAGTACTTGTTAGCGTCCCTTCCCCCTTCCTATGTACACAGTCTATGAACCTAGCCTAATCTAATAAGCCCTCCATGCCCTAAAAACACCGATGCAGCATGGTTTCTAGGATGGCTCTTACCGGAACTTCTTTACTCAATTATCAAGATTAAAGCGACTTTTTGCTTTTGCTCGCAGATAGCTGCGCCTTTTTCTCTTTCTACATCGTCGAGACCAGTACTATTCTGATTGAAGCTATAGGCATCTTATCTTTCTTTAGGCGAGCTTATTCACCATTAAGCCTGCATACTCTATTACTCATAGCGAGTCGCTCCGTCCTTCTGTGTATATGTAGATATAGAGGCTCCTTTTTCATTCTGTCTGGTCTGTCTATCACCACAAAACTAGTAATCTCACTTCCAAGAAGACGCAGAGCTAAGAGTCAAGATGCAAGTTCATCTGACGAGCTGTGTTTTGAAAGAGTCGGGTACTTATGTTTACTAAACGAACAGGCTCGGTAGTACCTTAACTAAGTTCTTCGAATGGAGGACAAAGGACAGATGAAATTACCAATGGTATCGAACTGGCTTCTATGATTTCCTTCACATTACCTGAGTAGATGACAGCTGGAAGTCCCTTTTGGTTAATATAACCGATTGATTGCTCATTTACCAGGAACCATAATTACTTGAACATTTAGAACTTCAAATTTGTGTTTGTCACTAGTTCGATCTCTGGACGTTCACCGGCAGCCCCCTTTCCATTGATAGTCCTCCTAAGCCTATGGGCTTTACCTTAAAATGAAAATAAGGTATCAAGACCTACTAACATAGATTAAGCAGCTACTAGATCCCCCGTCTTTTCAAATAATCAAATACTTCGTTCTCATCGATTGGGATTGATTGTCTGCTTTACTTCGAGAGATGTGGTCAACCCTAGCTTGTTTATCTATAGCTGCCCTATTCCGTGTAACTTAATGAATTTGATCCAATCAAATAAGCTCGTAAGCGCTAGTACAATATAATTCTAATATCCTTTAAAGAGGTTGAAATCCTATATATAGTATTTCTTCATTTCCTACGTAATTTGATGCTTACTCTTCATTAATTAGAGGGGTGGTCACTCCACTTTAGTCAACTGGCCCCATGTAGGGAAGAGATAGAGCACTAATAAATCTTTATGTTAAGGAGTGGAGCAGCTCGACCAGTGGGAGAGGCTGGATGGAATTCAGCTCAACCGATAGGGAGAGGAATGGAGTTGGCTGCATGGCTTGGTCTGATAAATGGAGCCTTTTGGATATCAAGTGTTGATGGTTCCTGCTGATATGGTTTTGAAAACCTAGTTGAGGTATGAAGTAACTCGACTGATAAGGAGAGGATGATATCGAACAAAAACCCTAGCATGTATAAGGATTCGAACAAAAGTGCACCAGAGATGATAGTTCTAGCGGGTTAGATCCCTAACCCCAAGGTATAATGTTGGGTGAGATTGACCCAAGGCATACCTGAGACAATACGTATGATTTGTTCCCTTTCTCCTCTCTCGATCTGAATCACTGACTTTCTTGCGCTACTCTTTCTCCTTTTAAGGTGATCTTGTTTTGATTGATATGCCTGCCGAGAATGAGGAAGGTTTTTAAACATGGCGTAAAATAAATCAAATAGATTCTAGTCTGGCCATCACTCTATGTTCGTAGAATTGGTGGCATAGCTGGCCTCGCTTCCTGTCTTTAAGCTAGGGTCGCTGCAAGTGCTTGTGTTTGATGCAAGGGATCGCTTTTGCCCATATTACTTTGATTGCCAGGCTTCTTGTTCCAGCCAAGTTCTCCCTTTGTCTCATGGTGCGTACAAAGTGATGGATCTTGTTATGGATCGTGCCCACGAGGAGGTGCTTCCAATTCCTGCCTGCCTACCTACCTGTACATCTTCCGGTGGAGTGAACAATTTGTTTCACCCTTGATAGAAGCACTAGTCTCGTACGCATGTATGTCTGCTTGTTTGTGCTATCAGTTGTGCTCGACGCTTGTTTCAATTGATTGAATCAGGAACTAGCCTAAAGGCTGCATTCCTGATAAGTAAGCCGAGTTCTTCCCTTGATAGAAGGACTCGGTGAATGTCTTCCAATTTGAATTTCTTCACTGGGCTTGGACCATGTCTCCCGAACAATCTCAGCACCTATGGCGCAAGACGATTCCACATCTCGAGGTCAGAATGGGATCGGGTGTTTTCACATCTCACCGTAGTGCTCGGTTTGTCTAGATTTCTGATTGATGAACAAGTTGATAAACAAGAAGGAAAATGGAACTATTGGATTTTTTGACTCACACCCGGCTACGTGTCCTTTGGACCAAAAGCCCGCTTAGAAGTGGGTTCGAACCACACAAGGATTTTCAGTCCTTTGTTCTAACTAGCTGAAGCAAGCTAGCCCCCTTATTGGTTAGGGGAAGAGGGAATTTCCATCACGAAGGATTCAATCCAGCCACAGGTTCCCCTACGACTACCTTGTTACGACTTCACCCCAGTCGAAGACCCCACCTTGGTATGCACCAATAAGACTACCAAAAGCCTTTGTGGCACTAGTGTGACACAGAAGTCATGGGTGATCATTGGTTCGATGCTTCGGGCGAAACCAATTCCCAAGGTGTGACGGGCAGTGTGTATAGGGCCTAGGTACATATTCGCTGCGGCATGCTGATCCGCGATTCCAACTTCATGTTCCCGAGTTGTAGAGAACAATCCGAACTAAGGCAATCTTTTCGGATTTGCTTCGCCTTACAACCTTGCTTCCCATTGTAATTGCCAATGTAGCACGTGTGTGGCCCAGCCCATAAGGGCCATGCGGACTTGACATCATCCTCACCTTCCTCCACTATATCATTGGTAGTCCTTCGTGAGTGCGGCACGTACATTTTTGTTTGTTTCTGAGCCATTTTGTTAGGGCGTACTAAACCCACTACGTACCACACCACCAGGCAGCTCGCCTGAATGCCGAGTCTTCTTATTAGTAAAGCGCGCTAGCTACAATAAAAAAAGAGCGCTAACTAGAAATCGAAAAGCGCCGACTACCTTCTTACTAATAGCACAGCTACGTGCTGGCACTCAATTAGTAGCGCTAGCACGTCACTTGGCTCTTCGGCTCACTTCGGTTGCAAATACTTTCTCCTTAGGCGCATGTCTCAGCAACACAAAATGAGGGTTTCTCTCGTTATAGGACTTAACCAAACATCTCACGACATGAGCTGATGACAGCCATGTAGCACCTGTATGAAAGTCAGTACCATCCCATTAAGGACATGTTTTTTTGTTCATATGTCAAGGGCTGGTAAGGTTTTGCGCGTTGTATCGAATTAAACCACATGTTCCACCACTTGTGCAGGCCCTGGTCAATTCCTTTGAGTTTCGGTCTTACGACCGTACTCCCCAGGCAGAGTGTTTCACGCGTTAACTGGGCCCCTAATCCACGTAGACCAAGGTCGAACACTCATCGTTTACGGCATGGACTACCAAGGTATCTAATCCTGTTCGCTCCCCATGCTTTCGTACCCCAACGTCGGTAGGGACCCAGAGAGCTGCCTTCGCTTTTGGCGTTCCTTCGTAGATCTGCAGATTTTACCCCTATACACAAAATTCTACTCTCCTCTGTCTCACTCAAGTGAATTGGTTTTGAGAGCATTCCGCCAGTTTTTGGCGAGTTTCACTTTCAACCCGATTCACCGCCTACGTACCCTTTATGCCCAGTCATTGAGAAGAACACTTACCCTCCCCCCCCCCCCTCGTCTTACTGCGGTTGCTGGCATAGAGTCAGCCAAGGCTTCTTCCTCGAGTATTGTCATGATCGCGCACTCGGCGAAAGAGCTTTACAAGCGGCATTGCCCTTCTTCACTCACGCGATATTACTGGATCAGGCTTTCGTCCATTGCCAAAGATTTCCCACTGCTGCCCCCTTGTGGGAGTATAGACCGAGTCTCAGTCCCAGTATGGCTAATCATCTGAAAAGACCAGCTGAGCATCATTGGTTTGGTCATCCTTTACCTGACCAACTACCTAATACTACGCAAGCTCATCAAATAGCACTTTTTAGATTTCTTCAGGATTTGGCCCGAACTGTTCGACAGATTCCCACGTATTACACACCTGTTCGCCACTTTGTTCTGAACTCTTCTCACCTTCTGGGCAAGACAAGCTACCTTTAGCTAAAAGCCTCTATTCCTTATGCCTAGCTCCTCGAATACAACGTTCGACTTGTATGTGTTAAGCATATAGCTAGCGTTCCTTCTGAGTCAGGATCAAACTCTGATTTTGAGTATGATTAGGCCTTACAGTTGTAGAACCTGGTGAACCGGGCGTACTATTTCCCAACCTTCTGTGAACTTTGCTTCTCTTATGATTTTTGCTAGTTTGTTGAGTTTAGTGATTGATATCGTTTAGAGTCTCAACTAATCCACTCGTGGAGTGCTAGTGGTATAGTAGTTGTGTGGTAGTTGAGACTCCGCCACTTCTTCTTTAGTAAAATCGAGCCCAACTATTGATTACATCAAACATAGCTTTAGAGGCTCTTACTAGATAGGGCGGCAAAATAGAAGTCTCACTACTAGCTTTTAGTCTTAAGCAGGCAGTAGCAGTAAGGAATGAATGTTCTAATAGACTATTTGTCATTTTATTAGGACATCACTTGCTTAGTCTTTTTCTAGCTTGATTGCGAAGCATGGTTTGGAAAGGTCAGCTGAAAGATAGTCTATCTTAATTCAAGTCTATTCCTCTGTGGCTGGCCCTAGTGATTAATGTCAGCTTGCGTCTACCTATGAAAAGTAAGCCAGCCGTATTAGCTCATCAACTCACTTATAGGTCCGGACTTGCGTACAGTATCACTTGCCTAACAACTCCCAAAAGTGGAAGCTTCGATGTTGATAGGCTTATTATCTCCTTTCTAAAGAGGGAAAATCAGAGAGGTTGACGGGCTTACCTCGGGCAGTCGCTAACTGTTGTGCCTTCCTTTATGCTTATACCATTTCTTTGTGAATGCTTCGCTTTGCTCTTTGGCGTGCTACTTCCGCTAGCAACCAGCCTCTGATTCTCCTTAAGGCACCGTGTTGAGTAGGGATTGGTGTAATACCCCGATCCCTCTCGAGACCGGGAGTTCTATCAATCGATCTAAACACAACCCAAACCAAACCCAGGCATAAATTTTCAGGGAAAACGGACGGAGTCTCCCCTGTTCCTAGGCGAAAAGTAAAACCTGCGACAGCATATAAGTGGACCAATACCATGTCCAAGCATTCAACCACCTCAACCCCATACGAGCCTTGGTTCACAACAAGCAAAACACAAGTAAATATACATTCAAGCTTAGCAATTAAACTACACCAACTTATATCATAAGCTAGACTATCATACCTTTCTATCTCTTTTCCTTTATCATTACAAATAAACATTGAAGTTAAGCTACATTAACTAAATACATAATCTAGTGAAACTTATATTACATCCCCTTTAACATTAAATACATATAATACATAAAAGCATACAACTTTACAACTTTGACAACTCAAGTCACATAGGCACGCAGGACAACTCTTCAAGCACGGACTTTCACGAAATCACGAACTTTCCAGCTAACATGGCATTTCCTGAAATGTGGTGGTGAGGAGTGAGTATACACAACACGTATACTCAGTGAGGGCGAGACAGATATCGAATTGGAGAGAAAGAAAGTCGTGCAATGCAAATAAGACAGTTAAGCAATATAATTGATAAATAAGCAATCAAAACAAATAATCAATACAATAAGCAATTACTAAAAGCATTAACATAACCATTCAAAGCTATACCACACTCTGAAGGCTATGGTTCACTCATACGAGCAAAGTACCATTTCACGAGCGATACATCAATCTCGAGCTTGATGTTGACAACGATAACAATAAGCGCGCATCCACCATATAACACCAATTTGGAATACCCCGGAAGTATCCATCAATCTACAACCCAAATCTCCCTGGGAGGCAACCCAAGCGAGAAGAGGGAATAGCTACGGAGCTAGAGCAACCAACACTGGCAACCCGAGGCTACCCAAAGAGGCCCATCACTCACGTGCTGACACTATGCAATGCAAGACTCAATACAAGGTAATAAACGAGCGATAGCACAACAATACAAACTAGTGACAACAAACGAGATAACAAGCAATCACAATCAATACTAGCATTCAACTAACTTTTCAAGCATAACAAGCAATAATAAGCAACAATAACACCAATTAAACAAGTATATCAAGCAACCCTAAGCATTCTATAGGCATAATATCAAGATAACAAGCAAAATCACAAATCGGCCCCAACTATCAAAACACTACCATTTCCAAACGAGCCACGAGTTCTGGAAACCGACTTCGCCAATCCTCCTAGGTCACCATAAGGCACGTCCAAGGACCCCGAAACCCTACTTTACCCTAGAATTCGCGCAAAGCCCCGATTTCCCCATTTGCTCGTTTGAACTACAACTATACCAACCAAACACCCAACCAATGCCATAATCGCACCAAAAGTGCTTCCATGGCCTCCCGAAACAATGCCAACACGAAAAATGAGAAAATGCCAAACTCGACCTACACGCCCCCGACTTTTACTACGCCCTTTTCTCCGTTTTTCCATTACACATTCCAATTAAACCACACATTTAGGCATTCTAGCATATCTAGCATCTTCCTACATCAACAGAACGCGTAACGGAGCAACTTCATCGAAATAGGGGTTTACTATTCATAATTTACTATTCATCACACAATTTATATTTCAATTCCAAAATTTAACCGCAGAAAATGTTAAAAAGCTATAAATACATGTTCTACAATCAACAAGGAACATTCTTTAAGCAACAAAATAATTAAAACAACAATCTACGCATAAAATCCAAAAATCAAAGTTTAGATACAAATATTTCAAATGCGCAAATAACGATGAAACCCTCACCTTAGACGCTCCTAGACGCTAGGAAAACCTCGTAGAGTACCTTGTAAACCACCCTGCTCAAGCCCAGGGGAAGAATCGAAGATTTGAAGTTGAGATTTACTTTTTTTTTCTCCTTCTTTTCCTCATGGTTTCAAGTTTTTTTTCTATGTTTTTTTTCGTGCACATTCTTCTTATTTAAAAAAAAAAAAAGACAAGAAGTCAAAGGTCAAAATTCGGTCAACCCGCTAAACCAAAACAGCTATGCGCGACCTTACGAAAACGGCCATAACTTCTTCTAGAAAACTCCAATTCACGAACGGTTTGAAGCCTCAAAAACTAGACTCATAGAGCTTTCCAACCATATATAATTTGCTACCTAACTCTTCCCCAATTGGTTCATATTTAATTCCAAAGTTGACCCAAAATTTGACTAACTTAACATTGCATTTTTTTATTTCTAATCCCAAGTTTTCCTTTTATTAAACATTTCAAAAATTCCCACCTTGTCCTAGTTGGTCAATGTAGATGAAAAGTCAACTAGTTTGGTCAAAGAAGGTGAAAGGTCAATAAAATGCAATTTAAATGAACTTTAAATGCTATTGAATACATGCCAGGTTCGGGGTATCACATCCTTCCCCCCTTAAAACAATTGCGTCCTCGCAATTCTTCTTCCAATAGGATTCTGCATCATCTACAATCCAACTCTGACTAGTCTTCATTAGCTACTGAAAAAGTATTTAATCAAGATGACCAATAGGAAAGTTCAAGTAGAAATGCCAAGTAGTAACGCCAAATAGAAGCTCAAATGCAGATACCGTACAAGAATCCCGTTGACACGAATACCGAAGAAGAATAAATTCCAACCAGAAACGCCGAGATAATACCAATAAAGACTAAAGCAAAGATACTATAGATGTCATTAATACCACACAATAACGACAAGAAGAATACCTCATGCACGAATCTCCAATAGAAGTCTAACTGTTACTGCCCGAGAATTCCCAAGCAAGAAGCCAAATAAAAGCTCAAACAAAGGTTCTATCTAGAGGTCCAAAGAAGTACCCCGCTGGTCATGGATTTCATAGAAGAATTCCCTGTTAAGAGTGCTGAAGAAAATACCAAGAACCCAATCAAATATATTTCCAAAGTTCCAAAGAAGCCTTCCAAATAATAACCCCATGGAACAACCAATTAGATTCCGAGTTTTGCTATCAAATGCTGAGAGGAATGTCAAAGGAAATAACAGAGAAAATATAATGTCCCCAATAAGACTACCAAGTTGAATAACAAACATAGTTTCCCAGATGGACGAAAACTCCAAGGATAAACACCGAACTGATGAACAATATACCGAGACCAAACTCTGAGGCCTCTTCACTGTTTGCCAAGTGAGAACTTCATACAACTTTGCCAACAAGGAAAATACCAAGAGTACACCTAATAAGAATTTCAAAGAATACCATAAGTAGTATTATTCAATAAGTCTGATAGGAACTCCAAATACTAAACCTACTGAGGAACACTGAAGAAGATATCCGAGACAATGCTCCAATAAGAAAGTAGCCAAGTTTGCCTAATAAATAAATACTAAATAATTGGCCACTGAGAATTCCAGAAATTACCATTGAAGAATTTGCAATCAGGGATGCCAGTATCATACCAATAAAGACAGAGACACATATACCCTAGATAATACTGTGCAGTAAGGCTAATTGAAATCCCAATAGCCAAATCCATCGAGAAATGCCAACATAAGTCTCCGAAGAATACCCATTAAGAAAACCAAAGAATGCTCCAAAGACCAACCAAATAAACCCCAAGAGAAAGCTATTCTTTCACAACCGTTAAGCACAGAGGAAGACCATAGAGATTCGCCAATAACCGAGCTCCAAAAGCAAACACCAATTCCCAAATAAAGGCTAGTCAAATGCCATTCATTTCCTGCCAATCCATACACCTTGAAAAGCCAGCGGTGAACCACTTTCTTCAGGGGAGGAAGATGACTTACTTACCATTTCAATAGGACATGTATGAATGCCAATATATCACAGTTATACATATGCCTTAAGCTATTATGCCAGCAAGTTTACAAAATAGTTTATTCAACAAGGTCACTCAAGCATAACAATCAAGTCAAGCACAGCATAATCAATTCAAATCACAGTATAGCTAATTCAAGACATTTCAGTACACACATTACAAGCAATACTTCAAGCAAATAACAATCCACGAGGTTGATTCAATAGGTCAATTCAATGCACAACTAGACACTTTACTTTACTTAGCACACAATTAACACATAACACATAACTATATCACATAGGAGCACACATTCATGTCAAGACACATAATCTCACATACAAGCATACACTTTCAAGACACACTTAGCAAGCACACATTCAAGGACCACTACCCACCAGACCGAGGACCCTGTCCCGGCTTATGAGCTAAACAAGCTCTGATACCACCTGTAATACCCCGATCCCTCTCGAGACCGGGAGTTCTATCAATCGATCTAAACACAACCCAAACCAAACCCAGGCATAAATTTTCAGGGAAAACGGACAGAGTCTCCGCTGTTTCTAGGCGAAAAGTAAACCCTGCCACAGCATATAAGTGGACCAATACCATGTCCAAACATTCAACCACCTCAAGGCCATCCGAGCCTTGGTTCACAACAAGCAAAACACAAGTAAATATACATTCAAGCTTAGCAATTAAACTACACCAACTTATATCATAAGCTAGATTATCATACCTTTCTATCTCTTTTCCTTTATCATTACAAATATACATTGAAGTTAAGCAACATTAACTAAATACATAATCTAGGGAAACTTAAATTACATCCCCTTTAACATTAAATACATATAATACATAAAAGCATACAACTTTACAACTTTGACAACTCAAGTCACATAGGCACGCAGGACAACTCTTCAAGCACGGACTTTCACAAAATCACGAATTTTCCAGCTAACATGGCATTTCCTGAAATGTGGTGGTGAGGAGTGAGTATACACAACACGTATACTCAGTGAGGGCGAGACAGATATCGAATTGGAGAGAAAGAAAGTCGTGCAATGCAAATAAGACAGTTAAGCAATATAACTAATAAATAAGCAATCCAAACAAATAATCAATACAATAAGCAATTACTGAAAGCATTAACACAACCATTCAAAGCTATACCACACTCTGAAGGCTATGGTTCACTCATACGAGCAATGTACCATTACACAAGTCAAGCGATACATCAATCTCGAGCTTGATGTTGACAACGATGACAATAAACGCGCATCCACCTTATAACACCAGTTTGGAATACCCCGGAAGTATCCATCAATCTACGACCCAAATCTCCTTGGGAGGCAACCCAAGCGAGAAAAGGGAATAGCAACGAAGATAGAGCAACCAACACTGGCAACCTGAGGCTACCCAGAGAGGCCCATCACTCACGTGC
The DNA here is from genome assembly GCA_037974665.1 of Ehretia macrophylla. Lineage (NCBI taxonomy): Eukaryota > Viridiplantae > Streptophyta > Magnoliopsida > Boraginales > Ehretiaceae > Ehretia > Ehretia macrophylla. The sequence continues at coordinate 53,649,026 of CM075782.1, forward strand.
TGACACTATGCATTGCAAGACTCAATACAAGGTAATACACGAGCGATAGCACAACAATACAAACTAGTGACAACAAACGAGATAACAAGCAATCACAATCAATACTAGCATTCAACTAACTTTTCAAGCATAACAAGCAATAATAAGCAACAATAACACCAATTAAACAAGTATATCAAGCAACCCTAAACATTCTATAGGCATAGTATCAAGACAACAAGCAAAATCACAAATCGGCCCCAACTATCAAAACACTACCATTTCCAAACGAGCCACGAGTTCTAGAAACCGACTTCGCCAATCCTCCTAGGTCACCATAAGGCACGTCCAAGGACCCCGAAACCCTACTTTACCCTAGAATTCGCGCAAAGCCCCGATTTCCCCCTTTGCTCGTTTGAACTACAACTATACCAACCAAACACCCAACCAATGCCATAATCGCACCAAAAGTGCTTCCATGGCCTCCCGAAATAATGCCAACACGCAAAACGAGAAAACGCCAAACTCGACCTAAACGACCCCGACTTTCACTAAGCCGTTTTTCTCCGTTTTTCCATTACACATTCCAATTAAATCACACATTTAGGCATTCTAGCATATCTAGCATCTTCCTACATCAACATAACGCGTAACGGAGCAACTTCATTGAAACAGGGGTTTACTATTCACAATTTACTATTCATCACACAATTTATATTTCAATTCCAATATTTAACCGCAGAAAATGTTAAAAAGCTATAAATACATGTTCTACAATCAACAAGGAACATTCTTTAAGCAACAAAATGATTAAAACAACAATCTACGCATAAAATCCAAAAATCAAAGTTTAGATACAAATATTTCAAATGCGCAAATAACGATGAAACCCTCACCTTAGACGCTCCTAGACGCTAGGAAAACCTCGTAGAGTGCCTCGGAAACCACCCCGCACAAGCCTTCCCGAAGAATCAAAGATTTGAAGTTGAGATTTTCTTTTTTTTTTCTCCTTCTTTTCCTCATGGTTTCAAGTTTTTTTTCTCTGTTTTTTTTCGTGCACATTCTGCTTATTTAAAAAAAAAATGACAAGAAGTCAAAGGTCAAAATTCGGTCAACCCGCTAAACCAAAACAGCTATGCGCGACCTTACGAAAACGGCCATAACTTCTTCTAGAAAACTCCAATTCACGAACGGTTTGAAGCCTCAAAAACTAGACTCATAGAGCTTTCCAACCATATATAATTTGCTACCTAACTCTTCCCCAATTGGTTCAGATTTAATTCCAAAGTTGACCCAAAATTTGACTAACTTAACATTGCATTTTTTTATTTCTAATCCCAAGTTTGCCTTTTATTAAACATTTCAAAAATTCCCACCTTGTCCTAGTTGGTCAATGTAGATGAAAAGTCAACTAGTTTGGTCAAAGAAGGTGAAAGGTCAATAAAATGCAATTTAAATGAACTTTAAATGCTATTGAATACATGCCAGGTTCGGGGTATCACAATTGGAATAGAAACTCTATTTTAGGGCTCAATGTTGCTGGACTCTACTCCTCTCCCTGGGCTCGTTCCGCTCTATGCCCAAAGCTTCAACTCAATCACTTGGACAGAGGGATTTGGCCTACCAACTGCAAGCTTGGGTGGGGGAACGGTATCCATTGCACGTTGCCTCATCCCAATAATATGTATTGATCAACCACCTGTGCACGTGTGGGCTCTCCATTTAGGTAGCTTCCCGGATCTCCTGCAATAAGCACAAGTGGTTCCGCCAAACAGAGTTGTAGTTGGTTTGTTTCGTATGATGATTGCTCGCGAACCCACTTTCACGGCTCGTTCATTTGGCTCATCGGTAACTTATGTTCTCAAATCCAATCATCCGCTATTCTACGACCGGACTTTCCTTGGTATGAAGAAGACTCTTAAAACCAAATCCCATGAAAGAAATAAGGATAAAAGACAGACCCAAAAAAAATCTACTCTAAAAATAATATACCATGAAGCCCTTTCCTGCCTTCTTGATAGGATAACCGAATATTGGAAAGAGACGATTCGAATGATTACTAACCTTCATGGAGTTAGGAATGATAGGCATATGTAGAAGCTTCACCTTCGACCTGTGCTATCCATTCTAGCCTAGTGCACCTAGGACTTTTTAGACCGAAGCTAAGTACTGTTTTATGAAATGCAGCAGTTCACTTTTTAACATCTACAAGCTAGCCCTGTTTTACTAACAAGAAAAAATGGGTAAGAACACAAATCTACAACATAATGCCCATACTACTTAGGTCACTACTTATGCCTGTACATACTACCCAGGTGCTTATACTTATAACGACTAACTGCCTTTCACAACAGATACAACTGATCCACGTTAGAGCAAGTGACAGATTGAACAGACCCTTATTTCCAGTCATAGCCCCCCAACAGTAAGTTGTCGTTGATCCAGTAGTTCTAGTAGCACGACGAGCAATTCCAGGACCAGCAGTCGGTTTAGTATAAAAAGATGAAGCAGCAGTTTGAGATCCCTTTTATCTATCCCAGTTTCATGGTGTAAATGAAAAGAATATAGCCAGTTTCTCCTTCATCAAAATAGGCCATTTACCATTCCTCTCCCTATCGGTCGAGCGTCTACCTTCCTCTCCTTATCAGTCGAGTTACTTCATACCTTTATTTGAATTGGTGTTAAGTAATAGCATAAGAAGGATTTTAGAAATGAACGTTGAAGTCGAAGATATAGTGCATAGTACAGAGGGGATAGACAAGGGACAGAAGGGACAAACTAGCCAGAAAACCATTAGGTCCTAAGACTAGTCTCTTCCCCTAGTCCTTAAAGTGGTCTAAGCTGGTAAACCTCGATAATTATATTAGAGAAGAATCTTCTTTACTTCTCTTTTAGTCAAGAGAGGCAGTCATCCGCCCAATAGAGCTTAGCAAGAGTGTGGATCAAAATGATCCCACGAAGCCGGTACCTGTAGGGTGTCAATCCAGCACTAGCTTGAGGAGTGGAAAGGCAGCCGAAGCACAATAGGTATACCCTCTTTTATCATAACATTAGAAACTTAGAAATCAGTCTACAAGTCCATTATGTACCTTGATTAGACTTTGTTTGCCTATCCACTGTTAATGGCATCCGTGTTCAAGTCTCCAGTGCTGTTGAATCTGAAGTAAAGAAGAAAAATGAAAGTAGCTCTTAGAAAGGTAACTGAATGCGTAAGCGCTGTCAAAGTCAGAGCTGTGAGTCTTTGTTGGTGAATGCTTATCCCCTGTTAGCCCTTTCGACTTCTCATCTCAGATGTCCACTTGAGAGTTCCATCCCCCCCGGTACTTGGCTCTTTCCTGGTTTTAGGTTATCAAGAATTGAATTAGAGCAAAGAAGATCCATTGAATCTGCATCCCTTCACTCCACTTCTATTGAATTAGTTGTTCCGTCTTTTGACATAAAATAGGTTGTTTCGCTAGAATAAGCTGTTACAGAAGGGCTTGTTAAGTAACTTCTTGCACTAGGAGAAGGACATGACCAGAATTAGATTGATGGTAGAGAATGCGCAAAGTGACAAATATGAGAATCAGCAGCAGTAGCAAGGCTTTGAACGAAATCAAATAGTGATTCACTTGACTGAAGGGAAGCATCACCATTCTTCTTAGTATACCAATACAAGCTGCTTGAGAATCAGCTATGGGACTTTCGTTTGAAGGGCTTCTTTCGCCTTTTAGGTCTTTATTGCATCTTGCCGGGCTTCTGGGAATATATAGATTCTGTAATTAGTTAATACTAGTAAGCCTAAGAGAAGAAGGTCTCGAGTTATCGCTACTCCCCTAAGCTAATCAGATCTTTTGTCGATACTTGATCACTAGTTAAATAGAAAAATGAATGGGAAATGAGGATCTATCTCTTTAAATTATGGGAATCGAATGATGTCATTAGGGCTAAAGATAGTTGACATAAGGAAGATGGAGGAATGGGCAGAAAGACGAACTAATCGAATGAGCCGGAATGAACCAACTATTTGAGGCTCCGCAACCAAGAGTCACTCGTCGAAAGCTTCATTGACTAGGAAGACAAGCAGATAGAAATCCCAATAAGGAAAGCTCTCTCTATTGCAATAGAAATCGAGAATGGAGGTGACTTCGCTACCCCTATTAAGTTAGCATTCCTTGCTTGCCTGCCTTGGAAACATAGACTTGACCTGCTCTTGGGCAAGAGTGATAGACAAGAGCTTCCTCTATATAAAATATCTTCCTATTTTTTCTCACCCTCGGGGTGAAAGAGCAAACACTCATTTGAGGTGAAAAAGATTCATTGCATTAACTTCCTTAACTTAGTGAAATTCTTCCTTCCCGAGACCTAGAGTTCCTTCATTCCCTTAAGCCAAATCGCTTTCCATCTTTATGGCATCTGCTTTCAATGTCAGCTGGATTGCCTAGTCGATTGTTAGTTCGATTTTCACTAAATCAAAAAGTTGATTATGAGGTCATAGAACGCTTGGCTCTTGACGGCCTTGGGTCTAATACTCTTGATATCGAACTCCCCTATGAAGAATAAGTTGTTATTGCCTAGAAAGATGAGAACTAGACAATAACATTCGATGGCTCCTCTATTGCTATTGGGGGAGGTGCAAGAGTTGCCTTAACTTCTCCCATAGGACAGACAAATTTCCTTCTCTTACTAGCAAGTAGGATTGCATGATTAGCTTGCCTAGCCTGATCAGAATAGCCATCACAACTGATGAAACAAAAATGAAATAGTTAATATAGTACATTGCCAGCTCCTCAAAGAGCTACTCCTGAAAGGCGGATAGCTACATCTTTCAGGGAAGGAATTCACTCTGGTCTCCAGCCCTTCTATTAGTAGGGATGTGTATCTGAAGTTTGAATCCACTTCTCAGCGGTCGAAGGCATGTTGGCAGTCGTCATTTCATTCGCCTTAGTCGTAGGTGCTCGTTCTATTCTAAGTCGTTTCACGCTCAAACCTCTAATCCACACTTTTACCAGCTAATCTATAAGGAAGTTGACTTTGCCAACCTGCTAATCCCTATATCTTAGAGATTTCCACCTCGATTTTACGGTTGTAAAAACTATATGCTTTAGGTGGTAACTGAAGGATCTCGTATATTTAGAGCGATGAACATCATCTAGCTAAGAATCGAGCGGAAGTGAAACATGACATTCAAAAATTTCTAGAATTCAAAGCATGATGTTCATATAAAACTCTAATCTTGATATCATGTGATTAACATATGCAAAACATATATATAGCAAATATATATATATTGACAAGAGATAAAAGAAGAGGATACCTCTTGTAAACAACTCAAGGAAACCACAAATCTGAAATTTTGCTCACTTGATTGAAGACACCACCCCTTGAAAGCACAATGGCTCTAGTCCGTCCACACGATCAAAGAATGACTTCTCCATTTCCGTGGTTGTTTTGTGCAAGATAACCATGGAAGATTTATGAGCTTGTTTGTGAAGAAGAGAGCAAAACCATTTTCTTCTTCTCCCTTTCCTTGGCTGCATTTTTATGAAGAAGAAGAGAAGACAAGTGCATCTAGTTCATCTTCATTTTTCAGCCATGGTCCTCTCAAGATGATGAAGAGGAAGATACTTTTTCTTCTCTTTCTTCTTGCTGCGTTTTTCTCTAATTTTTCAGCCATGGAGGCTTGAGGAGAGAGAGAGAGATGGATGACAACTACTACTCATCAAAAGAAGAAGAAGACAATTCTTCATCTTTCTCTTTCTCCAACGTGTGGAGAGAAGAGAAAGATGACAAGTGTAACACCCCGATCCCTCTCGAGACTGGGAGTTCTATTAATCAATCTAATCGCAACCCAACTCCAAACTCGAGCATAATTTTTAGGGAAAACGGGCGGAGTTTCCCCTGTTTCTAGATAAAAAGCAAACCTGCGATAGCATATAAGTGGACCAATACCATGTCCAAACATTCAACCACCTCAAGGCCATCCGAGCCTTGTTCTCAACAAGCAATCACAACAAAATATATATTTCCAGTTTACAGACTAACCTACCTATTCACATCTTTTACAAGTACCTTCATGCTTGACAATTAAACCATACTAACCTATTTCCTAAGTTAGACTATCAAACCATTCTAACTCTTTTCCTTTGGACATTACAAACATGCATTGAAGTTAAACTATACTAACTAAATACATAAGCTAGCTTTTCAAATCACTTCAATAACCTAGTAAAACTTAAATTACATTCTTTTAATATTAAATACAGACAATACATGAAAGCATACATCTTTGCCACTTCGACAACTCAAGCCACATAGGCACGCAAGACAACTCTTCAAGTACGAACTTTCACATAATCACGAACTTTCCAGCTAACATGGTATTTCCTGAAATGTGGTGGTGAGGAGTGAGTATACACAACACGTATACTCAGTGAGGGCGAGACAAATATCGAGGTGGAGAGAAAGAAAGTCGTGCAATGCAAATAGACACAGTTTAGCAATAAAGTCAATAAGAAAGCATTCAATACAAACGACAATATAATAAACAATCAGGAAAGCATTAACACAACCATTCAAAGCTATACCACGCTCTGAAGGCTATGGTTCACTCATACGAGCAATGTACCATTTCACGAGTGATACATCAATCTCGAGCTTGATGTTGAAACGATGACAATAAGCGCGCAATCACCTTATAACTTCAGTTTGGAATACCCCGGAAGTATCCATCAATTCTACGACCCAAATCTCCTAGGGAGGCAACCTAAGCGAGAATGGGAATAGGACACGGAGCTAGAGCAACCAACACTGGCAGCCCAAGACTACCCAGAGAGGCCCATCACTCACGCGCCTGACACTATGCAATGCAAGACACAATACAAGGCGATAACGAGAGATAGCACAACAATACAGATTATAGGCGATAAACGAGATATCAAGCATTTACAACCAATACTAGCATTCAATTAACTTTTAAAGCATAACTATCTTTAACAGCAACAATAACACCAATTAAACAAGTAACAGTAGTTCAAACACGAAAACGACAAATATCACTATTCAATCCCTAACTTCCAAAGGCAATTACGAGCAAACGAGCTACGGGATTAGGAAACCTATTTCACTACATTCACTCAGGCACTACAAGGTACGTTTCTATGTCACTAAACTTCACTTTCTCACCCGAGGCCCGAAAGGCCACCTACTGCGTTTGAACTACAACTATGTTAACCGGTCACTCAATCAACGCCACAACAGCGCCAAAAGTGCTTCCATGCCCTCAATAGCAAAACCCCCAACTCAATTCAAGCACGGTCAACTTTTGGTCAAACGGCCCCTTTACGGTTCTTTGTCTAATTTTCAATTTTAACAAAGGCCGATCCGTTTTTATTTCACATTTTATCTTTCTATCACTAATGGCACCTATCCAAATCAAGCAATCGCAATTCGGATAAAAAATCCGAAATTCTAGGATTTTACTATTCATTTTTACTATTCATATTCTTGCCTAAATTCAATTTGCATTTCTAACCGTAAAAATCGCTAAATAACTAACAATCAATGCTCTACGAACCCTAAAGAAGCATTTCCAATCAATTTCAAGCATTATAACGCATTAAATATCAAATCTAAAAATTTGAATCAAAAATCAAATTTCATATAATATGCACAAAAGCGTGAAAACCCTCACAGAGATTGAAGACCAAGACCCGCAAGGACCCGAGCCACGACCCCCGAGCAATTCCACGCACGATTGTAGAAGAAAATGCAAGCAAAAATCATTTCTTTTCCTCCTTGGTGCATTCGGCCATGAGAAGGACAATTTGGGCATTTTGAAATTTGTTTTTTTTTTATTTTAGCCTTGTTTTATTATTTAAAAGGTGACAAAGGGCATTTTGGTCTTTTGCAAGGTCAAGCTTAAGTTAAAATTGGTCAAATAAGCTTATTTTGATGCCATTTAATCCAATTCAAGTTAGAGCAATGCAATTTTAATGAAAACCGACTAAAACTAGCTAATTTAAACTAGAAACATTATTTACGAAATCCGAGAAATATTCTTCTAACTTTCATTTTCGAAATGCTACGATCGAACGGTCAATAAACGATCGCTAATAAAGTGATGAGCAATAATATAAAACTTTAATTTTTTTTGAAAAGTAAAGTAGTAGAATAGTTTAAAATTCACTCCGGCTCGGAGTTACTTTTCCCATTTATTTGAAAACCGAGTGATTTTAATGCAAACAATTAAAACCGATTATTAAAATAATCATAACAAACAATATTCATTTAAAAATAATTAATTTAACTATTCATAGAATATTTTAAAGAATTATGAAGTTAATGCCAAAATACGAATGAACAAATAAATATAAACATGTAATCAAGTGCAATTAAATATTAACATTTAAAATGGTACTTAATTAAATACAAGAGAATAAATTCAATTATTATAATTAATAGAAAAAGATAATAATATTTTAATTATTCAACATACAATTACTAAATTCTTCCAAGAGAAATATTAAAATAGTGCAAATTGGTTGATTTAACTAATTAAACATTTAATTAAATGCAGTCAAATGCTATTAAATGCATGCCGGGTTCGGGTTATCACATCCTTCCCCCCTTAAAACAATTGCGTCTTCGCATTCTTCTTCCAATAGAACTCTGCATCCACTGAAACCCAACTCTGACTAATCTTCTTCGACTGCTGAGCAAGTAGTGAATAAAGATGCTCGTAGGAAAACTCGAATAGAAATCCCAACCAAGAATGCCGAGAAAATACCAACAAAAGACTGAAGCAAAGATACTGTAGATGATAGCAATACCACATATTGATGGCAAGAAGAATACTAAAGGAATGCCCTATTTACGAATATCCAATAGAAGTCTAACAAGTACCAAATAAGAAAATTAAAAGATAGCTAGAGTAGATGCACCTCATGCAGTGCTGATTACCGTATGGAGACCTAGCGGAAAGTTATATAAAAGAATATAGAGAAGAATACCAAAGGCCAATCTTTAAATGAAATCCTCAAATCACCGAGTCCCTACTGCAACATCTTAGTAAAACAACAAGTATATGTTTCCCTTGAGTAGAAAAGCCGAAGGAGAAGCCGTAAACAGTACAAGATAATTAGTCCGAGCAGAATTCCAAGTGTAGGATCTTCCAATAAATGCCAACAAGGAAAATACTAGTAGATTGCCCAATAAGAATTCCAAAGAGTGTTGTAAGTAATACTGTACAACAAGTCGGATAGGAATTCTATATACCAAACCTATTGAGGAGCACTAAAGAAAATTCCCGAAACAATGCTCCAATAAGAAAGTAGCAAGGATTGCCCAATAAGTAAGTACTAGATAAATGGCCACTAAGAATTCTAGAGAATGCCATTGAAGAATTTCCAATAAGGAATGATAGTAACACACCAATAAAGACCGAGACACATATGCCATAGATAATTCCATGTAGTAATTCCGATTGAAAACCCAATAGCCAAGTCTACCGAGAAGAGCCAACATAAGTTTCCAAAGAATACCCAATAAGAAAACCAAAGATTGCTCCAAAGAACAACTAAATAGAACCCTAAAAGAAAGCTAATCTTTCACAACTGTTAAGCACAGAGGAGGACCTTAGAGATTCGCCAATAACCGAGCTCCAAAAGCAAACACCAACTCCCAAATCAAGGCTAGTTAAATGCCATTCATTTCCTGCCAATCCATACACCTTGAAAGGCCAACTGTGAACCACTTTCTTTAGGGGAGAAAGAGGACTTACTTACCATTTCTATGGGACATGTATGAATGCCAGGATATCACATTTATACACATGCCTTAAACTATTATGCAAGCAAGTTTACAAAAGAGTTTATAAAACAGTTTATTCAACAAAGTCACTCAAGCACGACAATCAAGTCAAGCACAACATAATCAATTCAAATCACGACATAACCAATTCAAGACATTTCAATACATACATTACATTAATACTTCAAGCAAATAACAATTCACGAGATCAATTCGATTCACGATGCCAATTTGATAGGTCAATTCAATGCACAGCTAGACACTTCACTTTACTTGAGAAACATTTAACACATAACACATAACTATATCACATAGGTACATATATTCAAGTCAAGACACATAATCTTACATACAGGCATACACTTTCAAGACACTCTTAACAAGCACATATTCAAGGATCACTACGTACCAGACCGAGGACCCTGTCCTGGCTTATGAGCTAAACAAGCTCTGATACCACCTGTAACACCCCGATCCCTCTCGAGACCGGGAGTTCTATCAATCAATCTAATCATAACCCAAATCCAAACCCGGGCATAATTTTTTAGGGAAAACGGACGGAGTCTCCCCTGTTTCTAGACAAAAAACAAACCTGTGACAGCATATAAGTGGACCAATACCATGTCCAAACATTCAACCACCTCAAGGCCATCCGAGCCTTGTTCTCAACAAGCAATCATAAGCAAATATACATTTCCAGTTTACAGACCAACCTACCTTTTCACATCTTTTACAAGTACATTCATGCTTGACAATTAAACCATACTAACCTATTTCATAAGTTAGACTATCAAACCATTCTAACTTTTTTCCTTTGGACACTACAAACATGCATTGAAGTTAAACTATACTAACTAAATACATAAGCTAGCTTTTCAAATCACCTCAATAGCCTAGTAAAACTTAAAATTACATTCTTTTAATATTAAATACATACAATACATGAAAGTATTCATCTTTGCCACTTCGACAACTCAAGACACATAGGCATGCAAGACAACTCTTCAAGCACGAACTTTCACATAATCACGAACTTTCCAACTAACATGGCGTTTCCTGAAATGTGGTGGTGAGGAGTGAGTATACACAACACGTATACTCAGTGAGGGCGAGACAGATATCGAGGTGGAGAGAAAGAAAGTCGTGCAATGCAAATAGACACAGTTAAGCAATAAAGTCAATAAGAAAGCATTCAATACAAATGACAATATAATAAACAATCAAGAAAGCATTAACACAACCATTCAAAGCTATACCACACTCTAAAGGCTATGGTTCACTCATACGAGCAATGTACCATTTCACGAGCGATACATCAATCTCGAGCTTGATGTTGACAACGATGACAATAAGCGCCGCAACCACCTTATAACTTCAGTTTGGAATACCCCGGAAGTATCCATCAATTCTACAACCCAAATCTCCCAGGGATGCAACCCAAGCGAGAATGGGAATAGGACACGGAGCTAGAGCAACCAACACTGGCAGCCCGAGACTACCCAGAGAGACCCATCACTCACGCACCTGACACTATGCAATGCAAGACACGATACTAGGCGATAACGAGCGATAGCACAACAATACAGATTAAAGGCGATAAACGAGATATCAAGCATTTACAACCAATACTTGCATTCAATTAACTTTTAAAGCATAACTATCTTTAATAGCAACAATAACGCTAATTAATCAAGTAACAACAGTTCAAACACGAAAACGACAAATATCACTATTCAATCCCTAACTTCCAAAGGCAATTACGAGCAAACGAGCTGCGGGATTAGGAAACCGATTTCACTACATTCACTCAGGCACTACAAGGTACGTTTCTATGTCACTAAAATTCACTTTCTCACCCGAGGCCCGAAAGTCCACCTACTGCGTTTGAACTACAGCTATGCTAACCGGTCATTCAATCAATGCCACAACAGCGCCAAAAGTGCTTCCATGCCCTCAACAGCAAAACCCCCAACTCATTCGAGCACGGTCAACTTTTGGTCAAACGGCCCCTTTACGTTTCTTTGCCTAATTTTCAATTTTAACAAAGGCCGATCCGTTTTTATTTCGCATTTTATCTTTCTATCACTTGTGGCACCTATCAAAATCAAGCAATCGCAATTCGGATAAAAAATCAAAAATTATAGGGTTTTACTATTCATTTTTAATATTCACGTTCTTGCCTAAATTAAATTTGCATTTCTAACTGTAAAAATCGTTAAATAACTAACAAGCAATGCTCTATGAACCCTAAAGAAACATTTCCAATCAATTTCAAGCATTATAACGCATTAAATATCAAATCTAAAAATTTGAATCAAAAATCAAATTTCATATAATATGCACAAAAGCGTGAAAACCCTCACAGATATTGAAGACCAAGACCCGCAAGGACCCGAGCCACAACCACCGAGCAATTCCATGCACGATTGTAGAAGAAAATGCAAGAAAAATCATTGCTTTTCCCTCCTTGGTGCATTCGGCCATGAGAAGGACAATTTGGGCTTTTGAAATTTGTTTTTTTTTTAGCCTTGTTTTATTATTTAAAAGGTGATAAAGGGCATTTTGGTCTTTTGCAAGGTCAAGCTTAAGTTAAAATTGGTCAAATAATCTTATTTTGATGCCATTTAATCCAATTTAATTTAGAGCAATGCAATTTTAATGAAAATCGACTAAAACTAGCTAATTTAAACTAGAAACATTATTTACGGAATCCGAGAAATACTCTTCTAACTTTCATTTTCAAAATGCTACGATCGAACGGTCAATAAACGATCGCTAATAAAGTGATGAGCAATAATATAAAACTTTAATTTTTTTGAAAAGTAAAGTAGTAGAATAGTTTAAAATTCACTCCGGCTCAGAGTTACTTTTTCCATTTATTTGAAAACCGAGTGATTTTAATGCAAACAATTAAAACCGATTATTAAAATAATCAAAATAATCAATATTCATTTAAAAATAATTAATTTAACTATTCCTAGAATATTTTAAAGAATTATGAAGTTAATGCCAAAATACGAATGAACAAGTAAATATAAACATGTAATCAAGTGCAATTAAATATTAACATTTAAGATGGCACTTAATTAAATAGAAGAGAATAAAGTCAATTACTATAATTAATAGAAATAGATAATAATCTTTTAATTATTCAACATACAATTACTAAATGCTTCCAAAAGAAATATTAAAATAGTGCAAATTGGTTGATTTAACTAATTAAACATTTAATTAAATACATGCCGGGTTAGGGTTATCACAACAAGCCTTGTCATCTTTTTTCCATCTTTTCTTATTCTTGTCTCCTTGGGTGAAGAAAAGAGTAGACAACTCTTTTCTCAATGTGTTGTTTTGTATCTTTGTTAGAAAAAGAAAAGATGACAAATTTGTCATCTTTTATTTCTTTTATTGTAGTATTTTTCCACTAATGTATTTATATATTTAACCTAATCATAATTAGTTGAAATTATGAAAACAACCTTTTCATATTTTCACATTAGCCCCAACACTTAATAATAATTGTATATTGATCCCAATAACTTTTAAAAGGTCAATTACACAATTGTTAACTCCTTAACAATATAAGAGAAACAAAATATAATTGTTAACACTTTAACAACTCAAGAGAAACTAAACGCAATTGTTAACACTTTAACAATTCAAGAGAAAATAAAAGCAATTGTTAACACTTTAACAATTTAAGAGAAACTAAGTCAAGCTCAATAGGAAAAACATTCACTATGCTCTATTGTGTGTGACTTTCTAAATTCACCGCTATATAGCACTGAAAAAACGTTGAACAATTTCAATGTTAATCAACTTATTTAATTTGTTTAGAGAATATCTCCCGTCATTCTCAAAACACCTTCAGAGTTCTTGAGTGACGTTCTAGCTACCAACGTATCAAGACAATTTATAAAGCAATTAAGTCTTATTCAAGTGAATCTATTTATGGTCACCGATTATCGTACAATCCAATCCTTCTATTAATTGTCTCGTCGAGCAAGAACCATGATCCGATTAAGTTCATAGACTTGAAATGATGCATAGATCCAAATGGTGGAATGAGAAATAACACATGAAAAAACCCATTTTCATCATTCATGCTTTGGCCAAGGACTTCATCATTCAACAACCAAACTTGGGTCGCATAGGACATCGCCTCATGCCGGAGGTTAATGGATCCTATCTTGACTACTACCTGTCAATCACTATACCAGACGAATGAAACTACGAGAAGACGTATTTCATCTCGTTTGTCGAAACAATCATTGTCCAAACACTAGAATCAAACCCCAATACATATGACAACCGTAATGTCTTAAGTCTAAAGATTACAGGCACAATCGCAGCGAATAACAAATTATTAATCCAAAGACTTTTAATTTGTTATTCACATCACATTCAATGATCTATTCAACTAATAGTCATCCACGTGTTTGTTAGTCGCATCGCTATGCTGTTATGGCACGTGGCTCACTATCATTTATCATTAACATCTCTATATTAATCAAAGGTAACAATACATGTGATAGTCCGTAATTGATTATTAAAGTCCCGATCAAATAATCTAAGGACTATGAACACTTTAAGTTTTTATCATATTAAGGAAATACGCCAACATATTCTAAACGCTTTTAGAATACATTCCTCTAATGAAAATACTAGGGACTCATTCATACACGTAAAGAAGGAGAGTATGAATGTCCTAATTATGTCAATATGTAAACGAACATATAAACACTAATGCCATAAGTAAATGTCAAAATGCCCCAATATTTGTCATCCAAATATGTAACATTAGGGCATATCTCTAACAATCTCCCACTTGCACTAATGCTATGAAACATAGTATTAGTACAACAAACAATGATATCATATACTCATCTTCTCAAAACGAGGACCTAGCTATGACTGATTCATAGCTACGGTAAGTGGGTAAGCTACATCAAGAGATGTGGCCATTTTCTGCAAAGACATATCTCAATATGATTATTGGCTACAGATACAACACATGAAGATGGAAACACTTTTCCTAATGTTTGGACATACAGTGAGACCTTGGTTATACAAGCTTGTGTAGTAGCACTGTATAGTCGTAACAATAAAAGCATCACAACTTAACGATAGGAACCATAACCAACTCGTATGATTTCCTCGATCCAAATAACTTCTTTCGTAATATTACATATCACAAAAGACATAAGTTATGTAATGGAATCTACAATTTTCTCAAAACCTTTCTAACTTACTGAGCTCCCACTACAAATAAACGTGAACCCTAACATAGATATTCTATTATAAGATTCAAATTAAGAATCTGAACTAGTAAATCCGTCACTACAGAATTTACCTACTCCATGAACTAAAATATATCTTTAGTGCTTCCCAAGTACTTAAGAATATACTTCAATTTTATCCATCATTCTGAAACCTGGATTGGACTGATATTTACTTGTAACACTTTACAGTTTACGCAATATCAAGTCTTGTACATAGTATAACAAATATGAAGTTACTATAACTTTGAATACAAATTTGCTATGCAACTAGAGTTTCTTGAACACCTTCAAAAATACTCTTATGTAGAATCTAAGGAATATGCCGAGTAATCTATTTGTACTATCATTATAGCTACAAATTCACAAGATACGAATGACAAGTTCTAAATGGAAAGCATTTAATATGACTAGACTATAATTAATATCACAACACACATATCATCAACTATGATATTGAAGTCATCATTATTGCAATCATAGAAAAATGGATGTGCTCCCACTATTCTTTTGAAATCATAAGGTTCATCTACATTTTAAATGAAATCTAACTCTTTAATCTCATTTGAAATTGATGAAACATTTCCAAGGAATTCACTTAAAAATCCACAAGTGGATTTATCAAGTATGCACATATTACTCATATCAATAGATCAGAATCATCAATATAGTAATACAATGTGCTATAATGACTAGCATAATACAACGAGACTAAAGCACAATAATTGGTAAAAGGATTTCATCATAGCTAACACTTTGGCTTTGATGATATCTTTTAGAAACCAATATAGCTATAAAAGGTCATTACCCTTTTCTATTAACTTCAACCTTTATCTCGAAGATCAATATCTAGATTAAGCTAAAGTATATGAAGTCTCATTATTATGCTTTGCATTATATAGTTTCTTGGAATCGATATCAAATATATCATTTCTTTGTAGATCGTAGAATCAACTAATTGATAATTATCTCAAATACACAAACAACGTTTGTGCTTGCAAAAGGATATCCCTATATTCTTTTAAAGAATGAGATACACTACTAGTTTTTCAAAGATCTTGTGTGATGACTCATCACGGACCTTATTGAATAGATTCATTACTTTGGTCTAGGTGATTTTATAGCTTTAGAGGATATATCCTTAATTTCTATTTTATTATAAAGTGACATCTTCTTGAACAAAATCTTCTAGAACAAAACCTTTTCTTCAAGAAAGATTACAATATAATAGATCAATAGACATTGATCACTAAATAAAAATTATATCCTACAAAACTAGGATATACTATAAAATTATCTTTAACCAAAACTTCCACTAGTCCTTTAAAAAACTTTTCAATAAAAGTAGGACAAACCAAAATTAACACATTTAATACTTGGTTGACATCCAACTTATATCAAATATAAAGTTCTAGCAATAGTAGGCAGTTACTATTCAATATAATATTAAATTAAGGAAAGCATGACCCACAAATAAATAGAATGATTAGTCAAACTAATCAACAACTTTACTACGTCCAACAAAGCATGGTTTCTTCACTAAGAAAACACTATTTATTTGTGGTACACCGGGCTTTATTAATTTCGATACTATATCAAAATTTTAGGATACTTAAGTATTTTGCCTTCATGATCTAATCATAAGGCACTAATACATTTTTCTATACGAGCCTATTCTCAAATAGCTCTAAATACATCAACATGTACTAATCCAAATAAGCTAGTAGTTTTAATCCTTTATCAAACAAAGGATGACTTGGTTACCTTTCCAATAAATAAGATGTATAAGTTGATCAAACCAACTTAATCATCATCTTATTTTTAGAAAAACCTAATCATGTAGAAACTACAATTAATTTAGATTATTTGACATTCTTTCGTCCATATCAAGATAATAAAGACTACACCATAATGCGCTTTTACAAGCTTTAGGAATATACATTTTATTCCTAATATCATTTAGGTATAAATCTTAAAATACAAAATATGTCCAGAAGGCATCCAAACAAATTGTCTTTAGCTAACGCAACAACCTTTGTTTCATTTGCTAACACTTAAAACATTCCACACTTTCAAAAGCGCACTACTGAGATTAAGATTCCATCCTCGAACACATTTACTAATGTTTTACTAGAATCCATAAAGTAGTACCAATCACAATGAAACAAGATTTATAATTCATAGTAGCTTTATAACCTTGACATTTTGTGGCACCCCGATCCCTCTCGAGACCGGGAGTTCTATCAATCGATCTAATCACAACCCAAAACCAAACTCGGCCAAAATTTTCAGGGAAAACGGACGGAGTCTCCCCTGTTTCTAGGCGAAATGTAAAACCTGTAACAGCATATAAATGGACCACCACCGTGTCCAACCATACAAAACTTTCTCAAGACCATCCGAGCCTCAATTCTCAACAATTAAACTCAGCAAGTATACATGCATTTCCAATTTAAAAGCTAACATATCTCTTTTCATTTTTGACAAGTATACTCAAAATTGAAAATTAAACCATACTAAGCTACAGCATAAAATAAACTATCATGCCATTCTAGCTCTTTTCCTTTGGACATTACAACATGCATTGAAGTTAAGCTATGCTAACTGATTACATAAACTAGCTTATCAATTCACCTCAACTACTTAGCTAAATTTAAATTACATTTCTTTTAACAATAAATACATACAACATATGGAAGCATATATTTTTACAACTTCGACAGCTCAAGCCACAAAGCACGCAAGACAACTCCTCACGCACGAACTAACACATATCCACGAACTTTTCAGCTAACAAGGCATTTCCTGAAATGTGGTGGTGAGGAGTGAGTATACACAACACATATACTCAGTGAGGGCGAGACAGATATCGAGTTGGAGAGAAAGAAGATCGTGCAATGCAAATAATCATAATTAAGCAATAAAGACAATAAGGAAACATTCAATACAAACAACAATACTATAGGCAATCAAGAAAGCATTAACACAGCCCTTTAAAGCTATACCACACTCTGAAGGCTATGGTTCACTCATACGAGCAATGTACCATTTTACGAGCGATACATCAATCTCGAGCTTGATGTTAACAACGATGACAATAAGCGCGCATCCACCTTATAACACCAGTTTGGAATACCCCGGAAGTATCCATCAATTCTACGACCCAAATCTCCCTAGGAGGCAACCCAAGCGAGAAAGGGAATAGCAGCGGAGCTAGAGCAACCAACACTGGCAACCCGAGGCTACCCAGAGAGGCCCATCACTCACGCGCGAGACACTATGCAATGCAAGACTCGATACAAGGCAATAAACGAGCGATAGCACAACAAGACAAAGTAGTGACAAGAAACGAGATAACAAGCAATCACAATCAATTCTAGCATTCAACTAAGTTTTCAAGCATAACAAGCAATAATAAGCAACAATAACAACAATTAAATAAGTAACGGCAGTTCAAACATGAAAACAACAAATATCACTATTCAACCCCAACTTCCAAGGACAATTACGAGCAAACGAGGTACGGAATGAGGAAACAGATTTCACTACATTCACTCAGGTACTATAAGGCACGTTTCTATGTCTCTAAACTTCACTTTCTCACCCGAGACCCGAGAGTCCACCTACTGCGTTTGAACTACAGCTATGCTAACCGGTCATTCAATCAACGCCACAACAGCGCCAAAAGTGCTTCCATGCCCTCAATTACGAAACCCCCAACTCAATTCGAGCACGGTCAACTTTTGGTCAAACGGCCCCTTTACGTTTCTTCATCTAATTCCTAATTTTAACAAAGGTCGATCCGTTTTTATTTCACATTTTATCTTTCTATCACAAATGGCACCTATCCAAATCAATCAATCGCAATTTGGATCGAAATCTAAAATTCTAGGGTTTACTTTTCATAATTCACTATTTATGTTCTCCCCCAATTACAAATACGCCGTTTCAACCGTAAAAACTGCTAAATAACTTACAAGCAATGCTCCACGCACCCTAAGCAAGCTATTTCAAACAATAACAGGCATTATAACGCAATAAATATCAAATCTAAAAAATTGACTCAAAAATCAAATTCATATTAAAATGCACAAAAGCGTGAAAACCCTCACAGAGATTGAAGACCAAGACCCACAAGGACCCGAGCCACGACCCCCGAGCAATTCCACGCGCAATTGTAGAAGAAAATGCAAGAAAATCTTTTTCTTTTTCTCCCCTTGAAGCTTCGGCCATGGCTAGGACAAAATGGTCATTTGGCATTTTGTTTTGTTTGATTTTTGCATTGTTTTATTATTTATTAGGTGACAAGGGGCATTTTGGTCATTTGCAAAATCAAACTTAAGTTAAAATTTGTCAATTGAGCTTATTTTGATGCTATTTAATCCAATTCAAGTTAGAGCAATGCAATTTTAATGAAAACCGACTAAAACTATCTAATTTAAACTAGAAACTTTATTTTCGAAATCCGAGGAATATTCTTCCAACTTTCATTTTCGATATGCTACGATCGAACGGTCCATAATCAATCGCTAATAAAGTGATAAGCAATAATATAAAACTTTAATTCTTTGAAAAGTAGAATGGTAGAATAGTTTAAAATTCACTCCGGCTCGAAGTTACTTTCCTCATTTATTTGAAACCCGAGTGATTTTAATGCAAGACAATTAAAACCGATTACTAAAATAATCAAAACATTCAAAATAATCAATATTTATTTAAAAATAATTAATTTAACTATTTCTAGAATATTTTCCATGAATTATGAAACTAGTGTGAAGATACAAGAGAATTAGTTAACATAAACACGTAGTCAGATGCAACTAAATGCTAATATCTAAAATGGCACTTAATCGAACACAAGTAAATAAATCTAATTACTATAAACAATAAAAATAAGTGATAATCTTTAGTTAATCAATATAAAAATTATTGAATGTTTTTTAGAAGAAATCTCGAAATAGTGCAAAAATAGATGTTTAACTAATTAAACACTTAACTAAATGCGGTTAGATGCCATTAAATGCATGCCAGGTTCGGGTTATCACACATTCAAGCTATAAAGATACTTTGGATTAAAACCTCTTTTAATGTCCGATTTTAAGTCTATGAAAACATCATTTACATATGCACATTCAATCCTTAATATTCTTCTTAGAATGCTCCCACTGGCTAATATAAATCATCTCTATTTTCTTTCTTCTTTGCATTACCACTAACCAAAGAGGAAATACGAATATAAGAATGAATTCCATTTATATCTAATATCATGCATTAAATATGCTTACCTCAAACTCATTTGTTAGTTTAGAATTATATTCTTTACATCTTGCATACCCTTATGTAAACTATGAAAGAATACAAATCTTTAGCATATTTAATTTGTTTTACTTATCAACCATAAGTACTACAAGTTTTCGTTTTGATACATTATCAAGATGAAAAATTATGGGGCATGTAATTCTAAGACTTTATTAAGTTTCTAAGAACCATTCTTAGATGATAACGTTGATCAAAAAGTTTGGTCCGGTTGTGCGATATAAATTATAGTTAATTAAAAAAAACGGGTTCATTGTTGTAGCCATAAACGTAAGCAGAAAATAAGATCGCTAGTTGACACAAACTTGTTAAGACATTTAATTTGTCCTTTAATTAAATGATTCCTCCCACTAATTTTATCGATTTCCACACTTCCTAAATGAGATCGTGAATCTAAATAAAGACTCATTAGTAGGTGACCATGGTTCTCTTTAATATGAATACCCCTCATCTTTGGTGCATTATTGCAATATACATACAAAGAGTTAGCAACGATTACTATCTATATCACTATATAGGATATGGCCATTTTGCCCCTAAATCACCGTAACCTCAGCTTTGGTGCATTATTGAAAATGTGATCTAGTTAGATTACACCCACCGCCACAGTGTTGTGACAATTTGAATCCCAGACCTCAGCTTTAGTGAAACCCCACTTTTCTGCTTTAACTCGATTTACGTGTTTTATCTCGTTTTGCGTGCATTTGACCTGTTTATGTGCTATATGACCTAGAATGTTATAATTTTGATGTCAATACTCCTAATACGTGCTAAATGTGCATTCATGAAATTTTCATAAAAAACGGAGTCAGAAATTTTATCGTCGATTTTTGTGAATAGTGTTTTTGAACACCTGTCCGCTAAAATTTTTACAGGGGTGTTTTAAACGTCTTAAAAACTAGTCCTCTATTATTAATAGACCCATGTTTGATAAAAATTGATTCTGAAACAGAATAGTAATTTAAAGATATTTTTCGGGTGAAAAATAGCGTTTTTGAGTCAAATAGTGATTTCTTCTAAACCCGATTCTTGCATTGACTTTTTTTGACCTAGTATATATTAATATAAATGTATTTATATGTGGTATTAAATGATTTTAGATTAATTGTGCATTCAAAAGACATTTGAAAATAAATAATATGACTTTTCACTTTCTTTTGCAAAAATCGCGTTTTAAGCCGACTCGGGTGAAATTGTTTGATTGTAAAACTTCTTATCACCTAAAAATAATTTACTTGAGCTAGCTTAGGTGTTGAATAAATGTTTTGAACTTTGGTGATCAATAAAATGCATTTAAAGTCAAGAAAACACTAAAAATACTAAAGTTTCAACTTTGACTTTCATTTGACTTGTTGACTTTCATGCATATATCACCAACACACAATGAAACAAAGCAAAACACCACATTTTCACACACCTTGCAGCCGTGAGTTTCTTGGCATTTTGAGAGTTTTTTCAACTTATTTTACAAAGTAATTTTGCCTTAGAAAACTCATTTAAAGTCCGAATCTTTTCAAACCGAGCTAGATTCCGCTTGTTGGGCACCTATTGCACGCATTCCTAGCTTTACTTCGGATCAAAGGTGAGAGAAAAATTCTAGATCTCAAAATGTCATTTTTATGTTTTTGCGTATAATTAATTATTGAACCGTTAGAATGTTAATCTGATGTTAGATTATTGCTCCATGCATGCTAGGGATCATTTATATCCAATACTACGAATTTCTATCGGATGTAGCATAATTTTTATTTTCCGGGTATTTAATTTTGATTAAAATGTTCAAAGTTGAATTAAATGAGTTGTGTTGATCGAAATCGATTGCCGTCGATTTCTAAATACTTGATAATTACGTGTTAGCGCTGTTGTAATGCCGAATTTTCGATTACATTGTTCGTGTGAAAACCCGGAAAATCCAGCCAAGACATCCTAGGGTTTTAGGGTTATCGGGGATGATTTGGAGGTGTTATGTTGGTTTCCGAGAAGGTTAATGTAGATGATCGAATGGGTGAGTGTTTGAAATTGATTTGGAGTTGTTTGGATTAGTAGAATGTAAGATATGATTATTTGAAGTTTAGGTTATCTTTCTTTAAATTATTGAATTGAGCCTTAGTTGATCGGGTGTGGTTTGAGTGATTGAATTGTGAGTTGTTGATGGGTAAACTAAGGTTTGATTGTGTGTTTAATGCATGTTCGGTTGGATGGCCTACTTTGTCATCTAACTTAGTTATTTGTTGTTTAATTGATTATTGATGTTATTGATGATGATGATATGATTATTGATGATGATAAAATGATATTGATTGATTATTGAGTACGGGAATCGGGCACTTTCGTTGCTGATCTCTCGGAATATTGATGATTGATGTTTATATTTATTGCTGAGTCTCTGGTATGTGTGTGCCACCTCTCGGGCAGCATCGGGCTGTCGGGTTGATAACGGCATGACTATCAGAGACTGCCTCCAGCTCGCATGACGGAGGTGTCATGGAGGGAGAGGTTATTGGGGGTACCCCGGGTGCGTGAGTAATGGGGAGTTACAAGAAGAATGGTTGAGATCGTGATGGCGTTTGGAGCTACACCAACTAGAGAGAGTATCCTTTATTGAATGGTCATATAGTTATGTGATGATAGTATTATTTATGTTATTGTGTGTTTACTGACTCAAAGGATTATTCCAAGGAGTTTAGTAGACCTTGTTCGACATCTATCAGATCCTCACTGGGCTTATTTATATAAGCTCACTCTCTATTATTGCATGCATGCAGGTGTTACTGATTTTGACTACGGGTACGTGCCTCCTGAAGAGGAGAATGTGGAAAACGTGCCTTACGTGGATGAGTCCTATGTTCCAGAGTCTTATCCTTGGTGTTGTATTGTTTTACTATCTTGTATATTAACTTAGTAGACTTTTATATGCTTTGTAGTTCATTATGTAAAAGATGTTGAAAAGATAACGAATTAGTTGATGCAATCTTAGTAGTCTTTATTTTGTCTATGATTAGGTTGCTAGGTAAGCTATAATCTATTTTAGAAGTGTATGTTATATAGTAAATGTATTATGTTGGAACGGAGGTGCATAACTATGAATGAGTTGATGAAAGAATGTTTAATGTATGAAATGGTTGCGTTGTATATTGTTAATTTGATTGTGGAGTTGGTTGGTGATTTGTGGAGTTTGATGTATGTTGTCATTAAGGGTTGGTTTAGAGCCCTGATGTTCATGTTACTGTCGTTATGCTGCCGAAATTCCGTTGCGTCCTGACTGATTGTAAGAGGGGTCGAGTTGGGGCGTGACAGCTTTAGTGCGTTATTGGCCTCGTGATATTGGAACAACATAACATCACTATGCTTGCTAGGTAAATATAATACTTTCATGGAATATGTCTTCCTACCTTTTGGTTAGCCAAGACATACCCAATCGAGAAAATATAACCTAGGATAGTGGAGGGCAACGATAAACACTTTTACCGCTTTAAAATCTAATATGTTTGCACGTAGGAAGATTTTGAATTTAATTAGGTCTCACTTTGCACATTAGTTCATTTACAAGCATACATCACATATAGGCAAATAAATAAACAAACATACAAAATCATACATATTGGTGGATCATGGACTTGGACTATGAATTAAATCAAGACAAAAATAAAACCTAAACAAACACATCAACATGTCTTCTTTGGTCTTGTCTTCTTAAATTCTTCAAAGATCCAAAGCACCTCTAACTCCTTGAAAGTCTCCAATGGTCTTCTTGCAAACTTCTTGTAGAAATTACATACATTATGTCTCACTACAAATTTCTCTCAATTGCAAGAAAATAAAATTAGACTTATGTCTCAATTACATATTAATGAATGATATAATTAGTTACAATGCCATCTAATGAAATTACAACAAATTATCCATTCATTAACCAAGTCCATGATCAAATTCACCATTTATTATCCAACATCACAATGTAAGATAAAACTCATAAAGTATAGAATATGCATCATATACATAAATAATAAAGCTAAACAAGCAAGCTAACACAAAATAATGTATCCAATACATTAAATAAATAAATGGCATGTTTGCAATAAGTTTCATATCTTGAGATTTTAGCATCTCATGTTCAACAACACAAAAGAACTAGATAAAATCAATTTTAAGTCCACACTTGTTCAATAAGTCCCAATGCAAATCCTTTGTAAATTTTATGGCCCAATTTGAGTTTCAAAGCTCATATTAATCTTCACTAAGAAAAAAAACCTCATATAATCTTATTAGACTAAAGCCCATTGATTTTTAAGCCCATTGGACTTAACCAAAATCAAACCAATTAGTCATAGCTTTTAATTTATGACCCATCATAAATCTGCTGCACATATACCAACTGTTTTGACTCGTTTAGCCTATCTACAAATCTCCAAAAATTCTGAAATTTTATAGAGACATAGCTCTTCTAGTGTAGATAGTTTTAGAATCAAAAGAAACTCAATTCAGAGTTAAATTGACTGAGTTATGCCCTTCGGAACACAACTGCACAAACTATCCAGCTTTACGCGAGAATCAGTGAACTTACTGATTTTTATTTTTTTTGAAACCCTTAGCCACGAAATTAGGAGATGCATATTAGAGGATGAAATATTCTACTATCTCTATAGCATAACATATCCAAAAATCAGCCAAATCTAACAACATTTACTATGACAAAACAGTCAAGCAAAAACAGTAGACAGAAATATTTTCAGAAATGTTGAAACTCTTTCCTTGTTCTTTTGTGCTCAAGACTTTAGAAACTTTAAGCAAACACATATGTAATCACATGAACATCAAGTCCTTGCTCTGATACCACTTGAAGGATCTGATATATTTAGAGCTATGAATATCATCTAGCTAAGAATCGAGCGGAAATGAAACATGACATTCAAAAATTTATGGAATTCAAAGCATGATGTTCATATGAAACTCTAATCTTGATATCATGTGATTAACATATGCAAAACATATATATAGCAAATATATATATTGACAATTGATAAAAGAAGAGGATACCTCTTGTAGACAACTCAAGTAAGCCACAAATCTGAAATTTTGCTCACTTGATTGAAGACACCACCCCTTGAAAGCACAAGGGTTCTAGTCCGTCCACACGAGCAAAGAATGACTTCTCCATTTCCGTGGTTGTTTTGTGCTAGATAACCATGGAAGATTTATGATCTTGTTTGTGAAGAAGAGAGCAAAACCATTTTCTTCTTCTCCCTTTCCTTGGCTGCGTTTTTATGAAGAAGAAGAGAAGACAAGTGCATCTAGTTCATCTTCATTTTTCAGCCATGGTTCTCCCAAGATGATAAAGAGGAAGATACATTTTCTTCTCTTTCCTCTTGCTGCATTTTTCTCTAATTTTTCAGCCATGGAGGCTTGAGGAGAGAGAGAAAGATGGATGACAACTACTACTCATCAAAAGAAGAAGAAGACAATTCTTCTTCATCTTTCTCTTTCTCCAACGTGTGGAGAGAAGAGAAAGATGACAAGCCTTGTCATGTTTTTTTCCATCTTTTCTTATTCTTGTCTCCTTGGGTGAAGAAAAGAGTAGACAACTCTTTTCTCAATGTGTTGTTTTGTCTCTTTGTTAGAAAAAGATAAGATGACAAAATTGTCATTCTTTATTTCTTTTATTGTAGTATTTTTCCACTAATGTATTTAAATATTCAACATAATCATAATTAGTTGAAATTATGAAAACAACCTTTTCATATTTTCACATTAGCCCCAACACTTAATAATAATGGTATATTGATCCCAATAACTTTTAAAAGGTCAATTACACAATTGTTAACTCCTTAACAATTACACAATTGTTAACTCCTTAACAATATAAGAGAAACAAAATATAATTGTTAACACTTAACAACTCAAGAGAAACTAAACGCAATTGTCAACACTTTAACAATTCAAGTGAAAATAAAAGCAATTGTTAACACTTTAACAATTTAAGAGAAACTAAATCAAGCTCAATAGGAAAAACATTCACTATGTTCTATTATGTGTGACTTTCTAAATTGACCACTATATAGCATTGAAGAAACGTTAAACACTTTCAATGTTAATCAAACTATTTGATTTGTTTAGAGAATATCTCCCGTCATTCTCAAAACACCTTCAGAGTTCTTGAGTAACGTTCTAGCTACCAACGTATCAAGATAGTTTATAAAGCAATGAAGTCTTATTCAAGTGAATCCATTTATGGTCGCCCAATATCGTACAATCCAATCCTTCCATTAATTGTCCCGTCGAGCAAGAACCATGATCAGATTAAGTTCATAGACTCGAAAGGATGCATAGATCCAAATGGTGGAATGAGAGATGACACATGGACAAACCCATTTCCATCATTCATGCCTTGGCCAAGGACTTCCTCATTCAACAACCAAACTTGGATCGCATAAGACATTGCCTCACGCCGGAGGTTAATGGATCCTTTGTTGACCATTACCTGTCAATCACTATACCAGACGAATGAAATTGCAAGAGGATGTATCTCATCTCGTTTGTCGAAACAATCATTGTCCAAACACTAGAATCAAACCCCAATACATATGACAACTGTAGTGTCTCAAATCTAAGGACTATATGCACAATTGCAACGATTAACAAATTATTAATCCAAAGTCATGTAATTTGTTATTCACGTCACATTCAATGATTTATTCAACTAATAGTCATCCACATGTTTGTAAGTCGCATCGCTATGCTATTATGGCACATGGCTCACCATCCTTTATCATTAACATCTCTGTATTAATCAAAGGTAACAACACATGTGATAGTCTGTAATTGATTATTAAAGTCCCGATCAAATAATCTAAGGACTATGAACACTTTAAGTATTTACCATATTAAGGAAATACGCCAACATATTCTAAACGCTTTTAGAATACATTTTTCTAATGAAAATACTAGGAACTCATTCATACATGTAAAGAAAGAGAATATGGATGTCCTAATTATGTCAATATGTAAACGAACATATAAACACTAATGCCATAAGTAAATGTCAAAATGCCCCAATATATATCATCCAAATATGTAGCGTTAGGGCATATCTCTAACAGTAACCATACGGACACGACCTCTTGACCTTTTATCTTGGGTTGAGAAAGCCTTGGATTGCTTTCGACAATGAACTTGCTCTCTTAATGATGGTCTTCCAGGCCAGGCACTTTCCTCATTAAAAAGCGAAATCACAACAGTCTCATTTCGTGCTTAGGCGGCCATAGCCCCTAGGGCAATCACTCTTGAATAAGGTCCTCCGGGGAAGGAGGTGCATTGACCTTGTCAGTTCATAACCATTTCTTGTCCAAGGGGGACTTGGGCAAAAATTATCTTTGGGCGTAGGGAAGCCCTTCGCTCTTTCGTCGCTAGTCTATTGTATTCTCAATCACTTTTTTTCTCTGTGTAGCTACAAGCTCGAAGACCTATACGTCCACAGCTAATGAATCGGATGCCATTTATTCAGTTGTAATACAAGCGAAAGGCTTTAAACGAATCCCTGACTTAAAGGGAATGGGAATAAACTGGCTTTCTTCTCTTAGTGCAATCAATTCTGGCACAAGACAATCCTAATTCAATTCCCGAAAACCTGACACCAGTAGTTTCTTCTGGGCATGTCCCTGAGACTGAGATGAGTTCCTAACTTCATTCCTGGGCATTAATGCACCCGAAAATCAACTTTGGGTACATTTTATTCCAGGTCTCAAGGCCCTTAATGTTCCTACGGGTGTCCGCCCTTGGGAAAATCCACTTCTCGGGAATTGTACATGTGGGTGAATCGTAGGTTCAAAAAGTAGACTGGTTAATGGATGCTTGACCCCAGGCTATAAACTCTGGCTAATAGGTCCCTTTCCTATGATAGATAACTTCCAGCCCCCTTTTCGTCCACTTTTCTATAACTCTATCCCATGACATGTCGAAAGTCATGTTATTGCTTACGCATTACGCAAATATCGTCATCGCTCTCGTAGAGGGCTTCCTTCACTCTATACCTTAAGAAGCTCCTATTAGTAGCTTATTCGGCCAATCTTCATTCTTTTTCTTTATCACCTACTCTTTTGTATGTAGAAAGAAATGAAAAAAGCCGTAGGAAATGATAGTTACAATGAAGTAGGAATTGTAAGAGATCCTTGCGAAGCTTCTTTTGTTATGATTGCCTTTCCTCGCTTCTTAAGATGGACAAAACTCTCTTTCACCCAAACTTGGGGTAGGTGGCTTAATGTCAACACCTCAAATACCCTAGCGTTTGTTCTACGAAGCCGAGTCCGTTCGTTCACAAAATGATTCCTCGTCTTGGGATTCCCATTCTCCTTTCTTTCGTTAGTCGACCAGGTCATGAATGAAAGCAGCAGCCCTTATTCAGGAGTTGAGTAAAGACCCGCGAATTCACCTAAGCCCTTTCCTGGATCTTTCTGCTAATGCACCACTAAAGTTGTTAGGTTATGAGGAAGCTATTCGACTGCCCTACCTACCTTCTTTCTGTTAAGCTAAGGGCTTACCATCAGAAGCTGACGAGAATAGGGGGCGATCGAGCGGCGGTATTGATTAGCAAGCCAGGCCTTCCCTCTAGGTAGTCGAAGCGAAAAAAGAACTCCTTATCCACCCTCTCCCTATCGGTCGAGCGTCTACCTTCCTCTCCTTATCAGTCGAGTTACTTCATACCTTTAACCCTGAAAACCTTCGCTTGTTTGGAGGCATTTGGAGGCTCACACATTACAACCGGTAAGTAGAGCCAAGCCCAACCATTACAATTAGGAGATGCGCGGGCGGATAGAAATGCCTATAGATGAGGTAGGCGAGGGTAGCTTGCCGGCAGCGTGTATAACAGTCTTTTGTTTGATGGGAACGGGAACGACAATTGATTGCAACCTTTTTCGACCTATTGGGTAGGGGCAACTAGAGGAAGACAGCATGGGGCAAAGCAAATGGCAAAGCTTCAATTGACTTGTTAGGGCTGTCGAAGAGAAAAGAATCAAGTCACTCGAAGCTCCTCTGGCGCGCCCTAGCCGAGTGGTCCTTGCTTGCACAAGCAGGAAGATTAGCCCCCTCATTCTCTTATTGTGCCAATAGGCCTGGGTGAGCAAAGGAGGGTTAGATTAGAGGGAGGAGGACTGCGAACGTCTGTCCCATGAAGTGCCTGGGAACCATGCATTCCTCCCGGGCTGGGCTCTCACGTGTCCGGGGTTCGATCAGATCAACTAGCGACTAGTTTATGGAACAAGGAGTGTTGCAAGGGCCAGGAGATTGATGAAAGAACCTGGCCAAAGTTAGTCTTGTGTTCAATTCCGTGGTTGGAAGGATGTCTTTCCCTTCTCTTTGCAAAGTAGGATAAAGTCAAACTTTTGGCTTGCAACAAACTGGGCTCAAGAACGGTAGTCAGCCGTTTCCCCTATAGTCGTTAGCTCGTTCTTGATAGATCCGATTGGGTATTCATAATCTGGAGTAAAAGGATTCGAACCTTTGCATGCCGGCACCAAAAATCGATGCCTTACCACTTGGCTATGCTCCATATGGACGGTAGAAATGGGGATAGGGGGAAGGGAGAAGTAGGGCTCGAAGAACAAGCCAAGGTGTACAAGGACGCGGGGATATAACAAGTAAGCAGCGGGGTTTTCCTTTTAGGACCGACTACAACAAGCTCGTGACTCTAATAGAAATAAACGGTAAGCTCTTTGCTCTATTTGCTTGTAATGCTATGGCTATCAAAGTTGGCAAAGGCTTCTGTTTTGTAACCTTATACTCGTTACGCTGTTCCACTGAACTCGTTGGCTACGCGGCCACTGAAAGCCCTTTGTACTTGTCTGATCAATCACATTGATAGCTTCAATAGTTCACTAAAAGCCCTTAAGAAAGAAAGACATAACAAAGGGTTGGTTGCGGATGACGAAGCTTACTAGGCCGATGCGGCCGGTTACCGGGAACCTTATGGTTCCCGAGAGACGACATTCCCTTTGTAAAGTAGGCCTTTTGTTAACTAATTAGAGTTGACATGAAATGGATGATAGAAGAAGACATATCCGATGAATGAATGATTCAATCCCTTACCACTCATACGGGTTCTTCTATTGAAGAGGTTCCCCTTCTACTATGTGAGGTGAGGCATACATAAGAGCAGAAACTAGATAGAACGCGTAGTGCCGGCCTCGACAGCCGATACAATTACCATGCAACCCAGCTCTTACCATTGCCGCCTATAGATATAGATGGGAGGTATGCGGAGGTAGCTTGCTTCTCTTCTCCTAGGCTACCTGCACATGTTTTTCACGAAGAAAAAGCAGCGAGTGATTCTTCACTTAGTAGAACTATTAACCGCCGGATGACGACCACTTCTTGTTCTCACCCAGCCAACTTCATTCCTCTCCCTATTGGTCGAGTATCTTCTACCCCGGTTGAGTGTCTACCTTCTTCTCCTTATCAGTCGAGTTACTTCATACCTTTGATATGATTATCATTTAGAATCCTAGACTAAAGAAAAATGCTCCTGAATTAATGCAGGGCCAAATCAGTAGCAGGAGAACTGTACTAACCTGTCGCCGGTGACTTTCACAGGGCTCTGCAGGAGAAGAAAGAAAGTCCGGGTCCAATTTAGTTTGAAGCGAAGGTCCACCTTAGTCCTTATTCTCTCTTAAAGCTTTATAAAGCTCGACGAGAAAGGGTTGGTTAAGAACTATTGACTATAAACCACAGCAGTTATAGTCACTCAATGGAGATGTTCGCATTTTTGCACCTCTCATTCTTGCTTGCTTACCTAGCTCTTGTCTTAGTGACTCTTCCTCTTTTCTAGGTTTTTTTTTTGGAATGTTAAAACGATATATTTTTCAATTGCCAATGAAATGGATCCGTTTGGATTCGATTAATAATGGGATTCTTGGCATCAGAAAGGTTTCATGACATGGATGCCCAGCCCAACTCGGTCGGTCGGTTAGCCCACCTAACAGATGATGAGACTCTCGATCGATTTGATCGCATTTTGAAAAGTCTTTCTCACTATTCAGAACTGTGGAGCTTTCGATCAAGATCTTCTCTCCTCCCCTGTTTGGGCTCTCGCTCGAATCGAACCTTTATGCATTGGTAGGCTTTCGACTCAATCTAATAGCCTACCTACCAGACGCCAATAAAAGAGAAAATTTGTGCATGGGCTCATCATTTGATGTAGAACCGATGCGAGAGGGAGAAACGTGGATTGATAGCTTTCAAGAACCAGTGGAAAGAAAAGAGTTGTTCCCTACATTCCTTCCTTTCCAAAAATAGTAATTAGTTTGGGCTGGCATAAAAGATTTGATTGAATTCCTTGTCTCAGCCTAAGATGAGAGAAAAGGTCTATTTGACTCGAATGCGGGACCTGATCTTTAATCCTACACCGGTTAATGATGCGATGGGAGAAGTTTTGATTTTGTCATTTTTTTATCAATGCTGGCCTAGTCGAGGCTCATCTATGCCCAATCCTGATGGACAAACCTTCGATTTGCCCCTAGCTCTATAATCTACCTGTTTTCCCCAGTCCCTGAAAGCCATCCCAAGGGCCTAGCCCTCTTTCTCAACTCAAGTCTTAAGTTCAGCGGCTTTCATCGTTGACGAACACCTGCGCTAATAAGACAATGGGCAGTCTATGCCTTGAATGAATCAGTAACAATGGATTAGGGGAATGACGGATCAAGAGACGGATATGGGGGAATGGCCTATCAGTCATTGGTGGACCTTCTCTTGAACCAGTCACGGAGCTCTCAATTGAGTTGTTTACGTTCTAGAATTCCATCTCTAGTTGGGGCTTTCGATTCAAAGGTTATAAAATGTGGTACGGGTTCATCCTTCTCGACCAGTTCAAGTTCAAAGGAGGGTGATCGATGGGACCCAGACTTTAGATCTCTTCTCTATGGCGGGAGCTTTCTTTTGTATCAAAAGTGTGTTGGGGAGGCCAGGGAAGGCGGACTGGATCGAGAGGCAATGCTTATGCCTCTTCTTTATTGATAGGATTCCCATCATTTTCAGTCTTCGGCGAAAGAGACAGGGGCGAGGTACCAAACATGTTCTATCCTTAACCTCCATCCGTCATTAGGAATCTCAATTCGCTTTTCCTATTCACAAGTACATTGCGTGCTACAACTAGCAGCCCTTTGTATAGTAAGAGAAAACGCTAGCTCGCTAGCTAGCTACAACTAGTTATAGTCCCTACTTTTTTGGGATATTTGAAAAAGCCTGCTGAAAAAGAAAAGCACGCTAGCGTGCAATGGCTGATGAAAAACCAACAACTTGTTAGGAGTAGGTTTTGGCTTCCCCCTCTCTTCTTAGGTTGATAGGTTGGAACCCTATACAAGGTGCTGCTTGCTGCTTATTGCTCACCCCTATCTCAAAGGGGTTTATGCATTCCACTTGTTACCACTAAACGATGAAGCCAGGAGTGGAAAGAGGGAGTTGAACCCTCAACCTCAGCCTTGGCAAGGCTATGCTCTACCATTAAGCTATTTCCACCAGCTACAGTAGTGACGAAGCACTACTGAGCAATTCACGTATCTCTTGAGACGGACGACTTTTATTTTTCTACCGGACCACAGTCTTGACCTCCGACTTAGCTACGAACACGAGTAGGTAAGCGACTATGGGGAGAGATAGGTGGCTAGGCTGCCTTTTCAATCAATCTCCGACCGCTCTGTGCCACTATTGGTGCGAGTTGTAAAGAGTCTTGGTCTCGAGTCAAGCTGGGGCCTCATCTCATAACGGGAATGAGTGCACCGCAAGACCAGACAAATTGCTCCCTCACCTCGCAGCGATGGCATCTGTCTTTTAAGTTAAGTCATTTCCTAAGATGGCTTCTCTTATTCTACGATAATCCAAGTTGTAGCTCCACGAGTTTGCTCAAAACCGGTCGATTCCTAAGCCATTCGTTATCCCCTCTCGATTGGCCTTTTCCAGCCACTAGAGCAAGTAAGAGAACCGTCTGTGAATAACCTTAAAGAATCGCAGATTTTGACCGAATTGTACACCTTTGTGTCTAGCTATGTATATGGATATGCATAAAGAAGGGACGAGATATCTCTCTCCTTTTTTGGGGGAAGAGAGAGGGAAGAAGCTGTAGCGGTACCTCACGAACTTCTTACTAGGGCAGTACTGTAGTCATTTGCGAGTGTTGGATGCACATGATTTGTTCATATTCCTGCATAGTTAAGAGAAAATTGTCCCTAAGGCCTTGTGTATTTCTTGGATATGCTTATTCCGGATATAGATGCTATGACGTGAAATCCAAAAGACTTAATGTATCCTTGAATGCTCTCTTTAATGGAGTCGCCTCATATTTTCCTTAACCTAATTAATTAGCCCCGGGGGAGAATGATGATAGAGATGTATTGCGGCATTCTCCTGTTCATCAACTCGAACCTCATTCTTCTGCAGTTGATGTTACGGATTAGCCTCACTCTTCAGGCCAGCACCTTTGCTCAGCATTTTCTACCAATTGTCAGCCCGTTCAACTGACTACAGAGGATTCCAGTCACACAGCACAAAATGTTTATTCTCAGTGGCGATTACAATCTCTTTCTCAGGGTTCAACTACTCCATAAGTTTAGCAGTCTAGCTCAGTTGCTTCTCTTCGTTCGCTTTCATATACATTACCATTTCATCTCCCAGTTTTTCGAGCAAATTCGATCACCGTCATATAAGTAGTAGGGATTGCGAGAGAGCTTATTTCGTGTTCGAGATCAAGATGGTCCCCTATTTCTTCTTCTTTGCGACTAAAGGCCTACCAGGTGCAATAGATTCAATTGATAGCGACACAAAAGCAAAATAAAAGCACTCCTGAATTCACCCAGTCCTTTTCACTTCTAGTTCATCAAGATAGACTGGATAGTGGCACATCTCCATTTCTTCCTTCTTCCATTCGCTGCTTGAGAAGAAGCTATGGGACTTGAAGGAGTGCACTGGAGTTTTCGGAGCTTGGCTTTTTAGCCATAGCTTGCTGTTCTTCCAGCAGCATTTGCAGCCTCCTTTCGAGACCTCTGCTCTGGGATAAAACTAGCTAGGCATCTTCCTCAGTCTTGTTACCCGATTCACTTTCACTCACCTTCTCCTTACCACGCTAGCTTTGAATAGCCAGGCATTTACCTTAGAATGGTAGACTGAAGACCAAACCTTCATTACATTACAAATGGGAAAAGGGCCCCCTCTTTGCTTTCACTTAGCCTTATCTTATAAACCTTTCTAGGATAATTCATAAAACCTTGCCTATCCTTCTAAGGAGAAGGCTTTCCTCTAACTAAGTTAGACTGCCTCTTACGAGCAGGTAACCTACCTTCTAAACCATGCTCCACTAGACTTTCTTCTGGGCCACCTTTGATAGAGTGAAAAGCTGCTAGGAAGAACGAGTAGAATGTTGGGAGAAAGCAATCTCATTCAATCATTTTTGGGGTTGGACGTTCATCATTTCTTACACCACTACCGGCAGAGAAGATAAAGGCTATTCCTGTCAAAGACCGTATTTTTCCAAACATCGTATTCTGCCAAAACCATTTACTACGCAAACAAGGACTTGATTAGCTCCTATTAGACGTTAATGTCCGAGTTCGTAACTCCTTGATGACTTTCTTACCTTAATTAATAGATAGTTGTAGTAATAAGGCTTCTTCAAGGAAAAGAGAAGAGGCAAATTTAATCCCAACAATTCCCATCTTTGGTGTATTAAGCGGAAGAGGGGGCAGGGCTTTAATGCCCATTCCCTAGCCAACTATCTTTCCTTCAAAGACTGATAAGACTGTTCCCATTAAGGCAATGCAATTATTAATGTTCGATCAATAGCAATAGTGATGTGGTACTTCTTCTGACTTTCTTGTTGAGCATAAAACTTCTAGAAGATTTGATATGGATGTCACTTGCTTGCTCTAGAAAAAGCTGCAATTGAATCAATTAACTGTGAACGAATCAGATGTTGCAAGAAAAGAAGAAGGACTTTGGTTCTTTCTTTTGTCGATTTCGCCCATTGCAAGAGGTTAGGCTTTCTTAGAAAGAATACGGGATTAGAGTTTAATATAATATGTCCATTTTGAAAGAAGGAACTGCACATGAATAGGCTCTTTCTTGCGCCTTCAAGGAGGAAGCGGGGATGGCACGTATGAGTAGCTATCACAAATCGAAGGGGAAAGAAAGAGTTAATCTACGAGGAGGGGGGAAGAAGATGGCTCAACTCTTAGCCGACCTTTTTCTTTTCTTTGCTGATTCCTCTCAATGAAATTTTTCATGTTGCACTAAGTTACATATGGATGTATGCATGCAGTCCGAGAACACTTTGGGGTGAACACCCATCAGAACAAGTTAGGTCAATAGTTCAGCATTTAAGCAGTAACATTTAGCAATAAAAAAAATTTTAACCCAACAAGTGCTCTATGAACCAAGCTAGATAGTTTCCTATCACTAGGCTCACCAACCAATCTGGACTTTGATTCTTATTATTCCTACCGGATATCAAAACAAACCATAAGGATTGTTTCCAGCCATGAGTTCCCCTATGACATAAGCAATCTTGGGTGGGGTAGGCCATCATCCGCTAGGTCTTTGAGTGCCTGTCGTACCATGCAATTGGTGCACTAGGCTGATCGAGACTCGACTTTTGGGATCTGGAACCTAAGCCCAGCCTAATTTGCCAGCTCTTAGTGACTCTACGTCCGGTCATGCGTGGGAGCAACTCAAACAAAGAAGAGTCTGGTCCAGTCTGAATTTAGGCATGGCCCGCCCGTCTGCTACTAGGTCTAGGAATAGCACCAGGCAAGGGCACCGCTATGCCCCTTAATGAATCGAATGGTCCTTCGACCTTCATTTGATTCCAACTGCCAACATAGATCTTATGATACCCACCCACTAAACCTATGGAAAAGCCCTATCATTTTCCTTCGCTACTAGGAAAGTAAGCAACTTCTATTAGTGCCAGACCTTGAGTCGAATTGATCATGTCATGTGCAATGTCCATCAATGATGGTTCATTAATGTCTATTGATTTAGACTCCTTCCCCCTTCTCAACTACAAAAAAAATCGAGAGGGGTCCGAACCGAACCAAGAACGAAAATGAAACCCCTTAGATTCACTCCCCATTCTCTCTTAAGTAAATAAAGCTCGCCCTCAAGCCCTGGGCCGGTCAGCCGGGTCTTTCTATGTTGTTCTATTCCAGCCACGAGAAAGACGTATGGAAGAGGTATACCCAGCATGCGGAGGATCCGTTGAGAATTTGTCTCAATAGGGAATTGTACGATCTTTTCCCCTATTGTATTGAATCAATAAAAAAAGAGGTCAGTGCTACGGCCGCCTATTGTTTGATCCAATATTGACCTGAGACGAGCCCCAACTTCCATAGGTCCTTGGTTTGACCTCCCGCAGTGGTCTTTGCTTTTAAGAAAGCAGAGGGGGGCCAATTTCTCGTACTTGCTTAGTGTGCCCCCCTTTCTTCGAGTGCCCCGCCCGGTTCACTGGGTTGTTGGCCTACCAAGCACTTGCCCGCTGCTCCTGCCGCCCTTTTGGTGGGTGGAGCGCTTGTTATCCTGATGTTTCTCTCTTTTGGGGCCCTCCCATTGTTGACGCCATAAGCTATGGCAGCTCCAGCTTGCACAAGGGCCCACCCTGCGAGGCCAGAGTGGGCTCAGTGGTCAGCTTCCATTCGAATTATGTTAGGGGTTCTTTTGCTTTTGCCATATCTAGAGAGATACTACAAGTCTTCTGTCCCATATTCCATTGCCGCGGCCATCTGGTTCACCGATACTACCAAAAATTCTCATGCTTACGTTACTCTTACTGATGGTTTGATTATCTTAGACCATGAAAACCCTAGTCGTGCTTCTGGTTTCCATTCTCATCATCTTAATGATGATAAATCTCCCCGTGCTCTGCCATAAGAACTTGGAGTCTGTATCATGGTGAAGATAAGGTAAGGCTGTGATTCTTGCTCAAAAAATAGACCACAAGCTTTCGAGTTATTGGCTCGTCTGACCCGACAGCATTCATGAATCGCTCGTTCAATTGTCCCTCGGAGATAGGGTGGAGAAGTACCATGCATGGTTGCCCCCCATCCTTTCCCTAGCGCGAGCCTTATTTTATTAGGTTAATAAAGTCAAGCTTTGGCTCCCTAGATAAAAAAAAGGAGGGACTTCTGCAATGGGCTATGCCACCCAAACCAACTGAGGGAAGTCGCATCCATCCCATCGCAAGCACCTACAATGTCATGATCCCATTGGTTTACCCTTTTTTTCTTTGGTAGTTTAACAGACGGTCACCCCTCTAACAAGAAAATGTATAAATATGGAAACTTCTCTGCCATTTGGATCGGAGAATTTATGGAAAAAATCGGGTTTTAAATTCCCAAAACCGCACGATTATATAACCAAAGGGAATAGGCCGCGCCTAAAATCATCCCAAGCACTGCCAATGTGGCTACTAAGTTATTTTTTTGGAAAGCTCCTACTAAGACGAGAAATTCCCTGATAAAGCTGCTAGTACCAGGTGAAATTATATTGGCCAAAGTGGAAGAGAAGAAAATGGTAAGGAATTTCAACATGGTGCTTACTGAACCTCCGTAATATCTAACAAGTCGAGTCTTATGTCGGTCATATAGAACACCAACACATAGAAAAAAGGGCTGAAGAAACCAGTCCATGACTTGACATCGGTAGAATGCTACCTCCAATTCCTTATATGTTCGATAGAGCCAAAGATTCCCCCCACTGATCGGAGTACATCGATTACCCCCCGAACCGTACAAGATAGTTACCACCTATCATACACCTTTCTAACTTAACTTATTTTTCTGGTCGTTCCGCTCTGTTGATCGATGGTAGTATAAGAGATCCGTAACCCCTCAAAATTATTTACATAATAATGGTTCCTGCTTCCTACCTATAGTTAGCATGTATCTCCCCGGGTCATACTTGAGTATCACATCGTAGACTCCCGCTCCAACTCTATCTTCCTTATCAGTGAACCGGAACATAGTGCATAGATGTTCTTTGATGCAGCGGGGACGAGACGAGGTGACATACTATGATCACATATACAAATGCTGCCCTTCATCTCGACAATATGGAACCTCACAACAGCTCCAGTTCTTGTATGGGGTCCTATCGGGATAGGTAGGCCCAAGCCTTTCCCCTCTCTCGTCCTCTATAAGACCCTCTTTTCCCCTGGAAAGATAAAGAAGAGAAGAAATGGTTCCTTTTTTTCTTTCATGTGAACAGGGTTCGTGGGGCTTGTATCAAAAGGTTTTTTGTGCTATACACCACGTTGAGAAAGACCAACCTCCTTTGAACCTTAGTCTTTTTTTACCTCGAAATGGAGGTCCTCCTTATGATGCTATGGACAGCTGTCCGAGGTGCAAGGGGTAAACTCCGACTCAGATAGGATAGGATTGTGTATGCCAGGCCCTTCGGGTGTTATGTTTTGGCTGAGTTTACCGTACCTCCGGCCCCTAGGCCATAATATTTTGTAATGTTCTACTGTTATTATGCCATAAATCAAAGGTTTTACACGAGCTCTGTTCTGCGGCATGGTGGTAGGACCGCTAGGGGAGTGGCTCCGGGTGTAGATAGGGTTAAATCTGGAGGGGTCATACAAATACATAGGCCCCTTCCCTTATCTTTTGGTGGTTTAGAAGGCGCTTTCCGATCTACGGTTCCTCGGAGCGAAGGGTGAGGCAGGTAGTATGGGCCTTCTGACTTCCAACTATCTGTTGTTTGGCTCTCCCGAAGCGAATGAAGGGAAGCTAAAAGAGCTTACGCTTACTCTCAGCCTCTTTGATAGGTAAACGGGCGGGCTAAGCCCCTTACTTAAGATTCAATTCATAAGGCTAATTTTATGTTGTCGTGACACTTTAGTTAGGCTGACTACTATAGGCTAGCTACTTCTAGCTTCTATAGTGGCCCTTCCACTTTGGTCTAGTTTTAGTTTGTATTGGTACTGAATGAGCATATCAAATAGAGGCCAGCAGTATAAGCCCTTCTCCGTCCTGGGAAAAGCAACGAACTCTATAAGCTAGGGCTTTGTTCACCTTTGGATACGAACGTTATTCTGTTCACAGCGGAAACCCGCCTTAGGGATTGAACGGCAATAGGATAAGTCGACGTTCAATCTAAGACAGGGCTGAGCGCTGATAGCTTGTAGTAAATATCCCCCTTATGAAACCAACCAAAAGCAGTCTTTGGTACTTATGTAGTGAAGGTTTGGAACCCTTGCAACTATGATAGAAAGTTGTTTGCTTGTTGCCAAACCCTTCGCCTTTCTTTTGAATCAAAGTATGTCGCGACTCTTGTATTTTAATCGGTTGGGGGAAGCTACTGCTTCGTAGATAGCTCCGCTTTCTTGTCGCTTCTTTCTAGCGACTCCCTTCTACTTTGCTCGCTTCTCTCGCGCTTGCTTGCGAGAAGGCTTAGAGTCCTTTTCGCTAGGTCCAAAAGCTTCCCAAAATATCTGATTCGATAGAAATCCCTCATATTGAGCGCAGCTGATATGCGGATATGGCTAGGTGATCATATCATGACATAAAATACTTTTATATGTATAGAGAGATCCCTTAGATATACAGATAGAATAGATGTTTATGGATAGACAAACATTCCATTGATTCTTAGTTTTTTGGCTGAAAAAGCTCGTCGATCCAAATGAATCATTCTTCTGGTCTCTCTTCGCTCCCCACCCTAAAATTGATCCACGTCACAACGC
This sequence comes from Ehretia macrophylla, assembly GCA_037974665.1. Lineage (NCBI taxonomy): Eukaryota > Viridiplantae > Streptophyta > Magnoliopsida > Boraginales > Ehretiaceae > Ehretia > Ehretia macrophylla. The sequence continues at coordinate 53,689,106 of CM075782.1, forward strand.
CTATTCGCTTCGCACGTGGAAAGGAAATGAAGTTCAGTTCATGAAACCGCAGCGGAGTGGAGCAGCCGCAACACTAAGTTCCTTAACTTAGCTGGATCTCGCTGGTGCCACCTAAATGGTAGGTAGGTGGCGGATGTGTGACGTTCGGAGTTGTCGTTCGTGCATCTGTGCCCAATGGAAGAATGAGTGATCAATTCCACTGCAGAACATGGCCTTACCACTCGATTGCTGATGGCCAACGGGGGATTTCGTATAACAGCTAAAATTCGTTTAAGCTGCACATTCCCACTGGACTGGATTCGGTATAATAGCTAACGTGCCTTGATCTTTCTTTGTCTCAAACCCCATACCCCTATAATAATGGTAGAGTAAAGGTTGGCTCCAAAGCTGAATTGACTGGTGCTGGTTGGTCAAAGCTCCTGTAGGTAGCCACTCCCTTCTCAGAGAACCGTACGTGAGACTTCCACCTCATACGGCTTCATCCCGAGCTTCCGTCGTCGGCCTTGGCATTAGACCACTATCTATGCATATTTTCAGCCTGGACTCTCGAATCTTTTGCTTCTCGGATGGTGGCGAACAATGGTGCTTGCCTTGCGAGAGATGCCCGCCTGTAGGGCCCAGCCTGCTTCCTGCCCGAAAGAATCACTCACTAGCTAGCCGGACTAGTAGGGACCCTATCTAGAGACATACTGAAAACCATGCCTTTCGAACTGAACGCAAGGCTTGTCTTTCAAATCAAAAGAAAAATGGGCTCGTTTGGAAGAAAGATGGAGTGCGGCCTGTAGAGGACATGTAAGGTACAGTCGGTTTGCTCAGGTAGCAAATCTCTCTCTATCTATAGATAGAGAAATAGGTGTGAAAGTAATAGCCTTATGTTATGGCCGCCCCCCGACTTACAGCCTTTACGCGACTGCTATTGTGATGTGAGTGGTTCAAATAGGTCTTTTCCAATCATCCTGGCCGGAACTTGTACGCAGCACTTATACTGGCATAAAGGTTTGGAACTCTTTTCTTATCTGAATCTTAAGGACAGGACCCTACCCGATTCTCGAATCCTCTGCCGAGCTCTACCCTGCCCGCATTTCCTTTTGAAGTGACCAAAAAAATGTCTCTACTTGCTACCAACAGTATTTCTCTAAAATTTGACTGAACGGGTCAATCCTCCCCTCCCTTTTGTTTTAGCAACTTATCCTAAGGTCTCCTCGCCAAGAGCTCCCTGGCAACGACAGAGAAAGCAACCCTCTTGCTATGGCGGGGTGGCATTTTTCTTTCACAATAAAACATGGACGATTATCCCTACCCTAGGTAGCTTACAAGTTTACGTCCATCCCTAGTCAGGTATAGTTACTTTTCGATTTCTCCCTTGTAGCCGTTCCCCGAATTCTAACAAGTGTGTCAACACCCCCCAAACTGACTTGACGAATAATCCATTCTCATGAACAAACACAACCCCTACACATACCTAGGAGCACCCCTTCTTGCATATCCACAAAAGACCTGAGTAGGCTGGTCGAGGTCCTACGAGGTACCTACTACTCGGAGTGCCCTCCCAAAAGGAAAAAGATGTGTCTGTTAGGTTCAATTCTTCTTAGTTGGGTTGGGCGGGTTTGACCAGAAATGCTATGCTTACACACAAGACTACCCCTCTTCCCAAAAGCTTTGCGGGGACTACTTTACGAACGATCGCCCATAGGGGGTTTATTGCACAAGACCCCTGCAAAGAAAAAGCTTTATCCCTGCGAATAGAAGATGCTCAGCTCCGCACAACATAGGGATTGGCACACTTTCGTGAAGAACATAGAATAGTAGAAGATCCAACATGCAGAAGACAATGATCATTAGAAATTCACGAATTAGAAATGCTATAATATATTCTTTCCTATAACTTCTCATACTAGACCAACCCACTGAAATGCAAATAGGGATCAGAAATATGGTCAATATCACGAAGAATAAAGAGATACCGTCTATAGCTAAATAAAAAATTGATGTTTAAATAACGAAGCTATCGAAGGCTTTCCACAAATTAAAATTTATCCCTAGAAGGATCGAATTGTATCCAAAGAACAGGGCGATACAAAAAAGTAATAAGAGAGGCACACAGACCAATCAATCGAATCAGTCGTATTCTTGAATTTGGAATGAAAAAAAGAGTAATGCTTCCTAGCACGGGACACAAAATAGGACCACTTAGATCATAATAACATTCACATATATGTTCTAGCATAGAGTAGAATTGAACATGGAAGAGATTAATTGACAACAGTAAAAAGATGGCCGCCTCATTCCAATACAATAGGGGTCCATCAATGCAAGTCAACTGAACACTCTGATTGATGAGTGGATAGGTGGGTTAGGTGCACCTCTCGCCTAGTGGGAAGTAATGAGGTTAGTCTCCCCCTCCCTGAATGACGAAGTATTGGGGCCCCTTTCCCGCATATGCGCTTTTTTTTATTTTGGTTCTTTCTAATTTTGAATTACCACTGGATAATCTTTCAAAAAAAAAAATCTCTCTGGAAAAACGCAATTCGTCGAGCTCAATCCAAGGCGTACCTTGCCTTTTTTTAGGTAGCTTAGCTTTCTTATGCCTATTTGGCTAGTGGGGCATTGGGCATAGCTGAAATTCGTCGAAGGGATGAAAAAGAAATAAGAGGTTTGAAGATGCTTGACCGATAGTGAAAGGAAGAAAGTGAAGTTTTTCTTTCTTTCAATCCAAATAAGAGAACAAAGAAAGCACTCAAAAATAAAAGTTTTATAAAGAAGTGTCAGTAAGAACTAGTACTATACTTCTTCCCCCCATTTCTACTTATTCTCTCTCCTTTTATTTGTGCTTCCACCCGAGCTTTTCGTTATGTTTCATATAGACTCGAGGAAAAAATAAATAATTGAAAGGTGACCCGGCATACGGAAAAAAAATCCAGTATGACGGCTTGCATAAGACAAGTAAGGGACGGGGAGAAGGAGGCTAAGTGAAATAATATACTGATGCTATTATATAATCTTATGAATCACGTACGTCATACTTTTTATATCTCCTCCATCTACACGGTGAACACCTTAGCTTACAGCACAGTGTGTTTGCAACCAGACTGGCTGGTGCATTGGCCTTACCGTAATAAGTTCGAGAGAGTCTTCGATTAGAACGCTCCATATCTCGTGACACGCGGAACGTGGCATTTTATTTTAAAAAGGTACGTATAACTTCAAAAGATTCATTCTTTATAAATAAAGTCAAAGGGTGCATTACCTCTTTGAGTAAAGAAGAGAAGGGCTTTATATAGACATTCTTGAGCCATGTTCGTCGCCCTAGGCTTACCTTTATTTTATTTCATTATATTGATTGGTTCTAGCTCCAAAGAACATATACATGGAGCTATGTCAACTTACGTACGTCTCATTGATGAAATGATCAGGTATACCACGCCAGGTATCATCCCCTATTTCCATAGAGGAAAGATAAAGAAAAAGAAGAGATATAGTGATAAGACCTTGTTCGTTTCTACTTGACATTATTTTCCTCGGTTTATACATAAGGTAGCTTGCACTAAGGATCTAATCAGAGTCAAACATTAATTCAAAAAACACATTTTTGCCAGAGTACAAGTCTACTTTTTGATCTTTAGTAAAGGCGGATTAAGAGAAAAAATCTTTTTTTGAATCAAAGTCTCAACGTCCTCGTTGAGAGTCACTCTGCGAGACGTCTAATAGTCTTTGACTTGGTCTTCAAATCGTAAGTCTCAGCCCGTTCCCGGCTTGCCTCGCTCTCAGGTTGGCCTTTCTACTTGACTAAGTAGTATTCCACTCGTGTAGTGGGTGTATGGGCTAGCCCATGGTACAGTCTGTGAAACCCCATATTTTGCTTTATCTCGATTTGTGTGCTTTACCTCATTTTGCGTGAATTGACCTGTTTATGTGCTATATGACTTAGAATGTGTTAAATATGTGATTAATACTCCTAATACATGCTAATTGTGCATTCATCAAATTTTCATCAAAAACGGAATTAAAAATTTTATCGTCGTTTTTGGTGAATATTATTTTTGAACACCTGTCCGCTAAAATTTTTACAGGGGTCTTTTAAACGTTTTAAAACCTAGTCCTCGGGTATTAATAGACGCGTATTTGATTAAAACGGATTTGGAATCGGTTTTGGAATTTTAAATATTTTTATACTTTCTTTCGTAAGAAAACGAGTTTTAAGCCGACTCGGGTGTAATTGTTTAAATGTAAAACTTCTTTTCACCTAAAATATAATGTCTAGAATTAGTTTAGGTGTTAATTTAATAGTTGAGCAAGAAATAGTTAAGAAATGAATTAAAAGACTAACAATAGAATTAAAAGACTAAATAAACTACTTTGACTTTCTTTTAATTTATTTGACCTTAGCTTATATTGCATCAACACACACATGCAAAGCACAAAAACTCTATCACACACACACACATGGCCAAGAGCTTCAAGGGAGAAAAGAGAAGTTGATTTTCAAGGTTTTCAAAGCAAAATTTCATAGAAAATGGTAGTTTTTGTCCGTAGTTTTTCGTACCGAGTTGGATTCTGCTTGTTGGGCACGCATTGCACACATATCTAGGCTTATTTTTGATCAAATGTGAGACAAAAAATCTAGATCTCAAAAGTCATTTATTTTTTATTTTTTTGCTTATAATTGAATATTGAATCGTTAGAATGTTAATTTGAAGTTATATTATTGCTCAGTGCATGCTAATGATCGATTATATGTATTCTTATAAGATTTGAACCGTTGTAACAAGAATTTTTATTTTCGGGTATTAAAAGTAGATATTTTTGCTATTTGTTCATTATCTGGAGTTGTAGTGGTTGGAATCGATTGCCGTCGATTTGTAAAAGTTTGTAAAATACGGGGTAGTACCGTTGTAATATTGAAATTTTGATTGAGATGTTGGTGCGAAAATCCAAAAATTTCAGCCTAGGTGCATTTAGGTTTTAGGGCTGTTGGGTTTGATTTGGATGTCTTTTGGTTGGTTTCCTAGGGAGCTATTGTAGAGGATTGTGTGGGGGAATGATAGGAACTGGTTTGGAGTTGTTTGGATTAGTAGAATGTAAGTTATGATTATTTGAAGTTTAGGTTGTCTTTCTTTTAAATGTTGTTCTATGCGTTTAGATGATCGGGTGGTGTTTGAGTGTTTGAATTGTGAGTTGTTGATGGTTAGATTAGGGTTTGGTTGTGTGTCTAATGCATGTTAAGTTGGGTGGCCTACTTTGTCATCTAATTTAGTTGTTTAATTGTTATTTGATTAATGGATGTTGTGTTGTTTTAATGTTATTAATTGATTGATGCATTATTGATTATTGATTATTGAATATTGATTATTGATGAACCGGGAGATAGTCAATGGAAAAGGTTGTCCTCATGTGATTGATTGTTTATTTTATTGCTGAGTCTTGGTATGTGTGTGCTACCTCTCGAGCGGTATCAGACCGTTGGGTTGAAAACGGCATGGCTACCAGAGGCTACCCTCATCTCACATGGGCAGAGATGCCATGGAGGGCAAGGATAGTGAGGTGTGTGTGTCATGGGGGTTATAAGAAGTTGGTTGAGATCGTGATGGCGTTTGGAGCTACACCAAATAGAGTATCCTTTATTGATTGGTCATTATAGTTATGTGTTTATATTGTTATTGATGTTTATTGTGTGTTTACTGCTCAAAGGATCATTTCCAAGGAGTATAGTAAATATTGTTAGAGATCTATCGGATCCTCACTTGGCTTGTTTTATATAAGCTCACTCTCAATTATTGCATGCATGTAGATGTTACTGATTTTGACTATGGGTACGTGCCTCTTGAAGAGGAAAATGTGCCTTTTGTGGATGAGTCTTATATGCAGGAGTCTTTGCCATGAGATCGTTTATAATCGTTGTATTATGATGCATTATAAACCTACTTTAACTTAAAGACTTATGTATGATGATTTAGTAGTCTTTATTTTGATTATGATTAGATTACTAAGTTGGTTTTAATCTATTTTGAAATGTATGTATAGCCTATGTATTAAGTAGGAACGGAGGCGTATAACTATGAATGGGTTGTTGAAGGAACGATTATTGTATAATATGGTTATGTTGTATGTTGTTAATTGAGGAGTTGATTGTTGAATGGTTGTGGAGTTAGTCGAATGATATTCTTAAGAGGTTGGTTTAGAGTATCGGTGTCTTAATTATTGTCGTTATACTGCCGAAATTCTGTTGCATCCTGACTGATTGTATGTGGGGTCGAGTTGGGGCATGACACTGTCAGATATGATATACTCAACTTCTTCTTTAGTAGGTTCATCTACAATATTTGGGGGTACCCTCGTGGGCACATTCTTCTCTGGGTCGGTCTAGTCTAATAGAAGTCAACTAACTCATATGTAATAGGGGGTGAGTTTTCATCGAGCTTGTTGCTTGAGTCTATGGGCTACCTCTCCTATCCGCTTTTCTACAAGGTCTACTTTCAGACCGGGCCTAGCCTGACGGTTGTTTAAGTAGGTTTGGGCTAGGTCATTGTGCTCCTGCCGCCTCTTGGAAAAGTAGGCTAATGGGCAAGCCATCTCCTCTCGCAATGGTATGGGGCGTCAGTGGCTGTTGCCCCGTGGCCAACTCGAAGGGGCTGAAGTTTGATGCACAGCTTTTTGGTTGTTAAGTTATAGCAGTACTAAGCAACATCCAAGAGCTCCAATCCTTCTGGTTTGCACTAAACTGGCTTAAGTAGCCCTCAAGGAGTCCGTTTATTCTCTCTGTCTGAGCTTTCAAAGATATACTGACCGCAGGTATCTGACTGTCAGATACCGACAGTCGTTTTATAACACTACTGACTTTTCAGGTTTTCATAAATTTCACATAAGATAAAAGCTCTTTTCATCATTAGAAACAACCTGATTTCGCATTGCATTACCATAACGAAAAGAAAAAATCATTATAAAAAAAAAAGATTGCTCTTGTGACTCGGAATAAACCTTTATTGGTGGAGGAGTGGAGGAAAAAGAATAGCGATGGATTCCTATAGAGCATCCAGGAACAAGTAGATTCAATCAAACGATGAATTCTTACGTGGTCCAAAGAAATCAAAGGTCCGCTTCCATGATTTCATCTATATTGAATCTCTTAATATCATAATAGCTTATATAGTCATGATTCAATTCAGGTCCACTGACTTTTGATTGATTTCTAATTTTTTGGATCTGATTGGAACAATGGAGAAGTAGGAAGACTTTGGCAATTCATAATGGGGTATCTAGAATATCTATGTCCTAGGACATAAAATATGAGTAATGAAACATGAGAAAGAGTATACCCTGTAGTGACATAGCAGTTCTCTTAATCGACTACTTATTATCATAATGACCATTCCACTTAAAAATGAAAAAAAAAATGATTCGCCAGGCGGTTACCTTTTTTTCATATTTATATCCTCTACTTAAAAATGAAGACCCTTAGGTTCGTCATAATCTCTTTTAAATAAGAGAGATAGGAGTTTCGTTGAAAAAAAAAGCCCTTTTATCGGATTTAAAGCGATGACTTAAGCCTTTTTCTAAGGGTGTTTAAAGAGTGTGACTCTTTAGTTAATAAGGGCCTATTTGATTTAATTCATGAATTAGCACACTATGAGTCTACTGCATATTAATTAGATTTATATAATAATATAGTATATCATTCGTGTCTCTGTTACAAGACGGCGAAACTAAATGGTTTGAATGAAGAAAAAAAATAAGAATTTTTAGGCTGTACACCTAATTTTCCTGGGATTGTAGTTCAATCGGTCAAAGCACCGCCCTGTCAAGGCGGAAGCTATGGGTTCGAGCTCTGTCAGTCCCGACGGATTCAATAAATACATCAATTAATCTCTCCATTTTCTGTGAAAAGGGGGACAGGGAGCAGAATTTCATTCCTAATCGGGCATCTTTTTTTGTTTTTTCTATCCTTTTTGGTTTCGCATTTCTCATCAAACAAATAGGGAAATTCTCATTTCTTCAACTAGTACCGATTGATGGGAGAGAGACATATGTGGATTACTACAATTCATTATTGGCATATTCAGGATTCCATAAGAGACTGGGTCTGGTTTTTCGACCCAGTCCATGTAATGGAATAGAAGTACCTTTTTTTTTTCTCTGGAGCATATACACAAGTGGAATTCGTTTCTTGTACGATACAAAATGAATTTCACCCTGATATAATACTTTTCCATATTAAAAAATGATTTCCTTTTCTGGCTCCTGTTTTGTCTAACATCAATTACTATACTAATTTCGAATTAGAAAAAAAAAATCTATCTCATTCAAATTGCACACTGAGCTTTTGATATATGTGTCCCATTACTAATCTAAGGAATGAGGATATTCAAAAATGAAAGATCAAACAAGGCTTAGCAAGGGAATGCAAAATTTTCTATTATTCTAGTTAGAATTGATTGGTCGTACCTATCAAATAATATAATATGAATGACTCGCTATTCACTTGGTTTTTGGGTTGTAATCATTATGTAGGAGAGATGGCCAAGTGGTTTAAGGCGTTGCATTGGAATTGCTATGTAGGCTTTTGTTTACCGAGGGTTCAAATCCCTTTCTTTTCGTACCTTCACCTAATTAACTAATGTTACTGACCGAAATGTATCAAATAGAAATAGAAATCATTATTCCAACAGTTAGACCTTTCATTGATAGGAATGCAAGTAAAATACCTACATTTGTCATTCCATATTTTTTTGCACAAGAGTCGAATTATCCGCTGATCCCGGGGATAGGAATAGTCAGATAAGACCTGCTAGTTAGGTTCAATCCCGATGAAAAGGGGATCTTTAGGAACAAATTCTGGCGAATCAAAAAGAATGAGATACTTTTGATACATATGGATTATCCCCCACTGATGAAAAAGGCTAATCTAGAGGGACAGGCGAAAACTCCGCTGCTCCCCCCAGAGGTTCATCATGCAGAAAGATGCAATAGGAAGGCAAGAAGGATTGAATCGGGTCGAGTGGAGGAATCAGAAGCAAGCAACCAGAAAGGGCGGAATACTAGACTTGCCCTTGGACGAGACACATGGGCGAAAGAAGAAGATCGGTACTCTTTTTCCCGCCCCCAGACAGATCAATTGATGGATAGAGGTTCATCTTGCGTCAAATATGCCACTCCGGACTCTCTTTGGACAAGAATCATTACCTTCGAGAACATCGACTCATCTAGCAACTCATATCTCCACCGCGCTTTGAGGGAGGGACACCGCTGCCTACTCTAGCAAAAACTATACGCATCGAATGAAGGTTACTGGCCCGATAAGAGAAAGTCATTGCTTCTTTGTGCTAGTCTTTCCTATTTCGCAACTCTTTCTTTTTTGGGGCCTATCCCAGATGAGAAAAATACAAAGCCTGTTGACTCTGATGCTTGGTTGATGGGAGAAATGGGTTGAGATCCTGCCTTGCCCACTTGAGTCCAATACCTTCTTTTATGGTTGGATAAATTAGTACAGGTTGCCATATATGTCTAGATGGATTGAAACGAAATTATGAAAAATGGGAAGCACCAATGGAGCCAAGTATCCTATCCCATGGGGTTGGCCTCCTGTTAAAGAAAAAATACTCCCGACGATCTTTGACCGGGCGGGGTAGGCAAAAGTTGATCTGGTAGATCGACTAGCCGTTTTATTAGCTACTGGTCGTGATGATGATTTTGATTAGCGAGATCTTGACTTTTACTTGGATTATGCAACATATTTTGCTTATTCTCCTCCCACGACGTGCATAGCTATTAGGTTCTAACTCATTCATCTGTCGGTAAAGCATGTCTGAAGTGATGCGCGTCCCCATAGAAAGAAGCACGCCCTCCCGAAGTAGCATCCTTAGGCACATCCTTATCGCGGGAGGGGAAGAGATGAAAGATTCATAGTTTCGAAGACCTTTCCATTAATAAGGCATTAAGGTATTATTTATTTATGTTTTATCCTTTTCATGTATTGATAGATCGTTTATTCCAAAAAAAAAAGAAACCGGGGAAGCTACGCCCTATTACTCAACCACATAAAAAGGACATTATTGTGATGGATGAAATTTCTCAGGTCTTGAATGAGATCTTTGCTGGCATATTCTGTTAGTGTTCTCACAGGTTCAGGAAGGAAAAGGGACTCAGACATTCTTTGCGCATGTACAGAACTAGGGAGAAGTTGACCAGCTCATTCAAGCAGTCGTCTTTGGCAGAGTCTCAACTCCATCATGCTTAGGTAAGCGTCATATGCAATCATTTATTGATGATGACTTGCGGGGTATATTTCTTAGAAGAGAAGTCCGAAGTCTTTCAAAAGTTCATGGAGTTCAGAAGATTAGTGTGGAGAATGTTTTGTAGAAAGTAAAGGCAAAGAAAACTATTTTTGAGGACAGACTCTGCAGAGGAATACACATCACAGAAGTTAGTGCTTACTTGAAAAGCACGAGATTCACAGACAGTTTGCCTGCTCTTATACTATACAGCAGAATGGAGTCGCAGAGAGGAAGAATCAACATCTTGGCGAAACCGCATGATGAATGCGAAGAATGTGTAGCCAAGTCGAATGCATGATGACTGAAGCCCATGTCAACAACAAATTGCCTCAAGCGAAGCTTGGTTTTCTCTCGCCATACCAGGTATTTACAAGAGAGAGCCGACTCTTTCACATTTCAGAGTATTAGGGTGCTTTTGCTACTTCTTTGTGCCTGACTAGTTGAGGACAAAGTTTGAAAAGAGGGCGATACAGTCTATCTTTACTGGGTACAATGAGCAGAAGAAAGGGTGGAGATGTGTTGATCCCACTACCAATAAAGCATACATCTCGCCACTCTTGTCTTTGATGAGGCATCATCATGGTGCCCTACCGAGAATGTAGTGTTGCTAGACTCGGAGAGTTTAGACACGAGTATGCGAGCGCAGTTACCAGAGCGGTATGAGGTTTATATCGGGAGTGACTAGGGACCAGTAGAGTCGCCAAAATCGAGTTCACGAACTGGCAGTTCTTTGAGCCCTGTTTAATAGAAGACATGTGTTCGCAAGGTTTAAAGTCCAAAGCCCATAAGCCAGGAAATCCTTCTCCAAGAAGTGGAGAGAGTAGCTCACGAATAGAGTTGTGAGATTGTCGAGAGAAGAGACCACTACCAATGGAAGACATCACGACTGAAAATCAGCCAAGTCTGAGAAGATCTTTGCGGATCAAGAAGTCTAATCCGAAGTATATGCAAGCCGACTTTGCAGACGCTGTCCTACTCTTACAGTGTTATGTGTCGGAGATCGGGGAACCGAGTTCGTTTGAAGACGCAAAGGGTAATGACGAGTAGGAGAACGCAATGCACGAGGGGATTTCCACTCTAAAGAAGAATGAGACATGGGACTTTGTTCCATTTCTTGCTGGAGTAAAGCCAATTTCTTGCAAGTAGGTATACAAGGTGAAGCGACGAAGTGATGGATCAGTCGAAAGGACGCGGTTGCTCGTGCTTTCTCACATCACAGCAGTACAGGATTGACTACGACGAGACGTTTAGTCCAGTGGCAAAGATGACTACTGTGCAAGTGCTCATCTCTAACGCACCAAGTAAGTCCTGGCGTCTATGGTAGATGGACGTCAAAAAATCATTTCGTTGTGTAATAATAATGAAGGGGCAGGCAATCGGTCAAAGGTATCCCCAATTCAGAATTCCGGCAAAGACCAAGAAGTATCCATTCATAACACAAAGAAAGCACCGGCTTTTAGAGAATATTTTCTCTTAAATTATGCACGGTTTACTGGCCTATCTTGAGAGTTAAGCGAGGAGTTAGGTAAGCTTCCTAAGGGTATGGCTTCTCTGGGGTGACTAAGGACACACCCAACCAAACTCTCAGTAAAAAGGGTCTCATTTGGTACAATCTCCTTCGCCGGGTCTATCCCGCACGGTTGTTTTCAAAAAGTAGTGAAATCAAAAAGAATTCAATGAATGAATTCCTCCATAGCCTTAATAGATAGAGTAGAGTAGAGAGAAATGGGAGTAAGCCTTTGGTATTCTGTTCTTATTGCTTAGTTATTGCCCATCTCTATCTATCAAAATAGACCCTCTTTGAAGCAGAGAAAGATCAGTCCAGTATTTAGAACTAGATTCGGAAAATTCACATACATAAAAGAAGGGGTGAGGCTTGAGTCTACTTTCGATTAGGGTTTTAATTACAAAAGTAGAGTAGAAAGAATAATCACTACTCAATTCGAAGGCGAAAGCCCTAGCTGCCTTTACGAAGATTTCCCTTCTTTGTTTCTTTTGTTGGAAATAGGACCGGGCCGGGTATAATCCGGTTGTAAAGAAAAAAACCCCCGGAGTGGGGGATTATCCTCCTTACTGACCCCAAAGAAGGTGGCTTTGTCACTAAGCAGGCTGGCAGAGAGAGCACCAAATGCCTAAACAAGATAAGAACCTACTATATGCTTAACAAAAACTTTCTGGTCCTCCCTCTAGCACACGGGGATCGGCCCTACCCTTGGTGCCAAAAGTTTTTGAGTGTCACGCCCCAACTTGACCCCTCCTATAATCAGTCAGGACGCAACGGAATTTCGGCAGTATAACGATAGTAAATAGGACACCGAGGCTCTAAACCAACCTCAATAGAAAATCATACATCAACTTCACAAACCATACAACAAACAACTCCTCAATAAAATAACAACATACATCATAACCATATTATACAATAAACAGTCCTCGTTATATGCCTCCGTTCCAACATAATACATTAACCCTTAATATACAATACAAAAACATATTGAGCCAATCTAGCAACCTAATCATAAACAAAATAAAAGCTACTAAGACAACATCAACTAATTCATTAACTTATCAACATCTTATACATTTTAAACTACAAAGCAGATAAAAGTCTACTAAGTTAATTTACAAGATAATAAAACATGTACGACATCATTGATAAGACTCTGGAACATAGGACTCAGCCACGTAAGGCACGTTTTCCACATTCTCCTCTTCAGGAGGCACGTACCCGTAATCCTGCAAAAGTATACCTGTATGCATGCAATAATAGAGAGTGAGCTTATATAAAATAAGCCCAGCAAGGATCCGATAGATCTCGAGCAAGGTCTACTAAACTCCTTGGAATAATCATTTGAGTCAGTAAACACACAATAACATAAATAATACTATCATCACATAACTATATAACCATTCAATAAAGGATACTCTAGTTGGTGTAGCTCCAAACACCATCACGATCTCAACCATTCTTCTTATAACTCCCCATTACTCACACACCCGATGTACCTCACTAGCCCCCCCCTCCCTAACACCTCTATCCTGCGACCTGGGGGTAATCTCTGGCAGTCATGCCGTTTTCAACCCGACAGCCCAACACTGCCTGAGAGGTGGCATACACATAGCAAGACTCCATAACAATCATCAATAATCAATCAATAATCAATCAATCATCAATCAATAATCATCTACTCATCAATACTAGCATCAATAATCAATTAGACTACAAATAACTAAGTTAGATGACAAAGTAGGCCATCTAACCGAACATGCATTAAACACACAATCAAACTCTAATTTACCCATCAACAACTCACAATTCAATCACTCAACCTACACCCAATCAACTAAGGCTCAATCTAACATTTTAAAGAAAGACAACCTAAACTTCAATTAATCATATCCTACATTCTACTAATCCAAACAACTCCAAATCAGTTTCAAACACCCACCCATTCAACCAACTACATTAGCCCCCTCGGAAAACCACCATAACACCTCCAAATCATGCCCGATAACCCTAAAACCCTAAGGTGTCAAGGCTGAATTTTCTGGATTTTCACCCAAACATCATAATCAAAAATTCGGCATTACAACGGCGCTACCACGTAATTATCAAACATTTAGAAATCGACGGAAATCGATTCCGATCAACACAACTCAATTTAATCAACATTGAACAATTTAATCAAATTTAAATACCCGAAAAATAAAAATTATGCTACAACCGATAAAAACTCGTAGTATGACAGATAAATGATCCCTAGCATGCATGGAGCAATAATCTAACATCAGATTATAATTCTAACGGTTCAATTTTCATTTATACGCAAAAATGCAAAAGACAACTTTTGAGATCTAGAATTTTTCTCTCACCTTTGATGCAAACGAAGGCTAGAAATAGGTAGCATGGATGCCCAACAATCAATTTTAAGCTTTGAATCACTCAATTCGGCTTTGAAATGCAAAATCTATGAGAAAAATGCTTTGAAAATGCCTTCGTCTTTCTCCTCCAAGGAGCCACGGTTTTGTGTGTGTTTTTGGGGTGTTTTTGTGCTTTGTGAGTGTGAAACCCCACTTTTCTGCTCTAACTTGATTTACGTGCTTTGTCTCGTTTTGCGTGCATATGACCTGCTTATGTGCTATAGGGCCTAGAATGTTATAATTTTGATATCAATACTCCTAGAACATGCTAAATGTGCATTCATGAAATTTTCATCAAAAACAGAGTTAGAAATTTTATCGTCGATTTTTAGTGAATAGTGTTTTTGAACACCTGTCCGCTAAAATTTTTACAGGGGTGTTTTAAACGTCTTAAAAACTAGTCCTCTATTATTAATAGACCCATGTTTGATAAAAATTGATTCTGAAACAGAATAGTAATTTAAATATATTTTTCGGGCGAAAAATAGCGTTTTTGAGTCAAATAGTGATTTCTTCTAAACCCGATTCTTGCATTGACTTTTGTTGACCTAGTATATATTAATATAAATGTATTTATATGTGGTATTAAATGATTTTAGATTAATTGTGCATTCAAAAGACATTTGAAAATAAATAATATGACTTTTCACTTTCTTTTGGGAAAATCGAGTTTTAAGCCGACTCGGGTGAAATTGTTTGATTGTAAAATTTCTTGTCACCTAAAAATAATCTACTTGAACTATCTTGAGTGTTGAATAATTGTTTTGAACTTTGGTGATCAATAAAATGCATTTAAAGTCAAGAAAACACTAAAAATACTAAAGTTTCAACTTTGACTTTCATTTGACTTGTTGACTTTCATGCATATATCACCAACACACAATGAAACAAAGCAAAACACCACATTTTCACACACCTTGCAGCCGTGAAAGCTTAGGAAAAAAAGAGATTTTATTCAACTTATTTTCAAAGCAATTTTGCCTTAGAAAACTCATTTAAAGTCCGAATCTTTTCAAACCGAGCTAGATTCCGCTTGTTGGGCACCTGTTGCACGCATTCCTAGCTTTACTTCGGATCAAAGGTGAGAGAAAAATTCTAGATCTCAAAATGTCATTTTTGTGTTTTTGCGTATAAATGAAGATTGAACCGTTAGAATTGTAATCTGATGTTAGATTATTGCTCCTTGCATGCTAGGGATCATTATATACTAATACTACGAGTTTCTGTCGGATATAGCATAATTTTTATTTTCCGGGTATTTAATTTTGAATAAAATGTTCAAAGTTGATTTAATTGAGTTGTGTTGATCGAAATCGATTGCCGTCGATTTCTAAATACTTGATAATTACGTGTTAGCGCTGTTGTAATGCCGAATTTTCGATTACATTGTTCGTGTGAAAATCCGGAAAATCCAGCCAAGATATCTTAGGGTTTTAGGGTTATCGGGCATGATTTGGAGGTGTTATGGTGGATTTCCGAGAGGGCTAATGTAGTAGGTTGAATGGGTGAGTGATAGGAACTGATTTGGCAATGTTTGGATTAGTAGATTGTAAGTTATGAATTTTAGAAGTTTAGGTTGTCATTCTTTAATTTCTTGAACGATGCCTTAGATGGTTGGGTAGTGTTCGAGTGATGAATGGTGAGTTGTTGTTGAGTAATTTAGAGTTTAATTATGTATATTATGCATGTCCGGTTAGATGGCCTACTTTGTCATCTAACTACGTTGTTTGTTGTTTAATTTAATATTGATATTATATTGATGTTATTGTTTGATTATTATTGAATGCGGGAATCGGGCACTCTTGTTGCTGATCTCCCAATTGATTGATTGATTTATGCTTGCATGATGATTGATGAATATGGAGTCTTGGTATGTGTGTGCCACCTCTCGGGCAGCGTCGGGCTGTCGGGTTGATAACGGCATGACTGCCATAGGCTACCCCCAGCTCGCATGACGGAGGTGTCATGGAGGGAGGGGCTAGTGAGGTACCTCGGGTGCGTGAGTAATGGGGAGTT
Organism: Ehretia macrophylla; assembly: GCA_037974665.1. NCBI lineage: Eukaryota > Viridiplantae > Streptophyta > Magnoliopsida > Boraginales > Ehretiaceae > Ehretia > Ehretia macrophylla. Next base: position 53,705,311 of record CM075782.1, read on the forward strand.
ATAAGAAGAACGGTTGAGATCGTGATGGCGTTTGGAGCTACACCAAATAGAGTATCCTTATTGATTGGTTATATAGTTATGTGATGATAGCTTTATTTATGTTATTATTGTTGTTGTGTGTTTACTTGCTCAAAGGACTAAATCCAAGGAGCGTAGTGAATACTGTCGAGATCTATCGGATCCTCACTGGGCTTATGTATATAAGCTCACTCTCTATTAATGCATGCTTACAGGTGTTGCAGAGCCGGATTACGGGTATGTGCCTCCTGAAGAGGAGAATGTGGAAAATGTGCTTTACGTGGACGAGTCATATGTTCCCGAGTCTTATCCATGTTTATATGTTGTTTAATGTCATGTATATTAGCTTAATAGACTTTTATATGCTTTGTGGTTCTTATTGTAATAGATGTTGGAAGATGATGATCCAAATGGTGTTAACTTAGTGGCTTTCTTTTGTCTATGGTTAAGTTGTAATTATGTCTCAACTTACTTTTGAAATGTATAATAAAATTGAGGTATTGCATGTCATGTTGGAACGGAGGCGTATAACGAGGATGGTTTATTGTATAATATGATTGGGTTGTATGTTGTTGTTTGAATTAAGGAGTTGCTGGATGTATGATGTTTAATGAGGTTGGTTTGGAACCTCGGTCTCGTATTTACTGTCGTTGTACTGCCGAAGTTGCGTTGCGTCCTGACTGATCATAGGAGGGGTCGTGTTGGGGCGTGACAGTTTAAGTGGTATCAGAGCTTGATTAGCTGTCAGCCGGGGTATCCTCGGAATGTGGGTAGTGGTCTAAGCATGCAAGTATGTATTAAGTGAAAGAAAAGTGAAACATATGTTAATATGTTTATGTGATTAATTTACTTATGTGTCTAACTTTCTATGTGACCAGTATGCCTTGTGTGTTAAGTGAACTATGTGGTCAATATGTTTTACGTGATAACGTGTTATACATACTCAATGTGTTGTAATTAATGTGCATTATGTGATTAATGTGTATTATGTGACAATTGTGTTTTATGTGATTTTGTGCCTTGTGTGAAGTTAGTTGTTTATGTGCTTTTAATTGTTTATAACTAGCTTATGTGAAACAACGTGCTTTAGGTGCTCAATGTACTTTAAGTGACCAATGTGAGTTACGTGATCAACTTGTCTTATGTGAAGTTTGTTGCTTATGTGACTTTAATTGTTTATAACTTACTTCTGTGATATAACCTGTTTATGTGATGTTGGCTTCTTATATGTTGAATTGTGTGTTATGTGATAATGTTGCATTGTATGATAATTGCGCATTACGTTGTACTTGTCTTTCATATGATATAGTTGCATACATGTTTTAACTCGTAAGTGACCTTTTAATGTCTAGGATGACTGCAAGAGTTTTCGGAAATAGTGGTAGGCCATGATTTTGAATTATTATTATTCTAGAAGTTTATCAATTAGATTTTAATTGTTATGTTTATGGATTTTAGTTTCGGCTTAGTGGATTGATCTTGATGTTCCTTTAGCGAGAATGAAGTTGTTCGAGGAAAATAGCAATGTATCTTGATGATTATAATTACTTTTGTTGCCATGTTTAACTTGTTATTACTTGGAGATGAATTATAAGTTGAGGTTTCCATGAGGTTGTGATTAGACATTTTTGGAGTCTCAACTCAGATTATACTTTCTTGAGGTTATTTTAGAATGAATTTATTTGAGGAATTAGTGATGTATATTTGTGAATGGAATGAAGTGTGGTATAACGTGTGAATATTTCTACTATTTGGGATTGCTATATTATTAATGGGTATTTTGGAGTTTTGATCTTTAAACCTTGGAAACAATTGGAGTGATTCCTGACTAAAGTTACTTTATTCGAAGATGTAATTGTTGGGAGATAGAATTATTTGAGGAAATAAGAATGCATTTTGGTGACTGAACATTTACTTACCTACATTAAGCTTTTGAGTTCTAGGTGGTATGACTTTCTAAATTGTTGATTGAGGATTCGCTTGTGTTATAATGGGTTAGTATGAATCTGTATTGTGTTATCAGATTTTGGAGTCTTCATTAGTTAATCTTGTTGGGTAATCGGTGATTTATCTTGTTTAGTGATTGGTCTGGTACGGAATGTAAAATTTTGGAGTGATTTATCTTGTCGGGTGATTGTTATGACTCCTTAGGTTCTCTAGATCTCCTTAGTGTTTTGTTTTGGAGGAAGATAAATTGTAGGATTTGACTTGTTGGTGTTCAAATGTGTAGGTGGGACACCCTTCTTGTGCTTCATAATTCTATCAGTCTTATTATTATCTTTTACTCTATTCTCACTTATTTGAGAGAGAGTTACACTTTTCTAGCATATCAATTGTTTCTTGAAAGTTTTGCTTATTGGATTAATGGATCCTATACTCATTTGACATTGTTTCCATTCTTAACATTCATATTTGCTTCTTATAGCAATGTCGCTTATTGGAGTTAAGGTTTGAGACTTCTATATTTCATTCTATATCTCTAGCCATTCGTTTCAATATTTCATTTCATCCTATTACTATTCATTTGAAAGTAATTTTTCCTTTGGTATACCATTTTACTTGTTCGAATTCTACTTGCTTGATGTACTCCCTACCTAAGTACATCATTGTCATTCTTGTTGATCCTTGTTAATCCTATTGTTTCATTATTAAATCTTGAGTCATTACTTTGCTTGTAATTGCTCATTCAATATACTCGGCATTGTCCTTCTTATTAATACTTCTTTGGTTATTGCGTGCTGAGATACTCATTATCTTGACACTCATATTTTCTATTGAATTAATCATCTCTTATCTCTTAATTTTATTTCACCTCAAGTACAACTTACTTGTTGGTTCCTTGAACAATCATCGAGAATTGAAATATCTACTTGTTCAGGAATTTTTGTTTAACATACTCAGCACTGTGTTGACTCGTCATCACCCTTTGTTCGTACTTATTTAACTGATAGGTGCTGAGACATTCCTTATCTTAGTTATCATGCTTTCTTATTAAACTATTAACCTCTTGATTCTCTACCCCGTTTGACCTCCTGTTCCCTTGATTGTTTGCTCAAATATGACTTTCCATATTCGTATTTCCTTGTAAATTTCATAAGAGCCATATTCTGACAAATGTCACTTTTGAGATATTTCCTTGATCAGTAATCATTCATGTTATCATGAATGAATTTTTAAACCCTCGGGGTGTTCATAGAGCTCTTTTGTGTAGTAAGAGATGATTGATAATTAGTGGTGTCACGCTAATACTTGGAGTTGCAATTTCTTTCATATGCAATATGATATTAGGTGGGAGAGAATTATGAATTGGAGATTGTCTTGGAACTATGATCATCAACTTGCAGTCAACAGAGGTTGTTCTTTTGAGGTCTTTGGTTAGGTGTCATCCTAGGAGATAAATGAGAACTAAGAGAAGTATTATTAAGTGTAACGATTGGGGATTTAATTGTCTATCAATTCGAGAATTGCGCGGACGCAATTGTTTTAAGGAGGGGAGAATGTGAAACCCCACTTTTCTGCTCTAACTTGATTTACGTGCTTTGTCTCGTTTTGCGTGCATATGACCTGCTTATGTGCTATAGGGCCTAGAATGTTATAATTTTGATATCAATACTCCTAGAACATGCTAAATGTGCATTCATGAAATTTTCATCAAAAACAGAGTTAGAAATTTTATCGTCGATTTTTAGTGAATAGTGTTTTTGAACACCTGTCCGCTAAAATTTTTACAGGGGTGTTTTAAACGTCTTAAAAACTAGTCCTCTATTATTAATAGACCCATGTTTGATAAAAATTGATTCTGAAACAGAATAGTAATTTAAATATATTTTTCGGGCGAAAAATAGCGTTTTTGAGTCAAATAGTGATTTCTTCTAAACCCGATTCTTGCATTGACTTTTGTTGACCTAGTATATATTAATATAAATGTATTTATATGTGGTATTAAATGATTTTAGATTAATTGTGCATTCAAAAGTCATTTGAAAATAAATAATATGACTTTTCACTTTCTTTTGCGAAAATCGAGTTTTAAGCCGACTGGGGTGAAATTGTTTGATTGTAAAATTTCTTGTCACCTAAAAATAATCTACTTGAACTATCTTGAGTGTTGAATAATTGTTTTGAACTTTGGTGATCAATAAAATGCATTTAAAGTCAAGAAAACACTAAAAATACTAAAGTTTCAACTTTGACTTTCATTTGACTTGTTGACTTTCATGCATATATCACCAACACACAATGAAACAAAGCAAAACAACACATTTTCACACACCTTGCAGCCGTGAAAGCTTAGGGAAAAAAGAGATTTTATTCAACTTATTTTCAAAGTAATTTTGCCTTAGAAAACTCATTTAAAGTCCGAATCTTTTCAAACCGAGCTGGATTCCGCTTGTTGGGCACCTGTTGCACGCATTCCTAGCTTTACTTCGGATCAAAGGTGAGAGAAAAATTCTAGATCTCAAAATGTCATTTTTGTGTTTTTGCGTATAAATGAAGATTGAACCGTTAGAATTGTAATCTGATGTTAGATTATTGCTCCTTGCATGCTAGGGATCATTATATACTAATACTACGAGTTTCTGTCGGATATAGCATAATTTTTATTTTCCGGGTATTTAATTTTGAATAAAATCTTCAAAGTTGATTTAATTGAGTTGTGTTGATCAAAATCGATTTCCGTCGATTTCTAAATACTTGATAATTACGTGTTAGCGCTGTTGTAATGCCGAATTTTCGATTACATTGTTCGTGTGAAAATCCGGAAAATCCAGCCAAGATATCTTAGGGTTTTAGGGTTATCGGGCATGATTTGGAGGTGTTATGGTGGATTTCCGAGAGGGCTAATGTAGTAGGTTGAATGGGTGAGTGATAGGAACTGATTTGGCAATGTTTGGATTAGTAGATTGTAAGTTATGAATTTTAGAAGTTTAGGTTGTCATTCTTTAATTTCTTGAACGATGCCTTAGATGGTTGGGTAGTGTTCGAGTGATGAAGGGTGAGTGGTTGTTGAGTAATTTAGAGTTTAATTATGTATATTATGCATGTCTGGTTAGATGGCCTAGTTTGTCTTCTAACTACGTTGTTTGTTGTTTAATTTAATATTGATGTTATATTGATATTATTGATTGATTATTATTGATTGCGGGAATCGGGCACTCTTGTTGCTGATCTCCCAATTGATTGATTGATTTATGCTTGCATGATGATTGATGAATATGGAGTCTTGGTATGTGTGTGCCACCTCTCGGGCAGCGTCGGGCTGTCGGGTTGATAACGGCATGACTGCCATAGGCTACCCCCAGCTCGCATGACGGAGGTGTCATGGAGGGAGGGGCTAGTGAGGTACCTCGGGTGCGTGAGTAATGGGGAGTTATAAGAAGAACGGTTGAGATCGTGATGGCGTTTGGAGCTACACCAAATAGAGTATCCTTATTGATTGGTTATATAGTTATGTGATGATAGCTTTATTTATGTTATTATTGTTGTTGTGTGTTTACTTGCTCAAAGGACTAAATCCAAGGAGCGTAGTGAATACTGTCGAGATCTATCGGATCCTCACTGGGCTTATGTATATAAGCTCACTCTCTATTAATGCATGCTTACAGGTGTTGCAGAGCCGGATTACGGGTATGTGCCTCCTGAAGAGGAGAATGTGGAAAATGTGCTTTACGTGGACGAGTCATATGTTCCCGAGTCTTATCCATGTTTATATGTTGTTTAATGTCATGTATATTAGCTTAATAGACTTTTATATGCTTTGTGGTTCTTATTGTAATAGATGTTGGAAGATGATGATCCAAATGGTGTTAACTTAGTGGCTTTCTTTTGTCTATGGTTAAGTTGTAAATATGTCTCAACTTACTTTTGAAATGTATGATAAAGTTGAGGTATTGCATGTCATGTTGGAACGGAGGCGTATAACGAGGATGGTTTATTGTATAATATGATTGGGTTGTATGTTGTTGTTTGAATTAAGGAGTTGCTGGATGTATGATGTTTAATGAGGTTGGTTTGGAACCTCGGTATCCTATTTACTGTCGTTATACTGCCGAAATTCCGTTGCGTCCTGACTGATCATAGGAGGGGTCGTGTTGGGGCGTGACAGTGAGTGTGTGTTGGTGATATAAGCTTGTTGGTCAACCATTTAAATGAAAGTCAAAGTTGAAACTTAGCATTTTTTTTGTGTTTTCTTGACTTTAAATGCATTTTATTGATCACCAAAGTTCAAAACAATTATTCAACACCCAAGCTAGATCAAGTAGGTTATTTTTAGGTGACAAGAAGTTTTACAATCAAACAATTTCACCCGAGTCAGCTTAAAACTCGATTTTCACAAAAGTCGGTTTAAAAACCCTAATAAATTCTTAAGCCGATTTTAAAATAGTTTTCATCAAACACAGGTCTATTAAAGTCCGTGGTCTAGGTCTAGAAGGGTTAAAAAGACCAGTTTCAAAATTTTAGCGGACGTGCTTCAAAAACACTATTCACTGAAAATCGATGATAAAATTTATGATCCCGTTTTTAATGAAAATTTCATGAATGCACATTTAGTACGTATTAGGAGTATTGACATCAAAATTATAACATTCTAGGTCATATAGCACATAAACAGGTCAAATGCACGCAAAACGAGATAAAACACGTAAATCGAGTTAAAGTAGAAAAGTGGGGTTTCACACTGAGCCACTACCACTAGCTTAGGAGTCTGTTCCTCCTTTCTTTGAAATCCAAGCTACTGAAGTCAACCAAGAGGACATCTGGAGGGAGTTAGAAGAGCAGCAGGAGCAACTGGCGCCAACGGGTGGAGCTAAGTTAACAATGTCACGCCCCAACTCGACCCCTCCTACAATCTGTCCGGACGCAACAGAATTTCGGCAGTATAACGACAGTAATTAGGACACTGAGGCTCTAAACCAACCTCTTCGCAACTCGTACATCCAACTCCACAAACAATTCAACAATTAAACAACACATCCATAATATATGTTAAACATTCTTTTACCAATACAACTATAGGTTATACGCCTCCATTCCAACATCATACATTTAGCATATAACATACATTTCTAAAATAGATTATAACCAATCTAGCAACCTAATCATGTTCCAAAACAATACTACTACGCTAGCAACATTTAATCCGTTATCTTTACAACATCTTATACATCATAAAGTTTTAAGTAAATACATAACATCTAGTTTTAATATAAAAGATAACAAAAGAGAACTACATCTCAGATATCAAGGACAAGACTCTGGTACATAGGACTCGTCAACATAAAGCACATTCTTAGCTTCCTGAGGCACATACCCGTATTCCTGTTATGTAACACCTGTATGCATGCAATAATTGAGAGTGATCTTATATAAAACAAGCCTAGTGAGGATTTAATAGATCTCTAACAGTATTTACTATACTCCTTAGAAATCATCCTTTGAGCAGTAAACACACAATAAACATCAATAACAATATAAACACATAAACTATATTTACCATTCAATAAAGGATACTCTATTTGGTGTAGTTCCAAACGCCATCACGATCTCAACCAACTTCTTATTACCCCATGACACATACACTTGAGTTACCTCACTAGCCCTGCCCTCCATGGCATCTCCGCCCATGCGAGATGAGGGTAGCCTATGATAGCCATGTCGTTTTCAACTAGACGGTCTGATACCGCCCGAGAGGTGGCACACGTATAGCAAGACTCAACAATAAAAATAAACATTCAATCGCAGGAGGACAACCATTTCCGTTGACTATCTCCTGATTCATCAATAATCAATAATCAATAATGCATCAATCAATTAATGACATTACAACAACACAACATCAATTAATCAATTAACAACTAAACAACTAAATTAGATGACAAAGTAGACCACACAACTTAACATGCATTAGACACACAACCAAGCCCAAATCTAACCATCAACAACTCATAATTCAATCACTCAAACACCACCCGATCATCAAAAGGCAAATATCAACATTTTAAAGAAAGACAACCTAAACTTCTAATAATCATAACTTACATTCAACTAATCCAAACAACTCCAAACCAGTTCCTATCACTCACTCACTCAATCAACTACATTAGCCCCCTTGGAAATCAACCAAAATACATCCAAATCAAGCCCAACAATCCTAAAACCTCAATGCACCTAGGCTGAAATTTCTTGACTTTCACACCGACATCACAATCAAAATTTTGGCATTACAACGGCACTACGCCGTATTTAACAAACTTTTACAAATTGATGGCAATCGATTCCAACCACTACAACTCAAAATATTCAATAAATAGCCAACAATTCAACTTTTAATACCCGAAAATAACAATTCATGCTACAACGGTTGAAATCTTATATAAACACATTTAAACGATCTTTAGCATGCACTAGGCAATAATATAACATCAATTCAACTTTCTAACAGTTCAAAATTCTATTATACCGAAAAACATAAAAGATGACATTTGAGATCTTGAATTTTTCTCTTACCTTTGATGTGTTTTGATATAATAAAGATGTAGAATGGATGTGTAACACCCCGATCCCTCTCGAGACCGGGAGTTCTATCAATTGATCTAAACACAACCCAAACCAAAACCCCGGGCATAATTTTCAAGGAAAACGGACGGAGTCTCCCCTGTTTCTAGGCGAAATGTAAAACCTGCGACAGCATATAAGTAGACCAAGACCATGTCCAAACATTCAACCACCTCAAGGCCATCCGAGCCTTGGTTCACAACAAGCAAATCACAAGTAAATATACATTCAAGCTTAGCAATTAAACTACACCAACCTATTTCATAAGCTAGACTATCATACCTTTCTGTCTCTTTTCCTTTGTCATTACAAATATACATTGAAGTTAAGCTACATTAACTAAATACATAATCTAGTGAAACTTAAATTACATCCCCTCTAACATTAAATACATATAAGCATACAACTTTACACCTTTGACAACTCTAGTCACATAGGCAAGCAGGACAACTCTTCAAGCACGGACTTTCACAAAATTATGAACTTTCCAGCTAACATGGCATTTCCTGAAATGTGGTGGTGAGGAGTGAGTATACACAACACGTATACTCAGTGAGGGCGAGGCAAATATCGAGTTAGAGAGAAAGAAAGTCGTGCAATGCAAATAAGACAGTTAAGCAATATAACTGATAAATAAGCAATCAAAACAAACAATCAATACAATAAGCAATTACTGGAAGCATTAACACAACCATTCAAAGCTATACCACACTTTGAAGGCTATGGTTCACTCATACGAGCAATGTACCATTACACGAGCGATACATCAGTCTCGAGTTGATGTTGACAACGATGACAATAAGCGCGCATCCACCTTATAACACCAGTTTGGAATACCCCGGAAGTATCCATCAATCTACGACCCAAATCTCCCTGAGAGGCAACCCAAGCGAGAAAAGGGAATAGCGGCGGAGCTAGGGCAACCAACACTGGCAACCCGAGGTTACCCAGAGAGGCTCATCACTCACACGCGAGACACTATGCAATTCAAGACTCGATACAAGGCAATAAACGAGCGATAGCACAACAATACAAACTAGTGACAACAAACGAGATAACAAGCAATCACAATCAATACTAACATTCAACTAACTTTTCAAGCATAACAAGCAATAATAAGCAACAATAACACCAATTAAACAAGTATATCAAGCAACCCTAAGCATTCTATAGGCATAATATCAAGATAACAAGCAAAATCACAAATCGGCCCCAAATATCAAAACGCTACCATTTCCAAACGAGCCACGAGTTTTGGAAACCGGCTTCGCCAACCCTCCTAGGTCACCATAAGGCACATCTAAGGACCCTGAAACCCTACTTTACCCTAGAATTCGCGCAAAGCCCCGATTTCCCTCTTTGCTCGTTTGAACTACAACTATACTAACCAAACATCCAAACAACGCCATAATCGCACCAAAAGTCCTTCCATGGCCACCCGAAATAATGCCATCACGTAAAACGAGAAAACGCTAAACTCGACCTAAACGACCCCGACTTTCACCAAGGCATTTTTCTCATTTTTTCCATTACGCAACCTAAACAAATCATGCATTTAGACATTCTAGCATACCTAGCACATTTCTACATCAACAGACAGCATAACAGCGCAACTTTATCATTTCAAGGGTTTACTATTCGTAATTCACTATTCAACTAACAAATTATATTTCAATTTCAATATTCAACCGCAGAAAATGTTAAAAAGCTATAAATACATGTTCTATGATTGCTAGAGAATATTCTACAAGCCTCAAAACGATCAAAATAACATTCTACGGATAAAACTCAAAAATTAAAGTTAAAGCATAAAACTTTCAAATGCGCAAATAAACATGAAACCCTCACCTTAGACGCTCCTAGACGCAAGGAAAACCTCCTAGGATGCCTCAGAATCCACTCCGTGCAAGCTCACGTGAAGAATCGAAGAATTGAAGTTGAATTTTTCTTTTTTTCTTCTCCCTCATTTTTGGCCCTGCTTGCTTCTGTACAGTTCTGTTTTTTCTTTTATTTTATGCTATTTTAGGCTATTAAAAGAGGGCACAAGGTCAAAATGGTCAAGGCTTGGTCAATGCTCACTTAAGTTGGTCAAACTAGCTTATTTCATGCATTTTTAGGCTAAAACAACTAAGGAAACATCAATTCTAGCTAACACCAATTAAATTATAAAATTTAAGACACTAAAATACTAGTTTCACTATTTGTTGAGCACTCGAATTCCTTTCCTAACTATCTCTCTCGATATGTACTGCACGTTGCGACAATAAAGAAGTAACAATTAATTCTCAAAGAATCTCATAAATATATCATTTTTGGAAAGCATCATAGTTAAAATTTACTCTGGCTCGGAGCTACTTTCCTCATTTATTTGAAAACCGAGTGATTTTAATGCAAGACAACCAAAACCGATTATTAAAATAACCAAAATAATCAAAGTAATCAATATTTATTTAAAATAATTAATTTCACTAGTTCTAGAATATTTTAAAGAATTATGAAGTTAATATTAAGCTACAAATAAAGGTTAATATAAACACGTAGTCAAACACAATTAAACCCTAACATTTAAGATCACACTTAATTAATCACAAGAAAAGAAATTCATTTACTATAATTATCAGGAATAGGTAATAATCTTTTAATTATTCAATTTACAACTACTAAATGCTTCCAAGAGAAATATTAAAATAGTGCAAATTGATTGATTTAACTAATTAAACATTTAATCAAATGCAGTCAAGTGCTATTAAATGCATGCTGGGTTCGGGTTATCACATCCTTCCCCCCTTAAAACAATTGCGTCCTCGCAATTCTCCTTCCAATAGAACTCTGCATCCATTGAAATCCAACTCTGACTAATCTTCTTCAGCTGCTGAGCAAGTATATTAATCAAGATAACCAATAGGGAAGTTTAAGAAGAAATTCCAAGCAGTAATGCCGAATAAAGGCTCAAATGTAGATACCGCACAAGAATCCCGTTGACACGAATATCGAAAAAGAATAAAATTCCAACCAAAGGCGCCGAGATAATACCAATAAAGACTAAAGCAAAGATACTGTACATGTCATTAATACCACACCATAACCACAAGAATAATACCCCACGCACGAATCTCCAATAGAAGTCTAACTATTACTGCCTGAGAATCCCCAAGCAAAAAGCCAAATAAAGGCCCAATCAAAGGTTCCATCCAGAGGTCCAAAGAACTACCCCGCTGGTCATGAATTTCATAGAAGAATTCCCTGTTAAGAGTGCTGAAGAAAAAATACTAAGAACCCAATCAAATATATTTCAAAGGTCCAAAGAAGCCTTCCAAATAATAACCCCATGGAACAACCAATTAAATTCTGAGTTTTGCTATCAAATGCTGAGAGGAATATCAAAGGAAATAGCAGAGAGAAAATAATGTGCCCAATAAGACAATCAAGTTGAATAACAAATATAGTTTCCCAGATGGATGAAAACTCCAAGGATAAACACCGAACTGGTGAACAATATACCGAGACCAAACTCTGAGGCCTCTTCACTGTTTGCCAAGTGAGAACTTCATACAACCTTGCTAATAAGGAAAATACCAAAAGAACGCCCAATAAGAATTTCAAAGAATACCATAAGTAATATGAGATAATGAGTCTGATAGGAATTCCAGTTACCAAACCAACTGAGGGATGCCAAAGAAAATACCCGAACAATGCTCCAGTAAGAAAGTATCAATAATTGCCCAATAAGTAATACTAAATAAATGACGATGAAGAATCCTAGAGAATGCCATTGAAGAATTTCCAATAAGGAATACCAGTAACACTCCAATAAAGACCTAGACACATATACCATAGATAATACCATGAAGTAAGTCCAACTGAAAACCCAATAGCCAAGTCTACCAAGAAGTGCCAATGAAAGTCTCCAAAGAATACCCAAATAAAACCCCAAGAGAAAGCTATTCTTTCACAACTGTTAAGCACAGAGGAAGACCATAGAGATTCGCCAATAACCAAGCTCCAAAAGCAAACACCAATTCCCAAATAAAGGCTAGTCAAATGCTATTCATTTTCTGCCAATCCATACACCTTGAAAAGCCAGCAGTGAACCACTTTCTTCAGGGGAGGAAGAGGACTTACTTACCGTTTCAATAGGACATGTATGAATGCCAATATATCACAGTTATACATATGCCTTAAGCTATTATGCCAGCAAGTTTACAAAATAGTTATTCAACAAGGTCACTCAAGCATAACAATCAAGTCAAGCACAGCATAATCAATTCAAATCACGGCATAGCTAATTCAAGACATTTCAATACACATATTAAAAGCAATACTTTAAGCAAATAACAATTCACGAGGTCAATTCGATAGGTCAATTCAATGCACAACTTGATACTTTACTTCACTTAGCACACAATTAACACATAACACATAACTATATCACATAGGTGCATACTTTCAAGTCAAGACACACAATCTCACATGCAAGCATACACTTTCAAGACACACTTAACAAGCACACATTCAAGGGTCACTACCCACCAGACCGAGGACCCTGTCCTGGCTTATGAGCTAGACAACCTCCGATACCACCTGTAACACCTCGATCCCTCTCGAGACCGGAAGTTCTATCAATTGATCTAATCACAACCCAAACCAAACCCGGGCATAAATTTTCAGGAAAAACGGACGGAGTCTCCCCTATTTCTAGGCGAAATATAAAACCTGCGACAGCATATAAGTGGACCAATACCATGTCCAAACAATCAACCACCTCAAGGCCATCTGAGCCTTGGTTCACAGCAAGCAAATCACAAGTAAATATACATTCAAGCTTAGCAATTAAACTACACCGACCTATTTCATAAGCTAGACTATCATACCTTTTTGTCTCTTTTCCTTTGTCATTACAAATATACATTGAAGTTAAGCTACATTAACTAAATACATAATCTAGTGAAACTTAAATTACATCCCCTCTAACATTAAATAGATATAATACATATAAGCATACAACTTTACAACTTTGACAACTCTAGTCACATAGTCACGCAGGACAACTCTTCAAGCACAGACTTTCACGAAATCACGAACTTTCCAACTAACATGGCATTTCCTGAAATGTGGTGGTGAGGAGTGAGTATACACAAGACGTTTACTCAGTGAGTGCGAGACACATATAGAGTTGGAGAGAAAGAACTTCGTGCAATGCAAATAAGACAGTTAAGCAATATAACTGATAAATAAGCAATCAAAACAAACAATCAATACAATAAGCAATTACTGAAAGCATTAACACAACCATTCAAAGCTATACCACACTTTGAAGGCCATGGGTCACTCATACGAGCAACGTACCATTACACGAGCGAAACATCAATCTCGAGCTTAATGTTGACAATGATGACAATAAGCACACATCCACCTTATAACACCAGTTTAGAATACCCCGGAAGTATCCATCAATCTACGACTCAAATCTCCCTGGGAGGCAACCCAAGCGAGAAAAGGGAATAGCAGCGGAGCTAGAGCAACTAACACTGGCAACCCGAGGCTACCTAGAGAGGCCCATCACTCACACGCGAGACACTATGCGATGCAAGACTCGATACAAGGCAATAAACGAGCGATAGCACAATAATACAAACTAGTGACAACAAACGAGATAACAAGCAATCACAATCAATACTAACATTCAACTAACTTTTCAAGCATAACAAGCAATAATAAGTAACAATAACACCAATTAAACAAGTATATCAAGCAACCCTAAGCATTCTATAGGCATAATATCAAGATAACAAGCAAAATCACAAACCGGCCCCAACTATCAAAACCCTACCATTTCCAAACGAGCCACGAGTTCTGGAAACCGACTTCACCAAACCTCCTAGGTCACCATAAGGCACGTCTAAAGACCCCGAAACCCTACTTTACCCTATAATTCGCGCAAAGTCCCGATTTCCCTCTTTGCTCGTTTGAACTCCAACTATACCAACCAAACACCCAACCAACGTCATAATTGTACCAAAAGTGCTTCCATGGCCTCCCAAAACAATGCCAACAAGCAAAACGAGAAAACGCTAAACTCGACCTAAACGACCCCGACTTTCACCAAGGCATTTTTCTAATTTTTTCCATTACGCAACCTAAACAAATCATGCATTTTGACATTCTAGCATACCCAGCACATTTCTACATGAACAGACAGCATAACAACGCAACTTTATCGTTTCAAGGGTTTACTATTCATGTTTTACTATTCAACTAACAAATTATATTTCAATTTCAATATTCAACCGCAGAAAATGTTAAAAAGCTATAAATACATGTTCTACGATTGCTAGAGAATATTCTACAAGCCTCAAAATGATCAAAATAACATTCTACGGATAAAACTCAAAAATTAAAGTTAAAGCATAAAACTTTCAAATGCGCAAATAAACATGAAACCCTCACCTTAGACGCTCCTAGATGCAAGGAAAACCTCCTAGGATGCCTCGGAAACCACCCCGTGCAAGCTCACGCGAAGAATCGAAGAATTGAAGTTGAATTTTTCTTTTTTTCTTCTCCCTCATTTTCGGCCCTGCTTGCTTCTGTTCAGTTCTGTTTTTTCTTTTATTTTATGCTATTTTAGGCTATTAAAAGAGGGCACAAGGTCAAAATGGTCAAGGCTTGGTCAATGCTCACTTAAGTTGGTCAAACTAGCTTATTTCATGCATTTTTAGGCTAAAACAACTAAGGAAACATCAATTCTTGCTAACAACAATTAAATTAAAAAATTTAAGGCACTAAAATACTAGTTTCACTATTTGTTGAGGACTCGAATTCATTTCCTAACTATCTCTCTCGGTTTGCAATGCACGTTGCGACAACACAGAAGTAACAATTAATTCTCAAAGAATCTCAGAAATATATCATTTTTGGAAAGCATCATAGTTAAAATTTACTCCAGCTCGGAGCTACTTTCCTCGTTTATTTGAAAACCAAGTGATTTTAATGCAAGACAACCAAAACCGATTATTAAAATAACCAAAACAATCAAGGTAATCAATATTCATTTAAAATAATTAATTTCACTAGTTCTAGAATATTTTAAAGAATTATGAAGTTAATATTAAGCTACAAATGAAGGTTAATATAAACACGTAGTCAAACACAATTAAACCCTAACATTTAAGATAACACTTAATTAATCACAAGAAAAGAAATTCAATTACTATAATTATCAGGAATAGGTAATAATCTTTTAATTATTCAATTTACAACTACTAAATGGTTCCAAGAGAAATATTAAAATAGTGCAAATTGGTTGATTTAACTAATTAAACATTTAATCAAATGCAGTCAAGTGTTATTAAATGCATGCTAGATTCGGGTTATCACAGGATGCCCAACCAGCAAAATCAAGCTTTGAATGAAGAGATTTGGACTTGAATTGCAAAATCTATGAGAAAAATGCTTTGAAAATACCTTATTCTTCCTCCTCCTTGAACTCACAGTTTTGTGTGTGTTTTATGATTGTGTTTACTTTGTTTTTAATGTGTGTTGATGATATAAGCTCAAGGTCAACAAATTTGCAAAGTCAAAGTTAGTATTTTTAGTCTTTTAACTAGTATTTTTAGTCTTTTAATTGTTTTTAGACTATTTTTTCTCACCCAAATGCAATTAACACTTAGACTATTTTTAAGTAGTATACTTTTAGTTGACAACAAGTTTCACATGCATAGACTTACACCCGACTCTGTTAAAAACTCGATTTTTGCAAAAGAATGTGAAAAGTCGTATTATTTGTTTTCAAATGTCTTTTGAATGCACAATTAATCGAAAATCATTTAATACCACATATAAATACATTTATATTAATATATACTAGGTCAAGAAAGTCAATGCAAGAATCGGGTTTAGAATAAATCACTATTTGGCTAAAAAAACGCAACTTTTCGCCCGAAAAAGTCTATTTAAATTACTATTTAGTTTTAGAATCAATTTTTATCAAACATGGGTCTATTAATAATAGAGGACTAGGTTTTAAGACATTTAAAACACCCCAGTAAAAATTTTAGCGGACAGGTATTCAAAACACTATTCACAAAAATCGTCGATAAAATTTTTGATGCCGATTTTGATGAAAATTTTGTGAATGCACACATAACATGTATTAGGAATATAAATCACATATTTAGCACATTCTAACTCATATAATACAAAAACAAGTCAAATCACGCAAATTGAGACAAAACACATAAATCGAGGTGAAGACGAAAACTGGGGTTTCACATTCTCCCCTCCTTAAAAAAATTGCGTCCGCACAATTCTCGAACTGATAGACAATTAAATTCTCAATCATTACACTTAACAATACTTCTCTTAGTTCTCATTTATCTCTTAGGATGACACCTAACCAACGACCTCAAAAGAACAAACTCTGTTGACTACAAGATGATTATCATAATTCCAAGACAATCTTCAATTCATAATTCTCTCCTACTTAATATCATATTGCATATAAAAGAATTCGCAACTTCAAAGTCTTAGCATGATACCACTACATATCAATCATCCTCTACTACACAAAAGAGCTCTATGAACACCCCGAGGGTTTAAAAACTCATTCATGATATCTTGAATGATTACTGATCAAGGGAATATCTCAAAAGTAACATTGGTCAGAATATGGCTCTTATGAAATTACAAGGAAATAAGAATATGGAAAGTCCTATTCGAGCCAACAATCAAGTGAACAAGAGGTCAAACAGGTTAGAGAATCAAAAGGCTAATAGTTTAATAAGGAAGCATGATAACTAAGATAAGAAATGTCTTAGCACCTATTAGTTAAATAAGTACGAACAAAGGATGATGACGACACAAAACAGTGTTGAGTATGTTGAACAAAATTCCTGAACAAGTAGACATTTCAATTCTCGATGATCGTTCAAGGAACCAACAAGTAAGTTGTACTTGAGGCGAAATGAAATTAAGAAATAAGAGATGATTAATTCAATAGAAAATATGAGTGTCAAGATAATGAGTATCTCAGCACGCAATAACCAAAGAAGTATAAATAAGAAAGGATAATGCTGAGTGTATTAAATGAGCAATTACAAGCAAAGTAATGGCTCAGGATTTAATAATAAAACAATAGGATTAACAAAGATCAACAAGAATGACAATGATGTACTTAGGTAGGGAGTACATCAAGCAAGTGAAATTCGAACAAGTAAAATGGTATACCAAAGGAAAAATTACTTTCAAATGAATAGTAATAGTATGAAATGAAATATGTTGAAATCAATGGCTGGAGATATAGAATGAAATTTAGAAGTCTCAAATGTCACGCCCCAACTCGACCCCTCTTACAATCAGTCAGGACGCAACGGAATTTCGGCAGCATAACGACAGTAACATGAACATCAGGGCTCTAAACCAACCCTTAAAAACAACATACATCAAACTCCACAAATCACCAACCAACTCCACAATTAAATCAACAACATACAACGCAACTATTTCATACATTAAATATTCTTTCATCAACTCATTCATAGTTATGCGCCTCCGTTCCAACATAATACATTTACTATATAACATACACTTCCAAAATAGATTATAGCCTACCTAGCAACCTAATCATAGACAAAATAAAGACTACTAAGATTGCATCAACTAATTCGTTATCTTTTCAACATCTTTTACATAATGAACTACAAAGCATATAAAAGTCTACTAAGTTAATATACAAGATAGTAAAACAATACAACACCAAGGATAAGACTCTAGAACATAGGACTCATCCACGTAAGGCACGTTTTCCACATTCTCCTCTTCAGGAGGCACGTACCCGTAATCCTGTAAAAGTACACCTGTATGCATGCAATAATAGAGAGTGAGCTTATATAAATAAGCCCAGTGAGGATCCGATAGATCTCGAGCAAGGTTTACTAAACTCCTTGGAAATAATCCTTTGAGTCAGTAAACACACAATAACATAAATAATACTATCATCACATAACTATATGACCATTCAATAAAGGATACTCTCTCTAGTTGGTGTAGCTTCAAACGCCATCACGATCTCAACCATTCTTCTTGTAACTCCCCATTACTCACGCACCCGGGGTACCCCCAATAACCTCGCCCTCCATGACACCTCCGTCATGCGAGCTGGAGGCAATCTCTGATAGTCATGCCGTTATCAACCCGACAGCCCGATGCTGCCCGAGAGGTGGCACACACATACCAGAGACCCAGCAATAATAATAAACATCAATCATCAATATTCCGAGAGATCAGCAACAAAAGTGCCCGATTCCCGTACTCAATAATCAATCAATAAAACATCAATATAACATCAATATAACATCAATATAACATTAAACAGCAAACAACTAAGTTAGATGACAAAGTAGGCCATCTAACCGAACATGCATTAAACACACAATCAAACTCTAATTTACCCATCAACAACTCACAATTCAATCACTCAACACCACCCAACCATCTAAAGGCATCGTTCAAGAAATTAAAGAATAACAACCTAAACTTCTAAAATTCATAACTTACAATCTACTAATCCAAACATTGCCAAATCAGTTTCTATCACTCACCCATTCAACCTACTACATTAACCCTCTTGGAAATCCACCATAACACCTCCAAATCATGCCCCACAACCCTAAAACTCTAGGATGTCTTGGCTGGTTTTTGCGGGTTTTCACACGAGCGATGTAATCGAAAATTCGGCATTACAACAGCGCTAACACGTAATTATCAAGTATTTAGAAATCGACGGCAATCGATTTCGATCAACACAACTCATTTAATTCAACTTTGAACATTTTAATCAAAATTAAATACCCGAAAAATAAAAATTATGCTACATCCGACAGAAATTCGTAGTATTGGTATATAACGATCCCTAGCATGCATGGAGCAATAATCTAACATCAGATTAACATTCTAACGGTTCAATAATTAATTATACGCAAAAACATAAAAATGACATTTTGAGATCTAGAATTTTTCTCTCACCTTTGATCCGAAGTAAAGCTAGGAATGCGTGCAACAGGTGCCCAACAAGCGGAATCTAGCTCGGTTTGAAAAGATTCGGACTTTAAATGAGTTTTCTAAGGTAAAATTGCTTTGTAAAATAAGTTGAAAAAACTCTCAAAATGCCAAGAAACTCACGGCTGCAATGTATGTGTTTTTGTGGTGTTTGCTTTGTTTTTAGTGTGTGTAGAGATTTATATGCATAAGTCAACAAAATGGAAAAAGTCAAAGTTGAAACTTTAGTGTTTTTTTGTATTTTCTTGACTTTAAATGCATTTTATTGATCACCAAAGTTCAAAACAATTATTCAACACTCAAGATAGCTCAAGTAAATTATTTTTAGGTGACAAGAAGTTTTACAATCAAACAATTTCACCCGAGTCGGCTTAAAACTCGATTTTCGTAAAAGTTGGTGTAAAAACCCTAATAAATTCTTAAGCCGATTTTAAAATCGTTTTCATCAAACACAGGTCTATTAAAGTCCGTGGTCTAGGTCTAGAAGGGTTAAAAAGACCAGTTTCAAAATTTTAGCGGACGTGTTTCGAAAACACTATTCACTAAAAATCGACGATAAAATTTCTGACTCCGTTTTTTATGAAAATTTCATGAATGCACATTTAGCACGTATTAGGAGTATTGACATCAAAATTATAACATTCTAGGTCATATAGCACATAAACAGGTCAAATGCACACAAAACGAGATAAAACACGTAAATCGAGTTAAAGCGGAAAAGTGGGGTTTCACATTCTCCCCTCCTTAAAACAATTGCGTCCGCGCAATTCTCGAACTGACAGACAATTAAATCCTCAATCGTTACACTTAATAATACTTCTCTTAGTTCTTATTTATCTCCTAGGATGACACCTAACCAAAGACCTCAAAAGAACAACCTCTGTTGACTGCAAGTTGATGATCATAGTTCCAAGACAATCTCCAATTCATAATTCTCTCCTACCTAATATCTTATTGCATATGAAAGAAATCACAACTCCAAAGTCCTAGCATGACACCACTAATTATCAATCATCTCATACTACACAAAAGAGCTCTATGAACACCCCGAGGGTTTAAAAACTCATTCACGATGACATGAATGATTATTGATCAAGGAAATATTTCAAAAGTGACATTTGTCAGAATATGGCTCTTATGAAATTTACAAGGAAATACGAATATGGAAAGTCATATTCGAGCCAACAATCAAGTGAACAAGATGTCAAACAGGTTAAAGAACCAAGAGCCTAATAGTTTAATAAGGAAGCATGATAACTAAGATAAGAAATGTCTCAGCACCTATCAGTTAAATAAGTACGAACAAACGATGATGACGAGTCAAAACAGTGCTGAGTATGTTGAACAAAAATTCCTGAACAAGTAGATATTTTAATTCTCAATGATTGTTCAAGGAACCAACAAGTAAGTTGTACTTGAGGTGAAATGAAATTAAGAGATAAGAGATGATTAATTCAATAGAAAACATGAGTGGCAAGATAATGAGTATCTCAGCATGCAATAACCAAAGAAGTATAAATAAGAAAGGACAATGCTGAGTATATTAAATGAGCAATTACTAGCAAAGTAATGGCTCAGGATTTAATAATGAAACAATATGATTAACAAAGATCAACAAGAATGACAATGATGTACTTAGGTAGGGAGTACATCAAGCAAGTGAAATTCGAATAAGTAAAATGGTATACCAAAAGAAAAATTACTTTCAAATGAATAGTAATAGGATGAAATGAAATATTGAAACGAATGGCTAGAGATATAGAATGAAATATAGAAGTCTCAAACCTTAACTCCAATAAGCGACATTGCTATAAGAAGCAAATATGAATGTTAAGAATGGAAACAATGTCAAATGAGTATAGGATCCATTAATCCAATAAGCAAAACTTTCAAGAAACAATTGGTATGCTAGAAAACTGTAACGCTCTCTCAAATAAGTGAGAATAGAGTAAAAGATAATAATAAGACTGATAGAATTATGAAGCACAAGAAGGGTGTCCCACCTACACATTTGAACACCAACAAGTCAAATCCTATAATCTATCTTCCTCCAAATCAAGACACTAAGGAGACCTAGAGAACCTAAGGAGTCATAACAATCACCAAACAAGATAAATCACTCCAAAATTTTACATTCCGTACCAGACCAATCACTAAACAAGATAATTCACCGATTACCCAACAAGATTAACTAATGAAGACTCCAAAATCTGATAACACAATACAGATTCATATTAACCCACTATAACACAAGAGAATCTCCAATCAACAATTTAGAGAGTCATACCACCTAGAACTCAAAAGCTTGATGTAGGTAAGTAAATGTTCAGTCACCAAAATGCATTCTTATTTCCTCAAATAATTCTATCTCCGAACAATTGCATCTTCGAATAAAGTAACTTTAGTCAAGAATCACTCCAATTGTCTCCAAGGTCTAAAGATCAAAACTCCAAAATATCCATTAATAATATAGCAATCCCAAATAGTAGAAATATTCACATGTTATACAACACTTCATTCCATTCACAAATATACATCACTAATTCCTCAAATAAATTCATTCTAAAATAACCTCAAGAAAGTATAATCTGAGTTGAGACTCCAAAAGTGTCTAATCACAACCTCACAAAAACCTCAACTTATGATTCATCTCCAAGTAATAACAAGTTAAACATGGCAACAAAAGTAATTATAATCATCAAGATACGTTGCTATTTCCTCGAACAATTTCATTCTCGCTAAAGGAACATCAAGATCAATCCACTAAGCCGAAACTAAAATCCATAAACATAACAATTAAAATCTCACTGATAAACAACTAGAATAATAATAATTCAAAATTATGGCCTATCTCTATTTCCGAAAGCTCTTACAACCACCCTAGACATTAAAAGGTCACTCACGAGTTAAAATATGTATGCAACTATATCATATGAAAGACAAGTATAACGTAATGCGCAATTATCATACAATGCAACATTATCACATAACACACAATTCAACATATAAGAAGCCAACATCACATAAACAGGTTATATCACATAAGTAAGTTATAAACAATTAAAGTCACATAAGCAACAAACTTCACATAAGACAAATTTATCATGTAACTCACATTGGTCACTTAAAGTACATTGAGCACCTAAAGCACGTTGTTTCACATAAGCTAGTTATAAACAATTAAAAGCACATAAACAACTAACTTCACACAAGGCACAAAATCACGTAAAACACAATTGCCACATAATACACATAATGCACATTAATTACAACACATTGAGTACGTATAACACGTTATCACATAAAACATATTGACCACATTAGTTCACTTAACACACAAGGCATATTTGTCACATAGAAAGTTAGACACATAAGTAAATTAATCACATAAACATATTAACATATGTTTCACTTTTCTTTCACTTAATACATACTTGCATGCTTAGACAACTACCCACATTCCGAGGATACCCCGGCTGACAGCTAATCAAGCTCTGATACCACTTAAATGTCACGCCCTAACTCGACCCCTCTTACAATCAGTCAGGACGCAACGGAATTTCGGCAGCATAACGACAGTAACATGAACATCAGGGCTCTAAACCAACCCTTAATAACAACATACATCAAACTCCACAAATCACCAACCAACTCCACAATTAAATCAACAACATACAACGCAACTATTTCATATATTAAATATTCTTTCATCAACTCATTCATAGTTATGCGCCTCCGTTCCAACATAATACATTTACTATATAACATACACTTCCAAAATAGATTATAGCCTACCTAGCAACCTAATCATAGACAAAATAAAGACTACTAAGATTGCATTATCTAATTCGTTATCTTTTCAACATCTTTTACATAATGAACTACAAAGCATATAAAAGTCTACTAAGTTAATATACAAGATAGTAAAACAATACAACACCAAGGATAAGACTCTAGAACATAGGACTCATCCACGTAAGGCACGTTTTCCACATTCTCCTCTTTAGGAGGCACGTACCCGTAATCCTGTAAAAGTACACCTGTATGCATGCAATAATAGAGAGTGAGCTTATATAAATAAGCCCAGTGAGGATCCGATAGATCTCGAGCAAGGTTTACTAAACTCCTTGGAAATAATCCTTTGAGTCAGTAAACACACAATAACATAAATAATACTATCATCACATAACTATATGACCATTCAATAAAGGATACTCTCTCTAGTTGGTGTAGCTCCAAACGCCATCACGATCTCAACCATTCTTCTTGTAACTCCCCATTACTCACGCACCCGGGGTACCCCCAATAACCTCGCCCTCCATGACACCTCCCTCACGCGGGCTGGAGGCAATCTCTGATAGTCATGCCGTTATCAACCCGACAGCCCGATGCTGCCCGAGAGGTGGCACACACATACCAGAGACCCAGCAATAATAATAAACATCAATCATCAATATTCCGAGAGATCAGCAACAAAAGTGCCCGATTCCCGTACTCAATAATCAATCAATAAAGCATCAATATAACATCAATATAACATCAATATAACATTAAACAGCAAACAACTAAGTTAGATGACAAAGTAGGCCATCTAACCGAACATGCATTAAACACACAATAAAACTCTAATTTACCCATCAACAACTCACAATTCAATCACTCAACACCACCCAACCATCTAAAGGCATCGTTCAAGAAATTAAAGAATGACAACCTAAACTTCTAAAATTCATAACTTACAATCTACTAATCCAAACATTGCCAAATCAGTTTCTATCACTCACCCATTCAACCTACTACATTAACCCTCTTGGAAATCCACCATAACACCTCCAAATCATGCCCGATAACCCTAAAACTCTAGGATGTCTTGGCTGGATTTTCTGGGTTTTCACACGAGCAATGTAATCGAAAATTCGGCATTACAACAGCGCTAACACGTAATTATCAAGTATTTAGAAATCGACGGCAATCGATTTCGATCAACACAACTCATTTAATTCAACTT
This sequence comes from Ehretia macrophylla, assembly GCA_037974665.1. Lineage (NCBI taxonomy): Eukaryota > Viridiplantae > Streptophyta > Magnoliopsida > Boraginales > Ehretiaceae > Ehretia > Ehretia macrophylla. The sequence continues at coordinate 53,729,945 of CM075782.1, forward strand.
TGAACATTTTAATCAAAATTAAATACCCGAAAAATAAAAATTATGCTACATCCGACAGAAATTCGTAGTATTGGTATATAACGATCCCTAGCATGCATGGAGCAATAATCTAACATCAGATTAACATTCTAACGGTTCAATAATTAATTATACGCAAAAACATAAAAATGACATTTTGAGATCTAGAATTTTTCTCTCACCTTTGATCCGAAGTAAAGCTAGGAATGCGTGCAATAGGTGCCCAACAAGCGGAATCTAGCTCGGTTTGAAAAGATTCGGACTTTAAATGAGTTTTCTATGGTAAAATTGCTTTGTAAAATAAGTTGAAAAAACCTCTCAAAATGCCAAGAAACTCACGGCCGCAATGTATGTGTTTTTGTGGTGTTTGCTTTGTTTTTAGTGTGTGTAGAGATTTATATGCATAAGTCAACAAAATGGAAAAAGTCAAAGTTGAAACTTTAGTGTTTTTTTGTATTTTCTTGACTTTAAATGCATTTTATTGATCACCAAAGTTCAAAACAATTATTCAACACTCAAGATAGCTCAAGTAAATTATTTTTAGGTGACAAGAAGTTTTACAATCAAACAATTTCACCCGAGTCGGCTTAAAACTCGATTTTCGTAAAAGTTGGTGTAAAATCCCTAATAAATTCTTAAGCTGATTTTAAAACCGTTTTCATCAAACACAGGTCTATTAAAGTCCGTGGTCTAGGTCTAGAAGGGTTAAAAAGACCAGTTTCAAAATTTTAGCGGACGTGTTTCGAAAATACTATTCACTAAAAATCGACGATAAAATTTCTGACTCCGTTTTTTATGAAAATTTCATGAATGCACATTTAGCACGTATTAGGAGTATTGACATCAAAATTATAACATTCTAGGTCATATAGCACATAAACAGGTCAAATGCACACAAAACGAGATAAAAACACGTAAATCGAGTTAAAGCATAAAAGTGGGGTTTCACATCAAACCTTAACTCCAATAAATGACATTGGTATAAGAAGCAAATATGAATGTTAAGAATAGAAACAATGTCAAATGAGTATAGGATCCATTAATCCAATAAGTAAAACTTTCAAGAAACAATTGATATGCTAGAAAAGTGTAACTCTCTCTCAAATAAGTGAGAATATAGTAGAAAAGAATAATAAGACCAATAGAATAGGAAGCACAAAAGGGGTATCCCACTTACACATTTAAACAACAATAAATCAAATCTTATAATCTATCTCTCTCCAAAACAAGACACTAAGGAGATCTAGAGAACCTATGGAGTCATAACAATTACCAAACAAGATAAATCACTCCAAAATTTTACATTCCGTACCAGATCAATCACCAAACAAGATAAATCACCGATTACCCAACAAGATTAACTAATGAAGACTCCAAAATCTGATAACTCAATACAAATTCATACTAACCCATTATAACACAAGAGAATCTCCAATCAACAATTTAGAAAGTCACACCACCTAGAACTCAAAAGCTTGATGTAGGCAAGGAAATGTTCAGTTACCAAAATGCATTCTTATTTCCTCAAATAATTCTATCTCCCAACAATTACATCTTCGAATAAAGTAACTTTATTCAGGAATTACTCCAATTGTCTCCAAGGTTTAAAGAACAAAACTCCAAAATATCCATTAATAATATAACAATCCCAAATAGTAGAAATACTCACATGTTATACCATACTTCATTCCATTCACAAATATACATCACTAATTCCTCAAATAAATTCATTCGAAAATAACCTCAAGAAAGTATAGTCAGAGTTGAGACTCCAAAAGTGTCTAATCACAACCTCACGGAAAGCTCAACTTATGATCCATCTCCAAGTAATAACAAGTTAAACATGGCAACAAAAATAATTATAATCATCAAGATACATTACTATTTTCTCGAACAACTTCATTCTCGCTAAAGAAACATCAAGATCAATCCATTAAACTGAGACTAAAATCCATAAACATAACAATTAAAATCTCACTGATAAACTACTAGAATAATAATAATTCAAAATCATGGCCTACCTCTATTTCTGAAAACTCTTGCAGTCATCCTTACCTCACCCAAAAGAATCACCCAAAATTATAACATATATACAATTATATCTCATGAAAACAAGTACCAACATATTACATGATTATTATATATTACAACATTATCACGTATCACACAATTCAACACATAGAAAGCCAATATCACCTAAACATGTTATATTACGGAAGTAAGTTATAAACAATTAAAGTCACATAAGCAACAAACTTCACATAAGACAAGTTGATCACATAACACACATTGGTCACTTAAAGTACATTGAGCACCTAAAGCACATTGTTTCACATAAGCTTGTTATAAACAATTAAAACCACATAAACAAGACACTTCAATCACATAAAACACATTTGTCACATAATACACATTAATCACAAAATGCATATTAACTACAACATTGAGTACGTAAGACATATTATCACATAAAACATATTGACCACATTAGTTCACTTGACACAAAAAGCATAGTGATCACATAGCAAGTTAGAGACATAAGTAAATTAATCATATAATTATCCCTCTCGAAAACAAAGATTTGATTTGGTCTATAATTTACTAAGTACTCAGTATAACTCACGCATTCGTTTACAAACCAATGTAGACAAAGTAACACGAATATCTCTAGTAGTCAGTCCATTTCTATCAATCGGCCAGTGGGAGCAAGAAGTATGGGATATGTTTGGTGTTTCTTCTATCAATCATCCGGATCTATGTCGTATATCAACAGATTATGGTTTCGAGGGTCATCCATTACGAAAATACCTTCCTCTGAGTAGATATGAGGAAATACGCTATGATAATCCAGAGAAACGTGTGGTTTCTGAACCCATTGAGATGACCCAAGAATTTCACTATTTTGATTTTGCTAGTCCTTGGGAACAGCGTAACGACAGATAATTAAGAATCAGAATAGGTACAGTCCAGGGGACAAATCAATATGAAATGCTATTTGCTTCGTAAGAATAAGAATGAACTTCTATGAAATGAAAGAGTTTCAAGGGAATTGTTTTGATTGTCGGATATCATTGAGAAACAAATAGGAAGAAGTCCTATTATCAAACAATTTCCTGCAATTCTTCCCAGTATGGAATGAGTAAAGAATCAAGCTACAAGTCTCGATCTATACGAAAGGCACTAGTTTTTTTTGTCTTTCTTTCGCTTTCATTGATAGCAAAATACACCCTTATTCTATAGGGGCGCTAGCACTTGACTAATAACATATCAAAAGGGCGTGAAAAAATGTAATAGGCTGCTAATCTAGGCTCGCTTCGCTTCTTCAAGCTCTGCCCCTTATTGAAAACTAAAGCGCTAACGAGCGGATGCGCGTTAGTGCAATGACATTCGCGCCCCTTGCTTCTTGCCAACTATTAGTTTCTTAGTAAAGCAAGCTTTCGCGCTAAGCGCTCACCTTTTTTGTTTGGGTGGAAGCTGGTAGGCAGGGCTTGCTTAAGCGGATACACGGAATTAGGATCTCTATCGCATGGCAAATATTTCTATCGGGAAAGCCTTTCTTATTCAAAGGGCTGATTATTTATAACCCTTTTTGCTCATAAGTAAGCGTTGGTAGGAGCGGCGGGATACTGATGAGTATACAAGTCAATAAAGACAAAAAAAAGGAGAAATGGCAAGAGAAATTTGATATCGATGGTGGAAATAACGATGTGAAGGAAAACAGGGCAGGAATTCTCTACAATGACACTGTAGACCAATTGAAAGAGATGTAGCGTAGCTTGGTAGCGCAGCTTGGTAGCGCCTTTTTTTGGGGTAAAAATTTTCACGGGTTCTAATCATGTCATCCCTACCTATTCTTCTCCTCTGGGCAGTAAGGAGGGATCCATTGAGATCGATTCAAATTGGACATACATATTTTCATTTTATGAGACTATATGCATGCAAGATTTATTGGAGGTAGAAAAAGAATCCTTTTTCTTTACAATCGTATCTACTGTGATAAGAAAGCGCTCTTAGTTCAGTTCGGTAGAACGTGGGTCTCCAAAACCCGATGTCGTAGGTTCAAATCCTACAAAGCGTGATTCTGTTCTTGTTAGGTCTAATTACAATGAAATAACTTTACTAACTTGAAGAGCAACCTTAATTTGACCTCATGCGGATTAAAGAAAGGAGAAAGCAAATAAAAAAGAGATGTTAATTAATCAAAGGTCCAACTGATCACCACATTTGTATTATAAATATGCAGTTACGAATAATCCAGCCAATAATAGGAATTAGACCTAACACGATTCCAAATAGAAAAACTTCAAGAATTTTGATTTGTTTGAAAGGGGAAAAAAGATAGGGTTCCAAACCAAAATAAAGATCTGAATCGCCCATGAATCTCAATGACCAAGAATTGGCAGTTGATGTGGGAAGGAGCTACATCGAGAGGATCAAATGAAGGGGAAAGAGAACTACTTTTGAAAAAAAGGGAATCATACTCTTTGCAACCTCCTGTTCACTCCACTTTCAGATAGTTCTTTTTTCATTAAACTGAATGACTGTCTCCGTCAGTTTTTAAGCAGGATCTCGGAACTAAGGAAATCAACTATTACAAAAGGCTAAAGAGGCTGAACCCATTGTAGCAGAATAAGCTGCTATTGATTTTACACCTTCAAGACGTGAAGAAAGACCTGAACTCATATGAGTTGAAGTACTTCTAGTTATTCCCTTGATCGAGTGCTTACTGATATTCAAAAAGGTCGACCTTATCGTACATAAGCCCATTCCCTAAACGGAATAGACAGACACTGTGAAGCCCCACTTTTCTTCTTAACCTCGATTTGCGTGTCTTTGCCTCGATTTACGTGATTTGACCTGTTTATGTGTTATATGAGATAGAATGTGCTAAATATGTGATTTATATTCCTAATACATGCTATATGTGCATTCATAAAATTTTCATCAAAATTGGCACCATAAGTTTTATCGACGATTTTTGTGAATGGTGTTTTGAACACCTGTCTGCTAAAATTTTTATATGGGTGTTTTAAAGGTCTTAAAACCTAGTCCTCCATTATTAATAGACCCATATTTGAATAAAAATTATTTCTGAAACTGATTAGTAATTTAAATAGATTTTACGGGCGAAAAAGTATATTTTTAAGCTAAAATAGTCATTTTTGCTCAAAACAATTCTTGCGTTGACTTTCATTGACCTAGTATATATTAAATACAACGTATATTTCATTTTAAATATTTATAAAATGGCACAATTGAAATATGCATTTAAAAGACATTTGAAAACAAATAATATAACTTTTCATCTTCTTTTGCAAATACCGAGTTTTTACCCGAGTCGAGTGTAAATGTATGCATGTAAAACTACTTGTCAACTTAAAATATTCTAGGAGTTAATTGCATATTGGTGATCAAAATTATGATAACCCGAACCCGGCATGCATTTAATTAAGTGTCATCTTAAATGTTAGCATTGAATTTTGTGTTTATTTTTAGTTAAACATTCATTTGTAGCATTATTTTCATATTTCTTTTAGATGTAATTAAATAATACTTGAGTTAATTATTTTAACGGAGTATCAACTACTTTTCATATTTATGTTACCTGGTTTTATTTTCTTGCACCTTAATGCTCGGTTTTCAATTAAATGAAAAGTAGCTCCGAGCCGGAGTAAATTTTGAACTATGTTTCTTTTCAAAAATTATATTTTCTTATATTCCATAATATTTAGGAGTTATTCGTTCTTCTTCGTTTTGTGCATAGCATATCGAGAGCGATAGTTAGGAAATGATTTCTAGTCCTCAGCAAATAGTGAAAACTAGTATTTAGTGTTTTAATTTTAGAATTTTAGTGTTTTAGTTGTTTTTGACTAGAATCATAATTGTATTAGTTGTTTTAGCCTTAAAATGCATGAAATAAGCTTAGTTGACCAAGTTTAAGTTAGCTTTGACCAAGGGCTTTGACTTTGTAACGACCCACCACGGTTTATCACGGGCACGAGTCCGTCACTACCACAATATTGTCCACTTTGAGCAAGCCCCGAAGGGAACCAATACTCTCACGGTTTTGTTTCTCACGTGGTCTCCCACGTGAAAAGGCCTTGTCTAGGGCAAGTCCCGAAGGCGCCAATACCCCAGCCAATATTGTCCGCTTTGCGTATTAGCCACAAGCCTCTCACTCACGGTTTTGTTCCCAGGCAGTCCACCAATACCTCGCAAGGCAAGGAACTGACACTGGAAGGCCTTGTGGCTAATACAAGGAGTCGCCCCCTTATATACAGCTGCATCACTTCCTAATTTTTCGATGTGGGAGCGCCACACTCCACCCCCCTTAGGAGGCACGCGCCCTCGCGGGCTAACGTCACAACGCCGGGTCACCCCGGTAGGCTCTGATACCATTTGTAACGACCCGCCACGGTTTAGTTACGGGCACGAGTCCGTCACTACCACAATATTGTCCGCTTTGAGCAAGCCCCGAAGGGAACCAATACTCTCACGGTTTTGTTCCTCACGTGGTCTCCCACGTGAAAAGGCCTTGTCTAGGGCAAGTCCCGAAGGCGCCAATACCCCAGCCAATATTGTCCGCTTTGCGTATTAGCCACAAGCCTCTCGCTCACGGTTTTGTTCCCAGGCAGTCCACCAATACCTCGCAAGGCAAGGAACTGACACTGGAAGGCCTTGTGGCTAATACAAGGAGTCGCCCCCTTATATTCAGCTGTATCACTTCCTAATTTTTCGATGTGGGAGCGCCACAGACTTGTTGACTTGTTGTGATCTTTTATAAGCATAAAATGCCATAAAAAACAAAGGAAAGCTGAAAAAAAAGATGGCCGAAACCATAAGAGAAAAGAAAAAAATAAAAAATTTCAACATCAAATCTTCACATCTTCGCGAGGGCTTGGACAGGGTTGTTTCCGAGGCTTCCATCGTGGTTTTCCTAGCGTCTAGTAGCGTCTAAAGTAAGGGTTTCGTCGTTATTTGCGCATTTGAAATACATATGTCTAAACTTTAATTTTTGTGATTTAGCCATAGGTTGTTATTTTATCCATTTTGTTGCTTAAATAATGTTCCTTGATGATTATAGAACATGTATTTGTAGCTTTTTAGCATTTTCTACGGTTAAATATAGCAATTATAATTTAATTTGACAATGGAATAGTAAAATATGAATAGTAAACCCCTGTTTCGTAAAAGTTGCTCTATTTTGTGACCTGTTGATGTAGGAAGGTGCTAGATATGCTAGAATGCTTAAATGTATGATTTATTTGGGTTGTGTAATGTAAAAACAGAGAAAAAATGGCTTGGTACACGTTGGGGTCGTTCCGGTCGAGTTTGGCATTTTATCATTTTCCGTGAAGGCATTGTTGTAGTATTCCATGGAAGCACTTTTGGTGCAGTTATGACATTGGTTGGGTGATCGGTTGAGGTAGCTGTAGTTCAAATGAGCAAAGGAGGAAATCAGGGCTTTGCGAGAATTCTAGGATAAAGTAGGGTTTCGTGGTCTTTAGACGTGCTTTATGGTGTCCTAGGAGGAGTGGTGAAGTCGGTTTCCAAAACTCGTAGCTCGTTTAGAAGTAGTAGCATTGAGAAAGTTGGGGTCATTTAGTGTTTTAGTTGATTTTTTATAATGCTTGCTTATATAATGCTTATTGTGGATTATTATGCTCGTTATACTTGATTATGATTGAATTGTATATCAATTGTTGATAATGCTTGTTGGTGTTGTTCTTGTTATTTTATTGATTGTAAATGCTTATTGTATCGCATGTTGATACTAATCTGCACTTCAGTGCCTTGCTCGATTATCGTTTTATACCTCGTATTGTATTGCATTGTGTCAGGAACGTGAGTGACGGGCCTCTCTGGGTAGCCTCGGGTTGCCAGTGTTGGTTGCTCTAGCTCCGTGTCCTATTCCCTTTCTCGCTTGGGTTGCCACCCAGGGAGTTTTGGGTCATAGAATTGACAGAGTATGTCCGGAGTACTCTAAATGGAAGTTATAAGGTGGGTGAGCCGGCGCGTCATCGTTAAAGTGATCGAAATCATGATTGGTACATTGCTCGAATGAATGATCCATAGCCTTCAAAGTGTGGTATAGCTTTGAATAGTTGTGTTAATGCTTTTTTAATTGTTTATTGTATTGTTGTTTACATTGAATGCTTTCTTATTGATTTTATTGCTTAGCTGTACCTATTTGCATTGCACGAACTTCTCTCTCTCCACCTCGATATCTGTCTTGCCCTCACTGAGTATACGTGTTGAGTATACTCATTCCTCACCACACATTTCAGGAAATGCCATGTTAGTTGGAAAGTTCGTGATTACGTGAAAGTTCGTGCTTGAAGAGTTGTCTTGCGTGCTATGTGGCTTGAGTTGTCAAAGATGCAAAGATGTATGTTCATGTGTTGCTTGTATTTATTGTTAAAAAGGAATGTAATTTAAGTTTTACTAGGTTATTGAAGTGATTTGAAAAGCTAGTTTATGTATTCAGATAGTATAGTTTAACTTCAATGCATGTTTGTATTGTCCAAAGGAAAAGAGTTAGAATGCTATGATAGTCTATTTTATGCAATAGGTTAGTATGGTTTAATTGTCAAGCTTGAATGTACTTGTCAAAGATGAGAAGAGATAGGTTAGCTTTTAAACTAGAAATGTATGTATACTTACTTGTGTTCGCTTGTTGAGAACCAAGGCTCAGATGGCCTTGAGATGGTTGAATGGTTGGACACGGTGCTGGTCCACTTATATGCTATTACAGTTTTACATTTTGCCTAGAAACAGGGGAGGCTCCATCTGTCTTTCCCTAAAAATTTTGCATGGGTTTGGAATTGGGTTGTGATTAGATTGATTGATAGAACTCCCAGTCTCGAGAGGGATTGGGGTGTTACAAGTGGTATCAGAGCTTGTTTAGCTAATAAGTCGGGACAGGGCCCTCGGTCTGGTGGGTAGTGACCCTTGAATGTGTGCTTGTTAAGCATGTCTTGAAAGTGTATGCTTGTATGTGAGATTGTGTGTCTTGACTTGAATGTATGCACCTATGTGAAATCATTTTGTATTATGTGCTAAATGTGTGCTAAGTGAAGTGAAGTGTCTAGTTGTGCATTGAATTGACCTATCGAATTGATATGGTGAATCGAATCGACCTCGTGAATTGTTATTTGCTTGAAGTATTGCTTGTAATGAGTGTATTGGAATGCCTTGAATTGGTTGTGCCTTGATTTGAATTGATTATGTTGTGCTTGACTTGATTGTCGTGCTTGGGTGACTTTGTTGAATAAACTGTTTTATAAACTGTTTTACAAACATGCTTGCATAATAGTTTAAGGCATGTATGTATAAATGTAATATCTTGGCATTCATACATGTCCTATTGAAATGGTAAGAATGACTTATTCCTCCCATGAAGAAAGTGGTTCACAGCTGGCCTTTCAAGGTGTATGGATTGGCAGGAGATGAATGGCATCTAATTAGCATTTATTTGGGAGTTGGTGTTTGTCTTTGGAGCTGGGACATAGGCATACTTCTGAGACTCTTCTTGGTGGTTGGCAATCATAAAAAGATAACTTTCTTTGGGGTTTCTGTATGATGGCTCTTGGTAGCATTTTTTTGGTATTCTCTTATTGGGTTCCTTATTGGCAAGGTTGCATGAAGTTCTCACTTGACAAACAGTGCAGGGGTCTCGGAGTTTGGTTTTGTATATTGTGCACCAGCTCGGTATTTTTTTTTCCTTAGGGTTTTCGTCTAGCTGTGAAACTATATTTGTTATTCAACTTGCTTGTCTTATTGGGCACATTATATTTTCTTTGTTATTTTCGTTGACATTCTTCTCAGCATTTGATAGCAGTACTCAGGATCTAATTGGTTATCCTATGAGGTTATTGTTTGGAAGACTTCTCTAGAACTTTGAAGTATATTTGACTAGGTTTTCTTAGTACTTTCCTCAGCACTCCTAACAGGGAATTATTCTATGAAATTCATGACCATAGGGGTACTTATTTGGACCTCTAGATGGAATCTTCATTTGAGCCTTTAGTTGGCTTCCTGCTTGGCGTTCTCGGGCAATAATAGTTGAACTTCTACTGGAGATTCATATGTGGGGTATTTCTTCGGTATTCTTCTTGTCATCAATATTTGATGTTAATTTTATCTACAGTATCTTTGCTTTAGTGTTTAGTGGATATTTTCTTAGCATTCTTGGTTGGAATTTCTATTCGGGTTTTCCTATGAGCATCCTTATTCACTATCTTGCTCAGCAACCGATGAAGATTAGTTAGAGTTGGGTTTCAGATGATGCTGAGTTCTATTGGAAGAAGAATTGCGAGGACGCAATTGTTTTAAGGGGGGAAGGATGTGATACCCCAAACCCGGCATAGATTTAATGGCATTTAATTGCATTTAATTAAGTGTCATCTTAAATGTTAGCATTGAATTTTGTGTTTATTTTTAGTTAAACATTCATTTCTAGCATTATTTTCATATTTATTTTAGAAGTAATTAAATAATACTTGAGTTAATTATTTTAACGGAGTATCAACTACTTTTCATATTTATGTTACCTTGTTTTATTTTCTTGTACCGTAATGCTCGGTTTTCAATTAAATGAAAAGTTGCTCCAAGCCGGAGTAAATTTTGAACTATGTTGCTTTTCAAAAATTATATTTTTCTTATATTCCATAATATTTAGGTGTTATTCATTCTTCTTCGTTTTGCACATAGCATATCGAGAGCGATAGTTAGGAAATGATTTCTAGTTGTCAGCAAATAGTGATAACTAGTATTTAGTGTTTTAATTTTAGTGTTTTAGTTGTTTTTGACTAAAATCATAATTGTATTAGTTGTTTTAGCCTTAAAATGCATGAAATAAGCTTAGTTGACCAAGTTTAAGTTAGTTTTGACCGAGGGCTTTGACTTGTTGTCATCTTTTATAAGCATAAAATGGCATAAAAAAAAAAGGAAAGCTGAAAAAAAAAAGATGGCCGAAACCATAGGAGAAAAGAAAAAATATATTTTCAACTTCAAATCTTCACATCTTCGCGAGGGCTTGCACGGGGTTGTTTCCGAGGCTTCCAACGTGGTTTTCCTAGCGTCTAGTAGCATCTAAGGTGAGGGCTTCATCGTTATTTGCGCATTTGAAATAATTATGTCTAAACTTTAATTTTTGTGATTTAGCCGTAGGTTGTTATTTTATCTGTTTTGTTGCTTAAAGAATGTTCCTTGATGATTGTAGAACATGTATTTGTAGCTTTTTAGCATTTTCTACGGTTAAATATAGCAATTGCAATTTAATTTGACAATGGAAAAGTAAAATATGAATAGTAAACCCCCATTTTGTAAAAGTTGCTCTGTTTTGTGATCTGTTGATGTAGGAAGGTGCTAGATATGCTAGAATGCCTAAATATATGGTTTATTTGGGTTGTGTAATGTAAAAATGGAGAAAAATGGCTTGGTACACGTTGGGGTCGTTCCGGTCGAGTTTGGCATTTTATCGTTTTGCGTGAAGGCATTGTCGTAGTATGCCATGAAAGGACCTTTGGTTCAGTTATGACAATGGTTGGGTGATCGGTTGAGGTAGTTGTAGTTCAAACGAGCAAAGGGGAAAATCGGGGCTTTGCGAGAATTCCAGGGTAAAGTAGGATTTCGTGGTCTTTAGACGTGCCTTATGGTGTCTTAGAAGGAGTGGTGAAGTCGGTTTCCAAAACTCGTAGCTCGTTTGGAAGTAGTAGCATTTTGAAAGTTGGGGTCATTTAGTGTTTTAGTTGACTTTTATAATCCTTGCTTATATAATGCTCATTGTGGATTATTATGCTCGTTATACTTGACTATGATTGAATTGTATATCAATTGTTAATAATGCTTGTTAGTGTTGTTCTTGTTATTTTTTTGATTGTAAATGCTTATTGTATCGCATGTTGATACTAATCTGCACTTCAATGCCTTGCTCGATTATCGTTATATCCCTCGTATTTCATTGCATTGTGTCAGGCGCGTGAGTGACGGGCCTCTCTGGGTAGTCTCGGGCTGCCAGGGTTGGTTGCTCTAGCTCCGTGTCCTATTCCCGTTCTCGCTTGGGTTGCCGCCCAGGGAGTTTTGGGTCGGAGAATTGATAGAGTATGTCCGGAGTACTTTAAACGGAAGTTATAAGGTGGATGAGCCGGCACGTCATCATTAAAGTCATCAAAATTATGATCGGTACATTACTCATTCGAGTGAACCGTAGCCTTCAATGTGTGGTATAGCTTTGAATGGTTGTGTTAATGCTTTCTTTAATTGTTTATTGTATTGTCGTTTACATTGAATGCTTTTTTATTGATTATATTGCTTAACTGTACCTATTTGCATTGCACGAATTTCTCTCTCTCTACCTCGATATCTGTCTCGCCCTCACTGAGTATACTTGTTGAGTATACTCACTCCTTACCACCACATTTCATGAAATACCATGTTAGCTGGAAAGTTTGTGGTTACGTGAAAGTTCGTGCTTGAAGAGTTGTCTTGTGTGCTATGTGGCTTGAGTTGTCAAAGATGCAAAGATGTATGTTTCATGTGTTGTTTGTATTTAATGTTAAAAAGGAATGTAATTTAAGTTTTACTAGGTTATTGAAGTGATTTGAAAAGCTAGTTTATGTATTCAAATAGTATAGTTTAACTTCAATGCCTGTTTGTAATGTCCAAAGGAAAGGAGTTAGTGTCACGCCCCGACCCAACCCCCAAGCTAAAGGTTAAGTCCGGACCCGACACACGGACAGAGTCTCCTCTGTACCGTGGACATTCTAAAAACCTGTAAACACTTAAACAAGGTCTCTACAACACATACAAGCTTAATTTAATCAAACAATAAAGCTATAAGGCCATCCGAGCCTTATAGTACACAATATCTCCAAAACACACAAGCATGCAAGAACTGGTTGTCAGCATAGACTTATAATCATTACATTCTAGGAAATCAATATAACAGCTTAAAGAGTAGAGCATTCTACATTTACCATCCACTCACAAGCATGCAAGGAAATAAGGCAAGAATGAAAGTTATTACAGATCATAGACTTTCAAAGTTACAACCCAGCCATCTAATCTTCGACTTATACAACAAGCATGTACAAAGCCCTTGGGCTACAAAATAGTACATAAAGTAATCAGAGGAGTCTTCCACAAAGCAACAAAAATCATTAACCACCTCAAGTTATCAGACACAGCAACTAAGGTAAAGGCTCGATCTGAACTTCTTCTTCCTCAACTAAATCAACAAGCTGGGGATCACCCTCAGCGTCTCCTGAAACAGATATCGAGGTATGAGCAACCACTGTTGCCCAGTGAGGGATATAGTCCCGGGGCGTGCAATGCAACAGATAACACAATTACACAACAATAACACTTTAACAATTTAAGAATCAATGAAAACTTAAATAACCACACAATTAAAAGGATACATTTCAACAATCCCCTATACACCAATCTTCACTGGTCTTCAATCACGATCCACGAACCACGAGCACGATCACGATAAGCCGGCATAACCCCAATCACTCCAGTGGGTGTACTCCGGATGTACCCCGAATCCTACGACCCAACATCCCCTGGCAATCTCCGGACCAGGCGAATGAGGGAATAGGGTACGGAGTTTGAATATCCACCGGCAAGCCCTCTGCCGCCCAGCCGATATTCAACACATCCGCCCCGACACTATGGTTGCGCAACCACTATGCAATGCACTTAACGATGGCAAGTTAATAGCAATAATATAAGCATTAACACATATGAGGATCAACAAAGTAGGTTGACCTCGTTGCAATTAGGATAGAAGCAAATATAGAAGTTAATAAGCAGTTTACAAATGAACTTATACCATATAAGCATAGAATCATTTCAAAAGCTCCAAATCAATTTAAAATCATATATAAACACTCATGAAGTCATGCCGTGGGTTTAGAATTGTGAGACAAACGAAATTGCACTTAAACCCCTTTATTTTACAACTATTTCTCTTCCAAACCCAAGTTAATGATTTCATTTTCAAAAGAAACTCTCCCTACCTTCTAACTAACCCCCAAGGTACCCTTTCAACCCTCGAACTCAATCAAATGCTCGCGTTTACCCCGAAAGCCCCAATTTCCCTCTTTTGGCTTTAAACTACTACTACATTGTCCGGGCTTCAACTAAGGGATATCAAGGCATCTATAGCACCTAGGTAGCTTAAGGAAACTAGAATTGAAGCCCGAATCCACCCGGAATCGCATTAACCCCAAAAGCCCCAACTTAAAGTCGGCTATTTTCCATTTTTAGGCGATTTAAGGGCAATGCAAGTGCACGGGGTTATTTAACTATCTTCACTAGCACCTAAGGCATCAATTAGAAGCATTAATTCAAGCCAATTCGAACAATTACACAAAACCCTAAAAAAAAACGTCACTATTCACCCTAAGAATCAAACTATCGATTTCTACCGTTTAATTCATGAAACAATAGCATAAAAGTGGTCTCTACTATGTGTACACAACATATATAAGCTTAATTGAGCCTTGCAATAGCATTAAACATCATTTCTAACAAATCAAGAAAATAGCAATTATTTTAAAATGCGAAATTAAGCCATGAAATCCCTCACCACTACGCGTAGAAGCACCTAGGGACCTTGCAAACACCCTACACTAGTTGCTCAAGGCTTGGAGAGGCTTGGATTGGAGGCTTGGTGAGCAAAATTCTCCTCCTTTTCTCCCTAGCTGCTGTCGGGTTTGCCTCTGTCCTGTTCAGCTTTTATTTTTTTTTTTTTGTTGTGATAAATGAGCTAAAGTGTGATATAATAAGGGTTTGAGTTGAGGTGGGGTCCTTTGGGCGCTTGAATGGTTTAATATAATACGCGTAGTAAGCTTTAAAAGCGAGTCTAAGGGGTGACACATTGGTTAACTAATTAAATCTATAAAGTTATTACGTAACACTATTCACTTGACTTCTAAAATTATTTTCTAAACGAGCCTTCCTAACGTCTTAAGCTCAAAAGCACATTTTTCCCACTACTTTTACAATTAATATGATTTAATAAAAATGCTAATTAACTAATAGAAAGCATTTTAAAAACGGAGTGAATAGTAGTCACAAAGTCAATTAATAAGGCATAGAAGTAAATGCACAAACAAGGGATGCAACAGTAATTAAATGCATGGCAAATTCTCGGGCGTCACATCCTCTCCCCCTTAAACTAATTGCGCCCACGCAATTCTTACATGATTCGGCGAATAACTCTGGATACCGATCCCGCATCTGATCCTCTCTTTCCCACGTCGCATCCTCTACTCCGTGATGATCCCACAGAACTTTAACCATCGGAATGCTTTTAGTCCTCAGCTCCTGAACTTTCTGATCAACAATTCGAAGAGGTTTCTCTGTGTAGGTCAAAGTTTCACTGATCTCTAACGGTTCCGGCTCAAGTACGTGAGAGGGATCTGGCTGATACTTCCGAAGCATGGAAACATGGAATACGTCATGAATTCTGCCCAGACTGGGAGGTAAAGCTAGACGGTAGGCCAAATCACCAACAGTTTCAGTTATCTCAAATGGTCCCACATATCGAGGACTGAGTTTACCTCCTTTACCATGCCGAATCAAACCCTTGCGAGGAGAAATTTTCAGAAATACTCGATCCCCTACAGTAAATTTCAGATCACGACGGCGTCTATCTGCATAACTCTTTTGCCGGCTCTGTGCTGTAAGCATTCTTTTTCTGATAAGCTGCACCTGATCAATCATCTTGTTCATTTCAGGTAAGAGAGTAGGGTCGATAGTCTTCATCTCACCAACATCATCCCAGTAGAGAGGAGACCGACATTTACGCCCATACAGTGCCTCATAAGGTGCCATACCAATAGTAGCTTGGTAACTATTGTTGTAGGCGAACTCTGCTAGTGGCAAATATTTCTCCCAACTTTTACCGAAATCCAGAATGCAAGCCCGCAACATATCCTCAAGGATCAAGATAGTTCTCTCGGATTGACCATCTGTCTGAGGGTGATAAGCTGTACTGAAATTCAAATTCGTGCCCAGAGCTTTCTGAATCTTCTGCCAAAACTGAGATGTGAATCTGGGATCTCTATCCGACACGATACTCTTTGGAATTCCATGAAGTCGGACCACGTTCTCAATATACAACTCTACCAGTTTATCAAGAGAATCAGACTTCTTTTTAGCAATAAAATGAGAAGTCTTGGTCAGTCTATCCACAATAACCCAGACTGAGTCATTACCCCTCGAAGACCTCGGCAAATCGGATACGAAATCCATAGTAATATGGTCCCATTTCCAAACAGGAATAGCCAAAGGCTGCAATAACCCTGCAGGTCTCTGATGTTCTGCTTTAACTTTCTGACAAGTAAGACATCGGGCAACATAGTCAGCAATCTCTCTCTTCATATTATTCCACCAGAAGTTCTGCTTCAAATCTTTATACATTTTCGTACTGCCCGGATGGATAGTATATCTGGAACTGTGTGCCTCAGCAAGAATATCCTTCTTCAGAGTTGGATCATTCGGAATACAGATTCTACCTTTGAATTTGAGAATACCATCGTCGTGCAGTTTGAAATCCGACTCTCCCCCTTTAGAATTCTCTAAGACTTTCAATAATTGAAGATCAGCCTGTTGAGCTTCTCGAATCCTGGATAACAACAGAGATTGAATCTGCAAACTTGCAAATTGAATACCAGAATTTGAAGTACTAGGCTTCCATAAGCACAATTCTTCCATGAATTCCCAATTCTTGATAATCAAGCTGGCAACAGTAGCCTTTCGGCTCAAAGCATCAGCAACAATATTGGCCTTGCCCGGAAGATAATTAATAGTGCAATTATAGTCCTCAAGTAATTCCAGCCATCGTCTCTGCCTCATGTTCAACTCTTTCTGGGAAAACAGATATTTCAAGCTCTTATGGTCTGTGAAGATTTCAAATTTGTTGCCCCAAAGATAATGACGCCATTTCTTTAATGCAAGGATGATAGCTGCAAGCTCAAGATCGTGAGTCGGATAGTTGAGCTCATAAGGCTTCAGTTTCCTGGAAGCATAAGCAATAACCCTGCCATTCTGCATCAATACACAACCCAGACCTTCCTTCGAAGCATCACTGTAGATCACCAGATTATCATAACCCTCAGGTAAAGCAAGAATAGGAGCTGTAGTCAATCTCTTCTTCAATTCCTGGAAGCTGGCCTCACATTTATCATTCCAGTCAAATACTGTTTTCTTCTGAGTAAGTTGAGTTAAAGGCCCTGCAATCTTAGAGAAATCCTTTACAAACCTCCGATAATACCCAGCTAAACCAAGGAAGCTACGAATTTCCGTGACAGTTTCAGGTCGTTTCCAAGACAACACAACTTCAATCTTCGCTGGATCAACAGAAATACCATCCTGCGAGATAATATGGCCAAGAAAAGCAACTTGCTTAAGCCAGAATTCACACTTGCTAAACTTTGCAAATAACCGATGCTCCTGAAGAGTTTGCAACACAATTCTGAGATGTTGTTCATGTTCCGCCTCAGATTTAGAATAAACAAGGATATCATCAATAAATATGACTACAAATTGATCCAGATAAGGACGGAATACCCTCTGCATTAAATCCATGAATGCGGCGGGAGCATTAGTAAGACCAAACGGCAAGACAACAAACTCATAATGGCCATATCGAGTTCTGAAGGCAGTTTTAGGAACATCATCTTTCTTAATCCTCAGTTGATAATAGCCCTGCCTCAGGTCAAATTTAGAGAATACCCTGGCGCCTTGCAACTGATCAAACAACTCTTCGATTAAAGGCAAAGGATATTTATTTTTGATGGTTACCTGATTAAGACCCCGGTAATCGATGCATAGGCGAAGAGATCCGTCTTTCTTTTTAACGAAGAGAACTGGCGCACCCCACGGCGAAGAACTCGGCTGAATGAATCCCTTCTCAAGCAAGCCCTGCAATTGAACTTTCAATTCCTGCAACTCAGGTGGAGCCATTCTGTACGGAGTCCTAGAGATAGGTGAAGTCCCCGGCAATAAATCAATCATGAATTCTATCTCTCTATCAGGCGGTAACCCAGGTAATTCCTCAGGAAAGACCTCCGGAAACTCTCTCACGATAGGTACATCATTCAATTTCAGTTGATCCCCAGGTTGATTAATCAAATAAGCAAGATAAGCCTCACAACCCTTGCTCAATAATTTAGATGCCCTAATAGAAGAAATAATAGGAGTTCCCGTAGATTTTCTACTACCGACTATTTTAAGTACAGGCTGGTCAGGCATCTCTAGATACACAATCTTCTTTCTACAATCAAGCTGGGCATAATATTTACTTAACCAGTCCATCCCCAATATAATTTCAAAGTCATTGAAGGGTAGGATAATCAAATCAGCAGGAAAAACACGACCTTCAATAAATATGCTACATGCTCTGCAAATAGATCTAGTAACAAACTTCGGACCCATAGGAGTATAAACCACAATCTCATGCAACAGTTTATCATGTTTCAATTTAGCATTTTGTGCACAAGTAGGAGTAATAAAAGAATGCGAAGCCCCGGAATCAATTAAAACCTTAACTGATTGATCATTAAGAAGAAAAATACCTTCTACCACAGCGGTAGTGTCCGGAAGCTCCTCGGCATCCAAAGCAAATACACGGGCCTGGCCTCGTGGTGGTGGTGCTGCAGCTGGGGTCCTGGTCTGAGAGTTCTGGGCTGATGTCTGACCCCTAGGGTTCTTAAATTTCTGACAGTCTTTAACCCTGTGCTGATCACTGCCGCAACCTGTACACTTGTTATGTTTCTTCAAACAAACATCCTCAGTGTGACCCTGACGCTGACAGAAGCTGCACTGCTGGTGACGTCTTGCAACAGTGCCTCCCGAAGGAGCTCTGTAAGTAGAGGTAGCTGAACTACCCTGCTGCGAACGGGAAACTGCTGGACGGAACTGACTCTGAGTCTGACTCTGAACTGGTCGTGCCTGAGTCTGAGTAGGCCCTGTGTAACTCTGAGTCTGTCTCGGCTGCGAACTCTGACCAACTGATACAGCTTGCCCCTGGTACCCTTGACTCTGAGACTGAAACCGTTTACTCGATTGACTGGTCTCGGCTAATACGTCGGCTTTCCGTTTCTCATATCTCGAGGCAGCTCGGACCACTGCAGCATAGTTAGGAAAATCATTTGAAGACAAGTTCAGCATAATATCTCTCCTCAGACCCATGATGAACCTCTGAATCTTCATGTCCTCCGGCTGAATTAAAGCTGGTGCATAACGGGAAAGCCGGGTAAAAGTAGCCTCGTATTGATCTACCGTCATACTTCCCTGCCTCAAGTTTATGAACTCCGTCTGGCGCCTCTCGCGGGCAACTACCGATATATACTTGTCTCGAAATTCTCGGACAAAGTCGGCCCACGAATGATGACCTCCCTCAGCTACCCATTTCTCACTGATGGTATTCCACCAATCTTCCGCATCACCCTCGAGAAGGAAAGTAGCATAAGTAATCTTCCTGTCATCATGGCACTCCAATATCGCTGCCACTCTCTCGAACTTTCTTAGCCACATCTCAGCTTTCATATCGTCCGGCTCCCCAAAGAAAGTATAAGCCCCATGATGTATAAACCGATCATACAGATTACCTCCAGTAGGACCACTACCTCCAGCTCTCGCAGCCTGATTACCTGCAACGACCCCTGGCTGACCCTGTTGTGTAACAAACTGGGCGATAGTGTTCATGGCTGTGGCCATCGTGGCCAAGATCTGTGCAGTGCTCGGCTCTTGAACCTGCGGTGCATTTTCGGCTACCTCAGCTTCTTGCCCTTGTACCCCCTCGGGTTCTCCACCAACATTCGGATTATCAGCACGACGGCGAGGCCCCATCACGAATAGCTAGAATGCAAAGTGTTATGACAGGTATATATATGTATATATGCAATTTATAGGTAAACATATAAAGAAAAGTCCAATTAGATTCACATAAAGACAAGTACATAGGAATTTAAATAAATATTCCACATTCTTGAAGTAAACATAAATCACTAGATCATACTTGACATTCTAGACTCTTGATATTCTATTTCCATGCTAGCATGTTCATTCCTTATTCAAATTTCACTTAGGTCAATCAAAATCAAAGACTCATGTATTCACAAAGTCACATAACAAGTCTCTACCCACAGACCGAGAAATTTAACCCGGCTTCATGCAATCTATAGCTCTGATACCACTTAAATGTCACGCCCCGACCCAACCCCCAAGCTAAAGGTTAAGTCCGGACCCGACACACGGACAGAGTCTCCTCTGTACCGTGGACATTCTAAAAACCTGTAAACACTTAAACAAGGTCTCTACAACACATACAAGCTTAATTTAATCAAACAATAAAGCTATAAGGCCATCCGAGCCTTATAGTACACAATATCTCCAAAACACACAAGCATGCAAGAACTGGTTGTCAGCATAGACTTATAATCATTACATTCTAGGAAATCAATATAACAGCTTAAAGAGTAGAGCATTCTACATTTACCATCCACTCACAAGCATGCAAGGAAATAAGGCAAGAATGAAAGTTATTACAGATCATAGACTTTCAAAGTTACAACCCAGCCATCTAATCTTCGACTTATACAACAAGCATGTACAAAGCCCTTGGGCTACAAAATAGTACATAAAGTAATCAGAGGAGTCTTCCACAAAGCAACAAAAATCATTAACCACCTCAAGTTATCAGACACAGCAACTAAGGTAAAGGCTCGATCTGAACTTCTTCTTCCTCAACTAAATCAACAAGCTGGGGATCACCCTCAGCGTCTCCTGAAACAGATATCGAGGTATGAGCAACCACTGTTGCCCAGTGAGGGATATAGTCCCGGGGCGTGCAATGCAACAGATAACATAATTACACAACAATAACACTTTAACAATTTAAGAATCAATGAAAACTTAAATAACCACACAATTAAAAGGATACATTTCAACAATCCCCTATACACCAATCTTCACTGGTCTTCAATCACGATCCACGAACCACGAGCACGATCACGATAAGCCGGCATAACCCCAATCACTCCAGTGGGTGTACTCCGGATGTACCCCGAATCCTACGACCCAACATCCCCTGGCAATCTCCGGACCAGGCGAATGAGGGAATAGGGTACGGAGTTTGAATATCCACCGGCAAGCCCTCTGCCGCCCAGCCGATATTCAACACATCCGCCCCGACACTATGGTTGCGCAACCACTATGCAATGCACTTAACGATGGCAAGTTAATAGCAATAATATAAGCATTAACACATATGAGGATCAACAAAGTAGGTTGACCTCGTTGCAATTAGGATAGAAGCAAATATAGAAGTTAATAAGCAGTTTACAAATGAACTTATACCATATAAGCATAGAATCATTTCAAAAGCTCCAAATCAATTTAAAATCATATATAAACACTCATGAAGTCATGCCGTGGGTTTAGAATTGTGAGACAAACGAAATTGCACTTAAACCCCTTTATTTTACAACTATTTCTCTTCCAAACCCAAGTTAATGATTTCATTTTCAAAAGAAACTCTCCCTACCTTCTAACTAACCCCCAAGGTACCCTTTCAACCCTCGAACTCAATCAAATGCTCGCGTTTACCCCGAAAGCCCCAATTTCCCTCTTTTGGCTTTAAACTACTACTACATTGTCCGGGCTTCAACTAAGGGATATCAAGGCATCTATAGCACCTAGGTAGCTTAAGGAAACTAGAATTGAAGCCCGAATCCACCCGGAATCGCATTAACCCCAAAAGCCCCAACTTAAAGTCGGCTATTTTCCATTTTTAGGCGATTTAAGGGCAATGCAAGTGCACGGGGTTATTTAACTATCTTCACTAGCACCTAAGGCATCAATTAGAAGCATTAATTCAAGCCAATTCGAACAATTACACAAAACCCTAAAAAAAACGTCACTATTCACCCTAAGAATCAAACTATCGATTTCTACCGTTTAATTCATGAAACAATAGCATAAAAGTGGTCTCTACTATGTGTACACAACATATATAAGCTTAATTGAGCCTTGCAATAGCATTAAACATCATTTCTAACAAATCAAGAAAATAGCAATTATTTTAAAATGCGAAATTAAGCCATGAAATCCCTCACCACTACGCGTAGAAGCACCTAGGGACCTTGCAAACACCCTACACTAGTTGCTCAAGGCTTGGAGAGGCTTGGATTGGAGGCTTGGTGAGCAAAATTCTCCTCCTTTTCTCCCTAGCTGCTGTCGGGTTTGCCTCTGTCCTGTTCAGCTTTTATTTTTTTTTTTTGTTGTGATAAATGAGCTAAAGTGTGATATAATAAGGGTTTGAGTTGAGGTGGGGTCCTTTGGGCGCTTGAATGGTTTAATATAATACGCGTAGTAAGCTTTAAAAGCGAGTCTAAGGGGTGACACATTGGTTAACTAATTAAATCTATAAAGTTATTACGTAACACTATTCACTTGACTTCTAAAATTATTTTCTAAACGAGCCTTCCTAACGTCTTAAGCTCAAAAGCACATTTTTCCCACTACTTTTACAATTAATATGATTTAATAAAAATGCTAATTAACTAATAGAAAGCATTTTAAAAACGGAGTGAATAGTAGTCACAAAGTCAATTAATAAGGCATAGAAGTAAATGCACAAACAAGGGATGCAACAGTAATTAAATGCATGGCAAATTCTCGGGCGTCACAGTTAGAATGGTATGATAGTCTATTTTATGCAATAGGTTAGTATGGTTTAATTGTCAAGCTTGAATGTACTTGTCAAAGATGAGAAGAGATAGGTTAGCTTTTAAACTGGAAATGTATGTATACTTGCTTGTGTTCACTTGTTGAGAACCAAGGCTCGGATGGCCTTGAGGTGGTTGAATGGTTGGACACGGTGTTGGTCCACTTATATGCTATTACAGGTTTTACATTTTGCCTAGAAACAGGGGAGACTCCGTTTGTCTTTCCCTAAAAATTTTGCCCGGGTTTGGAATTGGGTTGTGATTAGATTGATTGATAGAACTCCCGGTCTCGAGAGGGATCGGGGTGTTACAAAAATAATCAAGAAATAGAATTAAAAGACTAGAAAACAATTAAAAGACTAAAAAAATACTAACTTTGACCAATTATTTTTGCATTGACTTATTACTTAACTTAATATATACTCAAATATCAGCCAAAACACCACAAAAACACATCAAAAACCGTGTCTCCATGAGGGAGAAGAAAGAAGGCATTTTCAAGGTTTTTTAAAGCATTTTTCACATAGATTTTGCAATTCAAGTCCAAATCACTTCATTCAAAGCTTGATTTCACTTGTTGGGCATCCATTCTACATCTTTCTTGCATCAAAACACATCAAAGGTGAGAGAAAAATTCTAGATCTCAAATGTCATCTTTTATGTTTTTGCGTATAATTGAATTTTGAACCATTAGAAATTTGAATTGGTGTTATATTATTGCTCAGTGCATGCTATGGATCGTTTATATGCATTTATATAAGATTTGAACCGATGTAGCATGAATTTTTATTTTCAAGTATTAAAAGTTGAGTTGTTGGCTATTTATTGAATATTTTGAGTTGTAGTGGTTGGAATCGATTTCCGTCGATTTGTAAAAGTTTGTTAAATACGGGGTAGTGCCGTTGTAATGCCAAAATTTTGATTGTGATGTTGGTGTGAAAATCTGAAAATTTCAGCCTAGGTACATTGAGGTTTTAGGGCTGTTAGGCTTGATTTGGATGTATTTCGGTTGGTTTCCGATGGGGCTAATGTAGTTGATTGAGTGAGTGAGTGATAGGAACTGGTTTGGAGTTGTTTGGATTATTAGAATGTAAGTTATGATTATTAGAAGTTTAGGTTGTCTTTTTTTAAAATGTTGATATATGCCTTTAGTTGTTTGGGTGGTGTTTGAGTGATTGAATTGTGAGTTGTTGATGGTTAGACTAGGGTTTGGTTGTGTGTTTAATGCATGTTGAGTTGGATGGCCTACTTTGTCATCTAACTTATTTGTTTCATGATTATATAGTTGTTGATTGTTAAATGTTGTTTAATTGATTGTTGAAATACGGATTTATTGATTATTGATTATTGATTGTTGTTACAAAACCGTGAGGAGCACACTCAGGGTTAATTCGGGGTGTTACATTGTTAACTAATTAATTGATTGTTGAATTTAATCGAGGGGCGACCCACTTTGTTGTCCTCTCTGAGCAGTTTGATTGCATGGTTGAGTGATTAGTTGTGAATGCGAATGTTTACAACAAATGTTATCGGGCTTGGTTGTGTTGTGTTACCCTGGGCAGCCTTGGGTTTGTCAGGTGATAACCTGACCACGATGGCCAATTCCCTCACTCGTATGGACGGGGAAATCCATGGGTGCTAGGTCATACTATCAGGGCTTCCGGATTCTCTTGAGTGGGAGTAACAAGGTGGGAATGTTAAAGTTCGTGAAAGGATTGGGTAGAGTCCAACGGCTTCAAAGGAACAACTGTATCGTATCCTTACTAATTGTTTACTTTTATTGCTGAATTTGTATTGTTATTAATGTTTATTGTGTGTTTACTGCTCAAAGGATGATTTCCAAGGAGTATAGTAAATTATGTTAAAGATCTATCGAAACTTCACTGGGCTTATTTTATATAAGTTCACTCTCAATTATTGCATGCATGCAGGTGTTACTGAGCCTGACTACGGGTATGTGCCTCTTGAAGAGGGAAATGTGCCATATGTGGATGAGTCTTATATGCAAGAGTCATTACCATGAGATTATCTTAGTTGTTGTTACACAATATATTGCATAACCTATCTTAATATAAAGACATATGTATGTTGATTTAGTAGTCTTTATTTTGATCATGACTAGATTACTAAGTTGGTTATATCCTATTTTGAAATATATATATAGCCTATGTACTAAGTTGGAACGGAGGCGTATTACTATGAATGGATTATTGAAGGAGTGATTATTGTATAATATGGTTGGGTAGTTTATTGTTGAATGTTTGTGGAGTTGGTTGTATGAGTTGTGAAGAGGTCGGTTTAGGGCCTCGGTGTTGTAATTACTGTCGTTATACTGCCGAAATTCTGTTACGTCCTGACCGATTGTAGGTGGGGTCGAGATGGGGCATGACAGAAACGACAGAAGTCGACCGATAAAACTTTGTAGATCTTGTTTACCGGTCAGTCATAGTTGTAGTAGCTATACTAGGAGGAGGAGTAGGTATTGGCCTTGGCGAGCTGCCATTCTTTCTGCGGTAGGTAAAGAATAAATGCCATCCCTCCCTCTATTCTCAGGCTATCCGTCTATTCTTCTTCCCTAAGGAAGGAACGTTAAGCCACTCAAGCCAAATAATAAAAATAAAAGCTTGGCCTATCTATTCTATTATGGCCGGCTTGGAGAGAGCGGTAGCAAAGGTAGTCCCCCTCATCTATAAAAGAGGGGCTTTGTTGGGCGATAGCGGTCACACTTGGATGAATGAGAGACAGGAGTTCCGTATTGATATAAAAAGGAAAGGGATTGATGAAATAAAGGTTTTGGTAAAAAGGAGAGGTAAGAGCGCTTTCTTGTTAGTTATAAGAAGACAATTTGGTTATGGAGCTCTTACTGTTCTCGCTTTTGTCTTCCTCGTAGATGGATTCACAAATCCATCTTCTTTCCGGTTTGTTTGATTCCTTTACTAATCAAAAAAATATTCCTCGCTAATGGCGGAACTAGCTTGGATCCTTCCCTTTTTCTATAAAACCTAATCTTACCTTTTATTATCTAACCAGTTAGTTCAAGCTGACCTTCCTTATTCTAATTTTTTACCTACAAAGCTCTACTTGATTTGCTATCGACTGAAGTCACTCACCAGTGCTATCTCTTCCCGCTAAAGCTTACCCG
This sequence comes from Ehretia macrophylla, assembly GCA_037974665.1. Taxonomy (NCBI): domain Eukaryota; kingdom Viridiplantae; phylum Streptophyta; class Magnoliopsida; order Boraginales; family Ehretiaceae; genus Ehretia; species Ehretia macrophylla. The sequence goes on from CM075782.1 coordinate 53,755,853, forward strand.
GCCAATCAACTAGATATAATTCATTCTATTTCTTTAGGAGCGAAAACCTGGCGCAAGGTCAATGGTTTAGCTCAAGGCTCCATAAAGGCTATTTTTCCTTCTTCTTGATAGCATTGGTCTCGGAAGGCTCTCGCTCTAAAGGTCAAGGAGCAACTTGATAGCAACTATCCTGCTTTTTCTGAGAGAATAGGTGTAACACCCCGACCATCTCGAGACCGGAAGTTCTATCAATCAATCTAATCACAACCCAAATCCAAACCCGGGCATAATTTTCAGGGAAAACGGACGGAGTCTCCCTATTTCTAGGCAAAAAGTAAACCTGCGACAACATATAAGTGGACCAATACCATGTCCAAACATTCAACCACCTCAAGGCCATCCGAGCCTTGTTCTCAACAAGCAATCACAAGCAAATATACATATTTCCAAGTACCCAAACAATTCTAACTCTTTTTCTTTAGGTATTACAAACATACATTAAAGTTAAACTATTCTATCTGAATACATAAACTAGCCTTTCCAAATCACTTCAATAATCTAGAAAACTCATATTACATTCCTTTTTAACATTAAATACAAACAACATATAAAACATACATCTTTGCATCTTTGACAACTCAAGCCACATAGGCACACAAGACAACTCTTCAAGCACGAACTTTCACGAAATCACAAACTTTCCAGCTAACATGACATTTCCTGAAATGTGGTGGTGAGGAATGAGTATACACAACATGTATACTCAGTGAGGGCGAGACATATATCGAGGTGGAGAGAAAGAAGATCGTGCAATGCAAATAGGTACAGTTAAGCAATACAATCAAATAAAAGGCATTCAATATAAACAACAATAAAATAAACAATTAAAGAAAGCATTAGCACAACCAATCAAAGCTATACCATACTTTGAAGGCTATGGTTCACTCGAGCGAGTAATGTACCGATCACGATTCCGATGACTTTAACGATGACGCGCCGGCTCACCCACCTTATAACTTCCGTCAGAGTACTCCGGACATACTCTGTTAATTCTACGACCTAAAACTCCCTAGGCGGCATCCCAAGCGAGAAAAAGGAATAGGACACGGAGCTAGAGCAACCAACACTGGCAACCCGAGGCTACCCAAAGAGGCCCATCACTCACGAGCCTGACACTAATGCAATGCAATACGAGACATATAACGATAATCGAGCAAAGCACTGAAATGCAAGTCAATATCAACATGCGATACAACAAGCAATTACAATCAATAAAGTAACAAGAACAATAGTAACAAGCATTAACAACAATTGATATACAAATTCAATCATAATCAACTTTAACAAGCTTAACAAGCAATATCTAGCATTCTATATGTCACGCCCCAACTCGACCCCACCTACAATTAGTCAGGACGCAACGGAATTTTGGCAGTATAACGACAGTAATTAAGACACCGAGGCTCTAAACCAACCTCTATAGAACATTATACATCAACTTCACAAACCATACAACAAACAACTCCTCAATAAAATAACAACATACATCATAACCATATTATACAATAAACAGTCCTCGTTATATGCCTCCGTTCCAACATAATACATTAACCCTTAATATACAATACAAAAACACATTGAGCCAATCTAGCAACCTAATCATAAACAAAAGAAAAGCTACTAAGACAACATCAACTAATTCATTAACTTATCAACATCTTATACATTATAAACTACAAAGCGAATAAAAGTGTACTAAGGTAATTTACAAGAGAAGAAAACAGGAACGACATCATGGATAAGACTTTGGAACATAGGACTCATTCACGTAAGGCACGTTTTCCACATTCTCCTCTTTAGGAGGCACGTACCCGTAATCCTGCAAAAGTACACCTGTATGCATGCAATAATAGAGAGTGAGCTTATATAAAATAAGCCCAGTGAGGATCCGATAGATCTCGAGCAAGGTCTACTAAACTCCTTGGAATAATCCTTTGAGTCAGTAAACACACAATAACATCAATAATACTATCATCACATAACTATATAACCATTCAATAAAGGATACTCTATTTGGTGTAGCTCCAAATGCCATCACGATCTCAACCGTTCTTCTTATAACTCCCCATTACTCACGCACCCGAGGTACCTCACTAGCCCCTCCCTCCATGACACCTCCATCATGCGAGCTGGGGATAACCTCTGGCAGTCATGTCGTTATCAACCTGACAGCCCAATGCTGCCCGAGAGGTGGCACACACATACCAATACTCCATAATCATCAATCATCAATCAATCATCAATAAACATATTATCATCATCAATAAACATATTATCATCATAATAACATCAGTAAACAATTTAACAACAAATAACTAAGTTAGATGACAAAGTAGGCCATCCAACCGAACATGCATTAAACACACAATCAAACCCTAGTTTACCCATCAACAACTCACAATTCAATCACTCAAACCACACCCGATCAACTAAGGCTCAATTCAATAATTTAAAGAAAGATAACCTAAACTTCAAATAATCATTTCTTACATTCTACTAATCCAAACAACCCCAAATCAGTTTCAAACACTCACCCGTTCGATCAACTATATTAGCCCTCTCAGAAACCAACCGAGACACCTCAAAATCAAGTCCAACAACCCTAAAACCTCAAGGTACCTAGGCTGAAATTTCCGGATTTTCATCCGAACATCGTAATCAAAAATTCGGCATTATAACGGCTTTACCACGTAACTAACAAGCTTTTAGAAATTGACGGCAATCGATTCCAACCACAACAACTCAAAATAATCCTCAAAAAGCCATTCTATCAACTTTAAATACCCGAAAATAAATAATTTCGCTACAATGGCTCAAATCTTGTATTAATACACATAAACGATCCCTAGCATGCATGGAGCAATAATCTAACATCAGATTAACATTCTAACAGTTCAAAATGCAGTTATGAGCAAAAACAAAAAAATGAGTTTTGAGATCTAGAATTTTTCTCTCACCTTTGATGTGTTTTGATGCAAGAAATGTGTAGAACGGATGCCAAAGAATCAATTTCAAGCTTTGAATCACTCAATTCGGCTTTGAAATGCAAAATCTATGAGAAAAATACTTTGAAAATGCCTTCATCTTTCTCCTCCAAGGAGCCACGGTTTTGTGTGTGTTTTTGGTGGTGTTTTGCTTTATTTTCGATGTGTGTTGATCATATATTAAGCAAAGGTCAAATAAATAAAAGAAAGTCAAAGTGGAAACTAATTATTTTTAGTGTTTTCTTGACTTTAAATGCATTTTCTTGATCACCAAAGGTCAAAACAATTATTCAACACCCAAGCTAGCTCAAGTAGGTTATTTTTAGGTGACAAGAAGTTTTACAATCAAACAATTCTACCCGAGTTGGCTTATAACTCGCTTTTCGCAAAAGTCAGTGTAAAAACCCTACTAAATTCTTAATCAGAATTTAAAACCGTTGTACTCAAACACAAGTCTATTAAAGTCCGTGGTCTAGGTCTAGAAGGGTTAAAAAGACCAGTTTCAAAATTTTAGCAGACTTGTTTCGAAAACACTATTCATTAAAAATCGACGATAAAATTTATGATCCCGTTTTTTATGAAAATTTCATGAATGCACATTTAGCACGTATTAGGAGTATTGATATCAAAATTATCACATTCTAAGTCATATAGCACATAAACAGGTCAATTCACGCAAAACGAGATAAAACACTTAAATCGAGTTAAAGCAGAAAAGTGGGGTTTCACACTATAGGCACTACACTATAAAAACACACAAAATCACAAAATGACTCCAACTTTCAAAACCCTACTACTTTCAAACGAGCCATGAGTTTTGGAAACCGACTTCATCAATCCTCCTAGGTCACTATAAGGCACGTCTAAAGACACTGAAACCCTACTTAACCCTAGAATTCACGCAAAGCCCCGATTTCCCCCTTCGCTCATTTGAACTACCGCTACCCTAACCAAACACCCAACCAACACCATAACCGCACCAATTCCATGGCCTCCCGAGTCAATGCCATCAAGCCAAACGATAAAATGCCAAACTTGACCTAAACGACCCCAACTTTCACTAAGCCATTTTCCTCCGTTTTTCCATTACACAAACCAATTAAACCATACATTTAAGCATTCTAGCATATCTAGCACCTTCCTACATCAACCGAACGCATAACGGAGCAACTTCATCGAAACGGGGGTTTACTATTCATAATTTACTATTCATTTATCAATTTAAATTGCAATTTCGATTTTCAACCGTAGAAAATGCTAAAAAGCTATAAATACATGTTCTACAATCAACAAGGAACATTCTTTAAGCAACAAAATGGATAAAATAACAATCTACGCATAATTTCAAAAAATTAAAGTTTAGACATAAAATTTTCAAATGCACAAATAACGATGAAACCCTCACCTTAGACGCTCCTAGATGCAAGGAAAACCACGCCGGATGCCTCAGAAACCACCCTGCACAAGCTCCCGCGAAGAAATTGAAGTTTGAAGTTGTAATGTTTTTTTTTCTTTTCTTCATGGTTTCGGCCATGGCTCCCTTTATTTATTTTTTTTTTGCTTCTTTGTTCTCTTATTTCATGCTTTAAATAAAAGATGACACTTAGTCAATTGGTCAAGCCTTGGTCAAAGCTAACTTAAGTTGGTCAAATAAGCTTGTTTCTTGCATTTTAAAGCTAAAACAACTAGCATAAATCCAATTCCAGTTAATAACAATTAAACTACTAGAATTAAAACACCAAATGCTAGTTTTCACTATTTGCTGAGGACTAGAAATCATTTTCTAACTATCGCTCTCGATATACTATGCACTTTGCGGCAATAAATGAATAACAATCAATTCTCAAAGAATTTAAGAAAATATAATTTTCAAAAAGTAACATAGTTCAAAATTTACTCTGGCTCGGAGCTACTTTTCATTTAATTGTAAACCGAGCATTAAGGTGCAAGAAAAATAAAACCGATTAACATAAATATGAAAGTAGTTGATATTCCGTTAAAATAATTAACTCAAGTATTATTCTAATTACTTCTAAAAGAAATACGAAAATAATGCTAGAAATGAATGTTTAACTTAAAAATAAACACGAATTCAATGCTAACATTTTAAGATGTCACTTAATTAGATGCAATTAAATGCCATTAAATGCATGCCGGGTTCGGGTTATCACAATAGGAATGGAATTGGTGTGGTTCACTAGCTCTTTCTTTTGAGACGAATGAATGCTGGAAGGCCGTCGTGATATGGAACTTCCTTCTTACCAGGGTGGACGTAGTTAAGAAGTAGCTCTAAAGAGAAAATGGGCCAAATCGCCTTCGTCAGAAGAAAGGCATACTTGAGTATTTCAGTCATGGGCGCATATAATACCTTATTACCCTATATTGCTAGTAGGGAGAAATTCATATCTGATGAAGTTAGCTCAAAGCAAGAACAGCTTCACCCGAGCAAAGGACTCTACCTACCCATACTGACGAATGAAGAAGCTTCGCGCAGATGATAGGACAAGCGATAGTGGTTCCATTCTTGTTGTTCCTATTCCATACCATAAACAAACACATTTGATTCATCGACATTGGCGCGTCAGGCTCTACCTCCACCCACCAACCCTTTATGGAGTTACCGAACCAAGAGAAAAAATTCCCCGATATCATAAAGAAAGTTAGAAGGGGCAAGGCCGCATTGAAACAAAAAGCACTAAATACTTCCATGACGTGGCATAAATGATCACCGTCATAAGCACAAGATTCAAAGCTGGAATCTTCCTACTCTTGTTAGTTGGGACAGAGCATCCTATCTTGTTGATTCTTCATTCCCATTACCTATCCCTCTCGCTTTCAGGGTAGATACGCAAGAAATTCACTATGTAAATTGACATGATCCGCTGCTCATGCACGAGCTGAGTTTTACTACCTCGTCGGAACCTGTTGACGTGCAACTTTCACTCTTCGCTGGTTTGAGATCTATTTCGATTAGTACCAGTCGGGAAACCTCATAAGCGGTACACCTTAGAAGAAAGAGAAAGACCCTTTCTTTGAGGCAATCGATGGATAGATTTCTACTAAAAAAGACTTATGAAAAAAATGAATATCCTAATTTTCATTAATTTCATTCGGTATTTTCAAGGTAATTTAGGGTACCTAGCAAAACTCTAGGGTAGTTTTTTATAGGTAATTGATAACTATTGATCAAAGACGGCATGCTGACTCTTAAGGAAGATGTGAGGTCTGCACAAACATCTTTTGACATTTCGATTATTCATTAACGAAAGTGGGCTTCTATCATGAGTTCAGCTCCCTTTTGGAGAATCTTTCTCATTGATCTTTCCAATCCTTGGTACAAATTATGCTTTAAGTATAGGCTCTTGCCCCATTCATAAGGATGAAAATTGACATGATACAATCCCTGAAGACTATGACGTGCCCGACCTTGCTTCTTTTGATTCCCCACCCACCTCTCATAGAGGTGGATCAAGGGAAGTCCTTAGATTCATCATAGCTACTCCATCACTCCGAAGAAGAAAAGAATGAAAACTTCTTCTTCTTCCGTCAATTTATCCCTTCAATGTTCGATTCTTCGGCTTTGTGTTAGTTCAATCATGTGGGAGTTCTAGGGTCTAGGAGTTAGAGTAAATACTTTAAGGTGCTTCTAAGGGCATACCCACATTCATACACACTGACTCCCATCTTTGACAGCCTATGGGGTTTTGTATCACGGAACAAGCTACTTCATTCGGTCTAGTCCGATAGAAAGACATGGGCTAGTTTGTCGAGAGAGGTTTTCGTATTCAACGTGAGTCAGTGGATTCGCCCAACCTATACAAAAGGGCATAGAAAGCTGACGAATGAATCTGGTGGGTTAGGATTCTTCATTGGTCTTCAAATTTCATCACCGCATGAACGAGACCCCAGAAAAAATATAGCATCCGGCGGTGATTCAATTGTCAAGATCGAGACACATGTCGTACTTTCTCCAACCTAATGGGGGATTATACTCAAGGCAGGCTCAGTAGGCCATTCTCAAAGCAGACCTACGCGTGTAGCATGGTCGTCAGCTCATCCTTAACTATAGATAGAGCAGTCGTAAAATTCAATCCTAATCATGACTGTATTTTTTTCATGTGAAGGTCGCCTTAGTCTTTGTTTTGATTCCCAGGATAGAATTCATCCTATCTTCTTTTCAATCAGTTCACTAATAGAAAGTATATAGATTGTTCGAAGCTTTAGTGGTACTTCTGCTGCGATCAGTGCTCTAATTCTATCCACATGAGAGATAGGGAACCGGCCTTCTAGCCAGCGTAAAAGGCCCTTTCGGACGTTCTTGAAATCGACGCACATGCCTAAGAAAAACTTTCGTTGGAGAGGAAGATATTCTATGAATATCAAGAGTTGCACTAGCGAGGCATCTTTGGTTTTGGCATAGCTCTGTTCCGATAAGGGCGATGGAGATCTTCGGGAATTTATATAAACAAATCGAATTGAAACTCTGAGGCAAGCCTTTTCTTACTCTCAATGAGCTCTTCAAAGAGACTCTGCTCACTAGCAAGTAGGTACAAAAATGAGTTTTTTTGTTCGATAGCTCGGGGTATGGCTTTCTTGGATTTCGATGACCAAGTGCTCCAGCTTTCGAGGAGAGGGTTACGGAGGGTGCTCTTTCAATCCCCTAGACTTCCCTTTGTTATAAAGCTTTCTAGAAGCTTTCATAGGACTAAGGTTCTGAAAGGTTAATACAGTACTTATATTGGTATTTATTCACTCTTGCCCCTCTCACAGAACACCTAAAGAATATCCGCTGGGCGAGAGCCCTTCTATTCGGCACCGTCAGATCACTAGACAACTTTCGTACAATTGCATCAGTAGCGATTTCTATCTATATACGTTATTTCGTTCACCTTTGTGGGCTTGGAAGCGTCATCGAATCAACTTTACGCTTCAGGTAAAGGTCCACTTTGTCACCCAATTAGGGGTGTTCCGGCCCATGATCAGTTCGGTTTAGTAGTGTTAACTCAGGTCTTGTCTACCACGGGGAGTTATAACTTTTTTTACATGGGTCCATTCCTTTCCCTATAGGACGAGCTAATAAATTCCTTCATAAGCTAACAAGAGATTCTATTATTCTATGCTGACTTTACTTTGTTTCTTATTAGTTATAGTAACTATACCCTCTCGGTGGAATTGCCACAACATGGGCCTTCTGTAACACCCCGATCCCTCTCGAGACCAGAAGTTCTATTAATCAATCTAATCGCAACCCAATTCCAAACCCGGGCATAAAATTTAGGAAAAACGGACGGAGTCTCCCCTGTTTCTAGGCAAAAAGCAAACCTGCGACAGCATATAAGTGAACCAATACCGTGTCCAACCATTCACAATTCCTCAAGGCCATCCGATCCTCGGTTCTCAACAATTAAACACAACAAGTATATATACATTCCCAAGTACCCAGACTATTCTAACTCTTTCCTTTAGACAATACAAACATGCATTGAATCCAGAACATACTAACCTATACATAAAACTTAAATGACTTTTCTTTACACATTGATTATATACATCTCATGAAAATAAAATCTTTACATCTTTGACAACTCAAGCCACATAGCACGCAAGGCAACTCTTCAAGCATGATCTATCACATAACCACGAACTTTCCAGCTAACATGGTATTTCCTGAAATGTGGTGGTGAGGAGTGAGTATACACAACATGTATACTCAGTGAGGGCGGAACAAATATCGAGGTGGAGAGAAAGAATATCGTGCAATGCAAATAATACAGTTAAGTAATATAACCGACAAGTAAAGCAATCAATATAACAACAATACAATAAACAATTAATAAAAGCATTAACACAACCATTCAAAGCTATACCACACTTTAAAGGTCACAATTCACTCATACGAGCAATGTACCATTTCACGAGAAATACATCAATCTCGAGCTTGATTTTGAAAACGATGACAATAAGCATGCAACCACCTTATAACACCCACTAGGTGTACTGCGGAAGTACCCCGACACATCTACGACCCAAATCTCCCAGGGCGGCACCCCTAGTGAGAATGGGAATAGGACACGGAGCTAGAGCAAACCAACCCTGGCAGCCGAGACTGCCCAAAGAGACCCATCACTCACGTACCTGACACTATGCAATGCAATACGAGATACAAGTAATAAACGAGCGATAGCACCAAAGTACAAATTAGTGGCGATATACGAGATATCAATCATTTACAATCAATATTAGCATTCAATTAACTTTTCAAGCATGATTGTCATTAATATCAGCAATAACATCAATTAAAAAAGTAATAGCAATTCAAACACAAAAACGACAAATATCACTATTCAATCTCTAACTTCTAAGGGAAATTAAGAGCAAACGAGCTACGGAATTAAGAAACCGATTTCACTACCTTCACCTAGGCACTACAAGGCACGTTTCTACGTCACGAAACTTCACTCTCTCACTCGAAGCCCGAAAGCCTACCTACTGCGTTTGAACTTCAGCTATCCTAACCGGACACTCAATCAATGCCACAATGGCGCCGAAAGTGCTTCCTTGCCCCCAATAGCAAAACCCCCAACTCAATTCGAGCACAGTCAACTCTTGGTCAAACGGTCCTTTTACGTTTCTTTGTCTAATTTCCAATTTTAACAAAGGCTGGTTCGTTTTATTGCACATTTTATCTTTCTAATGTTAATGGCACCTATCCAAATCAAAAAATCACAATTCGGAGCAAAAATCCAAAAATCTAGGGTTTTACTATTTATTCTTACTATTCACGTTCTTCCCTAATTTCAATTTGCGTTTCTAGCCGTAAAAATCGCTAAATAACTAACAAGCAATGCTCTACGAACCCTAAGGAACTTATTTCAAGCAATAACATGCATTATAACGCAATAAATATCAAATCTAAAAAATTGAATCAAAAATCAAATTCAAATAAAAATGCACAAAAACGTGAAACCCTCACAGAGATTGAAGAGGAAGCCTTACAAGGACTCGAGCCACGATCCCCGAGCAATTCCACGAAAGATTTTAGCTTAAAAATGCAAAATCAATTTTTTTTCTTTTCCCTTGAACTTTCGGCCATGGTGGCCTTTGCCTTGTTTTTTTTTTCCTTTGTTTTATAAAAGATGACAACTTAGGGGCAAAATGGTCAAAGGCAAAAAGGCTTGGTCAAAATAAAGTTAAAAATGGTCAAATTAGCCTATTTTGATGTCATTTAATCTAATTCAAGTTAAAACCTTGCAATTCAATAAAAATCAACTAAAAACTAGTTAAATTAAGCTAGAAATACTATTCACAAAATCCGAGAAATATTCCTCTAACTTTCATTTTCAATGCGATATGATCAAGCGGTTAATAAACGATTACGATAAGTATGGTAAATAATAATATCAAAATATAATTTTTGAAAAGTAGAATAGTAGAATAGTTTAAAATTCACTCCGGGCTAGGAGTTACTTTTCTCATTTAATCGAAAACCGAGTAATTTAATGCAAGAAAATAAAATCGTTTATTAAAATAATCAAAATAATCAATATTCATTTAAAAATAAATAATTTAACTATTTCTAGAATATTTTAAAGAATTATGAAATTAATGCTAAGATACTAATGTACAAGTTAATATAAGCACGTAATCAAATGCAATTAAATACTGACATTTAAGATGACACTTAATTAAATACAAGAGAATAAATCCAATTACTATAAATAATAAAAATAGGTAATAATCTTTTAAATTAATCAATATAAAAATTATTCGAATATTTTTAAAAGAAATATCAAAATAGTGCAAAATGCATGATTTAACTAATTAAACTCCTAATTAAATGCAGTTAAATGCTATTAAATGCATCCCGGCTTCGGGTTATCACATCTTCTTCAAGGGAGGAGTTCATACCCGGAAAAAGAAATTAGGCTACTAAATCGACTATTTCAAGATACTTTTCTACATTCGTAGTGAAGAGTGCGCTATGCATTTGAAAGCGAATAGTGCTTACTTTCTAAGGTGGATACAGCCCCGAAACTGATCTGCGAAAGATAACATAGACATCTTTATATACTTAGATACCATATCCAATTCTAAACAACTAATATGAGACATCAATAGCTCATATGCGCCAGATATAACTCTTCCTCCTATAAGCGCATGTGCGATAGCCGATATGCTTGATGTACTAGCCAAGCCCAGGAACGAGGAGCAAAACCAAAACTACTAAATTCTAGTTGGAAGAGAGGACGTAGGGGTTTATTTCTATAGATCCAATAGGAATGGGGAAAACTTTTTCATTTAGTATAGTGCAACCTATCTCCCTTGCCTTGATTCGAAAACCATCTCAATTAGCTTCGGGTACAGTACACCATAGCTATCTTTTACAAGGTCCTCAACTCTAAGGCTGGGGTACCTTTACCTTCTCCACTAGAAGGTAGGAGCTACCATCTTCTATAGCTGCAAGGGAGGCCGCTAAGGTCTACTGTAAGCCTATTATCATTTCTTCCTCGATGCTATGATCTGCTCGATGATCCGATCCTCCATTTTTGAAGAAAAAAAAAGAGTGGAACTCCAGCATCACCTTCTTCTTAGTCTTCTACTTCTTTAGGAGTGAAACTAATTGCAGACTTCCTACCTCTTTTTGTTTCGTAGCTCTCCCTACCTGGGGTCTTTACTACCATCACCTCCCCGTCTGCTTCTCCACCTAATCTGGGAACCAAAGCTTAGGATTCATGCAACTAGAGCAAAATAACTCGAGTAGTCTTGGACTGGAAAGGAGATGGTGTGTAAGTCCCAGTGAGATGATTCCACCGATTTTAACAGTAACCAGAGCTACTACTAGGTATAACCAAGCCAACTATGGATTCAGTCTATAAGTGAAATTGAATATAGAAAGGTCTTACCTCAGCCTGCTCCTGGTCTATCGTGCCTAAGAATGCCTACCCCTAAAAAAGTTACTTCTCGAGGAAAGCTAGTAAGTCCCATACCATATAATCATATAAAAAAGTCTTTGCCCAGTAGTGCTCAACAAGTAAATAAGAAAGTAGTCAAGGACTATCCTAAGTCAATACCAGTTGATTCTACTTGAAATCCCATACATAAGAAAATGTTTGGAACAAAGTGAGCCGATAGGCTTTCCATAGGAAACCCAAAATGATCTTTATTTGTCTGAGAAGACATTCCATCTCGTCTAAAAACAGTAAAGAGTTACTTTCAACAACACCAACAAGAACAAGAGTTTCCACTACCATCGGGGGAGCCTGGAAAAGAAGCACTTTCAATCACATCGGTCTACCAACTAACGCTATCAGGAGCGTCAGGCCTAGCTGCGAGTGAACTTTTGAAAATGCTAGCTTGGCAAAGATAGAGCTTGGGTTCACCTTCTTCTCTTACTCGCAGGTAGGTAGGTGTGCAATTCATTATTACACTTGAACTCAGATCTCATCTCGTGATCTGGCAAGCTGTGGAATTCTATTTTACGCTATCACTAAGCTAATGTGAGACCCTTGGACTTGGGATGCGAGGAGAAACACTGAAAGAAAAGTTGAAGTAGCAGAACTCATTGAAAGCAAGGAGCGTGACAATGATTTTATGTCTAACTTTCTCGTGAGATGGCAAGCCCTACCCTTCAGGTATCCGTAAAAGGTTACCCCGTCTTTCCCTAGCCCTGGAGGACCAGCCACTTGTCATGCCCCAACCCGACCTATGAAGGTTAGACTAGGGTGTGATCTAAACATTCAAGTCGTGTCACGTATATAATCATTCAAGAGGGTTTAACACTTAACGTTTTAGCCTAAACTCCACAAATTCTCTAGAAAACCAACAGCATAACGACTGTAATTGGGCTATTTAGTTTGACCTAATTCTCTAAACGCCTCAAAATTTCCAATCTCAATTTCATTTCTAACTAAGATTACTATTTATAACCAATCGAAACGCCTACCAGTTATCTCGAAGTCCCGTTTGATTAATAACCTAGCATGATACTATCTCTCGTTTGTTTGTTAATTCTCGTTACAAAAGTACCTGTTGATCTAAGCTTATCAATGAGTACCTGCTTAAAATTGGATATATTCATTTTACTTAATCCTTACCTGATACTTCATAATCCTATGATATGTACTTAGCCAATAACGATAGCAAAACGACCATAGTAGTGTCTATCTAGTTAGGATCAGTACAAGCCAAAATTAGACCCCAAATTACAACGGGAGTATTTTACATTACAACAACAAGCAACATAAAAGAAATAGTCTTCAAACAACATATTATTCACAAAATGGCCATGGTCACGTAAGGCACGTAGGGCAAGCAATCATTCCAAGGAATCATCGTTAGGCATGTTATCCTCTAGTACCTGTTCCTGGTCTTCTTCACTGAGATGATAAATGAGGGTGAGTCCTTATGAACTCAGCGAGGGGGAACGCGAAATAAGTTTTGAAACTCATTTTTCGGTTCAACTTATGAAAATCCTTTTGCAAACATGATATATATCGCAAGTAAGTACATAATGTAATATAACAGTAAAAGAACTCAATTACCCGTCTTTCTTTCCCGAGGTCCTCTAAGAACCAAGCGAGAGTACTTATACACATAGTGAAAAGAATACGGTGAGCTTTTACTCTCAGTTCATTTCCAGTATCGGTTGTTGCGGCCATCTTCAAATCATCCCTTTATCACGCCAAATGGGTGTACTCCGGATGTATGCCGAAATCCTACAATATAACTCTCCGAGGAAGTTTAGCCCCCAAGCGAGAGAGGGAATTGGACAATGGTAGTCACGATTGCACCGGCAAGCCCGATGCCACCCGGTGTACGTGAACGCTACCACGCCAGAATGAAAGGTTGCAACCTTGTATGCAATGCACATTTATGACATTTAATATAACACATTAGGAGGACAACAAAGTAGGTTGCATTCGAGCAGTCAGAAGATTGCACATTGACAAGTAAACACGTGAGGCACAAACTGACATGTAACTTCACTTATAAAGCACATGGAGTTATATGAATATTAAACAGGCAGCCATGTAACGCATGTAAATTAAGTCATATAACTCATTTCGAAGTTCACATAATCAAATAATAGGATTATTCAACATGCAACGATATCTACGTGGGACCAGGTGCAAGAAAGGCCTACTTGTCAACATGTAATCATCAAAATCACATTTAGGGATACAAGAGCAACTACGGGCAGCCTACTAATCACATAATCAAACACGATATTCATAGGATCAACACTTAGCGAATTTACCTAATCACTAGGGTTTCAATTCGTGCTTACCCGTGCGATTAAGCCCTAAGTTATCTCGTAATTAAACTGAAGGCATGCATTGATTAATTCAAACACCCTCAAGTATTCAAAATAGTACAACATCCAAATGCCACAATCCCAAGCATTTAATACAACAAGAGAAGCTACAATAATTTTTCTAAGCATATCACTAGGTGAAATCCTCACTGCAATAGACTGTTTTCTCACAATCATTGAGACAAGCAAACAATCTCCAATTCCAGTGAAAAAAATTTCAAACTAAAGCTTAAGGAGTGAACTAAATTCAGAAATAAACCTCGCATCATTTGGAGTTCGGGTTCAAGAGTTATAGCCAAAACCGTGAGACTACACAAAACTGTCCAGATTTGCACACATTTCAATAATTGACATTTTTGAGGCCCTTAGGATCAGATGTAGCCTTAGATCATTTCTCACAAAAATGTCCAGAACTGAAAAATATAATATGTTACTAAATTTCATCCATTTTGTACATCATTTACTAACTCAAAACTTGTTTGTTCTACAAGGACAGTGAATCTGCCAAAACCTGCTTTATTTTCTCAGATTTTCCAGATTTGGACACATTTTAATATTTTGCCATTTTGAGGACCTTAGAGTCAAAATTAGCTTTGTCCTATTTCTGCAAAAAGTGTTCCGAACTGGAAAAACTAGTTAACAACTAATTTTCATGCATTTTCAACATCATTTACCTGGTCAAAATCACCTCGCAACAACAAGACAGAAGGCTGTCCCATACATGATTTCATCTAACATCACATTCTAGCCAAATATCTTGCCATGCATGTTTACAAAAGCTCATGAACACACATATATCACAAGTACAAAAGTAAAGATAGACATTTAAAGGCATGCATGTGGATTTTGAAAGTTTTTCAAGAAGTTTTAGCCCTCACCTCTTTGAAGATCTAGCAAATAAGCACAAAATCCTTGTTTTTGAGCTTTGTGTGAGTTTTCTTGCTATGTGGCTTGCTTGTGCTTGCTATGGCCAAACTTGGGAGAGTCTTAGAGAGTTGTTAGGAGTCTTGAATGCTCAAAGAGCAGCCATGGTCGAAAATTAGAGAGAAGGAGAGAGAATGGGAGAGTTTTGAGAGAAAAATGAATGTTTGAAGAGTTGTTTGTGAGCATTGGCTTATGTGTTGGCCTTGAGCTTTGAAAAATCTGATTTTGTGTCATCTTTTGAGCATCTTTTGAATTGTTTTAGCATGTGGGTTGAGAGGGACAAGAAAGTGAGCTTGGGTGTTAGTAAAATAGTACATATGTGCAAGGAAAAGCATGACATGGTGTGACGCCCGAGATTTAGCCATGCATTCAATTACTGTTGCATCCCTTGCTTGCGTATTTACTTCTGTACTTTACTAACTGACTTCTGTAGTTACTATTCACTCCGTTTTCAAACTACATTCTATTAGTGAATTAACATTTTTATAAAATCATATTAATTGTTAAAGGAGTGAGAAAAATGTGCAATTGAACTAGAAGCGATAGGAGCGCTCGTTTAGAAAATGATTTTAGTAGTTCAATGAATAGTGTTACGTAACTTAACTTAGTGTTTTAATTAGCTAGCCTATGTTTCACACCTTTGGCTCGTTTTAAAGTTAACAACGCTCACTTTAGTTACCCATTTAATCACCCAACTTAGCCATTTAGTATATCTATTCAACACATGACCGTTTAGCTCATAAAAAAAAACAAAAAGAGAGAGCAAATGCTGAAAAATCACTGTAGCAAATCCGAGAATAGTGTAGGAGGAGAATGAGAGGATTTTGCTCATCAAATCTTCAAGCCAAGCCAAGCCAAGCTAGAAGCAAGTTGGTTAGGGTGTTTGCTAGCCTCCCGAGGGTTCCTACGCGCAATTGGTGAGGGTTTTCATGACTTTTTATGCATATCTAAAATGTTACATTTTTCTTGATTTGTTGAAAATGTTATCAAATGCTATTGCAAAGCTTATCTATGCTATTATACCTTGTATATAAGTGCTAGATAACACACTCCTAATAGATGCCTTAGGTGCTAATGAAGGTAGTCTAATAGCCCCGTGCACTTGAATTGCTCTAGAATCGCATAAAACATGAAATAGCCGACTTTAACAAAGGGGTTTCAGGGTTCATGCGAATCCGGGTGGATTCGGGCTTCACTTCTAGTATTCTTAGGCTACCTAGGTGCTATAGAAGTTTTGATAACCCTTGTTTGAAGCCCGGATAAGGTATGTGTAGTTTAAAGCCATAAGAGGGAATTTGGGGCTTTCGGGGTAATCGTGGGCGTTTGAATGAGTTAGAGGGTTGAGAGGGTACCTTGAGGGTTAATTAGAAGGTTGTGAGAGTTTCCCTTGAAAATGGAATCATTAACCTTGGTTTGGAAGATAAATAGTTTGAAAAATAAAGGGGTTTAGGTGCAATTTCGGTTGACTCACACTTCTAAACCCATGGCATGACTTCTTGAGTGTTTATATGTGGTTTCAAGTTGATTTGGAGCTTTTGGTATGATTCTATGCTTATTTTGTAAATGTCCCTTTGTAAAACTGCTTATTAGCTTATATAATTGCTTCTATTCTAACTGCCTCGAGGTCAACCTACTTTGTTGATCCTCCTATGTGTTAATGCTTATATTATTGCTATTAACTTGCCATTGTTAAGTGCATTGCATAGTGGTTGCGCAACCATAGTGTCAGGGGCGGATGTGTTGAATATCGGCTGGGCGGCAGAGGGCTTGCCGGTGGATATTCAAACTCCGTGCCCTAGTCCCTCATTTGCCTGGTCTGGAGATTGCCAGGGAATGTTGGGTCGTAGGATTATCGGGGTACATCCGGAGTACACCCACTGGAGTGTTTGGGGTTATGTCGGCTTATCGTGATCGTGATCGTGGTTCATGGATCGTGAATGAAGACCAGTGAAGATTGGTGTATAGGGGTTGTGAGAAATGTATCCTTTCAAATATGTGGTTATTTAAGCTATCATTGTTTCTTGATTTGCTCAATTGTTATTGTTGTTAACTATATTACTTGTCGCATTGCA
Source organism: Ehretia macrophylla (assembly GCA_037974665.1). NCBI lineage: Eukaryota > Viridiplantae > Streptophyta > Magnoliopsida > Boraginales > Ehretiaceae > Ehretia > Ehretia macrophylla. The sequence goes on from CM075782.1 coordinate 53,773,186, forward strand.
CACCGCGGGACCTTATCCCTCACTGGGCAACAGTGGTTGCTCATACCTCGCTAACATGTTTCAGGTGGCGCAGTTGGAGGAGTTGCATTAGTTGCTGTGTCTAGTTGCTTGAGGGGGACTATGTTCTTGTTGATGAGAGTAGGACTTTTTTTCTTTACTTTATTTTCTATTTTGTAACCTAAGTGATATGTGTATATTATATAGTTTGCAAATTGAGGGATACATGGTGTAGTGGTAGATTTAAAACCATGGCATGTAATAACTTATATTTCTGCTATTAGCTGCTTCGCATGCTTGGTAGTGAATGACTGGTTGTTTTCAATTTCTAAGAAGACTTAAAAGCTATCATAGAGTGGCATGATAAGCGGTTTTGTAAAGAGTTAAGTTATGAATGCATGCTTGTCTGTATCTAAAGTGTTTGTATGTCTTAAGGCTCGGATGGCCTTAAAGCTAAGATCTTTAGTTATAAATGAATGTCTTGTTATGTTGTGGCTTTATTGAGTGTTTACAGGTTTTCAGAATCTCCACGGTCCGGGGGAGACTCTGTCTGTGTGTCGGGTCCGGACTTAACCATTAGGAAAAATTTTGTGACCGGGCTTGGTATTGGGTTGAGAATAGCATGGTTATTAGAGCCTCCGGTCTCGTGAGGGATCGGGGTGTTACAGGTGGTATCAGAGCTTAGTTAGCTCTAAGCCGGGACAGGTTCCTCGGCCTGTCGAGTAGTAACCCTTACGTGTGTGCTTGTTAAGAGTGTGTCTTGAAAGTGTATGCCTGCATGCGTGATTGTGTGTCTTGTATTGAATGTGTGCACCTATGTGATATAATTATGTGTTACGTGCTAAATGTGTGCCAAGTGAAGTAAAGTGGCTAGTTATGCATCAAATGGACCTCGTGAATTGTTAATTGCTTGAACTGTTGCTTGTAATGTGTGCATTTGAAAGTCTTTGATTGAGTTGTGTTATGATGGACTTGATTGTCGTGCTTGAATGACTTTGATGATTACACTGTTTCATAAACTCTTATATAAACATGTTTGCATAATAGTTTAAAACATATATGTGTAAATGTGATATCTTGGCATTCATACATGTCCCGTTGAAATGGTAAGAAAGACTTATTCCTCCCCCTGAAGAGAAGTGATTAGCAACAAGCCCTCCAAGTTGTGTGGATTAGCGGGAATGAGAATGTTTGTAAGCGGAGCTCAGTTATTGGGATTTCTTCCAAGGCATTCTTCTATGCTCAGTAGTCAGAAATGAATGGCTTCCTCTGGGATTTCTATATGACCGTTCTCTCGGTTTTCTTATTGAGTATTCTTCTAGTATTTTCTTGCTGGTATTACTCGGAATACTTAGTTTGGGATTCTAATCAGCCTTATTATATGGAATTATCTTATGTGTTTGTACTCTAAATTCTTATTGGTATTTTCTCTCCACTGTTAGTTGGGATTCTATTCTTCTATGGTATTCGTGCCAGCGAGATTCTTATTTGGATTTCGAAGTAGCATCTCTATTGGAGCCTTTATTTGGCCTTATTACGAGAGGTTCGCAGGCAATACTACTAGGATTTCTTAATGAGCTCCCACGAGAGTTCGTATATGGTATTCTTGCTTAGCAACTGATGACGAGTAATCGGAGTTGGTTTTCAGTTGTTTTGGAGTTCCCTTGTGAAGAAGAATTGCGTGGATGCAATTAGTTTAAGGGGGAGAGGATGTGACGCCCGAGATTTAGCCATGCATTCAATTACTGTTGCATCCCTTGTTTGCGCATTTACTTCTGTACTTTACTAACTGACTTCTGTAGCTACTATTCACTCCGTTTTCAAACTGCATTCTATTAGTGAATTAACATTTTTATTAAATCATATTAATTGTTAAAGGAGTGAGAAAAATGTGCAATTGAACTAGAAGCGATAGGAGCGCTCGTTTAGAAAATGATTTTCGTAGTTCAATGAATAGTGTTACGTAACATAACTTAGAGATTTAATTAGCTAGCCTATGTTTCACACCTTTGGCTCGTTTTAAAGTTAACAACGCTCACTTTAGTGACCCATTTAATCACCCAACTTAGCCATTTAGTATATCTAGTCAACACATGACCATTTAGCTCATAAAAAAAAACAAAAAGAGAGAGCAAATGCTGAAAAATCACTGTAGCAAATCCGAGAATAGTGTAGGAGGAGAATGAGAGGATTTTGCTCATCAAATCTTCAAGACAAGCCAAGCCAAGCTAGAAGCAAGTAGTTTAGGGTGTTTGCTAGCCTCCCGAGAGTTCCTACGCGCAATTGGTGAGGGTTTTCATGACTTTTTATGCATATCTAAAATGTTACATTTTTCTTGATTTGTTGAAAATGTTATCAAATGCTATTGCAAAGCTTATCTATGCTATTATACCTTGTATATAAGTGCTAGAGAACACATTTGAGCTATTAGTTCGCATTTTAAACGGTTGGAATCGTCATTTGAATTTATGAGGTGAATAGTGACGTTTTTCTAGGGTTTTGTGTAATTGCACATATTAGCTTGATTCAACACTCCTAATAGATGCCTTAGGTGCTAATGAAGGTAGTCTAATAGCCCCGTGCACTTGAATTGCTCTAGAATCGAATAAAACGTGAAATAGCCGACTTTAACAAAGGGGTTTCGGGGTTCATGCGAATCCAGGTGGATTTGGGCTTCACTTCTAGTATTCTTAGGCTACCTAGGCGCTATAGAAGCTTTGATAACCCTTGTTTGAAGCCCGGATAAGGTATGTGTAGTTTAAAGCCATAAGAGGGAATTTGGGGCTTTCGGGGTAATCGCGGGCGTTTGAATGAGTTAGGGGGTTGAGAGGGTACCTTGAGGGTTAGTTAGAAGGTTGTGAGAGTTTCCCTTGAAAATGGAATCATTAACCTTGGTTTGGAAGAGAAATAGTTTGAAAAATAAAGGGGTTTAGGTGCAATTTCGGTTGACTCACACTTCTAAACCCATGGCATGACTTCTTGAGTGTTTATATGTGGTTTCAAGTTGATTTGGAGCTTTTGGTATGATTCTATGCTCATTTTGTAAATGTCCCTTTGTAAAACTACTTATTAGCTTATATAATTGCTTGTATTCTAACTGCCTCGAGGTCAACCTACTTTGTTGATCCTCCTATGTGTTAATGCTTATATTATTGCTATTAACTTGCCATTGTTAAGTGCATTGCATAGTGGTTGCGCAACCATAGTGTCAGGGGCGGATGTGTTGAATATCGGCTGGGCGGCAGAGGGCTTGCCGGTGGATATTCAAACTCCGTGCCCTAGTCCCTCATTCGCCTGGTCTGGAGATTGCCAGGGAATGTTGGGTCGTAGTATTATCGGGGTCGATCCGGAGTACACCCACTGGAGTGTTTGGGGTTATGCCGGCTTATCGTGATCGTGATCGTGGTTCGTGGATCGTGAATGAAGACCAGTGAAGATTGGTGTATAGGGGTTATGAGAAATGTATCCTTTCAAATATGTGGTTATTTAAGCTATCATTGTTTCTTGATTTGCTCAATTGTTATTGTTGTTAACTGTATTACTTGTCGCATTGCACACCCCGGGACCTTATCCCTCACTGGGCAACAGTGGTTGCTCATACCTCGCTAACATGTTTCAGTTGGCGCAGTTGGAGGAGTTGCATTAGTTGCTGTGTCTAGTTGCTTGAGGTGGACTATGTTCTTGTTGATGAGAGTAGGACTTGTTTTCTTTACTTTATGTTCTATTTTGTAACCTAAGTGATATGTGTATATTATATAGTTTGCAAATTGAGGGATAGATGTTGTAGTGGTAGATTTAGAACCATGGCATGTAATAACTTATATTTCTGCTATTAGCTGCTTCGCATGCTTTGTAGTGAATGACTGGTTGTTTTCAATTTCTAAGAATACTTAAAAGCTATCATGGAGTGGCATGATAAGCGGTTTTGTAAAGAGTTAAGTTATGAATGCATGCTTGTCTGTATCTAAACTGTTTGTATGTCTTAAGGCTCGGATGGCCTTAAAGCTAAGATCTTTAGTTATAAATGAATGTCTTGTTATGTTGTGGCTTTATTGAGTGTTTACAGGTTTTCAGAATCTCCACGGTACAGTGGAGACTCTGTCCGGGGGTGGCGGCCCGACTTAACCATTAGCAAAAATTTTATGACCGGGCTTGGTATTGGGTTGAGAATAGCATGGTTATTAGAGCCTCCGGTCTCGTGAGGGATTGGGGCGTTACACATGGTGTAAGAGAATGTTGGGTAGAATAGAATATTTTACAGTTAGTGGGTTTTGTAGAGATTTGAAATAGGAATATAATATTGGTTAGTGGATTGTATAGGATTATTTAATAGTCTAGTGCTTGTATAGGATTCTTTATTAGTTAGCGTGTAGGCACACAGTTCGAGGTTTAGGGTACGCATTACGAGGTACGCATCGATATCAATACGGGGCACGAATCACGGGGTAGACACGAACTACCAGGTAAGGCACGTACTTCAAGATAAATGCACAGATTCCAAAGCAAATGCACACAACCCTAGGTAAATGCACGTAAACCAATACAAGGCACGTAATTCAATGCACATAAATTGATGTACAACTCTTAATCCTAGGTTAGGACACGTAATTCATGGTCAGGGCACACAAAACGAGATAACGCATGCAATTTGAAGTTGGGGCACGTAAGTCGAGGATTAGGGCACATAATTCTAGGTCAAGGCACGAATGACGATGCATCCACAGAAACTAAGACAGGGCACGTAATCCAAGGTCAGTCATATCATTCTTGGTCTATGGCACGCAAATCAAGGTAACACACATTATTCGGGGTCGGGCCTCACATCCTCCCCTCCTTAAAAGAATTTCGTCCCGAAATTCATTCTCGCCTATTGAGGTCATTTAGACGGATTCTGACCCTTGTTATTCTTCCTACTCCGGTTCGTCCCGTGTTTGGTGATCTCTCTTATACCAACCAATTCGCTTCATACGTTTCTCCAATCCTTTATTTCGGTGTGGCCCGTACATTTATAGTTCGTTTCTTTGGACTCTATTTTCCATTTGATCTTAAGGTCAAGTTCATTAACTAAGGTTAGAATCTCCAAACATAGTAATCAAAGCTGCATCGGTATTCTAACAATATAACTATGACTCCAAAATCATGACTTATGTTGTATCAATCTCGCATTCATACCTCAAAAGGAATATCACAATAATTCCACGATCCTATGGTGATATACACTAATTTCGGGATGATAGGTCTATATCCAATTTACATATCCTATCTACCAGCTTCAAAATTGTTAGCACGTAAGACATACACATGTTATAGATTATTTCCACGATACAACCCTATTTTCAGGAAGAACTCACCAAACAAACTAATCCATCTCAAATCGTCATCTATCGATAGTATCATAGTCCTTATCACGTAGGTACATTAGATTAACAAATCTTCTAATGACTAGTCTCCCGGTTACAGGCTCCTATTCACTAACATTCTTCCCCAGTTTCGTTAACCTTTACGCTCGTAATCAAGGAGAAATACCGTTGAGATTCATGAAACTCAAACTCTAAGGTTTATTAAGTACCACCAACAAATTGCCATCGAAATTGCATAGGTAAACTAATCATGTTACAATAGTTCAACTCTTACAAGTAAATTCATCAACTCGTAATCCACAATTTATTTCCTTATTCAAATCCCTATCTTCAAGTCATGAGACTTCAGAATTTCTTTAATCTTAACCAAGACTCCTAAGGCGAATAGTTTCAATCTCAAAATTTCACTCACCTCAATCCAAGGTTACGTCATACTTAAGAAGATAATGGTCCTACTCACTTAGCGACCTAGTCATTCCTTCGAACACTTAATGTCCGCCAATATATCTTCAACATTAATGTTACTAAGCTAGGGCCATAGCCATGTAAGTGATATCAATGCTCCACTAGGTTATCGTCCAAACAACAACAATCCTAGAACTATAAATGGGTACCGAAATGATCGAGCTCATAAAATACTTACATGAGATAACTTCAAGGTTGTATCGATATAAGAATTATGACCACGAGGCATCCTTCAACATAACCTAATAGAACTTCAAAAGTAATCAACCACTTATTTAACTATCACTACAAGATTCACCCTCTTATTCAACGACCACAATTCGAAGTCTACCAATCGCTAGTTTCTAGGTGTGAAACAGTGCACATAATACGGTTGTCTAACAGCAGTCTCTTGGGTCATCATGACTCTAAGTCATCTCTATCTTAACTATATGGAATCTTACTCTTCTTATTTACGTGTTCAACTAGCTAAGAGCATCAAGTCTCAATGACCTTAGGTCCTAGGGTTCACCATGAATCATCATGCATACTCACTATTAGCTATTTAGGATTTCTAATCATACCCTAACGACTCCACTTTGCAACCAGATGCTTAATATCATTTCCATGGTTTATATACCGGGTCTATCAGTATTACTTAGGGATATATGCTTCCTAACATTCTCTAGGGTATCCAAACAACGAATGCATAGATTGACTTACTTGCATGATTACAACTAAATCCTAGAGGCACCAATTTAATACCATGATTCTAAATATCACCCATATCCAACTTAGGACCTTACACTTCTACTCGACCTAACATTTTAGGTGTAGTTTTCTAAACATGAGTTCTAGCTACGTGAATCCCTCGATTTCAACATCTCTATATCTTGTTATACTAAAGAATCATCAACCTTGTTAAACTCAATCTCCAGAGTTGTCTACATGTCTTGAGGTTATCCATTGTTAAGTCACTTAAATATAATATTCATGCCTTAATAATCTAACCCCTATCGTCAATTTCCACGAATTCATCTCTTAATTTCTAGGACACGATCTTATCATTGAGTGAACTTGAAACTCGCTAGTATACATCTTATTAGGTTCAACGATGCTTAATTCCAATCAAGTAAGGATTCAATCATATAAATAGTCTATTATACCAATTTAAGATATAATAATTTGATTCAAAAGCAACTCCTAAGTCAAACTTCTATTATAAGCATATGAATATATATATACTACTCCACATGTCCAATAGTATATTCTTATATCTAAGGGAAGTTATATGTCCTTAACGTTTATTCTTGAACCACAATTAGAATAACAGTTTAACATAATCAAGAACTTTATGGCTACAAAATTGATAACTTAATTATAGGTATGGATATTCCAAAGATAAGGAGATAACTTTACCTCAACAATTATACCTGTGCTATGCATTTTATATTTATACATATCCAATAATACATATGATCCATCGAGTACCTGTGAAGATGCCAGAAATCTCTAACCGAGCATTTTCGTTCGACCTGCACAAATTCACTTCCCTGAAAGTCCTAATCCTAACTATCTATGTGTATAAACAGTCATTCACGGTTATATAACATGCACATGTATCAAGGAAGGAGTATAAAAGCATGCATGCATTATTGAGGACGTGTCGGTGTGCATGATACATAATACATATTGTCCCCAAAGGCACATAATATTCAATACTTAAAGCAATTAAAGCACAATAGCACATATTAACACATATAAACAAGACATCATAATTACCTTAGGGCTTCTACCTACGGTCCGAGAGTTGAACCCGACAATTGCCTAGTTAGCAAACTAAGCTCTGATACCATTCTAATATAAGGTGTCACGCCCCAACCCGACCTATGAAAGTTAGACTAGGGTGTGATCTAAACATTCAAGTCGTGTCATGTACCTAATCGTTCAAGCGGGTTTAACACTTAACGTTTTAGCCTAAACTCCATAAATTCTCTGAAAAATTGGCAGCATAACGGCTGTAATTGGGCTCTTTATAACTCAATTTCATTTCTAACTAAGATTACTATTTATAACCAATCGAAACGCCTACCAGTTATCTCAATGTCCCGTTTGATTAATAACCTATCGTGATACTATGTCTCGTTTGTTTGTTAATCCTTGTTACAAAAGTACTTGTTGAACTTAGCTTAACAATGAGTACCTGCTTAAAATTGGATAGATTCATTTTACTTAATCCTTACCTAATACTTCATAATCCTATGATAGGTACTTAGCCAATAACGATAGCAAAACGACCATAGTAGTGTTTATCTAGTTAGGATCAGTACACGCCAAAATTAGACCCCAAATTACAACGGGGGTCTTTTACATTACAACAACAAGCAACATAAAAGAAATAGTCTTCAAACAACATATTGTTCACAAAATGGCCATGGTCAGGTAAGGCACGTAGGGCAAGCAATCATTCCAAGGAATCATCATTAGGTACGTTATCCTCTGGTACCTGTTCCTGGTCTTCTTCACCTGAGATGATAAAAGAGGGTGAGTCCTTATGAACTCAGCGAAGGGGAACGAGAAATAAGTTTTGAAACTCATTTTCCGGTTCAACTTATGAAAACCCTTTTGCAAACATGATATATATCACAAGTAAGTACATAATGTAATGTAAAAGTAAAAGAACACAATTACTCATCTTTCCTCCCCAAGGTCCTCTAGGAACCAAGTGAGAGTACTTATACACATAGTAAAAAGGATACGGTGAGCTTTTGCTCTCAGTTCATTTCCAGTATCAGTTGTTACGGGCTGCTTCAAATCATCCCCTTATCACGCCAAATGGGTGTACTCCAGATGTAACCCGAAATCCTACGACCCAACTCTCCGAGGAAGTCTACCCCCCAGCCAAGAGAGGGAATTGGACAATGGTAGTCACGGTTGCACCGACAAGCCCGATGCCGCCTCGTGTGCGTGAACTCTACCACACCAGAATGAAAGGTTACAACCTTGTATGCAATGCATATTTATGACATTTAATATAACACATTAGGAGGACAACAAAGTAGGTTGCCTCCGAGCAATCATAAGATTGCACATTGACAAGTAAATACGCGAGGCATGATATGACAAGTAATTTCACTTGAAAAGCACATAGAGTTATATGAATATTAAACGGGCAGCCATGCAACACATGTAAATCAAGTCATATAACTCATTTCGAAGTTCACGTGATCAAATAACAAGATTATTCAACATGCCACTACATCTACGTGTAACCGGGTGCAAGAAAGGCCTATTTGTCAACATGTAATCATCGAAATCACATTTAGGGCTACAAGGGAAACTACAGGAAGCCTACTAATCACATAATTAAACACGATATTCATAAGATCAACACTTAGTGAATTTACCTAATCACTAGGGTTTCAATTCGTGCTTACCCGTGCGATTAAGCCCTAAGTTATCTCGTAATTAAACTCAAGCCATGCATTGATTAATTCAAACACCCTCAAGTATTCAAAACAGTCCACACAACATCCAAATGCCACAATCCCAAGCATTTAATACAACAAGAGAAGCTACAATAAGGTTTCTAAGCATATCACTAGGTGAAATCCTCACTGCAATGGACTGTTTTCTCACAATCATTGAGACAAGCAAACAATCTCCAATTCCAGTGAAAAAAATTTCAAACTAAAGCTTAAGGAGTGAACTAAATTTAGAAACAAACCTCGCATCATTTGGAGTTCGGGTTCAAGAGTTATAGCCAAAACCGTGAGACTACAAAAAACTGTCCAGATTTGCACACATTTCAATACTTGTCGTTTTTTAGGGCCTTAGGGTCCGATTTAGCCTTAGTCCATTTCTGACAAAAATGTCTAGAACTGAAAAATATAGCGGCATACCAAATTTGATGTATTTTGGATATCATTTAATAAGTCAAAACTGGTTCGTTCTACAAGAACAGTGAATCTGCCAAAACCTGCTTCATTTTCCCATATTTTCCAGATTTGGACACATTTTAATATTTTGCCATTTTGAGGACCTTAGCGTCAAAATTAGCTTTGTCCTATTTCTACAAAACGTGTTCAGAACTGGAAGCACTAGTGACTTACCAATTTTCACAGATTTTCAATATCATTTACCTGCTCACAATTACCTCGCAACAACAAGACAGAAGGCTGTCCCATACACGATTTCATCTAACATCACATTCTAGCCAAATCTCTTGCCATGCATGTTTACAAAAGCTCATGAACACACATATGTCACAAGTACATAAGTAAAGATAGACATTTAAAGGCATGCATGTGGATTTTGAAAGCCTTTCAAGAAGTTTTAGCCCTCACCTCTTTGAAGATCTAGCAAATGAGCACAAAATCCTTGTTTTTGAGCTTTGTGTGAGTTTTCTCGCTATGTTGCTTGCTTGTACTTGCTATGGCCGAGCTTGGGAGAGTCTTAGAGAGTTGTTAGGAGTCTTGAATGCTCAAGGAGCAGCCATGGTCGAAAATGAGAGAGAAGGAGAGAGAATGGGAGAGTTTTGAGAGAAAAATGAATGTTTGAAGAGTTGTTTGTGAGCATTGGCTTATGTGTTGGCCTTGAGCTTTGAAAAATCTGATTTTGTGTCATCTTTTGAGCATCTTTTGAATTGTTTTAGCATATGGATTGAGAAGGACAAGAAAGTGAGCTTGGGTATTAGTAAAATAGTGCATAGGTGCAAGGAAAAGCAAGACATGGTGTATGAGAATGTTGGGTAGAATATAATATTTTATAGTTAGTGGGTTTTGTAGAGATTTGCATTAGAAATATAATATTGGTTAGTAGATTGTGTAGGATTATTTAATAGTCTAGTGCTTTGTGTAGGATTCTTTAGTGGTTAGCTTAATAGTCTAGTGCTTTGTGTAGGATTCTTTATTGGTTAGCGTGTAGGCACACAGTTCGAGGTTTAGGGTACGCATTACGTGGCATGTACCGAAATCAATACGAGGCACGAATCACGAGGTAGACACGAACTACGAGGTAGACACGTACTTCAAGATAAATGCACAAATTCCAATGCAAATGCATGCAACCCTAGGTAAATGCACGTAAACTAATACAAGGCACGTAATCCAATGTAATACACGCAAATCGAGGTATGACTTTTAAACCTAGGTTAGGGCACGCAGTTCAAGGTCAGGGCACACAAAACGAGATAATGCATGCAATTCAAAGTCGGGGCACGTAAGTCGAGGATTAGGGCACATAATTCTAGGTCAAGGCACGAATGACGAGGCATGCACAAAAACCAAGACAGGGCACGTAATCTAAGGTCAGTCATATCATTCTTGGTCTATGGCACGCAAATCAAGGTAACACACGTTATTCAGGGTCGGGCCTCACACCTTCCTCCCCTCCCCTGGTAGGGACATAAAGAAAGGACATAGCAGGCCGAAAGGGTCCGAATCTTTGAGGCATGAACTCTGAGTCCATCTCATGCCTTAAACCTTTGATGATTTGAATTACTTATGCACCAAGGCACATGCCCTAGAAATGCACCTTAGCAAGAGGTGCTCAACTCAAAGCCCAAGGCAGCTTCAATGGTTGAGACGGCTGGAGTCGAAGCAAAGAAAAAGAAGAATGGTGATAGGGAAGGCCAAATAAGATGATGAAAAAGGGTAAGGAGAATGGAAATGGTGAGAAGAAACCCTCCTAAAAAGAGAGGTAGGGTTTTGAATTCCCTGATGAAATCGTGAAAGATCTCTTCGAGGAGTTGATGAAGGAAGACCGTATGAAACTACCACAATGGAAGATGTCACGTCGAATGAAGAAGGGAAGACCGAGAATCCGAACTCTTGTGCCTAAGAGGTCCATCCCATTGAATAGTGATGTGGCTTGAAGGAAGGTATCCAAAGGCTCATAGAGAATCGGGACATCGGATTGCCCCTTATTGAGAAAACCACTGCCGCCCAATTCACCTTAGTAAGTAGTGATTCCCTGCATTCAACCTCTGAAAAGTAGCCTTCCATTAATAGCCTCTCTTTTAAACTCTTCTGTGGGAAGACTTAAAGCTGTTGGCATTTCCCTATGCGAAGACAATTTTCACAAAAGCTAGAGTCTCAAGTTCTGATTCACTTGTACCCTTCTTCTTGAAATGGCATTAGCTGCTCCTTCTATGGCATGACATCCTCTTCGACTCTTTCTATTCCATCAAAGATCCAAACAGGGGATTCCATAATAAAAAGATCGCTTACGCCGACATAACATATATCACTTCCACTTACTTTAGGAGATGTTTTTCATAGACCAAACCCGGCTTGTTGAAGAGGGAAAGATCACTCCTAAATGCAGCCGTGATCTTATATACAATAACACTCGCCATGGATGATACGATTCAAAGAGACAAGAGCATATTCGTGCAGCGGATTCTAGGTATTCCTTCCATTTCCCCTCTTCACTCCTATAAATCTAGTTTTCATGAGCTTCTGTAAGCCCCCCAAAAACATACTTTGAATTTTCTATTCTAGCGAAGGAAAGATGGCCAATTCCATGTGTTAAGCAAGGCCGAAATCAATCCCAACTTTCTCATCTCAAAGATGTCGTCCACACCCATAAGCATCGAAGACAGGGGAGGGGGGGAAGGGGATAGATAGCCTTTTTAAATACCTTTCCCTTTGACTCTGCTTTCTTCTATTGGACTAGGGATTAGATAGTTGCCTCATACAACGCTCTGTGCTAAATTCATGACTAACGAACTTACATGCATGTGGGTTGGCAACACCAAGGAAACTGATAGCTGGTATGTCACAATCAATGCTCTAGCTCTTAGGGACGGAAAAGATAGAATTACTGATAGCTCTACTTGAGAGAGGTTTATATGGGGGGACTACTTACTTGATAGAGCGTAACTAACTACTGATGTAGAGGATAGATTACTAGAACCTTACTCACCGAGGTTAGCGTACCATCACTATTCTCACCAGGGAATTGCTCTAAAAGCTAAGTCTATCCCAATCCTTGGGGACTTACCATTTATAGCACCAGCTCTCAAACCTGACTTTGACCTTCCCCTTGCTTTCGGGTTAGCTTTTTTAACTCCTTGCTAGCTTGTTTGCTTACTGCTTACTATCCTCTTGCTTATTCTTGAATCAGGGACTTGAACTGAAACTTCCAACTTCAAGGTCTAGCCTCAAAAGGGGAATGACTTCCTTTTCAAGTTAACTGACTTATGAATTCGCTTGTGGACAGACTTAAACTCCCCCTAACCGGATTCTGCTTGAACTGAGAATGAAATCCCTCATAGGGAAGCGTAACTCATACAATGGGGCCGATTGGCAAAAGGGTAAATATAGCGCTATCACCAGCTTTAGGGCTGACTACTACAAGAGTCTTACTATTACTATCCTATCCCCACCTTCTTTCAAGAAAAAATTATTCTACCAACTATCTTCTCTGGAAATCAAAATGACTTCCTTTGTGGATCTTCGGAGGCTAATATTAAGTTTGGTAAAAAGTAACCCCAAGATGGGTAACGAACCTTTCATGGTCTATTCGAAAAGGTGACAATCTTCCTTTTGACTGAGCAGCTATTGGTTCCGGGTTGCATTGAGTAGTGACCATTGAGAGGTGTTTGGTGAGGAGTGGCAAGGTAAGTAGTTAAAGTGTTTAAGTTGTGCAGCCAGCATTGGTATGGAGAAAAGTAGTAGTAGTGTTAAGTAATGAATTCCCCCTCATGTACATCGATCGTAACTCTTTGTTTATCTAGTGATATAAAATTGGTATTTTACCTACTCAGAATACCTCTTCTTAGAATTAGAGTGGAATACCTAGTTCTTCTCTTTTCTCTAAGCCTATAAAGAGATGATTCTTTCCCTTAGACAGAGTAAGCTTAGTATGCCTTTCGACAAAGAAGATTTGTTTGCTTTAGACTCCCTACGTCAAGTAAGAGCAAAGCGACGATCGGACCAACCTGGTCTTTATTCGGATAAGGTGGGAAAAAGTCTTATTATTCCCTTATTATCGGACTTAGGACGTAGCCTTATATCTCCTGCGGAAAGGTAAGAGATGTGTGTTTGTTGTAGTTTCTTTCATAACCCTACCCATGTCCCCTATCAGTGGATTTTTTGAATGCCTTATTGTGGCATTGGTTCTGCTAATCTGTAAAAGCTAGCATGTGTAAAGCGTAATCAGTGTCTCTTCCAGATCCTCGTGTAGTTCCGGTGAGACAAATGTGGAAAGTCTGCGTGAAAACGATACGTTAGCATTTCTTTGGTCGATATCTCTTTGAGTAAACACTTCCAATCTGTCAGTCCCTGGGTTCCAAACCTGTGATCGAGAAATCGGGAATTGCTTAAAATAAAGAAGCATGAAAATATGGGATCCAAAAAGGGCCGTTAACCGTGAGTTCGGGGTGGGTGCTAGTATGATAAACAACGAAATGCCAGGCTATCGATGTTGTTACTAAATGTTGCTTAGGAAGAGTGGTGTCACGCCCCAACTCGACCCCACCTATAATCAGTCAGGACGCAACGGAATTTCGGCGGCATAACGACAGTAAACAGATTTCCGAGGTTCTAAACCAACCTCATAAAACATCATACATCCCGTAATTCCTCAATACAACAACAACATACAACACAACCATATTATACAATAAAACATCCTCGTTATACGCCTCCGTTCCAACATGACATACAATACCTCAACTTTATCATACATTTCAAAAGTAAGTTGAGACACAACTACAATTTAACCATAGACAAAAGAAAGCCACTAAATTAACATCATTTGGATCATCATCTTTTCTACAACTATTACACTAAGAATCGTAAAGCATATAAAAGTCCATTAAGCTAATATACATGACGTTTAACAACATAGAATCATGGATAAGACTCAGGGACATATGACTCATCCACGAAAGGCACGTTTTCCACATTCTCCTCTTCAGGAGGCACGTACCCGAAATCTTGCTCTGCAACACCTGTAAGCATGCATTAATAGAGAGTGAGCTTATATACATAAGCCCAGTGAGGATCCGATAGATCTCGACAGTATTCACTACGCTCCTTGGATTTAGTCCTTTGAGCAAGTAAACACACAACAACAATAACAACATAAATAATGCTATCATCACATAACTATATAACCAATCAATAAGGATACTCTATTTGGTGTAGCTCCAAACGCCATCACGATCTCAACCGTTCTTCTTATAACTCCCCATTACTCACGCACCCGAGGTACCTCACTAGCCCCTCCCTCCATGACACCTCCGTCATGCGAGTTGGGGGTAGCCTATGGCAGTCATGCCGTTATCAACCCGACAGCCCGACGCTGCCCGAGAGGTGGCACACACATACCAAGACTCCATAATCATCAATCATCAATCAATCATCAATCAATCAATTGGGAGATCAGCAACAAAAGTGCCCGATTCCCGAACTCAATAATAATCAATCAATAACATCAATATAACATCAATATTAAATTAAACAACAAACAACGTAGTTAGATGACAAAGTAGGCCATCTAACCGGACATGCATAATATACATAATTAAACTCTAAATTACTCATCAACAACTCACCATTCATCACTCGAACACTACCCAACCATCTAAAGGCATCGTTCAAGAAATTAAAGAATGACAACCTAAACTTCTAAAATTCATAACTTACAATCTACTAATCCAAACATTGCCAAATCAGTTCCTATCACTCACCCATTCAACCTACTACATTAGCCCTCTCGGAAATCCACCATAACACCTCCAAATCATGCCCGATAACCCTAAAACCCTAAGATGTCATGGCTGGATTTTCCGGATTTTCACACAAACAATGTAATCGAAAATTCGGCATTACAACAGCGCTAACACGTAATTATCAAGTATTTAGAAATCGACGGCAATCGATTTCGATCAACACAACTCATTTAATTCAACTTTGAACATTTTAATCAAAATTAAATACCCGGAAAATAAAAATTATGCTATATCCGACAGAAACTCGTAGTATTAGTATATAATGATCCCTAGCATGCAAGGAGCAATAATCTAACATCAGATTACAATTCTAACGGTTCAATCTTCATTTATACGCAAAAACACAAAAATGACATTTTGAGATCTAGAATTTTTCTCTCACCTTAGATGCGATATAAGCCTAGGAATGCGTGCTATGCGTGCCCAACAAGCAGAATCCAAGTCGGTGCGAAGTTTCACGGACAAAAACTAGGTTTTTTCTTTGAAAAATTGGATTGAAAGCTTGAGTTTTTCTCTTCTCTTTTTCTCCCTCTTTCTCACGGCAATGTGTGTGGTTGTGGAGTGTGTTTTGTGTTGTGTGAGTGTGTGTAGGTGATAGTATATAATTTAAAGCTTGGTCAATTAAAAAAATGCAAAGTCAAAGTTAGTTTAAATAGGTATTTTTGTGTTTTTAATGACTTTAATTGCATTTTAGTGCTCACCAAGTTAAAAATAATTATGCAACCCCCAAGATATCTCAAGTGGATTATTTTTAGGTGACAAGAAGTTTTACAATCCAATAATTTCACCCGAGTCGGCTTAAAACTCGATTTTCGCAAAAGTCGGTGTAAAAACCCTAATAAATTCTTAAGCCGATTTTAAAACCGTTTTCATCAAACACAGGTCTATTAAAGTCCGTGGACTAGGTCTAGAAGGGTTAAAAAGACCAGTTTCAAAATTATAGCGGACGTGTTTCGAAAACACTATTCACTAAAAATCGACGATAAAATTTCTGACTCCGTTTTTGATGAAAATTTCATGAATGCACATTTAGCACGTATTAGAAGTATTGACATCAAAATTATAACTTTCTAGGTCCTATAGCACATAAACAGATCATATGCACGCAAAACGAGGTAAAGCACGTAAAACGAGATAAGCAAGAAAGTGGGGTTTCACATTCTCCCCCCCTTATAGAAATTTCGTCCTCGAAATTCTTACTTGATGTACGGAATAGATCTGGGTATTGCTGCTGCATCTGATCTCGTCTCTCCCACGTAGCTTCCTCAATGCCGTGATGCTTCCACAACACCTTAACCATCGGAATCCTCTTCGACCTCAACTCTCGGTCCATCTGATCTAGAATACGAATCGGACGCTCGTCATAAGTCAAATTCTCACGAAGCTGTAACGGCTCTGGCTCAAGAATATGAGAAGGATCCGGATTATATTTCCGCAAATTAGACACGTGAAACACATCGTGGACATTAGAGAAGTTCTCCGGTAAAGCCAACCGATATGCCAACTTACCAACCCTGCCAGTAATCTCAAACGGCCCAACAAATCTCGGACTCAGCTTACCACCTTTACCATAACGAACAAACCCCTTTCGAGGAGACAATCTCAAGAAAACCCGATCTCCAACTACAAACTCCAAGTCTCGAAGACGCTTATCAGCATAACTCTTGAATCTACTCTGCGCCGTAAGCATTCTCTGCCTGATCAACTGAACATTCTCAATCTTCTCAAGAAGTTCTGGCATAATAGTCGGATCAACAGTCTTCATCTCTCCTACCTCGTCCCAATATAAAGGTGAACGGCACTTACGACCGTAAAGAGCTTCAAAAGGTGCCATTCTAATAGTAGCTTGATAACTATTGTTGTAGGCAAACTCGGCAAGTGGTAGATGTTTCTCCCAGTTCTTCCCGAAGTCCAGAACACAAGCCCTAAGCATATCTTCCAGAATCTGAATAGTCCGCTCAGATTGACCGTCGCTCTGTGGATGATACGCGGTACCGAAGTTCAACTGAGTACCCAAAGTCTCCTGAAGTTTCTCCCACAAACGAGAAGTAAATCGAGGATCTCGATCAGAGACAATACTAGATGGAATACCGTGAAGTCTAACAATCTGATCCAGATAGAGATCCGTCAGCTTTGTAACCTCATCTCCCAACCTCATGGCAATGAAATGAGCTGTCTTCATCAAGCGATCCACGACAACCCAAACTGCATCATTACCCCTCGGTGATCTAGGCAAACCAGTGACGAAGTCCATCGTAATATGCTCCCATTTCCACTCTGGTATAGCCAACGGCTGAAGCAAACCTGCTGGTCGTTGATGCTCGGCTTTCACTCTCTGACAAGTCAAACATCTAGACACAAACTGAGCAACCTCCCTCTTCATGTTGTTCCACCAGTAATGCTGTTTCAAATCCCGATACATCTTGGTTCCACCGGGATGAATAGTATATTTAGAATTATGAGCTTCCTCCAGAATACCTCGCCTCAAGCCCGGTTCATCGGGAACACAAACCCTGTTCCGAAACCGAAGAATACCGTCCTCATGCAGTTTGAAGTCAGACTGATCATCAGTGATCTGATCCTTGATCTTCTGAAGTTTAACATCAAGTTGCTGAGCTTCCCTGATCTGAGACAATAATAAAGGCTGAATACGGAGATGTGAACACATCACCCCAACCTGAGTGAACTCTGGTCTCCAATAACTAAACTCCTCAAGAACCTCCCACTTCTTGACAGCCAAACAAGAAATACTAGCCTTCCGGCTGAGAGCATCTGCCACAACATTTGCCTTTCCAGGCAGATAATTGATAGAACAATTATAATCTCCAAGAAGCTCCATCCACCTCCACTGGCGCATATTCAACTCCTTCTGTGAGAATAAATACTTTAGACTCTTATGATCAGTGAAAATCTCGAACTTACTGCCCCACAGGTAATAACGCCACTTTTTCAGTGCGAAGACAACTGCTGCCAACTCAAGATCATGAGTTGGATAATTCACCTCATAAGGCTTCAACTTCCTGGAAGCATAGGCAATAATTCGGCCATCCTGCATAAGAACACATCCCAAGCCCTCCTTTGATGCATCACTGTAAATGACCATATTATCGGTCCCCTCTGGTAGAGCAAGTACTGGAGCGGTAGTTAACCTCTTTTTCAACTCCTGAAATCCACTCTCACACTTCTCGTCCCAAATAAAGATAGTCCGTTTCTGAGTCAACTTAGATAGTGGCCCCGCAATCTTTGAGAAGTCCTTGACAAACCTACGGTAATAACCCGCCAAGCCAAGAAAACTACGGACATCAGTAACACTCTCTGGCCGCTTCCAAGACATCACCGATTCAATCTTAGTGGGATCTACAGAAATACCACTCTGTGTAATAACATGGCCAAGAAAAGAAATCCGTTGCAGCCAAAATTCACATTTGCTGAACTTGGCAAACAACTGATGCTCCTGCAACTTCTCTAATACAAGCCGTAGATGTTGCTCGTGCTCCAATTCAGATTTAGAATAGACCAAGATATCATCAATAAAAATCACCACGAACTGGTCCAAGTATGGCTGAAAGACTCGATGCATAAGATCCATGAATGCTGCCGGTGCATTAGTCAATCCAAAGGGCATGACAACAAACTCATAATGCCCGTACCGAGTCCTGAAGGCAGACTTCGGAACATCGTCTGAGCGAATCCGAAGCTGATAATACCCCTGCCTCAAATCAAATTTAGAATAGACTTTGGCTCCCTGAAGTTGATCAAACAACTCATCAATCAGTGGCAAAGGATATTTATTCTTGATAGTCACCTGATTCAACCCACGATAATCTATACATAACCTCAAGGTGCCATCCTTCTTCTTCACAAACAAAACAGGAGCTCCCCAAGGTGAAGAACTCTGCTGAATAAATCCTTTCTCCAACAACTCCTGTAACTGAGTCTTCAACTCTTTCAACTCAGCTGGTGCCATCCGGTACGCCGATTTAGAAATAGGTTGAGTACCGGGAACAAGATTAATCACAAACTCTATATCCCTCTCTGGCGGCAATCCTGGCAACTCCTCGGGAAATACATTAGGATATTCCCGGATAATAGGGACTTCCTCTAGCTGTAGCTTATCAGATGGCTTGTTGATCAAATAAGCTAGATAACCCGAACACCCCTTACTCACCAACTTAACGGCTTTAGTTGCTGAGATAACAAAACTCGTCTTAGCACCCCGGTTACCCGCTACCTCAACTACTGGCTGATCTGGCAAACGAAACTGTACTACCTTGGTTCTACAGTTCAACTGGGCATCATACTTAGAAAGCCAATCCATACCCAGAATAACATCATACCCCCGGATAGGAAATAAAATAAGGTCCGAAGGAAAATTATGCCCCTTAACATGTATTATACAATCCTTACATACTAAGCCAGTAACATACGTCAAAGATGTACTAATTTCAACCACATAAGGCAATCTTTCAGGTTGCAATTTAACACGTTGCACACAAGCAGGAGTAATGAAAGAATGCGTAGCACCAGAATCAATCAACACTTTAACAAGTTGATCAAGTATAAGGAAGTTACCTTCCACAACTGCAGTCTCCTCAGGCATCTCCTCCATATCAACTGCGTAAGCCCGAGCCTGAACCCGCTGCTGCTGTGGTACACTGCCTGTAGGCCTACCCTGGTAACCCTGAGTCGCTGCCCGACCCTCAGTCCTCGCATACTTAGGGCGATCCTTCGCCCTATGATCGGTGCTACCACAACCCAAACATGTCCCTGCCTTAACCCTGCAGTCGGACTCCACATGCCCTGGGCGCTTGCAGTAATTACACTGCGATGATGTGGCACTAACACTGCCCCTAGAATAACCAGAAGCTGAAGAAGCAGCTGATACAGCCTGCTGCTGAGGTCTCACCACACTAGGCCTATACTGACCCTGAGACTGGGCTGGCCTATACTGAGTCTGAACCTGATATGGCCTCTGCTGAAACTGAGGCCGATAGTAACTCTGCTGACCCTGTGGCCTATAAGAACCCTGCTGGGCTGGTGGCCTGTAGACAACCTGCTGTACTGGAGGCCTATATATAACCTGCTGGCCCTGTGGCTGATACGGCCTCTTACTAGGCTGACTGGAGACAATCTGATCCCCTTTCCTCTTCTCTAACCTAGAAGCTGCCTCAAAAGCCTCAGTGAAAATATCATATCGATTCAGAGCCATAACATCCTGAATCTCGGGCCGCAACCCCAACATAAACCTGCGAGTCCTCCGCTCCTCGTCTGCCACATACTCCGGTGCATACCGGGACAATCGAGTAAATGTGGCCTCATATTGAGCCACTGTAGCATCTCCCTGGACCAAGGCTAGAAACTCGGCCTCTCTCCGTTCCCTGCAAATCCTCGGGACATACTTTGCTCGGAAAGCCATCAGAAAGGTACCCCAAATATAAGGAATACCCTGTGCCGCCCAGCTAGTCCTTACCGTGCGCCACCACTCCTCTGCCTCGTTGTCTAACAAATACACGGCAAAAGAGACTTTCTGCTCATCAGTATAGCCAAGTGGATCATAAATCTTCTCCAACTTGCTAATCCATACCTCCGCCTTCCTATCATCCGGCTCCCCCTGAAATCTCGGTGGGTGATATCCTAAAAACTCCTTCAGGGTACCACGCCCGTGGTTACCACCCTGAATATTCAGAAGCTGAGCCTGCATAGCCTGATTCTGGGCAGCCTGCCCTGCTAATAACTGTGCCTGACTAGCCACTAACTCTGCAATCCGCTCCATAGCTGCTCCTAATCGGTCATCACCCCCGTCACGGCCCGGTGCCACGTTACTCGGAGTCTCATCAGCCATCTCAGGCCTACCTCTGGTTCTCGGTCGACCGGCCATTCTACTAATCAAAGGGTTAGCACAGTTATAGCACGTAGACAGGTTATAAACAACTATTAACACATAAATAACAAACTCATATAAAACACATAAACAAATTGATCACATAATCACATAAGCACTTAAATCACATAATCACTTAATCAATTAATCATACCAATACATATTTCATTTTTCTTTCCTTTCATACATATTTCATGCTAAGACCATTACCCACATTCCGAGAATACCCCGGCTGACAACTAACATGAGCTCTGATACCACTTAAACTGTCACGCCCCAACTCGACCCCACCTATAATCAGTCAGGACGCAACGGAATTTCGGCGGCATAACGACAGTAAACAGATTTCCAAGGTTGTAAACGAACCTCATAAAACATCATACATCCCGTAATTCCTCAATACAACAACAACATACAACACAACCATATTATACAATAAAACATCCTCGTTATACGCCTCCGTTCCAACATGACATACAATACCTCAACTTTATCATACATTTCAAAAGTAAGTTGAGACACAACTACAACTTAACCATAGACAAAAGAAAGCCACTAAATTAACATCATTTAGATCATCATCTTTTAAACAACTATTACACTAAGAACCGTAAAGCATATAAAAGTCTATTAAGCTAATATACATGACGTTTAACAACATAGAATCATGGATAAGACTCAGGGACATATGACTCATCCACGAAAGGCACGTTTTCCACATTCTCCTCTTCAGGAGGCACGTACCCGAAATCTTACTCTGCAACACCTGTAAGCATGCATTAATAGAGAGTGAGCTTATATAAATAAGCCCAGTGAGGATCCGATAGATCTCGACAGTATTCACTACGCTCCTTGGATTTAGTCCTTTGAGCAAGTAAACACACAACAACAATAACAACATAAATAATGCTATCATCACATAACTATATAACCAATCAATAAGGATACTCTATTTGGTGTAGCTCCAAACGCCATCACGATCTCAACCGTTCTTCTTATAACTCCCCATTACTCACGCACCCGAGGTACCTCACTAGCCCCTCCCTCCATGACACCTCCGTCATGCGAGTTGGGGGTAGCCTATGGCAGTCATGCCGTTATCAATCCGACAGCCCGACGCTGCCCGAGAGGTGGCACACACATACCAAGACTCCATAATCATCAATCATCAATCAATCATCAATCAATCAATTGGGAGATCAGCAACAAAAGTGCCCGATTCCCGAACTCAATAATAATCAATCAATAACATCAATATAACATCAATATTAAATTAAACAACAAACAACTTAGTTAGATGACAAAGTAGGCCATCTAACCGGACATGCATAATATACATAATTAAACTCTAAATTACTCATCAACAACTCACCATTCATCACTCGAACACTACCCAACCATCTAAAGGCATCGTTCAAGAAATTAAAGAATGACAACCTAAACTTCTAAAATTCATAACTTACAATCTACTAATCCAAACATTGCCAAATCAGTTCCTATCACTCACCCATTCAACCTACTACATTAGCCCTCTCGGAAATCCACCATAACACCTCCAAATCATGCCCGATAACCCTAAAACCCTAAGATGTCATGGCTGGATTTTCCGGATTTTCACACAAACAATGTAATCGAAAATTCGGCATTACAACAGCGCTAACACGTAATTATCAAGTATTTAGAAATCGACGGCAATCGATTTCGATCAACACAACTCATTTAATTCAACTTTGAACATTTTAATCAAAATTAAATACCCGGAAAATAAAAATTATGCTATATCCGACAGAAACTCGTAGTATTAGTATATAATAAACCCTAACATGAAAAGAGCAATAATCTAACATCAGATTACAATTCTAACGGTTCAATCTTCATTTATACGCAAAAACACAAAAATGACATTTTGAGATCTAGAATTTTTCTCTCACCTTAGATGCGATATAAGCCTAGGAATGCGTGCTATGCGTGCCCAACAAGCAGAATCCAAGTCGGTGCGAAGTTTCACGGACAAAAACTAGGTTTTTTCTTTGAAAAATTGGATTGAAAAGCTTGAGTTTTCTCTTCTCTTTTTCTCCCTCTTTCTCACGGCAATGTGTGTGTTTGTGGAGTGTGTTTTGTGTTGTGTGAGTGTGTGTAGGTGATAGTATATAATTTAAAGCTTGGTCAATTAAAAAAATGCAAAGTCAAAGTTAGTTTAAATAGGTATTTTTGTGTTTTGAATGACTTTAATTGCATTTTAGTGCTCACCAAGTTAAAAATAATTATGCAACCCCCAAGATATCTCAAGTGGATTATTTTTAGGTGACAAGAAGTTTTACAATCCAATAATTTCACCCGAGTCGGCTTAAAACTCGATTTTCGCAAAAGTCGGTGTAAAAACCCTAATAAATTCTTAAGCCGATTTTAAAACCGTTTTCATCAAACACAGGTCTATTAAAGTCCGTGGACTAGGTCTAGAAGGGTTAAAAAGACCAGTTTCAAAATTATAGCGGACGTGTTTCGAAAACACTATTCACTAAAAATCGACGATAAAATTTCTGACTCCGTTTTTGATGAAAATTTCATGAATGCACATTTAGCACGTATTAGAAGTATTGACATCAAAATTATAACTTTCTAGGTCCTATAGCACATAAACAGATCATATGCACGCAAAACGAGGTAAAGCACGTAAAACGAGATAAGCAAGAAAGTGGGGTTTCACAAGTGGCATTGTAGCCATTGGCTTTAGCCCCATAGCTAAGCTAACGAACCGTGTTTGTGAGACTGGTCTTGCAAATATGAAGTTGTTGAACCACGCCTATCTCTTCTTTGATCTCTTTGCTGAGTAAAGACCTTCGATCCGCTTTCGACAGAGACTAAGACTCTGCCTATCCAACTGCTCTTTCACCTCTTTCATGGGACAGGTATAGTAGTCCCCAGTTCTATTAGAAAGATATTGATTATTTATTTTCTTACCAACATACAGTCTATTGTGGATCTTCACTTCAATCATAGGACGCAGAGAGGACTGGATCTGGATATCGTACGGCACATGCAACAACACGAAAAACGTCGGAAAAGGGGATGTGACTATGAAGAGATTGGGCTGGTTTCGGATCTTTCTTATTTCTTTTTTATAAATGCAAAATGCAACTTATGAAAGAAGAGAGAAGGCATCTATCCTAACAAAGAAGGGCTCCAAACCTTACTTTTCTATGTCCTTTTCTCTATGGTATGGTAGATAGAATATGAATTTCTTCTTGTGATTCTTTCGGCTGTTCACCGGAGCGAATTCTTTTCTCGATTGTAGCTGTCTCTATTATACCTGAACTGAATCCCCAACCTTAATCTCATCCTTACTTTACTTGCGGCACACTGACTATATTTCGCAGAGGTTGGCAAAAGCTTATTTCACAGCTTCACAAAACTGAATTGAATTAGCCTCTGGGAACTGAACTACATTGATCTGAATCCCTGGAACTCACAGAAGACCAAGGCAAGTCCACGCTCGATTCAACATAAGCTTGGGATCTTTCTTTCCTAAAATAAAGCATTTCCCTTGAAGCCAAGTCTTTCTTCTCTTCTTTAAAGCCAGGAGCTGGACTTCTTCTTCTTGACTCAATTCACAGTTTAATCACACTCAGCCAAAGCCCAACCAGGGTAAGAGAGATAGGAGAGGAGGGACGGGGAACCAATGTCACCAACTTAACTAGTTGTCTCGGATCTTTGAATAGACAGAGAGAGATGCTCTTCCTGTGGACCAAAAGCGTATTCGTTCAAAGAGCTTGCAATGACTTTTTTCCCACCCGAAAATCGTAGTAAGCCTAGAGAAAGACATTCATATTCACCTAGGCACGGAAAGAAAGCCGAGACTACAAACCGCTAATTATTGCGAATCTAGGGAGGACATTAATGGTAGCTTAGAAACGTCTAGATCCCAGCCTCAATATCCCAAAGCGGTAAAGATGAAAAGCGGCAGTGAGAGAAGGTGATAAAGGCTTGGATCCAGAGAGAGAAGATAGAATAGATGGATAGGAGAGGGTGGAGCTAGGAGTAGTTGTGTAAGCTAGTACACGAGGTTGCTTGCGGTGGTTGCTTGCTAGGGAAACAAGTGAACAATGGTCTGTGCCAGACAATGAAGTCCAAAGAGCGAAACCCAATACTAAATCCAAGTTGCAAACGCCTTTCGCGGGCCGATCACAGAAGGAAACTCACAGCCAAACCTCACCAACACCCGGGGCCCCCTATTGGGATAATCATCCAAGGTTTGTGAGGGAAAGAAGAGGTTGGCTTGAGCGGAGTAGCAGAAATGATAGGCTTCTTCTCTGCTGTAGGTTGGGCAGAAATCGATTATGCGGGAACGAGATTATTAATATTTATGTTTACACCAATAATATCCTATCCGCGTATGGATATTGGATTGGACCATGATGAATGTCAGAGCCGCCATGTCAGCAGGCTCTTGAATACCGATACTCAATTGTGGAGCCATCAATAAGCTCTAGGAGCAAATAATTACTGAACACTCTCTCAAACTGCTAGAGGGCTGGAATTATCCAAAGCATAAATGTAATGCCCTAACTCGACCCCCCTTAAGATCAGTCAGGACGCAACGGAATTTCGGCAGTATAACCGCAATAACTTAGTAACCAGGCTCTAATCCAACCCTTTCAATCAACATACAAACAACTCCAATGAACATCAACAACAACTCAATAGATTCAACAACATACATTGCCAACATTTTCATACATCATACATTCATTTGGCAAAACACTCACTAGTTATACACCTCCGTTCCACCTTCATACATAGGTTAAACCATATACAACACACTATATACATTGAACTATTTCAGTAATCTATTTAAGTATCAAAAAGAAGACTACCAACTAGATTCTTAACAACATACAACTTTTGATATGATATACAAAACACTATAACACATAAACTAGAACAACTCATGGCAAAAACTCTGGCACATAAGTTTCTTCCACAAAAGGCACGTACTCAGCTTCCTAAGGAACAAGCTCATACTCTGGATCAGTAACACCTGCTAGCAGATTTGGATAGAGAGTGAGCTAAAGCCCAATGAGGAAAAATTATTGAACACTTAGAACTTTATATTATCATTTTCAATCCATCAAACATGCAGCACAGTTAATAAACCTTTCAATCAGTAACAATTCATATCTTTCACATAAATGACCATTTAATTGAAAGTATACTCTATTTAGTGTAGCTCCAAACGCCATCACGATCTCAATCAACTTCTTATCACCCCCATGACACACACACCCGAGGTATCTCACTAGCCCTGCCCTCCATGGCATCCGTGATAACTCGAACCCGGCATGCATTTAATGTCATTTAATTGTATTTAATTAAGTGTCATCTTAAATGTTAGTGTTTAATTGGATTTGATTACGTGTTTATAATAATACTTGTTTATTTGTATCTTAGCATTAACTTCATAATTCTTTAAAATATTCTAGAAATAGTTAAAAAAATTATTTTAAATGAATATTGATTATTTTGATTGTTTTGATTATTTTAATAATCGGTTTTAATTGTCTTGCATTAAAATCACTCGGTTTTCAAAAAAATGAGAAAAGTAACTCCGAGCCGGAGTGAATTTTAATCTATTCTACTATTCTACTTTTCAAAAATTATAGTTTTCTATTAGTGTTCATCATTTGATTAGCGATCGTTTATTGACCGTTCGAACGTAGCATTTTGAAAATGAGAGTTAGAGAAATATTCTTCGGACTTAGTGAAATGTGTTTTTAGCTTAATTTAACCAATTTTAGTTGTTTTTCATTTAATTGCATTGTTTTAACTTGAATTAGATTAAATGGCATCAAAATAAGCTTATTTGATCAATTTTAATTTAAGCTTGATTTTGCAAATGACCAAAATGCCATTGTCACCCTTTTAAATAATAAAACAAGGCAAAAATCAAATAAAACAATTTGCAAAATGCCAATTATATCCTTGCCATGGCTGAAGCTCTCAAGGAGGGAAAATAAATTATTTTTATTGCATTTTCTTCTACAATCATGCATGGAATTGCTCGAGAGTTGTGCCTCGGGTCCTTGCGGGTGTTGGACTTCAATCTCTGTGAGGGTTTTCACGCTTTTGTGCATATTTTATGAAATTTGATTTTTGATTCAAAATTTTAGATTTGATAATTAATGCGTTATAATGCTTGAAATTGATTGGAAATGCTTCTTTAGGGTTCGTAGAGCATTGCTTGTTAGTTATTTAGCGATTTTTACGATTAGAAATGCAAATTGAATTTAAGCAAGAACGTGAATAATAAAAATGAATAGTAAAACCCTAGAATTTTGAATTTTGATCCAAATTGCGATTTCTTGATTTGGATAGGTGCCATTAGTGATAGATAGATAAAATGTGTAATAAAAATGGACCGGCCTTTGATAAAATTGGAAATTAGACAAAGAAACGTAAAGGGGCTGTTTGACCAAAAGTTGACCGTGCTCGAATTGAGTTGGGAGTTTTGCTATTGAGGGCATGGAAGCACTTTTGGCGCTGTTGTGGCGTTGATTGAAAGTCCGGTTCGCATAGCTGTAGTTCAAATGCAGTAGGTGGACTTTCGGGCCTCGGGTGAGAAAGTGAAGTTCAGTGACATAGAAACGTGCCTTGTAATGCCTAAGTGAATGTAGTGAAATCAGTTTCCTAATTCCGTAGCTCGTTTGCTCGTAATTGCCTTTGGAAGTTAGAGATGGAATACTGATATTTGTCGTTTTCGTGTTTGAACTGCTGTTACTTGTTTAATTGGTGTTCTTGTTGCTATTAATGATAGTTAAGCTTGAAAAGTTAATTGAATGCTAGTATTGATTGTAAATGCTTGATATCTCGTTTATCGCCATTAATCTGTATTGTTGTGCTATCGCTCGTTTATTGGTTGTGTCTCGTATTGCATTGCATTGTGTCAGGCGCGTGAGTGATGGGCCTCTCTGCATAGTCTCGGGCTTCCAGTGTTGGTTGCTCTAGCTCCGTGTCCTATTCACATTCTCGCTTGGGTTGCCTCCCAAGGAGATTTGGGTTGTAGAATTGATGGATACTTTCGGGGTATTCCAAACTGAAGTTATAAGGTGGTTGCACGCTTATTGTCATTGTTGTCAACATCAAGCTCGAGATTAATGTAATGCTCGTGGAATCGAATCGCATGGTACATTGCTCGTATGAGTCAACCATAGCCTTCAGAGTGTGGTATAGCTTTGAATGGTTGTGTTAATACTTTTATTAAATGCTTATTGTATTGATTGTTTATATTGAATGCTTACTTGTCACTTATATTGCTTAACTGCCTTATTTGCATTGCACTACTTTCTTTCTCTCCATCTCGATATCTGTCTCGCCCTCACTGAGTATACGTGTTGTGTATACTCACTCCTCACTACCACATTTCAGGAAATGCCATGTTAGCTAAAAAGTTCGTGGTTACATGAAAGTCCGTGCTTGAAGAGTTGTTTTGTGTGCTATGTGGCTTGAGTTGACAAAGATGCAAAGATGTATGTTTCATGTGTTGTTGTATTTAATGTTAAAAAAAAAAGTAATTTAAGTTTTCTAGGTTATTGAGGTGATTTGAAAAAGCTAGTTTATGTATTCAGATAGTACAGTTTAACTTTAATGCACGTTTGTAATGTCCAAAGGAAAAGAGTTAGAATGGTATGATAGTCTATTTTATGCAATGGGTTAGTTTAGTTTAATTGCCTAGCATGAATGTTCTTGTCAAAGATGAAAAGAGATAGGTTAGCTTTTAAATTGGAAATGTATATTTATTTGTGTTCGCTTGTTAAGAACCAAGGCTCGGATGGCCTTGAGGTGTTTGTATGGTTGGACACGGTGCTGGTCCAATTGTATGCTGTCGCAGGTTTGCATTTTGCCTAGAAACAGGGGAAACTTCGTCCGTTTTCCCTAAAATATTGCCCGGGTTTGGAATTGGGTTGCGATTAAATTGGGTGATAGAACTCCCGGTCTCGAGAGGGATCGGGGTGTTACAGGTGGTATCAGAGCTTGTTTAGCTCATAAGCCAGGACAGGGTCCTCGGTCTGGTAGGTAATGGTCCTTGAATGTGTGCTTGTTAAGTGTGTCTTGAAAGTGTGTGCTTGCATGTGTGATTGTGTGTCTTGACTTGAATGTATGCACCTATGTGATATAGTTATGTGTTATGTGTTAAATGTTTTTCAGTGAAGTGAAGTGTCTAGTTATGTATTGAATTGACCTATTGAATTGGCATCGTGAATCGAATCGACCTCGTGAATTGTTATTTACTTGAAGTATTGCTTGTAATGTGTGTATTGGAATGTCTTGAATTGGCTATGCCGTGATTTGAATTGATTATGTTGTGCTTGACTTGATTGTCATGCTTGAATGACTTTGTTGAATAACCTGTTTTATAAACTTGCTTGCATAATAGATTAAGGCATGTATGTTTAAATGTGATATATTGGCATTCATACATGTTCCGTGGAAATGGTAAGAAAGACTTCTTTTTCCCCTGAAGAAAGTGGTTCACAACTGGCCTTTCAAGGTGTATGGATTGGCAGGAAATGAATGGCATTTAATTAGCCTTTATTTGGGAGTTGGTGGTTGTCTTTGGAGCTCAGTTAATGGCATACTTCTAAGACTCTTCTTCGTGGTTGGCAATTATAAAAAGATAACTTCCTTTGGGGTTTTTGTATGATGGCTCTTGGTAGCATTCATTTGGTATTCTCTTATTGGGCTTCTTTATTGGCAAGGTTGAATGAAGTTCTCACTTGGCAAACAGTGCAGGGGCCTCGGAGTTTGTTTTGTATATTGTGCACCAGCTCGGTATTTTTCCTTAGGGTTTTCGTCTAGATGGGAAACTATATTTGTTAGTCAACTTGATTGTCTTATTAGGCAATTCTTGGTACTTTCTTGCTGGAGCATTGTTCGGGTATTTTCTTTGGCATCCCTCAGTTGGTTTGGTAATTTGAATTCCTATCGGACTTATTGTGTAATATTACTTACGGTATTCTTTGGAATTCTTATTGGGCATTCTACTAGTATTTTTCTTATTGGCATTTATTGAAAGATCCTACACTTGGAATTCTGCTTGGACTTATTATCTTGTATTGTTTACGGCTTCTCCTTCGGCTTTTCCACTCAGGGGAATCTATACTTGCTGTTTTACTAAGATGTTGCGGTAGGGACTCAGTGATTGGAGGATTTCATTTAGAGATTGGCCTTTGGTATTTTTCTCTATATTCTTTTACAGAACTTTCAGCTAGGTCTACTTACGGTAATCAGCACTGCATGAGGTGCATCTGCTCTGGCTATCTTTTAACTTTCTTATTTGGTACTTGTTAGACTTCTATTGGAGATTCGTGTGTGGGGTATTCTTCTTGTCGTTATTGTGCGGTATTAGTGACATCTATAGTATCTTTGTTTCAGTCTTTAGTTGGTATTTTCTCGGCATTCTTGGGTGGAATTTCTATTGGGGTTTTCTTACGAGCATCCTTATTCACTATCTTGCCTAGCAACCGATGAAGATTAGTGAGAGTTGAGCTTCAGATGATGCTGAGTTCTATTGGAAGAAGAATTGCGAGGACACAATTGTTTTAAAGGGGAAAGGATGTGATAAGCCGAAC
Source organism: Ehretia macrophylla (assembly GCA_037974665.1). NCBI lineage: Eukaryota > Viridiplantae > Streptophyta > Magnoliopsida > Boraginales > Ehretiaceae > Ehretia > Ehretia macrophylla. Next base: position 53,804,236 of record CM075782.1, read on the forward strand.
CCGGCATGCATTCAATGACATTTAATTGCATTTAATTAAGTGTTATCATAAATGTTAGTGTTTAATTGCATTTGATTACGTGTTTATAATAACTTATTTATTTGTATCTTAGCATTAACTTCATAATTCTTTAAAATATTATAGAAATAGTTAAAACAATTATTTTAAATGAATATTGATTATTTTGATTGTTTTGATTATTTTAATAATCGATTTTAATTGTCTTGCATTAAAATCACTCGATTTTCAAATAAATGAAAAAAGTAACTCTGAGGCGGAGTGAATTTTAATCTATTCTACTATTCTACTTTTCAAAAATTATAGTTTTCTATTAGTGTTCATCATATGATTAGTGATCGTTTATTGACCGTTCAATCATAGCATTTCAAAAATGGGAGTTTGAGAAATATTCTTCAGACTTAGTGAAAAGTGTTTTTAGCTTAATTTAACCAGTTTTAGTTGTTTTTCATTTAATTGCATTGTTTTAACTTGAATTAGATTAAATGACATCAAAATAAGCTTATTCGATCAATTTTAACTTAAGTTTGATTTTGCAAATGACCAAAATGCCCTTGTCACCCTTTTAAATAATAAAACAAGGCAAAAATCAAATAAAAAAATTTGCAAAATGTCAATTATATCCTTGCCATGGCCAAAGCTCTCAAGGAGGGAAAAGAAATGATTTTTCTTGCATTTTCTTTTACAATCATGCGTGGAATTGCTCGGGGGTCGTGGCTCGGGTTCTTGCGGGTCTTGGTCTTCAATCTCTGTGAGGGTTTTCATGCTTTTGTGCATATTTTATGAAATTTGTTTTTTGAATCAAATTTTTAGATTTGATAATTAATGTGTTATAATGCTTGAAACTGATTGGAAATGTTTCTTTAGGGTTCGTAGAGCATTGCTTGCTAGTTATTTAGCGATTTTTACGGTTAGAAATGTAAATCGAATTTAGGCAAGAATGTGAATAGTAAAAATGAATACTAAAACCCTAGAATTTCGAATTTTGATCCGAATTGCGATTTCTTGATTTGGATAGGTGTAATACTTGAGCCCGGAATGTGAATTTTCTTTGTTTATTATTTTGAAAATTATATTTCCTTAAATTCTTTGTAAATTAATTGTTACTTTCTCGCTGTCGCAACGTGCATTGCATTTAAGGAGCGATAGCTAGATAACGATTTCTAGTCCTCAGCAAAGAGTGAAACTAGTATTTAGATGACTTAAATTTTATATTTTAAATGTTGCTAGCTTTAATTGATCTTACCTTAGCTAAAAAGGCTTTAAAACGCACAAAATAGGGCCCTTTGACCAAGTCTTAAGTAGTTTGACCTTGGGCCTTTGACCCTTTGACCATTTAACTCTTAAATAAGCAATTAACTAAGCAAAAAAAAAAAAACAGCAGCAAAACAGCAGCTCTGGCTGTGAGTTTCCAAGAAGAAAAAAAAAAAAACCTTTCAACTTCCAATCGATCAATCTTCGCGAGAGCTCGTACGAGGTGATTTCCGAGGCAACTAGCGTTGTTTTCCTAGCGACTAGGAGTACCTGAGGTGAGGGAAGCATGTTATTTGCGCATTTATACGTTGTGTATGTTAACTTTGTCAATTTTTAGATTTATCCGTAGATCGTTATTTAAAGCGATTTGATGCTTCTAGAATATTCCTTGGCATTTGTAGAACATGTATTTATAGCTTTGTAACATTTTCTGCGGTTAAATGTTGTGATTGCAAATTAAATTGTTAATTGAATAGTGTTTTATGAATAGTAAAACCTTGAAACGTTGAAGTTGCGCTGTTATGCTTTCTGTTGATGTAAAAATGTGCTAGGTACGCTAGAATGCTAAAATGTGTGGTTTGTTTGGGTTGCATAGTGGAAAAAACGAGAATTATGCTTTTGGGAAAGTCGGGGTCGTTTAGGTCGACTTTAGCGTTTTCTTGTTTTGCGTGTTGGCATTGCTTTGGGAAGCCATGGAAGCACTTTTGGTGCGATTATGGCGTTGGTTGGGTGTTTGGTTGTTATAGATGTAGTTCAAATGAGAAATGGGGAAATCGGGGCTTTGGGCGAGTTCTAGGGTAAAGTAAGGTTTCGGGGTCTTTAGACGTGCCTTATGGTGACCTAGGAGGGTTGGCGAAGTCGGTTTCCAGAACTCGTGGCTCATTTGGAAATGGTAGCGTTTTGATAGTTGGGGCCGATTTGTGTTTTTGTGTGTTTCCTTGTCTTTATGCCTATAGAATGCTTGGAATTACTTGAAATACTCGTTTGAGTTGTTTTGGATTGAATTGCTTATCAAATTGCTGCTATTGCGTGCGAGATTAACCTACTTTGTTATTCTCCCACGTGTGGGTTTATCGCTTATTTATCGTCTTGTATCGAGTCTTGCATTGCATAGTGTCTCGCGCGTGAGTGATGGTGTAATACCCCGATCCCGCTCGAGACCGGGAGTTCTATCACTCGATCTAAACACAACCCAAACCAAACCCGGGCATAAATTTTCAGGGAAAACGGACGGAGTCTCCCCTGTTCCTAGGCGAAAAGTAAAACCTGCGACAGCATATAAGTGGACCAATACCATGTCCAAACATTCAACCACCTCAAGGCCATCCGAGTCTTGGTTTACAACAAGCAAAACACAAGTAAATATACATTCAAGCTTAGCAATTAAACTACACCAACCTATATCATAAGCTAGACTATCATACATTTCTATCTATTTTCCTTTTTGTCATTACAAATATATATTGAAGTTAAGCTATATTAACTAAATACATAATCTAATGAACTTAAATTACATCCCCTTTAACATTAAATACATATAATACATAAAAGCATACAACTTTACAACTTTGACAACTCAAGTCACATAGGCACGCAGGACAACCCTTCAAGCACGGACTTTCACGAAATCACGAACTTTCCAGCTAACATGGCATTTCCTGAAATGTGGTGGTGAGGAGTGAGTATACACAACACATATACTCAGTGAGGGCGAGACAGATATCGAATTGGAGAGAAAGAAAGTCGTGCAATGCAAATAAGACAGTTAAGCAATATAACTGATAAATAAGCAATCAAAACAAATAATCAATACAATAAGCAATTACTGAAAGCATTAACACAACCATTCAAAGCTATACTACACTCTGAAGGCTATGGTTCACTCATACGAGCAATGTACCATTTCACGAGCGATACATCAATCTCGAGCTTGATGTTGACAACGATGACAATAAGCGTGCATCCACCTTATAACACCAGTTTGGAATACCCTGGAAGTATCCATCAATCTACGACCCAAATCTCCCTGGGAGGTAGCCCAAGCGAGAAGAGGGAATAGCTACGGAGCTAGAGCAACCAACACTGGCAACTCGAGGCTACCCAGAGAGGCCCATCACTCACGTGCTGACACTATGCAATGCAAGACTCGATACAAGGCAATAAACGAGCGATAGCACAACAATACAAACTAGTGACAACAAACGAGATAACAAGCAATCACAATCAATACTAGCATTCAACTAACTTTTCAAGCATAACAAGCAATAATAAGCAACAATAACACCAATTAAACAAGTATATCAAGCAACCCTAAGCATTCTATAGGCATAATATCAAGATAACAAGCAAAATCACAAATCGACCCCAAATATCAAAACACTACCATTTCCAAACGAGCCACGAGCTTTGGAAACCGACTTCACCAATCCTCCTAGGTCACCATAAGGCACGTCTAATGACCCCGAAACCCTACTTTACCCTAGAATTCGTGCAAAGTCCTGATTTCCCCCTTTGCTCGTTTAAACTACAACTATACCAACCAAATACCCAACCAATGCCATAATCGCACCAAAAGTGCTTCCATGGCCTCCCGAAACAATGCCAACGCGCAAAACGATAAAATGCCAAACTTGACCTAAATGACCCCGACTTTCACTAAGCCATTTTTCTCTGTTTTTCCATTACACATTCCAATTAAACAACACATTTAGGCATTCTAGCATATCTAGCATCTTCCTACATCAACAGAACGCGTAACGGAGCAACTTCATCGAAACGGGGGTTTACTATTCATAATTTACTATTCATCACACAATTTATATTTCAATTCCAATATTTAACCGCAGAAAATGTTAAAAAGCTATAAATACATGTTCTACAATCAACAAGGAACATTCTTTAAGCAACAAAACGATTAAAACAACAATCTACGCATAAAATCCAAAAATCAAAGTTTAGATACAAATATTTCAAATGCGCAAATAACGATGAAACCCTCACCTTAGACGCTCCTAGATGCTAGGAAAACCTCGTAGAGTGCCTCGGAAACCACCCCGTGCAAGCTCACGCAAAGATTTGGTGATTTGTAGTTGAAGTTTTTTTTTTTTTCTCCTTCTTTTCCTCATGTTTTCAAGTCTTTCTTTTCTGATTTTTTCGTGTGCAATTCTTCTTATTTAGGGAAAAAAAAAAGACAAGTCAAACGTCAAAGTTTCGGTCAACCCGCTAAACCAAAACAGCTATGCGCGACCTTACGAAAACGGCCATAACTTCTTCTAAAAAACTCCAATTCACGAACAGTTTGAAGCCTCAGAACCTAGACTCATAGAGCTTTCCAACCATATATAATTTGCTCCCTAACTCTTCCCCAATTGGTTCAGATTTAATTCCAAAGTTGACCCAAAATTTGACTAACTTAACATTGCATTTTTTTATTTCTAATCCCAAGTTTGCCCTTTATTAAACATTCCAAAAATTTTCACATTGTCCTAGTTGGTCAATGTAGATGAAAAGTCAACTAGTTTGGTCAAAGAAGGTGAAAGGTCAATAAAATGCAATTTAAATGAACTTTAAATGCTATTGAATACATGCCAGGTTCGGGGTATCACAGATGGGCCTCTCTGGGTAGCCTTGGGTTGCCAGTGTTGGTTGCTCTAGCTCCGCTGCTATTCCCTTTCTCGCTTGGGTTGCCTCCCAGGGAGATTTGGGTCGTAGGTTGATAGATACTTCCGGGGTATTCCAAACTGGTGTTATAAGGTGGTTTGGGTCGGCGCATCGTCATCGAATTCGTGTTTGAAGGTTGCTCGTGAAAAGAGTATCGTATCCTTTGAATGAGTGTTTATAGCTTTAATGCTTGCCTTGCTTTGTTGATGGCTTTATTATATCTCTGTATGATATATGTATACATTGCTTGACTAATTGCATTGCATACTCCTCTCATCTCCGTCCTTGAGACCAATTGCCCTCGCTGAGCAATAGTTTTTGCTCATTCCTCTCTATACTATGTTTTTACAGGAGTAGTTGAAGCAGACCCTCTCGAGGTAATAGAGGAGGAGGAGTAGGTGGAGGTGTTTCCGTGATAGCACTTCTCTGCTTTGCTGGTGGTTGGTTACCAGTTTTTGTGCGAACCTTGCTTGTTATGTATATTGCGTGGAGGTCGCTTAATTTTGAGGCTTGTAGCCTTGTATATATTTTCTAGTTTGAGGCCTCTATGGTCTTATGTTGTATAAGTTGAAAGAATGTAAAGTTGTAACTTATACTCTTGTGACTAGTAAGAAAATGCATGCTAATGGAATTGATTAGTGGCATAAGTACTTGTGTAGTATGCATATCATTTTGGTTTTGAAAGTTGGTTAATAAGAGAATGTATATTTTAAAGAAAGTTAGCTTGTTTTGATTATTTTATGGCTTTCGCAAGTATTATATTGATTTTAGGGTTTTCGGATCGTCCGCGGTACAGAGGAGACTCCGTCCGTGTGTCAGGTCCGGGCTTGGCCTTTTGCGGGGTCGGGTCGGGGCGTGACATCTTTAGGTGGTATCAGAGCATGATAGTCTTGCATGAGCCGGGATATGATTCTCGGTCTGTGGGGTAAAGGTCTAAAATGCTAAAGTGTTTATGTATGATTGCTAAGTGAAAAGAAAATGTTATAACATGACTTTGTGAACTTGGAATGTTTGTGTGTTTAAGTGGAATAGTTTGGCAAGTTAAACTTGTCTTATGTGAATTGTGTGATAGAATATTGGATTGTTATTGACTTGAGTGTTATCTAATCTTATGTGCTATATTTCTGTCTATAAACTGCTTTTAAATGTTGCCAGCTATTGTGAGTTGCTACTATGCCGCCACGTCGTGGTACTCAAGGTATAGGATCAGATGAAGAGGCAGCAGAACAGGGTCAGCAGCCGTTGCCTGAGCAGTTTATGGCTACCATGACTACTGCAGTAGACCGGATCACACAGGTACTACATGAGCAGAGGCAGGACCGGAATAATCCCCAGGGTAATCAAGCTAATCCTGGTGGACAGGGGTACAGAGTTGAGAATAATCAGTTAGAGAAATTTCTGAGGCACGAGCCGGGAAAGTTCTTCGGAGAGCCGGATGATGAGGCGGCCGAGAGATGGATTAATCGTGTCGAGAAAATTTTCACTGCTTTGAGGTACACTGATGAGGCAAGAATAGATTATGCGTCATTCCTGTTTGAGGGCGACGCAGAGCAGTGGTGGAATACTGTTAGGTTGAGGTGGGATTGTGAAGATGTTCCACACTTATGGGATGATTTTGTAAGTGAGTTCCGGGACAAATATATTCCCGAGATGGCAATGGAAAGACAGGAAGATGAGTTTGTGGCCCTGAAGCAGGGAAATATGACTGTTGCTCAGTACGAGGCTAGGTTTGTTAGCCTGTCGAGGTATATGCCCGAGTTGGTACGGCCGGCTAGGAGGATGATACATAGGTTTGTCTGTGGGCTGAGAATGGACATACAGTTGCATTTGACTGGGCAGACCTATACTACTTTTCCCGAGGCATTTCAGGCAGCCTCGAAGTTTGAGAAACGGAAGGCTGAGATGTTAGTTGAGAGCAGTCAGCCGAGTAAGAAGCAGTATTTGGGCCAGAGCAGCCAGAGTCAGCCGAGGCAGTATCAGGCTTCTGCACAGGTTCCTCAGCAGCGTCCGTATCAGCCACAGCAGCAGATTCAGGCTAGGCCAGCTGTGACTAGACCCCAGTAGGGAGGTACAGTTCCTACCCCTGCCAGAGCCCCAGCACCTACAGGAAACACTGCAGTTAGGCAAAATCAGCAGTGTAATTATTGTAATCGACCAGGGCATATTGAGGCTAACTGCTGGAGGAAGAGTGGTAAATGTGTAACGCCCCGATCCCTCACGAGACCGGAGGCTCTAATAACCAAGCTATTCTCAACCCAATTCCAACCCAGTCTCAAAATTTTAGGGAAAACGGACAGAGTTTCCTCTGTACTGGGGATATTTTTCAAACCTGTAAATGTTCAAAATAGCCACAATATACTAAAACAAGCTTTTATACTTAAAATTCAAAGGTTCAAGGCCATCCAAGCCTTGGAACAACAATTACATATAACACACAAGCAAGCAAAGCATTTCTAATTTTAACCATAGGCAGTTAGATACAACAATAGCCAAGTTCTACTTCCAAGTTTGTTAATCACACAAGCATGCAAAAGAATAAGTTTACTATGGATTATTACATGTCATTCCACTTTATATCCAACATACAAGATTACAAATTATTACATTCACCAAATATACTCAAGACCCTAAGGTCACAAAAAGGCAATCAACAACAACTCCACGCAAGCTTCACATTTTAGACAACCTTATCACACAAGAAGTCACGGAAATTGCTTAACTAGCACTTCCTCCTCTTCTACTACCGCTACTAGCTGGAGGACTACGTCAACTTCTCCTGAAACATATTAAATGAGGAGTGAGCAACAAAGTTGCCCAGCGAAGGAGGTGATGCAATATACCAACGTGCAATATGATATGCAAATACAAGATAACATGTATAAGCCACGTAAACCAACAAGATAATAAGCCAAGCAATTAATCACTTTTAAAAAGGATACGATTCCACTTCCAAGTCTTCACTCATGAGCCACGAACCACGAGCATCATGAATATGTCGACAAACCCCAAACACTAACAATTGGGATACTCCGGATGTATCCCGATCCTACGACCCTTTCACTTGAGGTAGGTCCATGCCCAGCAGGTGAACCACGCCTCTGGGGTAGTGGAGTATGCCTCAGCGAGAAAGGTAATAGTCACCATGGTAGTCGAGGGAGCACAGCAAACCCGACACCGCCCGTGTTTCTCGACGCTACCATGTCTAAAAAAGTTGCGCAACCCGACACGAATTCAAGAATTCACGAGATAATATCAAACAAACACGAGTAATCACGAGATAAAAAATAAATGGTACATGAAAAATTTATCAATTAGTTAAATCATATAATCTAAAAACAATTAAATAAACTAAGATGCACAAAAGGGTTAAAGACTCCCTCACCTTAGAAAAGCCAAGAATCCATTCCAATTGCACCAAATCTTCTTTAATTACCACTCAAGACCCTTACCTAAATACAACAACTTTATTTAACTTAAGACAACTCAACTATTTCTAAACAAGTTATCTTGCATGCCATAATCACATTTTATACTTTAATTTAACACATAATCCAAGTAATCACTCAAGTAGCCAAGTATTCCAATCATAATCATAACTTCACACATACAATACAATTTACAAGCAATATAAACAATATAACAAGATATAAGCATGTTCACTCCATATAACACATTCGAGATCTCAAGATAGCAAGTAAATAAAAAGTCGGGAGGTTAGCAAAGTAGGCTAACCTTACCCACGTATCAATTTATAACTCAAGAAATACTAAATATAACAATTATAACATGAATACCAATTCAACTATCTAGCTATGCTACAAGTTCAAGACATTCTCAAATAATCCAACACATCTCTTAACATAAGCTTATCTTAGTCAATCCAGTTACAAATTCTATTGACCACCAAACTGACTTATTTTTGTGTAGAAACGTAGCTCTTCGAGTGTAGATGATTTTAGAATCAAACGGTGCCTAATTCCGAGTTAAATTCCATGAGTTATACCCTTTTCCGTGCAACTACTCTAAACTGCCCTGCACCAACGATTTTTCCCAGACACATTTCGAAAATGGCTAAATCGGAGGCCTAAAACATTAGAATTAGCCTTAGCCCTAGAAATCAACATTTTCTCTAAACTGCCTAATATAGCTTCTGTACAAATTTGGTTAATTGTCGAGCATGTTTGCTATGTCCGAAAGGCTCCAAAAGTCGGGTACACTGCACTGATCCAAACAGAACACATACACACAAGCACACTTGAGTCCTTTTGCTATTTTCTTGCTTGACTAACATGTTTTGGACTCTAACACTCCTAAGAGCTATTAATCAACAACTTCTAAGCCTAACTAGTCATCAAAGTCTCAAGAATTCAAAAGAAACACAAAGGGGTTGAATTCATTTAAGCAAAACTACTTGAAATTCTTTGTTGATTCCTTGCTCATAAGTCATATTAAGCATGTTTCTAACATATAAACTTCATTCATGCATTTAAACAAACACTTTGTCTACCATTTTACATTTAACTAACTAAACTTTATTCTATCAATAAACTACCATAAAAACTTCAAATGCTAGCAAAAGAACACTCCTACAACATTATGAACTCTAATACTCAAGCTAGATATGTAAAAGAACACATTACCACTTTTGTCTACTTTGAAGCAAACCTAAAAAAAAAAAAAGAACTTGACAGCAACTTAAAATAAGAAAATTTTCATCTCACATTCATAGCAGACTCAAGTTAAAGATAACATTTAACAAGCCAATAAATAATCACTTCACAATTAACTTACATTCTAACTAAACCACTACACAATTAAACTAACTCTTCAATCTAAAATTAAATCATAAGCTTAAAGAATAGATGCTACACCAAAACACTTGTCTTCATTTCCAATCAAATAACCATTCAAGAAAAATATTAGATCTAAATCACATGCATTGATAGTTAAACAATCCTTTTCATGTAGGTAGTATGACATTCAAGCTAATTATCTTATTTGAACAAGAAACACAACTCGGTTATGAACTAGTAACCAAAATAATAAAGCAACATAATATACACTAACACTTAAACCTCAATTTTCAGCTTTAACTAACATGAATCTCTTAGTCTCTACAACAAATATAACACAATAAACAAGCTAAAGTTAAGTATGAGGCCTAAAATCTCCATTTTCTCCTTTAAGTTCAATATGCCGAAACTAGTTCTAGCCAACGTTTAGTTAACTAAAGTATCTAACTATCCTCAACTACATTTATGGAACCTAAACCAAACATTAAACTAGTATTTAAGGCACTAATTGTATTAATTCTAATGGGCGCATACAAAGAGGCATAAAAATCGACGTCCTCGGAATTCGATAAATTTTAACGTGGTACCGTTTTATCAACCCAACATCACATATCTATCATTAAATTAAGGTTTTGAGTAAGATTTAAAGGGCCTGAGTGAATAGTGTCCCATTAAATGAACTTTAACTAATTGATCTTGCATTTCAAGCATTGCCAACCCATTCAAGGCTCTAATCTAGGTTTAATAACTCCTAAATCACATTTATATAGCAACAAATTAAGCTAGAATACAAAGATTTTACTATTCACATTTTTTACTATTCATCACCTTCTACAATGTAACATTCACCATTCTAGCCATTCAAGATGTCAACTAACTTCAAAAGAATATTCTACAACATCAATAAGAGGTACTACAAGCATCTATGAGCAAAGATATAGCAATAATCAACAATTGTAAAAATTCAAGTTTAAACCCTAGAAATTTAAATGCATATAACATGAAATCTCTCTCACATACCAAGTTGTAGGAACTTTGTAGTACTCTAGGATACCTCAATCTACCTCCAAGACCAAGCTAGAAGATCCAATTGGCAAGATTTGAGGACATTTTCTCTTCTTTTTTTTTCTCATGAAAATTGGCCCTAAGGCCATTTTTTCCCTCTTTTGTTTTTTTCCTTGCTTGGTTTACCTTATAAAAGAAAAGATGACAAGGTCAATGGGTTTGGTCAATGGGTTGGGTATTTGGGTCAAATAGTTGTAATTAGATCAAATAATAAGCAAATGAGTTATTGAAATGTTAAATTAAAAGCTGAAAATACTATTCATTAGAGAACACTAATCTAATTTTTATTCAACGTTCCCGAAATGCTATGTACGCAAACTCAATGAACGTATGACACATAAATGATAAGTAAGTAAGAAAAAAATATAAAATTCAGAAAAAGAAGCAGAAAATTTTCATTTCCAAACTTGAGTTATTTGACTAATTAATGAAAAATAATAATAATAATAATGAAAACTAACAATTAAATACAAAATAATAAAATATAATAATGTTAATATTAAAATAAGTAACCTAATTAATTCTACTAAACTCTATATGCACGTATTTCAAAAATATAACAAATAGTGCAATTATGAATGCATTGAATTAAGTTATTCACTAATAATAAATAAACTTTTAAAGTAACACATAAATATATGCGAATATGTACTGTATACTATATGCTGGGTCTGGGTCATCACAAAATGTACAGGTTGTGGTACTGATGATCACAGGGTGAGAGATTGCCCTAAATATAACAATGTTCAGGGCCGTGGTGGGGGCCAAGGTGTTCAGAATAGGGCTGCAGGTACACGTCCAGCTCAGAGAGTTCAGGCTAGGGTCTTTGCACTAGATGCAGAGGAGCTACCCGATACTACAGCTATAGTAGAAGGTACCTTTCTTCTCAATACTCAGCCAGTTAAATTTTTGATTGATCCCGGAGCTACACATTTGTTTATAACTCCTGCATGTGCACGATCTGTGAATGTTTGCATTGATAAATTGCCTCAAGAAGTTGAAGTTAGTACTATTTTGGGTGCGAAATTTGTTACTGAGTCTATTTGCAAATCTTGTGATATATGTTTTGAGAACCGTAAATTTCCTGCTGATTTAATTATATTGCCATTCCGTGACTTTGAAATCATTTTGGGAATGGACTGGTTGGGAAAGTATTATGCTCAGTTGGATTGTAGAACAAAGGTCGTTTATCTTTAGATTCCTGACCTACCGGTACTGGAGATTGTTGGGAACTGCAGGGCTGGCCGAATTCCACTTTTATCAGCGATCAAGACTTCTAAGTTGTTGAATAGGGGTTGTGAAGCTTACTTAGCTTATTTGATCAATCAGCCTACTGATAAGTTGAGTTTAAATGAGGTTCCGATTGTTAGAGACTTCCCTAGTGTATTTCCCGAGGAATTACCAAGTTTACCACCGGATAGGGAGATTGAGTTCGTGATTGATCTTGTGCCCGGCACTGCGCCGATTTCTAGGAGTCCTTATAGAATGGCATCAGCCGAACTTCAGGAGTTAAAAATTCAGCTTCAGAACTTGCTTGAGAAAGGGTTTATACAACTTAGTTCTTCGCTGTGGGGTGCGCCTGTGTTGTTTGTGAGAAAGAAAGACGGCACGCTACGGTTATGCATTGATTACAGGGGACTTAATCAAGTCACGATTAAGAACAAATATCCTTTGCCGTTGATTGAAGAATTGTTTGACTAGTTGCAGGGTGCGAGTGTTTACTCCAAATTTGACTTGAGGCAGGGTTACTATCAACTTAGGATTCGGAGTGACGATATACTAAAGACAGCATTCAGGACTAGATATGGCCACTATGAATTTGTTGTTTTGCCGTTTGGTTTGACGAATGCACTAGCTGCATTCATGGACTTGATGCAGAGGGTTTTCCGACCTTACCTTGATCAGTTTGTCGTGATCTTTATTGAGGACATTTTAGTGTATTCGAAGAACGAGGCTGAACATGAGCAACACTTGAGGATTGTGCTTCAGACTTTGCAGGAAAACAAGCTTTTTGCTAAATTCAGCAAGTGTGAGTTCTGGTTGAATCAGATATCTTTTCTAGGTCATATCATTTCAGATCGAGGAATTTCAGTAGACCCAGCTAAGATTGAAGTTGTTTCATCTTGGAAGAGACCTGAGACGGTGTCAGAGATTCGGAGTTTTCTTGGATTGGCAGGTTATTATCGGAGATTTGTTAAAGACTTTTCCAAAATTTTTTGGCCTTTAAGCCAGTTGACTCGGAAGAAAGTTGCTTACAATTGGGATGCCAAGTGTGAATCCAGTTTCCAAGAATTGAAGAAGAGACTAACTACAGCTCCTATACTAGCTTTACCTGAGGGAACAGAGAACTTTGTTGTCTACAGTGATGCATCTAAGGAAGGTTTGGTCTGTGTTTTAATGCAGAATGGTAAAGTGATTGCCTATGCTTCTAGGAAATTGAAACCTTATGAAGTCAATTACCCTACACAGGATCTTGATCTAGCTGCAATTGTGTTTGCTTTGAAGAAGTGGCATCACTACTTGTGGGATTGCATATTTGAAATATTTACTGACCACAAGATTCTCAAGTATTTCTTTACACAGAAGGACCTAAATATGAGGCAGCGGAGATGGCTAGAGCTATTGGGTGGTTATAACTGTTCTATTAACTATGTGCCAGGTAAGGCAAATGTTGTTGCTGATGCTTTGAGCCGAAAGGCTAATGTTGGAAGCTTGATTATCAAGGATTGGGAGACTTTGGAAGAAATTTGTTCATGGAAACCAGAAGCTGCTGAGGTAGGGATTCGGTTTGCTAGTTTGCAGATTCAGTCAGGATTGCTAGCATAGACCAGAGAGCTCAGAAGACTGATCCTCACATCTTGAAGATCCAAGAAAAATCAAAAGGGGAAGAGTCGGAGTTTAAATTACATGCAGATGGCATTTTCAGATTCAATGATAGAGTATGTGTTCCTGATGATCCGACTTTGAAGAATGAGATCTTGTCCGAGGCACATAATTCGAGGTATATGATTCATCCGGGCAGGACAAAAATGTATAGAGATTTGAAACAACACTTATGGTGGAACAATATGAAGGGGGCGATTGCTGGGTTTGGATCCAGATGTTTGAGTTGTCAAGGCGTTAAAGTTGAGCATCAGAGGCCAGCCGGACTTCTACAACCATTGTCGATTCCGCAGTGGAAGTGGATACATATTACAATGGACCTTGTGACCGATCTTCCTAGATCTCCAAGTGGATGTGATTCTGTTTGGGTTGTTGTGGACCGTTTGACTAAAGTTACGCATTTTATTCCCGTGAACAAACAGGATAGCCTTGATAAGTTAGCTGAACTTTATGTTGCTAATATTGTGAGATTACATGGTGTGCCACAGAGTATAGTGTCAGATAGGGATCCTAGATTCAGATCTCGTTGTTGGCAGAAGTTGCAAGAGGTCATGGGAACTAAGTTGAGCTTCAGTACTGTATATCATCCGCAAACTGATGGCCAGTCTGAGAGAACCATCAGGATCTTGGAAGACATGCTTCGAGCATGTGTGCTTGACTTTGGGAATAATTGGGAGAAGTTTTTGCCTTTACCAGAGTTTGCCTACAACAATAGTTATCAATCTACTATAGGTATGGCTCCCTACGAGGCGTTGTATGGTCGTAAATGCAGATCCCCATTATATTGGGAAGAGGTTGGAGAGATGAGAACAGTTGATCCGACTGTGTTACCTGAGTTGATTAAGATGGTAGATAATGTTCACCTTATTCGCCAGCGTATGCTTACAGCTCAGAGTCGTCAGAAGAGTTATGCGGATAAGCACCGTCGGGATCTTGAGTTTGATTTGGGAGATTGGGTATTTCTTAAGATTTCTCCACGGAAGGGATTGATTCGGCACGGTAAGAGCGGGAAGCTTAGTCCCAGGTACGTGGGTCCGTATGAGATCACAGAAAAGGTAGGTACTTTGGCTTATCGGTTAGCTTTGCCTCCGAGCTTGTCGAGACTGCACGATGTGTTCCACGTGTCTATGTTGAAGAAGTATCATCCAGACCCTTCACATGTACTTGAACTAGAGCCTTTGCAGATTGAAGATAAGTTGTCTTATGAAGAGAAACCGATTCGAATTGTGGATCGGAAAGTTTAGGAGCTTCGCAGAAAGAGTATTCTTTTAGTAAAGGTTCTGTGGAATCATCATGGGTTTGAGGAAGCAACTTGGGAAAGAGAGGACCAGGTTCGGGATCAGTATCCGGAGTTGTTTGTTGACCAGGTAAGAATTGTGTGGGCGCAATTGTTTTAAGGGGGAGAGGGTGTAATACCCGAGCCCGGAATGTGAATTTTCTTTGTTTATTATTTTGAAAATTATATTTCCTTAAATTCTTTATGAATTAATTGTTACTTTCTCGCTGTCGCAACGTGCATTGCATTTAAGGAGCGATAGCTAGAGAACGATTTCTAGTCCTCAGCAAATAGTGAAACTAGTATTTAGATGACTTAAATTTTATATTTTAATTGTTGCTAGCTATAATTGATCTTACCTTAGTTAAAATGGCTTTAAAACGCACAAAATACGGGCCCTTTGACCAAGTCTTAAGTAGTTTGACCATGGACCTTTGACCCTTTGACCATTTAACTCTTAAATAAGCAATTAACTAAGCAAAATAAAAAAAAATACAGCAGCAAAACAGCAGCTCTGGCTGTGAGTTTCCAAGAAGAAAAAAAAAAACCTTTCAACTTCCAATCGATCAATCTTTGCGAGAGCATGTGCGGGGTGATTTCCGAGGCAACTAGCGTTGTTTTCCTAGCGACTAGGAGTACCTGAGGTGAGGGAAGCATGTTATTTGTGCATTTATACGTTGTGTATGTTAACTTTGTCAATTTTAAGATTTATTCGTAGATCGTTATGTAAAGCGATTTGATGCTTCTAGAATGTTCCTTGGCATTTGTAGAACATGTATTTATAGCCTTGTAACATTTTCTGCGGTTAAATGTTGTGATTGCAAATTAAATTGTTAATTGAATAGTGTTTTATGAATACTAAAACCTTAAAACGTTGAAGTTGCACTGTTATGCTTTCTGTTGATGTAGAAATGTGCTAGGTACGCAAGAATGCTAAAATATGTGGTTTGTTTGGGTTGCGTAGTGGAAAAAACGAGAATTATGCCTTTGGGAAAGTCGGGGTCGTTTAGGTCGACTTTAGCAATTTCTCGTTTTGCGTGTTGGCATTGCTTCGGGAAGCCATGGAAGCACTTTTGGTGCGATTATGGCGTTGGTTGGGTGTTTGGTCGTTATAGTTGTAGTTCAAACGAGAAAGAGGGAAATCAGGGCTTTGCGCGAGTTCTAGGGTAAAGTAAGGTTTCGGGGTCTTTAGACGTGCCTTATGGTGACCTAGGAGGGTTGGCGAAGTCGGTTTCCAGAACTCGTGGCTCGTTTGGAAATGGTAGAGTTTTGATAGTTGGGGCCGATTTGTGTTTTTGGGTGTTTTCTTGTCTTTATGCCTATAGAATGCTTAGAATTACTTGAAATACTCGTTTGAGTTGTTTTGGATTGAATTGCTTATCAAATTGCTGCTATTGCGTGCGAGAGTAACCTACTTTGTTATTCTCCCACGTGTGGCTTTATCGATTGTTTATCGTCTTGTATCGAGTCTTGCATTGCATAGTGTCTCGCGCGTGAGTGATGGGCCTCTCTGGGTAGCCTTGGGTTGCCAGTGTTGGTTGCTCTAGCTCCGCTGCTATTCCCTTTCTCGCTTGGGTTGCCTCCCAGGGAGATTTGGGTCGTAGGTTGATTGATACTTCCAGGGTATTCCAAACTGGTGTTATAAGGTGGTTTGGGCCGGCGCGTCGTCATCGAATTCGTGTTTGAAGGTTGCTCGTGAAAAGAGTATCGTGTCCTTTGAATGAGTGTTTATAGCTTTAATGCTTGCCTTGCTTTGTTAATGGCTTTATTATATCTCTGTATGATATATGTATACATTGCTTGGCTAATTGCATTGCATACTCCTCTCATCTCCGTCCTTGAGACCAATTGCCCTCGCTGAGCAATAGTTTTTGCTCATTCCTCTCTATACTATGTTTTACAGGAGTAGTTGAAGCAGACCCTCTCGAGGTAATAGAGGAGGAGGAGCAGGTGGAGGTGTTTCCGTGATAGCACTTCTCTGCTTTGCTGGTGGTTGGTTACTAGTTTTTGTGCGAACCTTGCTTGTTATGTATATTGCGTGGAGGTCGCTTAATTTTGAGGCTTGTAGCCTTGTATATATTTTCTAGTTTGAGGCCTCTATGGTCTTATGTTGTATAAGTTGAAAGAATGTAAAGTTGTAACTTATACTCTTGTGACTAGTAAGAAAATGCATGCTAATGGAATTGATTAGTGGCATAAGTACTTGTGTAGTATGCATATCATTTTCGTTTTGAAAGTTGGTTATTAAGAGAATGT
Source organism: Ehretia macrophylla (assembly GCA_037974665.1). Taxonomy (NCBI): domain Eukaryota; kingdom Viridiplantae; phylum Streptophyta; class Magnoliopsida; order Boraginales; family Ehretiaceae; genus Ehretia; species Ehretia macrophylla. The sequence goes on from CM075782.1 coordinate 53,821,441, forward strand.
ATATTTTAAAGAAAGTTAGCTTGTTTTGATTATTTTATGGCTTTCGCAAATAATATATTGATTTTAAGGTTTTCGGATCGTCCGCGGTACAGAGGAGACTCCGTCCGTGTGTCGGGTCCGGGCTTGGCCTTTTGTGGGGTCGGGTCGGGGCGTGACAATAGGTGCCATTAGTGATAGAAAGATAAAATGTGCAATAAAAACGGACCGTCCTTTGATAAAATTGAAAATTAGACAAAGAAACGTAAAGGGCCTGTTTGACCAAAAGTTGACCGTGCTCGAATTGAGTTAGGGGTTTTCCTATTGAGGGCATGGAAGCACTTTTAGCGCTGTTGTGGCATTGATTGAGTGACCGGTTAGCATAGCTGTAGTTCAAATGCAGTAGGTGGACTTTCGGGCCTCGGGTGAGAAAGTGAAGTTTAGTGACATAGAAACGTGCCTTGTAGTGCCTAAGTGCATGTAGTGAAATCGGTTTCCTAATTCCGTAGCTCGTTCGCTCGTAATTTCCTTTGGAAGTTAGAGATTGAATAGTGATATTTGTCGTTTTCGTGTTTAAACTGCTGTTACTTGTTTAATTGGTGTTCTTGTTGCTATTAATGATAGTTATGCTTGAAAAGTTAATTAAATGCTAGTATTGATTGTAAATGCTTGATATATCTCGTTTATCGCCACTGATCTGTATTGTTGTGCTATTGCTCGTTTATTGCTTGTATCTTGTATCGCATTGCATAGTGTCAGGCGCGTGAGTGATGGGCCTCTCTGGGTGGTCTCGGGCTGCCAGTGTTGGTTGCTTTAGCTCCGTGTCCTATTCCCATTCTCGCTTGGGTTGCCTCCCAAGGAGATTTGGGTCGTAGAATTGATGGATACTTCCGGGGTATTCCAAACTGAAGTTATAAGGTGGTTGCGCGCTTATTGTCATTGTTGTCAACATCAAGCTCGAGATTGATGTAATGCTCATGGAATCGAACCGAATGGTACATTGCTCGTATGAGTGAACCATAGCCTTCAGAGTGTGGTATAGCTTTGAATGGTTGTGTTAATACTTTCTTTAATTATTTATTGTATTGATTGTTTATATTGAATGCTTACTTGTCAGTTATATTGTTTAACTGCCTTATTTGTAGTGCACGACTTTCTTTCTCTCCACCTCGATATATGTCTCGCCCTCACTGAGTATACGTGTTATGTATACTCACTCCTCACCACCACATTTCAGGTAATGCCATGTTAGCTAGAAAGTTCGTGGTTACATGAAAGTTCGTACTTGAAGAGTTGTCTTGCGTGCTATGTGGTTTGAGTTGTCAAAGATGCAAAGATGTATGTTTCATGTGTTGTTTGTATTTAATGTTAAAAATGAATGTAATTTAAGTTTTCTAGGTTATTGAGGTGATTTGAAAAAGCTAGTTTATGTATTCAGATAGTATAGTTTAACTTTAATGCATGTTTGTAATGTCCAAAGGAAAAGGGTTAGAATGGTATGATAGTCTATTTTATGCAGTGGGTTAGTATAGTTTAATTGTCTAGCATAAATGTTCTTGTCAAAGATGAAAAGAGATAGGTTAGTTTTTAAATTGGAAATGTATATTTATTTGTGTTCGCTTGTTAAGAACCAAGGCTCGGATGGCCTTGAGGTGTTTGTATGGATGGACACGGTGCTGGTCCACTTGTATGATGTCGCAGGTTTGCATTTTGCCTAGAAAAGGGGAGACTCCGTCCGTTTTTCCTAAAATATTGCCTGGGTTTGGAATTGGGTTGCGATTAGATTGAGTGATAGAACTCCCGGTATCGAGAGGAATCGGGGTGTTACAGCATCTCCGCCCATGCGAGATGAGGGTAGCCTCTGATAGCCTTGTCGTTTTCAACCCAACGGCCCGATACCGTCTGAGAGGTGGCCCACGCATATCAAGACTCAATCAATAACCATAATCAATCATTCACAGGAGGACAATCTAGAAGAATCGCCTATCTCCCGGTTCATCAATCATCAATCAATATTCATCATTCAACAATATAGTATCAACTTATCAATAAGTAATTAAATAACAAAGTTAGGTGACAAAGTAGGCCACCCAACTTAACATGCATTAAATCATACTTCCAAGCTCTATCAACTTCAACATTGACACAAGAAACATCTATTAAACATTACCAATCAATTAAAGACAACATTTCAGCAATTCAAAGTTTGACAACACAAAATTCAAATAGTCATATCTTACAATCTACTAATCCAAATACCTCCAAACCACTTTCTGTCAATCAACCACCCATGAATCTATATTAGCCCTCACGAAAACTAACCATAATCCATCCAAAACAAGCCCAACAACCCTAAAACCTCAATGCACCATGGCTGAAATTTTCGGACTTTCACATGGACAACACAATCAAAATTTTGGCATTACAACATTGCGACCTCACATTTACCAAGAATTTACAAGTCTCAAGCCATCCAATCCAACCACAACAACCACAAAAACTCAATTTTAATACGTGAAAAATAAAAATATATGATACAACCGTTCAAATTTCGTATAAACTCATGAAAACGATCATTGGCATTCACTGAGCAATAATCTAACAATAGTTTAACATTCTAACGGCTAAATCAACAATTATATGAAAATGAATAAAAATAGCATTTTAAGATCCATAATTTTTTCTCTTACCTTTGATGTTATTTGATGCTAGAAACATGTAGAATGGGTGCCCAACAAGCAAAATAACTCATTTGCAACATGGTTGTAAAATTTAGAAAACTCTTCAAAATGCACCAAAACTCCACTATTTGTGCTCTAGCAATAAAACATTTTTTTCAAAGCAATTTGAGTATTAAAAAGAAAAGAAAACACTATTCACATTTTTTTTAATTAAAATTTTCCAGCAATAAAACATTTTTTTCAAAACTCAACCAATCTTGCACCAAAATGCAATTCTAAGCTAATTAGCATCCTATAATAATTTATAAATGTAAGTAGGCTATAAATATTTGCTAATAACACTTATCCATAACATTTTTAACAATTAAAATCAGTAAATAAAATATAAAATTCAGCTATATAAAAACTATAAATTAAATTAGTTAAAAAGCATGTTAATTGTTCTCTATAGTCTAATTAGCAAGAATTAACAACAATAATAACAATTTATTACACAAATAAACATTTAATTGGAATTTAAAAATAAATTTCAGAAAATCACTCACCTTTTTTTCTGAAAAATAAGGCAAAACGATCGGTAGAAAAATGCTAGATACGAGATCAAAAACGTTGATTTCGCGCCTTGGTTTCGCTCCTAACTCCGAATATGAGCAAAATAGTGCAAGGGTTTACTATTCCTCTTGGTTTGGTGTTCACGGGCAGAAGAAAAGGAAAAGTTGCATTTTTTGTGCTTTATTTGGCTGATTTAGTATTTAAGTGGAAAGTCAAAGGTCAAAGCTTCGGTCAACTCTCGCATCGGAAAATCAGCTCTGCGTCACCTTACGAAAACAATCATAACTTATTATAAAAAACTCCAATTCATGAACGGTTTGAACCTATAGAAACTAGACTCGTAGAGCTTTCCAACCATATATAATTCACCACCTAACTCGCTCCCAATTGGTGCCAGTTTAATTTCAAGTTGGCCCAAAATTGACTCATGACTTTCGAGTAAAACTTATTTAATTTAGTTCGACATTTGAATTAGTAAACATATATAAATCATATAATTGAACATATTACGTATTAAATTCAATAACCACATAATTTTTGTATATAAAGGTCAAATAGACACATAATCGCACATAAGGTCAAATTCGGGGTCTCACAATATAGCCCACACCACATGGATTCCTACGAAAGAGGTTACTTGCAAGGTGTAGGAAGTGAATACTTCATTTGCTATGGCCTTGTGAGTTCTCAGGTCATCTGTCTGCAGGCGTCACTTCTCCATCAATGTAGTTTATACATGGTTCGGAATAGTTGGTTTGTTGCAATTAGTAACTTAGGGACCATCACTACTGTACACCTTGATTGCTTCAGTTCCAATTAACTTCAAGTGAGCACCATTGGCGTTTGTAGTTAGACTTTAGCCGAATAGGCCACTTGCTGCTAGCCATCGGGTGACAATACGTATGACATTGACCTTTCGCTATACCAAACGAGGGAGGGAGCTTTGATTCTCAAGGCTAATGATCGGTAGTTTCAGAATGAACGGTAGGATTCATAGGCGGTGAGGGTTACTTGTATGTTGCATGAAGGGGCTAAGATACACAGAAAGTCGTGATTGGCAACCTTGCTGCATCAATAAAAAACAAAAGTGAAATCAGCTAAGTCAGCATAAGATGATACATCATAAACGAGTTCAGAGCCGGACTAGGATTCTATCATTCCTCCTTGACTGGTGGAACTGTTGGACCATTGGCTTATTAGTCGACTTGTTTAGATGGGTATTCCAAAAAACCAACAGAGTGAAGGTATTACTACGACAATCGAAGTCAGTTAGCACATCAATAAATGAACCACTAATGTCCACCATTGAAGACCAAGGAATGCTGATCAAGAGAAATCTTGCATCAGATTAAAAGCAATAAATAGCCCCACAAAGCATTTACCAACAGTGTCATTGGTGCTTTAGTAACCAAAGCTTTCCTAGCTAGAGTGAGTGGGAGGATTAAGTCAAAAAGATTCGGGTTCACTATCCACTTCCCTAGAAAAGAGCTTATGAACAAATCAATCAACAAAACTGTGACTATTCCCTGCCATAAAACTTGGCCAAACACGGCAAAAAAGCACAAGGACTTGAGGGCATCATCCTCATATCCTATCACCTGACTTGTCTACGCGGTTGTATCTCTCACGAGCCTTCACTGCCCGCTCCTTATGGAACTCATAAAAAAAGGTATGACACATCAGCTTCCTCAATCAGTAATCCGGATGGCACCCTATTTTGCCAAGGTGGTTGTGACTCGTACAACAATCGAAGCTTGAGTGGGTTAACAATACGCCAGTTATCACCCTTCATCACCATCCAGTGTGAAAGAGAGGATGAAAGAATTTTACAGATCTTTTATGGGAGAGTGAGAGGATGCAGAACAACAAGACTTGGGAAGGTCATGTACAGCAGGGGTGGAATCCTATATTGCTACAGCTCTAGTAGGCTTCGGCAGTGATGCTCCCGCCGGTTAGACTTTTGAACTGAGTCGAGGCTTGAAATCACCATGGTTTTCAACTTTAGCCATGCAGATACCTCAATCCGATTTCAACATTCTGTAGGGAAGCCGGGAATTTGGGCTAAGCAGTTGAAGATTCATGAATTCATAGTAGAATAGGGATTGGAAAGCTATCCGTTTGTGGGCCTCTATCACATCCTCTTTTCTCATAAGCATTTAGGTAGCTAAAGGATGGAAATAATAACGTGACTCCAATTCGATCAAACATGGTCTTGGTCTGGGCATACGAAAGGATGGGAATGAGACTGAAACTCCAGTTCAGTATCTCGGGGGTCTTAGTTGGTCAGGTAGTCCTCCGTCCGACTGAGACGTTGGTCCGATATTCAAAATAGGTTGCAGTCAACTTAGTCCTGTGGATTCTGACACTGGTCCGATTTCGGGGTTCAGTCGAGAGGTTTCCCTATCCTTATCAGTCGAGCCGAGCTACCGCTCTCCTTTGACCGTCACATGGGTCCAATAACAGTCAAGATAATGCAACTAGCAAGGAGTCATCATCTTATGTTGTCACACTTTGTCAATTCGAACCAGACAATCATGGAGGGAGCCAATCAATAAAATCCAAACTGAACTACGGATGGAGGACAATGTTATCAAGAGTCTTGCGATGACACATCATTTTGCCAGGCATGCACAGAAAGAAAGCTACCATAAGTCCTTCAAGCGTCTAATTGGCAAAGAAAGTCGAGAGTTGGGTAAAAATAGCGTCCTTCTAAGTCTCTCTCCCTCTCGGAATCCTACGTTAGTAGGCTAATTGGACGAAACTCACATTTTATTACACTTCACCGAAATAAGGGTTTTTAGGGAGCAACATTACCAAGACCATCACGGCGGCAACACGCCAACATGCCAAAAAGGAAGCCATACATCAAGTTTCATTCAAGATAAAAAAGAAAGTTTGTCATCAACGTTGTTAGAGTGAAGCACATCGAAATCTGCGAGTTAAGGTCTACGTGTCGAGTCACACTTCCGTCATCATCTTTCCCATCTATACCAAATTTGGATTTAGAAAAATGATTTGAAGTCAACATAACGTCAACTTTCAGTCATGCCATTTGGGAAGAGTGCTTCGGTCCCTTTTAGTCGAGCTTACTCTCTCCGAGGGTGAGGATCAAGATTTTTTGTTAAATCAAGCTCTCGCTTTCCTTTATCATTCTATGGGAGTTGGGGTTAAGCAACTTAAGATTAGGTAGGGAGGATTCTTAGGTTGAACGCGAGAAAAAAACTGACTTTCTTCGGCATACACCGTCTATACAAGGTTTGGATGAAAAAAGAGTTGCGACAGAACAAATAAACCATTGCAATAGATACTGATTCCCAAGCATAAAGATAGGAAGTATTGAAAAACAAATCGATAAGATATCTATTTTAACTCATAGCCTGATTGCGACAGCTTATCGAGACTTGTTACTTGACCAATAAAATACTCTAGAAGATAGCTTAAAAAGGGCTGCAGTTTAAGGCGGCCATAGAGCCGATCTCTCCCATCGGTCAGACATATGTGATTGTTAAAGATTCAAGATTCCCAGTTGGACCAATTCAAGCGATTGCAAGGGGAAGAAAGGCCGATTGATAGAGGTTGGACGGATGACCGTGTTACCAGATGAGTTGCTTTGCCAGACTTGTCTAAAGTTGAATTCACTCCCTAGCCTAAAAAGAGAGCCCTTTTTCGATAGTGATATCTTGTATAGTAAATAATCTCCTATAGTCAAATAGATAGTACGAGATTTTAGCTAGTAGACTCGCTCGTTGGCAGCTTCTTTGATTATCTCGTCCAAAAAGACTGTGACTATCATGGTCAGGGAACGAAGGGTCTTCCTCTGCGAAATCACCCAGGCAGAGCCAGTTAACATGATAACTACTAAAGGGGGCAAGGAAGATGGGCGAGAACCCTTCTAAACTACCTCAAGGAAGGCTACCTGAAGATCGAGCTAAACGGGCCGAAGTAGGAAGGTGTGCGACCAAGTTCATCATGTAGAAGGATGCCCTCTATAAGCGATCGCTTGATGGGATCTATATGAAGTGTATAGCCAGCCAAAGAATGGATATCCAGAGCAATACAAGAGGTCCACGTGGGAGTATGCGTGGCACACCAAACGGGACCAAAGTGACAAATGCAGCTCAAATAGGATATTACTGGCCAACCATGATATCCAACTGCATTGAATACGCCAAAAGTTGCAAGGCCTGCAAGTAGCACGCAGACTATATTCATCACCAGCTTCCGGAACCATTGTACGTCATAACATACATGCTCATGACCTTGGGGATGGACATCATCAGAGCCTTCACGCCGCTATCGTCAGCAAGGCAGAAGTCTTTATTGGCGGCTACCAACAATTTCTCTAAGTAGGCTGAAGCAATTGCTGTAAAGGATTTCAAAAACACAACGGTGTCCGAGTCCATACAAACCCAGATCATCTACCGGTTCGGAATTTCGAATAGGATCATCTCCGATAACGAGCAACCCTTCATAGGTAGCCCCCTCTACTAGTTGTATGCCAAATAAAATATCAAGCCTTCTTCTTTCTGAAGAAATCCCTTCTCTTTCTTTAGGAATGAATCAGAGATTTCCAGGTATGAACTCCTAAATCATTTGATTGTTCGACTTTCCTTTTTTGTTGGTGCCCCATGAAAGAGGATTAGAGCCAAGAAATATACATTACGATATACATCCTCTCTACTTCAATTAAAAGAAAAGAAGAAGCACTTCAAATCCTTTTCCACTATTTCAAATAGGGCGATCTCGGGCGGTTGATAACTAACTCTTCTTTCTGCATGAAAATAGAACTAGAACCAAAGTCGTACTCTTTATTCCATATCCTTATGTAATGCCTTTTAAACCACCAACAGGTCCTATTTCGACAACACTAAAAAAATGGCTCTCTCCATCAGTACCTTAAACTAATTAGGCATTTCCAAGCTGCTCTTTCATAAGCTATGATGGCTCTTTTGAATAAACTAAATAGTCTATGTAATCTTCCTTTTTTCCCAAGAACAATCGCCTAAAGAAGTATTAGTAAGACTCTGACGAAGCCGTAGGAGCAATGGAGTCTGGTGAGGTAGCTCCTGGTGTGAAACCCCAAATTTTACCTTTGCATAGAATTGCGTGTTTTGACATGTTTATGTGTTATATGAGTTAGAATGCGCTAATTCTATTATTTATATTCCTATTACGTACTATGTGTCCATTCATGAAATTTATATCAAAATCGGCATCAGAAATTTATCGTCGATTTTTGTGAATAGTATTTTGAACGCACGTCCGCTAAAATTTTTACACGAGTGTCTTAAACATTTTAAAAACTAGTCCTCCATTATTAATAGAACCGTATTTGAATAAAATATATATTTGAAACTAATTAGGAATTTAAATAGAATTTACGGGCGAAAAAGTACGTTTTTAAGCTAAAATAGTATTTTTGCACAAAACGATTCTTGCGTTGACTTTCATTGACCTAGTATATATTAAATGCAAATTATATTTCATTTTAAAATTTTATAGAATGGCACAATTGAAAAATGCATTTAAAAGACATTTGAAAATAAATAATATAACTTTTCATCTTCTTTTGCAAAAACCAAGTTTTTACCCGAGTCTGGTGTAAATGTATGCATGTGGAACTTCTTGTCAACTAAAAATAGTCTACGTGTTAAATGCATATATTTGTGAGCAATATACTAAAAATAGTCTAAAGACAACTAAAATACTAAAAATACTAAACTAGTTTCAACTTTCACCAATTCTTTTTGCATTGACTTATTACTTAACTTAATATATACTCAAATATCAGCCAAAACACCACAACAACACATCAAAAAACTGTGGCTACATGAGGGAGAAGAAAGAAGGCATTTTTCAAGGTTTTTCAAAGCATTTTTCTCATATATTTTGCAATTCAAGTCCAAATCACTTCATTCAAAGCTTTATTTTGCTTGTTGGGCATCCATTCTACCTATTTCTAACCTTAGTTTGCATCAAAGGTGAGAGAAAAATTCTAGATCTCAAAATGTCATTTTTATGTTAATTCATATAATCGAATTTTTACCCGTTGAAATATTAAATTGTTGTTATATTATTGCTCAGTAGATGCTAAGGATTGATTATATGGGTTTATAGCAGTATAGAACCGTGGTAGCATGTATTTTTATTTTTCGGGTATTAAAGTTGATAATTTGACCATTTTTTGAGTAATTGGAGTTGTGGTGGTTGGAATTGGTTGCTGTTAGTTTCTAATAGTTTGTTAAATATGTGGTAGTAATATTGTAATGCTGAAATTTTGATTGCGGTGTCGTGGTGAAAGTCCAGAAAAATCAGCCATGGTGCATTGAGGTTTTAGGGTTGTTGGGCTTGTTTTGGATGGATTGTGGTTGGTTTCCGAGGGGGCTAATGTAGTTGCTTTAGTGGGTGAGTGATAGAAACTGGTTTGGAGGTGATTGGATTAGTAGATTGTAAGTTATGACTTTTAGAAGTTTGAGTAGTTTTTTTTAAATGTTGAAATAATGTCTTTAGTTGTTTGCGTGGTGTTTAAGTGGTTGAATTATGGGTTGATGTTGGTTAGAATTGGGTTAGGGTGAGTGGATTAATGCATGTTAAGTTGGATGGACTACTTTGTCATCTAACTTAGTTGTTGAGTTGTTAATTGTTTAATTGATGATATGTTGTTGAAATGTTATTAATTGATTATTGATTGTTGATTATTGATGAAGTCGGGAGATAGGAAACCTACTTTGTTATCCTCTTGAGATATGAATAATTATTATTATTGTCATAGTCTTGGTATATGTGTGCCACTTCTCGGGCAGCGTCGGGCTGTCGGGTTGATAACGGCATGACTATCATAGGCTACCTCCAGCTCGTATGGCGGAGGTGCCATGGAGGGAGGGGCTATAGTTAATTGGGAGTTATAAGAAGAAATGGTTGAGTTCGTAATGGCGTTTGGAGCTACACCAACTAGAGTATCCTTTATTGATTGATTATTATTATTGTTGTGCTTATGTTGTTGTTGATGATTATTATATGTTTACTGCTCAAATGATGATTTCCAAGGAGTATAGTAAATACTGTTAAGAGATCTATCGAATCCTCACTGTGTTTGTTTTATATAAGTTCACTCTCAATTATTGCATGCATATATGTAAAATTGAACAAGATTACAGGTACGTGCCTCAGGAAGCTGAGAATGTGCCATATGTGGATGAATCCTGTGTGCCAGAGTCTTGTCCTTGATATCTACGATGTAGTTCTCTTTTGTTATCTTGTATATTAAAACTAGTTATTTTGTATTTACTTAGAAGTTTATGATGTATAAGATGTTGCAAAGATAATTGATTAAATGTTGCTAGTTTAGTAGTCTTGTTTTAGAACATGATTAGGTTGCTAGATTGGTTATAATCTATTTTGGGAAATTTATTTTATATAGTAAATGTATGATGTTAGAACGGAGACGTATAACTTATGGATGCAATGGTAAAATAATGTTTAATGTATATTATGGTTGTGTTGTTTATTGTTGAATTGTTTGTAGAGTTGATTGTATGAGTTACGAAGAGGTTGGTTTAGAGCATCGGTGTCCTAATTACTGTCGTTGTACCGCCGAAATTCCGTTGCGTCCCAACTGTTTGTAGGAGGGGTCGATTTGGGGCGTTACATTAAGTGGTATCAGAGTGCATGTTTAGCTGTCAGTCGGGGTATCTTCGGAATGTGGGTAGTGGTCTTGACATTAATGCATGTACTAAGTGTGAAGAGAATTATATGGGTATATGTTTATGTGATTAATTTACTTATGTGACTAACTTTCTAACTGATCAATATGCTTTGTGTGTTAAGTGAATTATGGTGGTCAATATGCTTTATGTGACAATGTGCCTTATGTACTCAATGTGTTGTAATTAATGTGCATTATGTGATTAGTGTGTATTATGTGACAAATGTGTTTTATGTGATCGAAGTGTCTTGTGTGAAGTTAGTTGTTTATGTGGTTTTAATTGTTTATAACTAGATTATGTGAAACAACGTGCTTTAGGTGCTCAATGTACTTTAAGTGACTAATATGAGTTACGTGATCAACTTGCCTTATGTGAAGTTTGTTGCTTATATGACTTTAATTGCTTATAACTTGCATACATTATGTAACCTGCTTAGGTGATATGTGCTGAGTTGTGCGTTATGTGATAATGTTGCATTGTATGATAATTGCGTATTATGTTGTACTTGTCTTTCATATGATATAGTTGCATACATGTTTAACTCGTGAGTGACCATTTAATGCCAAGGGAAGCTGCAAGAGCTTTTGGAACCAAAGGTAGGCTGTGATTTTGAGTTATTATTATTCTGATAGTTTATCATTGAGATCTTGATTATTATGCTTATGGATTTTAGTCTCAGTTTAATGGATCTGTTCTTGATGTTCCTTTAGCGAAAACGAAGTTGTTCGAGGATATAGTAATGTATTTTGATTATTATAATTACTTTTCTTGTCATGTTTAACATGTTATTACTTGGAGATGGATCATAAGTTGAGGCTTCCTTGGGGTTATGATCATTCACTTTTGGAATCTCAACTCAGATTATACTTTCTTGAGGTTATTTTAGAATGAATTTATTTGAGGAATTGGTGATGTATATTTGTGAATGAAATGAAGTGCAGTATAAAATGTATAAATTTCTACTACTTGGGATTGCTATCTTGTCAAAGGTTATTTTGGAGCTTTGATCTTTAAACCTTGGAGCCAATAAGAATGATTCCAGACTAAAGTTACTTTATTCAAAGATGTAATTGTTGGGAGATAGAATTATTTGAGGAAATAAGAATGCATTTTGGTGACTGAATATTTACTTGCCTACATCGAGCTTTTGAGTTCTAGGTGGTATTGTAGCACCCCGATCCCTCACGAGACCGGGAGTTCTATCAATCGATCTAATCACAACCCAAATCCAAACCCGGGCATAATTTTCAGGGTAAACGGACGGAGTCTCCCCTGTTTCTAGGTGAAATGTAAAACCTGTGACAGCATATAAGTGGACCAACACCGTGTCCAACCATACAAACACCTCAAGGCCATCCAAGCCTTGGTTCTCAACAATTAAAGTCAGCAAGTATACATACATTTCCAATTTACAAGCTAACCTATCTCTTTTCATTTTTGACAAGTACATTCAAACTAGACAATTAAACCATACTAAGCTACTGCATAAAATAAACTATCCTGGCATTTTAACTCTTTTCCTTTGGACATTACAAACATGCATTGAAGTTAAGCTATGCTAACTGATTACATAAACTAGCTTATCAATTCACATCAACTACTTAGCTAAATTTAAATTACATTTCTTTTGACAATAAATACATACAACATATGAACATACATCTTTGCATCTTTGACAACTCAAGCCACATAGCACTCAAGACAACTCTTCAAGCACGAACTTTCACGAAATCATGAACTTTTCAGCTAACATGACATTTCTTGAAATGTGGTGGTGAGGAGTGAGTATACACAACACGTATACTCAGTGAGGGCGAGACAGATATCGAGGTGGAGAGAAAGAAAGTCGTGCAATGCAAATAGACACAATTAAGCAATAAAGTCAATAAGAAAGCATTCAATACAAACGACAATATAATAAACATTCAAGAAAGCATTAACACAACCATTCAAAGCTATACCACACTCTGAAGGCTATGGTTCACTCATACGAGCAATGTACCATTTCACGAGCGATACATCAATCTCGAGCTTGATGTTGACAACGATGACAATAAGCGCGCAACCACCTTATAATACCAGTTTTGAATACCACGAGAGTAACCATCAATTCTACGACCTAAATCTCCCTGGGAGGCAACCCAAGCAAGAAAGGGAATAGGACACGAAGCTAGGGCAACCAACACTGGCAACCCGAGGCTACCCAGAGAGGCCCATCACACCGCCCTGACACTATGCAATGCAAGACATGACACAAGGCGATAATGAGCGATAGCACAACAATACAGTTTAGAGAAGATAAGCGAGATATCACGCATTATCAACAATTGTTAAACATTTAAATCAACAATCAACTCTAACAAGCGTAATAAGCATTAACAAGCATTTACAATCAAATAAGTAACAAGAACAATACCAACAAACATCATCAAGAAATAACAAGTATCCTAAAGACATTATAACCATTATATAGGCAACATAATCATTCTATAAACAATATAAGCATTCTATAAGCAATATTCTATGAAAACACACAAAATTACAAAAATGACCCCAACTTACCAAACGCTACTACTTCCAAACGAGCCACGAGTTTTGGAAATTGACTTCACCAATCCTCCTAGGTCACCATAAGGCACGTCTAAAGACCCCGAAACCCTACTTAACCCTAGAATTCACGCAAAGCCCCGATTTTCTCCTTTGCTCGTTTGAGCTACAACTACCTCAACCGATTACCCAACCAATGTCACAACTGCACCAAAAGTGCTTCCATGACGTCTCGAGACAATGCCATCACGCAAAATGGTAAAATGCCAAACTTGACCTAAACGACCACAACTTTCACTAAGCCGTTTTTCTCCATTTTTCCATTACACATTCCAATTAAACCCTACATTTAGGCATTCTAGCATATCTAGCACCTTCCTACATCAACAGAACGCATAACGGAGCAACCTCATCGAAACGGGGGTTTACTATTGACTATTTACTATTCATTACACAATTTATATTTCAATTTTGATATTCAACCGTAGAAAATATTAAAAAGCTATAAATACATATTCTACAATTGCTAGGGAACATTCTTTAAGCAATGAAACGGACAAAATAACAACCTACGGTTAAATCACAAAAATTAAAGTATATGTTCAACATTTTCAAATGCGCAAATAACGATGAAACCCTCACCTTAGACGCTCCTAGACACTAGGGAAACCACGCTGGATGCCTCGGAAACCACCCCGCACAAGCTCACGTGAAGAAATGAAGATTTGAAGTTGAAATATTTTTTTTTTCTTTTCTTCATGGTTTTGGCCATGGCTGCTCCATTTTTTAGCTTTTTTTGTTTATTTTGCAATGTTTTTATAAGCTTAAATAAGTTGTCAAACCTTAGTCAATTGGTCAAGCTTTGGTCAAACTAACTTAAACTTGGTCAAACTAGCTTATTTTATGCATTTTAAAGCTAAAACAACTATCACAAATCAAATTCAAGTTAATAACAACTAAACTACTAAAATTAAAACACTAAACACTAATTTTCACTATTTGCTGAGGACTGGAAATCGTTTCCTAACTATCGCTCTCGATTTGCTTTGCACTTTGCGACAATAAAATAATAACAATTAAATCTCAAAGAATTTAAGAAAATATAATTTCCGGAAAGCAACATAGTTCAAAATTTACTCCGGCTCGGAGCTACTTTTCATTTAATTGAAAATCGAGCACTAAAATGCAAGAAAAATTAAAACCGATTAACAAAGTATGAAAATTAGGTGATATTCCGTTAAAATAATTAACTCAAGTATTATTTTAATTACCTCTAAAAGAAATATGAAAATAAAATTAGAAATACATGTTTAACTTAAAAATAAACACAAAATTCAATTTTAGCATCTAACATAACACTTAGTTAAATTCAATTAAATGTCCTTAAATGGATGGCGGGTTCGGGTTATCACATCTTTCCCCCCTTAAAACAATTGCGTCCTCGCAATTCTTCTTCCAATAGAACTCTGCATCCATTGAAATCCAACTCTGACTAGTCTTCATTAGCTACTGAACAAGTATTTAATCAAGATGACCAATAGGAAAGTTCAAGTAGAAATGCCAAGTGGTAACGCCAAATAAAAGCTCAAATGTAGATACCGTACAAGAATCCCATTGACACGAATACCGAAGAAGAATAAATTCCAACCAAAAAAGCTGAGATAATACCAATAAAGACTAAAGCAAAGATACTATAGATAAAATCACATCACATATTAATGATAAGAGGAATACCAAATGAATATCCCATACACGAATCCCTAGTAGAAGTTCAACTATTACTGCCCGAGAATCCCCAAGCAAAAAGCCAAATAAAGGCTCAATCAAAGGTTCTATCTAGAGGTCCAAAGAATTACCCCGCTGGTCATAAATTTCATAGAAGAATTCCCTGTTAAGAGTGCTGAAGAAAATAATAAGAAACCCAATCAAATATACTTCCAAAGTTCCAAAGAAGCCTTCCAAATAATTACCCCATGGGAAAACCAATTAGATTCCATGTTTTGCTAACAAATGCTGAGAGAAATGTCAAAGGAAATAGCAGAGAAAATACAATGTGCCCAATAAAACAACCAAGTTGAATAACAAACATAGTTTCCCAGATGGACGAAAACTCCAAGGATAAACACCGAACTGGTGAACAATATACCAAAACCAAACTCTGAGGCCTCTTTACTGTTTGCCAAGTGAGTACTTCATACAACCTTGCCAATAAGGAAAATACCAATAGAACGCCCAATAAGAATTTCAAAGAATAGCATAAGTAGTACTATACAATAAGTTTGATAGGAATTCGAAATACCAAACCTACTGAGGAACATTGAAGAAGATATCTGAAACAATGCTCCAATAAGAAAGTAGCCAAGTTTGCCTAATAAGAAAATATTAAATAATTGGCCACTGAGAATTCCAGAAAATACCATTGAAGAATTTCCAATCAGGGATGCCAGTATCACACCAATAAAGACCGAGACACATATACCATAGATAATACCGTGTAATAAGTCCGATTGAAATCCCACTAGCCAAGTCCACCGAGAAATGCCAACAGAAGTCCCCAAAGAATACCCATTAAGAAAGCCAAAGAATGCCCCAGAGAATAATCAAGTAAAACTCCAAGAGAAAACTACTCTTCACAACTGTTAATCACAGAGGGGGACCTTAGAAATTTGCCAATAACCAAGCTCCAAAAGCAAACACCAACTCCCAAATAAAATCTAATTAAATGCCATTCATTTCCTGCCAATCCATACACCTTGAAAGGCCAACTGTGAACCACTTCTTCAGGGGAGAAGGAGGACTTACTTACCATTTCAATAGGACATGTATGAATGCCAATATATCACAGTTATACATATGCCTTAAGCTATTATGCCAGCAAGTTTACAAAATAGTTTATTCAACAAAGTCTCTCAAGCACGACAATCAAGTCAAGCACAACATAATCAATTCAAATAACGGCATAGCTAATTCAAGACATTCTAATACACACATCACAAGCAATACTCCAAGCAAATAACAATTCACGAGATCAATTCGATTCACAATGCCAATTTGATAGGTCAATTCAATGCACAACTAGACACTTCACTTTACTTAGCACACAATTAACACATAACACATAACTATATCACATAAGAGCACACATTCAGATCAAGACACACAATCTCACATACAAGCATACACTTTCAAGACACACTTAACAAGCACACACTTAACAAGCACACATTCAAGGATCACTACCCACCAGACCGAGGACCCTGTCCCGGCTTATGAGCTAGACAAGCTCTGATACCACCTGTAACACCCCGATCCCTCTCGCGACCAGGAGTTCTATCAATCGATCTAATCACAACACAAATCCAAACTCGGGCATAATTTTCAGGGTAAACGGACGGAGTCTCCCCTGTTTCTAGGCGAAATGTAAAACCTGTGACAGCATATAAGTGGACCAACACCTTGTCCAACCATACAAACACCTCAAGGCCATCCGAGCCTTGGTTCTCAACAATTAAAGTCAGCAAGTATACATACATTTCCAATTTATAAGCTAACCTATCTCTTTTCATTTTTGACAAGTACATTCAAACTAGACAATTAAACCATACTAAGCTACTGCATAAAATAATCTATCATGCCATTCTAACTCTTTTCCTTTGGACATTACAAACATGCATTGAGGTTAAGCTATGCTAACTGATTACATAAACTAGCTTATCAATTCATCTCAACTACTTAGCTAAATTTAAATTACATTTCTTTTAACATTAAATACATACAACATATGAACATACATCTTTGCATATTTGACAACTCAAGCCACATAGCACGCAAGACAACTCTTCAAGCACGAACTTTCACGAAATCATGAACTTTCCAGCTAACATGACATTTCCTGAAATGTGGTGGTGAGGAGTGAGTATACACAACACGTATACTCAGTGAGGCCGAGACAGATATCGAGGTGGAGAGAAAGAAAGTCGTGCAATGCAAATAGACACAATTAAGCAATAAAGTCAATAAGAAAGCATTCAATACAAACGACAATATAATAAACATTCAAGAAAGCATTAACACAACCACTCAAAGCTATACCATACTCTGAAGGCTATGGTTCACTCATACAAGCAATATACCATTTCACGAGCGATACATCAATCTCGAGCTTGATGTTGACAATGATGACAATAAGCGCGCAACCACCTTATAACACCAGTTTGGAATACCCCGGTAGTAACCATCAATTCTATGACCCAAATCTCCTTGGGAGGCAACCCAAGCGAGAAAAAGGAATAGGACACGGAGCTAGAGCAACCAACACCGGCAACCCGAGGCTACCCGGAGAGGCCCATCACTCACGCCCTGACACTATGCAATGCAAGACTTAATACAAGGCGTTAAACGAGCGATAGCACAACAATACAGATTAGAGACGATAAACGAGATATCACGTATTATCAACAATTGTTAAACATTTCAATCAACAATCAACTCTAAAAAGCGTAATAAGCATTAACAAGCATTTACAATCAAATAAGTAACAAGAACAACACCAACAAACATCATCAAGCAATAACAAGTATTCTATAGGCATTATAAGCATTCTATAGGCAACATAAGCATTCTATAAGCAATATAAGCATTCTATAAGCAATATTCTATGAAAACACACAAAATCACGAAAATGACCCCAATTTACCAAATGCTACTACTTCTAAACGAGCCACAAGTTTTGGAAATAGACTTCACCAATCCTCCTAGGTCACCATAAGGCATGTATAAAGACCCCGAAACCCTACTTAACCCTAGAATTCACGCAAAGCCCTGATTTTCCACTTTGCTCGTTTGAACTACAACTACCTCAACCGATTACCCAACCAATGTCACAACTACACCAGAAGTGCTTCCATGACGTCCCGAGACAATGCCATCACGCAAAACGTTAAATGCCAAACCTGACCTAAACGACCCCAACTTTCACCAAGCCATTTTTCTCCGTTTTTCCATTGCACATTCCAATTAAACCATACATTTAGGCATTCTAGCATATCTAGCACCTTCCTACATCGACAGAATGCATAACGGAGCAACTTCATCGATACGGGGGTTTACTATTCATTATTTACTATTCATTACACAATTTATATTTCAATTTCGATATTTAACCGCAGAAAATGTTAAAAAGCTATAAATACATATTCTACAATTGCTTGGGAACATTCTTTAAGTAATGAAACAGACAAAATAACAACCTACGGTTAAATCACAAAAATTAAAGTTTATGTTCAACATTTTCAAATGCGCAAATAACGATGAAACCCTCACCTTAGACGCTCCTAGACGCTAGGGAAACCACGCTGGATGCCTCGGAAACCACCCCGCACAAGCTCACGCGACAAAATGAAGATTTGAAGTTGAAATGTTTTTCTTTTCTTTTCTTCATGGTTTCGGCCATGGCTGCTCCATTTTCCAGCTTTTTTGTTTATTTTGCAATGTTTTATAAGCTTAAATAAGTTGTCAAACCTTAGTCAATTGGTCAAGCTTTGGTCAAACTAACTTAAACTTGGTCAAACTAGCTTATTTTATGCATTTTAAAGCTAAAACAACTATCACAAATCAAATTCAAGTTAATAACAACTAAACTACTAAAATTAAAACACTAAACACTAATTTTCACTATTTTCTGAGGACTGAAAATCGTGCTATGCACTTTGCGACAATAAAAGAATAACAATTAAATCTCAAAGAATTTAAGAAAATATAATTTTTGGAAAGTAACATAGTTCAAAATTTACTCCGGCTCAGAGCTACTTTTCATTTAATTGAAAACCGAGCACTAAAATGCAAGAAAAATTAAAACCGATTAACAAAATATGAAAATTAGGTGATATTCCGTTACAATAATTAACTCAAGTATTATTTTAATTACCTCTAAAAGAAATATGAAAATAAAACTACAAATACATGTTTAACTTAAAAATAAACACGAAATTCAATGCTAACATCTAAGATAACACTTAGTTAAATGCAATTAAATGTCCTTAAATGTATGCCGGGTTCAGGTTATCACAGGTATGACTTTCTAAATTGTTGATTGGGTAATCTCTTGTGTTATAATGAGTTAGTATGAATCTGTATTATGTTATCAGATTTTGGAGTCTTCATCAGTCAATCTTGTTGGGTAATCAGTGATTTATCTTGTTTGGTTATTGGTCTGGTGTGGAATGTAAATTTTGGAGTGATTGTATGACTTCTCAGGTTCTCTAGATCTCCTTAGTGTCTTAGGTGGGATACCCCTTTTGTGCTTCGTATTTTATTGGTCTTATTATTCTTTTCTACTATATTCTCACTTATTTGAGAAAGAGTTATACTTTTCTAGCATATCAATTGTTTCTTGAAAGTTTGCTTATTGAATTAATGGATCCTATACTCATTTGACATTGTTTCTATTCTTAACATTCATATTTGCTTCTTATAGCAATGTCGCTTATTGGTGTTAAGGTTTGGGACTTCTATATTTCATTCTATATATCCAGCCATTGATTTCAATATTTCATTTCATCATATTACTATTAATTTGAAAGTAAATTCTCCTTTGGTATACCATTTTACTTGTTCGAATTTCACTTGCTTGATGTACTCCCTACCTAAGTACATCATTGTCATTCTTGTTGATCCTTATTAATCCTATTGTTTTATTATTAAATGTTGAACAATTACTTTGCTTGTAATTGCTCACTCAAAGTGCTCGGCACTGTCCTGTTGTTATCATTTCTTATTCGTACTTCTTTGGTATTGCGTGCTGAGATACTCTTGCCATTCATGTTTTGTATTAAATTAATCATCTCTTATTTTTTAATTTTATTTCACCTCAAGTACAACTTACTTGTTGGTTCCTTGAATAATCATCGAGAATTGAAATGTCTACTTGTTCAGGAATTTTTGTTCAATATACTCAGCATTGTTTTTGACTCGTCATCATCCTTTGTTCGTACTTATTTAACTGATAGGTGCTGAAACATTTCTTATCTTAGTTATCATGCTTCCTTATTAAACTATTAGCCTCTTGATTCTCTAACCTATTTGACATCTTGTTCACTTGATTGTTGGCTCGAAAATGACTTTCCATATTCTTATTTCCTTGTAAATTTCATAAGAGCCATATTCTGACCAATGTCACTTTTGAGATATTCCCTTGACCAGTAATCATTCATGTTATCGTGAATGAGTTTTTTTTTTAAACCCTCAGGGTGTTCATAGAGCTCTTTTGTGTAGTAGGGGATGATTGATAAGTAGTGGTGTCATGCTAAGACCTTGGAGTTCCAATTTCTTGCATATGCAATATGATGTTAGGTGGGAGATAATTATGAATTGAAGATTGTCTTGGAATTATGATCATCAACTTGCAGTCAACGGAGTTTATTTCAATTGAGGTCTTTGTTTAGGTGTCCTCCTAAGAGATAAATGGGAACTAAGAGAAGTATTGTTAAGTGTAACGATTGAGGACTTAGTTGTCTGTCAGTTGGAGAATTACGCAGACGCAATTGTTTTAAAGGGAGAGAATGTGAAACCCCAGATTTTACCTTTGCATAGAATTACGTGTTTTGACCTATTTATGTGTTATATGAGTTAGAATGCACTATTTTATGATTTATATTCCTATTACATACTATGTGTGCATTCATGAAATTTTCATCAAACATCAAAAATTTTATCGTCGATTTTTGTGAATAGTATTTTGAACGCACGTCCGCTAAAATTTTTACACGAGTGTTTTAAACATTTTAAAAACTAGTCCTCCATTATTAATAGACCCATATTTGAATAAAAAATTTTTTCGAAACTGATTAGGAATTTAAATCGAATTTACGAGCGAAAAAGTACGTTTTTAAGCTAAAATAGTAATTTTTGCTCAAAACGATTCTTGCGTTGACTTTCATTGGCCTAGTATATATTAAATACAAATTATATTTCATTTTAAATATTTATAGAATGGGACAATTGAAAAATGCATTTAAAAGACATTTGAAAACAAATAATATAACTTTTCATCTTCTTTTGCAAAAACTGAGTTTTTACCCGAGTCGTGTGTAAATGTATGCATGTGGAACTCCTTGTCAACTAAAAATAGTCTAAGTATTAAGTGCATATATTTGTGAGCAATATACTAAAAATAGTCTAAAAACAACTAAAATACTAAAAATACTAAACTAGTTTCAACTTTGACCAATTCTTTTTGCATTGACTTATTACTTAACTTAATATATACTCAAATATCAGCCAAAATACCACAAAAACACATAAAAAACCGTGGCTCCATGAGGGAGAAGAATGAAGGCATTTTCAAGGTTTTTCAAAGCATTTTTCTCATAGATTTTGCAATTCAAGTCCAAATCACTTCATTCAAAGCTTGATTTTTCTTGTAGGGCATCCATTCTACCTATTTCTAACCTTAGTTTGCATCAAAGGTGAGAGAAAATTTCTAGATCTCAAAATGTCATTTTTATGTTAATTCATATAATCGAATTTTTAGCCATTGAAATGTTAAATTATTGTTATATTTTTGCTCAGTAGATGCTAAGGATTGATTATATGGGTTTATAGCAGTTTTGAACCATGGTAGCATGTATTTTTATTTTCCGGGTATTAAAGTTGAGAATTTGACCATTTGTTGAATAATTGGAGTTGTGGTGGTTGGAATTGGTTGCTGTTAGTTTCTAAGAGTTTGTTAAATACGTGGTAGTAATGTTATAATGCCAAAATTTGGATTGCTTTGTCATGGTGAATGTCACGCCCCGACCCGACCCCGTAAAAGGCCAAGCCCGGACCCGACACACGGACGGAGTCTCCTCTGTACCGCGGACGATCCGAAAACCCTAAAATCAATATAATACTTGCGAAAGCCATAAAATAATCAAAACAATCCGACTTTCTTTAAAATATACATTTCTTATTAACCAACTTTGCAACCCAAAAATGATATGCATACTACACCAGTATATATGCCACTAATCAATTCCATTAGCATGCATTTCCTTACTAGTCACAAGGGTATAAGTTCATAACTTTACATTCTTCCAACTTATACAACATAAGACCGTAGAGGCCTCAAACTAGAAAATACATACAAGGCTACAAGCCTCAAAATTTAAGCGACATCCAAGCAATATACATAACAAGCAAGGCTCGCACAAAATCTGGTAACCAACCACCAGCAAAGCAGAGAGGTGCTATCACGGAAACACCTCCACCTGCTCCTCCTCCTCTATTACCTCGATAGGGTTTGCTTCAACTACTCCTGTAAAAATATAGTATAGAGAGGAATGAGCAAAAACTATTGCTCAGTGAGGGCAATTGGTCTCAAGGACGGAGATGAGAGGAGTATGCAATGCAATTTGTGATAACCCGAACCCGGCATGCATTTAATGGCATTCAATTGCATTTAACTAAGTGACATTTTAAATGTTGGCATTGAATTTGTGTTTATTTTTAGTTAAACGCTTATTTGTAGCTTTACTTTCATATTTCTTTTAAAAGTAATTAGAATAATACCTGAGCTAATCATGTTAACGGAATATCAACTACTTTTCATATCTGTGTCAATCGGTTTTATTTTTCTTGCACTTAAATGTTCGAATTTCACTTAAATAAAAAGTAGCTCCGAGCCGAAGTAAATTTTAAACTATAATGCTTTTCAAAATGATATATTTCTTAGATTCTTCGAGATTTAATTGTTATTCTTTTGTTGTCGCAACGTACATTGCATTTCAGGAGCGATAGCTAGAGAACGATTTCCAGTCCTCAGCAAATAGTGAAACTAGTGTTTAGATGACTTAAATTTTATATTTTAAATGTTGCTAGCTTTAATTGATCTTACCTTAGCTAAAATGGCTTTAAAACGCACAAAATAGGGCCCTTTGACCAAGTCTTAAGTAGTTTGACCTTGGACCTTTGACCCTTTAACCATTTAACTCTTAAATAAGCTAAAACTAAGAAAAATAAAAAGAATTATCAGCTGAAAACAGTAGGACCAGGCCGAAACCAAGAAGAGAGAAAAAAAAAGATTTCAACTTCCAATCGATCAATCTTCGCGAGAGCTCGTGCGGGGTGATTTCCGAGGCAACTAGCGTTGTTTTCCTAGCGACTAGGAGTACATGAGGTGAGGGAAGCATGTTATTTGCGCATTTATACGTTGTGTATGTTAACTTTGTCAATTTTTAGATTTATCCGTAGATCGTTATTTATAGCGATTTGATACTTCTAGAATGTTCCTTGGCATTTGTAGAACATGTATTTATAGCTTTGTAACATTTCCTGCGGTTAAATGTTGTGATTGCAAATTAAATTGTTAATTGAATAGTGTTTTATGAATAGTAAAACCTTGAAACGTTGAAGTTACGCTGTTACACTTTCTGTTGATGTAGAAATGTGCTAGGTACGCTAGAATGCTAAAATGTGTGGATTGTTTGGGTTGCGTAGTGGAAAAAATGAGAATTATGCCTTTGGGAAAAGTCGGGGTCGTTTAGGTCGACTTTAGCGTTTTCTCGTTTTGCGTGTTGGCATTGCTTCGGGAAGCCATGGAAGCACTTTTGGTGCAATTATGGCGTTGGTTGGGTGGTTGGTTGTGATAGTTGTAGTTCAAACGAGAAAGGGGGAAACCAGGGCTTTGCGCGAGTTCTAGGGTAAAGTAAGGTTTCGGGGTCTTTAGACGTGCCTTATGGTGACCTAGGAGGGTTGGCGAAGTCGGTTTCCAGAACTCGTGGCTCGTTTGGAAATGGTAGCATTTTGATAGTTGGGGCCGATTTGTGTTTTTGTGTGTTTTCTTGTCTTTATGCCTATATGAATCATCCTCCTAGTTGGCCGTACCAGCTCGGGCATATACCTCAACAAGCTAACAAACCTAGCCTCATACTATGCAACAGTCATATTTCCCTGCTTCAGGGCCACAAACTCGTCTTCTCTTCTTTCCATAGCCATCTCGGGAATATACTTGTCCCGAAACTCACTCATAAAATCATCCCACAAATGTGGTACATCCTCACAGTCCCACCTCCTCCTGACAGTATTCCACCACTGCTCTGCATCACCCTCAAACAGGAATGACGTATAATCTATTCTTGCCTTATCAGTGTACCTCAAAGGGGTGAAAATTTTCTCAACACGATTAATCCATCTCTCGGCTGCCTCATCATCCGGCTCTCCGAAGAACTTTCCCGGCTCGTGCCTCAAGAATTTCTCTAACTGGTTATTCTCAACTCTATACCCCTGTCCACCAGGATTAGCTTAACTTCCCTGGGGATTATTATTCCTGTCCTGCCTCTGCTCATGCAGTACCTGGGTAATCCGATCAACTGCAGTAGTCATAGTAGCCATAAACTGCTCAGGCAACGGTTGCTGACCTTGTTCTGCTGCCTCTTCATCTGACCCTATACCTTGAGTACCACGACGTGGTGGCATAGTAGCAATTTCACAATAGCTGGCAGCATATAAAAGCAGTTTATAGACAGAAATATAGCACATAAGATTAGATAACACTCAACTCAATAACAATCAAACATTCTAACACACAATTCACATAACACAAGATTGACAGGCCAAACTAATTCACTTTAAACACATAAGCACTCTAAGTTCACAAGGTCATGCTATAACATTTTCTTTCCACTTAACAATCATACAATAACACTTTAGCATTTTGGACCTTTACCCCACAGACCGAGAAACATATCCCGGCTCATGCAAGACTATCATGCTCTGCTACCACCTAAAGATGTCACGCCCCGACCCAATCCCGCAAAAGGCCAAGCCCGGACCCGACACACGGACGGAGTCTCCTCTGTGCCGCGGACGTTCCGAAACCCTACATTCAATATAATATTCGAGAAACCACAACATTCATTTGAGACAAGCCAACAATTTTTTTAGAAAACATACATATTTTCATTAACAACTTTGCAACCAAAAAATGATATGCATACTACACAATTATTTATGCCACTAAGCAATTAACCATTAGCATGCATTTCCTTACTAGTCACATGAGTATATATTACAACATTACAACCTTAAATCCTTTACAACATAAGACCATCTAGGCCTCAAAATAGATACTACATACAAGGCTATAAGCCTCAAAATAAAGCGACAACCAAGCATTAAGCACATCAAGCATGGCTCGCACAAAAGTCTGGCAACCAACCACCAGCAAAGCAAAAGAGTGCTATCACGGAAACACCTCCACCTGCTCTTCCTCCTCTATTACCTCAATAGGGTTTGCTTCAACTACTCCTGTAAAAATATAGTATAGAAAGGAATGAGCAAAAACTATTGCTCAGCGAGGGCAATTGGTCTCAAGGACAGAGGTGAGAGGAGTATGCAATGCAATTAGCCAAGCAATTCATACAAACATTATATAGAGATACAAACAAAGCCATCAATAAAGCAAGGCAAGCATTAAAGCTATAAACACTTATTCAAAGGATACGATACTCTTTTCACGAGCAACTTTCAATCACAAATTCGATGACGACGCGCCGGCCCAAACCACCTTATAACACCAGTTTGGAATACCCCGGAAGTATCCATCAATCTACGACCCAAATCTCCCTGGGAGGCAACCCAAGCGAGAAGAGGGAATAGCCACGGAGCTAGAGCAACCAACACTGGCAACCCGAGGCTACCCAGAGAGGCCCATCACTCACACGCTAGACACTATGCAATGCAAGCCTCGATACAAGGAGATAAACGAGCAATAAAGCCACACGTGGGAGAATAACAAAGTAGGTTACCCTCGCACGCAATAGCAACAGTTGATAAGCATTTCAATCAGAATCAATTCAAACAAGTATATCAAGCAACCCTAAGCATTCTATAGGCATAATATCAAGAAAACAAACAAAATCACAAATCGGCCCCAACTATCAAAACGTTACTACTTCCAAACGAGCCATGAGTTCTGGAAACCGACTTCACCAATCCTCCTAGATCACCATAAGGCACGTCTAAAGACCCCGAAACCCTACTTTACCCTAGAATTCACGCAAAGCCCCGATTTCTCCCTTTGCTTGTTTGAACTACAAATATACCAACCAAACACCCAACCAACGCCATAATCGCACCAAAAGTGCTTCCATGGCCTCCCGAAACACTGCCAACACGCAAAATAAGAAAATGCCAAAGTCGACCTAAACGACCCCGACTTTCACCAAGGCATATTTCTCATTTTTTCCATTACGCAACCTAAACAAACCATGCATTTAGGCATTTTAGCATACCTAGCACATTTTCACATTAACAGACAGCATAACAGCGCAACTTCATCGTTTTAAGGGTTTACTATTCATAAATTACTATTCAATTGTCATTTAAATTACAATCTCAACATTTAACTGCAGAAAATGTTAAAAAGCTATAAATACATGTTCTACAATTGTCAACGAACATTCTAGAAGCATCAAAACGATTTAAACAACAATCTACAGATAAATCTCAAAAATCAAAAAGTTGACATACATAACATTTAAATGCGCAAATAACGTGCTTTCCTCACCTTAAGCACTCCTAGTCATTAGGAAAACAACGCTGGATGGCTCGGTAACAACCCCGCACGAGCTCACGCGAAATTGGAAGTTTTGAAAGTTGAAAATGGTTTTTTTTTTCTCTTCAATATTTTGGCCAGCTCAAGGACTGAGTTTTCAGCTTTGTCTTTTATTTTTCTTTGTTATTTGCTTATTTAAAAGATGACAACTTGGTCAAAGGTCAAACCCCCTTGGTCAACTAACTTAAAATTGGTCAAATAGCCTATTTTCATGCATTTTTAAGCTAAAACAACTAAGGAAATGTTAATTCTAGCTAACAACAATTAAATTATAAAATTTAAGGCACTAAAATACTAGTTTCACTATTTGCTGAGGACTAAAAGTCACCCTTTAACTATCGCTCTCAATATGCAATGCACGTTGCGACAACAAAGAAGTAACAATCAAATCCCGAAGAATCTAGGAAAATAAAATTTTCAAAATAATAAACAAGAAAATTTCACATTCCGGGCTTGGGTATTACACAACTTGACCCCTCCTACGATCAGTGAGGACGTAACGGAATTTCGGCAGCATAACGACAGTAACATGAACATCAGGGCTCCAAACCAACCCTTAAGAACAGCATACATCAACCCCCATAAATCACCAACCAATTTCACAATCAAATTAACAACATACAACACAACTACTTCATACATTAAACATTCTTTCATCAACTCTTTCATAGTTACGTGCCTCCGTTCTAACACAATACATAGGCTACACAATCATTTCAAAATAGATTATAACCGACTTAGTAATCTAAACACGATCAAAAGAAAAACTACTAAACCATCATACACAAGTCTTTAAGTTAAAGTAGGTTTATAATACATCATAATACATCAACTACAAACAATCTCATGGCAAAGACTCCTGCACATAAGACTCATCCACGATAGGTACATTTTCCTCTTCAAGAGGCACGTACCAGTAGTCAGGCTCAGTAACACCTGCATGCATGCAATAATTGAGAGTGAGCTTATATAAAACAAGCCTAGTGAGGATCCGATAGATCTCTAACAGTATTTACTATACTCATTGGAAATCATCTTTTGAGCAGTAAATACACAATGAACATTAATATCATTATAAATGCAACAATAGCAATAACTGTAAACACACAATAAGGATACGATACATTTGCTAATGAAGCTCCATACACCAATTCAATACTCATCAACTCCTCCAAACTCAATGACACAATCCTGAGGTACCTTGACCTAGACCCACACCCCATGGCCTCTCCACCCATGCGAGATAGGGATTAACCATGATAACTGTGCCTGCAGCCCAGGATGCCTCCCAAGGTGACACAACATTATCAAAGCTCACAACAATGGGACTCAATTAGAGAAGTCAACAACATTGGTTGCCCGATTCCCGACTAATAATAACAATAACAATACCAATTCGAGAAGTCGACAACATTGGTTGCCCGACTTCCGACTCATAACAACAATAATAATTCCAATTCGAGAAGTCATCAACATTGGTTGCCCGACTCCCGACTCATAGCAACAATAACAATCAGTTAACAAGGTAACACCCCGTATTAACCCCGAGCGTGCTCCTCATGGTTTTGTAACAACAATCAATATCCAATAATCAATTAATCTGCACTCCAACAATCAATTAAACAACATTTAACAATCATCTACTATATAATCATGAAACAATTAAGTTAGATGACAAAGTAGGCCACCCAACTTAACATGCATTAGACACACAACCAAACCCTAATCTAACCATCAGCAACTCACAGTTCAATTTCTCAAACACCACCCGATCATCTAAAGGCATATAACAACATTTTAAAGAAAGACAACCTAAACTTCAAATAATCATATCTTACATTCTACTAATCCAAACAACTCCAAACCAGTGTCAATCACTCACCCATTCAATCAACTACATTAGCCCTCTCGGAAACCAATCAAAACACATCCAAATCATGCCCAACAACCCTAAAATCTTAATGCGTCAAGGCTGAAATTTCTGGACCTTCACACCAACATTGCAATCGAAAATTTCGGCATTACAACAGCGTCACCACGTAATTAACAAACTTTTACAAATCGACGGCAATCGATTCCAACCACTACAGCTCAAAATAATCAACAAATAGCCAAACTATCAACTTTAAATACCCGAAAATAAAAATTTATGTTAGAACGGTTCAAATCGCATAAGAATACATATAATCGATCCTTAGCATGCGCTGAGCAATAATATAACTTCAAATTAACATTCTAACGGTTTAATATTCAATTATATGCAAAAACATAAAATATGACTTTTGATATCTAGAATTTTTCTCTCACGTTTGATCCGAAATTTGCCTAGATATGCATGCAATGCGTGCCCAACAAGCGGAATACAACTCAGTACAAAAAACTACGAACAAAAACTAGCCTTTTCTATGAAATTTTGCTTTGAAAACCTTGAAAATCAACTTCTCTTTTCTCCCTTGAAGCACTTGGCCATGTAGGTGTAAAATGAGTGTGTTTTGTGCTTTGTAAGTGTGTGTTGATGTTATATTACGCAAAGTCAAACAAATTAAATCAAGGTCAAATGTGAAAACTAGTTATTTTTAGTATTTTCTTGTCTTTTAATTAATTTTATCTATTTATTTGCTCAAAACATTTATGCAACACCTAAACTATCTCAAGTAGTTTATTTTTAGGTGACAAGAAGTTTTACATTAATACAGTTTCACCCGAGTCGGCTTAAAACTCGTTTTATTGCAAAAGTGTAAAAACCTTTAAAATTTCAAAACCGATTCCAAATCTATTTTAATCAAACACGGGTCTATTAATACCCGAGGACTAGGTTTTAAAATGTTCAAAACACCCCTGTAAAAATTTTAGCGGACAGGTGCTCAAAACACTACTCACTAAAACCGACGATAAAATTTCTAATTCCGTTTGTTATGAAAATTTCATGAATGTACACTTAGCATGTATTAGGAGTATTAATCATATATTTAACACATTCTAAGTCATATAGCACATAAACAGGTTAATTCACATAAAACGAGGTAAAACACGCAAATCGAGATAAGATAGAAAAGTGGGGTTTCACATTCTCCCCTCCTTAAAATAATTGTGTCCTCGCAATTCTTCACTCAAGTACTGCTGGCTCAAACATACGGAATGAAAGACCGAAAACCAAATTCTGAATACCAACTAAGTAGGTCAACTAGGAATATCGAACAAGAACCTTGAATAGGAACGCTGAATAAGAACACCGACTAAGACTTCCAGATGAGAATTTCAAATAATTACTGAAGAAAATGCCAAACATAGATTCCATAATAGAGCACCAACCAAGAATACCAAGTAAGAGCTTCAACAAGATCACCGAGCGAGAATACCAAATAATAATCCCAATATAAGAACTCTAGATAATACCGTATCAGAATTCCACATAAGAATACTGCATAGAAAATACCATAGAAGAAGTCCAAAGAAGTATGCTGAATAAGAATCTCCATATAGAAATCTCGAGGAAGAATGCCGTATAAAATCACCAAATAAGAATCCCAATAATCAAGGTATAGTCATAAAGTAGCTTGACCCCTAATCAGAATTTCATATACCTTAGCGTCACATACTACTCAGTCGCCAACTGATATGATGCACGTGCTAACTTTAATCGTATAAGGCAAACTTTCTACACACATTTTAGCACATTGCACTCAAGGAGATATAATATTTAATTGGTTGAGAATAAGTAAGTTACCTTTCACCACTACTGCCGCCTCTGGCAATTCCTCCAAGTCCACTACGTAGGCCCGAGCCTGAGCCCGCTGCTGCTGAGATGTACTACTTGCAGGTCCACCCTGATAACGCTGGACTGTTGGCTAACCCGTAGAACCCTGATACCTGGGGCAATCCTTCACCCGGTGTTGGTTGCTGCCGCAACCTAAACACGTCCTTGCCTTCTTCCGACAGTCAGCCTCCAGATGGCCTGTACGTTTACAATAAGTACACAATGGTATCGGTGTACTGACACTGCCTCCAGAAAACCGAGAAACTGAATAAGCAGCTGTACTAGCCTGCTGCTGAGGTGGCACAACACTAGGCCTATATCAACCCTGAGACTGGGCCGGCCTATACTGCGACTGAGCCTGATAAGACCCCTGTTGAAACTGAGGCCGATAATAACCCTGCTGACCCTGCAGTTTGAATAAATCCTGCTGCACTACAGGCCTGTAACCACCCTGCTATACCAAAGGTCTATACATACCCTGCTGACCCTACGGCTGAAAAGGCCTCTTGCTAGGCTGACTAGGTCCGATCTGCTCCCCCTTTCTCTTCTCTAACCTAGAAGCTGCATCAAAGGCCTCAGTAAGTATATCATACTGATTCAGGGCCATCGTATCCTGAATCTCGGGCCTTAAACCCAATGTAAACCTATGAGTCTTGCGCTCCTCGTCAGCCACAAACTCTAGTCCATACCGGGGTAGTCTAGTAAATGTGGCCTCATACTGAGCCACTAAAGCATCCCCCTGAACCAAAGACAGAAACTCAGCCTCTTTCCTCTCCTATGCAATCCTCGGAAAATACTTCGCCTCGAAAGCTCTCAGAAAAGTATCCCAGACATACGGAATACCTTGGGTCTCCCAACTAGATCTCACCGTGTGCCACTACTCCTCTGCCTCATCATCAAGCAAATAAACGGCAAAGGTGACCTTTCTTTCATCAGTATAATCCATAGGGTCAAATATTTTCTCCACTTTATTAATCCATGCCTCGGCTTTCCGATCATCTAGCTCCCCTTGAAATCTCGACGGATAATACCCCAAGAACTCCTTCAGTGTACCACGCCTGTGGTACCCACCCTGTACATTCAATAACTGTGCCTGCAAAGTCTGAGCTTGGGCGGCCTGCCCCGCTTGCAATTGTGCCTGACCGGCCATAACCTCTGCAATCCTATCCATGGCTGCTTCAAAACGATCATCACCCCTTTCTCGGCCTGATGCCACATTACCCGGAACCTCGTCAACTGCCTCAGGCCTACCACTCGTTCTCGGTCTACCAGTCATTCTACTAATCAAAGAGTTAGCGCTGGTTATAGCACATAGACAGGCTATAGACGATTATTAACACATAAGCAACAAACTCACATAAAGCACATAAATCACTTAAGTATCAATCACATAAACAAATTGATCACATAATCACATAGTCACTAAATCACGCCCTAGCTCGACCCCTCCTACGATCAGTCAGGACACAATGGAATTTCGGCAGTATAACGACAGTAATTAAGACATCGAGGCTCTAAACTAACCTCTTCAGAGTACCATACAACCAAACTCCATAAGCATACAACAATCAACCCCTAAATTAAGTTAACAACATACAATATAACCATATTATACAATTACCATTCCTTCAACAATCTGTTCATAGTTATACGCCTCCGTTCCAACTTCATACATAGACTATACATACATTTCAAAATAGATTATAGACCAACTTAGTAATCTAAACATGATCAAAAGAAAGACTACTAAACCATCATACATAAGTCTTTAAGTTAGAGTAAGTTTATAATACATCATAATACATCAACTACAAACAATCTCATGGCAAAGACTCCTGTAGATAAGACTCATCCACGATAGGCACATTTCCCTCTTCAAGAGGCACGTACCCGAAGTCAGGCTCAGTAACACCTGCATGCATGCAATAATTGAGAGTGAGCTTATATAAAACAAGCCCAGTTAGGATTCGATAGATCTCTACCAGTATTTACTATACTCCTTGGATGTCATCCTTTGAGCAGTAAACACACAATGAACATTAATAATCATTATAAATGCAACAATAGCAATAACTGTAAACACACCATAAGGATACGATACATTTGCTGATGAAGCTCTATACACCAATTCCATGCTCATCAACTCCTCCAAACTCAATGACACAATCCTGAGGTACCTTGACCTAGACCCACACCCCATGGCCTCTCCGCCCATGCAAGATAGTGATTAGCCATGACAACTGTGCCCGTAGCCAAGGATGCCTCCCGAGATGACACAACATTATCAAATCTCACAACAATGGGACTCAATTCGAGAAGTCAACAACATTGGTTGCCTGACTCCCGACTAATAATAACAATAACAATACCAATTCGAGAAGTCAACAACATTGGTTGCCCGACTCTCGACTCATAACAACAACAATAATTCCAATTCGAGAAGTCAACAACATTGGTTGCCCAACTCCCGAATCATAACAACAATAATAATAACAATTCGAGAAGTCCACAACATTGGTTGCCCGACTTCCGACTAATAAAAACAATAACAATCAGTTAACCATGTAATACCCAAGATTAACCCCGAGCGTGCTTCTCACAATTTTGTAACAACAATCAATAATCAATAATCAATTAATCCGTATTTTAACAATCAATTAAACAACATTTAACAATCATCAACTATATAATCATGAAACAATTAAGTTAGATGACAAAGTAGGCCACCTAACTTAACATGTATTAGACACACAACCAAACCCTAATCTAACCATCAACAACTCACAGTTCAATCACTCAAACACCACCTGATCATCTAAAGGCATATAACAACATTTTAAAGAAAGACAACCTAAACATCAAATAATCATATCTTACAGTTTACTAATCCAAACAACTCCAAACCAGTTTCTATCACTCACCCATTCAATCAACTACATTAGCCCTCTCAAAAACCAACCAAAACACATCCAAATCATGCCCAAAACCCTAAAACCCTAATGCGTCAAGGCTGAAATTTCCAAACTTTCACACCAACATTGCAATCGAAAATTCAGCATTATAACAGTGCTACCACATAATTAACAAACTTTTAGAAATTGACGGTTATTGATTCTAACCATTACAACTCAAAATATTCAACAATTGGCCAAACTATCAACTTTAAATACCCGAAAATAAAAATTTATGCTACAACAGTTCAAATCTCATAATAATACATATTCGATCCTTAGCATGCACTGAGCAATAATATAACTTCAAATTAACATTCTAACGGTTCAATATTCAATTATATGCAAAAATATAAAATATGACTTTTGAGATCTAGAATTTTTCTCTCACCTTTGATGTGTTATGAAGCTAGAAAGATGCTCAATGGATGCTTAAGAGGTTGAATCAAGCTTTGGTTGATGAAGATTGGCCTTTAATTGCAACTTTTAATGAAAAATTTACTTTGAAAAAATGTTGAAAAGCTCCTCAAGAAAGGCTACGGAGTTTCGGCCATGTGAATGAGAAATGAGTGTGTTTTGAGTTATTTTGTGAGCAATATTGATATATTATGCATAAATAGGCTTGGTCAAATAAAATAGTAAAAGTCAAAGTTAGCATTTTTTTTGTATTTCTAGTCTTTTAATTCATTTTAGCTATTTCTTGCTCAAACTAATTATGCAACTCCTAAGATATCTCAAGTAGTTTATTTTTTAGGTAACAAGAAGTTTTACATTTAAACAATTACACCTGAGTCGGCTTAAAACTCGATTTTTGCAAAAGAAAGTGTAAAAAACCTTTAAATTTTCCAAACCGATTCCAAATATGTTTTAATCAAACACGGGTCTATTAATTCCCGAGAACTAGGTTTTAAAACGTTTAAAATACCCCTGTAAAAATTTTAGCGGACAGGTGTTCGAAACACTATTCACAAAAATCAACGATAAAATTTTTGATTATGTTTTTGATGAAAATTTTATGAATGCACACTTAGCTTGTATTAGGAGTATTAATCACATATTTAACACATTCTAAGTCATATAGCACATAAAACGAGGTAAAGAACGCAAATCAAGATAAGATAGAAAAGTGGGGTTTCACATTCTCCTCTCCATAAAACAATTGCGTCCTCGCAATTCTTCACTCAAGTACTGCTGGCTCAAACATACGGAATGAAAGACCGAAAACCAAATTCTGAATACCAACTAAGGAGGTTAATTAGGTATACCGAACAAGAAGCTTGAATAGGAATGCTGAATAAGAACACTGGCTAAGACTTCCGGATGATAATCTCAAATAATTACTAAAGAAAACGCCAAACATAGATTCCGTAATAGAGCCCCACCAAGAATACCAAGTAAGAGCTTCAACAAGATCACCAAGCAAGAATACCAAATAATAATCCCAATATAAGAACTACGGATAATATTGTATCAGAATTCCACATAAGAATACCGCATAGAAAATACCATAGAAGAAGTCCAAAGAAGTATGCTGAATAAGAATCCCCATATAGAAATCTCGAGAAAGAATGCCATACAAAAACACCAAATAAGAATCCCAATAATCAATGTATAGTCATAAGGTAGCTTGACCCCTAATCGGAATTTCATATGCCTCAGCGTCACATACTACTCAGTCACCAACTGATATGATGCACGTGCTAACTTTAATCGTATAAGGCAAACTTTTTACTAATATTTTAGCACATTGCACTCAAGGAGATATGATATTTAATTGGTTGAGAATAAGTAAATTACCTTTCATCACTGCTGCCACCTCTGGCAATTCCTCCAAGTCCACTGCGTAAGCCCGAGCCTAAGCCCGCTGCTGCTAAGGTGTACTGCTTGCAGGTTGCAAGACCTCGTACCAAGCTAGTATAGAGCCCCTATGTATTTTATAACATTTCATATAATTTAATATGCATTTATATCAATTAATGTATATTTACATCATTTAATGTGCATTTGTCTCGATTTACGTGCATTGCATTGGTTAACGTGCATTTGGGTAATTAATATAGCGTAACTAGTAACTATAACATATCTAGTTCAATAACTAGTTAGAGTAACTAAACTAGAACTAAAACAATTAGAATTAACACTAGGATGGCAAACTAGTAAAACACAATCTAGTTGGAGGGCACTCTTGTCATTAGGCAATTTAGATTTTATCACTCAACACACACTACACCATATACACACACAAAAACACTACAACACACAAACACACTCACCTACACAACTCAACACAAACACACATCAGACAACACACACACCCACACGACACATACACAGCACATACTCAAATTTTCAACCATAGAAATGAGAGAAAGAAGAAAGAAAGAGAAGGAGAAGAAAGAGGGAAGATCATCTTCAAGCTTCCTAGCACCATTTCTTGCATTCAATCATAAAGCTAAGGTGAGGGATGTTTTCAAAATGTTTTGTAAAGATCATGTGATTCATGATTATGTGTTATATATGTATATTGAGCATGATGATGATAGATACAAGCTTGTTTGGTGAATTTGAGTTTGGTATGTTCAAACTAGGGTTTCAAGATGTTGGGTTTGTGATTTCCTTGGCTTGAACTTATCTCCTATGGTTTTGATGATTATGATAAGTTGTAATATGAGTTAAATGAAGTATTATATGTGTGGAGTATACTTGAGTTGTTGGTAGTTTGGAAGAAGAAAAAATGGAATTTTGAACTTGGGTGCCAAGTTGAAATTTGAGAAGATTTGGTGTTGTAGTTGAGTTGTATTAGTTTAGGAGCTAGAAAGCTTATGGTTTAATGTGGTTTATGGTTGAGTTTAGTTGTCTATTTGGAATGAGCTTGAAAAATTAAGTTTGGAGCAAAAACAAGTCAATTTCGTGTGTAAAATGCTCCATCCGGTCAAGTAAAATCCGGTCGAGTAACTCGACCGGATGACTCGTCCAGATGCTCTCTGACCACGATCCGGTCGAGTAACTCAACCGGATGACTCGTCCGGATTTTTGACAGTTTCACGCAATGTTTTTCCGAAGGCCATATCTCACTCAATTCAACTCCGAATTGAGTTCTGTTTGATTCTAAAGTTATCTACATTCAATAAGCTTCGATTTTATACCAAAATCAGATTAATTGGAGTTTATAAAAGTAGGTAAATTTACCTCCTAAGTTAGGCTATTGCAAATGAGTTGAGTTTGCTTCATAGTTTCATTCGTACTTGCATTTTATTGTCGTTGTGAGTTATTTTAAGGTATCCTTACACCTTCCTTTGGGATATGGCTATGTCGTGTCCTTCTAAATGTTATTATTATGTTCAAGCATGACGGGTATTGGTTTCATGATTATCTAAACTATGCACATATCACTACATGTCCATATGAGTACCAAACAATTGATTGACACGTTTATATGATACGAAATATAGAAGGTACTCGAATATGCTATATGATTAACTAAAATTTCTTGCTTATGTAAATGTATATGTATACGAATCGTAAATGCGCATGTCGGTTGCAACCATTAATG
Organism: Ehretia macrophylla; assembly: GCA_037974665.1. NCBI lineage: Eukaryota > Viridiplantae > Streptophyta > Magnoliopsida > Boraginales > Ehretiaceae > Ehretia > Ehretia macrophylla. Next base: position 53,858,758 of record CM075782.1, read on the forward strand.
AATGCGGTAGTAACGAGACCTCCGGGCAGCAATGGGCTCGCCGGTATATCTCGCCTACCGAGGTAGAAACGAGACCTCCAGTCAGAGGTAGGGCTTGCTGGTATATCTCGCCTACCAATTGTTATCACTCCTTCTCCTTCAAGACTCATTAATCCTCCTACGGGTCGGGACCCAATAATATCTTGGAAAAGCTAGGTTGTTAAAGACTCATTGATCCTCCTACGGGTCGGGACCCATTGATATATTGGAAGGTTAGATTGTTAAATGTTACTAGAGTTTGATTGTATATCTTGTATTCTTGCCCGAATATCCCTGCGTGCATGACACATTTTATCAAACTAATTACGAAAATATAAAACCTTTACGAAAACCCTTCCTTGTTTACCTCTTCACTAAGCTATATGCGAGGATCTAGCTCACCCATCTTTTCTACCATCACAGGTTGTTCAGGGCTGGAGCTTGAGTTAGTTTCTCATTTTGGTTAACTTTTTGTCGTAATAGAATAAGTTAGGAATGTGAATTATTCGATGTAATGTATTAATCTCGTGGTCACTCAACTATGTAACTAATTTGATACATTACTATTTTGAGGCCTAGTTGTAGTAGTTGGGTCTGTGGGAAGTAATTTAGCGAATCCAGGTCTTGTAATTTGAACTTGGCGGTTGTAATATTACTTATTAGTAATGAAGTTTGTATAATGGGGTGTTACTAGAATTTGTGTAATATATGGTTTGATATTTTATTTTATGGTTAATAGTGCTCGGGCAATTGTATTGTGCCTTATCGAACTTAGGCGGAGTGATCTTTTTAAGCCCGTGGCATCACGACCCCAAAACGCTTGAGGATTCGTAAGCTTAAATTTTGTTCTTTGTCATTATTGCGGTATCACAGACTATTTTAGCAATTAAGAAAAATGAGGTCGTGACAAAGTGGTATCAGAGCTTAGCTAGTTAGCTAGGCGCAAGCTGGGCATAGAACCCCTGGTCTGTGGGTAGAAGACCTAGGATAGAAACATGTTTGGTATTCTATGTATGCTTACGTGGACATATGTGTTTGATATGTTTACATAAACTTACGTGCTATACGTATTTGTGTGAATCTTATGTGACTTCCATGACATAACTGCTTCTTGCTTATATAAATCTATATGCTGAGTGTGATTATAATATTTGCATGTGTTAGTTGACCCGTACTAATCTCTTAAGGTCATAAATGGCTAGAACAATAGGAAAAGATCCATAGGACTAGATAAATGTGATGTTTAAGATGATTATTTAGTTTTGGAGTTTGAGTGTGAGATTAATGATTGGATATTGGGTAGACAATATCAGTTGATTTCTTTTGGACTAAGTTGATTTAATGGCTTGATCAATATTGGAGATGAATTATACATGTACATAGGTGCATTTAAGTTGTTCGACTTAGTAGGAGTAGATGTTGACATTGGGACCACCTAAAGGAATGGATAAAGTGGCATTCTCATATGGCATAGTAAGTCGGTAATTTGATATGCCGAGTTACTTATTTTGGTTAATGGAAAATATTACGAGAATGACCTTGACATTGTGTGGATCGTAAGTCTCGATTTTGGAGTATTTATAATAACTAATAATGGTTGAGATATATTTGGAGATGTTCTATCTTTAAAGGTCACTTATGGATTCATCTATGGACTACAAGGTTTAGATTGGATTAAGTTACGTTAAACGTTATGGATCCTTGGGAGATTAATAAAATGTCAGTAAGATTAATCTTAACCCTTATAGTTAACATCAGTTGTGCACAAGTTGGTGACTTTATGGTTATGTAGAGATATGATTGAGAGTTTAATTCCGTAATGATTATGTTTAGCGGATGGTGAGAATGATCTAGGACTATGATGGATTTAAGTTCAAGGAGAGTTGGAGCTTTGATAAGTTAAATGATGAATTTCCCTCTTGCTATGTAATTTTCCTGTAATTCTTGCTTCGTCTCATGGTATAACTCTGTTAAGTTAGTGTTAAGATTTTGACCTTGCATCTAGGCATTGAAATTCCAAACGGTAGTCTAATGTTACCCAATATATATAAGTTGGATTATTATTATGTGGATAGTGTATATGTGTAATTGTAAGGATGATCATGCTTAAGGGTGAGTTATAAATCTTGATGACTACCAACCTACTTGACGTATTAGTTTATAGGATGCTAAGTAAGAATGTATGTGTCACGCCCCAACTTGACCCCACCTACGATCAGTCAGGACGCAATAGAATTTCGGCAGTATAACGACAGTGAAATGGATACCGAGGCCCACAACCAACCTCAATAGGACATCATACATCAACTCCATAAACCAAACAACAAATAACTTCACAATAACATACCAACATACATCATAACCATATTATACAATAAACATTCCACGTTATATGCCTCCGTTCCAACATAATACATAAACCTTTAATATACATTACCAAGAACATATAGAGCCAATCTAGCAACCTAATCATAAACAAAAGAAAGGCTACTAAGACATCATCAATTAACTCATTAACTTTTCAACAGCTTTTACATTATGAACTACAAAGCATATAAAAGTCTACTAAGTTAATTTACAAGATAGTAAAACAATGCAACATCATGGATAAGACTCCGGAACATAAGACTGATCCACGTAAGGCACATTTTCCACATTCTCCTCTTCAGGAGGCACGTACCCGTAATCCTTTTAAAGTACACCTGTAGGCATGCAATAATAGAGAGTGAGCTTATATAAAATAAGCCCAGTGAGGATTCGATAGATCTCTACAGTATTCACTGTGCTCCTTGGATTTAATCCTTTGAGCAAGTAAACACACAATAACATCAATAATACTATCATCACATAATCTATAATGACCATTTAATAAAGGATACACTAGTTGGTGTAGCTCTAAACGCCATCACGATCATAACAGCCTTCTTGTAACTCCCATAAACTCACGCACCCGAGCTACCCCAATAACCTCTCCCTCCATGACACCTCCGTCATGCGAGCTGGAGGCAGTCTCTAGTAGTCATGTCGTTATCAACCCGACAGCCCGATGTTGCTCGAGAGGTGGCACACACATATCAAAGACTCAGCAATAATAATAAACATCAATCATTCACAGGAGGATAGTCTAGCAGAACTGCCTACCTCCCGGCATCAATCATCAATCAATAATCATCAATCATCATCAATAATCATATTATCATCATCAATAATCATATTATCATCATAATAACATCAATAATCAATTTAACAACAAATAACTAAGATAGATGACAAAGTAGGCCATCCAACCGGACATGCATTAAACACACAATCAAACCCTAGTTTACCCATCAACAACTCACCATTCAATCACTCAAACCACACCCGATCAACTAAGGCTCAATTCAATAATTTAAAGAAAGATAACCTAAACTTCAAATAATCATATCTTACATTCTACTAATCCAAACCCCAAATCAGTTTCAAACACTCACCCACTCGATCAACTACATTAGCCCTCTCGGAAACCAACCAAGAAACCTCAAAATCAAGCCCAACAACCCTAAAACCTCAAGGCACCTAGTCTGAAATTTCCGGATTTTCACCCAAACATCGTAATCGAAAATTCGGCATTATAACGGCGTTACCACGTAATTAACAAATTTTTAAAAATCGACGGCAATCGATTCCGACCACAACAACTCAAAATAATCCTCAAAAAGCCACTCTATCAACTTTAAATACCCAAAAATAAATAATTTCGCTACAATGGCTCAAATTTCATAGTAATACACATAAACGATCCCTAGCATGCATGGAGCAATAATCTAACATCAGATTAACATTTTAACGGTTCAAAACGTAGTTATGAGCAAAAACAAAAAAATAAGTTTTGAGATCCAGAATTTTTCTCTCACATTTTGATGCGATAAAAGCCTAGGAATGCCTGCAATGCGTGCCCAACAAGCGGAATCCAACTCAACACAAAGTTCTACGGACAAAATCTATGTTTTTCTTTGAAAAATTGCTTCGAAAACCTTGAAAACTCTTTTCTTTTTTCTCTCTTCTTCCTCTCAGAAATGTGTGTGCAAATGAAGGTGTTTTTGTGCTTTGCTTTTGTGTGTTGATGATATATGCATGAAAGTCAACATTTAATGAAAGTCAAAGTTGATTTAACTTAGTATTTTTAGTGTTTTCTTGACTTTAAATGCATTTTATTGATCACCAAAGTTCAAAACAATTATTCAACACCCAAGATAGCTCAAGTAGGTTATTTTTAGGTGACAAGAAGTTTTACAATCGAACAATTTCACCCGAGTCAGCTTAAAACTCGATTTTCGCAAAAGTCGGAGTAAAAACCCTAATAAATTCTTAAGCCGATTTTAAAACCGTTTCAATCAAACACAGGTCTATTAAAGTCCATGGACTAGGTCTAGAAGAGTTAAAATGACCAGTTTCAAAATTTTAGTGGATGTGTTTCGAAAATACTATTCACTGAAAATCGACGATAAAATTTCTGACTCTATTTTTGATGAAAATTTCATGAATGCACATTTAGCATGTTCTAGGAGTATTGATACTAAAATTATCACATTCTAAGTCACATAGCACATAGACAGGTTAATTCACGCAAAACGAGATAAAGCGGGGTTTCACATTCTCCCCCCCTTAAAGAAATTTCTCCCTCGAAATTCTTACTTGATGTATTGAACATATCTGGGTACTGCTACTGCATCTGATCCCATCTCTCCCAAGTAGCTTCCTCGATACCGTGATGCTTCCACAACACCTTAACCATTGGAATCTTCTTCGACCTCAACTCTCGTTCCATCTGATCAAGAATACGAATCGGACGCTCGTCATAAGTCAGATTCTCATGAAGCTGTAATGGCTCTGGCTCAAGAATATGAGAAGGATCCAGATTATATTTTCACAAATTAAACGCATGAAATACATCGTGGACATTAGAGAAATTCTCCGGTAAAGCCAATCGATATGCCAACTTACCATCCCTGCCGATAATCTCAAATGGCCTAACAAATCTCGGACTCAGCTTTCCACCTTTACCATAACGAGCAAACCCCTTACGAGGAGATAATCTCAAGAAAACCCGATCTCCGACTGCAAACTCCAAGTCCCGACGACGCTTATCAGCATAACTCTTGAATCTACTCTATGCTGTAAGTATTCTCTGCCTGATCAACTGAACATTCTCAATCTTCTCAAGAAGCTCTGGCATGATAGTCGGATCAATAGTCTTCATCTCCCTTACCTCGTCCCAATATAAAGGTGAACGGCACTTACGACCGTAAAGAGCTGCGAAAGGTGCCATCCCAATAGTAGCTTGATAACTATTGTTATAGGCAAACTCGGCAAGTGGTAGATGTTTCTCCTAGTTCTTGCCGAAATCCAGAACACAAGCCCTAAGCATATCTTCCAGAAACTGAATAGTCCGCTCAGACTGACCGTCGGTCTGTGGATGATACGTTGTACTGAAGTTCAACTGAGTACCCAAGGTCTCCTGAAGTTTCTCTCACAAATGAGAAGTAAATCGAGGATCTCGATCTGAGACAATACTAGATGGAATCCCGTGAAGTCTAACAATCTTATCCAAATAAAGATCCGTCAACTTTGCAACCTCATCTCCCATCCTCATCGAAATAAAATGAGCTATCTTCGTCAAACGATCCATGACAACCCAAACTGCATCGTTACCCCTCGGTGTTCTAGGCAAACCAGTGATGAAATCCATCGTAATATGCTCGCACTTCCACTCTGGTATAGCCAACGGCTAAAGCAACCCTGCAGGTCGTTGATGCTCGGCTTTCACCCTCTGACAAGTCAAACATCTAGATACAAACTGAGCAACCTCCCTCTTCATGTTATTCTACCAATAATGTTGCTTCAAGTCCCGATACATATTGGTTCCACTGAGATAAATAGTGTACTTAGAATTATGAGCTTCCTCTAGAATACCTCGCCTCAAGCCCGGTTCATCGGGAACACAAACCCTGTTCCGAAACCGAAGAATACCATCCTCATGCAGTTTAAAGTCAGACTGATCATCTGTGATCTGATCCTTGATCTTCTGAAGTTTAACATCAAGCTGCTGAGTTTCCCTGATCTGAGACAGCAATAAAGGTTGAATACGGAGATGTGAACACATCACCCCAACCTGAGTTAACTCCGGCCTCCAATAAGTGAATTCCTCAAGAACTTTCCACTTCTTGATAGCCAAACAAGAAACACTCACCTTACGACTAAGAGCATCTACTACAACATTTGCCTTGCCAGGCAGATAATTGATAGAACAATTATAATCTCCAAGAAGCTCCATCCACCTCCGCTGGCGCATATTTAACTCCTTCTGTGAGAACAAGTACTTCAGACTATTATGATCAGTGAAAATCTTGAACTTACTTCCCCACAGATAATGACGCCACTTCTTCAGAGCGAAAACAACTGCTGCTAACTCAAGATCATGAGTCGTATAATTCACCTCATAAGGTTTCAACTTCCTGGAAGCATAGGCAATAACTAGGCCATTCTGCATAAGAACACATCCCAAGCCCTCCTTGGATGCATCGTGTAAATAACCATATTATCGGTCCCCTCTGGTAGAGCAAGTATTGGAGCAGTAGTCAATCTATTTTTCAACTCCTGAAACCCACTCTCACACTTCTCATCCCAAGTAAAGATAGTCTGCTTCTGAGTCAACTTAGAAAGTGGCCCAGCAATCTTCGAGAAATCATTAACAAACCTACGGTAATAACCCGTCAAGCCAAGAAAGTTACGGACCTCAGAAACATTCTCTGGTCGTTTCCAAGACATCACCATTTCAATCTTAGTGGGATCTACAGAAATACCGCTCTGTGTAATAACATGGCCAAGAAAAGATATGCGTTGCAGCCAAAATTCACATTTGCTTAACTTGGCAAACAACTGATGCTCCTGCAGCTTCTGTAAGACAAGCCGTAGATGTTGCTCGTGCTCCAATTCAGATTTAGAATAGACCAAGATATCATCAATAAATATAACCACGAACTGGTTCAAATACGGCTGAAAAACCCGATGCATAAGGTCTATGAATGCTGCCGGTGCATTAGTTAATCCAAAGGGCATAATACCAAACTCATAATGCCCGTACCGAGTCCTAAAGGCAGACTTCGGAACATCCTCCGTACGAATCCGAAGCTGATAATACCCCTGCCAAAAATCAAATTTAGAATAGACTTTAGCTCCCTGAAGTTGATCAAACAACTCGTCAATCAGTGGCAAAGGATATTTATTCTTGATGGTCACCTGATTCAAACCACGATAGTCAATGCATAACCTCAAGGTACCATCCTTCTTCTTCACAAATAAAATAGAAGCTCCCCAAGGTGAAGAACTCTGCTGAATAAATCCTTTCTCCAATAACTCTTGCAACTGAGTCTTCAACTCCTTCAACTCGGCTGGTGCCATCCAGTACGCTGATTTAGAAATAGGTTAAGTACCGGGAATAAGATTGATCACAAACTCTACATCTCTCTCTGGCGGTAACCCTGGCAACTCCTCGGGAAATACATTGGGATATTCCCGAATAATAGGAACTTCCTCTAGCTGCAGCTTATCAGATGGCTTGTTGATCAAATAAGCTAGATAACCCGAGCACCCTTTACTCACCAACTTAACAGCTTTAGTTGCTGAGATAACAAAACTCGTCTTAGCACCCCAATTCCCTACTACCTCAACTACTGGCTGATCTGGCAAACGAAACTGTACTACCTTGGTTCTACAGTTCAACTGGGCATCATACTTAGAAAGCCAATCCATACCCAAGATAACATCATACCCCCGGATAGGAAATAAGATAAGGTCCGAAGGAAAATTATGCCCCTTAACATGTATTATACAATCTTTACAAACTAGGCCAGTAACATACTTATCAGTCAAAGAGGTACTAATCTCAACCACATAAGGCAATCTTTCAGGTTGCAAATTAACACGTTGCACACAAGCAGGAGTAATGAAAGAATGTGTAGCACCAGAATCAATCAACACTTTAACAAGTTGATCAAGTATAAGGAAGTTACCTTCCACAACTGCAGTCTCCTCAGGCATCTCCTCTAAGTCAACTGCGTAGGCCCGAGCCTGAACCCGCTGCTGCTGTGGTGCACTGGCCGCAGGTCGGCCCTGATAACCCTGAGTCGCTGTCCGACCCTCAGTCCTCGAATACCTAGGGCAATCCCTCGCCCTGTGCTGATTGCTGCCACAACCTAAACACATCTCTGCTTTCACACTGCAATCGGCCTCCACATGCCCCGTGCGCTTGTAGTGTGTACACTGCGGTGATGATGCACTAATACTGCCCCTGGATGAACCAGAAGCAGAAGGAACAGCTGAACCAGTCTGCTGCTGAGGCCTTACCAAACTAGGCCTGTACTGACCCTGAGACTGGGCTGGCCTGAACTGCGACTGAACCTAATATGACCCCTGCTGAAACTGAGGCCGATAATAACTCTGCTGCCCCTGTGGTCTAAAAGAACCCTGTTGAACTGGTGGCCTATACACAACCTGCTGTACGGGAGGCCTAAACATACCCTACTGATACTGCGGCTGATACAGCCTCTTACTGGGCTAACTAGAAACAAGTTGATCCCCCTTCCTCTTCTCTAGTCTAGAAGCTGCATCAAAGACCTCAGTGAATACATCATACCAATTCAGAGCCATCACATCCTGAATCTCGGGCCTCAACCCTAACATGAATCTACGAGTCCTCCGCTCTTCATCAGCCACATACTCCGGTGCATAACGGGACAATCGAGTAAAGGTGGCCTCATACTGAGCCATTGAAGCATCTCCCTATACTAAGGCTAGAAACTCTGCCTCTCTCCATTCCCTCGCGATCATCGGGACATACTTTGCCCGGAAAGCCAACAGAAAGGCACCCCAAACATACGAAATACCCTGAGTCGCCCAGCTAGTTCTCATTGTGCGCCACCATTCTTCTGCCTCATCATCTAACAAGTACACGGCAAAAGAGACTTTCTGCTCATCGGTATAGTCAAGAGGATCATAAATCTTCTCCAACTTGCTAATCCACGCCTCAGCCTTCCTATTATCCGGCTTCCTCTGAAATCTCGGTGGATGATACCCTAAGAACTCTTTCAGGGTACCACGCCCGTGGTTTCCACCCTGTACATTCAACAATTGAGCCTGCCAAGCCTGAGTCTGGGCAGCCTGCCCTGCTATCAACTGAGCATGACCGGCAACTAACTCGGCAATCCTCTCCATAGTTGCCCCCAAACGGTCATCACCCCTATCACGGCCCGGTGCTGTATTACTAGGAGTCTCATCAGTCATCTCAGGCCTACCTCTGGTTCTCGGTCTGCCCGTCATTCTACTAATCAAAGAGTTAGCACAGGTTATAGCACGTAAACAGGTTATGAACAACTATTAGCACATAAACAACAAAGTCATATAAAACACATAAACAAATTGATCACATAATCACATAAGTACTAAATCACATAATCACTTAATCACTTAATCATTTAATCATATTAATACATAGATCACTTTTCTTTCTTTTCATACATACTTTCATGCTAAGACCATTACCCACATTCCGAGAATACCCCGGCTGACAACTAACATGCGCTCTGATACCACTTAAATGTCACACCCCAACTCGACCCCACCTACGATCAGTCAGGACGCAAGGGAATTTCGGCAGTATAACGACAGTGAATAAGATACCGAGGATCTAAACCAACCTCCATAGGACATCATACATCAACTCCATAAATCATACAACAAACGACTTCTCAATAACATAACAACATACATCATAACCATATTATACAATAAACATTCCTCGTTATATGCCTCCGTTCCAACATAATACATGAACCCTTAATATACATTACCAAAAACATATTGAGCCAATCTAGCAACCTAATCATAAACAAAAGAAAGGCTACTAAGACAGCATCAACTAATTCATTAACTTTTCAACAGCTTTTACATTATGAACTACAAAGCATATAAAAGTCTACTAAGTTAATTTACAAGATAGTAAAACAATACAACATCAAGGATAAGACTCCGGAACATAAGACTCATCCACGTAAGGCACATTTTCCACATTCTCCTCTTCAGGAGGCACGTACCCGTAATCCTGCGAAAGTACACCTGTAGGCATGCAATAATAGAGAGTGAGCTTATATAAAATAAGCCCAGTGAGGATCCGATAGATCTCTACAGTATTCACTATGCTCCTTGGATTTAATCCTTTGAGCAAGTAAACACACAATAACATCAATAATACTATCATCACATAATCTATAATGACCATTCAATAAAGGATACACTAGTTGGTGTAGCTCCAATCACCATCACGATCATAACAGACTTCTTGTGACTCCCATAAACTCACGTACCCGAGGTACCCCAATAACCTCTCCCTCCATGACACCTCCGCCATGCGAGCTGGAGGCAGTCTCTGGTAGTCATGTCGTTATCAACCCGACAGCCCGATGCTGCCGGAGAGGTGGCACACACATACCAAAGACTCAACAATAATAATAAACATCAATCATTCACAAGAGGATAGTCTAGCAGAACTGCCTATCTCCCGGCATCAATCATCAATCAATAATCATCATCAATAATCATATTATCATCATAATAACAGCAATAAACAATTTAACAACAAATAATTAAGTTAGATGACAAAGTAGGCCATCCAACCGAACATGCATTAAACACACAATCAAACCCTAGTTTATCCATCAACAACTCACCATTCAATCACTCAAACCACACTCGATCAACTAAGGCTCAATTCAATAATTTAAAGAAAGATAACCTAAACTTCAAATAATCATATCTTACATTCTACTAATCCAAACAACCCCAAATCAGTTTCAAACACTCACCCACTCGATCAACTATATTAGCCCTCTCGGAAACCAACCAAGACACCTCAAAATCAAGCCCAACAACCCTAAAGCCTCAAGGCACCTAGGTTGAAATTTCCAAATTTTCACCCAAACATTGTAATCGAAAATTCGGCATTATAACGGCGTTACCACGTAACTAACAAATTTTTAGAAATCGACGGCAATCGTTTCTAACCACAACAACTCAAAATAATCCTCAAAAAGCCATTCTATCAACTTTAAATACTCGAAAATAAATAATTTCGCTACAATGGCTCAAATCTCGTAGTAATACACCTAAACGATTCCTAGCATGCATGGAGCAATAATCTAACATCAAATTAACATTCTAACGGTTTAAAATGCAGTTATGAGCAAAAACAAAAAAATGAGTTTTGAGATCCAGAATTTTTTCTCTCACCTTTGATGTGATAAAAGACTAGGAATGCGTGCAATGCGTGCCCAACAAGCGGAATCCAACTCGGTACAAAGTTCTACGGACAAAAACTAGGTTTTTCTTTGAAATTTTGCTTTGAAAACCTTGAAAACTCTTTTCTATTTTCTCTCTTCTTCCTTTCGGCAATGTGTGTGCAAATGAAGGTGTTTTTGTGCTTTGCTTGTGTGTGTTGGTGATATATGCATGAAAGTCAACATTTAATGAAAGTCAAAGTTGATTTAACTTAGTATTTTTAGTGTTTTCTTGACTTTAAATGCATTTTATTGATCACCAAAGTTCAAAACAATTATTCAACACCCAAGATAGCTCAAGTAGGTTATTTTTAGGTGACAAGAAGTTTTACAATCGAACAATTTCACCCGAGTCGGCTTAAAACTCGATTTTCGCAAAAGTCGGTGTAAAAACCCTAATAAATTCTTAAGCCGATTTTAAAACCATTTTAATCAAACACAGGTCTATTAAAGTCCGTGGACTAGGTCTAGAAGGGTTAAAAAGACTAGTTTTAAAATTTTAGCGGACGTGTTTCGAAAATACTATTCACTAAAAATCGATGATAAAATTTATGACTCCGTTTTTTATGAAAATTTCATGAATGCACATTTAACATGTTTTAGGAGTATTGATACTAAAATTACCACATTCTAAGTCACATCGCACATAGACAGGTTAATTCATGCAAAACGAGATAAAGCACGCAAAATGTGATAAGATCGAAAAGTCGGGTTTCATAGTATGTGTCTAAAGGGTTGGAATGTTGGTAAAGGAAGAGTTTATATAGTATGTTTAGGCTAAAATATTTATTATACATGAATTGGGTTGTGTTAGTTATAAAATGATTAAGTCTTAAACCATTAGCATATTTAGTGTTGCAAGAGTACCTAGGGGTACAAGTTAAGTACAATGGGGTGATTATTGAATATGATGTCTACATATATCCTTGGTCAGGATTCTCATATATGGTTACTAAGGTGTTACTAGTGCTAGGAAATCTTGATGGATAATAGACATGAAGTAATATACGTGAGTTTGGACCTGAATGAAACCCCAAACATTAGGTGCTAGCCTTGGGTGTTGTAACGTATAATTGTGCTATAATGGCTTATTGACTAAGATATATGTCTTATTGAAGATGCTTTTGTTATATGGGATGATTTGAGCTAAGGTTTGACATCTAGATGCTACTTGGTGAATTGTAGTTTTTTATTGTGCTAAAGAGTTGAAAATCCTAGTTAGATGAGGTATTTTGCTGGCTTTATACGTAATTTAGATGTGTGACAAGATAAGGATAAAATTTCAAAGCCCCTTGGTGTTAGACAGTATCTTGATGAACTCTATGTGTTACTTAATGTGCAGGAGACTCTTTGCTTGATTTTAAAAAGGGTAGAAGTGTTATGATTAGTGAGAATTTAGAAGATGTCATGAATGGGTTCTTTGTTTAAGTGATTGATTAAAGTCGATATTTGTGTATGCTAGAAATGATAAGCTATACTTGTTTAACATTTGAAGGTAATAGGTTTCGAGAGCTTGGATATCTATTTTGAGGCTATTTGATAAGTGTGGAAACTACATCCGCTTTATGGGATTAGAAATATTCTTGTAGGTTGATGATGAAGTTACTATTACAATGATCAGATAATGTCTTTGTAGTATTTAGCAAGCCTTGCAAATAAGAAGTAACACTTCCTCTAGTAAGTGAAATCATGTACCACATGTTGAGGATTTTCTTTGATGATTGATTCTAATAGCCTTAGAATAAAGAAAGAATTGTGAGGGCGAAATTCTATTAAGGAAGGAAGGATGTAAGACCCCGTACCGAGCCAGTATAGAGTCGCAATGTATTTTATAACATTTCATTTAATTTAGTATAATTTAATATGCATTTATATTAATTAATGTATATTTACATAATTTAATGTGCATTTATCTCGATTTATGTGCATTGCATTGGTTAATGTGCATTTGGGTAATTAATATAGCGTAACTAGTAATTATAACATATCTAGTTCAATAACTAGTTAGAGTAACTAAACTAGAACTAAAACAATTAGAATTAACACGAGGATGGCAAACTAGTAAAGCACAATCTAGTTGGAGGGCACTCTCGTCATTAGGCAATTTAGATTTTATCACTCAACACACACTACACCATATACACACACAAAAACACTACAACACACAAACACACTCCAATACATACTCACCTACACAACTCAACACACACACACATCAGACAACACCCACACCCACACGACACATACACAACACACACTCAAATTTTCAACCATAGAAAGGAGAGAAAGAAGAAAGAAAGAGAAGGAGAAGAAAGAGGGAAGATCATCTTCAAGCTTCCTAGCACCATTTCTTGCATTCAATCATAAAGCTAAGGTGAGGGATGTTTTCAAAATGTTTTGTAAACATCATATGGTTCATGATTATGTGTTATATATGTATATTGAGCATGATGAGGATAGATACAAGCTTGTTTGGTGAATTTTAGTTTGGTATGTTCAAACTAGGGTTTCAAGATGTTGGGTTTGTGATTTCCTTGGCTTGAACTTATCTCCTACGGTTTTGATGATTATGATAAGTTGTAATATGAGTTAAATGAAGTATTATATGTGTGGAGTATGCTTGAGTTGTTGGTAGTTTGGAAGAAGAAAAAATGGAGTTTTGAACTTGGGTTCCAAGTTGAATGTTGAAAAGATTTGGTGTTGTAGTTTAGTTATATGAGTTTAGGAGCTAGAAAACTTATGGTTTAATGTGGTTTATGGTTGAGTTCAGTTGTCTATTTGGAATGAGCTTGAAAAATTAAGTTTGGAGCAAAAACAAGTCAATTTCGTGTGTAAAATGCTCCATCCGGTCGAGTAAAATCCGGTCGAGTAACTCGACCGGATGGCTCATCCGAATGCTCTCTGACCACGATCCGGTCGAGTAAATCTGGTTGAGTAACTCGACCGGATGACTCGTCCGGATTTTTGATAGTTTCGCGCAACGTTTTTCCGAAAGCCATATCTCACTCAATTCAACTCCGAATTGAGTTCCGTTTGATTCTAAAGTTATCTACATTCGATAAGCTTCGATTATATATCAAAATCAGATTAATTGGAGTTTGGAAAGGTAGTAAAATTTACCTCCTAAGTTAGGCTATTGCAAATGAGTTGAGTTTGCTTCATAGTTTCGTTCGTACTTGCATTTTATTGTCGTTGTGAGTTATTTTAAGGTATCCTTACACCTTCCTTCGGGATATGGCTATGTCATGTCCTTCTAAATGTTATTATTATGTTCAAGCATGACGGGTATTGGTTTCATGATTATCTAAACTATACACATATCACTACATGTCCATATGAGTACCAGACAATTGATTGACACGTTTACATGATACGAGATATAGAAGGTACTCGAATATGCTATATGATTAACTAAAATTTCTTGCTTATGTAAATGTATATGTATACGAATCGTAAATGCGCGTGTCGGTTGCAACCATTAATGAATGCGGTAGTAACGAGACCTCCGGGCAGCAACGGGCTCACCGGTATATCTCGCCTACCGAGGTAGAAATGAGATCTCCAGTCAGAGGTAGGGCTTGCTGGTATATCTTGCCTACCAATTGTTATCACCCCTTCTCCTTCAAGACTCATTGATCCTCCTACGGGTCGGGACCCAATGATATCTTGGAAGAGCTAGGTTGTTAAAGACTCATTGATCCTCCTACGGGTCGGGACCCAATGATATCTTGGAAAGTTAGATTGTTAAATGTTACTAGAGTTTGATTGTATATCTTGTATTCTTGCCCGAATATCCTTACGTGCATGTCATGTTTTATCAAATTGATTATGAAAAGATAAAACATTTACGAAAACCCTTCCTTGTTTACCTCCTCACTGAGCTATATGCGAGGATCTAGCTCACCCCTCTTTTCCACCATCACAGGTTGTTCGGGGCTGGAGCTTGAGTTAGTTGCTCGTTTTGGTTAACTTTTTGTTGTAATAGAATAAGTTAGGCATGTGAATTATTCGATGTAATGTATTAATCTCGTGGTCACTCAACTATGTAACTAATTTGATACATTACCATTTTGAGGCCTAGTAGTAGTAGTTGGGTCTGTGTGAAGTAATTTAGCGAATCCAGGTCTTGTAATTTGATCTTGGCAGTTGTAATATTACTTATTAGTAATGAAGTTTGTATAATTGGTGTTACTAGAATTTGTGTAATATATGGTTTGATATTTTATTTTATGGTTAATAGTGCTCGGGCAATTATATTGTGCCTTAATGGACTTAGGCGGAGTGATCTTCTTAAGCCCGTGGCATCACGGCCCCAGAACGCTTGAGGATTCGTAAGCTTAAATTTTATTCTTTGTCGTTATTGCGGTATCAGAGACTGTTTTAGCAATTAAGAAAAATAGGGTTGTGACACAAGTCCACCCTGATAACCCTAGACTGCTGGCTGACCCATAGAACTCTGATACCTGGAGCAATCCCTCGCCTGGTGTTGGTTGCTACCGCAACCTAAACACGTCCCTGCCTTCTTCCGATAGTCAGCCTCCAGATGGCTTGTACGTTCACAATAAGTACACAGCGGTATCGGTGTACTGACACTGCCTCCAGAAGACCCAGAAACTGAATAGGCAGCTGTACCAGCCTGCTGCTAAGGTGACGCAACACTAGGCCTATACCAACCCTGAGCCTGATAAGACCCCTGCTGAAATTGAGGCCGATAGTAACCCTACTGACCCTGCAGTGTGAAAGAACCCTGCTGCACTGCAGGCATGTAACCACCCTGGTGTACTGAAGTTCTATACATACCCTGCTGACCCTGCGGCTGAAAGGGCCTCTTGCTAGGCTGACTAGGTTCGATCTGCTCCCCCTTTCTCTTCTCCAGTCTAGAAGCTGCATCAAAGTCCTGAGTAAGTATATCATACCGATTCAGGGCCATCGCATCCTGAATCTCAGGCCTCAACCCCAACATGAACCTACGAGTCTTACGTTCCTCGTCAGCCACATACTCTGGTGCATACCAGGACAACCAAGTGAAAGTGGCCTCATACTGAGCCACTGAAGCATCTCCCTGCACTAAGACTAGAAACTCTACCTCTCTCCGCTCCCTCGCGATCCCCGGGACATACTTCGCACGGAAAGCTAACAGAAAGGTATCCCAAACATGCGGAATACCCTGAGTCTCCCAGCTAGTTTTCACCGTGTGCCACCATTCCTCTGCCTCATCATCCAGCAAGTACACGGCAAAGGTGACCTTCCGCTCATCAGTATAATAAAGAGGGTAAACAATCTTCTCCACCTTACTAATCCACGCCTCAGCTTTCCGATCGTCTGGCTCCCCCTGAAACTGCGATGGATAATACCCTAAAAACTCTTTCAGTGTACCACGCCCGTGGTACCCACCTTTTGCATTCAGTAACTGATTCTACAATACCTGAGCTTGAGCAGCCTGCCCTGCTAGTAACTGTGCCTGACCGGCCATGATCTCAGCTATCCTATCTATGGCTGCACCGAAATGATCATCACCCCTAACTTGGCCTGGTGCCACATCTCTCGGAACCTCATCAGTTACCTCAGGCCTACGTATGGTCCTCGGTCTACCAGTCATTCTACTAATCAAAGAGTTAGCACAGTTATAGCACATAAACAACTATGAACAACTATTAACACATAAACAACAAACTCATATAAAGCATATAAATCACTTAAGTATCAATCACATAAACAAATTAATCACATAATCACATAACCACTAAATCACATAATCACTTAATCACTTAACCATATTAACACGCAGTTCACTTTTCTTTTCAGTTCATACATACTTGCATGCTTGGACCACTACCCACATTCCGAGGATACCCCGACTGACAGCTAACATGCGCTTTGAGACCACTAAATGTCACGCCCCAACTCGACCCCTCATTTGATCAGTCAGGACGCAATGGAATTTCAGCAGTATAACGACAGTAATTAAGACACCGAGGCTCTAAACCAACCTCTACAGAACCATACAACCAAGCTCCACAAGCATACAACAATCAACCCCTCAAATAAGTTAACAACATACAACATAATCATATTACACAATTACCATTCCTTCAACAATCCGTTCATTGTTATACAACTTCATTCCAACTTCATACATAGACTATACATACATTTCAAAATAAATTATAAACCACCTTAGTAATCTAAACATGATCAAAGAAAGACTACAAAACCATCAAACATAGGTCTTTAAGTTAAAGTAAGTTTATAATAAATCATAATACATCAACTACAAACAATCTCATGGCAAAGACTCCTGCACATAAGACTCATCCACGATAGGCACATTTCCCTTTTCAAGAGGCACATACCCGAAGTCAGGCTCAGTAACACCTGCATGCATGCAATAATTGAGAGTGAGCTATATAAAACAAGCTCAGTGAGGATCTGATACATCTCTAACACTATTTACAATACTCCTTAAAAATCACCCTTTAACCAAAAAACACACAATGAACATAAATAATCATTACAAATACAACAATAGCAATAGCTGTAAACACACCATAAGGATATGATACATTTGCTGATGAAGTTCCATACAACAATTCCATGCTCATCAACTCCTCCAAACTCAATGACACAATCCTGCAGTACCTTGACCTAGACCCACACCTATGGCCTCTCCGCGCATGCGAGATAGGGATTAGCCATGATATCTATGCCTGCAGCCCAGTATGCCTCTCGAGGTGACACAACATTATCAAAGCTCACAACAGTGGGACTCAATTCGAGAAGTCAACAACATTGGTTGCCCGACTCCTGACTAATAATAACAATAACAATACCAATTCGAGAAGTCAACAACATTGGTTGTTTGACTCCCGACTCATAACAACAATAATAATTCCAATTCGAGAAGTCAACAACATTGGTTGCCCGACTCCCGAATCATAACAACAATAATAATAACAATTCGAGAAGTCAACAACATTGGCTGCCCGGCTTCCGACTAATAAAAACAATAACAATCAGTTAACCATGTAATACCCCGGATTAACCCCGAGCATGCTCCTCACAGTTTTGTAACAACAATCAATAATCAATAATCAATTAATCCGTATTTCAACAATCAATCAAACAACATTTAACAATCATCAACTATGTAATCATGAAACAATTAAGTTAGATGACAAAGTAGGCCACCCAACTTAACATGCATTAGACATACAACCAAACCCTAATCTAACCATCAACAACTCACTGTTCAATCACTCAAACACCACCCGATCATCTAAAGGCATATAACAACATTTTAAAGAAAAACAACCTAAACTTCAAATAATCATATCTTACATTTTACTAATCCAAACAACTCCAAACCAGTTTCTATCACTCACCTATTCAATCAACTACATTAGCCCTCTCGGAAACCAACCAAAACACATCCAAATCATGCCCACGACACTAAAACCCTAATGCGTCAAGGCTGAAATTTCTGGACTTTCTCACCAACATCGCAATCGAAAATTCGGCATTATAATAATGCTACCACATAATTAACAAACTTTTAGAAATCGACGAGAATCGATTCTAACCATTACAAGTCAAAATATTCAACAATTGGCCAAACTATCAACTTTAAATACCCAAAAATAAAAATTTATGCTACAACGGTTCAAATCTCATAAGAATACATATAATCGATCCTTATCATGCACTGAGCAATAATATAACTTCAAATTAATATTCTAACGGTTCAATATTCAATTATATGCAAAAACATAAAATATGACTTTTGAGATCTAGAATTTTTCTCTTATCTTTGATGTGTTATGAAACTAGAAAGATGCTCAATGGATGCTCAAGAGGTGGAATCAAGCTTTGGTTGATGAAGATTGGTCTTTAATTGCAACTTTTAATGAAAAATTTGCTTTGAAAAAATGTTGAAAAACTCCTCAAGAAAGGCTATGGAGTTTCGGCCAAGTGAGTGAGAAATGAGTGTGTTTTGAGTTATTTTATGAGCAATATTGATATATTATGTATAAATAGGCTTGGTCAAATAAAATAGTAAAAGTCAAAGTTAGCATTTTTTTGTATTTCTTGTCTTTTAATTCATTTTAGCTATTTCTTGCTCAAACTAATTATGCAACTCCTAAGATATCTCAAGTAGTTTATTTTTTAGGTGGCAAGAAGTTTTACATTTAAACAATTACACCCGAGTCGGCTTAAAACTCGATTTTTGCAAAAGAAAGTGTAAAAAACCTTTAAAATTTCAAAACCGATTCCAAATCTGTTTTAATCAAACACGGGTCTATTAATTCCCGTGGACTAGGTTTTAAAACGTTTAAAACACCCCTGTGAAAATTTTAGCGGACAGGTGTTCAAAATACTATTCATAAAAATCAACGATAAAATTTCTAATTCCATTTTTGATGAAAATTTCATGAAAGCACACTTAGCATGTATTAGGAGTATTAATAACATATTTAACATATTCTAAGTCATATAGCACATAAACAGGTCAATTCATACAAAACGAGATAAAGCACACAAATCGAGATAAGATAGAAAAGTGGGGTTTCACAGTCACTAAATCATATAATCACTTAATCATTTAATCATATTAGCACATAGTTCTCTTTTCTTTTCACTTCATACATACTTGTATGCTTGGACCACTACCCACATTCCGAGGATACCCCGGCTGACAGCTAAACATAAGCTCTAATACCACTAAATGTCACACCCTAACTCAACCTCTTCTACGATCAGTGAGGACGTAACAGAATTTTGGCAGCATAACGACAGTAAAATGAACATAAGGGCTCTAACCAACCCTTAAGAACAACATACATCAACCGCCATAAATCACCAACTAATTCCACAATCAAATTAACAACATACAACACAACCACTTCATACATTAAACATTCTTTCATCAACTCTTTCATAGTTATGCGCCTCCATTCCAACATAATACATAGTCTACACATTCATTTCAAAATAGATTATAACCGACTTAGTAATCTAAACATGATCAAAAGAAAAACTACTAAACCATCATACATAAGTCCTTAAGTTAAAGTAGGTTTATAATACATCATAATACATCAACTACAAACAATCTCATGGCAAAGACTCCTGCACATAAGACTCATCCTATAGGCACATTTTCCTCTTCAAGAGGCACGTACCCGTAGTCAGGCTCAGTAACACCTGCATGTATGCAATAATTGAGAGTGAGCTTATATAAAACAAGCCCAGTGAGGATCCGATAGATCTCTAACAGTATTTACTATACTCCTTGGAAATCATCATTTGAGCAGTAAACACACAATGAACATTAATATCATTATAAATGCAACAATAGCAATAACTGTAAACACACAATAAGGATACGATACATTTGCTGATGAAGCTCCATACACCAATTCAATACTCATCAACTCCTCCAAACTCAATGACACAATCCTGAGGTACCTTGACCTAGACCCACATCCCATGGCCTATCCGCCTATGCGAGATAGGGATTAGCCATGATAACTGTGCCTGCAGCCCAAGATACCTCCCGAGATGACACAACATTATCAAAGCTCATAACAATGGGACTCAATTCGAGAAGTCAACGACATTGGTTGCCTGACTTCCGACTAATAATAACAATAACAATTCCAATTCAAGAAGTCAACAACATTGGTTGCCCGACTTCCGATTGATAACAACAATAATAATTCCAATTCGAGAAGTCAACAACATTGGTTGCCTGACTCCCGACTCATAGCAACAATAACAATCAGTTAACATGGTAACACCTCGGATTAACCCCGAGCGTGCTCCTCACGGTTTTGTAACAACAATCAATAATCAATAATCAATTAATCCGTACTCCAACAATCAAATAAACAACATTTAACAATCATCAAACATATAATCATGAAACAATTTAGTTAGATGACAAAGCAGGCTACCCAACTTAACATGCATTAGACACACCCCCAAACCCTAATCTAACCAACAACAACTCACAGTTCAATCACTCAAACACCACCCGATCATATAAAGGCATATAACAACATTTTAAAGAACGACAACCTAAACTTCAAATAATCATATCTTACATTCTACTAATCCAAACAACTCCAAACCAGTTTCTATCACTCACCCATTCAATCAACTACATTAGCCCTCTCGGAAACCAATCAAAACACATCCAAATCATGCCCAACAACCCTAAAACCTTAATGCATCAAGGCTGAAATTTCCAGACTTTCACACCAACATTGAACTTGAAAATTTGGCATTACAACATCACTACCACGTAATTAACAAACCTTTACAAATCGACGTCAATCGATTCAAACTACTACAACTCAAAATAATCAACAAATAGCCAAACTATCAACTTTAAATACCCGAAAATAAAAATTTATGTTATAACGGTTCAAATCTCATAAGAATACATAAAATCGATACTTAGCATGCGCTGAGCAATAATATAACTTCACATTAACATTCTAACGGTTCAATATTCAATTATATTCAAAAACATAAAATATGACTTTTGAGATCTAGATTTTTTCTCTCACCTTTGATCCGCAATAAGCCTAGGTATGCATGCAATGCGTACCCAACAAGCGGAATCCAACTTGGTACGAAAAACTACAGACAAAAACTAGCATTTTCTATGAAATTTTGTTTTGAAAACCTTGAAAATCAACTTCTCTTTTCTCCCTTGAAGGTCTCGGCCATGTAGGTGTAAAATGAGTGTGTTTTGTGCTTTGCTAGTATGTGTTGATGTTATATTATGCAAAGTCAAACAAATTAAATCAAGGTCAAAGGTGAAAACTAGTTATTTTTAGTATTTTCTTGTCTTTTTATTCATTTTAGCTATTTCTTTGCTCAAAACATTTATGCAACACCTAAACTATCTCAAGTAGTTTATTTTTAGGTGACAAGAAGTTTTACATTAAAATTGTTTCACCCGAGTTGGCTTAAAACTCGTTTTATTGCAAAAGAAAGTGTAAAAACCTTTAAAATTCCAAAATCGATTCCAAATCCGTTTTAATCAAACACGAGTCTATTAATACCTGAGGATTAGGTTTTAAAATGTTTAAAACACCCTTGTAAAAAATTTAGCGGACAGGTGCTCAAAATACTATTCACTAAAATCGACGATAAAATTTCTGATTCCGTTTTTTATAAAAATTTCATGAATGCACACTTAGCATGTATTAGGAGTATTAATCACATATTTAGCACATTCTAAGTCATATAGCACATAAACAGGTCAATTCACCCAAAATGATGTAAAATATGCAAATCGAGATAAAATAGAAAAGTGGGGTTTCACAGAGTTCATTTCTATCCGATACAAGAAACCACTTTATCTCTGATAGATGCCATTGGCGTAACCTCTTCCCCAGGACCAGTTTTGTCGTGCTACCCCAGTACATACCCCATTGAGGTTCCATGACAAAAAGATAATCAATAAGGGGCGACTGGGTTCTGGCGGAACAAGTACAGGCAGGCGGGTTAAAGAGGTATATCTTGATCTTTCTTATCAAATTGATAATCCTCGTTCCATTCCATCATAGCATCTTCTGAAACAACTTGAACAGAGGCTCACAGGTAGAGGTGATCAGGGCGGCCGACGAAGTTGACGCGTCCCAGGAAGATCTTGACTTCAGTTTGCGTCTTTGGCTTTAGCATCTCACCCGGAATGCTACTAGAATCGAAAGGGCACACGAATTCCCCGGATGGAGGTTTATTCCCTGAAAGGACTATTACACATTTCCAGAAGAAGGAATAAGAAGGTGGATCGTCTTTACCGCTTCCGTTTAATTAGTCAAAAATGACATATAGTCTTTATGGTGTCGGTGGTAAAAAATGTCTTACCTCTTCCCTTAGACTTCCTTTATCTCGAAAAAGACTATTGCCCTGCCACGCTTCCCATCTAGTGAGGGATGAGTGTCTCCCAACATGGAAGTAGCTTCCGTATGGTAGAATGAAAAGGAGTCTGCAACCCACTCAATCCCAAAGAGCACCACCTTCTTAAGGGTAGGGTTGGTATGGTGGAAGAAGGAAAACGAGAACGGTGTTAAAGTGAAAAAGCTAGGTAGGCTCTTAATTTGTTGATGGTTATCCAAATTTCCTTCCTTGAGACCACCGTCGGTAAGATCAGTCTTCAGTCTATGGTGAGTTGGCACTCATCAGTGTTATCGTATTCAGTAAAGCGTCATTCGACACTTTCTTTTGTGATTGGTCCACTTTAAGTTAATGGCTCTCTCTTTTCTCCTTTCTTGACCTTTAGTCACATTACTATGTAGTATGGGTAGATGCAGCCGGGTACGAACGATGGGGCATCGAGTTCCAGAAGTCTCATGTTCAAAACACGGGAGAGCTCGGCTTGGGGCCTAAGAAATGAATATAAGCTTTG
This sequence comes from Ehretia macrophylla, assembly GCA_037974665.1. Classification (NCBI taxonomy): domain Eukaryota; kingdom Viridiplantae; phylum Streptophyta; class Magnoliopsida; order Boraginales; family Ehretiaceae; genus Ehretia; species Ehretia macrophylla. The sequence goes on from CM075782.1 coordinate 53,882,569, forward strand.
ATTAACCAACATGTAGCATGCGCTGGAAGGATGGATATCGTCAACATACTATGAGTGGCGCTTTCCTAATCGAGATTCCCGTGGGCCGGCGGGCTTATGTACCTGATATTCATCTTAGTCTGTTTGCTTTCTACCTACTATTCCTCATGTTGCCTTTGATTGTGCCGGAAAGGGAGCCTCTTGCTTATGGCGAACGGGCTTGCTTTCATTGGTTACGGGGAGTATAGAAGCCCACGGAGCAGGACAGAGGTCAGAGCCTATTCAAATATAAAGATTCCTACCTCCTGCTCCAGTTGCTAAAAAGAGTGATAAACGGAAAGAAATCATTCAAAAGCGAGGAAAGAAGAGGATCTTCGTTGAGTTACCAGAGAAGAGGATATAGTTACAAAGAGCATAGCAGACCGGAGGTCGAATAGATTGAAGACGGAAGAGAACAAAGAGCAATAGACTTCACTTCGATCCATACTGCTTGAAGTTCAATCCCCTCAACAACAGGAAGTTTCGCCTCCCCGCGGGAATAGGATTAGGATTAGATCATACACCCATAAACAAGACTGCCATGGGCGGCTACCAGCTTTCCTTTCTTTATCAAGGAAGCTCGCCGGACATCTATTCCTCTTCCTCTGCCTCAACAGGATCTGTGATTCCCTCTACTTATTTTGGTCCTTAAGTGGAATTTAGGTACACAATATTCATTGCCTGGTTACACCTCTGATTCTTCTGATTCTGAGTTAGCGCCGATCTTTATCTAAAATCCCCAAAAACCCAATTTTTATGGCTGAAACCTCTCCCTATCGGTCAAGCGTCTACCTTCATCTCCTTAGCAGTTGACTTACTTCATACCTTTGGGCTACCCATTGCCGTTTCAGTTTCCTCTGGTCTCGTACCGGGTGAGATAGCTTGGACAGGGGTTTTATTTGTCGGGTATTCCGTTGCCTACGCCATGCTTTAGTCCTCTTAGCCCTCTACAACCTAGGCTAGGCTTCGATCATCCGCAACAAAAGAAGAGACAAAATCCATGCATGAGCCTGAAACTACATGGAAGAAAGACTACTCTAGGCTGAGATTTGACTCACCTCCCTTATAGAAGAGTAAGCTTCTGCCCATCTTCCTTCATTTAATAATAAAATAGAGTAAGGTCTTTACCGATCTATTCTATGAAAATTCTTCCTTATATGCCTTCCTGAGGAAAAGATGGTTATGAAGTGAACTTCCTTTCGGTGAAAGTGTGATAAAGACTCTATTTCTTCCGTTGAGGGAACTCCTCTATTCCTATTCTATTTCGGGGGATATTCTAAGTATTCCTATTCTTATGATTAGATCACCCACGGGCAAGAAAAAAAAGAAGACCAACTGCTACAGCTTCGCTTCCTTACTTCTTGGGTGACTTTTTAGTTGGAATAAGGGACATAAGGGGCAAGGCCCTTTTAAAGCATTATAGGTCGACCTTTGTAGGATTAAACACATCCTAGTCCCATCAAGCATTAAAACTCGAGTGAAAATAGCTGACCAAGAGCTACCTCACCAGACTCCATTGCTCCAACGGCTTCCTCAGAGTCTTACTAATACTTCTTCAATCGAATGGTCCTCGGAAAAAAGAAAGATTACATAGGCTGTTTAGTTTATTCAAAAGAGCCATCATAGCTTATGAAAGAGTAGCTTGAAAATGCCTAATTAGTTTAAGGTACTGACGGAGAGAGCCATTTTTCAATGTTGTCGGAATAAGACCTGTTGGTGGTTTAAAGGGTATTACATAAGGATATAGAATAAAGAGTACGACTTTGGTTCTAGTTCTATTTTCCCGCGGAAAGAAGAGTTAGTTATCAACCGCCCGGGATCGCCCTATTTGAAATAGTGGAAAAGGCTTTGAAGTGCTTCTTTATTTCTTTTAATTGAAGTAGAGAGGATGTATATGCCCTAATGACGACGGTGGTGTGAAGGCTCCGATGATGTCCATCCCCAAGGCCATGAGTATATATGTTGTGACGTGCAATGGTTCTGGAAGTTGGTGATGAATATAGTATGCGTGCTACTTGTAGACCTTGCAACTTTTGGCATATTCAAAGCAGTCGAATATCATGGTTGGCCAGTAATATCCTATTTGAGCTGCATTTGTCACTTTGGTCCCGTTTGGATTGCCACGCACACTCCCGCGTGGACCTCTTACATTGCTCTGGATATCCGTTCTTTGGCTGGCTATGCACTTCATATAGATCCCATCAAGCGATCACTTGTAGAGGGCATCTTTCCACATGATGAACTTGGTCGCACGCCTTCGTACTTTGGCCCCTTTAGCTAGGTCTTCAAGTAGCCTTCCTTGAGGTAGTTTAGAAGGGTTCTCGCTAATCTTCCTTGCCTTCTTTCGCAGTTATCATGTTAACTGGCTCCGCCTGGGTGATTTCGCGGAGGAAGACCCTTCGTTCCCTAACCATGATAGTCACAGTCTTTTCAGACGGGAGAATCAAAGAAGCTGCCAACGAGCGAATTTGCTAGCTAAAATCTCGTACTATTTATTTGACTATAGACGATTATTTACTATACAAGAAATCACTATCGAAAAAGGGCTCTCTTTTTAGGCTAAGGAGTGAATTCAACTTCAGACAAGTTTGGCAAAGCAGCTCATCTGGTAACACGGTCATCCGTCCAACCTCTATCAATCGGTCTTTCTTCCCCTTTCAATCGCTTGAATCAGTCCAACCAGGAATCTTGAATCTTTAACAATCGCATCTGTCTGACTGATGGAAGAGATCGGCTCTATGGCCGCCCTAAACTGTAGCCCTCTTTAAGCTCTCTTCTAGGGTATTTTATTGGTCAAGTAACAAGTCTCGATAAGCTATCCCAATCAGGCTATGAGTTAAAATAGATATCTTATTAATCTGTCTTTCAATACTTCCTATATTTATGCTTGGGAATCAGTATCTGTTGCAATCGCTCATTTGTTCTGTCGCAACTCTCTTTTCATCCAAACCTTGTATAGATGGTGTATGCCGAAGAAAGTCAGTTTCTTTCTCGCGTTCAACCTGAGAATCCTCCGTACCTAATCTTTAGTTGCTTAGCCCCAACTCCTATAGAATGATAAAGGAAAGCAAGAGCTTGATTCAACAAAAACTCTTGATCCTCACCCTCGGAGAGAGTAAGCTCGACTAAAAGGGACCGAAGCACTCTTCCCAAATGGCATAACTAAAAGTTGACATTATGTTGACTTCAGGCTAAGAAGTACTCGTTCGTTCCATAGTCCTTTTCACTTCAAATCATTTTTCTAAATCCAAATCTGGTATAGATGGGAAAGACAATGATGGAAACATAACTCGACGCACAGACCTTAACTCGCAGATTTTGATGTGCTTCACTCTAACGACGTTGATGACAGACTTTCTTTTTTATCTTGAATGAAACTTGATGTATGGCTTCCTTTCTGGCATGTTGGCAAGTTGCCGTCCTGATGGTCATGGTAATGTTGCTCTGTGAAAACCATTCTTCTAGTGAAGTGGAATAAAATGTGAGTCTTGCCCAATTAGCCTACTGACCTAGGATTCCGAGAGAGAGAGAGACTGAAAATGACGCTCTTTTTGACCCAACTCTTGAATTTCTTTGCCAACTACACTTGAAGGACTTATGGTAGCTTTCTTTCTGTGCATGTCCGACAAAACACTGTGTCATCGCAAGACTCTTGATCACATTGTTCTCCATCCGTAGTTCGGTTTGGATTTTATTGATTGGCTCCCTCTATGATTGTCTGGTTCGAATTGACAAAGTGTGACAACATAAGATGATGACTCCTTGCTAGTTGCATTATCCTAACTGTTATCAGACCTATGTGACGGTCAAAGGAGAGCGGTAGCTCGGCTCAACTGATAGGGATAGGGAAACCTCTCGACTGAACCCCAAACTCGGACTTGTGTCAGAATCCACGGGACTAAGTAGACTGCAACCTTTTTGAATGCCGGACCAAAGTCTCAGTCAGAGGGAGGACTACCTGACCAACCAAGACCCCCGAGATACTAAACTGGAGTTTCGGTCTCGTTCCCATCCTTTTCATATGCCCGGACCAAGACCATGTTTGATCGAACTGGAGTCACAGTATTATTTCCATCCTTCAGCTACCTACATGCTGATGAGAAAAGAGGATATGACAGAGTCCCACAAACGGATAGCTTTCCAATCCCTATTTGATTATGAATTCCTGAATCTTCAACTACTTAGCCCAAATTCCCGGCTTCCCTACTGAATGTTGAAATTAGATTGAGGTATCCGCTTGGGTAAAGTCGAAAACCATGGTGATTTCAAGCCTCAGCTCAGTTCAAAAGTCTAACCGGCATGTGCATCACCGCCGAAGCCTACTAGAGCTGTAGCAATATAGGATTCCACCCTTGTTGTACATGACCTTCCCACGTCTTGCTGTTCTGCATCCTCTCACTCTTCCATAAAAGATCTGTAAAATTCTTTCTCCCTCTCTTTCATACCGGATGATGGTGAAGGGTGATAACTCGAGCATTGTTAACCCACTTAAGCTTCGATTGTTGTACGAGTCACAACCACCTTGGCGAAATGGAGTGCCATTTGGATGACTGATTGAAGAAGCTGATGTTTCTTACCTTTTTTTTTGAGTTCCATAAGGAGCGGGCAATGAAGGCTCGTGAGGGATACGACAACGTAAACAAGTCAGATGACAGGATACGAGGATGATGCCCTCAAGTCCTTGTGTTTTTTTTCCATGTTTGGCCAAGTTTTATGGCGGGGAATAGTCACAGTTGTGTTGATTGATTTGCTCATAAGCCCTTTTCCACGGAAGTGGATAGTGAACCCGAATCTTTTTGACTTCATCCTCCCACTCACTCTAGCTAGGAAAGCTTTGGTTACTAAAGCACTGATGACACTGCTAGTAAATGCTTTGCAGGGCTATTTATTCCTTTTAATCTGATGCAGGATTTCTCTTGATCGGCATTCCTTTGTCTTCAATGGTGGAGATTAGTGGTTCATTTATTGATGTGCTAACCGACTTTCAATTGCCGTGGTAACACCTTTACTCTGTTGGTTTTTTAGAATACCCATTTGAACAAGTCGACTAATAAGCCAATAGTCCAACAGTTCCACCAGTCAAGGAGGAATGATAGAATCCTAGTCTGACTCTGAACTCATTTTCGATGTATCATCCTATGCTGATTTAGCTAATTTCACTTTCATTTTTTATTGGTGTAGCGAGGTTGCCAATCACGACTTTCTATGCATCTTAGCCCCCTCATTCAACATACAAGTAGCCCCCTCCGCCTATGAATCCTACTGTTCATTATGAAACTATCGATCACTAGCCCTGAGAATCAAAGCTTTCTCCCTCGTTTGGTATAGTGAAAAGTCAACGTCATACATATTGTCGCCCGATAGCTAGCAGCAAGTGGCCTATTCGGCTAAAGTCTAACCGCAAATGCCAATGGTTCTCACTCAGAGTTAACTGGAAATGAAGCAATCAAGGTGTAGAGTAGTGATGGTCCCTAAGTTACTAATTGCAACAAACCCACTATTCTAAACCATGAATAAACAACATTGATGGAGAAGTGATGCCTATAGACGGATGACCTGAGAACTCACAAGGCCGTAGCGAGTGAAGTATTCACTTCCTGCACCTTGCAAGCAACCTCTTTTGTAGGAATCCATGTGGTGTGGGCTTTATGCTTTGGATAATTCTAGCCCTCTAGTAGTTTAAGAAAGCGTTCAGTAATCGCCTGTTCCTGGAGCTTATTGATGGCTCCACAATTGAGTCTCGGTATTCAAGAGCCTGCTGACGTGGTGGCTCTAACATTCATCATGGGCCGATCCAATATCCATACGCGGATGGGATATTATTGGTATAAACAGAAACATTAATAATCTCGTTCCTGTGGAATCGATTTCTGCCCAACCTACGGCAGAGAAGAATCCTATCATTTTTGCTACTCCGCTCAAGCCAACCTCTTCTTTTCCCACGAACCTTTGATGATTATCCCAAAAGGGGGCTCGAGCGGTGGTGAGGTTCGATTGTGAGTTTCCTTCCGTGATCGGCCCGCGAAAGCCGTTTGCAGCTTGGATTTAGTATTGGGTTTCGCTCTTTGGACTTCATTGTGTGGCACAGACCATTGTTCACTCACTTCCCTAGCAAGCAACCCCCGCAAGCAACCTCGTGTATCAGCTTACACAACTACTCTTAGCTCTACCCTCTCCTATCTATCTATTCTATCTTCTCTCTCTCGTTCCAAGCCTTTATCATCTTCTCTCACTACCGCTCTTCATTCTTACTGCCCTGTGATATTGAGGCTGGGATCCAGACGTTTTTGAGCTACCATTAACGCCCCTCCCCCAGATTTGCAGCAATTAGCAGTTTGTAGTCTCGACTTTCTCTTTCCATTTATCTCGTGCCTAGGTGAATATGAATGTCTTTCTCCTGGCTTACTACGATTTCTGGGTAGGAAGAAAGTCATTGCTAGCTCTTTGAACGAATACGCTCTTGGTCCACAGGAAGAACATCTCTCTTTGTCTATTCAAAGATCCGAGACAGCTAGTTAAGTTGGTGACATTAGTTCCCCGTCCCTACTCTCCAATCTCTCTCACCCTGGTTGGGCTCTGGCTTAGTGTGATTAAACTGTGAATCGAGTCAGGAAGAAGAAGTCCAGCTCCTGGCTTTAAAGAAGAGAAGAAAGACCTGGCTTCAAGGGAAATGCTTTATTTTAGGAAAGAAAGATCCCAAGCTTAAGCTGAAGCGAGAGTGGACTTGCCTTGGTCTTCTGTGAGTTCCAGGGATTCAGATCAAGGTAGTTCAGTTCCACGAGGCTAATTCAATTCAGTCTTATGAAGCTGTGAAATAAGCTATTGCCAACCTCTGCGGAATATAGTCAGTGTGCTGCGAGTAAAATAAGGATGAGATAAAGGTTGGGGATTCAGTTCAGGTACAATAGAGACAGCTACAATAGAGAAAAAAATTCACTTAGGTGAACAACCGAAAGAATCACAAGAAGAAGAAATTGATATTCTATCTACCATACCATAAAGAAAATGATATAGAAAATTAAGGTTAGGAGCCCTTCTTTGTTAGGATGGATCTCTTCTCTCTTCTTTCATAAGTTGCATTTTGCATATATGAAAAAGAAATAGGAAATATCCAAAACCAGCCCAACCTCTTCATGGTCACATCCCATTTTTTGACGCTTTTCGTGTTGTTGCATGTGCCTTACAATATCCAAATCTAGTCCTCTCTACTTCCTATGATTGAAGTAAAGATCCGCAATAGACTGTCTGTTGGTAAGAAAATAAA